>JAOEGL010000006.1:109376518-111776518 GCA_034509955.1 Urosaurus nigricauda
TATTTTTCTTTTTTGTTCTTCCTTTAAATAAATGCTCCAATCTGCTTTTTTGGTTTTTATGTTTGTAAATGCTTGAGATAGTGTGCCTGGGTTGACATGCTCCCTTTCCAAATACATTCAAGGTTGTAACCTTTCAGTCTGTCTGAAATGCATTGCTTGATTTATTCCTTAATTTGATTTCAGCTCTGCTTTAAAGGCTTTCTTCAGTGGACCATTCACATTTTATTTTGTTTCTTTTTCTCACCTTTTTATTGCTTAACCTTTGTTGGACCTTGTTTAAAAGACATATATTGCTCTTTACATTTAAAGACCCTATCACATGGACAGCCTCGTATTACTCTGAAAGGGGACTAGTACTCTATTAAGGGTCACTGAGTTTAACATGATGGGATTATTGAAACATTGTGTTATATCATTGAAGGGTGAGGTGTGCCTTTCCACAGAGTTTCATATACCTTGTCATACACACACACACACACACAAATAGACATTGGGGTGTTCAAGTTCTATTTTTACCTTCAAACAGTGTGACTTCCAAATGTATTGGTCTATAATCCCCACTATCCCCCTTATACCATTATCTTGCATGATGGGACATTTGGCTCATTGCTATGTAGCTCTTTTGCAAATGGTAGCAGAATTTGACCTTGGACTTGAATTGATGCAAAACGCAAAATTCTGTTTATAGTCTGTAAATCTGGGCTTGTTTTTCCAGGAATTCTAGGATTCCTTATCAGAATATCTTTCAGAAAACAAGCATTAATGGTTGCTGGTCATTGACCGTAATAAAGTTATGTGAAGCCATTAATGGTCCCATTCACATGCGCATTTTTGTAGTGAGGAGATTCGATGGGATCCAGTGTTGCTATTCCTATCTGAAGTTCACACTCTGTTTACCCCGATCGAATCTTTTCAGGACAATTTAACCATATTGAAGTTCACTTTGACTGAAGCACTGATTCAAAATGGATTTTCCATATTGATTGCATTTGATCATTTTCAATCTTCTTCTTCTTCTTCTTCTTCTTCTTCTTCTTCTTCTTCTTCTTCTTCTTCTATCAATCAAATGATTGTACTTACATCACACCATGTCCAGTATCATAGGACTTTATCACTCGGGGAAAATTCGGGGGGGGGGGGGGTTAAAGAGCCATTATCTCAGGAAAATGACATCCTGTGAATGCGGGGAATAAAGAGATAATAAAGAGGGAGCAACCCTTCCCCTCCTCCACCTCCTCCTCCTGCTGAGGGGAATAAAGAGGGAGTGATCCTTCCAAGCCAGTGCAGTGCAGCAGTTTGAATATTGGACAGGGAATCTGGAGATTATTGTTTGAATCCCAGATCAGCCATATAAACCTAGTGAGTGACCTTGGGATAGTCACACTCTCTCAACCTTAGAGGATGGCCATGGCAAACCCCCTCTGAAGAAACATTACTATAAAACCCTGTGATAGATTATCCTTAGGGTTGCTGTAGGTCGGAAACAACTTGAAGGTACACTACAACAAACAACAACAATCTCTCCCTTTCTCTTTTTCTTTTCCCAAATGCCAATTCTTCCCCAATCTCTTCTCCCTGACACAGTTTTCCTTTGCAAAAGTAAGTGCAAAGTTTTCCCTCTTCTTCTTTTTCCCTGCCGGAAGGAAGGAAGGAAGGACAGACTAGGTATCGAAAAGGAGACAAGGCCCTGCAAAATGTAGGACATTCAAGAAAAATTGAGGACATGGAAAAAGGATGGTGATGGCAAGCCCCTCAGAGGATCCCTTGCCAAGAAACACTGGGATAGGTTAGCCCTGGGGTGATTCCCCCCGTCAGCCTCAGATGCCTAACTCCCACCCTCACTGAAGTCCCCCCCGCACCTTTGTCATGCCGATGCTGATGATGCCAGTATTTAAAGGTAGTGTCTACTGTAGCCATGCAATAGTAGAGATGTGCATAATCTGTCAAATTAAAAAAAAAAGACACCGTCTTATACCCCCCCCCCCATGGCTATGGCTTTGGCTGTCAGGGAAAGAGCAAGGGGGTGGGCATGATCCACCCTCTGCACATTAACCCCTCTCTCCTTGATGCCCCAGATGTGAGTAAGTTCCGATTGGCTGCTCCCTTACAAAATCCAGTGCTTTTGAAAAGACACAGGGAAAAAAAAATTTCTGGAAAAACCAGGTTAAGGGTAATTTGCCTCGCTCCCCCCCCCCCACAAATTTGTTTCAGAAAAAAAATGGTGCAAGTGTGGATGACCCACTTTTAAATGGGTTTGCAAACCAGTTTATAATATAGTGTGAACAGCCGCAATGGTAGTCCATGGTTGCCTAAAAGATACTTTGTCCAGCCCCACTGACCTTCCTTTGTAGGGTCCAACTGCTATGTGCACTTTCACTTCAAACTGAAGAATGATGAGACCAACTGGTCACATCAGTTCTTGGTGAGCTATCTGAGAACCTTAAACCATGTCTCATAATCTCAAAGAATGTACAAAAGTCAATGGCAAAAATACTCAGGAGTTTTTCAGGTGGGAAATTAAACCAGAAAGAGTTCCCTAAAGCTGAAAGTTTGGAAACTTAGGGGCTCCACAGACCAGCATTATACACTGGCATGGTGGCAGTTTTTGGGGCATGGCGTATGGACAACAGTCGCCCCAACTTCGCCCCCATGCCATCCATCTGAACAGATGGTGGGTGGTGTCACACCATGTCTTTGGCACAGCATTTACATGTGCTGCGCTGAAGAAGGGTGTCCTTTCCAAGCCAGAAAAAGGAACCACATTTTGCGGCTTCTTTTTGCACCGCAGAAGGCCAGATTGGGGCTGCGGCATATAGTTGCTGTAACCCTGATCTGGCAAAGAAAGGGGAGGCTGCAGGCCACTCCAAAGGGGCGGTCTGTTGAGCCCCTGAAATAAAGTCTACTTTGTTTTAAGAAATGCAGGTGTTTACATTGTCCTTTCTCTCCTATTTCACCTTGGTTGTTCTTTTGACAATAATATACTTTTACTTTGAAACTCAATATTAAACCATCAAAGAACTAACCCTTCAGTCAGCGTGCCCACAATCTGATCTTCTGTTAATGAGATTCAAGTCCCTCAACCCACCCTCTGTATCTCTTTACTCTTACTCACATAGAACATTTCAGAGAATTTAGACCTCTTTGCTTTTTGAAAGTGCCTTGTGGAGCAAAGTCAAAGGAATACGTTGGAACATCCTGTTTAAGACAGGGGTGCCATTGTCTTGAAGGCAGAATTAGTGTAAATAAATCATGCTGTTTAAAGGTCTTTATGTAAGTCATCAGCCCAAAATGACAAATTTCACAGGCTGGTCAGGGTTAAATTGGCAAATTACATAGTCAGTCATGGGTTAAACAATAACAGAAGTTACTATTTTAAAAAGGAAATAGAGCACAATACTGATTACATTGTAACAAATGGCTCCCAGATGTTAAATTCTTTTTTTAAATGGAAATGATAGGTTTTATTCTCAATTTCAGAAGCATCCAGCACCACCATAGAGAGTGCAAACAGAACGGTCATATAATCTGTGGGTATTTCCTTTTCCAAGCAAATAATTGTTATCTCCACATGTTGTCAGTGCTGATGAAGTGAAAAATCCTAAATTTTACACATTTCACAGAAAATGCATTAACTGTAATCTTGTCACAGCAGACATAACGATGCAATAATTTTTCATACCTCTGTGATATTGTTATTTCTAAGCCGGCTTGTAATTAAAAAACAGCAGCTATTGATTACATTGCAACGTGTCCTCATAGCAGCCACTCAGTGTAAATAATACACCACCCAGTCTTTAAACCTAATGCATTTACTTGGACCATAATACAACATTAGAGTTTTGGCACAAGCCAAAGACAAAATACAAGCATGCTGACAATATCTTTAGAATGTAGTCACAACTCCCTGTTGTCTCTGAGAATATAAAGACATGTGAAGGACAATGGGTACATCTTTTCCAAACTTTTATCAGACAGTTATTTGCAGTTATGGAGCCAACCCAATTTAAAAATACATAGTCAACTTGTTTTATGTTCTGAGAGATTCCAGGCATTGAAGGTATTCCATTTTGCTCTTGCTCTACTCAGGCAGTCAGGATAGAGTTAATTTGAAATCTTCCTTTTCAGGATATCACTCTCTTCTTGAAGAGAATTACAACCTCTGGGATCCTTTTGAATGACACAATTATAGTACTATGATTACAGTATAACTGCCACGGCAACATCCTATGGATTCTTGGGTTTGTGCTTTAGGGAAGCAGTATTTGATGCATCAGATGAAGCAGACTATGGCTCAAAAGGCCCAGTTTCCCCCTGCCTCAGGTTGAACCCCAGGGCACGATCGGCTCAGTCCTGCAAGATCACACACAGATCTGGAGGATCTGTCCTGAATAGCCTTCACCCCAGGGTATAACACCCGTGTTTTTGTGTGGAGTTTCTGAAAAACTTCCTGGTGAAATTTGGATGTTCGCATCACTTTCCCATGCTCCTTACTTTGCCAGCAACTGCTCTTCTTCAGCAGCTTCCCTATCACCATCTCTGCTGCAGAAATGAAGTGCTTGGCCATGTGGGTGCAGCCAGGTACCCATCAGACATGGTGATGGGGTGGTGTTAGCTTCTCTGTCAGGGCAATGCAGGGCAAAGTAAGGAGTGTATGACTGTCCTAGTCCTGGGTCAGTATGGGGACTGGTATGTGAACACTCACCTATCCCCACACCAACCCAGGGATCAACCCAGGTGAGTTCTGGAACCAGGATATCACAAGCTCAGTCTGGGCTATCCTTGCCAGTTTGCTCATGCTCCATGTCTACAAAAGCTTTGGCTATGAACTTCTCTCTCTCAGTTAGTCTCAAAGATGCAACAAGATCCCTTCACATACTTATCAAGACTAACACTGCTATGCTTGTGTATCATGCTACACTACAGGAAATTCACTTTCTGCAAACATAACCAGCATATGGTCCTTATACAATGGTTGGAATCCTGTTGGGGACTTATCTCTTTGTCAGTGGCCTTACATATGTGGGAATTAGAATCACACAGTTGCATAACATCCGTATCGAGTAAAGGGTTGCTGTTACATTACTATGTAGAGGAGCCAGTAAAGTGACTGATTGGTGCCTGATGCACAATGGGACCAATGGCATTGGTCCCAGTGCCAATTGCATAGGTCCTGATGTGCATTGCATCAGCCTTGATGTGTACTGGGCACCAATGCACAACGGTCACTCTTGCTGGTGTCCCATTAAACATCTTCACAATTCAGTAAAGAGGTTTCTTAGCACCTCTGCTATACAGCTGGGAGCCAGGATAGCATAAGCTTTCTGGCAGCATACAAAACCTCTGGAGACCAGGATTCAATTCCCAGCTCAGCTGTGAAACTTTGGGCAAGGCACATGCTCTCAGGGGTAGGCAATGGCAAACCTCCTCTGAAGAAATCTGGCCAAGAAAACCGCACAATAGTGTTGCCTTAGGGTCTCCATAACTCAGAAATGACTTGAAGGCAATCAGCAACAACATGTAGCATTATACAGTATAAAATTCTGGTGAACATCCCTAAAAAGCGCAACAGCCAGCATAAGGGTGTTTGCTTGCACCTGTCTCTCTGTCTAGATTGTATCTCATTTTCCAGTCCTCATCAGTATAAAAACTAACCCTTTTCTCCCCCTTAAATATTCAGTATGACAGATCAGATTAGTGAAAATTCATTAAAAAAATGACTTCTGGACCACTGTCCTACTGACAAAGGTAATTATTAGATCAGCTCTGTTGCTAGTAGAACATTGACTCAGTTGGCAGCATGTTTGTGGCTTCACCTGAAATGTCTCAGTGAAAATCTCCCAGTAGGATCCTTGTTCCTTGCCAATAATGCAGCCATTAAAGAGATACTATGCTTTTAGAACTATTGTTCTTTAGACAAAAGAATAACGGATGCTCCGCTCTGCTACCTTTCCAGTTATAATAAATTAGAGTCTTCCTCTTCCAGCTAGTTCCCCTCTTGTGTCAATAAAGAAGAAAACAAAACAAAAAAAACTGCTAATCAAAGAAAATAGATAACTATTTTCCTTTATCTCATTATTAATAAATGCCTACCTTACTCAGTTTGAATTGTTTAGGCGTTTTTGTTTGTTTATTTGTTTGCTTGCTTTAGGGCACATGCCAACCTAGGAAGCTAGGAATGCAGCTGCACTGCTGGAACTGAAATAAAATTCAAATGTATTGAAAATCTGGCAGATCATTTTGCATCTGATTTTTCTGTGATAAAGATTTCCACTTGTTTATCAGAAAAATAAAATAAAATAAAAAATAAAAAGATTTGTAAGACCACTGTGTGATCACATTTACCAAATTGGTTTCAGATTTATTCTGCTGATGGAAAAAACCTGGGGGATCACAGGGTAGGCATCACATGACTTGCATGTTCCATGTGTCTGTCAGAGCCATTTTTGTGGGCCCTTGACCACTCCACACTCAGATAAACCTGTTTGTTTGTTTGCCCCCAAATGAGGTACTGTTCATGGAAGCCTTCAGGCATAGCCCCGCCCTGATTGCTTGCTCAGAAAGGTGGGTTATAATAATAATAATAATAATAATTATTATTATTATTATTATTATTATTTCACCACCACCACCACCATCCAAAAGGGGTCTTTTATGAAACAGAGAGAAGGCTTGCATCCCTTTCTGGTTTGATGTTTTTCCTGATGGGCATTTTCAGAGCTGGTGCAGACAGTGAGTCCCAATTCTGGGAAAAGACTGGGAAACTACTAGTAGTACTATTATTACTAATAATAATAATAATGGTAAATCCTGGCACTGGAAGATTGCTCTCTGGGTTCCCAGACCCTGCTGTCTCTGTAGTAAAATATCATATCCTTTATACAAGGAGAAATGTTTTGGATTTAAGAACTGGAGACCTCAGACACTTTAGTTGGAACAGAAGACATGCAATTAAAGTATAAATGTTCTCATTGTCTTAAACAATTTTACAATAAATTATCCACCAACTGCTTGCCCTCCACTGCCATCCCCCATCAATGCTTATTTACTATTGCACATTCTGACTCAGGATGATGATGGCTGTCATGTCTCATGTTTACTCTTGGCCCCAGCAGTGTTGTGCAAATGTCAGTTCAAAGCAGTAAACAGCACAGAGATCATTTCTTTGATAGATAACTTGAAACTGCATTTCCAATACCTTGATGTTCAGGTCAAGTGATATCTTTGCCGAAGCTCTGGCTGGTGTACAGAAGGACAATGTAGTCATCCCTTGATCTGTGGCTGAAGTGCTGGAGGATTGGGGATGATTTACCTAGGAGGGATTGTGCCATGCTTCCCAATGAAGTGCAAGTGGAGTCCCCAGTACCAGCAATTTGTGAGGAGATGACTTTCTCCATAGACTCAGAACCCCACATGGATATCTGAGGCAGTATACCTGGATAGGAGCAGTTTAGTTCAGGATCTGAATAGGTAATGAATCTTCTTCCAGTGTACAAAGATGTTGGTGCCTGGAGACATAATGTCTGGTAGAAGAGCTCAGTGAAATGTTTATCAGCAAGGAAGGATTCTTCATGAGCAGGGGCTTCCTCAGGAGTAGAGAACTCTAAAATGTCAGCAGCTAAGTTCTGGCTAGGCCCTGTGCTTGTGTGTGTATGTGAGAGTGTGTGTGTTCAAATTGCCTGTCAACTTCTGGAGACCCTATTCATTTCATAATGTTTTCTTAAAGCCAAATAAAATGTCCTCCCCCATGCTCTCAGTGAGGAGTCTGGATAATGCACGGCCCAATCTCTAGTTCTAGAGTGAACTGTCCAGATAATGTCTGACCAGTTTAGCAGCAAACCTGCTGTATATGCCGTCTTAAACCATTTTCAAAGTTACTTTTTGCCCTGGTTCTTCTGGAGCCACCCATTGTTTACTGTAGGTCCTGCTGCACAGTCTGGCACCATAACTGCTGGTGTGAGTCACTTACTCTCATGTCAAAATGAGGTGCCAAGCCACTGGTCATCTCTTTCTAACCTCAGAGCAAACAACCCACTCCATCACCACCAGAACTGGATGGCACAGTGGGATGCTTGTATGTACAGCCACCCTGCATCAGAATGGACTGCTCATGTTAATGGGGCATGTCAGGGCAGCTTCAGTAAGGCTAGAATTCTCTGGTCCCCTGGTATCCGAATACTAACCAGAGCTCATCCTGTTTATCTTCAAAGATCAGACGGGAACTGGTGCCTTTAGGGTATTTGGGCCCAATAGTTCATCAATATAAGCCCCCCCCTCATAGGATAGTAAAAGTGTTGGTAATAACAATGTTCTTGATTTTCTGTTTCTTAACCTTTCCATTGTATCCTGAAGCTTTGCAGTGTTTGGCCTGCTGGTGCCTGATCTTGGATTGTGTTTGCTCTTGCCTATACCTTCTGTGCTCTCCCACTTGGTTGCTGCTTGAAACTTGATGGCTTAGATCCCAGGCTGTTCTTTGGCCCTGGAGCTATAGACTTCAACTGGCTTCTGTTATCTCCAGCAGGGCTCTGTTTGACACTGGTATCATCTTTACCTTCAGGATCATCCCTAACTGCCTTCTTGACTTGTGGTGTCTGGGTCTTGGACTTAATTTGTCTTGCTGCTGGGCCCTGCTCTACCTGAAACAGGACAAATGTATACCCTATAACCTAGACCAGACATGGGTAACAATCCTATCAGAGGATTTTGACCTTCCTGGAGAGGCAGAAAAGGACACTTAAAAAAAAGAAAAGAAAAGAAAGCTACTTTTGTGCTTGTAACACTCAAACTCCATTGCTAGGGGAATCTTGGAGTTTTAATTTCTCCAAATCTGATGTTACAGCTAGGCAAAAACCTGTCTGTAATACTGTATGCATGGACCAATTTTTTATATACAATGGTGGACCCATCCAGAAATTTTAATTAGATGGAGATTGCTGCCTCGCCAATAATGTCAGAATCCTCTGATGCTCTTACTGCATTCATTTCTTAGTCAAGATGTTGTAAAAGCATTCAGGCAGTTCAGCAACAATCTCATTGAATGCCCATTAAATTCACTTGGCAAAGATTTCCTGTCACTTGCCCACTCATTCTCCCAATCACCTTCTTCATGTACTTGAGGAGTCTAGAAAGTTGACATCCTTGTCACTACTTTCCATGCCTGTGCTCATTAGACTTGCTAAAGCCGTATGAAAAGGAACATATGTATACCTGCCTTTTCTTTCTCTCCATCCTGATTTCTGCTACCTTCAGATTTGTACCATCTTTTACTCAATTCAAACATGAATAGAACATCGCAGGCTTCTTGCTTTCCTAATCTGATGTCCTTGTGTTCATAATTTTTTTGTGTGTGAGGGTCAGCTCAATCAAAGTTATGTTCATTTTAAAAACAGACTGATCATTAAAATAGCAAAGCAAACATTCTGCTTACTTATACTAGCAGAGTAAATCTATCTTTCTTGTCTTATAATCTGGGTACAGGCAAGTTGAAGGCACATGCCCACAAACATTGAACCAGAGCATGATTTTCCTAATGTTTTGTAAAATACCATGAACGCCTTCTCTGCCTTTGCCTAAGCAAACTAAATATCCTCGAAAAGTATACCAGAAGGGATGGCAGTTTTCAAAGATTGGAAAAGTTAATTTTTTGAATTACAGTTCCCAATGCCTTAGCTAGCATTGCATTGGCCATAGGAATGTGGAAGCTACAGTCAAAACAGATTAATTTTTCCAAGTTCTGCACTTCTGCTGCAGTGGGAGAGTATCTGTTTGTTCAGCCTCAAAATCAATTGGACTGCTTGACTCTTTACATCAAAAAATGGTTCAGCCCCTTTGTCCAAGCCCTCCTCCTCCCCCCCCCTCTCCTTATCTCCTAGTTTTCGCCTTACTCCATGCATGAATATTTTCCCTGGGGATCAGAGATTCTTTTATCCTGCATGGACTCCATCTTATTAAAAAAAAGTTTGAAGGAGTTGGGTAGGGATAGAGTGGAAAAGAGAGAATGAAGTGGTAATATGAGTGTCATTTTCAAATATTTAAAAGTGTGATGGAGCACATTTTTGTTCTGTTTTTCCCAAGAGGAAGACTAGAATCAATGGGTTCAAAAGTATATGAAAAAGGAATTAGACTAAATATTAGGAAGCATTTCCTGACAGTAGGAGTTGTTTAATTCTGACACAGCTTTTGTCTTGAAAGGTGAAGGTCTCTCTTTCATTAGAGGTTTTCAAGCTTCCACTGTAATAGTGGATTTCCTGCATCGACAGGGAGTTAAGAGTACATGGTTTTTGAAGTGCTGTCCAATTTTTTTGATAATGTGGTTCTAACAGGTGGCATGGTACATGTTAGCAGATTGAGCTTGCAGCCTTGTTAAGTGATTCAGCCCTTTTGAATTATCCAGATGCCTGGAGTAATGTGCTTTACCCTGGAAAGCAATCATGCTCAGATTCTTCGCTTATGAAAACAAGAAAAGCTAGTGTTTATTATAGGAAATACACTGTGAAAGAAAATATTATAGAAATCTTAGTTCTAAGGTAGTGCTATGCTTGACCACGGCTATAAAGAGCAAAGCCAAAGGCTCTTTTCTCCAAGAAAAAAGGTCCAGAGAGTGAATGGGAAGGAGAAAGTCACAAAGTGTAGCAGTCTAGGACTGGACGAAAGAGTAGAATAGATCAGAACATGTAACTGGCAGCCAAAGAAAACCAATATTTCCTATCTCCAGGAAGAACAGCCCAGAAAGAGGAAAAGAAGCAGGAAGTGTCATGAGCAATCCCAAGAGTAGTAGACTAGGATTGAAAGAAAGGTGAGAGCAGGTGAGAACAGGTTTAAGAAACCTGAAGAGACCTTATTTATTTTACTAATCCCCCCCATGCATATGATGCATCTTCAGTGCTAGCTGTTGCAACTTATCCTTTCCAGGAGTACCATTGTCAGGAGAGAGAAGAATCTTGGCTAACCATGATTGTCTTGGTGCTTTTCCTCCATGCAAAACTCAGCTCTAGCCCGCAAATACTATTATACAATTTGGGCAGGACAGAGAAGAGGGATCAGAAGCTCTCCTACATCAAAAGATGGTCTTATAATTGTTTGCAGCCATTCTGATTCATGGCAAATGGAGAATCCAATGGAGAAAAATTGCAGTTACATCTTCTCATATGAGTATCCAGGATTGTGCTATGATGCAATGTGAATAACCCTAACCCATGCATCAGGAATAAGACTGCACTTTACAGCTCTATCTAGTTAGTGTCTCTAACACTGCACAACTCACATACAAGCTGGTGTCTTTATTGCATATTTGAAATGAACAAATGTACTGTATATGGGACGTGGAAAATTAATTGGTTAATATTTTTGGCCGTGCTTAAAGATTTAAAACAGTCTCAAAATATCCACTTTTAAAAAATTTTTATCCTGTTAAGCAGTTGTTGTTGTTTTTATGCTCCCAACACCTTAAATTTATTTATTTTTAACATCTCAAATTGCTTCTATGTTATTAACTTCATTAAGCATCTCCTCGCCCTGACATTTAAATGCCTGCAATGTTTCTGCATAATTACATTGTTTTGTACCAAAACACCCATTATGCTGCTATGTGTATTAAAGATGTGCATTTTTTCTGGTTTTGCTTTTTGTCTATAATAGCCTAATTCTGTCCCTTCCATACTATTTACGTTGCACTTGCCAATTATTATAGCTTTGTAGAATAAAGAGCCCTGGCTCTCCTTTATTTATTTATTTTTAAAAATTGATAGTTTTAAAACTCTCTCACATGCCTGTCCTCCACCTGTTTTAGATATGAAGTACTTGGCTGCAGTTGTATGCCATCACTTGTACATTTATTTTTCACCCTTGTTGCAAGCTAACTAAAAATAATAATTTGCAGACATAACTATTGGCAAAAATGTTCCACCATCACATAAGTAGGCCATTGTTCCCATTTAAATAATAGTAACCATTGTTTGCAAATACTTTAGTAATTGTTGTTCAAATATATTCAGATTTCAGTTGCACATTGTTTGTCATGACAGTCAATATGGTGTAGTGGTTGAGTCCAGACTAGGACTCTGGGATATCAGTGTTTGAATTGTCACTCGGCCAAGGAAACCCATTGGGTGACCTTGGGCAAACCCACACTCTCTCAGCTTTAGAGGAAGGCAATGGCTAGTTCCCTTTGAACAAATCTCACCAGGGGAACTCCATGACAGGTTCACTTTAGGGTCACCATAGTCAAGAAATTACTTGAAGGCACACAACCACAATATCATCATTATAATCATTGTATGTTGTGGAAGCAGAGATAGAAAAAAAAATGATGGGACCAGAAAAATGGCAGATATCATAACTCACCTTCTAGATTATTCTTATGAAGAGCAGGAAGATGTCATAGCTCACCCCTTGGATGGCCCAGTGGAAGAAGAGGAAAGAGCAATGGGCCAGGAAGCAGATGAGAAGTCCTTCAGGAGTCTGCACAGCTATCAGAAGCCACAGACACAGAAGACAGCATGCCCCCTTCCTTCAGTGACACATGAGGGAGAGGTGCTGCACTCAGATCAGATTAATACTAAATGCTGAACTAATGAGGCACAGGTGACCTTTCAGGAACCACCCATAAATATGTTTCCAGTTTTCTTCTAGTTTTAATGCTGACATCTCTCTCATCTGTTGGCACTACTGTTTCTGTTCCTGTTTGTCTTAACCTTGACTATGTTCGGACCATTCTGTTTATTCCCTGCTGGCTCAGGTACTTGGCTTTGACTGGCTAATGATAACCTTTGTGCTTCTCCTTGCATCCTTTTCAAATAACCCAAGAATGACCTGGATTGGATTGATCATTCGACATCTTCTACTTGCAGACTTGTGCTCAGGATAGCAGACCACAAGCAAGAGTTCCTAAGAGTAAAATAGCATGAGAAGAAATAAAAAAATGCCTTGGTTCCAAGCCAAGTAGTGGATGAATGAATAGTGGGAAAGGATGGGGAAAGAGAAGGAAAAGGAACACTGAGGTAAGAAGAGAAGTTGGGGCGCTAGAAATCTTTGCATTCTTTCTTCTGCACTACAGAGTTGGAAGTGGCAAGTGGTGGATTTACTGTTCAAAGGGAGATCAACCTGCTCCAGCACATTAGTCATCATCAAGAGAGCTTGGAAGACACGCACCCCCTGAAAAAATGGGTGGAATGTTCTCTAGGGGAGAAGGGAACATTTTCAGCATGTTTTGGGAGGCTTTCTGTGCCATCAGTGGTCCAGGTCTTTAGGAGAATTGACTTTCTGTTCACATATGGTCCGTTTTACATTGGCAAAAAGAGGTGTGTTGAAGGCTGCTTGAAAACCCAGCCTTTAGATGAGAAAAAGGGAAAGTGTGCCATGAAAACACTATTTTGGAGTTTTAAGGGAGAAGAAGTGCTTTAAAAAGGAGCTGGCCCATTTTACATTGGCAAAAAGAGGTGTGTTGAAGGCTGCATGAAAGCCCAGCCTTTAGATGAGAAAAATGGAAAGTGTGCCATGAAAACACTATTTTGGAGTTTTAAGGGAGAAGAAGTGCCTTTAAAAAGTAGTTTGATTTCCCCACTACTTTTTTAAAAAGGGTGCAGCATTGCTGGCCCGTTTTACATGGGCAAAAAAAGGCGCTTTTAGGGCTAAAAAGCCCGCATTTAGGGTTAAGGAGGGCGTAGCCTTTACACCCTCCCTAAGCCTAAAACGCATGGACGCCGCCATTTAAAGATGGCGGCGTCTACACGGTGGCGCCGTACAAGTGTCATCACGTGCGCAGCGTTTTGACGTGCTGCGCACGTTTTGACGCTCTGGCGGCACGGGAGGGCGCCAATCGCGCCCTTCCCGTGCCGCAAAAAAAGAGCTCGATCCCGGAGCTCTTTTTTGCGGCGGGTCATTGCGGCGGGATGAGGCCTCTGGGGCTGCCCGTGTGGCAGCCTAGGCCTCATCTCGCCGCTAGAAGGGGTGAGTTTGGACCGCCCCTTTTAGCCAATGTAAAAAGCACCCCTATTGCATCTAAAGGCTAAGGTGTAGTTGAACGGTTAAATGGGGCTCTGTATCTTTAAAGCGCCCATTTAAAGGCAGCGATACAAGTGCGGAGGGAAGGAAGGTGCCAAGACAAGAAGAGACCTTCAGAGCCCGGCCAGAGTGCGCCTGCACCTTCCTTCACCTCCTCCCTTTGGCTGAGAGAGTGTGACTTCTAGGGAGACAGCAGGGCACTGGAGGCGCTCAGCCAGACCAGGGCAAGCTGGCAAGAGGAAGAGGAGAAGGGGAGGGACCTGGAGCACCTCCGCTGCCCTGCCTCCCTGCAAGTCACACTCTCTCAGCCAAAGGGAGGAGGAAGGAAGCGGGGAGGGAGGGAGGGAAGGAGCCAGGAAGAGACCCCCAGAGCCTGGCCAGAGCACGCCTGGCCCTCCTGCTTCCTCTTCAAAAAGAAGGCTGGAAAAGTAGGACGTGTCCTGGCAAAGGAGGACGTGCCTGGTCAACTTGGAAAAGGGGGGCCTCTGCTCAAGAATGGAGGACATATGGGAATCCCTCCTGGACAGAGGGCTGAAACCTCAAGACAACTCAATATAATGCTCTGACAGAACACAGACTACAACTCCCATGAGCCTTTGCTACCATTTCCCAAGATGCCTTAATTTGCAACAGAAAGCCGACCAGTATGTTCACATGTGATGAATTCTTTCGTATTGACTCTGCATTTTCTTTTTGTGTAGATGCTCTCTTGTTTTGTGTGTGATGAGCTTGTGCGTAATCACGTGCATTTCCGAACTGACCTCACTTTCTCCCTCTTTCGGAATGGTCCTGTACTCCCCCATGTGATAAGCTCCGACTGTATGATGTACCTGCGCAATTGCGCAATTCGCAGCCAGCAAGGGAAAAAAATGTTTAAAGCGCGGCTAAAAGCCACGTTCCTTGCCGCCCATGTAGCTGCTCCACCTGTGTTTGTAGCGTTTTGACAGCTTCCCATGTAGTTGCTGAGCCACAGAAAAAACCTCAGTCTAGCTGCTCTGTACTTTTTAAATGCACACCGGGGGCTTGCTGTCTAGCTGCTAAGCATTAAGGAAAGTGCAACTTCATGTCACACTTTCTTGCCAATGTAAAAAGCCCCATATGGTTTCAAATAAAGTCTCTCCTGGGCATAAATTGACCCCTTCTCCTCCAAACATGGTGGAAATGCACCCAAACTGCCAGGGAACATATTTGATTTTTTGATTTTTTTGCAAAAACATTTTAAGCCCAGGGCGGGTACAGGGAGCTTCTAAATGTGGTGTAACTGCCTTCCACACCCCCAGAAATCATTTTGGAACATATATAGAGAAAGAGATTCTCTGGGGGCCACAAAAATACAGTAGTTGCATTTTGGGCAACAGGGCCCACTCTCTCCACCTCTGATATACCCAGATCCTGATTGGATTGGCACTTGGATCATATTTAGATACTGGCAATGGTATAGGGTCTTCCACAACACCTGAGAGCAGTAGGGTAGTTTAAAAGGTGTGTGTGCAGCACCATTCTCCAAGAGAGGGGAATAACTTAACTGTTGGGTAAATACAACTGCTGCCTCCACACCTTGAATGTTTTGCCTGAGATGGTTGCTTCACTTTGCCTGACTGTTCAAAGACATAGTCATATTTGTGTGGAAAATTAGTACAGGGGCCTTGTAGCACCTTTGACACAAACTGAAAGAGAGAAGTTGGTAGCAAGAGCTTTCATAGACTTGAGCCTACTTCTGCAGATTCATGGTACTCCATGTAAATGTCAATTATGGGGGCCTCTGGTTTACACCATTTAACCTTGACATGTTATGCAGAGCGGCACAGTGATTTATGTAATATTTCTTCTACCATGAATGTTTGAAGTGGATCAGTAATTCAACCCCTAAAACAATGTTACTCCAAGTGGTTGTCCCTAGACCAATGACAGTCTCTGAAACCCTGGAGAGTTTCCAGAAAAGAAAAGAAAAACAGTTGTACCCAATGGGCACAAATTTAATCCTGCTCCCTGTAAAATTGGAAAAAATATTGTTACTGGTTCTCCCCCATCAGTTAGTCCTAAACAATTTAAATCTATCAATATATTATATATTTATTTTAAACATCTGCCCACTAATGTTTAACTAAATAAACTTAGCAATTACAACTTCAGACATTCTAAAATACTTCAGTATGAGGAATTCCTCCAGGGCAATAAATAGTTTGCTACTTTCAAGACTGTCAGAAGTCCCAACATTTAAGAAATAGCATTTCAATTTTCCCTGGAATCATTATTTTGATGTCCCTTCCTTTTAATTACCAACTTTCTTCCCTCAGTGGAAGCCTTTGGAATATCTCTTGTTTAGACATGTGATAGCTTTAAAGTTAGCGTCATAAAATTCCTGTGAAACAGAAGTTTAAATATTCTTTATTTAGGACATGTCACTCAGGCATGCTGTAGACATTCACAGAGGTGTCAGAAATATCTACATTATTTGCTTCAGTTGTCTCACCATAATAGGGTGAGACAACTGAAGTATGATCATGAATACATGCTTGATAGACATTCAGTTTCATGAGACAGGGATACTACGGGAAGCGAAATTATGACCTTCTTTAAGCAACATAATCATAAACATGTTAATTCTCATGGAATTACAGGGCACATAACTGCTTGTTAAAATTTCTTAGGATTGCAGCCTAAATATAAAAATCTGTTGTGTTCTGCCTTGCATGGATGCATAAGTTTGATTCATTGGTTCATTAAAACCAGAACCTGAGAAAGTTACAGAGCTGAGAAAGTTGGAGCCCTGGTGGATTCTGGGAGTTGTAGTCCAAAAAGTAACTTTTCCAACCTCCAATCTATCCTACATACTGTTTTTATTTATTTACCTGCCACCATTGTAGAAAAGTCACTGGGCATATATATGTATGGGTCATTCAGTATGTAGTTCACAAAATACACTCTATTTCTCACTTTTTGCTTGTCTATTTGTTTTACATCCCTTTGTGATTCTACAGATCTGCCTTTGGAAACTGTTCTAAAACTGTTGCAAGTCTTTAGACAGCCGCGCCAAGGGGCCAGAGGAGAAAGGGACCACGGTGGCAGCCCCTTTCTCCTCTTGGCACCGCCGGGGAGAGCAGGGTGCAGCGGGTGCCCAGGGCACCTGCTGCACCCCACTTTCAGGCTGCGGGGAAGCTGCAGTTCGCCGCTTCCCTGCGGCCTTCAGAAGTGCCAGGATGGGGCCTCTGGGGCTGCCGGTGAGGCAACCCTGGCCCCATCTCGCTGCTTCTTGGGCTGTCTGCAGACTATCCATTTTGGGCGGTCTGTACTGCCCCAAACTTTGCAAATGGTTCTACTTTCAGCTGCCAGACTCTATAGACAAAGGTGGAAAAGATTCCAGACAATTCCTTTTCTTGCAGAAGACTAGTTGAATGTGCTGCTGTTTTTATTCCAGAAAACTTTGGTATCAGTTTAGAACTCAGATTTTAATGCAGATTTTTACAGTTGGGTAACAGAAATTTGGGACACAACTCAAAATGAGATAAATAAATTAGGACACATTTTGCATGAATTTGTATACATTGTTTTATAGCATTTAGTTTCATTTACTTGAAAAGCTAATTAATAACAATGTTCACCTGGGGCTTCATAAGGATTTCAAACAAATGATACTGATGAATGGATGTAGGTTTGGCTTGGATTTACAATATTTAAGCTGAAGGCAGGACACAGATATACTAACATGATGCCAAAGTGATATCTAATCCGAGATGATAAGGTTGTGGCATTTAGTTTTTCAAAGGTCAGAGGTGTCCTGGAGATACAGATCTGAAGACAGTTAATGCTAGTCAGTGTCCAACAGAATAAAAATTTTTCAAGAGGGACCCATTTCTTATAAGTTCCACTTGGAGAAAACAAGTCATATAAGAAACAAAAGCATTATTTTCTAACCCTACAGTAACCCTTTAACAGTAACCAAATCTGCATGTGATAGCAGCACTCTCTGTGCACATGACACCTTCTGTACTCTCTTGGAAGCTTCACTCAACTACGGTTCATTGTTTGAATGGCCCAATCTGAGACTCAGATTTATGTGTTTCACCTTTCCCTCTCTTCCTCCAATGCAGATTGGAAATTTTTGTTCTTTTTGACTAACCATAGCATATCATTTCAGCAAAATCCAAACCATGGTTAGTCTCAGTTCTAATTTCCTGAAAGAAGCCAGGGTCAAATTTTGATTTATGAAGCTGGTGTGTTTCAACAAACTGTAATTATGAATAATCACATTTGAGTTTTCAGAAGTCATACTGAACGGTGATTAACTTAAACTGGAAGCAAAAACTTTCCGCATTTTAAGCCTGCCCAAGTCTTAAGAACCTCCTCGGAGGTCTTTCTCTTCGTTCCACCACTATCACACACCTGTCTCATAAGGACATCTGACAAGATCTTATAGCTGGTTCTTTCTCTGGTCTCCTTCCACCAGCCAGTAAAAATCTTTTTTTATTTAAGCATGGCTTTTGATGGTTAACTGGCCATACAGAAGGGTCTTTTAATGAGGCTGTCCTTTTAGTCTTGCTGTTATATATTTTCATTCTCGTTGTTTTATTTTCAATGTTATTCTTATTGATATACAGTCATCGCCCCCCCCCCTCCATTTTCATGGACTTCAAATCTGCATCCCTCATCCATTCGCAGGTGGCAAATGGGGAGGGACAAAATGGGGCAGGAACATGCCACTATTTAAGCAAATGGGGCTTGAATACTGACAATTTTCTGTTTTTGTGGGATGCGAGGTGGAACGGATCCCCTGAAAAAATGGAGGGGCTGTTGTATATTCAAATGTTTTATTTATTCTCCTTGTTATTCTTATTGTTATATATATAAATGTTTTCATACTGTATTGAATTACCACTATTTTAATGGGATAGTTCTGTTGAAATTTTAAAAAGAAAACTTTATAATCACTTTTACCAGTACTTATTTCAGTCATATGCTACCTTTCTCCCAGAGACAGACACAAGGTGGCTCATAAAAGGAATCGATTTGCTTTCATTCTTGTTGTGAACCACCTTTGGTCACATGTTGGAAGAAAATGAATGCAGCCTAAGTCTTCCCTATCCAAAATGCTTGGGACCAGAAGTTTTGGGTCTCAGAGGGTGTTTTTGGATTTTGGAATACCTGTATGCATATCTGTGCATAATGGGATATCTTGGAGATGTTATCCAAGTTTAAACACAAAGTTAATTTATGCTTCATATACATCTTATACACATAGCCTTAAGGTAATTTTATACATTATTTTAAATAAGTTAGTGTAAAGTGAACCATCAGAAAGCAAAGCACTACCCCAGGCACCGCATGGACAATTTTGGACTTGAGAGTATTTCAGATTTCTGAATTCTTGATAATGGAGACTCAACCTGTAAAACATATGCACACTTCTCAAGACAAAACAGTGGAGAAGAGAGGGGAGGCTGCTTTGTGGTTTTCCCAGATCATTCTTCCCATGATAAAACCTAAATTATTTTATAGCTCCATTCAGATATCCATTTTTGTTTGTTTGTCAATTGTACACACATGGAATCTTAAGCAGGCATTAATTTTCAACTTCTAGCACCAATTTATGTGACATCCTTAGACCATTCTGCTGCAAAATTGGAAGATAGGTTTATTTAGAAACAAAATTAAGTTTCTGTTCCAGGCCTCAGTTTGAACATGATACTGTAGAGGTTTAAACTCTCAGCATGATGTATTGTTGGCTATGAAAGTAAGGGCCATTGAGAGCTCATTCTTGTTATTGTTTTCCTTCTTAACTTCTGCATATTTCAATTTTAAAATAGCTTGAGTTTTTTCCTCGGAAAAGAAGACAAAACTTAAACAAAAGTTCCAGTACTGTATGTTTTTTGCAAAGCAACTGGCCATGGTTTGCAACAAACTTGTTCTTCCCTGAGAGAGCTTGGGTGGGGAGGGTTCTTTACCAAATTCTGGTAAGTTTTCCAAGTTCTGGTTTACAACATTAGCTGAGAAAAAAGACAAAGAGTAGAGCTATTCTGCTGGGAGTTTCTGGGAGTTGTAATCCAAAGAAGTAACTTTTATAAGCTTTAGGCTCCCCAGATCTGATTACTTTTAGTGTATCCATGGCCTCTTAGTATAACATTGCTTCACGTCATGACTTTCCAAATCCTAAGGGAAAATAAACTGATTTAGAAGGCAGCAAGCATATTGAACAATGTTATGGAGAATAAGTGTATGCAAATGTGGCTTATTTGCATGATTTTCACTGGGGAAAGAGTTTGGATTATTTTGGTAAGACACTGCGACCAGACATCATGATTATTATCATTGTCCAATTAAAGTATACACATGCCATTTGTTGCTAAACATGAGCAATCCCTAGACGGCAGATGGATTTAGGTTAGAATTATGTTTCTTGGGGTTTTTTGGTTGGGATTCATGAACCATGTCAGGAATAAGCAATTATTAGCGCACTCTCAGTGTTTCCTGTCAGAATATCTATTAGACAAAGAAAAGTTGCTATCATGGGAGAGGAATTATTTGGTAGGAAATTAAATTTCTGAGAAGCATTTTCATATCATTACACTTGTCATCCCTAACTTATTCCCACTCTACCTCCTTCCTTCAGGGTTACAGAAATTATAGATGTATAGGGCTATCGAACACTAGCACTCAGGATGCTTATGCTGGTGTGTCCTGCTGACCATTGCAATATTATTGAGAAGCTAATAATGAGTTGTAAATTTACTACCGGACCACTGAAGGGTGTGTGCAGTATTTCCCAGGTTTCTTTTCATGAACATGGCTGCAAGAATCAATTATGTGGCCCAATCTTTTTCTCACTTTTTATGTGTTAACATTTCTGCACTACATTTCATCAGTAGAGCTAGGGCTTGAAAGGTGCAAATGTCAGCACTTTTTGATTACCAGGAACCATGATACTTATATATTGTCTGTTTCTGTTAGAGGTTGCAACCTTGAGCTTGTTGACTTATGGTGAGCTCATGAATTTCATAGGGCTTTCTTGGGCAAGAAATACCCAATTCCTTCTTCTGAAATGTAGCCTACAGAACCTGGTATTCATTGGTGGTCTCCCATCCAGGTAGTAACCTAGACTGACCCTGCTTAGCCACCTTTAGGGTATCTAGGCCCATAGGAGTCTATACTCCATAGCCAAGTATGTTTCTCCTAAGAGTTTAAGTAAACATATTTTGGTGTCATTTCCTGTTTCATAGTCTAAGCTGCACCCTTACATCAGTTAGCCAGGATTTATTCATTCTCTGTTTTATCGAATGCAGTTATCTCTCTTCCATGTTTGAAGAGCACCTGTTTCAAAGCCTCTTGTCATGAGATGTAATATAGTTCTACAGTTGTAAGTAAAACTATGTAATTTTAATTTAAAATAAGACTAAGCATTGTCTGCTAGACCCTGTGTTTGGTTGATGGTGTTGTGGGGCTGGTTGTCACTCACTTGCTGCTTGCAAATAACAGGTCCTTTACTGTGAGGTATACAGTATCCACTGGGGTTGGTTTCCAGGACCCCCATAGATAATAACATCAGTGGATGCTCAATTAAATACATTAAAAATCATGGCACAGAAATTGTGCCCCTTATATAAAGTGACAAAATCAATGTTTGCTTTTTGGAATTTTATATATATTTTTTATTATTTTCAAACTGTGGATGGTTGAATCCATGCATAAGAGATACATAGCCAACCCAAACCAAAAAAGTAAATCTTTTTAATGCAGGATAAGATGTAGTAACCTGAAATCAGTCTCGGAATTGTGTAAATTCTGGGCTTGCATGACATAAACAGCACGCAGCCTGCCCAGGAGTAATTTGGGATTTATAGATAATGTAGACAACTTGTAATGTGTAACTTCAAAACTCTGATAGTGAAAATGCATTAGTTCTATTACCCTCCCTCCCCAGGTATTCATATTAACCATTTTGTGGGATGCCTTAACAGAACTAATGTCTCTGAGACACCAGTCCATAGAAAAATTGCATGGATCTTCGTGTATTTACTTCTTTATTTTATATCCCACCTTTCTTTTGGCATGGGATCTAGGGTGGGTTACAGCAAAATAAAAATCACCTTAATAGAAAAGATAACATATAATTAAATGAACAATTGACTAGTTTAAAATGGATTAGAATTGAAAATATAATTAAATAAGCAACTCTGTTAACAGAACAAAGTTAAAGCACATTTAAAACATAATAAAAAAGGATAAAAGTGTGGCACATCCCATTAAAAGCCCTTTCTGCCACATGAGTTAAAAGACAAAGTCCTGCCAAAATAAGAAGATCTTTAACTGCCAGAAAAAAGAAAACAGAGGGTTCAACCGATTCTCTCATGGAAAGGAATTCCACAGCTTGGGAGCAGCCACTGTGAAGCCTCTCACTTGTATCTCAAATAATAATAATGTGGGACGAGATGCAAAAAGAACATGAAAGGCGTATCCACATTGCAAATTAATATCTGTTTTACACTACTTCACAGATTGCATTTCCTTTAGAAAAGGGGGTGACTGTCAAAATTGTTTAAGTCTGTAGTGCAGATATACTGTAAAACTTTTTGTTCAGCTACTACTGAAGGTAAGCATATGCTGTCATCTTAGAGAATACTGGCAAGCTGGGGGCGGGGGGGTCCTGGCTGAAAGCTTGCAAAGTCTTTAACAAATGTAGCAAGCTGCAATCCACTTATCCCTGAATAATCCTATTTAAATCAATATGACAGCTTCAAATTTACCTGAGTGATGCGCTTTTGTATTTACTGAAGAGTTTACCACAGCTGACCATCACTCACATATCTCACAATCACTATATTTTTTTAAACAATATACTTGGTAGCAACTGTTAACACTACTTTAAAAGTAAATATATATACAAGATGTAGAAGTTTAAACATTACAAATTATCTCAGAGGCTTCCCACATCTTCAGTTTGTTTCGGAATATTGACGTTACTTAATTGTTTGTTTAAAACTGTTGCAGATGGAAAGATAAATAACCACTGACAGAGCAGGTTCAGAAGATTTCGTATTGAACCCTTTTTTAAAAAATTATATTTATGAATCATCCTTTATTGATATCAGGAAAATTTTAAGATCAAAATGTTCATAGAACGAAAACAATTAAAACTATAAAATAAAATCACATACCCTCCAAATATATTGATTTGTCAGGGTCAGTCCTGATTAATTCAGCTGTTTTTAAAATGTCCTAGACTGCATTTGCACTGCAGAAATAATCAGGTTTGGCACCACTTTAATTGCCATGGCACATTGCAATGGAATTATGGAAATGGTGGTTTGTTGTGGCATCTGAGCAAAGCTCTGATGCCATTCCCAGAATTCCATCACATTGAGCCATGGCAGTTAATGTGGTGTCAAACCAGATTATTTCTGCAGTGTGAATACAGTCGTATTCCATCTCCTGCTCACACTTTCCCCTTTTCATCGTTAGCTTGCTTCAGTTGCTACAAACTGACTTCAAAGTGCAAAAATAGTTTGTATTCAATTAACTCAGCAGAAAGGAGGGGGGGGGGACTTGCCTTCCCTGTAGATTCAGGCAAAAGCAAACTGCTGCAGCATCTCTTAGCTTGTGTGCTCTTCCTTCTTAATAATTTTCGTCAGCTTGACCATATTCTGATAGTGCTTGGCTACATGTGCCTAGCTTTCAGCTGTGAAATGCTGGAAGGTAGATAGTCATGAAGAAACACTTACAGGCAATAAAATATATTCAGAGAAACTAACAGTTACATAGACTACTGTTTTCTTTTGCATTTTGGGAGCTGCAATCCAAAAAGGTAACATTTTCAAGCTCAGTATCCTATTTGTAGCCAAATTGATGGCTGCTTTTTAAGATACAGATGTAGGGTTGCACTAGACTGCTTGCATTAATACTGCTATAGTATCAGCTTATCTTTAACACATGTGAGGAGGAAAAAATTGTCCTGTTATGCTTTTTGTCAGTAGAAATCCCATTATCATAGGTTGTGTAAGGTTCAACTGACTTAGATGGTTCCATCTAAGAGCTTTTAGATTGGTATTAAAGTAACTCATACCATTTGCCACTATGTTCCCTATTGTCATAGCCTACCTGTCATAGATTATTTATGATTTATTTATTCTACAAGCACTTCTACTGCCCCTCAAAAATGAAACTCCCAGGCGGTTTACATAAAAAGGAAAATATGGTACAGAAAAAATATTAAAGACAGGTAAAGCTAACAAACAATCTCAGAGGACAAAGTCAGAAAAGGCAGGAAGTGCCAGTGAAAAACAATCAGAAAGAATAAAATGAAGCCTGAAAGGCTTGAGAAAATTTTTTAAAGCCTTTGTCAGATGCCGAAAGGGCAACATTGTTGGCGTCAGACAGACCTCTCTGGTTAATTCAACTGGTTAGTGCCTGTTTGTGGTGCAGATTTCCATGATCTTTCCCCTTCCCACAACAAAATAAACACAGCGATAAGATCTAGTGTAACCGTATCACAGTGGAAACAGGCTTGTGTTGATTTTAGATTCCCTCGATTGTGCAAACTTCATTTACATTACTCACAATATTTTCA
The DNA here is from genome assembly GCA_034509955.1 of Urosaurus nigricauda. Classification (NCBI taxonomy): domain Eukaryota; kingdom Metazoa; phylum Chordata; class Lepidosauria; order Squamata; family Phrynosomatidae; genus Urosaurus; species Urosaurus nigricauda. The sequence goes on from JAOEGL010000006.1 coordinate 109,401,075, forward strand.
AATGCTTCTCTGGAACTGCACATAGCAAAAACAGTATCAAAAACAAATTATGGAACAAGATTCCATAGTAAAAGAGTGAGTGTAGTGTGTTAGTCTGAGTGCTGCACTAGATCTCTGAGACAGCAGGATTCAAATCCCCAGTCAACTTTGAAAACCCACTAGTTGACTTTTAGCAAGTCACGCTCTCTCAGATTTAGAGGAAGGCAACAGTAAAACAGCCTCCTCTGAATAAATCTTGGCAAGAAAACCCAGGACAGGGTTTTCATAAGTTGGAACTGACCTGAAGTTACATAAGAGAAATTCTGTAACAAGAACACCTGAGAAAGCTTTCTCCTTACCATCAGAATGTGGAAAGTTACTTTTTTTAATTACAGTTTTCAAAATCAAATGGAAGCTGGTGATTCTGAGGTCAATGGGAGAGTGAAGTAGCTCTGGGATTTAGTCCAAACTCTAAAGCTTGGATTAATATGCAAAGTTTATCCACTCCCCCATGGCATCAAAGCCACCAGTCTCCATTAGATTTTGTAAGCATCCATGGTCTGAATCTTTCAGTCTACATGGTCAGTGGCTGAATCAATTGGAAATTCTGGGAGTTATAATCTTTTTTAAAAAAGAATATTTTTCTAAGTTGTAGTAAGCATCCACCTCATGCTTAGATGACTGTGATACCTGTAAAAAGTCTAAAAATACAAATAAGTAATATGGAGATAGGCAGGCCATTAGCTCTTTTGGTTTTCATGTACTGACTATCTTTGCCACATGGATGCTTATCTAGCATTCCAGTATCACAGGATGTAACCACATCCTCCAGGCAATTTCAGATATTACCAGCACAATGTGGGAACTGACCACAGGGAAAAACTGCAAAAACCATGAAACCAAATGAACTTGCTATGCTTAATGTTAAACTGTGCAGTCATCTGGTTAATTCCAATTTGTGTTGCATATTTCCATGAAATTTTCCCAGCAAAACAAAAGGCAGAGGCACCATCTTTTGTAACTCTATCCCAGCCAAAAAAAAAAAAAAAAGTATTATAGCAGTTTAGATTTTTCCTGACTTATCTTGCATGGATTTTGAAGACTCACATATACCTTAGACATAACATTTTGATGTGTATTTGTTGGTTCTTTGGTTGGATTTATTTATTTATTTATTTATTTTAAATTTGCCTGTTTAAAACTACAGTAGAGTCTGGATTATCTGACATAAACTGGACCTGCTGATAGTGGATAGCCAAAAATGTTGATAATCCAGAGGGTCCAAGAAAAGCCTCGAAATCACTATGAATTGCAAATGTATTGAAGTTTTTATTGCACTAACAGTAAATGTAAATATAAAGAAATCACTGATCAACATTGTGATGTACAGTATAAACAGTTTAGTCCTCTGAAAATTTAAAGAAATCAGAGAAAATTTAAAGAAATCACAGAAAATATAAAGAAATCACAGCAGACATGACGTTGGATAATCCGGAAGGTTGGATAATCGAGACTCTACTGTAGTTGAAATCCAAACTGAAAGAATGGCAAAATCTTACCAGCAAAAAACTTTTCAGAGTCCTTTGCCTGTTTGTAAGCTATACCAAGAAAAGGAGCCGTTAGGTGCTTTGACTATGTATTTCAGATCTGGAATTTTTAAATAAAGGGGTAAAGAAAGCTTGACAAAAGCTGATTTATGCAAAGTAACATGGCATCCAAGACCTTCTGAATGACATAGCACAGAGTGCATGCCAGCAGACAATGAAGTGTTTGCATCATTGCAAATCTGAAGAGTGCAAAATAAGTAACCAGATTTTATCTGCCAAAGTTAAAGCATGGCAACATTGCCAATGTGATATAGCACCAGAAATAAATATCTAAGCTGTTAATGAGTTACACATGGTTCCAGCACTCATAAAAGACTGTCTCAATTGGCAAGACCTCTCAGAGACCTAAATCAGGAGTGTGCCCCCCCCCTTCAGTCTCAGCCATCAGTAAGGGATATTTGGCCTTCTAGTCCAATGACAAAAGTACAAAATTTATGCACCCCTGCTTTAAAAGATTCATACTGTAGGAGCATCCTAGAAAGTATTCAGAGAATAAAAATGAAAAGCGGGGATTTAGTAACATAATAAGAAAAAGAAATATGTTTATTGGTTTGCCAGAAAACAGGTCTGTGGGGAACTGGAACATAACAGGTATTCTGCATGTATGAGGGCCCATGATCCATCAACCCTTTTCTTTTTCTAACAATACCGATAAGGCATTGTCAAACATTCTTGACTGGACTGAAAGTAAGCAATTGGATGTCAGTGGGATAGTAAATCTATTCCAATTTATAGTAGAAATGATCCAAGGTACTGAATCCTATGGCATTTTGGATAACTTATTTTAAGTTCAGATTAAAACCTGGGTAGATTCACCCCAGGGAGCCAGTGTGGCATAGTGGTTTGAACTAGGACTCTGGAGATCAGTGTTCAAATCCCTGCTTGGCCATGGAAACCCACTGGGTGATGGTGGGCAAGTCACACTCTCTCAACCTTGGTGGAGGCAATGGCAAAATCTCCTCTGGACAAATCTTGCCAAGAAAATCTCATGATAGGGTCACCTTAGGGTTACCAGAAGTCAGAAATAACTCAAAGGTACACAACAACAACAGATTCACTACTCCACTAACATAGCAGCTAGTAGGTGCCACTACATTAGGAAGTGAACTTGCCTCAATACAGGCCTTTTCCCATGTTATAGGGATTGTGACTAAGGCGCTCAACAGGCCATCCCTTTTAGCACTGGATCAGGGCTGTGGCAACTACATGCCGTGAGCCTGATCTCTCCTTATTGTGCCGCAGAAAGGGTGCCATAGCTGCCAACACACAGCTTTTCCATGCTCCTTTGGTGTTGTGGCATGTAGATGCAGCACCGGAGGAGTGCCGTGATGCCATGTGCCATGTGGTGCAGTGTGCAGCATCACACTGGTCTGGGGATGGAGTCAGGGCATGTGTCATGTGGATGTCATGCCCTGACTCTGTCCCCAGGACAGCCTTTATGGCCAGTCTGTACAGCTCCTAAGTTCACAGCTTATTTTGTGCCAAATTTGCAGGTGAGATTTTTATGTAGAAAATACAGTAATAATAATAGTTATTATTAATATTATTATTACCCCGCCCCTTTGAGATCAATCGATTTTTCTCACATTCCTTCACATAAATATAATTTCCTATGTAAATTTTCTCTACAAAAATACCAGAAGCAAATTTTGCTCAGAATAAGTGGCTTTAACAGATAATAGCATTTTCTGTTGTTCCTTATGAAAAAAGACTGTTCTGCAGGGAATACATTTGTAGATCTTGCAGCAAATAAGTTCTCAGCCATAAATAGTCATTGGAAAAAAAAAAGTCTTTGCAGAGGGAAGAAAACTGCTCAGATTTCTCATTGTTTCCTTCAATTTTAAAATTTACAAAGAATTGCATCCCAAATTAAAATCCCTTTTTGTTTGTTTCTTACTCACTTATAACATATTTGGTGTTTTGTTAGGGAAGTAGCTTGTGTGAGTTGACTGAGACTTTAGGGAAATGACATCAGAAGATTCTGCCTGGACTTGCTTAGGTTATGGCTCTCTTTAGTATGGGGACTGTTTTGTCCAGCCGTGAATGACTATAACAGACAACCCAAAGATGCCTTTCCCTCTGAGGAATGGCAGATGTTTTCTAAGATTTATGTAGCAGATTAGAGGTGTCTTTAATATCCTGGGATGTACTTTAAGGCTGGTTTAGGCAGCTTATGTAGTCTTCAGTGAATGAAACAAACCCTCAGTGATTTTGCACATGCTAGTCCAAAGCTGTGAAAAAACACCTTTGTTCTCAGCCCTTTTGTTGAAAGACATCCAGACCTCACAAACTCTTTGCCTTTTTTGCAGCCACCAGATTTAGGAACAAAACTGGCTCTCACCTCTGCTGGATCACACACCTTTCTGTTCATGGACACAGAGAAAGAGACACACAGCTGCTCCTAGCTCATCAGCCCTGATGAAAGGATTTACTCTAGTGTGTGGGAGAAAATTAAAATTACAGTTGAAAATGGAAACCAGCCATTATTCCAAGGTGCAGTGAATGGAGCTGAGGATAAGCAGGCTAGCATCTCAGGAGCGCCTGTACCTGGACAATGCCAGGCAAATGGATGCAATTCAGAACATTTGGGCATTTCTCTGTGGTTGTATACTCTTTGGCTAAACAAACATTTTTCTTCCTCCACCTACTCCACCCCAAATGCTTCCTTTGTCTGCCTTCCCTCTGTACCATTTAAAAAAAGACAAAAAGCCTGAGATACAATCATATCTATTCCATCTCTCCTTTCCCAGTAAACATCCTGGCTATAAGAACCAGTGTGCTTCTTTTTTTCCTTTGCAAAAGGCACCAAGGACAGCAAATCATCTGTACTGATGTGTTATTATTTAGAGCCTGGCTAGACAAAAGCTTAGAAGACAATACAGTGCTATGGGGAGTAATTCTGTGGAGACAAAGCAGAATGAATATACTAACCGAACTCATCTTTTCCATCTATAAATTGTTAGGGGTTTTTTTTTACCCCAAAAAGAGAGAGGTATATAAAAAGCTTTTTTAAAAGAAAGAAGCAAGAAAGCCATACATACACACAAAACAACTGAGCAGTCTGATTTTAGATTTTAGACAGAGACCACACAGAATGAAAATCAACTCCTTTAACATGTAGTGCTGGAGCAGAATTTCACAAATTCTATAGACTGCTAAAAAGACAAATGAATGGCTCTTAGAGCAAATCAGGTCTAAACTTTGACTAGATGCCAAAGTGTAAACTCTCACTGTATGCCAAGATGACTGAACAGACACTGTCATCCTTTGGATATGCTGTTAGTTGACATGATTCATGGGGAAAGAAAATAATGTTTGATAAAGTGAAAGATGGTAGGAAAAGAGGGAAACTGCAACGTAGATGGACTGATTCAATCAAGAAAGCCACAATCCTAAGTTTGCAAGACCTCAGTAGAAAAGTTGATAACTGGAACTCTTCCAGGTTTCTCACTGATTCTTTTATGTTTAATAATAATACCTTTAATTTTATTGGTAGTTTAATGCTGTTTTGAACTTTTGTATGATTTGAGCTTTTATCTATATCTGTTTTAATTTTTTTTGTAAACTGCCTTGAATCTCTGACTGGAGAAAAGGTGTGGTGGTGGTGGTGATGACGATGATGATGGTGGTGATGATGATACATGGTCCACATACCTCAGTACACATGATATGTAGTCAGTGTTACATAGAGTTCCAACAGGATAATAATAACCAGTGCAAACACAGGGTGAAACACTCTTCAGGCTTTCCATGTGTCTGTAACTGCTATAATAGAATGGAAATAATATTTGTTGATATTCATTTTGCTGCCAAGCAAAAGATTTCCCAATACTCAAAACAAAATCCCAGCAGAAAGAGTAACACCACAGCAAGGGTTTAGTGCACTCTTTTCCTGGTTTTAGGGAATTATTCTTCACAGAAATTTATTTTGTACAACTTGCACAGTTTTTGCACAGAAAATATGTTCTGTCTAGGAAACAGGAGCGGGTTTCCTGCTGCTAACATATGCAGGAGTAGTGGAAAGTTGCATTTTGTATGTAATTTTACTGGCCATGGCAGATGGATGAATTCAGCATGTTCTCCCAGATCTACCTACCTGTTTCTAGCTGAGGAACCTTCTCTCCATGACCATTCAGTGTCCAGATCTGGAATGAGGTGTGGGCAGACACACAGATGGCTCCATTCTTGCAGCTGCCTATAGGAATCAAAATGCATCTTCATGGACCTCCTTGGAATTTTCAAGCAGTTCAGAAAGATGGCATCTTCTTTCTGCTGCCAGCTATAGGAACAGAGCTTCATCCTTCCCATATCTTCCCCTAGCCACTGAAGAGCCAGTCAGAAAACTAGTCGAATCTGCCCTTTCTTACTCCCATTGCCATCACACACACCACAAGGGCCATTCAGTCCAACCCCTGCTATGCAGGAACTCTCCATCAAAGCATCCCCGATAGATGGCCACCCAGCCTCCGTTTAAATACCTCTAAGGAAAGAGACTCCAGTACACTCCAAGAGAGTGTGTTCCACTGTCAAACAGCCCTTACTGTCAGGAGGTTCCTCCTAATGTTGAGGTGGAATCTCTCTTCCTGCAGTTTGCATCCATTGTTCCACATTCTAGTCTCTGGAGCAGCAGAAAACAAGCTTGCTCCTTCCTCAATATGACATCCCTTCAAATATTTAAACAGGGCTATCATGTCACCTCTTAACCTTCTCTTCTCCAGGCTAAACATTCCTAGCTCCCTAAGGTGTTCCTCATAGGGCATGGTTTCCAGACCCTTCACCATTTTAGTCACCCTCCTTTGGACAGGCTCCAGTTTATCCACATCCTTTTTGAATTGTGGTGCCCAGAACTGGACACAGTATTCCAGGTGGGGCCTGACCAATGCAGAATAGAGTGGCACTATAACTTCCCTTGATCTAGACACTATACTTCTATTGATGCAGCCTAAAATTGCATTGGCCTTTTTAGCTGCTGCATCGTACTGTTGGCTCATGTTCAACTTGTGGTCTACTTGGACTCCTAGATCCCTTTCACATGTAGTCTCGTTCAGCCTGGTGTCCCTCATCCTATATCTATATATCATTCTATATCTTATATATCATCATCCTCCATCGGGGGAAGATGATCATTTATAAAGGATGTTTGCATGTGTGTCTTCTGCCCTCTTTCTATAAGAGGTGAAATATGGATAAGTGCTATACTTGGGAACTTTTTTGAGTTACTGGGATGTTAGTACTATGTCCAACATGTGAGCCTAGGAAATCTCCAGAATTCAGGCCTAAACACAATAACTGTTCCCATGTAGAGTAGATCTAGAGTAGAGTAGAAGATTTAATAAGTCAACAGTTATATAAGCTCCATTGCTTCAGTGACTCTGTTCTAGCTGAGAGAAATAAAAATGGATTTAAGTCAGTGACTAGTATTTATAACAGGTCTAAATGCATAGCTAAGATTTAAAGAAGCTACTAACTAGATGATATCATATTATTTCATAGTGATTTAGAATTATGTCCCACTGAACCAAGGGTCTAGAATTTATTTATTTTGATTTGTATGTGCCTTTCTCCCAGTGGAGGGACTCAAGGCAGCTCCCAGAGAAAATCAATTTCAAAAAATCTTCACAATTAAAAAAAAAACAATTAAAATCACATAAATCAGTATAAAACCATTTCAAAGACATACAGGTGTCCACAGGAGGGTGACCAAAATGGTGAAGGGCCTGGAAACCATGCAGTATGAGGAGAGACCTAGGGAGCTGGTAATGTTTAGTCTGGAGAAGAGAAGGTTAAGAGGTGATATGATAGCCCTGTTTAAATATTGCAGGGGTGTCATACTGAGGATGGAACAAACTTTTTTTTTAGCAGCTCCAGAGAATAGGACCCAGAGCAATAGATTCAAACTATAAGAAAAGTAATTCCAGCTCAACATTAGGAAGAAATTTCTGACAGTAAGAGCTGTTGGACAGTGGAACAAGCTGCCTTGGAGTGTGGTGGAATCTCCTTCTTCAGAGGTTTTTAAGCAGAGGATGGATGGCCATCTATCAGGAGTGCTTTCACTATCTTTCTGCATGGTAGAAGGTTGGACTGGATGGCCCTTGGGGTCTCTTCCAACTCAATGATTCTAGATTTTAAAAAGATAAACTTCCCAATAAGAAGCTCCTCTAATAATATATCAAAAGCTGCTTAAATAAAAGGGTATTTTTCTGCTGGTTGAAGGAAAGCAGGGAGAGGGGCAGCCAAGCCTCCTCCAGAAGGGAGTTCCAGAGAAGGCTTTCTCTCATCTCCTCACCAGGCAAGCCTGTGAGGATGGCAGGACCAAGAGAAATCCTTCCCCTGATGATCTCAGAACTCTAGCAGGTTTGTATGGGGAGACATGATCTTTCAGATAGTCTGGACCTAAGCTATATAGGGCTTTGCATGTCATGACTTGAGTTGTGCCCAGAAATGAACTAGTACCCAGTGAAGCTGTTTTTAATAAGGGAGTTATATGTTCCCTATAACTTGCCCTGGTCTATGCATGCAACAACCTGAGGTGGTCAACTCATCAGGTGGTGGAGTTTATAGTACAATGGACTTTAGAATGTAAGTGAGGCATGATGTTGTCTTGCATAAAAGTTTCTTACGAGAAGAAAACTCTTTGCATGAAGTGAACTGAAGTAGTTATCTTTGATAGTTTTCTACTGCAGTGATTTTATTTGACATGAGAAAACATTCAAAATGGCCTCCTTGGCTTGTGCTCTAGAGAGGTGTAGTCCACTGTGCGAACATAGTATTCTCAAAGCTGCATATATTGACTGGACCTTACTTTTGAATACATGCATATGGCACTTGATAGCATGAAGGACTTGATTTGTTCATGAAAAATTCTTAAGTGTAAGGCTAATAAACATGAATTTTTTAAAAAAATCAGTGAGGTAACCATCAAATTTATTTACTTCTTTAAAAGAAAATACTGCATACACATCCCACAAACTTTTATACACCTTCATTTCATATTCTGTGCATGTACCTATGGCTTGAGAATGCTTTTAAAATGCACATACAGTCAACAGTCTGCAGAGTTTATCGCACAGCCATTTTTGCCCAATCTGGGCACGAGATGGGATTGGGACTGAATGGGGAAAAATGGTGTTAATGCACAGAAAAATACGTACTTTGTCACAGGGTGACCACAAGCCATCCCCCAGCCATGCTTCTCCCACTGATTTGGAAGCTTTCTGTCTCACAAAATCTGCTGCTGGCTAAGTGCAGCTGAGGAATGACCTATGGTAGCCTTGTGACAAAGTATGCATTTTTCTGTGCAATTACACCCGTTTTTCCCCATTCAGTCCCAATCCCATCCTGTGCCTGGACTGGGGGGAAACGGCTGTGCGATAAACACCTACATCATGAAGTACAAAAGACACAATACAAATCAAATCTTGGTTCCAGAAAGTAATGGACAAGAAGAACAGGAGAATGGTAAATTATCAGGGAACAAATTCCTGCTTCTGTGACTTACATGTGTTAAAGCTATTCCACTTGCTAACAGAAACAGAAAGGGAAAAAGAGATAAGAATCCATGAATAACATCCTGATACATGAGCACACAACTAGGAAGGGGGGAAATTCATGAATAGACTTTAAAACATCAGGCAATCATCCATTTTAAAGGTAAACTCATCTCACACTAAAAGTGAATCAGCAGCCATGCTGAACTTCTGAAAGAGACAGAAAAGAGTGTATGCCCAAGATAAAATCCTATTTCTCTTGCAAATGCAATGTTATCTAAAGGTTGTGAATAATGATTCAGAAACATCTACCCAGCCAGATCATCTGTCCACTTTCAAAACTGAAATCTTGGATGGAACTAATAGCTCTAGTTATGCATAGAGACATTCTCCCCAAGGGAATGAGGTGTGAACACTGTGATATTAAATATGGCTTTAGCAGAGGCTGATCTAATCCTACAGCTGACATTGCTTAGGGTTACTATTTTTATGATGGGTAATTTTTAAAGAAATGCTAGTTGAAATGACTAAATGTAAAAAAGGAAGGAGAATACAAAGGAAAGACAAAAACATTTCACGGTGGTCATAAGCTTTTGTTCTTTTTAAAAATCAAACCCTCTAAAAGTTTGCACAGCTTTGAGCATATGTCTTAGAAGGGTCATAGACACATTTTTACTGGACACAAAGAACTCATTAATTCTAAATAACTGCATTTTCACAAACACTGTGTGTGTGCGTGCACACGCACACGTGTGTGTACTTTAAGAAGAAATGGTAAAATTACAAGCGCCTGTGAGAGGGGAAAGTAAAGAAAACAAAGTAATGAAATATTAGTTGTAACATCTTAAAGCTCAGTCTCATAGTGCAAATAAAAACTTAAATGTACAGGTAATGAAAATAAGCCCAAACATACATCATTGCTGTGGAAATCAACATCTCTGTTCATTTTGGTATTTCTCATCAGATAACGTGTTCCAGTACATGAGAATGGAATAACAGAACAAAAACACAAGCTTTACCTTCATACACCTTATTATTAGAACTTCCAACTCAAGCAATTATTCTTACTTTAATATAAGTTATAAAGATTAATTTCACTTCACACTACTGTCCCCCTTGAACAACATATAATTAAATGTGGCAGTACTTAAGGAATTGGCATTCACCCCAAAAAATGTGTGTGTGTATATATGTATGTATATGCATTTAATACATACTTCTCTTTGCACAGCACCCAAAGTAGCTCACAACAAAAGGAAGTAATGCCAAATTAGGGTTGCCATTTGTCCTGGAAAACAGAAAATCCAGGATTGAAGGGACTGAAAAATGTTTTGGCCAGCTGGACTTGTTGAAGCAGCAGATTCCAGATTCTGCAAAGCAGCAGTGAAACTGTGCAAGAAGACTCATCCCATCCTGGAGGCTCTATGTGGCACTGTGCAGGCAAGAACAGCAGAGCCAGAGCCCAGAAGCTGAAAGTGAGAGGAGCAGAAGGCAGGAAAGGAGATGAGTGGAGATTTTGTGTAGTGAGTGGCTACCCTGCTTGAAATGAGAATCCAGAAAAGCTGCTCCCAAGAAGATGCTACTGGCAAGCATCCCTCCCCCAGCTTGGAAGGATTGGCAGGGGAAACCTCCCACAAGCAACTGAGAATAAAATCATTCCATTCAATTCCTGGCTGCTGACAAGTGTCCCTTCTCCACCCGAACTATTTTTGATTGTTGTACTTGTAAAACACCATGGACTCTTGCACACTGGAGGAAATTCTCCCAAGTTCGAATGCAGCCAATGCGAATTCACGTGAATTCGCTTGTTTAGCGAATTTACGTGAATCCCCATTGCGTTCGGAAGGCATTTGGAATGACTTCCCATTACCCGAAAATGACCCCTCCTTGCCCGAAATTGTGTGAGAAACTTTAATTCGCAATAATGTGAAACCTATGATTGCATTCGGAGTGACTTCCCTTTTTCCCGAAATTGCGTGAGAAGCTCTAATTCGCAATAATGTGAAACCCCATGATTGCATTTGGATTGCCCTTGGATTATACTTCCAATTTCCCACGTCTGAAAGAGTCCCATGTAAATTGATGGTACTATCTAAATTGATGATGATGATGGTGGTGGTGGTGGTGGTGGTGGTGGTGATGATTTATACCAACAACAGTTACTACTAATGAAGTATGCAATAAAAAGATTAAACAGAGTTACAAGCAGTTGTAGATGTAATAAATTTTGATTTCAGTAAGACCTTTGACAAGGTCCTCCATGATATTTTTGTAGGCAAGATGTTAAACCGTGGAGTAGACAGTGTTATAGCTGATTGGATTTGTAATTGGGTGACAGGCCAAACTCTGAATGGTGGCTCTTCTTCTTGGAGAGAAGTGACTAATGGGGTGCCTTAGGGTTCTGTCCTGGGCCTAGTGTTGTTTATAAAATCTTTATAAATGACTTAGACTGTGGAACCGTAGCCATGCTTATCACATTTGCAGATGACATCGTATTGGGGACATGATTAGGATTCAAAATGACCTTGATCGATTTCAGAACTGGGATAAAAATAGCAAATCGTATTACAATAGAGATAAATGTAAGGTATTATATCTAGGCATGAAAAATGAAATGCACAAATATAGGATGACACCTTGCTTGAAAGCAATACATGTGAAAAAGATCTAGGACCTAATTCCCACTTACCTTATAGTCTGGTTCTGGATCTGAATTCTTCATTCGGTCCCGGTCCCAGTCCCGGTGTGGTTCCCACTATGTTTGTGCCTGGTTCCATCACAGCAGAGGAGGTCACAGAGAAGGAGAGTTGCACAGAATCCAGGGATGCTGGGAGGAGGTCGCACAAGAAGGAGGCTGAGGAGACAGACTGGCCAGCAGGTCTGGAGGGATAAGGGACACAGAGGCCAGTGATGGGGAGAAGGCCAGGGCCATTGCTGCTGCCCCCCCCCCAATCACAGGAAGCAGAATCAAATCTGCCTCCCTGGTTCCCACTTGCACCGGGAGGCAGATTCGAATCTGCCTGGTTCCCACTTGGGCTGAAGTGATTTATTTCTAAATAAATCGATTATGCCCCCAAAACACCCCAATTTACCAGCATCTTTTTGATGCAGGTTAAATGGGCAAAAACCATGCCCCCCCTTCCCGAATCACTCCAGCAACTCAGATTGAGTAGGAACCATGGTGGTTTAAACTGGATCATTTCAAATCACGATCTGATTTAAATCATAGTGGGAATTAGGCCTAGGAGTCTTTGTAGACCATAAGCTAAACATGTCTCAAACAGTGTGATGCAGCAACCAAAAAAACAATGCAATTCTGGAGTATAGTTTCAAAGGAAGTAGTAGTCCCAGTCAATTGGTTATACCTCCTCTGGAATACCTTGTCCAATTTTGGGCACCACAGTTCAAGAAGGATATCAAGAAGCTGAAAAATTCCCAGAGAAGAGTGACTAAGGGGCAAAACAGACCACCTCAAAGGAGCGGCTTGCTGCCGCCCCTTTGAGTGCTGGATTGGGGGCATGGCAAATGCCCCCTGAAGCCCCAAGCTGGCATTTTCCTAGCACAAAAAGAAGTGGCAAAATGCTGTACCTTTGCTGCTGCGGTGGTGGTTTTTCTGCATTTCAGTGGCATGCTGCATCGAAACACCGAAATGCCAAAATGCTGCTGCTGTGTGGTCACTCAGGTGGCTTCCCGGTGGCTTCCAGGTGGCTTCCCAGCAGCTTGGGGGTATGTGTCATGCATAAACCATGCCCTTAAGCTGCTGAGGCACTGGCTTTTTTTGCCAGTTAATTAAGCCTCTAAAATGACCAAAGGTCTGAAAACCCAAGCCTTATGAGGAACAAATTAGGGTGCTGTATGTTTAGCTTAGAAAAGAGAAGACTAAGAGATGCCACAACAGCTGTCTTTAAATATCTGAAGGGGTATCAGGTGAAGGTGAAGCCAGGTTGTTTTCTGCTGCTCCAGAAACTAGAACACAAACCCATGGATCCAATTTCCAAGAGAAGAGATTCCACTTAAACCTCAGGGAGTACTTTCTTTACAGAAAGAGTTGTTGAACAGTGGAACAGATTGCTTCACAGGGTCTTCAGCTCTCCAACTCTGGAAGTGTTTAAGCAGAGATTGGAGAGGCATCTTTTAAGAGTGCTGTAATTGTGTATTCCTGCTTGGCTGGACAAGATGGCCCTTGTGGTCCCTTACAACTCTCAGATTTTCTGATTCTGTGGGGGGAAAGATGTTTCTGCAACAGCCAGTTACTTAGAAGTAATGAATTGTGTGTCCATTAAAAAAAAACCTTCTATGATCTTTCCAGTAAAAGACTGTCTAAATAACAAGGCATTTGCTTGCTGGCAGAAGGAGGGCAGAGAGGCTACTAGAGTAGCATCATATGGGAGGAAGTTTCACAACCTGAGAGCAGCCACCAAGAATGCCTCTCATATGTCCATATTGAACATATCTCTTGTGGTGGTGGGACTGGAAGAAAGCCCTTCATCAAGGATATTTTAAAATGTGGTTCATATCTTAAGTTAAGAATATTCACAGGAGGAAATCTTATTATTTACTTGCAAAAGTACACAGTATTTCTTGGGTTCAAATTGTTATTTCTTCTCCTCAATACTCATTCATCTGATACCCGCTCCATCTGGGTTAGAAACTGCTTGGTCCTTTTATCTTCCCTTCTTTCTCCTCTGCTTCAGTGTAATTTTTCCCCCCCTTTTCTGGTCTTTCCGTAGCTTTCTGTAGTACCAAAATTGGCCACCAGAGCACTGTTGGAGGATGGGCAATGGTCAGGCGGCAGCACAGCAGCAATTTTGTGTGCGATAAAATTAGTTTTCACCTGCTCCAGCCCGATCCCATCCCATGCCCAGGTTGGATCAAAAATTATGTGTGATAAACTCCTGGATTTATTTTGCTCCAGTGTAAAGTTCCCAAGCATGCCTTGGGTCCATTTTCCTCCTGTTTTGGTCATGTGCATAATCTGAACAGGTGAATTTTGAAATGGGATGGGGCTGTTTCTTTGAGCCCCTGCAGGCAATCCCTAAGTCTGTGGCTTTCATTCTACTGAAAGCAATGAAACCCAATCTCTTGATTCCTTATAGAACTTCTATTAGCTCCTTATCATCTCTAGCCCCCTGTCAGGTATTTAATGAGTAAAAGCAGTTGGAGGAGCAAATAAAGTATAACATATCACCTTCCCTGTTTTCCTGTACTTACTTCATTCTTTTTGTCCCATATTCTCAGATCCTTCAGCCAATATAAATATTTATGCTGTCAACGAGAGCAGAACCACTCCATCTGCACAGGTATGTTTATGTAACATTCATGCAGATGGCTGGGTCTTGGGAATTGTTCAAGCACAAGAGCAGTCCTTAGGCAAAACGTGAGTACCCTTCAACTTGTGCCACAAGAACATTCTCATGGGAAGAGAGGTAGGAAAACAACCGGACAGACTGCATCAATTGAAAGGCAGAAGGAAAACTGGGACATACTGCCAGTTTGCTGGCTGGTTTGCATTAGAATAGCAAGGCCTTCAGCCAATTGTCTAATAATAGCAAGAATTAAAATGCATCCCCCTACATTAGGGGGAAACACTTGGGGAACAATAAGACATGGAATCTGATATAGAAGGACTTTTTAACTTGATTCTGGAACTGAATTACAATTCTCATTATCTATGGTTACAATGCTAGTTGAGGATGATGGAAGCTATTGACCAATATCATTTTTTGGAACAAAGACTGGCCAAATTCACCTCACTGTATTTCTTCAGTATCTATATATTATTTACCTTTGTAATCATACTACCTACAATAAGAATTATGAAGCTGAGATCGAAACTGCTGGGGGTGTGTTAAGTATTATAATACAGATTCCCACCCAAAAGGCTCTGGACTATTATTATTTTTCTTACCATCTGCTAGCTAGGTAAGTAGTTTCCTACCTAAAAATAATATAAACAATAGTAGAAATGTGTTTTTTTTAAAAAAATAAAAATAATCAGCAGTCCTATACTTTAGATGCTCTCGTGACCAATTCTTAGAAGTCTTGAATGTTTGTTGAAAGGAGAGAACCATAAAACATCACCCTTCGTACAGTTGAAACAGCAGCTAGAATTAAACACATGATTAAGTGAACGCCAGTTATGCTCATTTCAATAGGATTAATGCCTTCTTAACTTTAACTGTGACTGTACAGTGCAGAGCTACAGAGGCCTATTTTATCCATATGGGCAAAAGGAACAGATGCACATCTCTAATTAATATAGATGGGTTGCTGACTAAAAACTTGCAGAAGGTGCAGCTGGGGAAGGTAAGGAAATGTTCAGACTGGATGTTTGTCTTTCTTTTGTCTTTCCGTTCCCCCATACCCCCATCCTTTGTTTGTTTCAGACAAAGTGAGTCTTTGTGATTGGAAACTGTCATTTATATTTGTCTACAGGGACTACAGAGAGAAGACTGCATCCACTGGAGTTGCACAGGAGTTACACAGGCTAATGCTGTCACTCACCAGCAAGTACCCTTGGCCCCAGATCAGATACATATGAGAAAGTGCTCCACTGCACCACATAGACATCTTCAAGCTGCACCACATAGAAATATCTCATGGAAGTAGGGTTCCTGTTTGAGCTAAGACCTACCACCACCCCTTATATGGAAGAATCTAGGGATGCAAATTCTCAACTATTTCAACCTCACATGCAAGAATGAATAATTGGTGTAATTTTCTCCCTGCTTTAGGAGGAAAAATATTTCTGTGCAATATTCTTCCCATACAGCATTCAGGTGTTTCAAAGTGCTCTGGATGATTTTTCTGCACAGAAAGACATATAGGAAGGAGGAGTTGTGCAGAAACCCAACACACTTTTTCTGTTCAGAAAACATGCTTCTTGCACAGAAAATATGCATTTGGGAGGGGGGGATGGTGTGCACCAAGAAATCCTATCAGTCTTTCTGCCCAGAAAAAAAAATCCTCTGGAACATTTCAGGGCTTTCAGATATTAGGAAAAACCCATGTGAAAGTCTTTTTAAAAAACCCTGAAAAACAAATAATACAGAATATTCTTTCCATCTCTAGTATGCACACAGACGTACACCATGGAAGAAAGGTGGTATAGCCAGGAGGAAAGGTAGAAGTTATTCTTTGCTTTCACACATTTATTTATATGAATAGAAGACATCGTCTTCCTGCTATTGGCAAGGATGGACTGGGAGTCTGTGATAAAAAACAGGGTAATCAGCAGATGCTTAGAACTATGGGCTGGATTCAAAATGAAGCTGGATTAGACCTTTGAAGACTTTGTGATTTTGGACTGCATTCCCCAGAATGCCCCAGTCATCCTAACCAGTGGCATGTAGAGTGCTGGCTTAGTGATTTGGGAAATCATCCAAAACAGGTAAGTTTTCCAAGCTCAGAAACGGATATGTGTGATCAACTGAAAGGCCAAATGCTTTGATTAATGTTCCAGTGGAAGCCTATTGTAATCCTGAAGGCAGCTGTAGCTCTCATACTCAATATTTTTGTGGAAAAAGGATGATAGGCTCCACATTGCATTCCTGTAAAAGTGGGATTATTCCTCCTGCACTGTACTGCATGCAGATCTTCCAAACCAACAGATAGTTCTAGGGAAGAATCACCAGAGGGACAGGATCACTGACTGCATATTCTTTGATTTCTCATTCTTCCATCTAGAGAACATTATGTTCAATCTGAGGCCAAATTTGTGAAGTAGGATACTCAAGTCAAACTTATATCCCTATCTAGTTGTCTACATCCACCTCTCATATTACACTGGGGTGAATGGTGCACATAATCTCTGTACAAGGGTTTGCGATACATGGACTTGTGGTCACACAGATGGCGCGCCCTAATATGGTGAACCGGGCACACACCTGTGGCACGGGGCAAGGGCGGAATGGATCCCCCACATAAGGTGAGGGTGCACTATATGAAACTATTTAATAGTATGTTTTAACTGGTTTTAGGTTGTCTTACTGTGCTAAATGTTTTAATATGTGTTAAGTCTCTCCAAATTGTTCTCAATTAGTTTAAATGTTCTAAATGCATTTTATTATACATTGCTCTGAGATTTTTTTATATAAGGAGATAAGGTGGTATTATGTGCCTACAAGTTGTTTCTGACTTCTGGCAACCCTCAAATGAAGCTATCATGCGGTTTTCTTGGCAAAATTTGTTCTGAGGAGATTTGCCATTTCCTTCTCCTGAGGCTGAGAGCCTATGGCCTATCCAAGGTCACCCAGTGGGTTTTATGGCCGAGCAGGGAATTGAACCCTGGTCTCCAGAGTTATAGTCCAACACTCAAACTGCTATGTCACACTGGCCCTGTGTGTCTCTGTGTGTGTGTCTATATCCTTGTCCTTCATTCACAGAAGCACACATCTGTCCTCCAGGAAGCATCCATGATTGTTTGAGAAATTCCAGCTGAAAGACACTACCAGTTCACATGTTACATTGTTTTCTGTAACCAAGATGTGGGAACAGAACCTGGGGGTGAAAAATCTGACCAAAGATAATATGGAAACCTCTGCTGAAAGCAGAAAGGTATGAGAAAAATATGTGAGAAATGTTGGGTAGAAAGAATTGTTTATTTATGTTGGTGTGAGATGCTGCGAATTCCCAAGCACCCACAGCCATTGACTTGAGTCCCTACCTTGTCTGGTAAAGCCTGACCCTGGCAAGAGAGAAAGAGGACAAATGAAAGGAAGGAAATAGTTGAAATGTTCAGCTTCCAGTGGAACAAGCCTGAATAGCCTTGAGCTGACAGATGTAAAAGTATGATTGTTTAACAACTTCCTCCCTGCCAAGAGGCTATATTACAAACATTTGTAAAATACAATACCGAATAAAACACAATACAGTACAGTTCCATACAAGTGCATTCTGTAAACCGAATACCTTACAATAGAAAACGTAGCCACTTGGCCAAATTTTCTTGGCTTCTGCCTTTCTAACAGAAAGGAAATGATTATATGTCGAACCATAACTCGTTGCTTTACTTGATCTTTCTATTCCTGCTACCACTTGCAGTGCCTCCGAGTAAACTGAGTAGGCTTATTAGTGCCATTGGATCGCTTTGTTTAATGAAAAACTGTTTATTTTAAACATTAAAATCTCTTCTATGTCAACTGAAGCATCAGTTTAAAAATAAAGTATTTTATTAAGTAGTACAGAAAATCACCCTCTGGAACAAAAATAAGCAGAAATACTTTCTAGTGTACTGCACAGAGAAAGCAGAACAGAAGATAGGATGTCAGTGTTCAGTATGCAGATCTTTCCATTATCCTTCACCATTGGCTATGCTGCTTAGGACTAATGGGATATGCAGTCAGCTTAGGCTCTGCATTCAAGGAACTTTAGGTTTCTTAATCAAGGGTTTTCATTTTTTTTTGTTTTTGTTTTTGTTTTGTGTGTGTGTGTGTGTTGTTTTGTTTTTGTTTTTGTTTTTTTGGTTTGGCTTCATTCTTTTTCATTTGCTGCTCTATATTCATGGAATTGCCTCGCTGAAGACATGCAGACAGGATTGGCCAGAATCTCAGTTACAAATGAGTAACCTGGTGTTATGCACTCATGACTGTTACATCTTCATGGTCCCTACTTAGCCCCTAGTTAATCTAGAGGTGACATAGTTTAACTTGGAGGCTACATTGAAACTATGAAAGTCCCCCAATCCCAGTTTAGCAACCTCTCCCATCAATACGGGTCTGTTCCCTTGGATTTGAAATAACTGACTATTATTTCCTCCACCGTCATCCCTTGTGCAAGCAATCTCCAGCCTTAGAGGAATTGCAACAGAGGTCCTGCTTCTGCCTATTGCACCAGACACTGTTCATAGGATTGGGAGTTAATAATGGCAGCCAGCTGCTTCCCAATCTGTAGGGGAACAACCCCCCATTGATCGCAGTTCCTTGTTTCCAGAGGAGTTGTTCCATGACTGAGAAAAATGGTAAGAAGAAATCTTGAGATCCCACTGTTACTGACAGTGGAAGGAATCTCTTGAGGAGCTAGAAGTTGAGATGTTGCTCTGTGTGCGTGTGCGTGCGTGCACACACAAACTCAAGCAGGGTTCATGTGCCCTTCTTTTTATCTTCACAATCACTTTGTGAGATGTTGTGACTAAGCTCAAAGCTCATGCAGTGAGCATCCTGACCAACCAAGAGAGCACCTATATTGTATTCTAACAGTTGTATCATTCAAATGCCTCCTATCATGGAAAGGACAAGATCTGATGTCTTCTTGCTTTGTACAACTAACGGGCTGTTGTATGTGGATAAAAGTATTTGGCTGCTTCTCCAGGCAAAGCTTGGCATAAGAAGAATTTTTTTAAAAAAAAAACATACTGCTTTGGACACATGCTGGTAAAATGTGCCATTCTCGTCTGATCTACTTCTCCTCTCTCCACGATAACATCAAGTCCACTAGCTTCATCTGAGAAGAGCAGAAGGGACCAAGGCAGTGTGCGTGTGCGTGTGCGTGTTTTGCTCTTTCAATATAATCAAATCCCTTCTGTCTGAGACCCTGGAGATTGAAGGGACCAATGGCATGGGGCAGAGGACACCTTGCAGCTTCTTAGATGTTGCTGGATCTCATCCAATATCAGTCCTAGCCAGTACAGCCAAGATGTTACAGGAATGGTATTTCAACAACATCTGGAGAGGCACATTGATTTCTTTATTTATTTTCTTCCTTCTTCATGGTACAGGGACTCAAGGCAGCTAACAAAATGTATCCGCCCCGTTATAGGACTATGTTCTTTCCTCACTCACGAAAACTCTGTAAATCTGTAGGCAATTTACAGGGGAGTAAATAGACATGTTGGAGGTGGTGGTCAGGGGACCCAATCAGCAGACAGAAGCCCAAGAATTTCAGAGTAGCAATTCAGGATAATCAATTTTGGCTTCTCCCAAGTTTCATGTCTTTCATTTCTTTATGTCTCTATCCATCTCTTTTTTATTCATATGCAATTCAGTACTTTGGAACATTTCAGCTAAAGCCACTATTTGCCCTAACAATTGCATGAAATGGACTCAGATGAATTACCCTTCATCCAAACAAGAATAGGTTTATCTTTTGTTGTTTCCCTATCTCTATTCAGAAAGCATGACTTACAGATCTTTACTACACTATCCAGTTACAGAACTTTGTTACCATTTTTACTGTCATGTCTACATCCTATGGACTCCTGGGATTTGGAGTTTGCTGAATTACTAGAGTTCTCTGGCAGAAAATTCTAAATACCTTCTATGCAAGGAGAAAAGCCAAAATAAATAAATAGTGATATAACTGTATAGTGTGAAAGAAAGCATAATCGTTTTTTTAGCAACCTGAATAAGAGCACACACAAGAAGTGAGAATACGCACTGTACAAGTCTAGCTAGGCAGCTTATGATGTGACTACTTTCCTGTGGTGAGTGCAATGAGATATTGGGTGGACACAAGCTACACAGTCTTTTGTTTCCTATTTCCACACAAAAACATCTTGCTTTGCTGCAGCTCTTCCACTAGTCTATTTCCCCAAGATGGAGACAGGACTAATTGGCATTTGTTGAGTACATTTAAAAAACACACACACAAAACAAAAAACAGACATATACCCATGAGGGTTATATGCACCCTTAGTTGGAAAACATTAGTTTATGATCTTTTTAGATGAAGATCTCTCCACACAAGGTTCTGAATATATGGAGCGTAACACATCAGCCTCCAGGGAAACAGCAACAACAAAAAAGGAGATTTATGTGAAGATATTCACATTTGTAATTCACACTACATTTATTATATATGACTCCACAACATGTAATGTAGGATTTAAAGAACAAGTGAATGATGCTATGGCATGGGTCTTTCCACTCCCATTACCCTGAGCCAGTATCAACAGCCAACTGAACGCAAATCAGGCTCAGGCCTACAACAGAGCTTGTGCCAAATACTCCTCATAGTTGGCTTAAGCATAAAGACCACAGGCCAACGTAATGACTTTTCTGTTAAAGCAAAGCAGGGAAGAAATGAGGAAAACACATGGTAATTGCCTACCAATTGCTGCTCCCAGGCCATCCTTTGTTCATTTATATGTATCAAAATTCCAGGTCTCTAATCATTGTTTTCTCAATACAGTCACTACAGTTTTCTATCCTTAAGCTATATATACCAATGTTTATTGAACCAGCATCGGCTGATAAGAGTTTGTTACCCTTTGAGTTTTGCAGAGTTTTCCTGTCAGCAAATCCTGAACAGCTTGCACAGAGATTTGCATATCTTTACCAACAGAAGTGAATACATTAAAAAAAAGAAAAAGAAAATGGTATCCACCTCATATTTCTTATTCTTTAAGACAAAGTTGGCAATGACACACTACGTGAGCGATAACGGTAGAGAGCTATTAAAAAGGTATATGTAAAAGGAATCTCTTGAGAGGGGAACAATGAGAGCATTTGTGTCAGGAAATGTTAGCTCCAGGTATCACTGGCATACCAAATTCATTTCACTTTGAAAGCAACTGTGGACTCAGCTGTGGTTTTAACAGATCCCAGTATTCTGTCTTCCATCTGTGGTGTCAGCTGGTGTAGGCCTCCTCCAGTTGGCCCTCCATTTTGGCACGTTTTTTCACTTAGGAAATTAAACCTAGTCCAATAGTCTGATACAGTCTTGGTACATGGTGCTAATAAACATAGTTATTAAATGCAGTCTGAGTGATCCATATACACTGATGAAATCATAATTAATAACCTAACATACTGCAAGATCTTTGTGATTTATTCTGCTCTCTTCCCAAACATTTGCCATTTGGGTGCCTGCAACCCTAGCCATAGTTCACATTCATTACTGGATTTGGGAAGGGATGTAGCTCAGCAATAAAGAACATGCTTTGCATGCAGAAGGTCACAGGATTAATCCTCAACATCACTATGTAGGACTTCTGTCTGAAGCCTTGGAGAGCTGCTTCCAGTAAGTCAGGCAATACAATACTGAGCTAGATGGATCGGCGTTAGGGTTACCAAATGAAATAAGAGACTGAGCTCCTGCCCATTTAATGGTTGTGTAGAAGAGGGCATTTCAGGTGACAAGCAAAACTTGCTAAAATTTTCTTTTCTGCACAACTATTAAAGAAACAGGGCCCTACCTTTTCTTTTTGCCTAGCAATCCAAATCAGTGCCTAACAAAATGTGAGGCAGTTTCCAGTTTTCCTAAGCAGAAGACAGAGTTTGGAACATTACTTTATAACTAATTAGTTACTGGTGTAGTTCTAAGGTTCAAAGTAGTTGACTGTTGTTTATAGTTACAATGTTTAATCCTGTTTTGCAAATGTAATTAAAAGAAGTAGAAATATTTCCAGAAGGCTGGTAGCTGTGATACTTTACTGCAGAAAAACAGCACCATCCTTAAATAGTAGCATATTTTATTTGGCATACTGTAAGCTTTCATGGACTACAGTCTACTTCATCATTGCCTTGGGTTTCATGCTGGGACAAAGGCAGGATATGAATTTAATAAATAAAATCAAATACCTGGGCTGTTCTCTCAAATTGGCAGATAAGTATGCACCTATTTTGGAAGGAGATTTCAATTCCTCCACATTTTGGTTGCTCAGCATCCACCTCCCTCTCAAATGTGTCTTGGAAGCAATATTATGGACTGAGTTCCTGAACACTACCATATAAGTTGTCTACCCTAAGAACAGCCAACGGGATCAAAAAGGTTTGCAAGTTGGGGAAATGTGTGTATGTACATTCTGTGTTGTGAGTGCAGACAGACCCACAATACAAACCTATCTGTTAATCAAGTGTGTCAACAGTAAAATTTGAATGGCACAGGTATTTATTGGTAAATGTCGGTTTACCATTCTTATCCCCAAAGTACAGAGATTGTGTAAACACTTCGATTGGGATCCAAAAAAAGGTAGTAACTATTTCTGTATGCCCAAGATGTCTCTTGACTTGTATTTACTGACAAACAGTCCCAGTGCTCAAGTGGGTAAAGTAGGTTATATATTGCTGGTTTTAAACTTGGACCAGCCAGCCTGGGAGCTGAAAAACTGAGCAGATGGCAAGCTTATGTTTACAGCGGGGTTGGGGAATAGAACAAACTCAGTGCTCTGGGAATAGTCAATAAGTATAGCAGAAACCGCATATGTGCAATGCATTGGCAATATCTGGTTTTCTAACCCAGCTCTAGATGCTTAACCATTGGGCAGATACTAAAAGCAACCTGCTAATCTCATTTTAATGAAGTTGATGAACTTTGGAATCAACATCATTAGTTCTGTGTATATCAAAATATATACATGAGAGCCAGCATGGTATGGTGGTTTGAGTGTTGGACTACAGCTCTGGAGAGCAGGATTCAATTGCTAGCTCAGACATGGAAACCCACTGGGGGACCCCAGGCAAGTCACACTCTCTCTGGCTCAGGGGAAGGCAATGGCAAACCTCCTCTGCACAAACATTGCCCCAAAAAATCCCATGATGGGGTTGCTTTAGGGTCACAACAAGTCAGAAACAATTTGAAAGCACACAATGACAAAAATATATTTTAAAAAAACTGCCCCAATAGCATCCTCCCTTTCCCACTTCCTTGACTATTCAGTCTTTCATTCTCTCATGTCTTTTTTTTAACAGAATGGAATCAATCCTCTTTTTGCTCATTTTTTCAATTGTGTTCAGGTTTGTCCATCTGTTTCAAATAGAACCCAGTGCTTGAACACATTTACAACCACTTCTTGACTAAAGATATGTTTAAATAGTGTTTTGCATGCATTTGAAATGTGCATATTTTCCCATGTGCCATCTATAAATAATATGAGAGATAGTGGTCCAAAGTAACCCAGTTATCTCAAATGTGGATTTGAACTCAAGACTCTCCGGTCCTAGTCTGACACTCTGACCATTGTACCATTCTGGTTGCACCCACAAACCTGCTATTAATATGTATAGATTCATTTACAAATGAGCTGTCTTTCCATTCCACACAGAAGCCATTTGACAGGTCTACCAACCAACCTTGCTGGTGTAACACAGTTTCAAAGGTTTCCTCAACTCTCCATGGAATACATGTATTGCTCAGCTTCTCCAGTGAATAGATGTGAGACCTTGGGGAGTGCTAACACATGGAAATGATATTTTAATACCTCTTATCCTCAAAGGTCATGATATTGAGTTTTTCTCTTCCATCAAAGTGTTTTTCAATCGCCTCTTCTTTGGGTTTTCTTCATACTTGGCTTGACACTCATTCTGCTAGATCCATTTTAAATTCTGTATTTGCCTGCCTCAAGGACATCAGACACATCTACATCTTAATGAGGTTGACTTCTCTATCTATTACTAGGTTATTTTCTCTCAGATAAATCATCACATCTGATTTTTGTCAGTGCAGTTCACATTTAATGTCTGAATGACACTAACGTAAGATATTTTCCTCAAACACCTCTTTCCACAGTAAGCCTCAGCTCTGCGTAATGGAGATGAGTAACCAACTCCCTAGAGCCTCTCACAGCAACATTACAACAATGATCACCCTTTAAGCTTCATGATTTTCCCCTGTAGGACTCTGAAGGGAAAGTTCATAAGATGATATTCTGACTCAGGTTTACATAAAGAAATGTCCTTCAAGGGATGTGTAATCATTGAAAGCTGTGAAAGAATGATTACAAGGTATTCAAGTCATGGGGATTTTTCTTCAAAAACTTTTAAAATGTTTTCTCTCAAAATGATCTTTGCATTTCACAAGGAAGCTGGAGGCAGCTTCTATGCTGATTTTGGCTGATAATATGTGTTAGTTTTTTAAAAGAGACAAATGTGTGTTAATTTAAAAAGAAACTGGAGGAAGGAGGTATCACCTGGTGGTGTAGTGGTTAAATGCCGGTACTGAAGCCACAGGGTTGTGAGTTCGATTCCAGGTCTCCAAGGTTGACAGCCTTCTGTCCTTTTGTAGATTGGTAAAATGAGTACCCAACTTGCTGGGGTCAATTGGCTTACAGATTGTAAACCACTTAGAGAAGCAGTTTTCAACCTGTGGGTCATGACCCCTTGGGGAGGTCGCACAACCCTTTCACAGGGGTCGCCTAAGATCATCGGAAAACATAGCATAAGAGTAGCAAAATTACTGTTATGAAGTAGCAACAAAAATAATTTTTTGGTTGGGGGTCACCATAGCATGAGGAACTGTATTAAAGGGTCACGGCATTAGGACGGTTAAGAACCACTGACTTAGAGAGTGCTGAGTACACTATTAAGTGCTGTAGAAATGTAATGCTATTGCTATTGCTATCACCTGAACAGATGTACAGATGCATAGGCAAATAGAGAATGAATATGGCTGTTGATTTGAACTGGGTCCATTGTCCTGGAAGGGGGAATCTTTTGCCTTTTTCATCTATTCAATTTCTCAAACACATTATTCTCATTATTAGCATCATCACCATCAGTTTAATTTCTTTTTCACTTCCTAAGGGTGTCTTGGAGTGGTGTAAAAGAGATAACTAATTTTTAAAAAATGAAAATTGTGAAGGAAAAAATTGCAACATTAAATAATCAAAACAAATTTCTCTTAAAACATTTAAAGCCAGAAACTTCGAACACAATTCATAAACTGGTCAGGACAGTCATTTGGGAGAAAGCAAAAGGAGGTGTGCAATTTAAGTGGAGAGGAGCCACAATGAGTGAGAAGTAACTTTTCCTCTGTGCCATGTTTCTTCTTAAATGCGCACACTTGTTGGGCACTCAAAAGTTGTTGGCTGAACTAACAGAATATGATTTAAATAGGATAGATGAGGTATGGGATGACACTCTCTGAAACCAGTCATCTTCAACACAAGGTCATCAAAATTCTTCAAGGGGAAGTTTGACAATAGGTGCCAAAGTAGCTTTGCTGAGTTTCAAAGACTTCATGATTCCTATGTAGCCAGATCTAGCTTGCTATTTTTTGGTTGGTTAAAGTAGCATCTATAACGAACACATCTGTTTCATTAACTGAGGTATACATGTGCTGGACTACCTTTGGAAAATATTGGGAAACTTGAACAAGTCCAGCATGATGATGCAGCATTGCTGATCCAAGGACTGGTTTTAGGGAACATGTAACTCCCTAGTGGTGGAACTGAATCATTTCTGGGTACATGTAAGAGTGCTGGTTATAACCTATAAGACCCTATATGGCTTTTGTCCAGAGTATTTAAAGACTGTATTTCTCCACATGAGTCTGCCCAAGAATCTTCAGGGGAGGGCTTTCTTTCAGTCCTATCTTTACAAGCACATCTGGTAAGGCCATGGGAGAGATCCTTCTTAGTGGCTGCTCCTAGGTTGTGCATCTTCCTTCCAGTGGAAGCTTGTCTGACCCTCTCTCTGCTCTCTTTTCAATAATAGACAAAGACAAAGAGTCCAGCTTTTAACTGGTTGTGGCATAAAGAGTTTTTGAATGGGGTGTGCTGTATATTGTTGCTGTTTACTGCCTTCAAGTCAACTTTGGCTTAAGATGACCCAATGAATAAGACATCTCCAAGACCCTCTGTCCTCAACCGGTCTGCTTGGGTCCTGCAGAATTTCAATCAGGACTGTGACATTCTTGATTGAATATATCCATCTGGCATATGGTCTTCCTCTCTTCTTACTGGAACTGCCCTTAACTGTCTTTGAGTCAATCTTGACTCATTTTGGATGAGACATCTCCAAAAACCCCAGTTGTCCACTGCTCTCCTCAGGGCCTGCAAGCTGAGGCCCATGGCCTCTCTGATTGAGTTCAGCCATCTTCCATATGGTTTCCTTCTCTTTCTCCTGCCCTCTACATTTCCTAGCATTATTGTCTTTTTTCGTGAGTCATGCCTTCTCATGAGGTGGCTGAAGTTTGACAGCCTTTATCTAATCATTTTGTCCTCCAGGAAGAGTTCTGGCTTGATCTGTTGTAGGATCCCTTTGTTTTTACAATGCCTTAAATGTATTTTTCAGCATTTTAAATTTATGATTCCATTGGATTTTTGGTCCCATTTTAAAAACTTTTGTATTATATATTGTTTTAGGTATATACTTTAAAATTTATATTTTAACCCAGCTTGGATCCCCTAATGCAAAAAAGATGTGAGATAAATAAAATAAATAACTAAAGTTGTCTTTTACCATTGTTAAGCTTTAACAATAATGGATGGGGATCATGAAAAAGTCAGGGGCTCACAGCAAACCATTTAGAAGGAAAAAATCATTCCACTGTTCCAAATTGAATGAAAGCTACTTCTCCTCTGCCCCCTACTCCCTCCTCATTTTGTCCAACTCCAGGAGCTGTAGACTAATTTAAAGGGAATGGCAGAAAGGATTCTTCAATTTCATCTCTAATGCAGATAAACTATCACAAAGAGACAGGTAAGAGGTAGAGAAACTAAATAGTCAAGGGCTAATATTCTGATTAGGAGGCTGAAATCCCAGAAGATGATTAAACCCTCTAAATGGAGGGAAATGTCATTTGAGCTTCTTTTTAATAATGTGACTCACATTAAGAGCACCCCTTTAATAGCCCATTTTCTTTCTTCAGTCTTCATGTATTTTCCTGTCTGCACATTTTGGTAACTTGAATTGCTTTTTCCATAGTCCTTTAAAAAAAAAATCTTTCGAGAGATTTGTTAGTTAGGAGAATTCCTTTGTGGCTGTTCACATAAATATGGCGGTCCAGTCTTTTGCTTGAAGGGAAATGTGATGTGAAAGTACCAGAGAGCTATGAGAGATGGAAAACAACTTTCTCCAGCACAGATTCTTTCATCTCTCCACTCCTCCATTCAGCCCCCAGCTGTTGCCCTAGTCTGGAGTGTTAACCATTTTTTCTGCGTCAAGTAGTACAAATATGTGAAAGTCGTGCGGACACTTTGCTCTTAGGTTATCACCTCCAAATTGGCCCCCAAGCAACTCTACTACAGAGTCTTCTGATTAGGTTTTCCCTCTCCTGCTGAGTGGCTGCAGTGATCAAGAGTGGTCATCCTTCTTCCCTTGTCTGATATTGCATAGAGCTAATCATGAGCACAGATAAAAACAGCGGAAGGGAAGCAAGTCTGCCTTGATTACTGCTGTTTCACAGCTTGGTTCTTCCCAGTTCCAGATGTTTTAAAAGATATCACAGTGAGACAAGAGTTGAAAGGTAGAAAAAGGTTGCCAGTCACACTAGATCAATCAGAGCTTTCAAAAGTTATCTTTTTGGATGATATCTCTCCGAATGTCCCCTGTCAGCATGGCCAGGTGCCATGCTGGCTGGAGGCATTCTAGAGCAATTAAAAAAAAAAGCAGTTTTGTCAAACTCTGTTGCTGATAAAACTCTGATTTCTAATCCATTAACTCTAGGGGGCATGCTCATCAAATTTGCAAATGACACCAAATTAGGAGGAACAGCTAATACTCCAGAGGAGAAGATCAAAATTCAAAATGACCTTAATAGATTAGAAAGCTGGGCCAAAGCTAATAAAATCAGTTTCAACTCAGGGAAATGTAAGGTACTGCACTTAGGGCAGAAAAATTAAATGCATAGGAGACACCTGGCATAACAAGACTATATGTGAAAGGGATCTAGGAGTCCTAGTAGACCACAAGTTGAACATGAGTCAACAGTGTGATGTGGTAGCTAAAAAGGCCAATGTGATTTTAAGTTGCATCAATACAAATATAGTGTCTATATCAAGGGAAGTAATAGTGCTACTCTGTTCTGCTTTGGTCAGGTCTCACCTTGAATACTGTTTCCAATTCTGGGCACCACAATTCAAAAAGGATGTTGACAAGCTGGAGTGTGTCCAAAGGAAGGCAACTAGAATGGTGAAGGATCTGAAACCATGCCCTATGAGGAACGACTTAGGGATCTGGGTATATTTCACCTAGAAAAGAGACAGTTAAGATGTGATATGATAGCCCTGTTTAAATATTTGAAGGGATGTCCCATTGAGGATGGAGCAAGCTTGTTTTCGCTGCTCCAGAGAATAGGACCTGGAGCAATGGATTCAAACTAGAGGGAAAGAGATTCCACCTAAACTTTAGGAGGATTTTCCTGACAGAGCTGTTGGACAGTGGAACACACTCCCTTGGAGTGTGGTGGAGTTTCCTTCTTTGTAAGTCTTTAAGCAGAGGCTGGATGGCCATCTATCGAGGATGCTTTGATTGTGAGTTCCTGCATGGCAAGGGGTTGGACTGGATGGCCCTTGTGGTCCCTTCCAACTCTATGATTCTATTCTGTGATTCTAGTTATATTACAACAACATCAACAACATGATTGTTCCTCCTAACTCAGACTGCTGAATGAAGAGCAAGAGGAGAAGGAAAGCTGCTTGGGATAAAAAGTAAGCGAAGACTAGGAGCAAAATTCAGTTTCACTTGTTTTGTGTTGCTCCAGATAGTACCAATGGGTTCATATTACAGGAAAAGAGATTCTTATTAAACATGAGGAAGGTAAGAGCTGTTCAACAGTAGAATAATCTAGATTGAAAGGTGGTGGAATTATCTTCATAGAAGGTTTTCAAATACAGGGTGGTCGTGAACCATACCATCCCATCCACTACTCCAGCACTATTGGGGCTTCCTCTCTTCCCCTCTCTCTCCCAATCTCCAACTCATCTTCCTGGTTCATCTTGCCACTTTGTTGCCTTTCCTCTACTTTTCATGCAGGATGACTACAACTGTTCATCTTACTCCTCAGAAAGGAAGACATAGATGGCGAGCAGAGAACTTTGGAGATGGGACAGTGGCGGCCCTCCTCATGGAACAAGTTTCAGGTGAGCTTTGCACCATGTTGTTAAATCTTGGGTGTGTCCAAACTACAGGAATAAAGCAGTTTGATACCACTTTATCTGCCATCAGTCTATCTTACAGAATTCTGGAGCTTGTAATTTGGTACGGCACCAGCACTCTCCAACAGACCATGCTGAATACCTCACCAAACTACAAATCACAGAACTCCACAGGATGGAGCCATGATAGCTAAAGTGGTGCCAAACTACTTTATTTCTCAATGTGGGAGAGCTGTTTCTCCCTTTTGCAATTCAGACCACATGGAAAATTAAAATTCCCAAACGGAGCAGCTGTTCTACAGTGAAAATGGGTATGGGGTCTTACCGCATATACTGGAATTTGACATCTAGTTATCCTCTTCCTCCCATGATACAAGGCCCTGGTGGAAAACCTTATGTCAAGCTGTTCTGAGAGGAAAAAAAACCCAGTATAACAGCAAGAGAATACATGGTAGGAGAAGCATGTGTGAGAGAGAAATGGGAGGAGGATATATCTCTTGGCAATTCTGGGCAGCTTGATCATTCTAGTCTTTGGCTACACCATAACCTAGAAGAGTTTCCATGGGAACCATTGCAAAAAAAAGAGAGAGAGAGAGAGAGAGAGAGAGAGAGAGATATTACATATATCAAGGGGGATTGATTGTGAGAAATGGGTAGAAATAAGAGAATTCAATTAACATAGAAATGGTGTTTTTGTTTTGCTCTCGAAGTCACAGTAGAAACCTTTAAATTCACAAACATCTAATTAAGAGGAAAAGTTGCAGTGAATGTCTGTGAGGCCCATTCAGTGGAGCATGATTGCTCTATAATTGAAGTAAAATAAATAGTGCTTTAATTTTTTTTTTTCAAAATGGAAATTAAATGGTTCAGATTCTTTTGTGTTTCACTCTCCCCTTGTCTATTCCTCTGTGTTTTGCTGGTTGGAGGCAGACGGACAGCACTGACCTTCAAGAGGACTTACAGGTGGCCAAATGGTTCTCACTTAGTCTGGATTGGAGGGAGAAAAACTCCACTCCTAATTTAGATATTGGTTGGGATGACTGCAAAAGCTCAGGGGTAACAGGTGGCAATCTTTGGGGAGAAGGTCAGGATAGCTTTCCATTATTTCTAAGGCAGAAAGTCACCACAAAGTCTGATTGCTGACAATGAGAAGAATATGCACATTGGGCTAATATGAGGTACTTTGGTGGTGGCAATTACTAGTACTTTAAATATGAGGTACTTTGGTGGTGGCAATTACTAGTAATGCTGCAGTGATTACAACTACTACATGTTGTTTTGTTCCTTCAAGTTGTTTCAAACTTAAGGTGACCCTAAGGTGGGTGTCATGAGATTTTGTGGGACTGAGAGTGTGTGACTCATCCAAAGTCACCCAGTGAGTATTCCATGGCCAAGCAGGGACTTGAATCCTGGTCTCCAGAGCTGTAGTTCAACATTCAAACCACTACACCATGGTGGCTCTACTACTACTACTACTACTACTTTGTTATTGTTGCTGTTGTGTGCCATGAAGTTGGCTTTGGTTTACAGCAACCCATTAGATGAGAGATTTCTAAGAGTCCCAACTATGATCAGCCTTGAAAAATCAGGGCCCAGCTACATGAGGAGAGCCCCCAGTGAGATTTCCTTTCACTGCCCACATTTCTAGATTAGCAGAGAGAGAGAGACTGGAAATCATTCATAACTAGAACTCTATTTGCTGTGTTTGCATTACGTTCATAATTCTGCCTGTACTTTTTCTTTGGCTACCTAAATGGTGAGCAACATCTATTAGTTAGTTATGATGTTGTACGTTAGACTTACAACTGTGCAACTATTTCCTATTCACATTTAGAACTGTAGTACCATTGTTACAATTGTGATGTCCCCTGAAACCCGCCTTAAAAGCCAGGCAGGTATCCCAGGTTACAAAGTGAAGGGCTGGTCATATCATCCTGCTTGCCAGCACCATAGAACTCCCTCGCTTGGGATGGCCGGATGGTTTTTAAGGTGAGTTACATGGATCAGATTAGGATATCTAACCTATGCCTCTGAAACAGGCTCAACTCAAGTTTTAAGATACTTCAGTGCTAGAAATTTGAAGAAAGATTTTTAGCAGGGCAAAATTTTGCAGGAGTCACAAGCACACTCAGGAGTACATAGTAGGATGCAGGCAAGGAAGTCTGCAAAGGACTGCACTGGTAATCTTTTTTTGTATTATTCCAGAGTAATGGTCTGAGTGTTGGACTAGGACAATGGGAGACCAGGGTTCTTGGTCACAGAAATGTACTGAGTGAAAAAGCTGCCAAACCAAATCACTATTGAAAGTCTTCATTGCTGCGGGGGGGGGGGGGTGTTGAGGGGGGCATCATCATCATCATCATCATCATCATCATCTTGCTGTTGTATCATCACCTTTAACAAATGTCTATGGTAGTCACCAACAAATTAACCACAGCCAATTGATGCAAGAGTAAAATACAATGACTCCCATTTCATTGCTTGGTGTTCTGGCAATGGTTAATGTAATATTTCTAGCATACTGGAAAACAAATAAACAAAATGCAATGAATTCATATAATACATAATTTTTATTTTTATTTTTTTTTGCCTTTTGATTTAGAAAGTCAAGGGAAACATATGAAAATGAGGGAAGGGGAATACATTCAGCTCTTGCAATTATTCAAGGTCATATTTCAATGTGAATCCAGACAAAGAATAGCCAGTATTGGAAGTTTTTGTTTCCATAGCACTTTTTCTTTCCTGCACTGTTGTACTTTTCACTCTATTATAGCTGTCACAGCCTGCTCTGCATCCAGTATGATTTGGATCCCCAAAGATCCCCCCCCCCCACTTAGCAAACATCCTGCAAGAGTGGCCTGCTTCAACAACAGGAAATGTATTTCTTTAAACAGCATGGTATCTGCTCATTTTAAATTGTCTCATTTCCAGAAAGATTTAGATATGAAAATCAAAGAATGCTTGCCTACCATTTGCTCTCATGTCCAGATAACTCTGGGCCAAGTCAAGCCTATGATTGTATGTTCATTCTGACTAGCAACCAACCATTTCTTCATCATCTAATCAATACACACACACACACAAAGGTAACAGCAAACAACATCAAATCACACAAATTTCAAAAGGTCACTGCTCATCATTCACTTTCTGTCTGCCAGCGACTTGGCAGAGCTCAATTTAATCAACAATTGTCTTAATATTTTAACCCTTGGTGGGATCTTGATGAGCTCAACAATAAAGCATTGCATTTTGTTTTGTTTTAAAACTAGTGTATCAACTCTCTGTTGATGTAATAGCAAACTGATTGACACACTGAAATAAATATCACCAAAATTCCACACAGACAATATTTTACTATTTCATTTTGATTACAGCAGTTGCTTGTGAGCTTTTTTACCTTGTAATGTTTGCCAGGACTAATGGGGTAGCTACATTGCAGAAACAAAACAGTTTGACACCACTTTAACTGCCATGACTCTATTTGACAAAATCCTGCAATTTGTAGTTTGATGATGGACCAGAGCTCTCTGACAGACCAGACTTAATACCTTACCAAACTACATTTCCCAGGATTCCACAGGATGTAACCATGATAGTTAAAGTGGTATCAAACTGCTTTATTTCTTCAGTGTGGATACACCCTAACTTGGTGCCTTAGATGGTGTAATTCAGTTGCCAAACTCAACATGGCTTTATAGGTCCCACTAATTTTCATGATTTTAAATCCAGTATGAGAGGAGAGCCACAGAATCAATTGCTGGATGATAATTCCACACTTCTGTAATCCATAATGATTTATGTGTTTCCTCTGATTAGTTTAGCAATGGGATTTGGGCCTAAATCAAGATCAATTTTATTTATTATTATTATTAGCCATATCTGAAGATTATCTGTAACTGTGTGAACAGCATTGCATTATGAGAGGTTGCATCCATGGATTCACCCATCTGTGCCTTGAAATATATATATTTATATAAGGGACACTGCAGTAACCTAGAAGTATGGAAAGGTCTGTTTACTCTTGAGGAATTCTGTTCATTCAGTAAATTCATTTGGATAGTGATTAATGGTTCCAGTTTCAAAATGTATACCCTCTAAATTATTTGTCTTTACCAGTCTAGATGTCAATTACTTATAAATGCAATCCCTGTCATAAAGCTACAGCAGATATTCCTTTCCATTATAATAATCTCAGACTTCTCCATTCCCAAATCCCTCTTGACTTTCCACCCCAGCATTTCTCTGCTGGGAATGAGTCTTAGCCCATTAAGTAATTTATCAACATTTACATTACAAACATTAACTAATTAAGCAACCTCTCTTCTTCACAGGTTCCATGAACATAGTTAGCAAAACTTT
This sequence comes from Urosaurus nigricauda, assembly GCA_034509955.1. Classification (NCBI taxonomy): domain Eukaryota; kingdom Metazoa; phylum Chordata; class Lepidosauria; order Squamata; family Phrynosomatidae; genus Urosaurus; species Urosaurus nigricauda. Next base: position 109,435,259 of record JAOEGL010000006.1, read on the forward strand.
GGACTGAGAGAAAGGCTCTCAAGAGTACAAATAACTCTAGCCTCTCAGTCAGTCATTTCGGCTGTGCATATATTTGACTCTTATAATCCTACAAAGACATATTTTTTCTTTTTTAAAAAGTAAGTAGTGGCAATATATTTGGCAGTTGATTCTTTAATCGTCTTGGGCTTCCAGTGGTTATTGGAATATAATTACTACCTAAATGCCACTATTGAATTTCTGGCCCTCTTTCACTCTTTCGTCCATCTTGGTGTACAGACATGTTCATCTCCTAGGATTTGACTGTAGCTGATGCTCAATATAATGGAAGTGACATGATGTTGAAGATATGCTAATGAACAGTACTTTACTACTGGAGAAAACAGGAGACCCTTTGCTATCATACTCTGCTTCTGAGGCTGCATCTACACTGCAGAAATAATGCAGTTTGACACTGCTTTAATTAACATGGCTCAGTGCTATGGAATTCTGAGATTTGTAGTGCTGTGAGACATTTAGCCTTCTCTGACAGATTGCTCTGGTGCCACAACAAACTAAAAATCCCAGGATTCTGTAGGATAGAGCCGTGACAGTTAAAGTGGTGTCAAACTGCATTATTTCTGCAATGTGACAGCAGCCTACGCTTCTTGAAAACATTTTGTTTCCTGCTATTGGAAACGTAACACTAGATTAGATGGACAGTGGTCCAATACAGCACAGATCTCAAAACCTCAGTCATTATAGATTTTGGTCCACTACAGGACAGATTTTACAGCAGCAAGGAAGACCCTTTAACCAGGAACTGAAAAGAGAGATTGGAAAAGCAATTATTTGACTACAAATTTCAGAAGCCATCACCATTCTGAGAGCTGTAGTTCAAAACGCAACTATTGCAAAGTCTGAGACAAATGATTTACTGGTTCAGTTCTGGACCAGGTCCAATTGCAACTGAAATTGTTTCAGTCTGGATCTGGTTCACATGGAAAAAATATATTATTTATAATAATCACTTGCAGAGAGCAAACTAATAGTTCTGTGAGAGTCCCAACTAAGCATCAGGAATAATTAATTATTTAACAAATAAATACTTATTTGATTAGTATGCTCCTTTTACTTGTGACAAACTTGAAGAAGCAACCAAATTAACTTAGTCCATTTAAGAATCTAGTTGGGCTAACTGTTCAGTCCTAATCGGTGAAAATGGCCAAACATCAGCTGAGCTGACACTAGACTAGCTAAAGCTGTGCATAATCCAAACTCCTCTCAGTCTACAAATAATGGGAAGTACTTAGGACTACTCCCTGTCCTCAGCCTGACCATAGTTTTTGTGTCAAACACGAGAATTTTGTCCAACCTCCCTCCATGTGTACTTTTGGCCAAAATTATTTCCTGAACCATACATCTTAGAGATGTATGAATACTGGGTGAAAACTGTGCAAAAATTTTATTTCTCTTATTTCTTCCCAACTGGATTTGCTGAGTTTCAGGATAACTATAGTTTTTTGTGGAGCTTTTGGGCTATGTGGCCATGTTCTAGAAGAGTTTCTTTCTGACGTTTCGTCAGCATCTGTGGCTGGCATCTTCTCTGAAGATGCCAGCCATAGATGCTGGAGAAACATCAGAAAGGAACTCTTCTAGAACATGGCCACATAGCCCGAAAGCTCCATAAAAAACTATGGATGCCAGCCATGAAAGCCTTCGACTCCACATGTCAGGAGAACTGTTTTTCAACTACAAAATCCCTTCCCTCTTTAGTCCCTAAGCTGGAGGATATTTAGACCTCCTGTAACTCAGCTCCTTCCTGCCTACCCCTCCTCTGCCTCTTTTGGGGCTCTTCTGCTCTGAAATCTTGAGCAACTTGGTAGCTCTGCTGGCAGATTGCTCTGCTGGCAGATCTCCAAAATCAGCCAACAGAAAAGAGTTCTGCAGGTAGGAAATTTCATAATAAAATTGATCTTCATCATTCTTTTCCAAGACAGCACTGGTTTCAAATGTTTGTCATTAGAGTAGTCTATACCCTTTAACCATTTTCTGAAAGCAATCACCCCTAGATACAGGATTTATGGATGGGTTTTTCTTTGAAGCACCTCCTGTGCTTGCAGAGAATCAGTACCACTATAGAGACTTGATTGGGTAGTGGTATTAGAATAAATCCCAAAATGATGAAAAATCTCTTATCAATAGAATCTTTTAAACCAATTTGGCTTCCAAATACCCATGAAAGCTCAATTGACTATGCGGATCAATTGTCCTACCTCACAAGGTTACTGTGAGGGTGAGGTGGAGACATACATTTGTAAATTACCTTCAGCTATTAAAAGAAAAGCAGTGCATGCATGAATTAATGCATTCCTGGCAGATATTCCGTCAGAGTCCTGGGCAAAAGCTGTTTGTTCACACTATGTAGTCAGTGAAAGTGGATTTAAAAACAAAGCTACTTGCTTTTGTGGCAAATGGTCCAAAAACAAAAATAAAGTTAGACCATGCTAGTCTAGTAGCAACCCTAACCATGTTTTGAAAACTACATAAAGTGATCACAGCACATAAATTGAAACCTTTGAACCTACACATATATTGGATCTAAAATCACAGACTCTTTTTTTCAAGTTGGAAAAAAGAAATCCCGTCTGGAAAACTGACGTTATTACTACACTAATTAGAGTTTCAATATTGTACCTACTGCTGAGCTGTTGACAGAATGGGATTTAGCCAAAATCAGCGGATCCAATTAGGCCCAGGGGTCCGTAAGTCAAGTCTTCCAGAGTACAAATTATTGGTGATATTTCTAAACAGTGATTGACAGGGGAAAGCAGCACACACATGCTTTTTTTACCCTGCTTCAAAATGCCTTTCTTCCAGGGACTATGAAACATTTCAATGCCAAGCAGGGTGATGGTGGTGGTGGTATAGTTTTCAGCTCAATCTGTTTGGTCATTTTGTTCACTTTAACTCCATGCAGCAATTTTTCACTCAGCTTGTAAAGCAGGGTAGGAGAATCTGTGGCCCTCCAGAAGTTGTTGGATTCCACATCCCATCAACTGCAACCAGCCAGTAGATGATGGGATTTAGAATCCAAGCACTGTTGGGGAGGCTCAAGTTCCCCAACCCTATTAGAGGCCATTATTCTAATACTAAATACTACAAAAGAATCAGTTTTAGGCAGAGGTTAAGAACTGAAGCATTTATTCTATTTCCTAAGGAACCTCCATTCACAGAAATGGCGTATTTTAAAATGTTAAATGTCAGGAAAATAGGAGTAGATGACCTTCATTCTCCCTTGTGAACTTTTCTGAACCATCTTTATAAGTGCTATTGGGTGACCAGAGAGGTATTTACTTGATCCAGGAACAAATGTCATTTTAAATCAGTTAGCCCACAGTTAGTCAAGCTTCAAGTTTATAATAATAATAATAATAATCTTTATTTCTAGCCCGCTCCTCTGTGAGTACAATCGGAGCGGGGTACAACAAGATTAAAACATACAAATTAAAACACTTCATTGACCCATTCCCAGCCAAGTTTAGTCTTATTGATTTCTAAAGCTTGATAAAGATACATGGGCTTCTAGAGCTTGGTAAAGATACATTTTTTTGGATAAAAACACCAGTAATCCCCTAACATCAAAGACCCATGATCATGCTCTCTTAGTATTCTGGGAATAGTTGTCCAACCCCCCCCCCCCCTTTCCCACCCCTTTTCAAGATTTGCACAAAAGTTGCCACTGGGAAATGGAGAGTCTGGGTTTATATAGACCGGCACTTTGTGCCAGCCTGTCAGCAGAGTCAGGGCACAGCACGCTCATGCTGGACACCCTAACTCTGCCCTCAGGGTGCCATTTTGGCATGCACCAGTCCACACAGCACACACCATCACAGCATGACTCTGGTGCTGCATCCACATAATGCAACACCAAAGAGGCATCATAAAGCCACAGCACCACAGCGCCACAGCTATGGTGCCCCTTGGAGGTCCAAAAGGAACCGCCTTTTGCAGCTTGTTATTGCGCCCTCCAGAGACTGGATCAGGGCCTCAGTGTGAGGTTGCCACAGCCCCAGTAAAGATTGCAGACCATCCCTTTGAGATGTTCTGTATAGCCCCTCAGTTTGTATTAAACCCTCCATAAAAACACATTTCCAGAAGGCTTTGTGGCAGGAAATATAAGTGTTAGCCATAACATTTAATCCTAATTTTGCTGCTACAGCCACCAGGTGCTCTTGTCCATATAGGGTGCTACTCTTAACACATCTAGAAATAGGAGGGTTGCTTGACATAGTGGTGCTTCATATATTATCTCCCTTTTTATCTGTTGCACACCTCACATTAATTATAAAGATATAGGGATGCACATGCACCACGCAGAATGATTGAAACATATGTGATCAGTCCAAATGAATGCTTACAAAACCTATGGAATCCAGTCAGCACTGAATTCACATGCTCATGAAGATTCAAAGGTTTTCAAAGGCATCAGCATCCAACAGTTTCTTTCCTTTCTTCTGCAATGCCAAGAAATGTAGCTTTGGGGTAGGGGAAGGATTAGTGGAAGAACTAGCATACCATTAGGCAGTATGAGGCCTTTGCTTCAGGTGGAATATGCTAGTGGGCATACATGGAAGCCCACCAACTTATTCTCCTAAATTTCCTTGACTTTCCTCTTTTTTGAATGTCAGTGTTGTACACCCTTTAAAGTCTGACCTCAAACATGGTGGAGCACTCTGTCTCATTGTCAGCAATGGAGGAAAGTTCAAATGCCAGCCAAATCAGCTGCTGTCATGGCATGGATGGTAGCCACTATCTTGTCTTTTGTTTGAAATTTCAAAATATCTCACTACAATTCCCAGAAGTCTCCATAGGAAACTGCTGCAAAAAAAAATTAAAATTAAAATTAAAAAAAACAGAAGCTAGACTTTTCTTTTTCACAGTGAAGGCCCTGGAAAGCATAGGAACAGCACAGCTGCCAACTGTCCTGATTTGGAAATGACAATTCTCTGTCCCACATTTTTCACTGTTTTTAAAATGTCTCAGTTTCTTTCTCCTCCTTTTACTTTCACCTCTTGTCCTTAACTAACTTCAGTGCCTACAAACTAGGTTCAAAGTGAAAAGGTAGTTTGTACCCAATTAAACCAAGAGATCTTACCCTTCCCAATAGGCTTAGGTAAACGCAAACTGCTGCAGCCTCTCCCAGCTGTGGCAATTTGTCATCTTAACCATGCTGTAATGTTGCTTGGCCACGTGAATCTCGTGAATGTTGGAGGATTTCTCACAGAGTTTGAGAAAGTTACTCTTTTGGAATACAGCTCTACACATCCCACTAGTCACAGCAATTCTGGGAGTTGTAGGCCAAAAAGGTAACTTTTCCCAGCTCTGATTCTCTAAGACTCATTAGACATGTGAAACTGCTGGGTTCCAAAAAAGTATCTGTTCCACTACTGTAAACGTTGGTTTCTGGGCATTGGGAGAGGGAGAGGGGGAGGTGATGGAGGCATCTTGAAGGATCAAGGTGAGGATGGGACCTGGATTGATTTCTCAGGCATTCCCATTGCTAGATAGCCTAGCCATTTAAAGAAAAGATCTATTGCTATATACTGCAGCCAATTACCTCTTGACAGTTTTGCTGTCATTACACTACTGAGCATTTAGCTTGATCAGTCATTTCAGCAGCAAATCTCCTATCAGCATACAAGGGGGTCCCACATACCTGTGACTGCAAGGACAGGGACCTTGCCATATTAAATATTTTAAGTGTATCATTTTTCCCCATTGCTTATAATGAACAAGGAAATGAAGCAGAGCAATGTGCTATTACCAAAAAATCAATCCCCTCCTCTCTTTCTGCCCTCCGCCAATGAATGCCTGACAATTCTGGCAGTCTTCTGACATGAAAGAATGCCCCTGGAAATAAAGTCTGATTAGCACACAGTGTTGTCATGAATACCAATTCTTCATAAACCCATGTATAGAATAAAGGTTTGCATTATCTTATCACTTGCACTTTTTCTTTCCTTATGTCATGCCCATGAATAGTTCAAACAGCCGTAACACAGCAATGGTTATTTCCATAGCTCTTGCATAAAAGGGCTTTTTAAGAGTCCTAAACCAATCATGTTGACTTGCTCATTTAGAAATAAATTATCTTATCTAACATAACACTGATTTGCCTATGGGAATATTAATGTGCCAACTCATTCATCCTGACACCTCTAGGATTTTTTTAAAGTGGATTAAACTGGTAAGGTCACATTTTTATACTGTTGCTTCACTACAACTCAGTTGGCTGTTTAGCTGTTGAGGGCTAAATAACTGATATGCAAATGGAAAACTAGACACTTCAATAGTTTTTCAGAAAATAAACCAATAAAACACTATAATAAACACTAAACAGAAACAGTGAACCCATGAAAATCAAATATCAAAAATATAAATTACTGGTTTGTAACATGATGTAGTGGTTTGAGTGCTGACTTAAGACTCTGGAGACCAGAGTTTGATTACCGGCTCGGCCCTGAAACCCACCGGGTGACCTTGGGCAGGTTGCAGACTCTCAGCCTCAGGGAAGGCAATGCAAATTTCTAAACAAATCTTGCCAAGAAAACCGCATAATAGGTTCACCTTAAGGTCTCCATAAGTTGGAAACAATTGGTAGGCATACAACAATAACAACACAATCAATATTTGCAGTCTCACTCTTGCAACAAAGTTGGAGGCAGTGTGCCAGCCCAAGGCTGTCTCCTGTTCATTTTCCTACTGAATGATGACATCTTACAGTGAAGATCTGTTTCTTGTATAGGCTTAGCCCAATGAATTAACTGTCTCTTGGCTTTTAAATCAGCTGAAGACCAGCTACTGCAATAAGTGAATACAGCAGACAGGATAGAGTTTCCAGTGATCAGTGACATGGGCAATCTTAGTTATAGTAATGGGGGTGTTAGAAATACATGCCACTACTTTTGTCTGTCAAATGCTGGAATGTATATATCCAGAAGTTGCTGCCCATGAGATTCTGCTGTCTTAATGGAGGCTTCCTGCACTACCATCATCATGGCTTGTAACACTGTACGGTTGACCAATCAGACCTTAATTATTTTTCAACCTCAGGAACTTTTCAATTAAAGGTTATTTTGCAAATCTTCACACACATACCCCCACAACCATAGGAAATGTATTTTGAAGCCAATATGTTGCTTATACGATTCAGCAGAACATGCAGATAGCAAATGCATTCAAATTAGTTTCACTGTGTTCCTTGTAACCGGCAGGTGTTTTAAAACAGTGCAATTCAGATCTATTAAAATGAATGAGCATTTAAAAGGGGTGGATGGGGGGAGACAGATTAACACCCTAAAGATTAATAGCAACAACAATCCATTTCATAAACTGAAGCAAGGACTGCATCTGCTATTTTAAAATATTCATATAGAACAATATAGTCAAAGGATTCTAAAATAAAAAAATGGCTAAGGTTAGTCAAGTTTATTTAGTTATGAAACTTTGTCTCCTGATTTTAAATACTATCATCAACAATAAGATAATGAGACATTCAGCACCATTTTCCTCTGAACACTTCCATCTATATTTGTAAACAGAACATAAAATGTTTGAGAAATTTTAATTTAAAAAGTCCTCTCTGAAATATAGCCTTACATTGTTTCTAATTACTTAGTGCAGAGGAGATCAACTTAAAGCTCATTAAAATTTCACTAGTCAGCACTAGTTAGAACAGCTCTTAGTCCTGGACATCAGGAGGGAAAGTACAATTCATGCCTACAGGAAAGAGAATGAAAGCTTATATAGCCTCAACACAGCATGAGGAAGCCATTTTGAGGTATCTACCAAGTTCTGGCATCCTTAATTGCTGGGTTGCTTGAAAGTTCTGAGTGCTGATTTGCAACAGTTCTGCCAAACTTTGCACCTGCATTAAATAAACAGCCCCATGAAACATTTCCTGTTCCAGCTGTTGAATCTTCACACTGCACAGAACCCTGGAGTGGTTCTGTGCATTCCTTTGGAGCAAGGGGTTTATTTGGCCCAATCCTACTACAGTTCCCACCTTGCCGTTCCAACTTTCAAATCAGTTTGCAGGTCCAGACAGAAGACTATCAACCTCAAGCCTTTGCCTTTTCTCGATTATAATTATACTTTTTAAAGTACTACTCTACAACCTATTTATTTTTCTTCCTGGCAGTCCACAGTATCCATAGACCTCTTCTCCAGTACCACATTTCAAATAAGTTGATTCTCTTCCTGTTAGCTTTCTTTACTGTCCAGCTTTCCCATCTTTCCATGGAAATCAGATTCTGGATAGTAGTCCAAAAATTAACCTTTCCAAGAAGACAACTTAGGAGATGGTAGATATACAGAAAGCGGGTGTTATCCTGTAGTTCAGGCACTAGAAATCAAGTTATTTAAGAAGTATGGTGAAGTGTCTGTGGCCATAATGTCTAGAGTTCATATTTGATCCTATATGTAAATATTCCAGATAGCATATTGCACCGGCAGTTCAGTGAAGGGTCCCAGATAAAGTCCAGCAATGTCTTTGATGTTTCCTTCACCCTCTGATAGTCACATATTATTGTTTTAAACTCTGTAAAAGTCATAACAAAAAAAATAAATCAAAGACAGCAAGGAAGAAGAATGAATGATGTTTTCATTTTGATCATAGCCGGAACAGCCTGAGACTGAAGAATATCTCAGAATCTTTAATCAACCCTTTCCTGAAGTGTGTATTTATTTTTCTTCTGCTTACACAATTTATCTTTTATTTGCAGAGAACTGGGACAAACCTCTTCCTTTCTCTCTTCTTTCCTGCAAAAGCAAAGGAGGTGAGTTTGACACTTCGTCTCCTCAGGTTTTCTCTAATAGCCATTACCTGTCCACCAAGATGATGAGTTATAGGATGTCAATACTGTGAGTATTGATCATAATCTTCCAAAGTCCAACCTTCATATAGGTGTTTAAAAAGAATGTGCTGTGAACTGTACAAAGTGAATTAATTACCTCAGCCCCAATCCAAATATTCTCAGGCACAGTTCTGGTCTACATGAATGTATATTGGATGGGATTGCAGTTTAATAGAGCCACTGAAATCAGTGGGATATAAATAATGTAAATGGAATACTGCTAATTCAATTTCCTTTGAAGTACTACTGTTTGTGCATATGTCACAAGTAGTACTAAACTCTTCCAAACCCATTTTCCAGAAGCTTGGGGTTTGTGATGTAATTAAAGCATTACAGTGGGCCCTTATTATACGCTGGGGTTTGGTTCCAGGACCCCCCCCCCCCCCCCCCCCCGTGGATAACAAAATCCATGGATGCTCAAGTTCCATTTAATCCAATGGCATATCAAAATGGTGTATCTTATATAAAATGGAAAATCAAGGTTTGCTATTTGGAATTTATGCTTTTTCTGAATATTTTCAAGCCATGTAATCTTAAATCCATGTATAAAAAATCTGTAGGTAAGGAGGGCTGACTGTACAATTATTTAGACCCATAGATTACAACCTCCCTAAGTCAACTGACTGCACAAATAATAATAATAATAATAATAATAATAATAATTTATATAGAGCTGTAAATTTACACAGTGCTGTACATACAATCTTATAAATAGACAGTTCCTTGCCCTCAGGCTTACAATTTAAAAGAGACAACACAAAAGGAGAAGGGAAAGGTGGTGGGAAGGGGATGAGGTCCAGTGGTTCTTCTCTCCCTCTGGGGCCTGGACCAAGGCAGATGACTCCAGGGAGGGCTAAAGTTCTTAATACATGAATAGAAGGAGGCATCCTGGAGCAGACAGCACAATTCTGGGAAGTGTTTCCTAAACAATATAGTCTTTAACTTAATTTTGAATCTGTTAGAGAAGTGATGAGGCGCACATGTGGGGGAAGAAGGTTCCAGGAGTGAGGGGCAGCAAGTGAAAAGGGACGAATCCAGGACAGGGCAGTGGAAATCCTTGCCTGGGACAGGAGACCTTGACTACCAGAACAGAAGGTACAGAAAGGAGTGTGAGGAGAAAGAAGTTCAGACAAGTAAGGAGGAGCCAATCCATGGAGGGCTTTGAAAGTCAATAACAAAAGCTTGTACTGGATGCGGAAGGGGAAGGGGAGCCAATGAAGGGAGGATAAAAGAGGAGAAACAAGGTCAAAGTGGTGAGCGGATGTGATAATGAATTATCCATCTTTTCATTAGCCTTCACATCATGAAAAACCATGGCCAAGTTTCTCCAAACTTCAGTAACTTGTTGATGCATATTGAACCAAGGCCCGAAACAGACAGGTCAAAAAACACACTCCATGACTGTGCCAGAACAATTTGTGTTGGGACCATGGCAACCACACACAGCCAGCCCTAACTCAGTCTGCTGTTGCAATTTTAAACCAGGCCAACAAAAGGAATTATTATTATAATTATTATTATTCGGCCTTTTCCCTGAGGAATCAAAGTGGATTAAAACAGAAGTATAACAATAAAATATCATAAGGATAAAATTCACAATTAAAAACAATCCCACATCCCAACCCCAAACATAAAAACATAAACTGAAGAGCAGTAAAATAGAAATTAAACAACAGCTGAATTCAAATTAATTAAATTAGGAATTTAAAATACAAAATTTGTTTAAAATTTTGGGTAGATTTGAAGTGGGACAAATATCTTCTTCAAGGGGAGAACAGGGCCAGTGATGCCAGTGAGGGGGAGGTCAATCTAGAAGGCCTAATCTGGAAAGGCCTGCCAGAAGAGATTTGTCTTAACACCTTTTTAAAGGCATCTAGAGTAGTAATATGATGGATCTCATCCAGCAGGTCGCTCCAAAGCATAGGAGCGGCAGATGAAAAGGTCTGCAACAGATTCTTCCCAGAAGACCTAAGGGTGTAGAGTGGATTATGTGAAAGAAGGCACTCCAGCAAGTAGTCTGGACCCAGGCCATATAGGGCTTTATTTTACTACTCCTTTTTGGCCCATTTCTTTGGGGAAAATGTGGGTCTGGCACAGTTTCCCTCCGCATTCAGGGAATGCATAATCTAAATGCTATGCTCCAAACATGGCCAGAAACCATGATTTCTGGGCCATCTGTTTTGGGCCCAAATGTATTCTGTAATTTTTTTTTAATTACATGTGTGTATAAATAGCCATAAAAAGTTTCACTACATGATACAGCTGCATTTGTCGTTTGTTACTGACTGAACAAACCATAATGAATTATCCATTTTTTCATTAACATTTACCACTGTCCAAAAAAAAAAAAAAAAAAAATGGCCAAAATTCTCTTGGGTCTTCATAGGTGGAGATGTATGTGGAAAAATAGAATTGGGCAGTTTTACAATTTCCATATTCAACAAGGGTTTGCTGTTATGCTACTAAATAGAGGAACCAGGAAAGTGTCTGCTGTGCAACAGGACCTGAAGCACAATGGAATTCCCTAGCCCTTGCTAGGCAATAATGATACACATTGGGACACTCTTGCCAGTGTCTTTTTATACATCTTCACCATTCACTAACCTATGCTATATAGTTAGGAATGCATAAAGTTACTAATCGCAGACCACAACAGAGAAATCCAGGCCTAATTTTTTCCTCTCACTCAAGATTTCAGTAACAAGGAATGTGTGCACGTACACAAAGATTGTACAACTTTCCAGGGTGTGTATATTTGAGGGAGGGGTGGAATACCCAACACTAACAACATGCTTTTTGAATAAAAACATTCTTGTTTCTCCGACTCTTAATAGGACTTTATTGCCATTAAATTGTTTCTCAACAGTTTCCATATGACGACAATTTTACCACTCCCAATATAACCCAACATTCTCTGTGCAGTGCTGGCGCACCAGATTCTGAGGGTTAAAAATAAAGCAAATTGTAAGAATGGTAGAATTTCCACAATTGTTTGAGAAGCAACCTAGTCTCAGGTGACAAAATAATTCATCTCACTAGTTCTTTAGAATAGATTAGTATACCATACTTTAGTTGCTACATTGCAACTCAGATTGATAGCATACAATAGTTCACTTTCCTAAACCACAAATCTGGTTTGCAAAGACCTGATCCTGCTGTCTTGTTAGCTCTGCTTTCTTTGAGTCTTGGTAACAGGTCCTTCTGTCTTGATTCCTCTTATTGTCTTTACCCAAAGCAGTTTTTCCTTCATGTACTACCTGGGGATATCAGAGGAAATACCTGGAAATTTTATTTTACCTTCTGGAGGTCATTTCTCTCCACTCTGTAGTTTCTACCTCTTTACACACTTTTATGCTTCACTTTCAAACACATCAAAGTGGAATTATGGGAGGGCAAAATGAAGTAATTGCCCCTTAAATACCATATATATTTGATTATAATTCAAGAAGTTTATGCCTCAAAATTGACCCTAAAATCTTGGGTCAACTTATATACAGGTCAATAAACTAATACTACTTAGAAAGGCCCTGAAACTAGCAAGCCTGACACTTTTGGTGCCTTGGGTCATGTGTGTGTGAAAGAGGTTCCCAGTCTGATCTGCAAGGCTTCTCTTCCCATGGTAGAAACTCCCCATTTAACATGATTTCCTTTCCCAGTTCAATCTGCAAGGCTTCTCTTCCCATGGAAGAAACACCTTATTTCATTTCCTTCCCTTCCTAATCTGATTTGCAAGGCTTCTCTTTCCATCAAAGAAAGACCCCTTTTAACTTCACTTGCTTCCCTTCTCAATCCAACATTAAAATCTCTCCACCAGCACCTGGGAATCGGTGCCAGGTGGTTGAGAGAGGTCCATAGAAAGGGAAGAAGGAGGGACAGAAGTGGTATTTTCCCTTTTCCATCCTTTGTTATAGTCCCCTAAGTTTTACCCTTGACTTATCCATGAGTCATATAAAAATCCATGATTTTGACCCAAAACCTTCCCTCAACTTATACATGAAGTTGACTTGTACATGAGTATATACAATAAGAATTCTGCCACCCTCAAATGAGGGTTTCCTTTAGTCCCCATATTTTTAGCATTTCTGAGAGCAGGACATTGACCATCATTCACAATTAGTACTGTCATATTTCTTGTGTTTGCATTGCCTCAGTTATTTTGTTGCTGTTTTCTTTTGGTTGTCTAAAATGTATTTTTAATGCAGTTTCAAGTTAGTGAAATGATAGAAATTTGGGTACTGCAGGAAATTTTTAATTGAGAGGAGCAGAATACTTATTGGGGAGAAAATACCCTCACCACCATCCCATAATTATGAGGGGGTATCCAAAAGTTTTAATGATCACCTTTTTAAAAAATTGACAGAAAGTTTGTTTTGATTTGTAGTTGTTAACTTATCTCTGTGTAGTCACTATTTTTCCCAGTGTACCCTGACCCTCCGAATACCTGATAGTGTAGAAGTCTGCAGACTGTGCCTTGCAAGGGGGTATCGTAAAGTAATAATTATCACCCAGAAGTTATTATGGCATATGGATGAAATTTTGTCAGTGTTATCATTGGTCCCTAAGTGCATGTTGCTGAGAAAATCAGCTCATTGCATCCTTTATTTTTGTGACTGACTCTGGCAGAGGTGACTAAAGTGTAAAATCCTCAGGCCCAATCTGCAGGCTTCTACAATATCAGGTATTTGGAGGGTCAAGATACGCTGGGAAAAATGTATAAATCCAATAGTGACTAAATAGAGATAAGTTAACAACTACAAATCAAAACAGGCTTTCTGTCAATTTTTTTAGAAGGTGATCATTAAAGCTTTTGGATACCCCCTTGTACATCTTGCTTCATATGGCTAGAAAGCTTTTTATTTTTAACTTTACTTCAGTTTTATTGAAATCCGGTCACTTTCATATATTTTTTCTGTTGTCAGTCAGTGAAAAGAATAATGTGCAGGCTCTCTTTTTGTTTTTCAGGTTTGTTTGTTTGCTTTCTTGCTGCATTTCCCTACCCTCCATTTTCTGTTTACTCCTAGACATGTTTTCTCTCTCTCTCTCTCTCTCTCTCTCTGCTTAGCATGCCAAACTCTTCCAAAGGGTACAGAATGTAAATTCAAGTTATTGAGGAGTAAAAACTGGAGCATGAAGTTAGACATACAGAACTACAAGATCCTTATCAGTCCAGGATTTTTCTTGTCAGAGATTCTCAACAATTAAGAAACATGTTTCTTGACCATTTTTGAACATGCTCATATTTTACTCCATTCCTGTACCTTGCTCATGTCCACCTGGGATGTTTTTACTTGAATCTTTTTGCCACAGAGTATAGCCTTTTTTTTTGGGGGGGGGGGGGGGGGGATGACCTGTTACCAAAATGGCAGGGCAGTTGAATTAGTTGCAGTCTCCTCCTGCTAGTGGTCTCCATTAATGTTGTGGGGGTAAAGACAGTTATCAGGGACCCAATGATTCACTCCTAAGAACTGTAACCCACATACTATGCCACTTAAATCTAGTGAACCAGCCAGTGATGTGTCTTTCATCACTTTATATGCTGCAGTTTATAACCAGTGCCTTTGAAACAGCACACAAGCAAATGTTATTTCTGACAATGCAGCCACTCATAAATTCCCAGATGTGAAGAGATTTGCACTGAATGTGTAGAGAAAGTGCAAACAAAGGCAAAAGCCTCAAAGCTTTTGCTTAGCATTTTAGTGCCCTCTATAAAATGCCTTGCAGAGAAGAAATTTCCACTGACCGGTTTTGTTACCCACATGTGGCACATATTGTAATAGTAAGGTCCAAGCTGTACATTGGTTTTTATAGTTCATTTTGCTTCACCGCCCCTATGGCCCTTTTTATTTTTATATTTATAAAAGGTGTTATAGACATGGGTGCCATTTTTGTGGGACAACTTTATTTGCTCATAATGCATTAGAGTCACCACCTGGACTGTTTTCTTTACGTTCACTGAAGAGAAGTGGGAAACATTTCCTTCCATTTATGTAAGATTGCCCACAGTGCTAGTCAAATTGACATTTGAAAGGTTTGACTCTTTCCAATGGAGCAATGGTACATGTTATCAGAAAGCACAATTTCAGGGACCCCATGTGGATGCCCTATTAAATTAATTAATGTGGGACTTGTGCAAACTAAGAGCTCCAGCAACTTCCACCCATCTTCTGTCTCCACATCTCATTTATTTTCTTAGTGTCCATACCTTGGCAACAACCCTTTTTTGGACTACAACTCCCAGAATCCTTCAGCCAGCAGAGCCACAGCCCTGGAGGTGCAGTGAAGTGGAAATCACAGAACCATGAGTGTTTTGCATGTGCTGATTTGGAACATAGGCCTTCCTTACATCCTATCATTTTGCTCTGAGATCAGAATGAGGTGCCCAGCCTTGACCTCAGAGCAAGTGATGCACACTAGTGCTAGGCAGCACAGGAGGACATGTTTTAAACAGCTGCCTGGCATCACAATGTTGGGCTCCAGATCTTCCCAAAAGATGTAAACAGAGAATTATTTTAATATGTTTTAAGAGGGGTTTAACAGGTTTGGTGCTGAATAGACTGGAGGCTGTCCAGTCTGTCTGCATCAGTACTGGTATTTGAGCTGTGCATAATCTCAACTCACTGCCAAGATGACAGGGGCAGGGAAGCCATTTTGTTTGCTCTGTGGAGAAAGGGCCTACTAAAGGTATTTTTGGTTTTCCATTTATTTAAAACAGAATACTCTAAATAGTAGCTGAAGGAGAGAAGGCTGAGGACACAATCATGCTGCAGTCTTCAGGGAAATCCCCTCCTCACTTTGTGTTACTGTTAGTTGCCTTCTTCATGTAAATAGCAGCCAGTGAAGAGTTGCAAATTTTGTCAGGAATGGGGAAAGGGTTAAAATACTCAATTTACACTATGACCCCAGTCCTGATCAACCCAACCTGTTAGGAGAAAAACATCTCAAGGCCAGATTATTGCTTAGCATGACAGATAGCGCCAATCTAGACAGTATATACATCATTTTCAGAGGTAGCCACCCAAGTAGTGCCAGATGTCTGTTTCTCACAGCACCTAATTTTCCTCACCAGTGTTTAATGTGTTTTCGTTTTTGTGATTTGTCACTGAAAGGTAATTATGAGTTTAATTCAGGAGCCTAATTCCTGAGGCATTCAGTGCTGAGGAAATCCCACTGCAGTAAGTTTACACAAAGGGAATATGCATTGCCTTCACCCTCTAGGTTGACCTATAGTTTGCCTCTATTTAGACACCAAGTGACTTCCATGATTGAATTCAAGATTGGTGTGATTAAGGAATGCAAGTATTCCTGATTCAAAATAGGAAACGTACTGGAGGCATTCTATATTGTGACTGACTGGAGTCTAAAAAACCAACTGGGGCCTTGTAGGGTTCATGTGGAGACTGCTAAGGAATTAATCATTTAGTGCTTGTTCCTGCCAATGCTAAGCACTTTTAAACCATATTGATTATTTCAGTGGGAGAGTTTAGCGTATGCCTCAGTGCATATGTAGTGATTGCATTTCCTTTTTTAAAATAACTACCTTGGCCTGTGCTAATGTTTGAATTTGGGATCATGAAAGCATGCATATGTTTCCATGGCATGATCCCCATGGAGTTTTGTGTGTGTTTGTGTGTGCTAATGTTTTGAATCACTTTGTCAACTAGGAATTTAAGGTGCTTTCTGTACTGAAAGAAAAGGTGGGTGCATGTAGGCTTGCATGAAGAGGCAAGGAGGATGACTAAGAGGGAAAGCATCCTCCCAGTAGTCCACAGTAGGCTTGTAAAGCTGCTGTAAAACCTGTTTTTAATTTCTCTGCTGTTTGGAAAAGGCACTCGACTGAGAAAATCAGTTGGGGGGCCTGCTTTGAGAATAAAACAGGATGGGAAGTCCATACCAGTTCTATCTGGTATAGAAAAAAAAAGATGAAAGAAATGCATATTATCCAACAAAACATAACTTAGGATCTAAATTGCATTAGAGAATATTTATTTTCTCTCACCTGTCACTGGTTTTCTATTTCTGGTGGTCAGCTTTGAGATGCATGTAATGCCCTTTGTGAAGAAGCTTTTCTAAAATAAACAACAAGCATACAATCTACCACAAATGGCTTCTGAGCCAAACAGAGGAATGCTTCCCTTTAACATTTTGAGGGTGATATGACACTACAAACCACAAATTCACAAAAAAATGTTATTCTTCACCTACTTTCATTTTAATTTGTTTATCTTCTACCATGGATCTGTTGACTACATATACAGTATTCTTAGATAGTGTGTCATCAAAGCATCAACCAACTCCTAGTCAATTTCAAGAGAGTATCTGTTTCATATACTCTCCTTAGATTGACAATCTTACCCTGTTGGATTAGGTATATGAATGATTTGATACATAGCCAAGGCACAATTTACCAAAATTTGCAAGGTCAGAAGTCTAGTTTAGGACATCGTAAGCACTGACAAGGGCACTAGCCTAACTCTTTTAGTTTTGGTGAGAATATTGGCACCTCTATCCCAGTATTACTCACTTCAGGGCTGTGGTCCATAGGCCTCATACATTCCAAGAACCATTTTTGCAACTCTGCGAGCACCTGCAGGAATCCACAGTCCCCCCTTCCAATTCTCCCATTTGTTTTCAAAAACTAATTTGACTCAATACATCACCTGCATCACCTAGGAAAGAAATGGGGAAGTTTATCCTGTAGGTCACTTCCTATTGAAAAAAGATGTCCTGGGGCAAAACTGGTCTAGAGAAGGCCAAAAAGTGTCCCCTAAGTATAACCAACCCAGTATTTTGCAATGGGATACAGCAAGAGTGTGGCTTCAAAGTTCCCCATTGGAGGGACCAATGTGGCCATCCAATCCTGAACAGCTACCCACCTCTGTCAAATCTGAGACGTGCCTGGGCTTTTTTAATCTCAGCAAAGACCTTTATTGAACAAACAGGTAAACCAGTAAAAGCCTCTGCTAGGCAACAATTCTCCCACATCTTGTAGCAGAAGATGCAGGGTATTGAACAGAACCAATGTAGTCTCATAACCCAAGGCAGTAGGCCACCTCTGGTTTACATTGTTCAAAACAGTTGTTGTTACTGTTGTTGTGCCTTCAAGTCATTTCTGACTTATGGTGATCCTAAGGCAAACCTATTAGGGGTTTTTCTTGGAATGTTTCTTCAGAAGGGGTTGCCATGGTCATCCTGAGGCTGAAAGAGTGTGACTTGCCCAAGGTTACCCAGTGGGTTTCCATGGCTGAGTCAGGATTTGAACCCTGGTCTCCAGAGTCTTAATCCAACACTCAAACCACTATGCCATGCTGGTTTACAACTGTTAAAGATAAAAATTTAACAGAATGCATCAAACAAACTCAAATGTGGAGTAAACATTAAACAGCTATCAGACAACATCAATATAATTGAGGCTAAAAAAAATGAAGCTATCTATAAAATCAGGAACACATAAATCTCAGAAAACAAAGGAAAAAGCTTTAACATTGAAGGAAGCCTACCAGTAGTTGCTATCAGCCTGGCACATTTAATTGGAGACACCAAGAACTCAACCTGGGGCCACTGACAAGCAAAACATATGCTCTCATAGGAGATTATCAGATGAGGGGACAAAGGATGGGAGCGAAGTGGATCACTCCTGTCCTTACCACATCCTTATCCCGTAAACACACAAAAGACACATGTATCAGGTTATTATCCCATCAATGAAGTGGAATTGTTCTGTCACTTTTGAATAATAGAAACTTCCATTAATGAAAAATGAAAGGACAATTGTGCTTCACTGATGGGACAATAATGGGATAAGAGCAGTGTTATTTCATAGTCTTTTGCACAATCGCAGACAATTCCAATGCAGTGATGGGATAATGACCAAATAAGCGTGATGTCATCTGATAATCTTCACCAGATAAGGATTGCAAAAGGATGTCCTTTTCCCCATGTGATAATCTCCACAGTGAGAGGAAGCTTTCAAGTAGTTGCTACCAACCTGACACATTTAACTGGAGACACCAAAAACCTGGGATTATTAGTAAGCAAAGCATGTGCTCTGCCTCTGAGTGATAGCAAGTCCATTTCTGTGTACCTCATTTTAGGAAGGATATAAATACATTGGAGCAGGTTCAAAAAAAGGCAAGGAGGATGTTACAAGGTACAGAGAACAAAGCATATGAGAAAAGGTTGAAGGAGCTAAGCATGTTCAGCTTGGTGAAGGGAACACGAAACAGTGACATGATCACACTCTAAATATCTTGAGAGATGTCACACAGAGGAGGGGGCAGGTCTGTTTTCTGCTGCCCCAACAAATTTTTGTCTTACCAAAAGTTAATACAAAGTTACCTTTCCATTATGTACCCATCCATAATAGTTAATACTAATAACTATGTCTATTTAAACAAATTGCTTCTCCACTCTTCAAAGTCCAAATACTAGGTTTTATCCATCTAATGGTCTGAAGTTACAAGAGAGTAGTTTTCAACTGAAGAAAATTTTTGACAGTAAGATTAGTTTGGCAATAAAACCAATTGCCTCCGGATTTCTACAAAAAGAGTCTGGACAGCTACTGGCTAGGGATGCTTAACTGGAGAGTCCGCATTGAAGAGACAGCTGGAATTGTTGGTCCATGTGGCCCCTTCCAACTCTATGATCCTAGGACTCTATTTTTTAAAATAATTTTATTAGAATTATATGATACAGAATAAAAAATATAACAGAAAAAGCAATCTGCACATAACAAATGGGGGGGGGGGGGAGAGACAAGAAAACAAAGGAACATGACAGAATAGTAGTAAGACATATACATATACATGACTTCCAATTTTTCTTCAGCTTTCAAATCCTAATCCTAATTAAGTCTCCTCTATCTAAAAAACAACCAAGAATGCACCTCCCCCACACACAATCCATTTCATTAATACAGACATAAAATAAAAAATTACTGCATTAAATACTTGCCTTACAAAAAGTTAATACAAAGTTACCTTTCCATTATCTATCAATTAATAATAGTTAATTCTAATAACTACTTCCATTTAAACAAAATGTTTCTCCACTCTTCAAAATCCAAATATTAGATTTCATCCATAGCTATCTTATTCTATGCCCCTGAAGTTGACTTATAAACATTTGTATATCAAGCAGGAGGGGGAACAATAATTAGTTATATAAATCAATCCTGAGCAGCAACCAAAATTAACTTTGATCATCTGATGTAGGAACTGCTCATTTATTAGCATTCATTTTGCCTTTCTGCTCAGTTTTTTTTTTTAAAAAAATAACTTTGCCAAGTGAGGGGTGAATGGTTCCAATATGACAGTATCTTCTTGTTTAAATTCTGTTCTTCTGCTTGATATCCCTCACTCTCCTTGTCAACTCTTAAATGTCACCAGCATGCACTATTCATGTGTTTCAAGATTCATATAAATTGCTTTGCCTGGTGTTTCTAACACTGACGGCTTCCAGGCTTTCTGTGTATATACTGACACCGCCACACGCCTCATTAAGGGCACACACCTGCTCCTGTAGAAATCAATGGCAAGAGTCCCATCCCCTTCAATGAGAGAACGTTTTGGGCCCAATATAAAATACAAATGCCAACTGATAAATTAACTTTCAGAGAAAACTAAAAGAGGCAGGAAATTTTCCAGGCATATGTGCTTCCTTTTGAGCCAATGGCTGACTTTTGCTAATTCAAGGCTGCAGAGACGTCTGTGTATCACAACCAGACTTGTTTGGCTCCTCTGCTACCCAGATTTTTAAAAACTATAATATCCTCATTTGAGAACACTTTTTGATCAAGATGTCGATATTACTGCTCTGATAGAAAAAAAATGCATGTCTGCTTTGTTTCTTGTTGTTGCCTAGCCTTACTAGTGGGGTGGTAGTAGTATTACGGGTCAGACAGAAGATGGAGCATAGTTGCAACAATGAAGCTACATGTGTGATGCAGGATTTCAGCATGTGTTATGCATGTGGGGTGTCTTTGTTAGGCACTGTACACCAGCCTTGTCCAGATGACAGAGGCAGAAATGGAGGTCAACAAATATCAACATGCACCATGTGCGTCTACCATAGATGCTGGCAGTGCAAGCCTTCAACTTCACATTTGTAAGTAAAGCTGGTTTTTTTTGTGTTTTGACAAGAAGGCTGAGCTTCTTTTCATTTCTTTGCTAGACCGTGGGGGTATATGGGTGTAGACCTGGTTATCAGCTTCTGCATTGACAGTTTGACCTTCTCCTCAACCATCTAAGTCTTCCCAATAGCAGGGATCCTAATATTAGGGCTTCCATGTAACCTCTTGTTGTTGTTATGCAGGCATATGTGCTTCCTTTTGAGCCAATGGTTGACTTTTGCTAATTCAAGGCTGCAGAGACGTCTGTGTATCACAACCAGACTTGTTTGGCTCCTCTGCTACCCAGATTTTAAAAAAACTATAATATCCTCATTTGAGAACACATCCTAATATTAGGGCTTCCATGTAACCTCTTGTTGTTGTTATGCACCTTCAGGTCATTTCCAACACTAAGGCAGTATCACAGGGGTGTTTTTTTTTTTCCCAAAATTGATTCAGAAGGGTTCAGAGGTTTTCCCTCTGGATTTTTCCATAGCCCTCCTTTGAGAAAGTATTGAAGTCTGCGAGTGTGTGACTGGCCCAAGGTCACCCAGTGGGTATCCATAACTAAGTAGGGAATTGAACACCGATCACCACAGTCCCCATCTAACACTCAAACCACTACACCCATCTCGCTGTGATCTATTTGACTAAGGTGTTTCATGGGCAGACATGACAGTTTGTTTCTTTGAGCAGGAACTGGCACAGAAGCTGGAATCCCACCCAGATTCACTCAGATCACCAGTTCACCCTCTACTTGATCCCTGACAGCTGCTGTCTACTGCCTAGAAATACTGATAATGGAGTCGATGAAATAATGTATGCCTGTCTGATGGTGAGTCAAGTGTTAGCCAGTTTAATAGCTTCCCTGCACTTTCTTCCCTCTGGAAGCCAGACATCCCACCCTGGGAAGCTGTGTGATAGACAAACTAAAGGGTTTACGTTTGGCTTTCTTCTCCCTGACTTTTTAAAGTCTTATTTTCTTAGGTCTCCTGCTGCCAAGGAACTCAGTATTTCCACTCATTGCTCATGCTTTTTTTTCTTATAGACTTCAGTGCAACTCCCATTAGGAGGATTGCTTCGTTCACCCATTCTAGTTGAGATTCCACCTTGCCATGCTTATTACAAAATAGTCTCGGTTGTACTCAGTCAGGAAGTCAGAATCTTAACCTTTGTGATGGGAATGATAATCACCATGGAGAGTGAGAAATAGGAAATGGTGCTCTCTGCCAGTCACGTGCCTTACTAATGATCTGATCTCCACTTTGGGAGAGAGAAAAAGTATGAGGAGAAAGGGGGCACAAACTGACACAAGATAGGATGCTGTACTTTTTAGATGATGATGCCAATGGTAATGATGAGGATGAGTGTGATGATTCTTAGCAAAAGTGACCGAAGTCTCTTCTGTTTTGCTAAGAAATACTCTATAGACATGGTTTAAGAAAGCATGAAAGGAGACAGAACTGCTTCTATACTGCTTTCTGATACAAAGTGATCTTTTCATGTGGCTTGACTTTAGCTTGACTCTCAGCTCTACTGATCTTCCTGAGTTAGAAAGCCGATTTTCATGCACACTTTGCCACACAGCACAAGCACTCCCCTCTAGATCTGAGGAGAGACTAATTGAGAGGGTAGGATTCACTTTGAATGAAATTTGCCATAGAGCCCATGTCTCTGGATTCAAGATCCAAGATGAATGGGCTGCCCTAAGACATGTTGCAGCTTGACAGGCTTGACTCTACCACTTAGCAGTCTGAGGTGGCTAACCACAGCCTGCACATATTGGGGCTTTCTAGATTGGCAAAAAGAAGTGTGTTCATGGCTGCATGAAACTCTAGCCTTTAGATGAGAAAAAGGGAAAGTGTGCCATGAAAACGCCTTTTTTTGCGTTTTAGGGGAGAAGAAGCACCTTTAAAAAGGTGCTGGTTTTCCCAGCTTCTTTTTTAAAAACTGCGGAACAGCGCACCTCCATCTAAAGGCTGCGGTGCAGCTGCTAAGCATTAAGGAAAAGGCAACTTCATGTCACACTTTCCTGCCAATCTAGAAAGCCCCTTTGGCTCTTTTATATAGTATGGAGAGCTAGTTATTTTATTCAGTTTTTTTAACTCACCAGGGAGGGTAAAATATGCTTGTGAGGTTAAAGCTGGATTAGCTTAGAATGGGAATGCCATTTACTGATCAACCTTGGGCAATAAAATGTATTGAGCTGGCCTTGCTGCATGAGATTTAGGCCAGGATGAACTTTCTCCTTCCAACCATAGAAGCTGGCAGGAGTGGTAATTCAATTTTACTTCAACAAAAGTGAAGACATTATCTTTCACCATACCAATGGACTAGTTTAGGAGTACAGGCCAGAAGGCACATATGATTCTGTCTTTCAGTGTCTTGCCATCATTTTCTCACCCTTCCATCTACTCATTTGGTGCTCAAAAATGCAGAAGCACCATCACATATCATGTGAAAAGAGGAACAGACACAAAGGGTGAAATGTCTTCTGGAGGCTCTGGAGTCATTACTTGCTGAGGGGCCTTTCCTAGCATCCCTGTCTGATATAGTGATAGTTGGTGACAAATCATCCCATCCAGATTGTCAACAAGCAAACTGCCAGGGTACCTGAGGATGGACATGGCTTGGAGGCTTTAGGCTGGCTGCAAGGAGAAACTGCTGTCTCACTGTTCTTTAACTTGTGCCACCTGAGGTAGTTATTTTCTTTTTTTAATCAAAAGCTGGGTTGGGTCTACTCACAGTTGTCCTTGGGAAAACTCCAAGAATCTCCAGCCCAGCATGGAGGATTTGGAATACAAAAAGTAGTTTTCTAAGCCCTGATCACAACATAATATGCTCAGCCTTTATGCATATAATTGTGACAGACTTATTATAACTACTTATTATAACTGGCTGAATGAGACAACATGTGAAAGGGATCTAGGAGTCCAAGTAGACCACAAGTTGAACATGAGTCAACAGTGTGATGCAGCAGCTAAAAAAGCCAATGCAATTTTAGGTTGCATCAACAGATGTATAGTGTCTAGATCAAGGGAAGTAATAGTGCCACTCTATTCTGCATTGGTCAGGCCCCACCTGGAATACTGTGTCCAGTTCTGGGCACCACAATTCAAAAAGGATGTGGAGAAACTGGAGCGGGTCCAAAGGAGGGCGACAAAAATGGTGAAGGGTCTGGAGACCTTGCCCTATGAAGAACGCCTTAGGGAACTGGGAATGTTTAGCCTGGAGAAGAGAAGGTTAAGAGGTGATATGATCGCCCTGTTTAAATACTTGAAGGGATGTCACATTGAGGAGGGAGCAAGCTTGTTTTCTGCTGCTCCAGAGAACAGAACTCGGAACAATGGATGCAAACTGCAGGAAAAAAGATTCCACCTCAACATTAGGAGGAACTTCCTGACAGTAAGAGCTGTTCGACAGTGGAACACACTCCCTCGGAGGGTGGTGGAGTCTCTTTCCTTGGAGGTTTTTAAGCAGAGGCTGGATGGCCATCTGTCGGGTATGCTTTGATTGGGAGTTCCTGCATGGCAGGGGGTTGGACTGGATGGCCCTTGTGGTCTCTTCCAACTCTAAATTTCTATGATTCTATGATTCTACAGGTCATATTGATGGTCTAAGAATCTGTGGGCTGAGGCCACTATTTTGAATTCCTATTTAAAGTTGTTGTTAGGATGACATCCAGGAACACAACATGGAGTACAAATGGACTTGACATTGATAACCAGAATCAAAGAGTAGAAAAATGCCACTGAGCAGAAGTCATTGAGTTGGATCAACACAATGTTGTTGTTTTTTAATGTAATGCAGATGGACAGAGAATGACAACTAGATGGTGATATCAAAATGCAACTTGACAAGTAGATGCAGAGAAAGAATCAGGAACAAATAAAACTATCTGGTCACAAAGGGATGAAAAACAAATAAGAATTACTCTGATGGATGAGATCAAAGGTCCATCTTAGTTCTGCAATCTGTTTCAATGGATGGACAAGCAGATGCTTCCCAAAAATGCTCACAGGCAATGCATGAATACAGTTGAAAAACATATTCCATATTCTTTGTTCCCACATTTTTCTATTCAGATATATATTATTATTATATATATCTTCATCTCAATTGTTCTATCCTTTTCAAAAAGCTATCTACGTTAGTAGCCATTTTATTGGAGTGTGGATGTGAGACATTACATGTTTTTCAACTGCAGCTCATCAACCATGACCATTATCCATGCTGTCTAGAGCAGATCAGAATTAAAATCCAACAATATCCAAAGGATCAGAGGTCCAACTTTATGTCTGTAAGGACTGCAATAACGCCATTGTGCATGATGTGAAATAAGACTTCTTTCTGCATATCCTGTACCTATCGCCAATTGCTTGTTTAGTTCTTACCGGGTGGTGACCATTTTCTAGTATTATAAAAGATGGAGGGGATGAGCAATGCACAAGATCACCTTGACAGCACTGCTTTCATGGAAAATGGGTAGCAGGAGTCAAAAAGGGAACAGATTATTGATTGGAAAGTCCAAAGGCGAAGAACATATTGTAGTTCTGATAGGAATGAAACAGAAAATGGGTACTGTGCAATTTCATAAGGTGCACTGAACTACATGACAGTGACATTTCTATCTGCCTGGCCCAATACAACATCGTGGAATTTATCCCTGTGGGACATGGGAGGATGAACAGAAAGTATGGTATTACCAAAATCCACATAAATACAAATCTCTTGGTATTCTTGATAATGCTCCTTGGCACCACCTGCGATCAAGTAAGTAGTAAAAGTTATCCCCTCCCATCTCTATAATCTATGGAGAGCATCAGCAGGTTGTTCCATCCATTTTGTCTCTTGTAACTGAGCTGTTCCAGTGCTGAAAATATGAGCCAAAATTACCTGTAATGGGTCTGCTCCATCCAATTAATCTGTGAATCATCCAAACAACTGATGCTCAGAAAGATTAGTGAGGCCCATGAGGAAAGGTCAAATAGTCACTCAAAATAGAAAAGAAATGCCAATAGGAATGCAATAAAAAGGCAAATAGAATAATCTCACTAATCTCACTTATCTGCAGAAAAAGATCTAATGCAAGTCTTTATTGGACTAGCCTCTGTGCTGCTTTCCATCAGTTGAGGAAAAGAAGCAGAGGAGTAGATGGATTTAAAGATTTTTTGACCCTAAGCCTCACAGACATGGTTTCTATTAAATTTAATTACTGCCTCCTGCAGCTTTAAATTGAAGGCTGTTTCAAAACACATGTAGCTGCTATTTACAAGATAGCTTGCAGACTGGAAGTACCTGGAAACCACGTAACTGCTAAAACAAGGAAAGGTTCCATTTGCCTGATCCTGCTGGTATAATGGAAATAATACAGGGGAAAATTGCTACGTCTTTCTTTAGGCATTGATCTAATTTGTTAGGATGAGAAGAGATTGTACATCTATGTATGAAAGAACTACAATTGTCCCGTTTCTTTTAAAGTAACTGTTGCAAAGACTACTGTTGCAAAGTTATAGACTTGGATTCAGCCATAGCTGTAGTTAGGATAGCTCCATTAAAAGTAATGTAATATAAATTAGCAGTGACTGCCTCAAGTCCTCTTGATTTCAATGGGTCTCCTCCAAGTACAACTAAATCCACTGTGCTCAAACTAAGAATCTCTGCCCCCATATAGAATAGGTTAAACCCCAAACTAGTTCTATCTTAAATGATCCACTTAAGTCAATGGGGCACAGCAGTCATATATTGTCTTAGTTTCAATGGGGCAACTCCAGGAAAGTCTATTGGACTTATTGCAAGGAATTCTGGCATGCTTCAATCATGGTTTGTTTGTTTGTTTGTTGGTGATTTTCACAATGCTTTCTATAATCACCTGGAACTAAGAGGCTATCCTAGGTCAACTTATCTGTTTATCATGCATGAAATCAATATTGGGCTCTTCCAAACTGATCTGTAAAAGTATGCATTCTCATGAATGCCTTGGATTTTGTTGAGGTCTGCCACTTGTTCTCTGTTCATTCCATTCTTTTGAGGGGGGGGGGGCTCTTTGTAGTATTTTCTTAGATCTATTATACAACCAACATAATAACCATGGGGGAGGATAAGAGGAAAATAGGAACAGATACCAAAAAAGGAAAAAAGGTAAATATATATGGATATATGTACACACAGACATGTATACAATTAAAGCTAAAAACACAGTAATAAAACACTGAACTAAAACAGTAAACACAAACCGATTAATAATGAAACACTAACTGACTAAAACAAAAATAGCAATATATTATTCTATTATCAATCCAACTAAATAGTAACCAAAATAAATAGAGAACATGCAGTTCGAAGAAACTATGGTCCCTTGCCTAGAGCTTTAAGTATCCCACCAAAAAGAATGAGAATTTAAATAATACTTGGGGAACACTTTTTTGTTGTCACCTTGCCCTCTGATGCCCTTCCAAGAGGCCCAGTCCTGACAAAAAGCCCATCATGAAGGCACTCACTAGAAGACCAGATACCAGTGATACTCCCCCCCCCAAAAAATGGGGGGGGATTTTCTCTCTTTTCTCCCCAGCATACTATGAGAAGAGAGAGCAAGAGCTCTCACCAGAGGTATGATCAGTGATTTGTAGCTGGCTCTAATAAGACAGAAATAAACATCCCCTTATTAGATGGAGAACAGAAAAAAAGAAACTATTTTTATACCTCTTAGAATAGAGGTCAGTTTTAGGGACTCTCAGGCTTTTAGGAATCTGCTGTAAAGCTCCAAGGCATGGGCAGGCTGGACTCTAAGGTGGGCTGCTAGGGCCAGGACTGTGGATAGTGAACTTGGAGAGTCTAACAGGTTAGAAGCAACAGTAAGGTCAAGAAACAGACCCAAGTCAGAACACAGCAAGGCAATGTTCCAGGAGTCCAATGGGCCAGAGGCAAAGTCAGGGAACGGACCAGGCATTAACAGAGCAAAGCCGAAACCCAGGAATTCAGTGGACCAAGACAAAAGGCACTGTCAGTAAACAAAGTCTAGCAAGACAAGGCAAAATGCAACCAGAACAGTTACAAACAGCACAGAAAACTATGTTGCTGTGGCAAGGGTTGAGAAGCCAAAGCAGCCCTTAAATGGCTGTACCTCCAGCTGCCCTGCATGAGCCAGCTGTGTCTGTTAGCTTAGCCCTGTGCTTTCCAAAACTCTGGCAGCCTGTGCCTGGTCCTGCAAAGACTTTGGTGGCAGGTGTCCAGCAGCCAGAAGTCCCATCCTGCAATGACTTAAACAGGTGGATCCTTACACCTGCAACATGGTGTGTCTGGTTTGCTGTGATACCAAAAACTGTACAAAGCAACAATAGAACATATGGAATTCCTCATGTTTACATGAAAGTATAAATTAAAGAAGGGGGATCATGCCAGCTACCCCTGTTCTTATCTCAAGGTGTCAACTAGCCATAGTCAACGCATGCCTAAGAATAGGTCTGATGTGTATAGCAGTTTTATAGGGTTCTTTCACATATTTGGGGCCATGGGACATTTTCCACCAGTACTGTTCTCTCACCATTCAAAACAGGTCTGATTCAAGATTTTTTGCTGCTTGAGACAAAGAATACAATGTTGTCTACCCCCACACAACCCCAGCTTCCATATATAGAAGACATGGTCATTCAACCACAACTGAGAACAGCAGCATAGTATGAGGGATGCACAGCACATTGTGTGATAAACCAAAAGTGCATAAAACAGAATGGAATGGTCTAACCTTGGTCCTCCAGCCCCAGGCACTGTGTCCAAAATCCAGGAATCCTGGGAAACTGAAGTTCAAAACACCTGGAGGACCAAAGTTTGGGGATCACTTGTCTAAAGGTTCGACAAGAGTAAATTGAGAGGATCTGATGCCTTTCCAATAGTCTCAGCCCTGGCAAAAAGCCCATTGTGAAGGCATTCACTAAAGCAAGTATTCAGCATATTGTTTTGTACACAATTCCTTACAGAATTATATAGCTCAAAATAAAAGTTTTGTTCTGGGTTTTTATACTGAGAAACTTCTAGATTTTAAAAGAGAAACTAGGGGTGGGAGAGGTGAGGGAAGAATGGAGTTATTGAATACTGAGGTTATATGCATGAGCTTATAAATAAGGCCAAACAATTGTTGTAGAAATATTTACATATAATTTAGCATTGTGTTCCTGTTTTGTAAGCCCTTCTACGTTCTTGTTCATCATGCCAACCTTTATAATAGTGTTTATTTTTCCCCCCGCAGACTCAGAAAATGAAATGTAACTATCCATAAAAATTGAAATGAAATTGTGGCCCAATAACTAGGCCATGCTTGCTGCATTATTTTAAATATTCTACTTCTTGGGCAATGAACAAATGTTTTTAGACTTAAGTCATTGCCAAGCACAGAGAGCTCTTCCAAGAGAAAAATTAAACAGGGAAAATAAGAACTGACTGCTATGAGAAGCCTTGTTTTTTTGTTTTTGTTTTTTGATAGTACGCACATGGTGTGTCTTGGTGTCATACTAATCAGTGTTCTTCCACTTGTTTAACCAAAATTAACCATAAAAACATTTGTTGTTGTGTGTGGTCAAGTTGGCCTTGAGTTGTGGTGACTCTAGGGTTAACATGTCTCCAAGAACCTGTTATTAACAACCCTGCTCAGGCCTTGCAGGGCTGTGGCTTGATTAATACAGTCAAACCACCTGTACGGAGGTCTTCTCTCCTTTTCCCCCCCCTATTGTCTTCCCACTTTACCACACATTATTAGCCAATATTCTACATCAGCTGCTTAGTTAGGTATACTAGTGTACAAGTTAATTATACTTAACGAAGTAAAAATTGTGTCAGTAGGGTCAGAATCATGACCAAGTATCTTCTCCTGGCCTGACTCTCCCAAACCTGACAGCACCTGTGCTCCAATTGCTGGAATAGAACTCCTTCTTTTCATGGAGCTGAAATTGGCAGGATTGTGACAATAGTGTTACAATAGTGTCACAATCATGACTAAGGCCTTGTCTGCATGGGCTAGACTATTCAAGGGACAACCCAGTATATCTTGGCCCTGGAGCTGCTTCAGCCACTCCCTACTACTTAGAGCTTTCCATTACAATACAGCATCAGAACAGAAGGCTTTAGATCTCCCAGGAAGATCTGGAGCAAATATTAAGTTTTTAAAATTTGTTAGAAGAGGATGTACCCCAGTTTTGGTGTTGAAGAGGCAGACTGGGGGTTGGGCTGTGTATCATCCAAACCCCTGCCGAGAGGATAGGGGGAGGCCATTTTATTTCACCCATGTAAGCAGGGCCTAAGCATTGACTTATTCATCTGTAACTATTCTGTATTCACAATTGCTACTAAGCCTCCAACATTCAAGCTGGGAGAAGAGTTGTGGAAAACCCACACTTGTGAACCCATGCACACTTATTTGTGAACACATACACACACATGTCTGTGAGATTTTAATGATCCCATGAAGTATTATGAATCTGTAACTATAATGCAGGGTGTCTGCCATTATTTACTACCAGGTTTGTGTTACACCTAGTGTCAAATGAACTTTTATATCAGACCACAGTTTATGTAATAATGTTCCTATGTAGAAAACAGTGAATGTGCTGCAAATGCCATTCTTTGGGCAAACATATTTTGCAAAGAAATCTTGAAGTGTGAAAAATGTACAAATGCTGCTGTGACATCACCCAGCATGGAAGAAACGTTTAAGATATTCTTCTTTTTTTCTTTCTTTTTCTTTTTCTTTCTTTTTTTTTTTTTTTTTTTTTTTGCATAGAAAAATAAAATATATAAAAAGTGGCATTCTTCTCACTTGTAAACCAAGTGAGAGGGAAGAAAACATAGTTAAAAATGAAAGATTAGCCATGTTAGGTGAGAACAAAGGACTGTGTAGCCCTCCATTCTGTTTACCCATCAGCACCAACTGTGTATGGCAAGCCTGCAAGCAGGATGCAAGAGCAAAACCATTTTTGTGTACTCCTCTCTGAATTTTTTTTAAGAGAATTGGAAAAGATAACTTGATTACCCTAAGATTATCCAACCATGACTGACTGGGAAGGGATCTGAAGTTAAGACTTTCCAATCTTCACCCCTAACTCTAGCCACTGCAACACTTGGTGTTAATTGCCATCAGATCAGCACCCTGTTATCAACACACTACTCAGGTCATACACTTTGCACTGTCCCTGACTGAACCAATCCATCTGTAATGTGGGCTTCCTCTTTTCCTACTCTGTTCCACTTTACTAAACATTGGCCCGGAACAGATGGGCCGGAAGTGGCATGGTGGTGCTGATTTTAGGGTTCTGGAGCACGAAGCAATTGCACGCTCCATAACCCTAGTCTGTATGGATGCCAGCATCATGGCGGCCTCCTGTCCACATGGGGGCTGCCAGTAACCAGATGTTGCTGGCAGGAAGTGGTGTCATGGCAGTGCCCCTTCCTGCTTGCAACACCACAAAAAAGAAGCTACTCTAGGTGGCTTATATTTTGTTGTGCATCCTTGCCCTGTGGTTTGGTTGCTGCGGCAATGATGCACAGCAAAGAGGGGTGGCATTTCGCCACTCATGTGTACCAGGCCATTATCATCTTTTTTTAATTTGTCATGTCAACGCATGATATGTCCAAAATACAATTGCATCAATTTGGCTATTACGACTTCTAAGGAGAGATGAGACTTGATTTTGCCATAAGGCCCATTTAGTGGTCCTTTTGGCAGTCCATGGTATTTGTAAAACTCCTTTCCAGCAAATTTCAAATGAGTTGATTCTTTTCTTGTTAGCTTTCTTCATTGTCCAGCTTTCACAACCATATGTAGAAACTGGAAATACTATGGCATGCTAGGTAAGAGTCTGGAAATTATTGTACAATACAAATTACTGGGGAAAGTACATTCACTCTCTTTCATTCTGCTGTATTTTACTCTTTTATGTATGAGAATGGGAGTTCCCTCTTTTACCCGTTTCTCTAAGCAAAACTGTATCCAGTCCAGATGGGAATTAGGGGCAGAGGGACATAAATTAGATAACCTTTAAACAGAACCCTCATTGTGTTCACTTAGCATGACACTTGTACAACACCAGCTGTATTTCTTGTCATACTCTTGGTCGTTGGACAAGATTTCTCTCCAAAGCCACAACAAAGAATGCTTTGGGGATCTGCTCTGAGGAAGATTTGCAGAAAAGAAGCCAAAATCTGATTTTCAGCCAGTTCTCCAAAGCAATTTACTGTATTTTCATATCCAATTTCTGTCAGGCAGAAGAATCAAGAGATGGTGCAAATTTAGATTTCTTTTTCCCTAGTTTGTACTATAGCATTTTTAACACTATAACTGCAAGTCAGATTATGTTCTCAAAACAGATGTTTTTAAAGCATAGTTATTTACCATTAGCTTTTATCTTTCAAAGCTACATGGGAGTAAGCCCCACTGAACATTGTAGAATATATGAGTCAGAATGCATTGTAACAGAAATCTCAGAGATGCAGATTTTTAAAACCAGTCTGGTAGGATTGCTGCATTTTCTCCTCAGTCTCTGCTGTGCCTTTAACATCACTGTGATCTGCAAGTTCCTCCGATGGTGGTGATACTTATATCTACATCATTTAAATCTTCCATGAAGATCAAGAAGTTGATGATAACACATAAGCAAAGGAGACTATTTTTCTTCAAGACAGTTCCCAACCCTATCTCTTGCTTCTTCTCTGAACATAATGTTCAGATTGTCATAAAGGGAAAAGCTTTAAAAAGCCATTTTTGGAATCCAGTTTCCAGACTCCACAACCCAGAATGATCCCTGGCCATGCAGATGGGGGGAATGTGACAATTACGGTAGTATCCGTTGGGGTTTGGTTCTAGGACACACCCCTACCCCATAGATATCAAAATCCATGGATGCTCAGGTCCCATATATACAATAGTATAGTACAATGATGTCCCTTATATAAAATGGCTAGATCAAGATTATCTATTTTTATTTTTATTTTTAAATTTCAAACTGTAAATGGTTGAATCCAATGGATGCTGAATCCATGGATAGGGAGGGCCAACTCTATATGCACTGATTCAAAGTTAGATAATTTTATTTATGTTAAGGTCTCATGGAAATTTATCAGACACAGACAGAGAGTGGGAAACATCTCCCTCTTTGTCCTGGAAGTTATGGGATGTTCATAAGTGTGCCCTTTGAATAGTTTGAAAAGGTTAAAGATTTGGGGGGGGGGGGGTAGGGTGGGAATCCAGTCATCTCACCCTGATCTTTACTCTGAAGGTCAGAAATTGATATTGAGAGGCAAAAGTCCACTGTATGTAAAGGGGGAGGAATCCTTGGAGCAAAAGCTTTCTTCAGACATTTTCAAGTGGTCAGCATTTACTGATCATTTGGGGAGCAGGTGGTTATAGACTCTGCCCTTCTGTTCATATTTTACTTAGATAAGAATGGGTGAACTTATGGACAGAACAGAACAATTTCTTGAGCATTTGCTTGATTTGCTGTGTGACTCAAAAGCTTGTACATTCTTAGAAGGACAATAATTGCATTCAGCATCAAACAAGCCACTTAATTACCCTTCAACATTTTTTTGCTGTTTCCTAGAAATACAATGGTCTAAAATAAGGCAGAGGAAGCAAAAAATTTTTTAAAAAAGTATCACCCAACAAAATCAGGCCTCCTTCTATCCCCTTTCAGTTATGAAAGCTTGCTGTTTGTTGCATGTAGAGAGCTAACACTTTCCCCCCGGACTGCTTTCTCTTTGAGAAGAAAAATATGACAGCTGTAGCTTGCACAAGATATCGCCATCTGTATGCATTAGACTAAGCCAATTTAATTCAGGATAATGGGACTTTCCAAGCCTTCAAAGCTGAAGGCAAAAATAATATATTCCACTTTGGTTCCACAGATCCTATCCTAAGCAGGATCCCTTAACCCCTCCCTGGCTTGTTTGCCTCTTGAAAATTACTGCAGTAATAGGTAAGTATCAATATTAGTACGCCTGGCCTAAGAAAACACAAAACAGACACTGAAACCGAGTCTGAATACCAATTCTGAGAAGGAAACAGTGAAAGGCAGGTAAAAGTCATCTGTCACTGTTGAAGCACTCTGAAAATATATTGCTTTCAGCCGTACAGTTTGTATTTAAAGATACGGGTGAGGAAATAAATGATAGAGGCATAGAGAAATTGGAGCAGGAGTTCTTTGTACCTCAGATTAAAAGTCAAATAACAACAACAACAACAACAACAACAACCCAGAGTCCACCAAATGAGCTTCTCTCTATTTGATTCTCTCAATAGCTGAGCCACAAAATGGATTCTCTGCTCAGCATTGAAATTGGAGGACATTTATATATGGAAATAGTGTTGCCCTATATCCAACTAACACCAACCAATGTTGAGTTTTGGACTATGACTTTGGAGACCAGGGTTTGAATCCCTGCTCAGCCATGGAAAGCTACTCTGTGAACTTGGGCACATCACAAACTCTCGATCTCAGAGGAATACAATGGCAAATCCTTTCTCAGTAAATCTTGCCAAGAAACCCCATGATACAGTCAACTTACTGCAGAAAAGATGTGAAGGCACACAACAGCAACAAGAGTTACAAGCCTACATTTATTAATAAATTGCAGGTATACTCTCTTTCTTTCTCTTTCTTCATCACTCTGACTTGCAGTCATTGGAGATTATCACACGGGATAAGGAGGGATCACTCCCATCCTTACCCCATTCTGAAGCTGTCCTTATCTGCACTTATCCCGTCCTTGACTTATCAGTGGCACCTGTCAATGGCACCTCGATTAACAGAAGTTTCTGTTAATACAAAGTGATTGTATGCCACTTCTGTGACGGGAGAAGGACGGGATAAGCATGATATCATCTGAAAATCTTATCACGATTGCTCAATAATGATGACGTCAGGAAGGATAATGACAGACATTGTCAGAAAATCTTTGTGCGATCACACCATAAGGATGGGGTAAGTACAGGAGGGTTCCATCCTTTAACCCATGTGATATTCTTCATTGTTGTCTTCTCTCTTCCCCTTCATTAGACCATGGCTTACTATTTGGATTACTGTGCTTGAGAAATCCAGTATTGTCTCATATATTTCCCAACAAATACTTGCATACCTTTATTTATTCAGTGGTTCTATTCTAGCCGGGACTAGCAAATTGTTTAGGACATTTGAAATAGCATGGGTTCAAATTATATACAACTCTATAAATCATACTCAGAACTTTGAATTAGGCCTAGAAGCAGACCAGTAACCAATGATGCTATTATAGCTAGGGACTCTCATGCTCCCTTAAACATCCCCTGGTCAAAAGTCTGGCCACAGCATATGGTTTAGCTGAACTTTCAGAACACTTTTCAAAAACCAGAGAACATAAGGTCTTTAAGAAGAGGCTGGATGGCCATCTGTCGGGGATGCTTTGATGGAGAGTTCCTGAATGGCAGGGGGTTGGACTGGATGGCCCTTGTGGTCTCTTCCAACTCTATGATTCTATAACTGAGCTGTTCCAATGCAACTGTTCTGGGTCAGACCAAAGGCCAGTCTAGTCCAGCATCCTGTTAACATAGCAGTTAACCAGTTGCCTGTTGAGATAGCACACACAGAACATAAGTGCAACTAGGACATATGTAAGACACATAATACCATAGCCAGGTATCTCCAGGAATAGGCATAGTGGATTGAGTCTTCAAGAGGAGGGTAACTCTATCCAACACATGATGAATCCCTCTTCCCTGATCCTCCTTTGCACTGACACAGACACTTCTGTCTTATCTGGATTATGCTTTGGTTCTAGCCATTCCATTTCATTCCAACATCAGAACTTAATTAAGAACTAGAACAGCTTTACTGAAGAGAAATTCACATTTCTGAGAAAGAATGAAATAAATAAAATAAAATAATGGAAAGGGTGGGAATCTGGGAGGATCCCAGGTCTTGCAAAAATAGCCGAAAGTGGGAAGATGAAGCACATAGGTGGCATGATATGGATCCCTGCACTGGAAAAATATCTTATCCACCCAATTAGAATGGTATATTGTCTCCCCACAATGACCCAATCCTCTAAAAGCTGAAAAGGTTGCATGGCTGATGCCACTGTCACATTCCTCTGTGTGGTCTTTGGTGTTGTTTATGTTGTCAGCTTCTGTAGACACAGGAGAGTGAGTGAGAGAGAGAGAGAGAGAGGGGAGGGGGAGGAGGAGGAGGAAGGAGAAGGAGAAGGAGAAAGAGAAGGAGAAGGAGAAGGAGGAGACGAAGAACCATTTTAGCCCCAATTGCCAGTGGAGTGGCAGAATGAGGGTGAGGACAAATTCACATAAAGAATTTGGAAGAAGCACTTTCAAGTGACGTGACCAGAATTTTTCTTTAAAAAAATTCGACCAAGCTCTCATCGCATTCTGCTGGCAGTCTTTGCTGCGCTGGGAGTTATCCTTATCTTTAAATGAACAAATGCTATGCCTCTTCTTTCCCACCAACGTGTCTCAGCAGAGCAGGGCAGACATGTCATTTTTGCCAACTGAATGCACAGTTAACATTCTTTGCTCATTTTTTTAAAAAAAACACATACACAAACAGACTGCATTTTCATCTTTATTTCTATTGATTTGTTCCAGTTTAAAATTCTAACTGACTTCATGGAGGGCAAATACAAAGTGTATTCTCCATCTAGACCCCTTTTACAAAATTCAAACTAGCCTTTTCATATGGGCATACACAACAGCCTTAAATTCTTGGCAGTTTGTCCTATTTAGCACTGTGTAAAACCTGGTCTCATATGGCTGCATTCTTGAAGACATACTTCTGTAATGGCAAACACAAGCATTCCATTGTGTTTAAAGTAGAGTCTCTTTTTCCTCTATCTTTCCTATCCAAATCTCTGCTGCCACAAATGTGTATTCCTCTTGCAATCAGTGAAATAAATCTGGAAATACAAGGATGAACACAGATACTTTAATAAATCTTTTTCTCCAGTGTCTAAGGACATAAAAATTGGGCCCGGACAAATGCCAAAAGTCATCTTTTTTGATCAACAGAGAGGGTATCTTTAGTTTTCTTCAACACAGCCAGTCCTACCTCTCTGCACACTGAAATGGCTGCCTCAGAAACCTGATGCTAGGTGGTGTGATCAGCAGTGAGCTGTTTAGGGACAGCGGTGTGTGCCCCAAGTAGAATTCCTTACTCTTCCTAAGGCAGACTCCAGCCCATAGCTATAGTGGAGGGCAATGTGTCCTTTCACCAGTGGTAGTCCAGTATCTACACTGTAGTTTGACACCACTTTAAGTGTTGTAGCTCCATCTTATGGGATCCTGGGATTTGTAGTTTCACAAAGTCTTTAACCTTATCTGCCAAAGAGTGCTGGTGCTTCACAAAACTACAAATCCCAGGATTCTCTAGGAGACATGGGGTTTAAAGTGATGTCAAACTTTTTTTTTTTTTAGCATAGATGTGCCCCTAGTCGAATCAGATTCTATATGTGGTATCCAGGGATTCCATATTTATCTTTCTTTCTACAAAGCAAGATGTCTCAGGCCAGTGCTATTTTTAAAACCTTGCCCACTAGAAATCAGATCGAGCAGTGGACCATAAAACTAGTAAATCTGATATGGGTTATTCTTGGGTAGATCTTTCCAAATCACCATTTCCAATTGTAAGGTTTAAAATGCTAGGCCAGGAGGTGGTATTGTACTTCGTTACGTAACTATGTAGCTAATGTAGAATATTGGGAAATAATTCCTCAAAAACTCATGTCCCTACTCCTGAGAAGGAGACTTGCCAAACAACATTGCACAACATGATATTTATTTCAGCTCCCAAAATGTTGTGATCAGAGAACTGGGGGGGGGGGGGGGAACGGGGGACTACTTATTGTCTTTCAAACATGGAGCTGTTGGTAAGGATGTGGAAAACTCCCAGTCTTGCTTTTGCTGAGTTTCACTAAATTCCAACTGTATTTTCTTCCTATCTTTTTTATCAGGTTACACAGTCCTTTTCACTTTTATTTCTGCACATTTTATACACTTTTATATTTGTACAGTTTACCTAATTTGTGCAACTTTTGTCCATTAACTTGACTGCAAACTGAAGATCTAGGAGGAAAAGGTTGTCTCTGTGCTTCTGGCTGCAGAAATGCAGCTGGACGCTGTCTGGGGCACACCCATCCTTCCCTGGCAACTAAATGGCCATGGAACATGTATCAGCATTGACAATTCAGTTGTGTGCATGGAGAGGTAATGTCATAATGACATTAAAATCACATATTCAGGCAATGTAACTGGATTTTAAGTCTGCTATGTCACCAACAGGATTCCAGCCAAAGTATCTACCACGCGCGCACACAGGTACAAAAGACAGTTTTGTTTCTGATGCTCCTCATTGTTAGAAGTCTGCTTCACCTTTTCAGAATCCTATTGTGTCTATTACCAAAATTGTCTCAGTGACAAATGCTGACACTGATTGTACGTCAGCTACCCTAAAGACATTTTGAGCAAGAGAATCAAAACCTACTTCATTGTTACAGGCTAATTAAAGGGACACTGTCAAAGTTGTGAGGCATTACAATTACCATAATTTGGCCATTGTTCTGTTTAAAAGATCCAACATTAAAGGGGTATTGTCAAATTCAAACATCACTGTTCTATAATTTATTCCTTTTTCATATATATAAAACCCCTACTTACTCTCTTCACACAAGCATGATTTCTGATCAGCAGTCCTGAAAAGAAATCTCTGAAAGTGCTCAGGCCAACCCACCCTGATTTTGAGGATGTGAACATTTTGATTTAGAATTATATTTGATGGAAATTTTGATAGAGGATAGCTAAAAAGTGTTACTCTTTGGACTTCAACTCCTCAAATCCCACTAGTTCTAAAAAGTACCAGCGGTCAGGGGGAGCAACAGAGAAAATTGTTTTTATAAGATCCCATACCAAACCACAGTTAACCTGCCATGGCCTATGACAAACATATGTTTATGAATGACACTTTTTATCCGACTTCCATTTTGCTCTTTACAAGCTTAAGCTACAATACTTCCATTCCCTGCACAGTCAGGGAAATTCGGTGTAAGACTTTCCACATTACATTTCCTAAGAGCCCACAATAACAACATCCGTTTATCATAAAGTAACCCAAATCCTTTAGAAGAAATTGAAACAGTAGGCCATCTCACGATTCTATAATTACATTTCAGGAAGAGATAGCCAAGGGTCATCCTGTAAACACTAACTTCTGTTTTAAATTTTGCTGTCATCAGAATGGGTTTGTGGGTGGGAAACACAATGGTCAACAGTTTTCTTTGTCCTGTTTCCCATGAAGCAACTAGGAACAGCTGAAGTGCTTTTTAAGGAGATGCATTTCCTTATTTCTGCTTGGGCAGGAACCAAACAGGAAAAGCCTTGAATGTGGTTAACAACACAGCTTCCTCCAGCACTTAAGTTTGGAGTCTAAGCTGAGGTTGAATCAGTTCCTCTCTTTTCATTGAGCATCATCTTCAAAAGGAACACTTTTAATAACACAGGCAAACCGCAGCGCCTCTGATTTAAGTAGCAACTATTGATTGACCAGTTAGAACTTCCGTGCTTTATGAATTGTTCTGTAGAGGTGAGGAAATGGGGAAATCAATGTTCCTGCTTTGCATTTATGACCAGGCCTATGGAACAAGTCAACAGTTTCTAACCCTGTCCCAAAAGGGAGGAGAATGACTTCAAAATACAGCAAGACATCCTGTATGCTGAAAAGGTTCATACAGCAAGCTTTTGCTTCTCTGTTTATAAATACAAATTGGATCAGAGCCTGGGAAAAATTACTTTTTTAGGACTACAGTTGGCCCTCAATTTTCACAGGGGTCAGTAATGAAGAATCTGCACAAAAGTGCAAAAGCTCAGAGAAAACTTCTCTAGGCATTGTAGGTCCCCCAGCGTGGATCTGTGGTCAATTTCAGAGAACCATAGAATTGGAAGAGACCAAAAGGACCATTCAGTCCAACCTCCTGCCATTCAGAAATACACAATCAAAGCACTCCCAACAAATGGCCACCCTGCCTTTGTTTAAAAACCTCCAAAGAAGGAGACTCCAGCACTCTCTTGAGACAATATGTTCCACTGCTGAACAACTGTTATCATGAAGAAGTTCTCCTAATGTTTGGGTGGAATCTTTTGTCCTCTAGTTCGAATCCATTGCTCCATGTCCAGGTCTCTGCAGCTGCAGAAAACAAATTTGCACCATCTTCAGTATGACAACCCTTCAAATATTTAAACAGGACTATCATATCACATCTTAACAGTCTCTTTCCCAGGCTAAACATACCCAGCTCCCTATGTTGCTCCTCATAGGGAATGGTTTACAGACTCTTCACCATTTTAGATGCCCTCCTTTGGACATGCTCCATCTTGTCAACATCCTTTTTGAATTGTGCCCAGAACTGAACACATTGTTCCAGGTGAGGCCTGACCAAAGCAGAATACAGTGGCACTATTACTTCCCTTGATCTAGACACTATACTTCTGCAGTGACTAGAACTGGACACACTATTCCAGGACACAACTTCCACCAGAAGCTAACCATAGAATTGTGACGGAGAACCTACAAAAGCCTAGAGACTCATCATCATCATCATCATGAATATAAAGCAGCACTGGAGGAGGTGGCAAATGCAGTTACCCATGAATAATTAAATCCACGAGAGTTTAACCAGAAAATGTGGAGGGAGAACTGTACAACTTTCAGAATGATTTTCAGAATGACTCAACCCTTTCTAACTAGTGGATTCTGGGAGCTGTAGTTCAAAAAGGAACTTTTCAAAGCTTTGAGTAGAAGCTGCAATACGGATATGGTCTTGTTCAAATTTCCATCAGCCAGACGTGCTCCCTTCCAGGAGCCCATTCCATCAGCTAGACATGTTCTCTTTCAGGGACCCATTGTTTGATTTATTTAAAGTATATCCTGCCTTTCTCTCAACTTTGTTTTAAATCTTATAATCCACCCTGTAATCTTTTTGTGTAGAAAGATAAAATAAAATAAGTCAATCTCTGCTGTGACCTGCCAAGACCTTTCATCAGGAGATAGAATCATAGAATCATAGAGTTGGAAGAGACCACAAGGGCCATCCAGTCCAACCCCCTGCCATGCAGGAACTCTCCATTAAAGCATCCCCGACAGATGGCATCCAACCTCTGTTTAAAGACCTCTAAGGAAGGAGACTCCAGTACACTCCGAGAGAGAGTGTTCCATTGTCAAACAGCCCTTACTGTCAGGACGTTCCTCTTAATGTTGAGGTGGAATCTTTTTTCCTGCAGTTTGCATCCATTGTTCCAAGTCCTGTTCTCTGGAGCAGCAGAAAACAAGCTTGCTCCCTCCTCAATATAATATCCCTTCAAGTATTTAAACAGGGCTATCATACCACCTCTTAACCTTCTCTTATGCAGGCTAAACATCCCCAGCTTCCTAAGTCATTCCTCATAGGGCATGGTTTCCAGACCCTTCACCATCTTAGTTGCCCTCCTTTGGACTCGCTCCAGTTTCTCCACATCCTTTTTGAATTGTGGTGCCCAGAACTGGACACAGTATTCCAGTTGGGGCCTGACCAAAGCAGAATAGAGTGGCACTATTACTTTCCTTGATCTCTAGACCCTATACTTCTATTGATGCATCCTAAAATTGCATTGGCCTTTTTAGCTGCTGCATCGCACTGTTGACTCACGTTCAACTTGTGGTCTACTTGGACTCCTAAATCCCTTTCACATGTGGTCTCATTTAACCAGGTGTCCACCATCCTATATCTGTGCATTTCATTTTTCTGCCCTAAGTGCAAAACCTTACATTTCTCTGTGTTGAATTTCATTTTGTTAGCTTTGGCCCAGCGTTCTAGTCTATTCAGGTCATTTTGAATTTTGATCCTGTCCTCTGGGGTATTAGCTACTCCTCCTAATTTGGTGTCAGTGTGGATCCTATAGCTATGTTCTGTAGCTAATCTCTCCCACCACCTCATCTTGTAAACATCGCAGCTCCCCCTCCATTTTCATGTTGTCAGAGATCAAGGGAATCGGGATGCATTCAGCTATTTTCCTTTATCTGAATGCACTGTGGCAGGCATCCACAGGAACTTCCAGGTGCCTTGAGGATATCTCTGCAGATGACATTCTTCTATCATGTCCAGCTACAGGAAAATAGCTGAACATGGCCCTCATGACCATTCCACTGCATGGTCAGACATTCAAGCTCTACAACAACCACAAAAATGAGTAGCAATGATATACAATTATTTGCACCATTATAATTCACAAACAGGATGTCAGCCCAAATAAAACAAAGAAATACCTTCTTTTGCCCTTTTCTTAGTGCTCTCCCAGGCCTGTGAAAACAGTGAACATGTCTGGATGTTTATTTGCAAGCACAAACCTGTGATATGCAAGCCACTCATATGCATATTTACTCTGAAGCAAATCTTGCTGTGTTTCAGTAAGACTTACTCCGTGGATATGTTTGCAATTTCAGAAAAGAACATAGAGCTCATAGGACTGGAAATGAAAACTGAGCTCAAATACAAGCCTGGTCCAAGGGCAGGTGGCTGAAAGAATCATTTTAACACCATCAGCACTGCTACATCAGTGCATTTTTCTTTCTTTGTCTGCTGGCCATCGATCAAACTAGAATCAAATGGGTTCCTCTTCATAGTGCAATTTGTCCCTAAGAATGAGAATTTATAGTATACTGGGGCTCTGCCTTATTTATTGAATAAAAACTTTTGCTTTTGTTATTGTAATTCAAAACACTCATGATCTATTTCTCTTTGTCAATCCAAAGAGAATTGGGCTCCAAAACTGAATCCCTTCTAAACAAAAACCTGTGCCAGCCCTACCATTAGACAAAGTAAAGCAGGTGGCACATGCTGGCAGCAGCCTTATGAACATTTATCCAGAGTCTTCTATCCATTCTTCTCTTTTGGAGGACACAGCTGTTCATGCTAAACAGATTATCTTACCCCTATTCCCCACCATCAGCATGGTTTCCACATATATAACAGAGGGCACATTTGAATTAAAATTCTACTGTCAGCCCAGTTTGCTTTTGTTTATGGTGGGATAGCATTTTGTCTTTTGCTATGGTCAATTCTGCCTGGTGGCCATAACAGACTGCCTCAGGAGAAGTGCTATTCAATATCTTTATTAATGACTTGGATGACAGAATTGGGGGCATACTTATCAAATTTGCAGATGACACCAAATTAGGAGGAGTAGCCAATACTCCAGAAGACAGGATTGAAATTCAGAATGACCTGAATAGACTAGAAAGCTGGGCCAACGCTAACAAAATGAAATTCAATGCGGAGAAATGTAAGGTTCTGCACCTAGGGAGGAAAAATGAAATGCACAGATATAGGATGGGGGACATCTGGCTGAATGAAACTATGTGTGAAAAGGATCTAGGAGTCCAAGTAGACCATAAGTTGAACATGAGTCAGCAGTGTGATGCAGCAGCTAAAAAGGCCAATGCTATTTTAGGTTGCATCAATAGAAGTATAGTGTCTAGATCAAAGGAAGTAATAGTGCCTCTCTATTCTGCTTTGGTGAGGCCCCACCTGGAATACTGTGTCCAGTTCTGGGCACCACAATTCAAAAAGGATGTGGAGAAACTGGAGCGGGTCCAAAGGAGGGCAACTAAGATGGTGAAGGGTCTGGAAACCATGCCCTATGAGGAACGACTTAGAGAGCTGGGGATGTTTAGCCTGGAGAAGAGAAGGTTAAGAGGTGATATGATAGCCCTGTTCAAATATTTGAAGGGATGTCATATTGAGGAGGGAGCAGGCTTGTTTTCTGCTGCTCCAGAGACCAGAACGCGGAGCAATGGATGCAAGCTGCAGGAAAAGAGATTCCACCTCAACATTAGGAGGAACTTCCTGACAGTAAGGGCTGTTCGACGGTGGAACACACTCCCTCGGAGTGTGGTAGAGTCTCCATCCTTGGAGGTCTTTAAGCAGAGGCTGGATAGCCATCTGTCGGGGATGCTTTGACTGGGAGTTCCTGCATGGCAGGGGGTTGGACTGGATGGCCCTTGTGGTCTCTTCCAACTCTATGATTCTATGATTCTATGATTCTATGATTCTAAGGCTCGGGCTTCTTTGTATAACATATAAAAACAGGCTTACTTACAATATACTCCGCAGGAATGTGCCCAGATTGAA
Source organism: Urosaurus nigricauda (assembly GCA_034509955.1). Taxonomy (NCBI): domain Eukaryota; kingdom Metazoa; phylum Chordata; class Lepidosauria; order Squamata; family Phrynosomatidae; genus Urosaurus; species Urosaurus nigricauda. Next base: position 109,479,422 of record JAOEGL010000006.1, read on the forward strand.
TGAAGTAATAGTACCACTCTATCATGCTTTGGTCAGGCCTCATTTGGAGTCTTATTACATGAGAAAACAAAGCAGAAACAGAGCTGGAGAATAGCAGCTTTCTCCATGTCTTACCACATGATATCATAGCACTTCAGTTCTTTTTCTGCAGGAGACAGTTGTAGCATGTCTTCTGTCAAATGGATTTTTCTAGCCAGAAAAAAAAGTGCTTTTTTAACTGTCTCCAGCAGGAAGAGAACTGAGAAGTGCTACATCGTCATGCAGTAAGACATGGCCAACGCCGCTACTCTCTGACTCTGTTTCTGCTTTGTTTTCTCATGTGAACAGTATTCCAGTCTTGGCACTGTTGCCAATCTGAGGCACCACAGTTCAAAAAAGATATTGACATGCTGGAATAAATGAAGTAAACAATGACTAGAATGGTAAAAAGTCTGAAAATCATGCTCTATGAAGATCTCCTTAAGGAGCTGGATATGTTTACCTCGAAGAAAAGGAGGCTGAGGGGTGATCTAACAGCCATTTTTAAGTATCTGAAGGGATACCATGTAGAAAATGGACCTTGTTCTCTACTGCTCTAATGACTAGAAAATGAACCAATGGATTCAGAGCACAAGAAAAAAGACTGCACTTAACATTAGGAAAAAACATTTTGATGTTAATAGTTGTCTACGAGTGAAATTAACTGTCTTCAAGAGTGCTGGATCTATTTTCCATCTCCGCAACTAACTCACTCCCAAAAGATGACTATCCAATTTCTGTTTACAGAGTGCTTTAATTTTCAGAGTGCTTTAGTTGTGTACTCCTGTTTTGTAGGGGATTGGATTAGATCCTCTTGTTGTCCCTTCTATGATTCTATGAACTTGTTCATAATCAAATATATGTTCTAATGGAAAAGAGAAAGAGAGAAGATGGGGAAAAGGCTGCAGGTTAGAGTGATGCAGGTAGAAAGAAGATGTGACAGACAAAACACAAAGTCTGCAAACATGCAAACTAGCAACTATACACAAGCAAAGGTTGCTAACTCTTATAAGTTCTTCAGGTTGAACATGGTCATCCAGATGGATATACCCTCCAACATTTCACAGATGAAAAGTGGAACATGAATGGCCAAGCAACATGGGAGATAGCAAAGGTTAATTCCTCCCCATTCTCTCCTCTCTCCCTGCCCCTGAGTTAATCAAGTGCAAACTACATTAACAATTTGAACTCAGTTTTCAGCAACTGGAGTAAGATGAGGAGAAAGGGGGATGTTGGAGGAAGAGAGAGAAACAGTGACATTGTAGAAGGAGGTGGAAAAGTGGGGTGGCAGAGGATTAATTGAGGCTTTCTCTGCCAAATCAGGAGAACTGGAAGGTACAGGTGGATGACAGTTGCTTAGGTGGGTGAGAAGAATCCTAGAAAATATGAAATGACTCCCAGGATTTGGAAAAGTGGTCAAGCTGACATCAGGATTCTGGGAGTTGTAGTCTAAAAAAAAATAGAATTCAAAGATATAGCAATGCTATTCTGGAAAATCAGTATGCAAGGGGATCTGGCAGCACCTTTGAGATTAACTGAAATACAGAAGTTGGTAGCATGAGCTTTCGTAGACTCAAGGGCCTGAACAGACAGGCCAAAATAAAGCTGCTTCAGGTCACTTCGGAGGTATGCTATTTAAATGATGCATGGCATGCATCCTAAGAGGCCAAAAGCCACACCAAAGCCATGATCTAGTCCCAAGGATTGGAGCACAGCTTTGGTGCTGCTTCTGGCCTCTTAAGATATTTGTGTCATTTAAACAGCGTCCTTCCAAAGTGACCCAAAGCAGTTTTATTTTGGCCTGTCTGTTGGGGCCCTCAAATCAATGAAAGCTCATGCTCCCAGTTTCTTCCTTTCTTTCATTTAGTCTCAAAGGTGCTACAAGATCCCTTTGCACTCCAAAAAAGTAAATTCCCCAAACTCTGATGGGCTCCCTTTCAGGAACAATAAATGTATTTAACATGCAACCTATTCTCCAGTATAACTTAAAGAGAATTTTGCAGAAACCACAACTGGTTCCTGAAAACTATTTAGAGCCCCAAAGGGGTGGGGAGGTTCTTTATTGTTGCTGTATTGATTCCCACTTGCATCTTGGCTGGTTGCATAACGGCTCCACATTTGTCTTACCTCACTAATGTAGAATCAAAAGGGTCAATACAACAAGGCCAGCTAGTCATTCACAGATCGTTTGATGTGCTCCAGGTTAATGCCAGCTTCTCTTTCCTCCCCCCTCCTCTCCTAAGCATCATTATATGCAGCCGTTTCGTGGAAAGGTTTTGCTTAGTACCACTCTCAATTCAAGAGAGATTAATTACCCGCTCTAAAATCTGAACAAGGAACCACAGCCTTTGTTATCAAAATGATATCACTCCTGGTTGAGTTCATCTTGAAATGCTCTCCCCTTCCCCCTCCATTCTACCTTTTCTCTCTCTTTCTCTCACTTAGTGGCAATAAGATTTCATATTTCCTGATAATCTCTCCAACCACTGCTGCTTCAAAGCGATGAGGGAAGGATTGCCAAATAAAAGTGTGCTATCTTCTAGCAGATGACTCAAGTCTGGAGGCAGTAATCATTCCAAACTACCTAGGTGATAAATAAATAAATAAATTTAAAAATTGCCCACTATAATAATGTTAGTCAGGTAGCAGTTTCTACCTTATCAGCACCTGCAGATGCAAACAGGCACTGACAAATGCTACACCAGAGGGTAGGATAAAAGTGGAATTAGAAAATATTAGCTTCAGGAGATACTGGGCTTGTGAGTGTGATATGCAGCACTAATGTAGATAGCATGGAAAACTCAGACAATAAGTACAGCTTTGAATTCAGACATGACCTTCAAAGAGATTTCTCTTCGAAAGAGAGAATAAGAGCCCTAAACCTTTCAAAGAGCACAACCAAAGAATAAACCCACAACCCCAACATACACCATGGAGAATTTGTGTTCAATAATGCCCTGCCAAAAGACTTTCAGTGCTATGTGTCTGGTTGTTGTTTTTTTTTCTTAGAGTCTTTATTTATCCCATTTGAAAGATATCTTTGTCATCCCTTCATTTTTATCATTTTCTCCCAGCATCTTATCAACATTTGCTCCCCACAAGCGTGAGAATATTTCTAAAATGGCAGGCCCGTACACTGTGAGATAAAGTAGGGGTGATTCTGCATTTCATCCCAATGTGTGAGATAAAAGTGCAAGGGCTCCCGCAATGGGTTTTGGATGAAATGTCAGGGGAAACCATTTTCAGAGGAATAGGTCATTCAGCCAGCATTGCAAATAGCAGCAAAGCCAGGCCTCCTGGTTCAAAGATAAGAGGTCAGCTGTTTGGATTCCATGTAATTTCAGTTCCTAATCTTATGAAGCCTTCCAAGGAGCCCAAACATTTTTTACCGGACTTCTCTCATCTCTCTCTTGGTATCTTGTCTTAAAATATGAACTGTGAAGACTTGCAAAACTTATCAACTGAGAGAGAAATTTATTAAAAAAGAATGGCTCTGTGTCCCTTTTTCCTCTCTGGGAGGCATATTTTTCTGATTTTGGCTGAGATCACTGGTAGAGTAGAACGTCCTCTGGTATATTTATGCAAGGAATGGGGTTTGAAAATTGTTGGTAAATGTAGTGAGTATGGCCCATGCCACCAATCAGATGGATTGCTGCAAATGCTGTTCTCATAATTTATAGGATGGGAGATGAGTCATTTGTGTGCAATTCCTTTGGTTAGTTCTGCACAATATAAGCTCAGGGATCTGTCTTCCAGTTGACTCTCCTGAGGGAAGTGCGCTTCCACCCAGAAGACCCTCTGTCCAGCTACAGGAATCAGGAGTGTTGCTCCTGAGATAGTCTGAGTTGAACTCAATGTTCAGAAGTCCAGTTCTACCAATTATTATTATTATTATTATTATTATTATTTCTTACCCACCCCTCTGTCTGAACAATCAGGGCGGGGTACAACAAGGTTTGCCAAAGCACTTTTTCGGGGAAAAATGTGGTCAGAAATTATGCCAAACCAGTATGCTTCCATTCTTAAGCTAGCACGATTATGTAAAAGCTAGGGCAGCTACTTTTTAAACATTACTACAAGTGAAAACTATGCATTACTTGTTGAACACTGTAAGAAATAATAAGAACAAATTACTTTTTCAAAAGCAATTTTCCACTATCTCATTTTCCAAAAGTTTTAAATAAATAAATAAATAAATAAATAACAAATACCTCTATCAGAGTATTAATATTATATGCACAGAATTCAAGTCTGTGGGTTTGTTAATGCATTATGGTTATTTTAGGTCCCTTTCCTTTCAAAGTGCTTAAGATACTTCACTAAGTTCTATCAACATTTTGCAACTATAACTTGAGACTGGCAACTGAACAGTTGGATTTGGAAGTGCTGATAGATAATGACCTCTCCTAGCTAAGGGCAAGCAGTGTGCAAATGGATCTAATCCATGAAAAGGCAGTATTTTGTTTGGGAGATATGGGAAATGAAAGCCATATGGAAGGTGAGCAAAAGGAGCAACCAACATAGACCAAAGATCATGGGGAGGGGATAAAGAAAAACTCAGGATAGAGATAAAACCTCATTAACCAAAGATTTTCAACACTGGCTAGCTGATTTCATTCTGAAACCAATATATAACAGGACAGTTACCCCATGATGGCTATTGTACAGGGGCATAGGTGATAATATTGTGCATTAATAAGCATAACAATGGCAGTTTCACTTTCTGCAATACAGACAGCTTGCTTCCTTCACTTTGAAAAGCAGATAAAATACTGGCAGAACACTCCTAATGATTATCTTCAGAATGGAGCTTATCCTATGACTTAATAAATCAATTTACCTCTATCCGGTTTAAAGCTTAATTTGGGCAGCATCCTGATGTTATTAGAAGGTTTTTACCACCGAAATTGCCACCTGAATACGGCCCAGGTCCATCCCCTCTTCCAGGAACACTCCTCATTATTCTTTTAAGATTTGGGAGTTTTCCAGCTTAAGAAAATGGCTGCCGGAGCACTCCTGGAAGCATAAATAATTTTAGCATTCTTCTTCTCACTTTGAGAAAAAAGGTGATGTTTCAAAGACTATTCACCGTTCACTATCTGGAGCAACAAAAACATTGTACCTTTTTGGTGCAGAAAATAACAATTTTTCTGCAGAAACAAAACTTTCTGTTCAGAAAAAAGATGTTTCCATGCAGAAATATTATTTCTTATGCAAATGTTCTTTTGCTTGAACACAAAGAGAAGAAGGAGCCATCTCTGTACCCTGTGCAAGTCAGCACCATCCCCTCTCAGTATTCAAGAGTAGCTGGAAGAAGTCTGAGAGCATCTATATTGTTTAGAGAGATGGACCTACACTTGGCAGACTCCAGAATGTTGTTACACTGCAAGCTGAGGATCTTGTAGAAAGAGGAACTGGATACCTTCTTCCACAAAATTTGAAAGTGTCCATAAGCAGGCATAACCTCCAGAAGGTATGGTTGTATGGTTCGGGCCCAGAGCAATGACAGTAATAAGGCAAAAGAATATTTATCTGTCTGAAGCAGGCCTGTGACTATGTATTTAAATCTGTTGCAAAGAGGCATTGTTATATTTTTTTAAATGTTTGCAGATAAAAAAGAGCACAATGTATTCTTCTGATGAAGAAAACTGCTACAAAGGAGATTTTTCCATCCCTATTCTTGCAAAGCAGGCCCAATTTTTTACTTTTTATTTTAAGAAAAAATATCCATCTTTGATAGTATAAAAGCCATTGGCACTTGATGAACAAGTTTAATGTCAGCTGATGTTGGCACATTTCTAAAAGCAGCCTGGTTTGTTTGTTCAATGGCCCAGTTGCTCTTCTCACGCTCAAGAAAACCTTACAAAGGCAACTTGCTTCAGCGTGGCTGGTCAATCTTGGACTGGGCGGTGGGTGGAAAATCAATTCTTGTCATCGGTCTAAGGGAAGTAATCAAGTGTTGTATCTACACACACACCCCAAACAAGTTCTAATCTACCAGTAGTTTATCGTTTTGCTGATTTAATGAGGCTACTTCAAGAACTGCAAGGTACCTTGTGAGGATATCGTTTAAAGCAGGGGAAATGGATGCAAGGACTGGGAGACCTGGGAGTTGACAGCAGAGGATGAAAAATCCTTGTTAATCATGTCTGCCTCAAAGTCAATAATTAAAATCTCAGGGTTGTTTTGTTTTTTTCCCCTTAAGGAATTCTGCTCCTCATGGGGTGACAAATAAAAATCGCTGACAATCAAATTGCATGACTTTCATGTTAGAGGTTTAAGGCACTGGGACAATAATTTGGTAGTTTTTATTCAAGAGCCTGTCAATTTAATTAGTGGGACTACATGAAAGAGGCTACGCAGTGCAACACAAATCCACGCTGGACAGCTGTGGAGCTCCCTGTGGAATTTGAAAGGCTGATTTTGCTTTCTCAGAACAAAAAGGATCCTTTTTGTAGATAAGGACAAATATCATGAGTGGGAAAGCAGAACAAACTACACCAAGAGTTTCCCAGTGGAAGGTTGTGGAAAAATAAAAATAAAATCCATGGTATTGATGATAGGAATGGACAACTTCTGTGGCTAGGGAAGGGGTGCACTGAACCCACCAGGAAGCACTCCTCCTATTGCTGCTATGATGCCATATTTTAGCAGCATTCAGCTCCTGGATTCATATACTAAATGGCATCATCTTGTCTGTCACTATCAAGTCCAGCAGGATACCAAGTTCAGAACTTCAGTAATTAAAACTCAGAAAAGCTTTATTTAGAAACTTTATTTAGAAACATAGTTCCAGTAACACTCCATCCCCCCCTCCCTCTCTTTCTTTATTTTTGGTACAACAAACAGATTTTTGCACACACAAAAAACACACGTTTTTCTATGCAGAAAAGTTTCTTCACATTATGGGCATTAAATACAGGAATACCTCAGTTGCCTGCCCAGCTCCCTTTTCCTTTTCATCCTCTGTCTAGCTGTACTTTTTTTTTTTTTTTTTTTTAGCCCCATTGGTTTGAGCTGAAGAATGGAATTTTAGCTGGTTCTACTGTAGTTCTGTGCCTTCATATAACATGCAAGCAGTGGAACTGCTGCTTCCAGAATCCTTTACTGAGCATGCATGAACAGCAAAACAGACGGGAAAGGAAAGGAGACAGACCTTATCAGCTCCACCCAGCATGTTTAAAAAGCATAGATCTATCAACTTGGCCACAAAAATACAAATGTTAAAGAAACTGGAAGAAGTACTTTGCCAAAAATCTGGGATGATTTTTGGCAAAGTTCTTCTTCCAGTTTCTGTAAGATTCCTCAGGGAGGAATGTGGATCCCAGGGTGAATTTTGGAAGAAGTAATCAAAGATTACCTGACTTTTAACATTGCTTTTTAAAAACTTTGTATAAAACTTTTGCCAAAACAAGTTGAATTGTTCTTTTTTGTGGTGCAGAAAGCTATCCCTATTTTTTTCTTGTTATTTCAACCCTGGTACTAATGCTACTGTTAAAGAACGAATGCCCAGTAACGAATCTTTTTCATTAACTGAATATGCAGGTACAGAGAAATATTGCAGAGGAATTGTTGTTGTTGTTGTTGTTATTTCAAAATGGGGGAAAAACACCATAATTATTCATCCCCATAGGCAAGCATAAAATAGTAGAGGATTTTCATCCCTACTGCTACATATATCTGTATGTGGGTACCCCCACAATAAAATGTGGATTGCAAAATGCCTTCAGCAAATAACTGAAGGCGTGAGTTCAATTTGGATGTTTGCAGGTTGCATATACTTTTGTAGAAATACAACTACCTGTGGATTTGTTTATTTGTTTCTCATGGCAGGGATTACAATAATGCGACAGATTTTATTTCTTTTCCGGACTTTTTTGTATCTCTTGTTTCCATAAAACATTATATATCTATAGTCGATTGGAAGTCCTTTGCCAAAGAGAATATAATTCCCAGAGCTGGCAAAGTGTCAATCTATATAATAATGTTTTACATCCTTCTTCAATTTACCTTTCATTCATTCTCCCCTAATTTTAGAAATGGGGGGGGGGGGTTGAGGGTGCATTAAAGCAGTGACAGATTTTTCTGTTTTCTTCTGTGTCTATACAATGTCATGCCTAAAGTATATTTCTGTATTACTAAAAATAAGAAAGAATCAGTTGCTTCTCTAAGGATCCAATGCTTTTACCTAAAAAAGGAGGGGGGTAAGAATGTCTATGTGGGGGAAAGCTTTATAATAATTGGAAAGTGTACCCCAGCGGGATATGATTATGCAAATCATTTTCCCTGACTCTGTTTAAGATTCTAAAATCAATATCAGCACACAATGTAAGTATATTTCCAGAGCACCAGATAAATAACAGTCATGGCTTTCTTATCTTGTGTCATTTCATCATAATGCCAGTTGCTTGCAGAATTAATAACAAGTGCCTTCAGAAAGAAAACATCAGTTTAAATATTTCCTGACTTATTTCCTATTTTGATATATTCCTTTGCAATTGAAGAATCCAAGAGAATTCTGACAGGGTCATATTTATTTATTTATTTATTTATTTGCAGTATTTATACCCCACTCTTCAGCCCTAAAGGCTCTCAGAGAGGCCTACAGATAGTTATTCAGATGGTTCCCTGTCCACAGAATTTGTTTGACAGTGTCAATTTGGTTAATAAAAGATGTGCAGCCAAAGGGTATATCTGTACTGTTTAGACCTGTGGTTAAACCAGTTTAACTAGCTTTAACTATTTTTAAAAAATCCACAAGATCTCAGTAAACTTATTTCTGGTTAATCTTTTTTTGCAGAAACTTGACCAGTTACATTAGTATAAAGGTAGTTTACAGATGGTCCTAGGACAACTTGGGAATGTCTTACTGTATTGAACTGCGTGTATGGATAAAGTTGGGTCCAAATTTACTCCTAATGTAGTTTCATTGAAGTACTGTATACTCAAAGTACTTCCTAAAGTACTCTCATTGAAGGAAATGATACTCAAGTTGCACATAGCTACTGTTAACACCCATTGATTTCTATGTCACATAGTCACGCAATAGGCAAACATGTTATGATTGGTGGCCATGCAAAGTAAGGCTGAGTTCAGTGGTGTCCCTTACCTGGGGTGGGGAGTGGGGCTTCTAGGGTTGGGGCTTCCACTGATTGAGATCCTACAATACAGACATAGATATGAATATGTAACTATGTATCATCTCCTCACCCAGCTCCTCAAAACCTACCTTAAAAGCCAGCAGCTAGATTAAGCAATGGAGGTTTGTTCTGACAGTGATTGGGGCCCAGCAGGATGCCATTTCCAGCCTCTTTCCAGCAGCAATGTGTGGTGGGACAAGGGTTTGCAACAGAGGCCCTGCTTCTGATGGTGGCACTGCAGGTCACTAATGGGAAAAGGGTGGAAAAATCATCCTGCTATGCTCTGAGCACCAGCAACACAGATCTCTATCATTCAGTGTGGTTTCTGGCCATTAAGGAAGTTGGGGGGGGGGGGATATGTGATATAGTACCACAACCATAAACATAATCCTGAACAGTTCCAAATGTGCAAGTTGATCCTATGCATTTATAACTGCTCAACAGGATGCCAGCCAAGTTGTCTATGTTTTAATCCACTACTGAATCAGGCGATTAAGTAGCCCTGTCCTGTGCCACACTATAGTTCTTTGGTCCTTCTCAGCCAAAAGACTCAGGGTGAATCTACACTGTAGAAATAATGCTGCTTGACACCACTTTAACTACTATGGCTCCATCCTACAGAAGCCTGGGATCTGTAGTTTTCTGAGGTACCAATGCTCTTTAGCAGAGAAGGCAAAAGACCTTGTAAAACTACAGATCCCATGATTCCATAGGGTAAAGCTAGAGCACTTTGAATGGTGTCAACTGTACCATTCTGTTGACACAGGAGCCAGGGACCAATTGTCTCTGTTCTGGATCTAACACAGAATGTACCTGTACAGTACTTTGCATATACTATGGAGATCATCCAAAACTCATTGAAAGAAAGTTTCTTTTTTTAATGGATGTGCTAAAAGTAACAATATGAAAAGGTGCTTATTTTCAGTAAATCTCCCAAGGCGTATGAAGGTCTGTGAAGAAACGAGCTTATCCAGATCAGCTTTAACAGCACCAGAGCTCACAGAAAAGCTCGGGCCACCGAGGATTATTATGTTAGGAAAAGTAAATCAACTAATAGTTCTCGATATTAGCAGCATTATAACCAGCTCCCCAGACTGAAGAGGGGATTATTACCTGACACGTCCACATCCTTGCTGAACTCCAAAAGTGTGACAGTTGGAATAAAACAAAGTTATCTCTGGCAGAAGAGGAGGAACTCAAAGTGACAAATACTTTATCAAGAGAACACCGGGGCTTGGGAGGTCTTATCTGGGCTGAAGGTGATTACAGCCATCAATGATGGGATGTCATCCGCTTTCATGTTACATCAGTGAGAAATAATAAGTCATTAGTTTGAAATTTGTGAGGCAATTTATCTAGGTTGGTTGTATTAAAACGATACACACAGAGAGAGGAAGGGGATTTGCAATACTCTATACTTAAAGGCTAAAAGTCTGCCATCATTTCTCTCCGTGAATTAATGGATAAGGAGAAAAAGTCAGACACAAGTGGTTCAGGTAAGTTATCAAAATGATTAAAGCTTAAGGCTACATCTTCAGGTTAGGTTTCATTATCAACACACTGGCAGAGCTTGAAGTAGTTACATTTTTGGACTATAATTTTCAAAATCACCAGCTTCAAGTTTCTGGGAGTTTTCATCCCAGTCAGAGACCAAGAGCTAAGATAACAGATCTCTGGCCTAGCTTCCATTGCTTTGGTTTTCAGTTCATTGTGAATGTTCAGACAAAATAGCCTGTGTTTGCTGATAGTCATTAGGGACAGATAATTATTAAGAGCCAGCATGGTGCAGTAGTTTGAGTGTTGGACTGGGACCCTGGGAGACTGAAGTTCAAATCTTTCCTTAGCCATGGAAATCTGCTGGGTGACATGGAGCAAATCACACTCTCTCAGCTCTAGAGAGGAATGACAAACTTCCTCTAAACCAATCCTATTGAGAAACTCCCATGATAGGTTAGTCTTGAGATTGCTATAAGTTGGAAACAACTTAAAAGCACACACCAGCCACAAAGAATTATATTTCCAACATTTTCCATATTTTAACATTCACTAAATTTAATTTCTTTTAGAAACATGAATATTCATGAATTGTAAGTGAGAGATTTATCCATGCAGGCTCAGAAATGTGGGTGCTCAGTTCTCAAAAGTCTGGATTTGAATTTGTACGTATCTCACCAAGGTTGGACCATAATTGGAGATGCTGCCTTAAAGTCCCTAAGCTTAAATCCCCCTTAAAGTTTCCTAAGCTATATGTCAGGCAGATACACTCAATGGCCTCTTCCATCCAGGTTCAACATAGTCCACTCCATGCTTGGAATAGCTAATGTATTAAATCAGGCTGATGCCCATAGAAAAAAAATTCTTTGGAAATGGGAAAAGATCCTTTTTGAAAGAATTGCTAAACTGTTCTAATTTCCCATATTTGGGACTAAAGCAACTTGAAATTTTAAGCTGGAAATCTGAAAATTTGAATGTGAAAAAAAAAGACAACTGACATATATTCCCATCCTTAAAGATGCTATGTCACCATTACCAGTGTAAAATGCTAATATTAAGGTCAAGCCTTGAAATTCAAATAAGTGATCCCTACATCATTACTCTGCTTCAATCTGTTTACTGATATACCAAAAGAATTGCTTTCCTTGATTGGCTTTCAGTCCAAATGTCACATAAATCAAATATTTTCTTGGACTCTTCAGTCCTTTTCTTATTACTTGTGTGTTATTCACCTAATGGATGGAATAGATACACAGCCAAGTAAATGTTAATTTCTGCTGATCCTTACAGTCTTGTTCTTTAATTTCTTCCTTTGGAAATTTCACTTTGTCCTTAAGTCATAAACCTGTCACTCTGCCAGGGTGAAGCAACCACAATGGGGTAAAGCAACCTGTCCCAACCAGCAAAATGAGACAGTGGAATGATGAAGCCAGGACTTAGTGCCTGAATGGTCCAGCAAGTCTTCCAAATGTTTTTGCTCTAGTGGTGGGGACAAAGGGGCACAATTTGGATTTGTTTCTGACAGAAAAGTACTTGTGGTGACTTCCCTTCATCTTTGAGTATTTTGATTTATGCTTGATCTTTTACCTTCAGAGAGCCATGTCAGTTTAGTTGGTGGATTACTAGGCAAATAGTTGAGAGAGGAAGATGGGAATTAGTACAGAGGCTACTGGTGTCCACACAGCCATTCTCATTCCCTTTAAATATAGGAAAGTTCCTTTTCCCATGAAACTCTGAAAAGGAAGGAACAGGTTGAGTTATCTTCCTGGTGCTACATTTCCTGAAACGATTCAATTATCTTTCCCCGCCTCCCATGTTTTGTTAGAGATAGCAACATATACTAACTGCTACTTTGCATGTTCAGTGAATTCTTGTTTAATTGTTTTATCATACCTCTCTCTCTTCCTGCATCACTCTAATCTGTCACCATTATCATCTTCTCTCACTGTCTGTCTTCTCTTATATTTGATTATGAAGAAATATTGTTAGTAAATCTACTTTGATATGTTTTGCAACAAAAACTAAGCTTATTTTCTCTGCTTAATGCTTTGTGGCTGTAGAACTTTTTGTTTTTCAGCTTCATACTTGCCAATTTGATAATTCTGCTTGAGAGATTCAGTACTATCTCTCATGTTTTCAAACAGTTTTAAGATAATACCTGTAATATCTGCATTAGAAAAAATGTTTTAAGAAAAGGAAATGGTCAAACTATCATTTAAATATGTATTACAGTTTGAATGCATAATGTATTTTATTTTATTTTTATTGCTTATTCTCAAAGGAACACACTCAGAAAGATAGTCTCATTTCACCAATGAAGAAAAAAGGCTGGAAATGATTTACAGTTGGCCCTCCTTATCCACGGAATTTTTATCCATGGATTTGACCATACACGGCTTGAAAATATTCCCCAAAAGTATACATTCCAAATAGCAAACCTTGATTATATATGGGACACCATTTTGTTGTGCCATTATATTTAATGGGACTTGAGCATACACGGATTTTGTTATACACAGAGGGTTCTGGAACCAAACCCCAGCAGATAACAAGGGCCCACTGTACCATGAAACATCCCCACACAGAGGCAGAGAAAGCTGCTGTTCTAGTATGCATTCTCACCAACGATGTAATTTTGAAGGGACAATGATCAAAGAGTATTTCATGAAAACAGCAATTGTGGTGGGGAGTATGAAAACCATGGGCCTCATGGGTTCCCCGCTGACCTGATTTTACTAACAACACATTTTCTGGCTCATCTATCTATCTATCTATCTATCTATAGCTCCTGAATGCTTTTAGAAGTAGTTTTCCTCCTTTAAAAACAAGCCATAATCTTCTCCCCTTCCCTATAGACCTTGGGCATGATCCAGCATCTAGCAGGTGCAGCATAATACTCCACCTGTTCAATTATGTGTCTTTCCCCATTGTTGGCAGCTATGAAACCCCAACTCAGGCCATCACTGATGATGATGATGATGATGATGATGATGATGATGATGATGACAACACTTCCCAGTTGGGGGAGGGAAGAAAGAGGCCATTCGGATGATGAAAAAGTGACTGGACTGGGCTGGAAGGGGAAGGGAAAGGAGGGTGCACTGCATCTGGGATCTCCTCCCTCTTTCCTTCCCTCTTGGAGCAGAGACTAACCATTGCTTTCACCTCTGCATTGCCTCTCTCTCCCCATTGGTTGTCATCATCATCATCATCATCATCATCATCATCATCATCATCCTTCTTTGGAGGTCTTTTAACAATGGCTGGATGGCCATCTGTTTGGGGTCAAATCTTCCTCCATGGCAGGGGGTTGGACTGGATGGCCCTTATGGCCTCTTCCAACTCTATGATTCTATTACCACCATCATTATCAAAACAACAGAAGGAGAGCTTCTGGGGGAGGTTTTGGACAAGTTTGAAAGGGCTAGAGTTTAAAAGTACCACCATAGCATGTGTGCATGTCATTTTAAAAAATGGTCTCAAAACAGTTTTTTGCATTGCTTCTGGTGGCTTCCAGCTCTGATTTTTGGAGAACATGTGTGATCCAGTCCCAGGGGTAGACTCCTTGCTCTGGAGTTTGCCTCCCCATCCTCATCCTCATCCCCATCTAACTCCTCATGTTTGTTTCATTAAGTGTGTTCACAGTTCTGGTTAGTGGATATTTGGATGCATTTGTTTTAAATCTTCCTCATCCAGTTAATAGATTTGACTACACAATAATGTCACTGCAGTCAATGAAGTCAATTCAGAGTGAGAGCAATCTGGTGCAGGCTCAGGGCTATAAAAAAATAAGCTATGGGAATGCACTCATCCTGACAAGGCTGAATTTTTGATCAAATCCAGCACTAGAGTCTGTTAAACTTAAGGAGGCAGTATATAGTTAATTTACTGTGCCTGAACATAACACAGTAATTAACAAATTACCCACTATATGCTCGTGCATATATTCCATAGGTAGTATGCACAAGGCTTTTTATTATCCTGGGATTGTTTGAGTGAAAACAAACCCATCACTTCTTGCATAATACCTCATATGGCATCATCTGTAATTAAGCAATAGTGGTAGAAACCAGCTGGCTTCTTTACTCAACATATGGTTGTAGAACTACTACCTGGAGTACACAGCTTTGGCACAGAGATGTATGATGTTATTCAAAAGCTTCTGTGTTTTCTAATTAGCTGCACATATTAAAGAGCTGACACAGCAAGGGTGTTGTTACCCTTTGTTTCCAGGTTGGGTGCTGTGTTGCTGTTGTTGTTGTTTTGATTTTTAAAAAACTTGGCACCAGTTATTATTTCCAAAGCGTATCTATTTTCCACATATCGGTTTTGATGAGAAGCTTTTTAGATGCAGGAGAAAGAACTATGTGGTCATAAAATAAATATATTCTAGGCTTATGTTGCCAAATTCAATTGCACAGTTTTGTGGTAAATTAAATCAGTCTAAAAGAGGACCTCGGGATATTGAGTTTAGCAGCTCAAATACAGATCAATTTCCACAATATTCCTATTTATTATTGTTACTGCTACTATTACAGTGTGGTGTAGAAGTTTGAGCATTAAACTAGGGCCCAGAGATACCAGAGTTTAAATCTGAGATCAGCCATAGAAACCCAATAGGGGACCTTGGGTGAGTCACACTCTCTCAGCCTCAGGGGAGGCAATGCCAAATTCCTTTGATCAAATCTTGCCAAGAAAAGCCCATGATTGGGTCACAGGAGAACCTGGTCTCCAGAGTTGTAGTCCAACACTCAAGCTACTCTATTACACTGGCTCTTTTGTGACTAAGTGTTGATTGTGAATATAGAACAGTTACCTAAATGTAACACTTTTGTACTCACAATCACTACTTCACAATTTTGATATTGTTGCCCCCATTATACCTCACCGTATCCCAGTTTCTTTACCAGGCATCAGCTGCATGCAATAGGATTAATGCAATAGCCTGATGCAATAGTATTGCATCAAGCTATTGCATGCATTCTGCAGATGATCAGAGAATGACTGAATGATGCTTCTATGAAGTATGGAGGGTGGGCCAGGAGAAGTTACTTAGTTAAATTTTTGTCTTGTTTTCTAAATCCTTTTTATTAAACACACACACACATATGGGGGGCTTGGTGGCATAATGGGGCCCTGGTGGCGCAAGGTTAAGTGCCAGTACTGCAGCCAAAAGGTTGTGAGTTTAATTCCAGGGCTCCAAGGATGACTCAGCCTTCCATCCTTTCGTAGATCAGTAAAATGAGGACCCTGCTTGTTGGAGGCAATTGGCTTGCAGACTGTAAACCACTTAGAGAATGCTGAGTTCACTGAGAAGCAATATATTCACTGATAAGTGATATAAGAGTCCTGGTGGTGCAGTGGTCAAATGCCAGTATTGCAGCCACTCATTCACAAACCACAAGGTTGTGAGTTCAATCCCAGCCAGGGGTTCAGGGTCAGTGTAGTGAAAAGGCCAATCTGTCAGCCAGTCACGAAGCAGCATGTGACCAGCCAATGGGAAGCTGGCTGGGCAGGGCTATAAAAGAGCCTTGCAAAGAGTGAAAGGGGGTTTAGTTTTGAGGGAAAGGGTTACATCGAAGGAAGGGTGTGCTCTTAGAGTTCCTGAGGGAACATTTTAGTTGAGTTTTGCTGCCCACGAAAGGGTCTTAAGAGTTCAAAGAGGGACTGTGTAAGGCTTAGGGAGTCTAGTAGGAAGAGGTTTAGAGCAAGCTGGGTGTTGAAAAGGGAATTTTGGTCCATGTACCCGAGTTAATATTGCCTGTGTGGCTGAAGTAATATTAATATTTTGAAAGAACCTTTTGTAACTATGTAATAAGATGAAAATATCAACTTTGAGTCTACTTTAGAGTTTATTTGGTTATTTTACAATAAAATTTTTGTTAGCATTTAAAATACTACTTGGCCTCTGTTTGATTCAAACCACGCTGCCTAATATTAGTGACCCAGAGGTGCTGGGCCATCTTCAAGAGCAGTGTTAGGGTGAAGGTTGGCAAGAGTCCTTCATAGAATTTTGGTGGCAGCAGTGGGATTAAAAGTCCCATAGGGCTGCCACAGCAAAGAATAGGTTGTGGGTGGACTGAGACCCTGAGAGTTCACCACAGTCAGCTCAACCTTCCATCCTTTCGTAGGTCAGTAAAATGAGTACACAGCTTGTTGGGGGCAATGGGCTTACAGACTGTAAACTGCTTAGAGAGTGCTTAGTGCAGTATTAAGCGGTATATAAATAAGGCTGCTATTGCTATACAAATGAAATGCTATTTCTCTCTCTCTCTCTCTCTCTCTCTATATATATATATATATATATATATAATTTACATTTCTATAGCAATAGCTATATCAGCTTCATTTAACTACCAAATAAAACAAATATTACTCCTAAAACTACTGACCTCCCCTTCATTTATCCCTTATCACTTGATGCTGTGTCTGTACAGTAGCTGGTCTGTAGTCCAGCCATTGCTAGAGCCTTTCTTCTCATTGATGGGCAAAACCTGTTAATGTGTCCAGTTGCATTCCTTATGCAATAAAAAAAATCAGCATGGCAGCAGACTGGACTGGACTATGACAGATCTAGGCATTTCTTTGTTGTTGTTTTTTACAGTTCTCTGGATAAAACTTCCAATTAGAATGAAATTCTTTAAAGATTTTTCTTTAACTGACACTGCTTTGCAAAATTTAATTCTGAGCTGCATCTGCATGCATCGGAGCTGTCTGGATGACATACAATCAAGACAAGCCAATTCTAATGCATGTTGCTGGGGAAAAAATGAGAATATACAATTTTTGATTATTTTTTTAAGGCAAGATTGATGCTGAGTCAAAATGATTTCCTGCCTCTTGCGTTTGACATCGTTCGATCTATAACTACAACAAGAATCAATATAAGTCCCCCTGAAGCTTCTCTCCCAACAGAGATATTCTTTGCCAGAACATCTGGATCTTGTATTCAGCTCTTCAGACTTAGTTGGGATTGCCAAGTGATGATATTTCTATTGGCATTCAGTGTTTTATGAGATGCAAATAGGTTTTCCATCCACAGGGCATAAAGGGATGAGTTGAGGACACTTTTCAGCCACTAAACATCAAATTTCCTGACTACTGTGGATAGAAGACAAATGCTTAGTGTTCTTTTAATAAAGCTGTTTTGACATAGAAGAATCCCTTCCATAACGTTGGCTTATGGGAAAGAACTTCTCATGGGACTTGTACAGTTTGGAAGGCTTCATTGCATAGGTTTTTTAAAACTCCTCTGTATATATGCAATAGTAAAGACTGCTAAAGGAATTCAGTGGTGTTGTTTTTTCTCCCAATAAACCACTAAGTATAATTGTTGCCTTTGATGGATAAAAGAACTGGTGCTGACTGGAACTGAGAGAAATATTCCAGTTTGACACCACTTCAACTGTCATGGCTCAATACTATCAAATCCTGGGATTTGTAGTTTGTTGTGGTACCAGAGCTCTCTGAAAGAAGGCTAAATAGCTCAAGAAAAATACATATTCCAGAATTCCATAACATTGTGCCATGAAACTGAAACAATGCCAAACTGGATTATTCCTGCAATGCAAATTTAGCCCTAGAGTGCATTTACACTGTAGAAATATTGCAGTTTGACACCACTTTAAGAGCTGTAACTCTATCCTATGGAATCCTGGGTCTTTAGCCTTCTCTGTCAAAGAGTGCTGGTGTTGATTTTAACTTGTTTGGAAACATATGAACCTGGCAGGAT
The DNA here is from genome assembly GCA_034509955.1 of Urosaurus nigricauda. NCBI lineage: Eukaryota > Metazoa > Chordata > Lepidosauria > Squamata > Phrynosomatidae > Urosaurus > Urosaurus nigricauda. Next base: position 109,497,806 of record JAOEGL010000006.1, read on the forward strand.
TTGACCTCTTCAGACAAGGTTGGTTGCATGTTCCACCATTCCATCAGGCTAACTAGAGTTGTGAGTTCATGAGTCAAGACTGACTCTATAGCAGGTCCTCAGCTGTGGAAGGGAAAGTCAAGCTGACTTGATCCATGATGGGCTTCTATGAGAGCATGAGAAAAAGATCCGTGCCTTTGACTTTTAAACTTTTTTAAAGTTGATTTTTAGAAATGTTTTTAAGTTGCATTTTAGGCTTTTACAATTGTGTTTTGTGTCTTTAAAGAGTGTTTTATCCTGTTTTATTGAACATCCCTTTAAGACAAGCTGAATCACAGAATCACAGAGCTGGAAGAGACCACAAGGGCCATCCAGTCCAACTTCCTGATGAACAATTAACAAATACAGCTAGCATCCTGTTAGCAATATATTGTTATAAACCAATGTACAATATCACAAAGTTGAGTTGCACCATTGCACAACATTTGTACAGCAGGAGAGAAGTGTAGATATAGCTGCATCATTGGTACATTGCATGGTAGCTGTTGTACAACGGTCCCATTGTGCAACATATCCTGATCCACAGTGCATCCAAATGCATAACATGTGCAATGAGAGGCCCATTGTGAGATGGAACAGCTTGCATAGTACCCTATTGTCCATTGTCACAATTCACTACTAGGGTTGCATATGGCGTCAGTGATGTTGTTCCCTCAGAAAGTTATACATTGGAGCCTCTGATATAGAAACTTGGCCAGGTGGTTAATAAATAACAGCTGAGCTCCTACCTCCTTCTCCCTGCCCTTGCATTGCCCTGTCCACATGTGGGAATGGCATCTCTGCCCCCAAGACAGATCATCCATGCCTTAATCAAGTTTTTAAAAACTCATCATTTGCTTCAACTCTTCCAGAAAATCTGGAGCACTCTGAAGCCATGTTGCTAGGCTTTTACACAGTGTCCTTCTATGTTGTTTTCACCACTACTGGTAGTGCAAGTTGCTCCCTTAATCACAATGAGGCACCCAGACATGTGATCAATACTATGCAACTTATCTTTGACCTCAGAGGGAACAGCTAATGGTAGTGGCAGCAGCACAGAGCAGGACAGTGTAGACAGCCACCCAGCAAGGCTTTTGAGTGCCCAGGTAGCAGAGGGAATTTGGGCACCTTCAGGGCCACAATACTCCAGAGGCAGTATAGAGTATTCTGGACAGTGTAGATCTGCCCTAAGTTTACACTAGAGACCGCTAATTCTCAGTTGGAGTCTAATTGATCTCCCTATTTTATCTAATTGATCTTCAGTTGATCTCCCTATTTTATGAACCAAAAGTATGATACAGAAATAGTAAGGATCCATAACAAATGACTTAGACAATTGTGAAGCAGAATTTGCACTTTTAAGTGACATGAGCAATAGTAGTGCATTTCATTTATTAAAGCGATAGTTCTGTAACAGAATATTTGTCATCTATTATAGGTAAACAGGCAAACTAACTGTGAAACTCCCAAGGGGAAGATCCAGCTTTGAATCTGCTTGAATCCAGCAGCAGAAGTTTATGAAGTAATGTTTTTGAGTGTAAAGTTTATGAATGCAATGGATTTTAGAAAATTATGTGGACAATTAAAAATTTCATTGAATCATGAAACATGAAATGACATTTATGTTTCTGTGCATGTATGAATAACCCCTGAGGCATACCTAATTTCTTGGTTAAATGCAACAAAAATATTTTGATGGGCAACATTCACACCTCAGATGCAAGCCACGAACTGATGGATGATCTAATGATGTAGCACCATAAAATACTAGCCAGCCATGCTGCACACTCATCTCACACATGGATGGAGATACCTAGAAGATATGAGTAAAACAGGTGATTTTGCTCCTGAATTTTCAAACATATTTTTGAGATAGATTTTTTCCTTCCCTCCAGACCACATAGCTAGAATCTCATGTAAAAGAAGAAACAAGAAAGGAAAATGGCTATTATGAATATTTGTGTTTTAATCTTAGCCTTTTAAATTATGATGAAGCCCTTTCTTTGAAGAGATCTTCAATCAGCCTTTCTCTTTCTCATACAAAAGTATCAGAGAATGCCTCTATTAAATGAGGATTACAAGATAAAGCTCATAATGGAGAGATAGCACATTCAAGGTGACAGTGTTTCATTATCTTATACTAAATTAATGTAGCATTAAGAATTATCAGATCATTAGGACTATAGCTCATATCACTGATTAATAGCCTGCAAAATATTACTTTCTAAAACAAAGCTTCTTTTACTTATTAGTATAGATACTTTGGGGAGGGGGGAAACGGCACAGCCAAGTTACACTGCCACTGAAGTCGGTGCAAATGCCAAGCAACTGCAATGGTACACAAAGTGTGTTTAAGCTGACTGCAGTCAATCTTTTTATGCCTGGCAAAAAGATAACTGCCAAAATGTATTTCTTATTTAAGAAGAGTTTGGTGTTTATACAAATTAATAGAGGACAGGTCACTCTGATAACATTAGCAAGACTGTAAGAAGAGCCAATGAAGATAAAACTGAAGACCTGTCTAGTCTCTCATTCTGCACACACAGTGGTCAACTACTTTGGAAGGTGTATGAGACATCTGCCAGCAGGGTATGAGTACAATTTCACTCACAATGGTGATATAACCTCGTTATTTATTCTTGTTAACTGCCCTCGAGTCAATCTTAACTTATGGCAACCCTGTGGATGAGACTTTTCCAAGACCCGCTGTCTTCCACAGCTGTATGGCACATGGCAATTAGTTCTCCAAGAGAGGGAGAGGGAGGAGAGCTGTAATGCTACCCACACCCCATAACAGCTCTCTGAGGCAGCTACTGCCTCACTGTTCCTAATGGTAATGGCCCTGTGCCTGCAAGAGTAGTTCTACCATCTGAGTCACAACATATGAGCAACATGCTGTTGCTGCCCTAGAAGATGGTTCAGACTTATGGTTCACAACATGCAAGAGCTGATTTCACTGTGGAAGGATCTTAATTGGTAGTACCATTGGTTTCCTGCAATTATACGAATGTTTACATGGTAATTGCTTTTGCATAAGTAATGTGGACTCGGCTACCTAGTGCCAAAGGCACAGAGAAGCTGTGAGAGCTGTGGAATGATCAGCAACAGAAGCCTCAAGTCACCAGAGCTATAACTGGAGCCTTGTCTGCATGGGATAAAAAATCCATCCCCCCAACCCATCCTCCAATTCTGGTGTCGTCCTGTTTGGACAATGCATGTCCCAAAGCCCAGTTTTAGCAGTCCAAATGACATCTGTTGCATTCTGCACCAGAATTGGTCTATTTATTTCTTATACCTTAAAACAGTGTGTCTTTTACACACACACCTATTGCTCTGGATTTTCTGGGAAGATCCAGAGCCCTCCATTCCCATGCCACCATGGCTGTCTTCCTGGGTGTCCTGTTGGGCCACCTGGCAATCCACTGGCACTGTAAGTCATTCATTCTGAGGTCAGAGGGAGCACCCAGCCTTGTGCTTGTCAATGGATGCCTTGTTCTGACATTAGAAGTGAGCAATATGCACTGGAGGTGGATGCGCCAGGAGGCCCAGGGGGCTGCCCACACAGACAGCAACTGTGGCACAGGAATGAAGGTCGATGTAACAGGGGCAGGTAGAGGCAGCTGTGGTGGCCACGATATTCCAAGCTGAGCCTAACAAACTATGGTCAAGATCTTGCATTGAAAGATGTAACTATTGTTGTTATAGCTACATTTCCTGAAATGACCCCCCCCCCAAAATGACCTTAAGAGACAGGAAGCCCCACCAACACAGGGATTTCTGCTGTTTTGCTTCCTGTTGCAATTTGGCTCAGTGTTAGAAGAGGGCTGGATGCTTCTTCCCTCACTGGGTTGCTTCCTGGTGCCTCGAGGGAGGCAGATGTTTAGTATGTAGCTGTTGAATGTGGGAAATGATCTGCAGGCACAGTGTGTTCCCAGCCAGTAGCGTATCACCAAGGGAATGGAAATACAGTAGCATGCACATTTTTGCAGTCCTCTTCCATGCATTTAGAAATGAACACTTGAAAACAACTTCTATTTAATCTATTTAAAATCTTAAGCCTTCATCCTACATAGGTGGAGCTCATGCTGCTCTACTAACAGTGTAAGATCACACTGGGTGGTTGCTCTACAGAAGAAGTTTCCATGTTAGTTTTGCCAGCCCTAGGGAGGGGGTGGAGATGACTTGGAAAAACTTCAAATGATTTCTTTTATTCAATGCAACATGGCACTCAACCACAAACTCCAAACTATGTCCTCCAGGCTACATAAGGAGGCACAATGGTGTTAGATACAACAGAAATTATGAATTGCTTTAATCACAGCTTTCAGAAACATTTAATGAAAGATTCAGTAACAAAAATGATCAGGAGAATATATAAGTTGTTTGTTTATCCAGAGGTTGTCCATTCCTTCCTTTCCTTTCTCCCTGTTATTTCTGTCACCATCTATTTCATTGGGAAGCAAAGAAGTCAAGACTTCATTGTGAAGCACCTTGTTAATGACATACGGAGGCAAAGCACAGTATCTTTCTCTTTCTGTTCATTGCTGAGACTGGAATTTTATTCTTTCCTCATACAGTGATCTAGAGCCCCTGACAATTCCTCTCTACAGCCCCCTGAACCCCCATAAAGTCATGCAGTGAATAATGGACAGTAAGGAATGGAGGGGATGTGGCATACAATGATGAAAGCCAGCGAGTACTGGAAAGAAGTCAGGACATAAATAAACAGAATAATAATAATAGTAATAATAAAAACACCTTCTAAGTCCTCCCAGGTTCTCCCACAATGACATGATCTTTATGTCTTTGGTTATAGTCACACAGTCAGATGTCTCTCAACCATTCCACAATCTCCACTCTCCACATCACCATAGAAGGGAGGCTCACAAAGAAAGGGAGTCCTGCAGGAGAGGAGGATGGAATGTTTTGTAGTTCCCACATGGTGATACTTTTTAATATGCCTCCTAATGCAAGATCTTGTCAAATTTCAGTACAGGGCAACTGCTGGTCAAAAATGAAAGACTCTTTCCTAGTGCAACTGTTTAATTAAAGTTTATTATTTCACTATCTCTCCCCCCCCCCCCCATCCCAATTTCTCAATTATCAGTGAGAAAGCCAGATACGTTTCTCCCATGGAAGCATTTCATTTGCAAAAATCTTGCAATATGCCAAAATGTTGTCATTGGCAGAATATAATTCCTCAGCCAGCATGTCTCTTGCCGCTGCGGCTGCTGTGCTGTGTTCCCAGCACTCAGGCAATCCCCCTGCCATGGCGACTTTGCTGCTGGATCATGCTTCACAGTAGTAAAGAGCTAAAAATATAATCCCCTTTTTGTCACCTGGAAAGATCCACAGTGTACAATTTTGTCAGAGGGGTGATTATAAATATGCCAAGTTCACGGCAGGTATTACCATCCTGTGTGCATTATCTCAGTAGCTGTATACTTTAAAAATCTGTAAGTTACAGGAGGAGAGAAAAATTGGGTTAAAAGCCACTCTGAACTGGAGCCTATTCAAAAAGATAACCACCGGAGATTACTGCCTCTTTTGACATGTCACTGCATTTTGATTATGTGCTCAGATACCAAATTCATTTTTTTTGATGATGAAAAATGGGGAACTGACTGGGACAAAAATTATATATGAAGACACGCAAGCAGACTTTTGATTATTGTCTGCATTATTACCCAGTAATTCTCTATGCTGTTTACCTCACATATTCTGGAAGGATTTGGGCCTACAAGTAAAATGGAATCAAAGCCCTCATTTCCCCCAGAGAACAACAGTGATGGGGAAGGTTATACACACTTGTAGGACAAGATGTTAACAAAGAACTGGAATATTCTAAATTACATTAAGTCCTGGATTGCTTGGCCCTGTCAGTACACACACACACATACACACACACACACACACAATTCAGCAAAAGGGATATAAGGACTAAATGCTGTACAGCTGGTTTGAGAAAAGAATGATCATATATCACAAAGGCCAATGGAATGAAGTTGGAGAAGTCTAATTCTGGGACGAGGCAAACAACTATCACTCTGCATTCAAATTAAATTAGCAGCTAACTCCAACTTGGATATTTGTTCCTTGTTTCAAAAGTTCCAAACTTTATTTTTTTAAAAAAAATATTATTCCAAACTTTTCCCAGTCACAAACAGATGTCGAGTTGCAAAGAGATGCTTTCTTTGGTCAACACAGCCCTCCTCTTCTGTTTTCAGAATCATCTCCAGAATGAACCTAAGAATGGAGCATTCCAATGACAGGTGAAAGTAACATGCAGATACATGGTGCACATTTTCAAAGTGGACGTTCAGCTGCGTTTGCTACCTTGGATCTCATTCAGAAGAAAGGGGGGGGGTATATAAAGTGATTCAACGAATGAACGAACCAACAAATAAATGAATGAATTAAAGAGGTACCTTTCATGCTTTCTTACCATGAATAAGCTGATGGCAACAAGCAATACAGATATGTTCACAAAGCCAGACACTGGATAGTTCAGTCACACAACCAGTGGCATCACTAGGAGGGTGCGGGGGGGGGGTGCATATGCACCAGGAGACAGCCCACAGGAGGTCTGGCACCTGATTAGACCCTGCCCCCTCACTGCAGTACATTTTGTAAAATGTAGAGGGCTAAGATGAATTCAGCAAAGTAACCACTGCATAACTTTCTGTTGCATGCAATCTTGCTATTGCTTTTCCATGCATTATATTTCTTTCTTTTTTTAAAAGAAGAAGACAAAACCATGTTTCTGCTGCAAGAATAATCCCCAGAATAGTTTCTTGGAGTATAGGGAGTAGGATAGACACCTCTGTTTGTTAAGCAAGTCAATCAGTTTCAAAGGATAATACCAACACAGGCCTTATGACCTAGGGATATCACAGGGAGGGGAGGAAGGCCATAGTTATGTCATTAAACATTGTACATTAACTAACCACAGTTGCTCAGAATATGCCCTTTAAAACACACAAAAAAGTTTAACAAAGGAGAATACACACACACACACACACACACACATGCACACACACACACACAATTTTCAAGGCAATGTTTGTGTCCTGAGATTCTTCCTCCTTGTTCTAGGAACCAGAGAAGAAAGCCCAAACCCTAAGTCTCTGAGCTAGACCATGCAATTTGGGAATCCTAAGTGTTAACCTTTTGCACAGCTTGATGAAACATTTGGAGCACATACCATGAAACCAATTTGCTGGAGTTATAATGCATAGATTATCTTTTCTTCTTTTACGATGGCTGTTTGAAATAGAAAGAATGTTGACTGTTGCTCCATCAATGAGGATTAAATTAAATGAATTATTCCAAGCTGATCACTTTCTCATTTCCTAATAAATCTCTCTGTCTCTTTTTGAAATGATGATTTTTAAAAAGCAGGGATGGAGATGAAACAAAATGCAAAAAGTGTCTTAGAAAACTTTGTACCCCAGCCTGGTGCAAATTTTATTCACCTTCTTCTAAATCCACATCAATAAACAATTTAACAATAGAAGAAATCTCAATGGGGGGTTCAACAGATGAAATTAACACAGGGCAGAACCTCTGCTGAAAATATTTCTCTGCCCATGTAATTGCTTGCAGCCACCCTTGTGTGAAAACCCCCATCAGATTACAGGATTTGTTGTATGCAAATTGAAGACTAAATGCTTGGTAGCACCTTTCAATGCCACGGTGCTGGAAATGAGTTTTTTAAATAGGAAATTAGATGAGTAATATTTTAGTCAACAAAAATGTGGGAAAATTCTGCATAAAGATGAGAAAATTATGCATGCAAAGTGACTTTGAAAACCACCAGTGAGCACTTGCAAAATTCTGTACACGGCAACTCACAAAGGCATTCCCCTCCTTTTTCCCCCTCCAAACTGCAGAACAGAGTCATCGAATACAAATTATTTCAGAGCCCTTCCCTTTGATTCAGAGCAATCTTCTTTGACTTTCTTTTATTTTTATTTGGAGTAGGCAATGAATGGAACTGCAGGCAAGAAACCAGCATGAAATTTCAGAAAATGCTTTACTCATAAACTGGTTGAGTTGCTTGGCATTTTTCTAATGGATTCTGGCATAAAGCTTACCTGCAATTAATCTGACTTTTATCTAGAACCTAGGACATTTTGTTAGAATTAGTCAGCAAGACAATCCCACACAAAAAAAGTGATTTTTTTTTGTTCTGTATATGATAGAATTGCAACATGGGAAGAACAGTGACAAATAACAATAATGTGAGGCATATCTCTTTATGTGAACCTACACTGAAATAATACAGTTTGACATCACTTTAGCTGCCATAGCTCCATCCTACAGAATCCTGAGATCTGTAGTTTTGTGAGGCACCAGCAAATCTACTTAAAGTAGTGCCAAACTGCATTGTTTCTACAGTGTAGATTTAACCTTAGAAACAGTTATATAATTATGCCCTAGAGTTATGGCTCTGTAAATAGTCTATATTCAGTAAGCTAACTAGAAATCTATGAAAATCCCACCCGAGTCCACTTTAAGAGCCAGCCACTGGATCGGGTGAAGAAGGTTACTCAGCTTCCAGTTGGGATGCAATGAGGAAAATGTTTCTACCCCTTTCTTGCCAACAAGCAATGTTGCAAGAACTTGTGACAGGTATGCTGCTTCTGATTGTCTCAGACTTGCAAACTGGAGGGACAGAGTAGAAATATCCTCCTCCTTGTGCCTTAGTTGGAAGCTGAACAGACCTCTTTCACTGCAACTTAAGGGGGTGTTGAGGGAGGAGGAGCATGAGATGTTACTTAGGTACACAGCTGTATCTAAGTAGTCAGTCTAGGATTCTGGTGTAATTAAACAGAGAAATAAATAATGCAAGTGCTTTTCCAGGTTTTACATACATTTTAACATTTAAATTGACATTCCATTCAATCTCTGTTTGCAGCAAATACAGAAGTGTAGAAAGCAGCGGGCAGAATGATAACTGTTACATGGGGGAGGGGCTATAATCCAGAGTGGAGCAAATGTGTGGGCATGTATCTTCAAGTCACTTAATGACTTATGGTGACCCCATTACTTGTGTAGGGTTTTCTCTGGCAAGGAATACTTAGAAGGGTTTTTTCCAGTTCTTTCCTCAGAAATATAGTTTACAACATCTAGTATTTATTGGCTTTTCCCCACCCAAGTCCTAAGCATGGCTGACTCTGCTTAACATCCAAGATCTTAACATCTCTGCGCTCTAGTAATTTGGGGTTCAACCAAGGATTTTCTGTGCCCTACTTGGATACACCCCTCCTCCCACACTGCCCCCTATTTTTGGAATCTTCTTTCCATGAATTTGCAGACCACCACCTCTTTAGACTACTTTAAGTCTAAAGTCTATTCTATTCAGGGAAGCCTTCCAACTTCTGTCTTGATTTTATGACTGTATATTTTCATGGCATGTTATTTGTATTAATTTACACTTTTATAGTATTGTTTTAACTTTGTTGTAGTAATATTTTATACTCTTGTTTGTGGTTTTAGATTGTGCACTGTAGGCAGGCTTTTGCCCATTAGGGCAGTAGTTTTTGGACTTCAGCTCCCAGAAACCCTAGCCAGCTTGACCAACAGTCAGAAATTCTGGGAGCAAAAGTCCAAAGCACCTGAAGGACCAATGTTTGGGAACTACTGCTTTGGGATATTTAGACTGGCTATGGAGCAACTATCATATCAAAATTCCCGAGCCCTCATTGTAGCCAGGGTAGAAGGTCCAAGGCCATCCAACTGTCCCTATTTGGGAGGGACAGTCCTGATCAATCCTCTACCATCCTGCTTTTTGACCCCTTCTTAAAATGTTCCAGTTTCTCTCTCCTTCTTTCCCATTTGTCCTCAGATTACTTCCACTGGCACAAACGTGAGTCCAAAGTGCAATAGTAGTTTGCACACAGTTGACTCAGGAGAGAGAGGCAGTTTGGAATCTTGCTTTTTGATGATAAGATCAGGCAAAAGCAAATTGTGACAGCCTCTGCTAGCTTGTCTTTTCTTTCTCATTAATAACTCTTGCCATCCTGGTTGAACTTTGCCGTTGCTTGGCCAAGTGTGTCCTAGTTTTTATATGTGTAATGTCAAGTATGCCAAAGTTGGTCCCAACCCAGACACCTCATCTGGGGCCCTACCAATGGTGGAATACTTTTAGAGGTACATCATCCCTACCCCTGCTTTCTGAAGGCATATGGGGAGTGGTGTACCACCAGCAAGCCTTCTCTCTGTTGGTAGAATATTGTTTACACACCTCCTTGGGGCCCCTTTTGCCAAGCTTTCAACAAATAGCTTCCCTTCTCTAGATAGATATCAATTTTTCTACCTATGTGCTGTTTAACACCCCAATGCAGAAAGTTTTATATCATTGCCATGTAAAAGGAAATAGAGACTTCTCCTCTGACATTTCTTTGGAACATCTATCTTGTTAGCTATGCTGATATCATAAGGCTGGGCATTGTTCATGGGGCAGATGAGAAGTTCATTCTAAATTGCATTTTCAATCATTAGAAGAATCTACAGGATTAATGGAAACTAGAAAGAAAGAGAAATGAGTTGAAATTTAATTCAATTTGCAATTTGGCTGAGAGCATGGAAAGGAATTCTTTGTGATTTTACCTGTCTGTGTCCACCCCAATCCCCACATGGCCCAAGGGGATATCCTAAGTGCCTTAGAAAAGCATTTCCTTAGACAATTTGTCAACATTAAAGTGAGAGAGAGAATCCATTTCCTTCACTAGTGTGGGATCCAAATCCAGTGAAATCAACAGAAATCAGGAGAAGGCTTCAGAGGAGTCTTATCCTTCCCTACCGTCCAGACAATCCCATGAGATCCCCTCTTTAGGACAGAAAGAAATACATTGAATGTAGAAGCTTGGCCAATTTACTAATCCTGAGGGAGAGTTAAAGTGAGATTCATGTCAAGGTGCAAAGACGTATAAGCCTTACAGTATACAGTACAAAATCTCACTCCTTCCTAATCCTTTGTTCACCTTCTGTATAGCTGGAAGTTCATCAGATGAACGTTTGGTGTGAAGCCCAGAGCAGTTATACATTTGAGGGTATATCAAAATACCTTAGTTCTATTTTAAGTCTCTTGGTTTAAGGCAACATAATGGAGACATGCTCGGCTGACTCATTTATTATTGCAAAAGTGTGCTATTCCCAGTATAATTAATAACCTGTCCCTGTAAGCAGTGCTTAACCAGATGTGCAAATGGTTGAGTTCCTCTGGATTTTCTACTGTACTGCCATGTTACCAAATATAGTCACAGAGCTGGAATCGGGCAATTAAAAAAACTACACACACCACCATTACTGCTACCACCACTTCCACCTCATTTGTCTCTTAGATATGTGCTAAACTCCAGAGAAATGTTGCCAGGTTTTCAAAACAGCAATAAGGGACTGTTTAAATTCATGACATGCAGGGTTGGCAGTCAGGAAGTGGCTATTAACAAGTTTGTATTTTACCAAAATACCAAAGGAAAGTGTTGATTTCAGGTATTATGTAATATGCCTTTCTCTGTAAATTAGCATATTATTTACATCCGGAAATTACATGATGTACACATTTCTTTCTTTATAAAGGGCTGACACCCCAAAATATGATTTGGGGGGGGGGGTGGCATCTTGTTCAGTAGCTCTGCAACATTCAAATTAGGGACATCCATTATAAGAAGAGCCAGCATGTTGTTGTGGTTTGAATGTTGCACTACAACACGAGATGAGGGTTTGAATCACTGCTCAGCTATAGAAACCCACTGGGTAACCTTAAATATTGCCACCATAACAAATAGGATAATGTCGCCACTATAATTCAGCCATGATGGCTTTATATCTATTCACAGTTTAAGCTTTTGTTTTTGCTTGAGTCACCCTCACCCATGGTGTGTTGGGGGGGTGCAAGGTGTGCCTCTGGGATTTTTTTCAAACCTCAACCCTACCCCCCAAATTCACTGTCAAAAAGGTGACCTACCTCTCTTAGAAACCTTCAGGACCAGTACAACAGCCCCTAGATCTGTTGCCCATGCTTGCTCTAGCCCCTTGTATAAAATACTGATGTTGCTCTAGAAAAGACTGCAAAATCAGTGGGCTTAAAAGCTGCCAAAGGTTGCTGGATCTCCAGTACTTTGACTTTGAGAATAACGTTCCAGGTGAGCCATCTGCTCCCCAGTCAGACTAGAACTCTCTGAGCTATGGCTATTTGCCTTCCTCTCCTTTCATCAAAGCTTACTCAGGTCAAAGCTTGCAATTTGCAAAGCTTGGTCAGATCAGCAGAATTCTTGCAGAGACTCTTTGGGGGATCTGTGCAGCTAACATGGCTTCCTCAGTGCAGCCTGTATTCTCTTCTCTCCAATCTACTTGAAGGCTGGAGTTCATCAGGAGGAGGGAAGAAAGAGGAAAATGTGCTGGTGACACTTGTGATGTGGTACAAGAGAGAAAAGGAGAGGTGTGGAGTGACTTATGTGTAGCACTTGTCATGTTGCTTCAATATGTCAAGCGCATGTCAGTGCACCAGGTAATGAAGGAGTAAATGAGTGGCAGATGAGTGAGAAGGAGGAAAGGAGAATAGAAGATGTAAGGTAGGCAGAGCAGAGCAGATGATGCAAGCAAACAAACTGGAGGGAGTAGCAAATTCTTCCAATTTAGCCCTGGACTGATTTTCACTTCTGTTACAACAGCAGACAGAGAGGGGTCATTCATGCTATGAAATAACCCAGTGTGGAAACCGGGTTATTTCAGGGTCATTCTCACTGTGCCCCGAAAACATCCAGTGTGGAGGGGGAAGGTGGTGAAAAAGCCACTTTACTCAGTGCAATTGGCACCAGGTAAATAGCCATGTCTTTATTGGGGGGGGGGGGGAGGAGTCTGGAGGGATTGGCATCTTTGGTAATGCAAACGCAGTACCAAATCACTCTGGATTGCTTGCTGTGTGGTGCCACCAAGTTGATTCACAAGTGCAGCCAGTGTGAATGCTGGACTGGGTTGGAGAGATTCAATTGCGCTCAATGTAATGTGAACACCGATTTGGGCTCACATCACTGTGAAGATCCGCATCTCATTGGTACAAAAAAAGTTATTGTGAATGAGCCCAGAAGAACCACTCCAGTTCTGTTTGCTTGCCTACACTGCACTTCTGGCTCTAAAAGACATAGTGGTCTGGAAGATTGAGGTAGGCATAGTGGTCAACAGCTTAAGAAGCTGCAAGAGTTAAGAGATCAGAAAATAAGGAGACACTGAGGATATATCCACACTGCAGAATTAATGCTTTAACTGCCAGAACTCAGTGCTATCGAATCCTGTGATTTGAAGTTTTGTGAGCTTCCCTATCAGAGAACTTGTGTGCCCCACTAAACTACAAACCCCAGATTTCCATAGCATTGAGCCACAGAAGTTAAAGTGATGTCAAATGGCTTTATTTCTCCAGTGTGGAAACAGCTTTGGACCATTTGAGTGGGATTCAAACATCATCCAAACATGAACTCTACCATTTGTTATTCTAAGACGCAGATGGGTAAAATGAGGCCCAAAGGCCTCTTTCTCACACACACACACCTGCGCAGAGCTGGCTTTTAAAGAAAAAGTTAAAACATGCTGAAACATGTAGATAGCCCACTGAATTGGCCAGTCACTTCCCCTGTAGGCTTCTTTCAGATTTGGGGACAAAACTGTTTGGGCTTCTGTCCTCCAAACCCCTTGAAGGAGTAGGTTTGTGCAGCCCTCAGTCTTTGGTAGTTACCCACCTTTGCTTTATGAGAGTGTGCTTCTATGACCTGTTAATTCAAAACAAAGTGAGTCAGTGAACTCAGATCCCAGACTATCTGGATATGCCCATGTTATTTATGTTATATCTAACTCTGTTGCATGACAGGCATCATTCCAGTAAACCAGTCCAGGACAATGAAATCAAGAGACACCAAACCACAACAAATAAAATTATAGTTTGGAATACAAGATGTTTGCAGGCCAATGTATCTATGCACAAAATTAGTTTTGCTATACCCAGAGGAGACATTCATACGTTTGAATTACTGAAGATTTATTCTGTATTCAGCCAACACGGCAGTTTTTTTGCCTGGTCTGTCCAAGCCCTTTCCTATTTCATCCCAACATAAGCAAGAAAAACAGTATGCCACTGACACTTCTGTAAACAAAAGGAATGGCAGCCAAACATGAGAAGCACATTGTGTTCTTAATTGTAGATCCATGTTAAAAAAAATGATCCAGAAATGTATCTTTGCACTATGTCATGTACTCCATGCTGTTATATTTGCCAATTAAAAAAAAAGGCAGTTGCATTTTGAGTTTGCATAATGCTAGGCAGCTAGCCATTTTAACTGTTTATTATGGCAGAGTCTTCAAAGGTGTATATTGAAATATTGGCACCATAAAATGGCTCAACTGAGTTAGCATCTCATTCCTAGAGAGGTCTTGGTGCAAGCTGGGAAATATACTTTAAGAGAAATACATTTCAACCATACATTAATAATATGGTTCTCTCTCCTGGAGATTTGAATAGTTTTAAGAAATTGTTTTGTTAACATGGAAAGAAAAGCCAACCACAGATCTACGAATAACTTAGGAGACAGATAATTCTGACCGATCTCAGAGCCAGCAGAGATAATGCTTTTGACAATGCCTTCACTAACATCCTCAGTCATGAACTTATTCAATGAGGCTTCTCCTTACTGAGTGGATCTCATCATGCTTGTTGCATGAAAACATTTTTAAATAATACATTTCCTGGAAATGGGATTCCATCCTGGTCCCAAATGAATTGAGACTCCTGACAGATTTGAATGGAAATCTCATCTCATCTCATCTCTTCTGACTTTCACAGCCCTTCCTGCTACATTCTGGGAAATGCAAAGTTGGAAATGTAGTGAAGGCATTCCGGTGCTTCAGGAAATAAAATAATTGCAAGGACATCAGATCAAGAGGCATTGCTGAAGCAAGGAACCCAAGGAGGCTTAACTTTTATTTTGCACTTCCTCAGGCTTACGATATATTTTGGGCTACTCCTTGGATATTAGATGAAATTGTATGTACAAACTCCCTTATGTGAAATGCTTGGGACCAGAAGTGTTTTGGGTTTGGGGGGATTTGGGAATATCTGTATTTCAATATATGTTATGTACATAAGATATCGTGGCAATGAGACTTAAGTCTAAGCACAAAATTAATTTATGTTTCATATACACGTTATACACCTTATACACATAGCATGAAGGCAATTTTATATAGTGTTTTTAAACATCTTTGTGCATGAAACAAAATTTCTGTACACAAAGTTTTCACTATCTCAGCCAGCCATGAAAAAAGTTTTGATTTTTGGAGTATTTTGGATTTCAGAATTCCAGGTAAGAGAGACTCAACCTGCACCATTGTGATTTATTTCAGCTTCTGCATGGCTTAACCCCCCCCCCCCTTCATTTAGAATACAGTCTGCAATAAAAGACTAGTGGAATAAGTGATCTCTTTTGTAGCTCTCAAGCAATGAGAATCTGCATAACTTATATTGAGGTGATGAGTATATAGGCTGCCAGATGTTTTGCATCTCAACTCTAGTCTCTGTCATCTGCTATGCTGGCTGGGACTTTCTGGGAAATGGAGTTGAAATCTCTTGGAGAGGGAAGTGCTTCTAATTTCTTAGACCTTCCTAGTACCTGGTTGTAGACATCAGTACTGTGGCATGAAAACTGATCCCATGGAAAAAGGAGATTCATCACACATTCATCATTATGCAGGAGAATGAGTGATGCATCTACACTGCAGAATTAATACAATTGGATACCACTTTAACTGATATGGCTTAATGCTATGGAATTCTGGGATTTACACTTTTGTGAGATATTTAGCCTTCTCTGTCAGACAGGTTTGGTGCCACAACACACTACAAATCCCAGGATTTCATAGGCTGGAGTAGTAGCAGTACCTGAGGTTACTATTACTACTTGGCATTTCCATATTGACAAATACCTGTTCAACGTTAGAGAATACTTTTTAAAACATAACTCCCATAAGTCCTGGCCAATGGGCATGAATTAAGGGAATAATGGTCCAAAATATCTGGAGGGCAACATTTTGCCTACCTGAGCTATACCATCTCGTTTGGTTCATACTCACAGAAGTTATCACATTTACATTTTGGAACTCAGAACTGGCACTGTCAGTGCCTTGAGGTCTTCTCACTTAGCTAACCGAAAAAACAATGATAGTTAGAAGGTGGTAAAGATGGGGCAATGTCTTAAAGATTAAAAAAAATTGTGGAGGAGCCAAGAAGGACAATTACTTTAAGGAGATCTGAGAAGGTGACTCCAGGAAATGGAGCTGAACGGATGCCCATATTAAATTGTTTAAACATATGAAGATGAGAAACTTAAATCTGCCAAAGCTGTGACCATATTTCCTCTGTATCATTTCTCTGGATCTTCTCCTCCCGGTGCAATTACCATTAGCTTTTGTATGCAAACCTGTTAATCAGAACAAAAGGCAATTTAGTATGAAAAGTGGCTCCCTCTCATTATGACATGCCCCTCTGGGATGGAGGATAGTGAGGAAGAGAAATGTTATCTATGAGAAGAACACAGGATGACGATAAAGGTGTGGGCAGCGAGGGAAGCTATAGTCTCCCTTAGCTAAACAGTTACTGACTTAAGGAAACTGCTGACTTTTTACATTTTACATTCCTAACAGAGGCACATCTTTAAAAAGACTTTCACAGGATAGTATGATTTCTAGTATACTTGCTCATGTAGAACATTCAATCAGGAACGACTGATTTTTTACGACTCTCCCCCTGCCCCAGCCATTGCACTGCATAAGTGATTTGGTTTTGGAAATAACCGGAGTCCAATCTACACACACTTACAAGTGCAAATTCTGCTATTATCATTCCACCTGTTTTTTATGGCAGCCTGATTGATGCTGGGTCATTAAAGGTGTAGCGGACAAAATTGCAGGCTCACTTCTCTGTTACATTTGCATCAAAAACAGAGCCTCTTGGCTCCATCCAGGTATGAATCAAAATCCACCTTGTAGCCTTTTCTCCCCTTCTGTCCCTTCCCTTGAACCTGGAGTAGAGTCAGAACACATAAGCCGACACGATTGCCATGGCAACTGGCTGTGATGTCATGCAAATAAAGGATTAGCACCGATTTTCACTGCAGGATTGTCCAGAAGGAGATGCTGGGAGAAAACGGAATGCAAAAAAGGAGGGGAAAAAATAGCTTGGCTATTCTTAATGGGGAAAACAGAACATTCCCTGCCATCGTACAATCTGTTTTAACCAGATGTACTCTTCCCACTCATTCTGACCCCCTTTGTGTCGATTGTTTCCATTAGGAGGGAAGTTGTGAACCCTGAAAAAAAACTGCCTTGCACAAACATCAGGTGGAGGGAAGGAACCTTTATCTAGTGACGATGGTGATTCAATCTAGCATTTGTTCTCCAAGCAGTAACAACGGAGAGGTTGAGAGACCTATGGTGCTGCTTTTGGATGGTCACCTTGGCTTCCTTTATTCTTGCTTTTCCTTGTTTCATGCCCTCTACAATTATGGGTGCACAGACTTGTTCTTCCTTATGTTGTTGTTGTTGTTATGTGCCTTCAGGACAATGCCAGTTTACAGCAACCCTGTTGAAGGGAATGCTTGGCAAGATTTATTTAAAGATTTGCCAGTGCCTTCTTCTTAGGTTGAGAATGCAACTTTCTCCAGGTCAATTCATGGGTTTCCATGGCTGAGCAGAGATTCAAAGAGCCCTAGTCCAGTGGTACTCAAACTTTTTACCAGTGGGACCCCCCTTTACACCTACATGTGGGTGTCCCATACCCTGATCAAAGTAGTATATGAATTAAAATATTTTGTTTATTTAGAGTACACATTTTCCTTTGCATATTCATGTATATTCCTATTTAACATTTTATAGGTAAATAACATTGCTGTAATATGTACAGTTTTATTTAAGTAAATTCAATATTAAATTCAATGCATGTGTAAGTTTTAAACATAAAAATTTTGAGCGAAAGAGGAGGAAGGGTTAGAGCCTCCAAGTCTTGTGCTCCCCCTGAGCAATTCTCACTACTTGCCCCACTGTTTAAGAACTATTATTATTATTATTATTATTATTATTAGCTTTATTTATAAAGTGCCATAAATGCACATTTACATTTACATTACACCTAAGCCACTATACCATGTTGGCACTTCCTTATCCAATTCGCATCATTCTGCCTTATGCCAGAGTAGATAGTCTACTGGGCCAATGTGTCTGTGGTTGCCAATCCAGCTCACGAACTGCTTCTTCTTTTATCTCTAATCAGTCATTATAAATAAGAGATAAAAGTTTATTTAAAGCCTAGGAATCAGTTGTGTGGAACAAAGCTCTTGTTTGAACCCTGGAAATCTGTTACTTGGAACTGAAGTATATACTATGTAGAATACAGGTTTATGCAGGTGATGGATCCCAGGCTGGTTTCTCACATGCCTCAGATGCCATGGATTCACTAATTGCCTGTATCATCGCCTCCATGATTTTGCTTCAGCAGTTCTGAAGGTGAGATATCAAATAAAATAAAACAAAGTAAAATAGAAATCTGCTGCAGCGAACACAAGTGTTTCAGTGACTCCAGAGAGGTAGAATCAATAACCCATGATCTCATATACTTTTCTTTCTACTACAATGCACACTTTTTAAAAAAAAAAAAAAAAATCGAGCCTCTTTTTAAATGGAATTTCCAGAACCATCAAGTGAATTTTATGTCTTCCTTCTCCTTTCGGATCAAAATGCAACTATTTCTCTTAGGCAGCTAAAATTTGTGCTGCTACATGCCAACTCCATCAGGAATTAATTTTAGTTAATTCAAAATCTTGGCTTTTAAAAATTCTTTGGTACTTTACCAGTATGACATAGTTACTACTAATACTGCAGCATTGCCAATTGATTTACTTTACATTAATTTACTTTATTTTGTATAATTTTAATAACATGCTTTTAAAATGTCATTCTTCTGGATGGTGGGATTATCTGTAATGATTAAGACTGAAATGCCCACCTCAGTGTTGGTGATAGTGATGGATGACAGATTTCTACTACAGTGGACCCTTGGTATCAGCTGGCTTTGGTTCCAGGACCCCCCCCCCCCCCCCCATGTATACCAAAATCCATGGATGCTGAAATTTCATTAAACACAGTGGCATACTGAAATGGTGCCTTTTATGGCAAAATCTAAGTTTGTTTATTGGAATATATATACAGTATATATATATTTTTTTCAAGCAATGGATGGCTGAATCCGTGGATAAAAAAATTCCTGGGTATGTAGGAGTGACTGTACAATTTCCATGAAATTTGAAAAAAAAAACCCAGACCTTTTTTTCCTGGACAGATTGTAGTACAGTATACACATGTCCATCCCACTCCTTTAAACCAGCACTAATTCACTGATATGTCTACACCATTCCAGATGGTTTCTAAAACCAAACAGTGGCCACAAATATTCTCAAAAGCCATTATATAGAGGTTGCTCAGAGTGAGAGCATCAGCCTGGTAGTCCTGCCTTAATAACTCCCACTGGAGTTGATCTTTAAAAAGAAATGTTTAGAATCCTATTTATTAGGCCCCAACTAGAATAGATCCACTGAATTAACTGCTGAATGGAGAGTCATCATACAGGTATGCCCCACTAATTTAATAGATTTATTTTGCATCTGCATTGCATAAATAATCCAGTTTGACACCACTTTTCTTTGGGGCCATTCAGACTACCATATGAACCGGTTTGTAAACCGGTTTAAAATCGAGAAGCTCATACTGAAACCGGTTTTAACACTATCGAATCCGGATCTTGCACACCCGTAGCGGGGCATATCCCCCTAAACCTGGTTTTTCCCAAAGCGGTGTATTTACTGTTTCTTTTGGGAAAAAACGGTTGGAGGAAATGTGAACTTGGCTCCGATCATGATTGAGTCAAGTTCTGGGGAGGGGAAAAGGCCAGGGGGCAGAACACGCCTCCTCTCCCCACAACAACCGGCTTTGATCCAGTGCTTCGTTTTTAAATTTGACAGCTTCCTTCCCTCCCCCCCCCTCCTCCAATGTAATTAGGTTATTTTCAGCACCAGGAGTGCTTCATTGGGCACTTCGTAATTTTTATTATTATTATTATTATTATTATTATTATTATTTTCAATTTGACGAGCTTATGTGCATTAAACGGGACACGAACCCCCAATCCATATATGGATAACTGGCTTCCATATATGGACTGGGGTTCCCTCTCCCTTCATTTACATGCTCAGTATGAATGACTTGGCGCTAAGGAGAGGCTGGATGCGGAGGGGACATTGGGCTTGGAGTGCAAGGGAAGCTGGAGGAGGCAATTTGACAGAATATGTGAATGCTGCCCAAGTTTGTTTGTTTTTTTTAAAAAAAGAAAAAGGATGGGAGAGCACCCATACTGTTGGCCAATGGCTGCATCAGATGTCACCATGACATCATTTGATTGACAACCAAGAGGTTCCATCCTTAATCGTTACTTTTTCATGTATGAACGTACGTGGGGTAAAATGCACCGGGAAGCATTGATGGGGGCAAAAAGTAATATGAACTTCTTTCCGGAGAGATTCGGTAATGGCATGCACGATCTCATCTGGATCTAACCAGGGCAAATGGGCTAGTATGAATGGGGCCTATGATGCCACAACAAACTGCAATTCCCAGAATTCCATAGCATGGAGCCATGGCAATTAAAATGGTGTCAAACTGGATTATTTCTGTTGTGTGATTACAGCCCTACTCTCCTTGGAAACTGACCATCGACTCAGGCCTGTTTCTTATTATAGTTGTAATCAGAGGTGTATGAAAGCATTTAGCGTTCCTTTTCTCTTTGGAAACTTTCTGGCACTCTAAAGGGCCTACCAATCATTTTTCCTCCAATGTTTATACTGAGCAGAAAACTTAAACCACCAGGTTTCACAACTTTTGTGAAATAATTACAGTGTCAACTACAGATGGATCCAGTTTTTGCAGACTTCAAAAGGATTTTGAAACCAAGACAAAAACAGTCTTTTTTATTCTAAATTTCTGTATTTACAGAGAGTGCCATTTTACACAGTGTGTCAGTCTCCATGTAAAAGAGCCATAATCATCCAAAGTCATTGTGCTTACATTAGTAACAAATCTTTAACACTTGAGTATATTAACAAACAAACAAAATTAACAAACAGGCATAAAAGACAGAGATAACATGTGCTGAATTTTCACATATAATCTATAAACAGGATGAGGCAAAAGTAAAATGGGACAGGTTCCTTTCTTTCTTAAAGGCAAATTATCAATCAAATACCATACATGATACTTCTTTCCTTTGTTCATTTATGCATGATATGCTGAGCATTAATCTCAAGCTTTTCCAAATCAGGATTTGCAGGCACTTTAGCAATCCAGTACATATATCTATACATCTATATATAGAGATATAGATATATTTCACAATACATGGAAATTCAGACCCCAAAAAACACAAAACCAGCTGTTGCAAAGGAAAATTTCATATACCCAATATGCACATTAAAAATATCTCTGCTAGCACAATCTTTTTGTTTCTGTTATTTTTGGACATCAACATATTTTCACAATGATACATACCAATTCCCTCCCTCCCCCCTCCATTTATTTTTCTATTCATATGCTTTAGTGGTTGATCATCATGATACTGAGATGCAAAAATACCATAATGTGGAAGCACAATATACATTGTCCACAAGGCTTTACAAACTGTCTGAAAAGAGAGGTTTAAAAAAACTATTTTTACTTCAAAAATAGAATTTAATTTTATTTTTGTCCAGCATTTCCCCCTCCAACAAAAGAAATTAAATTATCATGATATGCTGTAACTGAGTAATGATCTATCTATTATCCATTCTGAGGTGGGATTCATTTTGATAAAAAAAATAAACTTGCTTAACCAAGCCAGACACCTTTCCCCCCACCATTTCATATGGTGCATGAAATAAGACATTTCCTCCCACTGTTATTGGCCAAGCTTAAGTTATATAAATACAACGTTTCCACTGATAATATAAGGTATATATATTTAAGGTATAAGACAAATGTAAGAAGGTCCCCAGAATAAATGAAATATAATAGTGATTTTTTTTTCTTTTTTGCTTAGGAATGAGGATAAAGCTTTTTGATAGGACTCAAGAGTGAACATGTGCAGGCAAAGAAAAAGAGAATTTCATCATACAGACATTTAAATATTAATCAACTATAAGCCATCCAGGACCAGATATCTTGCATAGACATCTGCCTTATAGTTTATAGCTGATATGTACCCTTTTCCCTCAAGCCAAAGGGGATAACAGTTATGGCAATGCTTTGTTTAATTAGAAACCAATTCATTATGTATGTTGAAACCATAACTCATTAAAGAGTTGAACACCTGATAACAAAATGTGGCAAAACAGCCACTGATAGCAGAGGACTAGATAACAAAGACACATCACTTGCCTAGAGTATGATTGTCAAATGATAGAAAGTCCTTTTGTGGATATAACACTTGAGACACAATGGCAAAGACATAAGGCCCTCTGATTCTTTGCCCATATTGCTAAAGGCACTGAAGCAGACAAGAATTCCTTAGCACCTCCACTTTTCAAAAGTTTGTTTTTTCTTCCCAAAATACAAGTCTCTTCATATGAAAATGTTCCTTTATTGCATGGGATGTTGACCTTTTCCTTTGACTCAAGAATAAAAAGGTCTTCCCTTTTCCGGTGTTTGTAATCTGTTCAGCCTGGCAACCTGAGATGGTGAAGGTGGTACATCTTGTCTGAAAGGGCCTTTGGCAGTGGCATAATTAGGGTCTTGAACTTTCTTATAGGAGTCATAGTTGCTGGACCCTTCAGAAGATGTCTTTTTTTTCATCTGCTGCTCTTTCCTCCTTTGTTCTTGACGTAACAGCTCTTGTGTTTCAAGCATTACCCGTGCGTTGAAGCCATGGCCTCCCATGTAGCCATTTCGTGAACCCTGATAACTGGAATACCTTGGGTTGTCTTTTGCACTTTGGAAACCTTCCCCTGGAGGATAGTTCTGCTCCCAAGAATCTTGAGATACGGAGCTTGCATTTTTACGGCTTTGCCTGAAAACAAAAAGATATATATATATATTTAGAAATAAATTGAATGATACTCACCTCAAAGGTTTATTCTTGACAATATTTTAATTTCAGCTTTCCGACTCAACGTAATGAACTCAAGTCAGGTCACACATGGTTTCAAGCAACAAAATATGCCAGATGGATTATAAACCAAACAGTGTCCCCAAACATTCTCAAAAGCCATTACATGAATCAATGGAAGATTAATTAGTACTACTGTGTACTACCGGGGGGGGGGGGGGGGGAGGAATCATGGAAAGTTTTTGCCTTCATATTCTACTTGTGAACTTCCTAAAAAAACAAAAAAAAGTTGACCATTGTGTAAAAACAATAGTACACTAGATCAGGGCTATTTAAAGTGGTGGTCCAGGGACTGGTGGTGGTCCCTGAGCCATTGGCTGACAGTCCCTGACGAGTTTTCAAGGAAAGAAAGATACAATTGTAGTTAATGAGCACAAATAGTGTATGCTTCCTTGGCACATTAGAACAAAGGAAGCACACAGCAGCAGAAGAAACTTGTGCTCTTAAGAAACGCAGTGACACAACAAACTGGGCCATATTCCCCCGTCATGTTAGAGTCCCAGATGATGATGTTAGCTTGGCAGCTAGTAGGCTCTTCTCACCCTCTCACCCTCAGAGTGTCTGCCTTGTCTCTTCTGCTTAGAGTAACCAGCAATTCTTCAATTTAAAGGTGTTCCTTGAGGCACTACACTATAAATATTCACAGTTTGACAGCTACTACTGTAATAGCAATTAGAACCTTCAGACTTAATGCTACAATAGACCAGGACATGAGACATTAGTATGCAGGAGGTTAACAACCCTGACTGCCAAAGGCCTGTCTTTTATTTCATGAAGCCTGCAAGTCATCCTACTGCCGATGAAAACTGTTTACAAGATATGCAGTATTTGAACCTCCTTGAAACACAAGGATGTTTGAACATGTTGAGCATAATTCACACTACAGGCACTTTTTAGTTGCTGCTGCCTACTACACCCTAGGAAGCAGCCTTGGTCTAAATCAATTGATTCTGACTGGCACCTCACCAGAAAGACTGTTCCTCTGTGTTGTATCACAGTGTTGAAAAGGACATGCATCAAGGAAGAGGGGATCTGGTGTTATGTGCAGGAGTGGGGCTGCTTAGAGATCCTCTCACAGAAAGTGGTTCTACATACAGGCTGATACACTGCAGAGTTACTGCAGTTTAACATTGCTTTAATGGCCATTGTTCAATGCTTTTGAACTCTGGGATTTGTAGTATTGTGAGATATTTAGCCTCCTCTGTCAGAGAGCTTTGGTGCCACGACAAACAACAAATACCAGGATTCCATAGGATGGAACTATGATAATTAAAGAGGTGTCAAACTGCATTAATTCTGCAGTTTGGCCGCAGCCTGAGAGCACAAAGAAGGTGTGGGAGAAGATAACGGTAACAGGCAGAAGCAAGTTAAATCTATGCCTCCTTGTACTTGTGACAAGCAAACTGTGTTGTCTGAAAACTATTCCCCTTTGCCTGCAGTGGAGGGAAGTGGAGAAGTTGGAGTGAGGGCATTTTTCTTTCTCAACTTACTACTGGTAAGAAGAAGACAGACAAGCCTTCCTATAACCATTAACAGCACAAAGAACCACAGTCACATTGTTTACTGGATATGGTTACAAGGAGCATACAACTCCCTTGCTACAAAGTTTCCCTATGCTGTTAGCTGTTTCTGGGCACAATTCAAAGTGTTGGTTATGACTTATTGAGCCTTATATGGCTTAGGTCCAGTCAACTGATAGACTATATCCCTCAATGAGACCGCCCAGTCCCTGAGATCCTCAGAAGAAGCCCCTCCCTCAGTCCCACCACCTTCACAGGCATATGAGAAGGCCTTCTCAGTTATAACTATATAACCACCCACGTGGGTATTTTTGGATTTTGGAGTATTTCAGATTTTGGAATTCCAGATAAGGGATACTAAATCAGTATTCTAAAACAATTCAAAACAGTCTAAAATCATGTAAAACTGTTTAAAATTTGTGCACAGTGTACACCATATCAGAGTTCTGCAACCTAGTGAAGCTATGATGCCAAGGCCCCAAAAGCTTTGGTGAAAGATCCCAACTCTAGGTGGATTCTCCCCATCCCCAATAAGTTGCTCCTTCACTCTCTCATACTTAATGCAGAAGCAGAACCTATCAAAATAGGTGCCAGAGAGAAAATAGGTCTGGAAGACAACTTCAACTACTGCTGCGTTCCACATAACTCACCACTTCTTTCTATTCTCTACCTCCCTACTTCCCTTCGTGCTTTCACACTTACCTGATATGAAGAGATAACAGCAGCAGCAGCTAACACTCTGTTTCTCCCTCTCTCCTTTCCTTGATCATCACTGAATATAAACCCAAATTACTTTGGAAATACAGTAGTATATGACAAGTGGCATCATTAGATGGGCATCACCTGGTACAGTAAACACTGGCCTCCTCTTATAACATACTATAAGGAATGGTGTATGGTAATGTTTGTTGTGCTAATGTTACTCATAAATCATAATTCCCTTATATTACGGAATATAATGGCAATAACTACCTCATAAAACAACTAGCAAAATTAAAACTATACCTTTAAATTACAGTATCACACACACAGCTTAAATGTATTTACATTTACACATCTTCATGTGGTTAAAGTGAAAATTTGGTAAAATGTCATGTTTTTAAAGAAAATTTTAAAAGAGTAAAATAACAACATCAACAAGAAGAACTGAGGCCTCTGCTTTCTCTGCTCATTGAACTCCAGCATTTTAAAGAGATATGGAAGATTGCCACAGCCCATATCTGCCCAAAGGCAGATGTCTGGGGAGCACTGTGCTGCAGCTGGGAGCTGCCTTCACCCTCCTAGTGATGCCGCTGATTACTCTTCTTTTATTGGACCCAAAAGCTATACCTACAAGAGCTATACCTTCCACTGGGGGTACTGCTGGTTGAGTTTTCTCCCAGAAACCCCAATAAAAGGGAGGATGAATATGGGACCAAGAGAAATAAAGAACTCATTCCAGTGGATAGACTAGCACCATCTAAATTGATAATTTGCATAATGCCAAGAACAAAAATTGGCACGTTGGATAAGGACAATGGCAAGGACAACAATTATGCGGCTTTCATTTTGTGGTAGATAATTCAAACTTTCTCATGCCACTGTGGTGGCATCAGCAAATGACCTTGGTGTTCTTAACATTCCACTTCTCTTTGTATCCAGGAAAGTTGAAGACATGGAAAAATTATGTGTAAATAACATAAACAAACAATGTTTATGTGCAGCATAGTGAGACCCCTGAGTGAATATATTCAACCTGGATACATTTAAACTTTTGTTTAGGTTTATATAAGCCTCCTAAAATGACTCAGATTCTGAATCCCATTGTAAAACAATTTACAGTAAACTGAATGAACCTCCTGTGTCTATGAGGCTGCCAAATTTTCTGAGATGCAGTAAAATAACTTTTCAATAGCATACTCCCACTTGGAGATGAATACGACTTCATAGAGTTTCACACTGGAAATGAGAAGGATTAATTGAGTAGAAACTTCATCTACTTTCTGTCAGCAAGAAAGCTGGTTTAAAATTGGACTGTTTACACTGCTCTTATGGAATGATACTAAAATAAATTACAAATTTTGGAAGCAAGTTATGTTTATAACTGCATGAATGTAGACTATCCATGAAGTGGGAGAAACAAAGACTATAATACTTATTAATTTGTGCATAGAAGTTTTGTAGAACAGACTGTGAACAAACTGTTTTGAACTGAGTATAAATATAGTCTTATTCCATAGCCTGCTTTAATTCATAACTAAAATGAAAATGTACTGCATTTTTTTCTGACAAACAGTTTACTGTGGTCATAATTTTAGGAACTTTCAAAGTGCAGCCATAGAATTCAAAAATATAGCTGTGTTAGTCTGTAGAATCATTTTTAAAAAGATTCAAACCATCCATGCCCCAGCCAATCCAAATCATTTACTGAATACCTGAAGGCCTTAGGTGCAGCTCCATGAAACTCACAGGCATCACACCCCCACACCTTTCCTTCAGAATTCATCTCCCTTTTGGAATCTTAAGTTGCCAATGAACACTTTGCATATAAATCTTGATTTGAAACTAAGACACATCTATAGACGGCATTTAACTATTGGAACCAATTAAATGTGTCAGAAAGTTGGACATAGCCCAATGTGACATAACTTTTCACAGTAATCTCTCTGTTCACTCAATTAATTCTTTTATGACATACGTCTACATCATCATCCAAAATTCACTCAGTAACAAGCTATAAAAGAAAGAAGACTTCCATTACCATGACTTCCTCTTATCAAGTTCAATCTATTTTTTCTTTTTACTATGTGAAATTATAATATATAAGGAGCCCAGGAAGCTACATGATTTCATACCATGGTTCCATGAGCTACAGAGCCACATGCTATAGAGCAGCTATGGTTTGTGTGCCCTTTGCATATTCTGAGCTTTCATGGCAGCTCCTAGATATATATCTGATCAGCATGAATTCTTCAATATGAGTGCCAAACTAGATTTAGAGACACAGAACTGGGTGGATGTATGTGGAGTTCTCTGTCCCCCTCACTCCACAACAGTTTTCTCAAGCCTCTTGAAAATATTATACAGACTTCATGGAAAGCAAAGAACACATAATTTTCCATCGTGCCTGCAAGGTAATTTCTGTTGATCTTGAAAGAGTGTCCACATTTGTGAGAACATCTTTGTGTGGAGTATATGAGATGTGGAGATACGCTCTGATTGCTGTTGCCCTTTGCATGAACTTTTAAAAATCAGAAGCCTCAACTAGAGATATATATAATCAATCAAAGGGTAATTGTGGACAGAAAAGCCCACTTCTTGCAGTCCTCCTGTATGCACTCAAAACAGAATCTAATTCACTATATTTACCTCTAGTCTCTAACAGATAGAATGCAAATGGATGGGTCACATAATGGTTTCCATCCCAGATATACAGCCATTTATTAAAATATTGCAAGAGACTCTTCCCACCCGTATACATTGATGGACTATGTATAGACCAGAGGTGGGCATCTGTGCAGGAGACAAGCGCCATTTTTCCCTCCTATGCCCACATGGTGGGTAGCTTCAAAGTATTTCAGTGCACTTGAAGCAGTATGATGTCAAATCCACTCACCACTTGGACTGATATTTGGCCAATATTTTTTTTTCTTTTGGAGGGTGTTTAGGGGAAGTTTGGGGGGCTTTGGGAAGTCAAAGGAACCAAAGCTGCTGCCTTTTTAGGAGTCTCTGAAATTTTTTGGCTGATTTAGGGGCAAAACAATTCCTGATTGTTATTTTTTAAAGGATCTGGGGCTTTTAGGGGCTTCTGGAGAGAGTCCCAAGGGCCATACTAAGTGCCCCAAGGGCTGCATGCACTGCATTGCTTAGGTACAGTTCCTGCATGCTGTTATTCTTTCCTCATGCATTAATTTAGTCATATATGAATATCCCATAAGGGATTCCTCTTAATAAGGAAGTCACAGTACTAGAGTTCTTTATTTCTGTTGGAATAAACTGGCTTCGTGATCACGTTTGACCTCCAGTTTTAGCCATTTGCCATACCTGGGTAATGAACTGTACTGCCGCTGAGCCTGCTGGAAACTCTCTCTTTCCTCTTGTCGCTGCTTCTGCATCTGAACCTCTACTGATACAGAATGCCTCCCACTTTGCGAATACGACTTTGAATTTGGCTAAGAGAAAAAGAACAGAAAGTGACTGACTGACAGAGAGACTGAGCATCAAGCATTTATAGACTGAGCTTCAAGCATTTCTCTATTGACTCTCAACCCACCAGTGCCCCCAAAGTGATGTACAACAGGGAAAAAAGTCATTTAAATACACAAAAGGATATCAAAACTCCTTTAAAACAGTTTAAAAATGTCAGGAAGTTAAAACAGCCAGAGCAGCTATGCTGGATGTCCGTTCTTAAAGGACTTAAAGCCATGTGAAACAACATAGTCTTCTTGCCCTTTGGAAAATCAACAGGGATGAAGCCAGCTTGACTTCCTTGACTTCCACAGGTTTAAAATTGGTTATTTGAAAGCAATAAATAATTCTGCTTTTCTGTACAGAGGCAAATAAAAACCTCTGTCCCTGATTAAGAACAAAGATCCTTATTAGTATACAGTGGATTCTTGTATGATTTCTTTTTGTTTTCTTTTTTTAACTTTTCAGTAACTTTTGTCTTTGAAATATGATCATACTTCAGGCAAGGACTTAAGCACTATGTTGTTCTTTTCTTCTCTGAAGGCTCCTTGAAGCCAAAGAGTGGAATCCCAGCTCTGCTCAGAACTACACATCTTCACCCTGACTTTTGGCCTAATTAGAAAGTCCATTTTGAATAAAGCTATATTTATTCACCCAAAATCATCAGTGTCAGGTAGAATTCAGCATTCTCATCTTTAGTGTTGGAGGAGAGGGAAGAAGGAGAATTTATGGAAATGTGAGGAA
The DNA here is from genome assembly GCA_034509955.1 of Urosaurus nigricauda. Taxonomy (NCBI): domain Eukaryota; kingdom Metazoa; phylum Chordata; class Lepidosauria; order Squamata; family Phrynosomatidae; genus Urosaurus; species Urosaurus nigricauda. Next base: position 109,527,488 of record JAOEGL010000006.1, read on the forward strand.
AGGAAAACAGAGCGGGAAAAATGAAAGGAAGATTAGTGAAAAAGAGGATTATAGTAGTGAACTCAAGTGTGCCTTTTTCAGACAACAGAAAACTATAATGCAGTGTTCTTAATTTTAGCAACAACAGCTATACTACAACCCCATTTGCATGCACCAGTGCTCACAGGTATGTACACACCCAGGCCAAATCTGCGTTGCAGAAATAATAAAATTCGACACCACTTTAACTGTCATCCTATGGAATGCTGGGATTTGTAGTTTGTTGTAGCGCTAGAGCTCTGTGATAGAGAAGAAGGCTAAATATCTCACTTAAATTCCAGAATTCCATAGCATTGAGCCATGAAAGTTAAAGTGATATCAGACTGCATTATTTCTGCAGTGCATACTAATTTACTTTCATTTACTTTCTCACACACACAGCAACACAGAAACATTCATTTTCAGGGTGGTGATGGGATGGATGGGAAAGAAAAAGCAGTGGCCCAAGTCGAGAGAGCAGGAGGCTCACTGGATCTTTTATTTTATTTATTTTTATAAATATATGTAAGTAGCATTTATATGCAGGATTATTTTTTTCTTGTCCCCTTTCTTTGTTCTTGTTGTGTTATTTGTTCTATTAATACAGTGGGTCCTTGGTATCCACTAAGGTTTATTTCCAAGACCCCCTGTGGATACCAAAATTTGTGGATGCTCAAGTCCCATTAAACACAATGACATAGTAAAATTGTGTCCATTATATAAAATAGCAAAATTAAGGTTTGCTTTTGGGGATTTATATATTTTTAAAAATATTGACAAGCTTGAATCTGTAGATAAAAAAAATCAATGAATATGAAGGACTCATTGAAATCTGTTACATTTGGGATGGGTACATAAATTTACTTTGCATAAACACTAAATCAGTAATAAACAGGATTCAGTTGGGCATTTGATCAGTTTTTGTGCTTTAAATTGAGGAGTGGGGTGGAGATGGGAGTCATCCTGACCTTTACTTCAGGTGGTAAAATGTCTTGGGTCAGCTCTGTTTAAAGGGCCGGGTCTTACCTCCTCTTAACTCATATTAGGTTAAAAAAAATTTAACAGCTGACAAGTGGGAATCAATAGCCCCAAACCTCACAAAAGACCAATCCCAAGTGCTATGACTTTGAAAATGACTGACAATACATGGGAAAGAAGGAATCACATTAGTTTCATTTCACATCTGCATAGAATTTTTAATGCTGGCAACAGTGCACATTATGACAGGGAGATGTAAAACTAAATCCCCTTCTTCATCCCCTGCCATGAAGTGGAAAAATATATTGCTATGCACTGGAACACAAATTGTGTGCTCAGAGTATATCTCCCAAACTACTTAACACCTGTACAAACAGGGCAGCACAAGGCAAAGTATAATTATCATAATTCTTTAAAGCTATCAAACAAAGCTGGCTGCTTCTTAACTGTGCAAATTTGCAGAGAACTCTTGGCCTTGTCTGTGAGGAGATGTATGACAAGTGCTGACCTTTTTAAATCACATGGCCATCAAGGACGCCATAAAATGCAAGGCCCTGTTATATAAATAAATTGATGTTTATGTCTTCCGCAGTGAAACTTAAGCGAAATTATCATGACTACTTGGAAGGTTTGTTAAGGAAAGCACAGGAGAAAAGGAAGTTCAACCAAAATGTTGATGCTTGTGCAACTTTAGGGCATACCATCCTTAAATGGATTTTAATCTCAGTGGAAGGAATGCATTTTCTCAAATCTTGGAGAAATTACAACAACACTGACTTTGCATAAAATATATCTTCTTAATAGAGAAATATCAGACATGTACTGGAAGCATGCAGAATGAAATGCAAATCATATGCTTTTGTGTTGGGCCCATAAACGCACTCAGAGCTTCTGGAAAGATGTTCAAACAATTAAGAGGTTTATCCTTTCATTGATTGTCAGGCACTATAGCCCTGACTCAAAGATGCCAGTCTGTAGGATTTTAGAAGTAGACAGAAGTCCATTTTGCCACCACAAATGCCCTTCCATTGCCAGCTGCTCTCAGGTATATGCTTAAAGAGCAATCTGTTGGCAGAACTGCTTTCCTAGCTAAGATCTGTCAGCACAAGAGCAGGAAAAGAGGCAGTAAACTGGGCCAAATTACATGAGATGTAAACCTTCTCCAGCCCAATGACACATCCACAAATGCTGGTGTACATTTAAAGAAGAGAGAGGCCAGTCCTTTAGTAGTTCCCAGCATTCCTACACTGGGAGTAGTTGGATTGAGCATTGCCTCAATTGGTTTAGTGTCAACTCATCAGGCCTCTGGCCATGTGGGCCAGAATCATAGAATCATAGAGTTGGAAGAGACCACAAGGGCCATCCAGTCCAACCCCCTGCCATGCAGGTACTCCAAGTCAAAGCATCCCTGTAAAAGCATCCCTGCCAAGTAAAACGGCATTTTAAAGAATCATTAAGAATTTGCAATCACTCTGTGTATTCAGCCAAGAACAGAGATAATAAATGGGAAAAGGCTCAGTGTGGGTGACTGGCTGAAACTGATCTGGTTTTCATGTTAGGAAGTGGACCATAGTCCACAGAAACCTATAGCACAATAGATCTTTTGCTCTTTAAGGATTAACACAAGACCTTTTCTTCTTTGGTTCAACAGACTAATATGTTTATCTTTCTTTAACATATACATGGTTTACTTATACTTTTGGTAGGATTATATCAGTGGTAAGATAATAAGTATATAAGAAAAACAGTAAGAATGTAATCCATTAGAATAGGTGAGCCAGCCAAAATATATATCTCATTCTTATTTCAAACGATTGGAACTGACATGTTTCATTGAAGGCAGGGATGAATTAATGATCTGGGACCCATTCATACTACACAGTTACACACTTTTACTCCACTAGCTGACATGGCTTCCTGGAGTTTGTAGTTTGGTGAGGCACTAGAGCTCTCTGGCTAATAGTTCTAAATTGTTGTATGCCTTCAAGTTATTTTTGACTTCTGGTGATCCTAAGGTAAACCAATTATGTGTTTTTCCCCCCCGCTAGGGCTGAGAGTGTGTGGTTTGCCCAAGATCATCCAGTGAGTTTCAATGGATGAGCAGGGAATCTAATACTTGTCTCCAGAATTGTAGTCCAATGTTCAAACTACTACACCATGCTGGCTCTCATAATTCTAAATTCCTTTCCCTAAACTGCAAATCCTAGCATTCCACAAGACATAATCATGGCAGTTAAAATGGAATACTATAATATTATGTAGTATGTACAGCATTGTGTAAATTTTACAGAGATTTATTATTAATGAAATAATAGTGCTATAATTGTACAGTGTAAATGGGCCCCCAGAGTGAAGGGGGTGAGCATGAGCACTGAGGTGGACAAGTTTGTTGAGGACACCAAATGATTTAACATGGTTAGAATTGAGTGGGGCAGCAAGCAACTACAAAAGAATCCCTTGCAATTGGAGGTGTGATTGTAACTTCACATTTACAATAATGCAGTCTGAGCTTGTGACTGAATGACCCGGCTCAATGAAAACACCAACCCAGTACACAGCTGCTTTGAAAAAGTAAACATTACTTGTTAGGAATGGAAAATAAAACTGACAATATCACTATGCCTTTACACATTATGTACAGTTCTGGTTTCCTCAACTCACAGAAGAGAAGAGAAAGGTGAAGAAAAGGGAAACCAAAATGAAAAATAGGCCAGAAAAATCACCCTACAACGGCAAGCTACAAAATTCAGGGCTTTTCAGCTTGAAAAAGGTTGAGTAAAGGGGAACACGGCAGAGGTTCTATGTTGTGGAGAAAGTGGATTCTTCTCTCATAATATTAAAAACAAAACAAAACAGAGTCATCCAATGAAGGTGAGAGCCTCAAGAAAGAGGCACGTCTTCTCACAGTGCATCTAGAATTCACAAACACATAATGCAGTGATTGCCATCAACACAGAGGGCTTCGGAAAGGAGTTAAACAAATTCATGGAGTATGAGGCTATCAATAGAGACCCAGTGTGATACAGTTATTTGAATGTTGGCCTAGGACACTGGGAAACCAGGATTTGAATTCCGGCGTGGACTAGGTGATCTTGGCCAAGTCACATTGTCTAGGCCTAAGAGGAAGGCAAAGGCAAATCCCCCTGAACAAATCTTGCCAAGAAAACCTCATGACAGGTTTGCCTCAAGGCTGCCTTAAGTCAGAAATGCTTTGAAAGCAAACATCATCATCATCATCATCAGCAGCAGCAGGAAGAAGAAGAAGAAGAAGAAGAAGAAGAAGAAGAAGAAGAAGAAGAAGAAGACCACCATCAGAGGCTGCCTGTCATGATGGCTATATATTACCATCAGTCTTTGGCTGCATACATATTGCAGAATTAATGCAGTGTGACACCAGGCTCAGTGCTATGGAATTTAGGATTGTTAGTCTTGTGAGATATCTAGCTTTCTCTGTCAGAGAGCTATGGTGCCATTCTAGGATTCCATGGGATAGAATGATGACACTTAAAGTGGTGTCAAATAGCATTGAGTCTGCAGTGTGGCAGCAGCCTCAGTCCCAGTTCTAGTTGCTGGATAACACAGGTGAAAAGATGCTATTGTTCTCAGGTCCTGTTTAGCTATCTGGCAGACACAGGATGCTGGACTAGACAGGCCTTTGAAAATAAAACTGACAGTATCACCATATGTTCTTATGTCCCACTGTATGTACACAGTTTGTTTAGAAGCAGGGGATTCCTCATTCTCTTTTGTCTTCAGGATCCCGCATCCATCCATTACTGATATTATGAGGAAGTTCCTTCTTGTATGGGAGATCCAGATGTGCCTTAGGCCCTGAAGGAACTCTGGCATGGACTTTTAGTGTTAATGAAATGAAAACAGTAATAAAAAAAAGATAAATTGCTATTCCAACAAAATCAATCAAAAGATGAATTCACTGTTCTGAGTCATGTTCTCAGCATCAACATTTCTGCCTAGATCTCTTCAGAAAATGTCATTTTGAAGATTTTAATAAGAGTGTCTGTATCCATTAAAATCGCTGGACTGGCTGCCTTGAGGACAGGAGTTCATTAATTTTTGGCATAGCGGCTATACAAGCTTGGGAAGAAGTGCCAGTTCTCCCATGGCCCATCAGGTAAAGACTCTGCCAACATGATCATAGTGAAACAATTTGAAATGGACACTTGTCTGTTATGATCTGAGAGGAGGCATGTGGTCACAACTGACCACCAAGGTTTGGAAGCTTACAATTCAGGCAGAAGTTGCTTTTATATGTTAGATATATACATGAATCCCTATTTCTTTCCTTCTTCCTTTTTCCTTTCCTTTCTTTTTAGAGATATGTATTTCTTTCATAGGTGTCTGCTCCTAGAATATCTCAGTTCTCAAATTGCTATCTTAACAAGAGGGGAAAAGAATACATCTCTGTGAATCATAGTTCACAAGGTTCTGTAAAGGGAAGATTGCTTTCACTATTCAACTCAAGACAAAAGAGTTTACTTTCTTTTTATGCTCTTAAAGGACTTTTCCAGATTTAAAGCTTTATGTTCATTTAAACCTGCCTGCTCATCCCACCTCCACTCTCTTTGGTGCCACAAACTACTTCCCCCCGGCTAATACACCAGTTTTAACAATAGGTCTTGTATGGGTGCATTTCCCCACACAACTTGACGTTGATCTAAAAGCTTTTGAGACAAAAAGTCCAGAAAGCATTTAAGAACAGGGTTGAAGATTCCTCTTGTATAGATGTAGTAAACTACTTTTATGGGGTTTTTTTTAAAACATAGTTTGGTATTTGGTACATCTGGATGCATTTTAGAAAGAGTACCTCTATAATTTTAAGCCAATACACTGGAGTCACATATGCTGCTTAAAGAGATGGACTTATTGTTCCTCATTGTCGGGACTATATTGCTTGTTCTCAAAATGGATGAGATCATTGTTTTATCCTTTCCAAAAATAGTAATATTCACCAGATCAGGGCAGGGAGGAGAATAATTTAAGATACATTGGACCTATTTCTCTAAATCAATGGGTCTGTATGAAAAGATACTGTACATAGGAAAACACAAAGAAAGAGAAAGAGTGAGTGAGTGGGAGACACAAAGAGAGATAGAGGGAGAGGGAGAGACAGCATCAAAAGCAACAATAAATTATTAGAATTAATATATTAAACAGAAATACTGCCACTTTAAGCTTATTTGTATGATTGGCCCAATGGGAGAGTGGTCCTTATTGTTCACAGGGCGGTAGGGTGAGAAGAAAAAAAAGAAGTAAATGTCAATGTTCTGGCCCACAATTTAGGAAATTATTCCATCTTTGAGGTAATCAGCCTGTCATCTAAATAATTCAGTCATTGCTGGAAAATATAATACAAGTTAAAGCTGCCTGTTTAATGTTGCTATGGCATTTGGACAGACAACATTTGGCGCATGACCTTCAGTAGTTAAGTTCTCAAGTCCTCCTGAGTGCATATTTTTCATAGACTCCCCCCCCCACCACCACCACTATGGATCCCTAAGCCACTGCATTCCTGACATAAAAAGAACTCCTCACATATCAGAAGAGTCATGCTCATTCATTTCCAGGGACATTGTACAAGTTATCTTTTATGGCTCCTAACTTAAAAAAATGGAATTGCCATTAAAATAAAAATAAATAAAACCAGAAGTTCCATAAAGAACCAAACATATGTTACAAAAGAACTTTAAAGAAAGTCTTTTCTCTCTTTTTTGTTAAACACAGAGTAAAAGATACAGAGGATTTTATAGACTGAGGAAGTTTCTGATTTAAGGATATGCTTGTTATCCTTCTTTGTTTACAGGTGCTATTAAAAAAAAAACCAGTTCTTTTAAGGGGACAAAAGATGAAAACCAAAAAAAAATATTAAAGATTCTGTATTTACACAATATGTTCTACACATTTATGACACTAAACTCCTATTTAAAGCCATAAAGTTAAAGCCAGTCTCAGAACCAGTCTTCCCTACATGGTGCAATCTAGATGTATTTGACTATGATCTCCATCATCACTAGTCAGTTTGGCCAATGATCAAGCTGACAAGAGGTGAGGGGAGTTGTAGTAGAAGACTACTTTGTGTGTGTGGGGGGGGGGAGGGAGCTGTTCTATTATTATTATTATTATTATTATTATTATTATTATTGCACTGTAAGTTTACACAGTGCTGTACATACAATCTTATAGTTAGACAGATCCCTGCCCTATGAAGAATCCCTGCTTACAGTCTAAAAGACAACACAAAAGGATGTTAGCATACTAAGCACCATTTAAAACCAGCATACAGTTATATGCTTGAGAGGTTGTCATAACCTGTTTGCTGGCAAGACAATCTGGACTTTTAAATTCATGCTATCATGATAAATGTGGCAAGGCTCACTTTAACATTTGCGTATGTATGGAACTATTTTAGATCTGATCTTAACCAACAGGGATGACCTAGTCAATGGGGTGCAAGTGGTTGGATCCTTAGGGGGAAGCGACCATGTTCTCCTGGAGTTTGTTATACAGCGGAAAGGGGAAGCCAGGCATAGTCAGACACGCATTCTAGACTTTAGGAGAGCTGATTTCAATAAACTTAGAGAAATACTGGGGGAGATCCCATGGTCAAGAAAACTAAAAGAGAAGGGAGTTCAAGACGGATGGGAGTTTCTCAAAAAGGAGATACTGAAGGCGCAATTTCAAACAGTTCCAATGAGGAAGAAAAATGGGAGGTGTCTCAAGAAGCCAGGATGGATGACTAAGGAACTTTCAACTGAGATAAGCCTTAAACAGAACGTGTATAAGAAATGGAAAAATGGGGAAATCACGAAAGAGGAATTCAAACAAATAGCCAGCACATGTAGGGGTAAAGTCAGAAAAGCTAAAGCACAGAATGAACTCAGGCTGGCTAGAGAGGTTAAGAACAACAAAAAGGGCTTTTTTGGGTATGTCCGAAGCAAAAGGAAGAAGAAGGAAACAGTAGGGCCACTGCGTGCAGAAGATGGCAAAATGCTCAAAGATGACAAAGAAAAGGCAGAATTACTCAACACCTTCTTTGCTTCAGTCTTCTCAGAAAAGGCAAAGGGTGCTCAACCTAAGGATAATGGAGCAGAAGACAGAATAGGGGAATCTCAGCACAGAATAAGTAAAGAGATAGTACAGGAATACCTGGTTAACCTAAATGAATATAAATCTCCAGGACCAGATGAACTACATCCTAGAGTATTAAAAGAACTGGCGAATGTAATATCGGAACCATTGGCAATAATCTTTGAGAACTCCTGGAGAACAGGAGAAGTCCCAGCAGACTGGAGGAGGGCAAACGTTGTGCCCATCTTCAAAAAGGGGAAAAAAGAGGATCCCAACAATTATCGTCCAGTTAGTCTGACATCAATTCCAGGAAAGATTCTAGAGCAGATCATTAAGCAGAGAGTCTGTGAACATTTAGAGGCCAATGCCATAATCACAAAAAGCCAACATGGGTTTCAGAGAAACAAGTCTTGCCAGACAAATCTGATCTCTTTTTTTGATAAAATTACCAGTTTGGTAGATGAAGGGAATGCTGTGGATATAGTATATCTTGATTTCAGTAAGGCCTTTGACAAGGTTCCCCATGACATTCTTGCAAACAAGCTCGTAAAATGTGGGCTAGACAAGGTAACCATTACATGGATTTGTAACTGGTTGACTGACCGAACTCAAAGGGTGCTCAACAATGGCTCCTTTTCATCCTGGAAAGAAGTGACCAGTGGGGTCCCACAGGGTTCTGTCCTGGGCCCAGTGCTATTCAATATCTTTATTAATGACTTGGATGACAGAATTGGGGGCATACTTATCAAATTTGCAGATGACACCAAATTAGGAGGAGTAGCCAATACTCCAGAAGACAGGATTGAAATTCAGAATGACCTGAATAGACTAGAAAGCTGGGCCAACGCTAACAAAATGAAATTCAATGCGGAGAAATGTAAGGTTCTGCACTTAGGGCGGAAAAATGAAATGCACAGATATAGGATGGGGGACATCTGGCTGAATGAAACTATGTGTGAAAGGGATCTAGGAGTCCAAGTAGACCATAAGTTGAACATGAGTCAGCAGTGTGATGCAGCAGCTAAAAAGGCCAATGCTATTTTAGGTTGCATCAATAGAAGTATAGTGTCTAGATCAAAGGAAGTAATAGTGCCACTCTATTCTGCTTTGGTGAGGCCCCACCTGGAATACTGTGTCCAGTTCTGGGCACCACAATTCAAAAAGGATGTGGAGAAACTGGAGCGGGTCCAAAGGAGGGCAACTAAGATGGTGAAGGGTCTGGAAACCATGCCCTATGAGGAACGACTTAGAGAGCTGGGGATGTTTAGCCTGGAGAAGAGAAGGTTAAGAGGTGATATGATAGCCCTGTTCAAATATTTGAAGGGATGTCATATTGAGGAGGGAGCAGGCTTGTTTTCTGCTGCTCCAGAGACCAGAACGCGGAGCAATGGATGCAAGCTGCAGGAAAAGAGATTCCACCTCAACATTAGGAGGAACTTCCTGACAGTAAGGGCTGTTCGACGGTGGAACACACTCCCTCGGAGTGTGGTAGAGTCTCCATCCTTGGAGGTCTTTAAGCAGAGGCTGGATAGCCATCTGTCGGGGATGCTTTGACTGGGAGTTCCTGCATGGCAGGGGGTTGGACTGGATGGCCCTTGTGGTCTCTTCCAACTCTATGATTCTATGATTCTATGATTCTATGATTCTATGGACTACAATTTCCAGAATACTTTAGTGAGTATGTCGCAACTTTTCCAAGGGATGTGTGCATAATTCAGCTAATGAAATGTCTCCTTTTGTAAAAAAAATGTCCTCATGGCCTTAAGTCATGAAATATGTTCACATGCTTTAGGATTCTGAGGCTGCCCAGAAGGGTGCCTTTTTAGTGGTGGTCTCCTAACTGCAAACATCTCTGGCCAGTGATATCTGCCAGATATCTTCCCATGACATTCTTCCAAACAAGCTTGTAAAATGTGGGCTAGACAAGTTAACTGTTACATGGATTTGTAATTGGTTGACTGGCCGAACTCAAAGGGTGCTCAACAATGGCTCTTTTTCAACCTGGAAAGAAGTGACCAGTGGGGTCCCACAGGGCTCTGTCCTGGGCCCAGTGCTATTCAACATCTTTATTAATGATTTGGATGACAGAATTGGGGGCATACTTATCAAATTTGCAGATGACAATAAACTAGGAGGAGTAGCTAATACTCCAGAGGATAGGATCAAAATTCAAAATGACCTGAATAGACTGGAAAGCTGGGCCAATGCTAACAAAATGAAATTCAACACAGAGAAATGTAAGGTACTGCACTTAGGGCGGAAAAATGAAATGCACAGATATAAAATGGGGGACACCTGGCTGAATGAAACAATGTGTGAAAGGGATCTAGGAGTCCAAGTAGACCATAAGCTGAACATGAGTCAACAGTGCGATGCGGCAGCTAAAAAGGCCAATGCAATTTTAGGCTGCATCAACAGAAGTATAGTGTCTAGATCACGGGAAGTAATAGTGCCACTCTATTCTGCTTTGGTCAGGCCCCACCTGGAATACTGTGTCCAGTTCTGGGCACCACAATTCAAAAAGGATGGGGAGAAACAGGAGCGTGTCCAAAGGAGGGCAACTAAGATGGTGAAGGGTCTGGAAACCATGCCCTATGAGGAACGCCTTAGGGAACTGGGGCTGTTTAGCCTGGAGAAGAGAAGGTTAAGAGGTGATATGATAGCCCTGTTTAAATATCTGAAGGGATGTCATATTGAGGAGAGAGCAAGCTTGTTTTCTGCTGCTCCAGAAACTAGGACGCGGAACAATGGATACAAATTGCAAGAAAAGAGATTCCACCTCAACATTAGGAGGAACTTCCTGACAGTAAGGGCTGCTCGACAGTGGAACACACTCCCTCGGAGGGTGGTGGAGTCTCCTTTCTTGGAGGTCTTTAAACAGAGGCTGGATGGCCATCTGTCAGGGATGCTTTGATTTGGAGTTCCTGCATGGCAGGGGGTTGGACTGGATGGCCCTTGTGGTCTCTTCCAACTCTATGATTCTATGATTCTATGAGGTAAGGTAAAGGAGGCTTAATAAAATATTCTTCTACCAGAAATCTTTTCAAGGATATAGTGCTCCAATGACATTCATGTGATGTGTAGTTTTAATAGTAGTTGTTTTATCTGGATTTATTTTTCATGATTTTAAATGGTTATGTTTTGTTATGCAAGCTGCTTAGGGGATCTTTTTGCTATACAATGCAGTATAATGATAGTAGACACTAACTGATTTAACTTACCCTTTCATTAATACAGCCATCCAACCAGCCAACTAGATATTCAACTCTGTGTTAGGATGGATGTGAAGAACAATAATCTTTTCTTGAATTGGCAAACTCTTCCTGATGTAGAACATTTTTTAAGGCATGATACCTACATTTTTTTTAATGCATACTTTGAGAGATAAGTTTGGTGTAAATAACTTACTGCTTCCACACTTATTTGAAATTCTGCAGCTTATACAAGCAAATAATTTTCTTCTTGCAAATAATGCCTTTATAAATCCCTAACAGACATAAAGTGAATAACAGACAAGTTAGTCTGAATCAGTTTAACCCGGCTGGTAACAAGGCAAACAATACTCTTTACAAAATGGACAGATGGCACAGCACAATACACAATGAAATTAGGAACCTTGGGTTGCAGATGGAGAAGGGAAGAGTCAAAAGTTTAAAGGTCACTGGCACTCTTTTTGCCTAGGTTTTGCGACTAGGGATAACAGCTGAAGTGAGGCAGGGGGATAGCTGCAGCTCAATGGCAGAGCATATGCCTCGTATTCAGAAGTTTCACTCTATAGTTGTCTCAGAAAAGGCTGGGAAAGCCAAAACCTTGAAGAGTTGTAGCCAGAAAACCAGGAGCAGACAGCCAGTGGTTTGAGCTTTGGACTACAATTCCAGAGATCATGTTTTGAATCCCTTTTCAGAACTTCAGACTGACTACATATAAAGCAGCTTAGCTTCCAACACTACAGGAGTTAGCCCTGTGGCTTCTATAGATTGGCCTGATCTAGACTGGCAAAAAGGGGTGTGTTCATGCCTGCATGAAAGTGTGGCCTTTAGATGACCTGCAGTGAAATTTTGGCATGAACGCACTTCTTTGGTGTTTTAGTGGGGGAAAAGAGGCTTTAAAAAGAGCTGCTTTTCCCCACTTCTTTTTAAAAAGGCTATAACTGTGCAGCTGCATCTAAATGCTGTGGTCCAACTGTGCAGTTTTTAAAGCTCCCAAACCCTAGCTCCAGCCCTAATCCGAACCCTAGACACGCACAGTAGGGACTCTGGGATGCTGTAACTGTTATGCAACTGCACATAAAATGTCAATTCACTCATAAGATAAAGAAGTTTATTCATAAAATAAAGGGGTTCATTCATGGTGCACTGGTGCAACTGCGCAGTTAAAAAAGGGAAGCGAAACTGAAATGGTAATTTGACAGATCTTCATAACTGCACAGTTCATGCGTCATGTACCTGCGCAACTGCGCAGTTCGCAGCCAGCAATACAATTGCCTGTATGGTGTACCAGTGCAACTGCGCAGTTCGCAGCCAGTAACAAAATAAATAAATAAATAAAAATAAAAAATTAAAGGTTCAGTGCGGCCCAAAACCCTGTTCATTGCCACCCGTGCAGCTGCTCCGCCTGTGTTTCTAGCATCCTGACAGCTTCCAATGTAGTGGCTGAGCAAGATACAGGACTTCAGATAAGTCGTCCCCACACCCCCTCAGTGTAGCTGCCCTATACCTTTTAAATACACCCCTGGGACCTGCAGTATAGCTGCTAAGCATTTGGGAAAAGGCAACTTCATGTCGCCTACTCCTGGCAGTCTGGAAAGCCCCATAGTAACAAACGAACATTTACCCATGGTTGTTCAAAACTGTACGTCCGCCTCCTGTCCTCCACATCTTCATCCTGCTTTGCTTGCTGAAATTCTTGCCTTAGACGTTGTATCCGGTCATGATTGCTGGGAGCTGATCTGTTTCAAAGGATGACACAAGAAGAAGGGAGATTAATACTTCCTTCGAACAACAACCACAGTATTTTTCTTCACACACATATTGGCTTGTGGAATCTTATAAACGCATAAGCACGAGTTGACAAAGTGCTCAGAGTCAACATTTTAGAGCAAAACTTTACAAACATAAAATATCACTTTCTATCTGTTATAATAATAATAAAAATTCTTTTTAGCAAAATTTTGGGAAAACATTAGGTATCTCATAATGTTAGCAACATGAAATAAGTTAGGGGAGAAGTCCTAATGAAAGTGAAGGATGGTGGGCTGTCTAGATTCATCCGGAAACTGGTACATGGGTTTGAAGATTGTCATTGCAAACCATTGTAACTATAGTGGCTGATGGCAAATCTCAAAGTGCTTCAGTCACAAAGGCAAGTGATCTGGAGGGTCTGATTAAGCCTCAGGCTGGCATTAAGAAGAGTGATGAGCTGTGGTAAATAAGATATCCTTTTGTGTCTTATTTGGAATAATTATTAGAACTATCCACAAAGAAGAACATCCTTCTGTTTGATCATCTGTGCAACCATCTATCCATCCATTCATCCCTTTCTATAACTAATGCCATGATTTCCCCTTCAAAAATGTCTTCACACAAACATACACACAGCACCATTTTCTGAAAAATTTAAACTCATCCTTTCAAGATAAGTTTATTAATAGACTGTCTCAGTGTGTGTAAATGTCTCTCTCTGTGTTAATGTTACACCTTACAGAGGTATATGCTGTACATCAATATTACTGAACGCTATTAATGCCCATGGTGAAATGGCTGGATTACTGTAAAGCACTCTACATGGGGATTGCTCTCAGAGATGGCTCAGAAGCTTCATTTTCATTGAACAATAAAACAGAATGGTTTACCCACATAAACCACAGAAATCTGCCTGATCTTTTTGGTGAAGTGTCGCCATTTGCATCAACTTGTCACAACTACCATGCATAGCAATCTAAGATGGACATCTAGTGAATGCTGTAATTTGTAAACTGGTCCACACCCAAAGCAAATTAGCACATTAAAAAAACATTTTTAAATACAAAGGACTTTGTGCTGCTCTTTTCAAATCTAAAATGCAGAGAAATCTCCTCTAATATTGAATCAACATGGCAGATAATTGTTTACTCACTTCAGCTACCCCTCTACTGTCAAAGTTTCCATCTCTGTGGGTTCCTCATTATAATTTGGTTATGGCAATATTGGATTATTTCTCTCAGGCAACAGGATCTTGTCACCTTTTAGGTCTGTTTCTGACAAGTCCTTTGAACTGATTTTAATGCTTGATAGCATTAAAAGGTTAATGGGCATATGTGGTACATCTCACCAAGAAACTACTCCAGCATTCATCAGGGATACATGCTTTCAGGAACAGACCAGAGGGCTCCAGTCCTATGAACACTGTCTTCTGCAGCAAAGTCCTTTGAACTCAGTGGGATTACCTCTAAGATATGGTATAGATGTTAGCAATGCAGTCATTTTTTTTTGTGGGTTATGTAAAAATTACTGGACAGATTTTAACATTATGCAAAACCAGTCCTGCAGCTAGCATGTGATCCCAGGGCTGAAATCCAAGGCCTCACAGACTTGCAGGATGTTAAGAGTCGGCAACTTTGCTGTGCCTGTCTATACCCACTGTTTATTTGCCTTGTAGTGACTTCCTTTTTGCTTATTTTAACCACATCTTTTATCTTCCTGCGCCTCTAATCTTCAACCATTTTCTTTTCTTTCCATTTCTCTTCCCTCGATTAGATCTTGTATCTGATTATGAACAAGTATTGCAAGTAAAGTTATTCTTAAATGTTTTACAAAGCAAGGTAGTGGGACTGATTATTGTTCAGGTTCTGCCTTGCAATTTGATTACTCTGCTTGAGAGATCCACTACTACTTCTTACATTTATGAACCAAGGGGGCAACTGTCCACAGAAAAAGTGGCAAGTGAGGCAGTGCCAATGTCAGCACCCTGGCTGTCATGGGTATGCCACAGCCTACCAGGTCTGCCATGGGTATGCCACAGCCTACCAGGTTCACGCCTGGTGTGATCACACAATAAAAGATATTGGTGCTTTATTTTTTTTACTATATATTGGGTAGCAGGAAAGGACTAGATCTGTTTGGTCATGATATGCCAATGCCAGCTGGGGCACTGACATCCATCAGAGAAAGAGAGTCAAGATGGTTACAGATCATAATTTTATTATTGTTACTTTAAAAATATTTTCCTACGACATAACTAAGCTTATTTCCAAATAAATGTCTACTAAAGGACAATAATCTGCAATAAATTCCATTTTATAAACTCTATTTCATGGTTCTGAAAAGCAAAACTGCATTAGCTTAGAATATGTCCCATCCCCACCCATTTTAAAATCAGGTTTCATTCTGAGATAATCTTGTATGTAGAAGGAGCTGTAGAGGATGCAACTGATTATAAGCATGCAGGAAAAAAAGGGAAATGTCAAATCAGACTGCTTGACAAAAAATAAATAAAAATTCTCCTATTAACTACATTGTCAAGAATTACCTAGCTGGACCACTGTGGGAACTGTTTTCTATAATACCATCTGAGAAATTTTCCATAACAGACAGCTGAGAAGAAATCTCAAGGCTGACTCCAGGGTTTTGAGGGTCTCCAGGCAGAAAACCATCAGAACAGAACCCTAACTCTATTAACTTCTATTCACCTTTTCTCTTGGTGTTTCATGTCAAAAGGCTCTCCTGAATTGCATTATTCAGTTTGAGGCGAGCCACCTTAGCCAATTCAAAAAGACATTTCAGCAGGACCAGGTTGGAATTACTAGGGTATAAACTCTTACAGAAGGGCCCCTAGCAGGTAACAAGAACAACGAAACAGAACAGTGTCCTCTGCTTGCCTTGCTTTCTCCCTCTGTAGTTGTGTTGACTGGTCGCAGAGAAAGAGAGAGAGAGGACAAACAGACAGACAACAATAACATTGGTGAGTAAGAAGTGAACCATGAATGGAACTCAAGTGGGTGCAAAAATGAGGGTGCTGCCCTTAAAATTCTGCCTCTCCCCAAATAATTTTCCCCTCCACTCTGCAATTTCTAGTGCTGCAGAGAGTGAAATGCTGAAAATCATTCACACCTAGAATGGTCACATATTTGCTCTGTTTGCCTAAATTTTCTGCCTCTTTTCTTTGAATGCCTAAACTGTGTTTTAAAATTTTCAGTGGAAGTTTTAAAGTTACTGCAATACTAGAAATTTGGGGACTGCAGGAAAATTTCAATGAATGAAGCAGAGTTTTTATTTGTGGGGGGAGCAATGTCCCTCCATAGCTACACCCCTGAAGTGAACCCATTCAGAGAAGGGGACCTGACTAAGAATATCTTGGCCAAACAGCTGGCATTAACAAAGCTTTTTATTTTGAGACACAGCTGTGTTATTCTGGAATACCAGTGTGCAAAGAGATCTTGTAGAACTTTTGAAACTGAGTGAAAGAAGTTGTAGCATTAGCTTTCATAAATTTGGCCTATGTCCTCAGATGCAGTGACTTTCATAGACTTGGTCTACTTCCTCAGATGCATCTGAGGAAGTAGACCAAATCTATGAAAGCTAATGCTACAACTTCTTTCACTGCATTTTATGCATGCTTCATTTTAATAAAAAGATCCACTATAAGACCCATTGGCATAGCTAATTTTAAAGTCATGGGAGGTGTTTGTTATGTTACCATTGTGAGGTACGATGTTTCTCTGCTTCTATATTGTATTATACATCATTGATCAGACCTTTCTAATAGAGTGATTCCCAGATATATCAGTGGGATGAGTCCTTATTCAACTAATATTCAGTCAGTCTAATATACAGGGTACTAAGCAACAAGATTCAAGACATTTTGTTAAAAGAAGGAATCTTAGTAATCAAATGCTTCAAATTTCTGTGCTCACTTCATATTCCCGACTTTGACCAAGAGACATTTGCTGATGTGGGATTTTGGCAGTTTCTAGATGCAAAGGAAGTTTGTGAATCTGCAACAGAGGAATTCGTAACAAAGTACAATTGCTGTAGGCCCTAGTCTTTGATGCCTGCCAACTACGCATTGTTAAATGCACCCTCAGCAGTTTAATGAATGATACTTACAAGACATGAGATCGCCTGCAAGGGCCCCGAAAAGAGCAGCGTAAGCAAAGCTCACATAGGCCAGACCTGTCACATATTTTCAGTAACAAGAAGCCACAGCAATGGCCACTAAGAGTCTCAGATCGTTAAGCAATATCTCACTGTGATGTCATGCGCTGAAGTACGGAGTTGTAATCCTTTCAGAATGGATAGATTGTCAGTGTGATAAAGTGGATACAAGCAAGCTACTGAACAGGAATGACTAAAGCTTTGATAGAAAAAAAAATCCATCTGAGAGAGGAAAGGAAAGAAAGACTACTCCCAATAAAGCTAAGCAATAATAGCTACAACAATGGAAGGCTCAGCAAACCAAGAATTTTGTTACTTGGAATCTGTCTATACCTTATGTATGCCTACAATAATAGTTATAATATGTGAGTGTATCTGAATAATTAAGTTCTGAATCACTGCAATGTAGTCAGCAAATATTGCCAACTTGTGTTAATTAGATCTCCGCATGGTCAGATAGCACATTAGAAAGGTAGTAACAACTTATGTTACTTGTGTTTTTAAACCATGACATATCTTGTATCCACAGGTAGAATGAAAGAGAAACAAAGACTGTGCCAGTGAATTTTAAAAAGGTTGCCTCATTGACTATTAATGGCATCCTCACTCTTCTGGCAATGTGTTAAGTCTGGAGAATGAACGCTTGCCAAAGTTCAAAGCAAGCTGTGTATATATTTAATTGGATCTCGCTCATCATCGCTTGGGCTGGATAACATAGGCAAAGAAGAGAACGCAGAACAGCTTTAATCCACTGTAAAAGCTTTCGATACATTTAATGAATGAGCTCCTCCTCTGTCCAAACAGTGTTTATTCATAGAAGAGGTGGATCTGTCTTGGAGTGCACATGCATATCAATGGATACTGTTGAACTACCATTGTATAAGAAGTGTAGGCACTGTGAGATGCAACAGAAAACTTATGTCAAACACTCATACAGAAGCCAGACATTTTCCAGAGCTTGGGAAAGAAACTTTCTTTCGCTACAACTCCCACACTACCCCAGTCAGCATGGCCAGTGGGGATACTGAGATAGTACAAAAGGCTGGTTTTCCTGGTCTATGTTTTACCACAGTTCCACGGTTTGATGTGCCAGCAAGAAATCCAGAGAATATCTGAGTAGTTTTTTTTTTTTTTCAGGCTATGTGGCCAGGTTCTAGAAGCGTTTATTTCTGACGTTTTGCCAGCATCTGTGGCTGGCATCCTCAGAGGGCATCTCTGAGGTTGATAGCCACAGATGCTGGTGAAACTTTAGGAATAAACTCTTCTAGAACAGGGCCACATAGCCTGAAAAACCCACAAAAAAACTATGGATGCCAGCCATGAAAGCCTTCGACTTCGCAATATCTGAGTACTTTTTTGTGTCCCACTGAAGGGAGTAGTATACTTACTGCTTGGAAAGGAGACAACCTTCTCAACTGTGGCACCCCAGCTGTGGAATGTCCTGTTTTTGGCGGCCTAATGAGGATCAATAGTGGCTTTATTTCAGTAACAATATAAAAACTGACTAGTCATCCACATTTGTGTGAGTCATTGTGGCTTGCTTTTATAGTCTACTAGATTGTGGCTTTTCATCTCAAACTTATTCTAGCAGTTTAAATCATGTTAAGATTATTTTAAAGCAGTCTCTACTGACTTTTAACCTGCCCAGATCTTTAGATATAGGCAAGATAGAAAAAATGATGAATAAAGAAAATAATTAAATAAACATTGGTCTCAGAATTGTCCAATGAAATTACAGGGAAGACAACAGAAAACCGGCTTGGAACAATGATTGAGCATGTCAAAGAAGAAGCAAGATTACAACTGAACATTAAAAAACAAAACAAACTAATGACCACAGATAATTTAAGTAACTTTAAAGAGGATCAAAATAGTTACATTTTCTATACCTTGACTCAGTCATACATTAAAATAGAGTCTGTAGTCAAGAAATCAAAAGAAGGATAGCTATGAAAAAACTGGATAAGATCTTCAGGTGTAAAACTACATCATTGACTACCAAAGCCAGGATGGCCCATGCTGCAGTGTTTCCAATTTCTATATTTGATTGTGAGAGCTGGATGGAGAAGAAAGCTGACAGGAAGAGAATCAACTCATTTGAAATGTGGTGCTGGAGGGAACTTCTATCAATATCATGAACTGCCAAAATGACAAATAAATGGGTCTGAGGTCAAATCAAGTGTGAATTTTCCCTAGATGCCAAGATGACTAAATTGAGATTGTAATACTTTGGGAAGATCATGAGAGGACATTACTCAGGCCTGGTAAATTACATGGCAGTAAGAAATTAGGAAGACCATATTACAGGTGGATAGACTTGCTATAAGTCAAAACTGACATGGCAGCAATTAACAACAACAACAAAGGTTATGGTTGGTTATGATGCCACTGAATATTCATTGCTACAGAGTATTATAGGATGGCTACAGCATTTATATACAGCTCAAGAGTTTCACAAGGGCAACATGTTGGCCTCTATAGAAAGCAGCATGTTCAAGTTAGATAAACTTTGATATGATCTAGCAGATCTCTTAAATTTTTATGTACAGAACAGGGTAGACAACATGTATCCCATGGAGTGAATATGACCTTCACCTGTTTTGAAACCTCTACAAACCCTGTGTGCCATTGGCCTTGCCTTCCTACTCTTCTAGATGTACTCTGCCTTGCCTGGGGCCTTCGCATACTATCAAATAGAAGTGGGCAACTGAAACAGGTTCAGAGGTCAATTTTCTGCCCTTGGGCCCTCCTGGGACTGTACAGACCCTCCTGGGAGCTGTACAAATGCTTCAAAATGGCTAAAGTTAGGATTGCCAGACTGGATCTCAGACATGGTTCCTGCATCTTTAATCCTTAATAGCACTTTGTGTAGGTTGAGGTACCATAAAGTCCCATCAAGAGGGATGAAAGTACTTGTTCTTCCTCACCTTCCAAATTATTATTTTCAGCCAGAGGCATCCCTGCCCAACACAGCCACTGCCACACTGCAGATGAATGAAGATCTTTGATAAGAACACAGTTGGGGACTCCTCAACACCCCTCTCTGCCGCTCATCAACAGGGAAGCAGAGCAGTTGTGCTGAAAAATTTCAGTTGTGGCTGAAAATTGTGGTTTTAAAAAAAGTGAGAGAGGGCAGGAACCTTTGACCCTCGACATAACTTTACGATGTCTTGTTCCTCTTGAAGATTTGTTAAGAATTATAGTTACAGGAGCCCTGTTCCTAATTTGGCAACACAACAAATGGGTACATGTGGCCCTAGGAAAGATGACCGCAGTCATAGAAAGCTGTTGCAAGCTGATGCTAATTTCAGCAAGTAACTATAGTGGTTCTATTGGTGGTGGCCACCTATTTTCCATAAGTGTTGGAACTTGGAATTTTCTCACTCATGATATGAAAGAAAGAAACATTAGCTACTTTCATCTTAGATGGTGAGCCCTCCCAACTTGTGATTTGTAAAGTTACATAAGATATCTTGTTGTTGTGATATGAAACTAGAGTGCACTGAACTGTTTTATTTTATTTTTATGGTTCTACTGTTGCTAAGATTTATGTTACTGACAAATAATTTTTTTGAAGAATCAAATATTTGGAGCACTGAGTTTGCCTGAGTTGAGCACAGAAAAGTACATAAATTGACAGAGAAAATCCAAAGTGGAAACAGAACTTTTTCTTCTTGTATGCTGTTGAGTCAATCCAGTTCAGTCATTTATTTTCAGTGTGATATATTCTGATTAAGATTCTTGTGTCCAGAATAGGCTAGAATTTTGTTGCTTCTGTTTTGCTCAGAAACAAAAAACTTGAACCATATGAAGTACTTTAAAGTTTCAATTACTAATGTACAGATAAGAACAATTTCTTTACATAGGCTTCATTTAATTTCATCAGATAACTTCTCAGAGTTTTACATGCAATTCACAAACCACAAATCCACAGTAACCCTCTGGCCCCCAATATGCCCAGTAAGCACCTGAATTCAATTTTGTAGAGGCGGAATCCATTGCCTCAGATTGATTATGCATGCAAAGTTACTCCCTTGAACAAGAACAGCTTCTTGACTGTTGAGTAGTACACTTCTTTATCTAAAGTTCATTTTACATATTACTTCCAATATGCTACTTATTTTTGCTATATGTAGTAGTATTTTAAAAATGCCCTGTTTATTAGTTCGCATTTGCAAAATGAATACATAAATATATATATCCTTCAAAGCCTTCACTTTTTTCCCATAAGCTAAACCCACCAATCAACTTAATATGACAAAGCAGATCCATTCATATTCTGCCTAGGTCATAGATATGCACACAATGGCCAGATTTCCATGCAAAGGTGGCTTTAAAGCCCAGAAAACATGTCAATTTGTGTGAGCATGCATAAAATTAGCTGCTTAGGAAGTTTTCTGTCACTTTGACTTTACTCTTCAGAACAGATTTGCCCATCCTCTCCAAGTGTGAACAAAATTGCAAGAAAGTTATGCTAATTCCCCTAGAGCCTGCACTTCCTTCAGCTGATAAAATTCACTTCCCACTTTTGACACTGTGATTTGTTGTGCATTTCACACCCATTTCAATGCAGTAAATCATCACAAATTAAAAACACACAGCTCTATTCTCTGGGTTAAAAGGGGGCTCTCCAAAGCTGTTAATACGGCACTAGGGTTTTGATGTGATCGGCTTAGAATCCTCCGGTTGTTTTATGGCTAAGAGGGAGGTCACCACCACACAGCCTCCCAATGTGCAGGGCGAGGCTTTCACTTTGAGTTCCTATGTGGTCATTTTGTAACAGGGCCATCATTTTACAACAGTGAAATCTGAGGAATGCACCCAAGACCCCCTTTTATTGCTACCATCATTCTTCCTTATTAGCCTGTCACAGTTCACATGAGAGAGAAGGGGGGGGGGAGAGAAAAATTGTTTCACTCTTTTCACTGTGCTCAAGGGGGAAAAAAAAAGAAGACACAAACAGTTTGGGTCTCACAAAAATAAACATGAGATAATCAAAATATTCAGCTAGGTGACTCTGTTTCTAATAGAGCCTACCCTCCACAACAATAAAACTTTTGTCACAATGAACTACAGTTACAAGATTGATGGCTTCTGCAGTCTGTTAATAGATTAAGTAATGTTGGATGAATGAAAATAGTTCATGGAACAGTTGTCAAACTACTGAGAAGGCCACCAAGATTAATAAAAAAGCAGAGAATTGGAGCAATGTACTAACCAGATTATTGGGCAAGGACCCAAAATGCATGTGCAAGTTTTACTCCCTGGTACCTCTGGAGAGGCTGGAAAAGACTTCTCAGAAACTTTGGTGCTTTACTGTCAGTCAGTGCTAACAATACTGAATTAGATGGATCAATGCTCTGAGAGCCAGTTTTTGACTTCGGCTATTCACATTTTTCAACCTTTCGCACAAATGTTATGAGCAGGAAGTTTTAACTCAGATTTGTAAACTGTCTTGGGTCTTATACTGGGGAAAAGGCAGGATATTAATCAATTAATTTATTAATTACATTGGTTGCCTTGAAAAAAGAGTAAAGTGCATTGTTAGATACGATGGATTTATATGTGCATTGTTTCATTTGATTACAGTGAAAATTTGGGAAGATAATAGGTTTTTAAAGATAATTTAAGAAGATTTTTTTAAAAAAAATAAACTATATATAATTAAACCTGAAGCCTCTTCTTTCTTTTCCTACTGCACCTTGGCCCACTCACACCACCTCTTTAGAGTTGTAAAGGCACACAGGCAAACGCCACCATCCATTTCTGCCAAAAGGAGGTGTATGATGAGCAGTGGTGCCACTTCTCCTTAGGGTCCCATCATGTGCGCTCTGCATCCCCTGCACACGCCTAGTGATGCTCTTGAGCAAGGGATACCTGCTTGAAAAGTCAGTTGCTACATAAGAAGATGCAAGGCTGCCACCAGGAGCCTGCTTTAGAAGAGCTTCAAAATATTGCAGATCTAGCTACGGTTGCCAAAACCCTATTGCTGTATTTTACAAAACTATTCATTTTGTAATAAAGTTGATCTAGCTGAGAAAGTTTAAGCTAGGGTCACAGATGCTTTTTCCATCTGTGTGAAAGCAGGATAGTGTGGAAAGGATGTTTTGCTTTTCCCAGGTCCTATCAGGTAAAACAATTTGAGATAATCTGTGAATCTGTCAATGAATACAGGAAGAAGAAGAAAAAAATCAAGGGCCATTCATATATTTTTCCCAGGATAGGATGCTTTCCACAACAACTTCCTTGCTTGAGATTCCTGCCCAAATTTGTCATGGGAACATACAGATGAAGGAACTGAATGCCAAAGAACTTAAGAATGGAAACAGGGAGCTGAATTCCCATTCCCAGAACAATTCCCTTGTCGGTAATCTATTGTACCATACAATCTATTTTTAGGAGCTTGTGAGGAATCAGTTCTGCAGTCAAAACCCTCTTCGATTTAAATGGGGAAAGCATGTTAAGAGGAATAGAGCCTCTGGTTTTGGCACAATGGTGCACTCTTGCATTCATTT
This sequence comes from Urosaurus nigricauda, assembly GCA_034509955.1. Lineage (NCBI taxonomy): Eukaryota > Metazoa > Chordata > Lepidosauria > Squamata > Phrynosomatidae > Urosaurus > Urosaurus nigricauda. Next base: position 109,551,216 of record JAOEGL010000006.1, read on the forward strand.
GCAGTCCACTGTCCTTCAAGAGGAAGCCCAGTCAGATTGCTGATAGCATGCAGGCCTCTTGTAAAGGGGGAATGGGGAGCCAGTGGACTCATTACAGCCTCTGCAAAGCTCCAAGCTCTTCCTTCCCGAATAAAACTGGGATATGGGCTATTTTGGACTATTGACAACTCTCTATGGAGTTTATCAGATGACAGAAACTGGAAGCATAATCTGATGGAAGTCCAAACGCAATCATGGGGCTTCATGTTATTGTGTAAGAGACTACCACATGCATTTTCGAGCAATGGGAAGTCCTTCCGAACGCAATTGTGGGGTTTCATGTTATTGATGAGAAACTATCACATGCAATTTCAGGCAATGGGAAGTCATTCCGAATGCGATGCAGCATCAATACACAATCACGTAAATTTGCTGAACTAGCGAATTCACTCATTTCCGAACTGGCCCCACTTTCATTTCTTTCGAAATTGAGAGAAATTCCTCCTGTGTGATAAATTCCTATGTCTTGAATTCTTTGCTTTTAAAAAATTCTATTTCCATATGTGCATTTCCATATTTTTCATATTCATATTTTTAATATAAACCTACAAGACTGCATTTCCTTCCCACATGGGATTTCATGTCCATCTTCATGTCCATGTATTTACAAACTTTTCATACTGGAGAATTTTTTGTACACATTTCCTTCACTAACAAAAGTATGTTTGCCCACGTTTCCAAGGGTAGGGAATTTAAGCTATTCCTGTTTTTAAAATCTGAAAATTCTAAAATACAAAACGTCAGGTGCCAAGAATTTGGGATAAGGCAAATTAAACCTCTACCAACTGTAATTCATCAATCACATCTTAGCAATGTTATGCAGATGCAATGTTCAAGCTCAAAGGTGACTTTCATATTGCTGAAGAAATACGGATAGGAACTTATGTGGAGCTTGAAAAAGTTACCTTTCTGGACTACAATTTCTGGAGTCTATGAAGGTAATTCCAAAGAGCTGTAGCATTTAAAATGTAACCTTCCCAAGGTCTGGATTTCAATATAAATGCATCTGGCTGGCAACTGTTGGGAACAATTTGTGAAAATTGATCAATCTTGGTTTGATCCACTACGGCACTGATGGAATAGCTCTGGCTTATGGATGTACAGTGGAACTTTAGGCCTGTAAATCCAAACAGCCAGACTCTCCCAAGGCAGTGATCCTTACATGCTCATCTCCACGTTAGTGATTTTATTCACCCCATCCTGCTCTTTCCTCCAAGTTACCAAGGTGAGGGAAGGGAAGGAAGACACCTAATTGGGGAAGGGGAATGAAAATATCTTTTGTTCTTTCGTGCCATGTAATTATAGAGCTATATTTCAACTCTACATGGCATGGTTCCATCCAGTGGAATCATAGGATGTGCAGTTTAGGAAGGGACTTTCAGAATTCTCAACCAGAAAGCTTTAGTTCCTCACTGATGCTGTGTGCCTTCAAGTCCTTTCTGACTTATGGTGACACTAAGGCAAACCTTTCCTGGGGTTTTCTTAGTCTCTTGAGGCTGAGACTATGACTTGCCCGAGGTCACCCAGTGTGTTTCATGGCCAAGCTGGGAATCGAACCCTAGTCTCCAGAGCTGTAGATCAGCACTCAAACCACTATGCCATGTTGGTTCTCTTTAGTTCCTCACAAACTCCAAGATTCCATATGATGTTATCCTGGCAGCCAAAGTGGATTTTATCGTTATAACTGTGTCATGTGAAATGGTCCGTGGGTTGCAACTGCCATTTCTTCCTGTTGCATACTGAACAAAGGTACCATCTGCAATTCTACCTACTTTTAGCTAAACCCCTCCCACTTTGGGCTCTTCTTCCACTTGAATGTAGGTCCTTGCAGATAATGTGGACCTCAAGAAGAAAAAGCTTTCCTTGCAAGAACACAAGTCCCATATTGTTTTGTTTGAGTGAATGAATACAAGCATATGAAGAATTCTTTTGTAAAAACAACCCAGGAGCTGCTCAGTTTAAGTTCATTTCTACCACAGTCCTGATAACTGTTCTGCTAGATGCCATTCAATTTCCAATTGTTTTAAATGGTATAATTTACATTTTTGGCTGCAAATAGAAAGAAATGAGGGGGAAAATGTAATAAATACCACTTAACATGTCAAATGTCCTTGGGGGAGGGGGAAATGGCAACAGTATAATGATACCAACTTAAATTGATATCACTTTTTCTTTCTTTCAGTGGAGCATCCCCAATGACTTGTGTTGACAATTTTTCATTTTGACATCAAAATAGCATCTCCTTAGATTTTAGATGGCATATTGTTTTGACATAATGTTAAAATATATTCACATTGATACCATTTAATTTTGCCATCACAATATTGTTTTGATTATGATAGCATGACATTTTATTTTGTCATCAAAATGTCACCTCTGAACTTCCTTGCATATTATACTGTCCCATAAATTCGTATGTACATCTTTAGGCTCATTAAAGAGATTGATGGAATAGAATGAATTGCCAGAAAAATTATGAAACACCACATCCTAGTGGTTCCACATCTTTGAATGTGGGAAATCTGCACATTTAAGACATGTTAAACACCCAACAGCTCTTTCATCTTATAGTAGCTGTAAATATAACCAGCCCATTACTTTCCAGAACTTCCATAAATGAACCCAGTTTTCAGGCTTATTGCAGAAACTCCTGCCAAAAGCCTAAAAAGCAAAACACTGAAGCAAAAAGGAATTTCCTTTCATTTAGGATAAAAAATGAATTGCTGTTCATGCCATAACAAGATATGATAACCAGAAAACCAATAAAAACCGTGAACTTAATTTAAAATGAGAACAACCACTTTGATTTGGCCAGGGACAACATTTTTGTGCTAATGAATATGCACAAATAATTAAAAACAGTACCCCCAGTCTCAATGTCCTCCATGTGTTTTGGACTACAGATAAAACAGTCCTTGAATAGTGGACATAAATATATGGCTGAACCTCAGTACCAGATAAATCAAAATATTTCCTGCTTATCAGGCAGTTATAGATTTCAGCAGGTAGATAACAGGTGATATGATAGCCTTGTTTAAATATTTGAAGGGATGTCACATAGAGGAGGGAGCAAACTTGTTTTCTGCTGCTCCAGAGACTAGGACCCAGAACAATGGATGCAAGCTACAGGAAAAGAGGTTCCACCTCAACATTAGGAGAAACTTCCTGACAGTAAGGGCTGTCCGACAGTGGAACACACTCCCTCGGAGTGTAGTGGAGTCTCCTTCCTTGGAGGTCTTTAAGCAGAGGCTGGATGGCCATCTGTCGGGAATGCTTTGATTCGGAGTTCCTGCATGGCAGGGGTTTGGACTGGATGGCCCTTGTGGTCTCTTCCAACTCTATGATTCTATGATTCTATGATTCTATGACACTGCACACACATATATATATACAGTGACTTTCAAATCATGTGGGAGACATGATGTCACACAGAACAGTCAGGAATATGTAAGGAACATAATAAATACTTTGCAAAATGTCTCCAGAATACCCAGTTCTTCCAGGTGACTTGAAAGCTTTAAGTTTGAAATGCAGGGCAGAATTTATCACTCTTCAACTTCTTCTTATGTTCTTCTTATGTTAGTGGTCTTCTTATTCACTTCTTGAAAAATAGTGATTTCCACAGGCACATATACATAAGCAAGCTTTATATGGTAATACTGGGGTAGTTTATATTAACACTAAACCACAGATACAGCTTGGAAACAATGAGCTAAAGCTGATATTGTTCTAACCGTTCCCCTGATGTGGTAATAGGAAAAAATACAGTTACATGTCAAAAGTAACCAGTGAGGATGTCAGGAATTTCTTGGTGTAATGACTGATTTCTAGTTACTTTCCAAAAATTACTTTTAAAGGACATTATGATAGGAATTATTCAAACTTTGTGCCATTTTCTCTCTCTCTCTTTTAAAATGGCCCAATGCAATGGGATTCTGTGAGTTGTAGTTTTGTGAGATATTTAGCCTTCTCTGTCAGAGAGCTCTGGTGCCACAACAAACGACAGATACAGTACTAGGATTCCATAAGATGGAGGCATGAAAGATAAAGCAACACCAGACTGCATTAATTCTGCAGTGTGGCAGCAGCCTAAGTCACAGTCTTTCTCTCTGAAGAGAGTTACATCTTATAGTGATTAAATACAGTTGGCTTTTTCAAGTTCCATTCTCCCCAATGGTGGCATGATGTGCACACAACTGTACTGGTGCAGCCTCATGGACGTGCCGCTGCTGGGGAGAACAGGGTGGGGCCATCCACAGATGCTCCAATCTGCAGATGGCAAATCCGTGGTTGGGAAGAGCTGACTGTAGTAACTATTTCTAAGTAAGCAAAATATAGAAAATATAGAATATTTTAGCATAGAATCATAGAGCTGGAAGAAACCACAAGGGCCATCAAATCCAATCCCCTGTACCACTTTAATTGTCTGGCTAAGGAACAAAAGTTTAGCACCCCCTGCCCCCAGCACTTTTGATTTTCCTTTCTTTCTTTTTGAAGTCTTGTAGAGAAATTCTGATATTTCGACCTGAGATGATTTGAAAAGAATTAAAAGTTAAAAGCAATCTATTCTGGGGTAGTGTTTTTTTTTAACTTGAAGCAAGAGATTAATAATAATAATAATAATAATAATAATAATAATAATGTTTATTTATACCCCGCTCTTCAGCCAAGGCTATCAGAGCGGCTTACAATTTGTTAATTAGACATTTCCCTGCCCTCAGGTTTACAATTTAAAAAGACACAACACAAAAGGAGAAGGGAATGGTGGTAGGGAAGGGGGAAAGTCCAGCAGATCTTCTCTCCCTCGGAGGCCTGGACCAAGGCAGATGGACTGGATGGAGGGCTCCTGCCTCCTCCTGGGGGCCTCTTTCTGAAAATCACTGATGTATTGGGCAAGTCACACATTTTCAGCCTCAGAAAAACATGTGATAGGGTCACCTTAAGGTTGCCATAAGTCAGAAATGACTTGAAGGCACACAACCACTACCACCGCCACTGCCACCATCACCATATTAGGTTTTTGTCTCCTGCCTAAACTCCAAGATGAAATCTGTCTTTCAGCATGCCAGAATCCAGGATGTTGGTCACAGAATCATGTGGTTTATTCTCATTTGCAGACACCTGGCTCTAACATAGAAGACCTTGGTTAGCTTGTTCTTCTTTCCTTGCACTGTTGCAGCCAGGAAGGCTTCCTAGCTTCTTACAAAGACCAACAGAACTAAGGACAGGTACTTTCTATCAGCGAGAACTTTTCCTGCACACTGCAGCTCCCCAAAACTGCTCCATCTTTCTTTGGTGTGTGTGTGTGTGTGTGTATAAAGAAAATATTACATTGGTCTTACTTTTGAACCGCTTTCTCTCATCTCTCTCCCTTTTTAGCAGCTATGCTATTTTTAATTCCGAACTTTGTGAAGCTCTACCATAATATTTGCTATTCTCTAATGCAACTGTTGTGTATATCTTGATTGCTCCATGTTCATTAAAATTCCCCTTTTAAAGAGTTCTGTGTGAATTGGGTTTTTCAGTCCAATTTGCTTGGCATACCATTTTGCCAAAGTTCCAAGATCCCCAATAGGCATGTGTACTCAGAGCACGTATGAACTGATTAATATAATAATAATAATAATAATAATTTATTTATATACCGCCCTTCCAACGATCAGGGTGGTGTACAGCATATTAAAAACATTCCGACAATAAAATTATCAATATCGAACCAGTACAGCAATAATGGGGGAGAGATAACCGTGTAAGGCTCATAGGGAGAGATAACAGCAGGGAGAAAGAAATCAAGGGTAAGCCTGCCCGAATAAATATGTTTTTAGCTCCTTTTTAAACTGAGTGAGAGAGGCAGCATATGTTCCAAGGGCATGTCTGGTAACACTATTTTACTTTCTCAGCCAAACCAAAGTGGAAAAATTTCCAAGAGATGAAGGGTAGAACAGCTACAACAATGCCTGTGAGGAAAGGGGTCTCTGTGGCTTAGACTGCAATGGCCAGGATACTCCAGCAACAGCACAGAATATCCTGGCCTCACAGCTACCTTGATCTGTTCCTGTGCCACGGTGACTATCTGCACAGGCATCCCACTGAGCTATTTGGCACGTTTGCTAACTTTGCAGGTCATTCATTCTAAGGTCAAAAGGAGGTGCCCAGTGATCAGCACAAGGTTGGCAACCCATTCTGACTTCGGTGCTGACAGATGTGCTGCTCTTGCAGTCACTGTGGCATGGGAGCAGGGGTTCCTGATGTTCCCAGAAGATCCAGAGCAATAGGTATATTTTTTAAAAAAATGTTGCAAAGCTGTTAAACTCCTCTGGTGTGGAACATGTTGGGCATTGTCTGGACTGTTTGCACCAAACCAGGATTTAGGCCAGGCATTGTCCAAACAGGACGCAAGGACAGAGAGTGGGAGAAACAGGCCTTTTGGCCAGTGCAGACAAGACCTGTGTGCTCTTTGTTTCAAAAAGCACAGAAGGATTAGAAAGTAGTTTGGTCACATTTATTTGGGCATTGCCACCACAACATCCAGCACCGGTAGAAAAATGACAAAGAATAACAGATTTACCTAAAGTCTGAGAAAATATCTTATCCAAATGCAACAGTCATATCCCTGAATTTTCTCCTTTCTTTCTTTCGTGGCAAATTCAAAAGGTTGATTCTAGACTCTACTGCCATTCCGTTTAAGTTAAGCATATTTACTCTGCACAATACCCAGCCTTCTATTTATAAATGACAGTTGATATAAATCTCTAAAATTTCAACATGACTGCATAAGTCTTTCCTTGTGTTCAGATCTGATAAGCACCTGCAGAATTTCCTCTCCCTTTCAATTAGGCCCAAATCATCATGTCCAACAGACATTGCCAATGTGATTGTATTTTAGAAAGGGTAGCAAGTTTTATTTGAAACAATCCCCTGATTCATGAATAAAGTACAATGATCCTTAATGTTCCACATTTGCCAAGAGGGCATTTTATACACTGGATTCTCACAGTAAAACAAACATCTATATTAAAAGATCAAATATCACAGGATGTTCTTGGTGCCATCTATAATTCAACCTTCCTCTCATACCTGGAAATATAGAGATTTTAAAATGAGTGTTTAGTATCACAGGTGCTATTAAATTATATAGCTGCTTCCCTAAGAATGTCTTATAACCTCTAGAATACAGGGAAAATTTATAATTGTTTTGGTGCAGAAAGACCTCGGCAGGGAAATTCAAGGGGCAAATCATCTTGGTGATCCACTAAGCTGAAGTAATTTGCTTTAAACTCTCATCCCACAGGTATGGAAGCAGAACAGTCATTCCCTTCATCTTCCACTAAATATAATCACTGCATTTTTATTGCCATAATAATCTAATAAATGTAACAGTTTAAAACCATTCAAAGCTTAAAGCTTCTCATGTACAGTCCCATGAAATTAGTGTTCGGAATAAAAAGCTGTAAATTGAAGGATATACACAAAGTCCTCATAAAATCCTTGGTTTTGAAAACTTATCCACAATTATTCTTTGGGACCTGATGAGCATTAGGAGTGCAATTCCTTTGCTAGCTTCAAATATGCATTATTAGTTCCAGACATATAAGTACTTTTAGGTAAGCACAAATTAATCTGTCATTTCCAATATGGCAGATTCTTCTCGATGTGGATTGTTAGGACTTTTGGTATGTGCTAAACCAGCTATCAAATGACAATACCCTGCAATTTTCATCTTTTTTTATTATTCTGAGTGGCTGGATCAAGATTTTCAGAATAAATTTTGCTAATTGCATCGGGTTAACAAAACCTCATGAATCTTTAGAGAGATACCGGTACATATAATTTTTCCAGTTTTGTAGAGAGGACAGAGGCAGCCAATACAGATGCTGTATAGACTACAGTTAGGCAACTGTCGGAGGCCAGGAGGCCACATCTGCCCCTCAGGAGACTTTATTGCACCGCCAAAACTGAAAATCACCCTTGTGTCCTCTGGGTAGTGGGGGGAGGGGGGTTCACCATGTTTTATCCCCATCTCCTGACCATCTTAGAACCAGGAGAGACCTTTTGTAATAACCACTTTATAAAAAGGCCTCCACTGGGCAAAAATGACTTGGAGTAGTGGTGGGAAAAACCTGGCAAAAATGCCCCCCCCATCCTTAGAGGCTATTGGGGTGCATTTTTTAATCCCTGGGGGCTGCTGCTGGACAACAAAACTGTTAGAATATGACATTTTAGTTAATTTAAGGCAGATACAAGATTCTAAATGAAGACATATTTTATGGTGTCTTTTCTTGATCACTAGAGAAGCTCCATTATTCAGTTATATATAAATAAATAAATATTGCATTGCTTCTCTGAGTGAGGATTTGGGATTTGCTCATGCATCATGTGATGAAAATAAGTATGTACTCAATGCTATGTCTTTTGAAGAAACTCAAAACCCCCACATCTTTATTCAGCTTCATTAATACTCCCCAGTTCTGGCCACAATTCACCAATACAATTCACTAGACAATTACTGGTGACTGAAATGCAGAAAAAATAAAATAAAGAAAAAGCAAAAATTAGTGCATTTTTATTTAAACTATTATAACAGCAGATCAGATTTATGTGAACGCTTTGGTGAATTGGCTCTTTTATTCATGGCCTATTTAATTCAAAGTCACAGTCTTCTACTAAAGATTAATTAAATATTCCTTTAAACTGTATAAGTACCTGTTCCATTAACCTAAAAGTGACTCCATACCAAGTAACTACCACATCTTTCCTCTTTGGTTTCAAAGGAAGGCTTTAGTATATCTTCTTTATAATAGGACTTAGACCAAAGGGAGACAAACTATTTGTGATATGCATTTTAAAGGTCATATTTTTCTTTTCTCCTTTCTCTTTTTTTCAATTAAAGCCACTCTTAATCACAATTAAGCTTTCAAGAAACAATTAGCAGAAGCCAAAACTTTTCTTTCAATGATACACTTAAAGGATGTACCCTCTTATAACCAGTCCTGGCAGTGAACTAATTATACAATGTTAAGGTTCATCTACTGGGATGTAAATTTTGGTATGAGTTGACACTAAAAAGAAACATCAATTTATTGGGAGATAAAACTTCTTCTGCAGTAATGGAACAGCTGTGTATAGAAATTTACGGCAGCTTAATGTTCTAACGCACAAAGCAATTAGAGTTTCTTGACAAACAGACTTGCTAAGTGTAATGGGTAGCACAAAACCATATGCAGCAATGTATATAAGATTGATGTAGTTTATTTTACATGGTAATAGCCCAGTCAAAAAGCCAAAATGTAACGACACAACAGTATATATGCTCCTATTTTCTTCAAAAGAATTAAGCGAACAAGCATGTATGCTGCTTCCCTTCTGGAGGACAGTGTGTGTGTGTGTGTGTATGTGTGTGTCTTCCTCACAGCTGTCTGAATGTTTGAAGAGTTTATGGATTAGATCTTAGACTTTATCATATCTGGAGTAGATCCATTAAAATCAATGAGACTTCAGTTAGTCATGGCTAGGTGAAGTCCAATTGCCTTCAAGTCATTCCTGACCTATGGTGACCCTAAGGAGACTCTATCATGGGATTTTCTGAAGATGTGTGTGACTAACCCAAAACCACCCAGTGGGTTTCTACGGCTGAGGGGGGATTTGAACCCTAGGTTTCAGAGTTACTGTGCAATGCTCAAACTACTACAGCATGCTGACTCTTATATAGTATATTACTATTGTGACAAAAGATGGTAAGTGTGGTTAATTGGGTGTATGGAATGACAGATGGAAATTCTGGGTGGATTGTATTTGCATATGGACATGGACACTCTACATTGGGCTAGCTTTGTACCAAGTTTGGAAATGTCAATAAATTCAAAATACGACAGCCAGATTGATTGCTGGTGCATCTAGAAGCATCTTACACCAGTATTAAAACCAGTCCACTGGCTGCCAGCTAATTTCTGGGCAAAGTATCAAGTGTTGGTTATTACCTTTAAAGCCCTACATGGTTTGGGTCCGGGTTACGTATAGGATCGCCTCCTTTCGTATAATCCACCCTGTACACATAGGTCCTCTGAGGGACATTTACTTTGAAAGGGCAGAATTAGACTGGCAACTGTCACTTGGCGGACACTTTCATTAGCCACCACTAGACTGTGGAAATACCTGCCAGGAGAGATTCGACTGATTTCAAACATGGTCTTTAGGATAAAGGTTTCAAAAGAACAAGGGACTATCTTCATATAAACAGCAAGAAAGGTGGTGAAACACTCTCTTCAGCAATACTGTGATCATGTGGTTGAATAATTCTCTACATGAAATTTACAACATATAGAAAATTAGATATTACAGGGAAGACACACTTACAACTGATATGATAGCTCTGCACCTGTTGTGATTTTTCTTTTTTCCTAATGAGAGAGCATTCAAGCATGCAGTACTCTTTCTGGTACAGCCCAGGAACTGTTTTGCCACCCCACCTGCTGTTTTGTGAGCTAGGTTTAACAAATCCTGTCTTGTACTCTAATTAGGAACTCATAAAAATCTGGAAACAACTAATGTTGGTAGGCCAACATTGTAAAAATTCTAGTCAACAACACAGCAGTACATTAATGATCAGCTACTGGTAACTTCTAGAAATCAAGACAGAGATACTACAGTTTACACAGACCCCTTTTTGTATTTGCTGTTTTGAGTGGAAAGAAGCATAAACAACAATTAGGATATGTCTAAATGTTCCATTCAGTAAACTTTAGTTGTCCATTTGTCAAAATAACTGTTTTCAAAACTCTTTGAAGTGGCATAGGAAGATAACAGCAACTCATTTTGAGTTTTGATCTTTTAGGCATCATTAGGTCATCATAGCCCCATGATAATCTCATTCCAACACAGTGAGCTATCTCATAATCTCTCTTTATCTGCTTTTGAGAGGTGTCATAGGCTGAGAGGGAATCAAATATTCTTGAGATCTAATCCATACTTCCTCTGTGATTCTGAGCAAACCACTTAACCTTTCTTTCTCAGCTTTCCCAACTATGTGAAAGAATACAAAAACATTATCCCACACAGTAGGATGTTCTGAAGATAAACTTTTGTGGCTACACACACCTCAAATGTTACATCCCCATGACCTATGAGCATTTTAAGACCACATGTCTGTATAGATTTATGTAGACAGATAGTATCTGTCTTTTAGATGGATTCCACTTGTCTACATGAAAGTAAGTCTCCCTGAAAATGCTCTTACGGATAAGAAAGTCTTGGTTCAAGGAATATACCCTGCCTGGGCATAAAGGACATGTGCCCATTGCCATACATATTCCCAAATGCCTCCCACAATGCCAGCCCCACCTGCAACCTCCCCATGTTGTACAGGAAGGCCTAAAGGAGGTTGTGCTTTAATAATAAAAAATAATAATATGTGACTAAAAAAATTGATATGTAGTCGCCCCTCCTAATATGCAGATCTAAGATTTGCACCCTTGAATATATGCGGAGAGGCAACTTCAGTTATTTGCAATGGCATGTGTGCCCTTGCTGCGTGCATGGGGGCGTGCTCCATTCAAGCCTATGGGGCTTGAATAAGCGCAAGCCTCCATTTCCACTGGGGGGGGGGGGAGGATCCCCTGCAAATATGGAAGGCCAACAGTAGTTTGAACTATTATAGATGCATCTGAAGTAGATTATAACACCTACCCCCAAAAGCTCTCCCTAAAATAACCCTGTTAGTCTTAAAGAGTCTCTCAGCCTCAGAGGATGGGAATGGCAAACACCCTCTGAAGAATCTTGCCAAGAAAACCCTGCAATAAATTTGCCTTAAGGTTGCCATCAGTCAGAAATGACTTGAAGGCCCCCAGCAACAACAAAAGATGTCATAAAACTCTTTTTTGGTTATGCTGGGACAGACTTGCATGACTTTTTGTTGCTGTGTGCCTTCATATCATTTCCAGCTTATGGCAACCCTAAGGCAACCTTATCATGGGGTTTTTTTGGCAACACTTGTTCTGAGGTTTGCCACTGCCTTCCCCTGAGGCAGAGAGAGTGGAATTCCCTTTAATGTAAACCAAATCCACCACAGAAACAACAGTCACAAGGTTGGGAGTAAGGAAGGTGTGGCCAACAATCTGGGAGGTGTGGCCAATTTGCACAGGTGTTACTTCTTATATGTTTTTTTTTCCATACCCCCTCTGGGCATAATATGTGAACATGGCAGAAGTGCCCCACTGACCTGTATTAAGTATGGGTTACTCTCAGATAAGAATGCACCATTGTGACTCGCAATTTCAGACTCAGTTTTAGGTCACTAATTTCAGGTCACTCTCAGAGTACTCTCTTGCATCTGGAGAATAAAAGATATAGTACTAAGGAAACTGTTGTGATTGTTGTGTGCCTTCAAGTCATTTTTTTTTTTACCTTAAGGTGAACCTATCATGGGATTGTCTGGGTCTGAGAGTCTGTGACTTGCCCAAGCTCATCCATGGATGTGCAGGGAATTTAACTCTGTTGTCAAGAGTTGTAGTCCAACTCTAAAACCACTACACCATGCAGGGTCTCTAAAGTAATTAATATCTGCCATAATATATTGATAAGTAAATATGAAAGCTTTTAGGTTTTCCTCAGAAAGGAAGCACACTTAGACATTATCTCAGCTATAAAAAGTATACATATACAGACAATGTATGACAGGTACAAATATTTTTACACTTCTAGTAAAAAATTCCCTAGTTACTCAGGAGCATAGTAAGAGTCCAGTCTTACTCCAAAGTATGTAACACTGAGTTCAATGTGGATTACTCCCAGTGAGTGTATATAGATCACAATCCAAGGAACAGTAGTCATTAAAGTGTTACCTACTATCCTGACTCCTTTGAATCTTTTACACATTTTAGCTGTTTTTCTTGCTGGGGATATGTGATGCACTTGCCCTTGGAGTTCTGGGGATATAATGGATTGAGACTCGAAGTAAAGTTCAGATTGTCTGTATGAATGATGGATATTTTGGCCACAGGATTCCTGGTGTGTTCAAGTGAGGCTGATTTGATTTCAATTAAGTTCTGGCCTCAGTGATGGCAGCCATCAAATGATGTGTGCATCTTCTTTCACCCCTCAAGGCATAGAAGCCATTTTCTCCATAGTTGTTGGATGCACAGAAAGACTATGCTGAAATAATGGCAAATTTGAGCTTTCTGAGATTAACTACAACAAGGTGAGCAATTGCTGTGCAAGTCATACTGCTCATAACGTGCTGTGTTCCTCTATTGCACAAGATTTTGCAATTGCCTTTAAAAGGTATAATCTTCTGTAATCATCTTTTCTTTTTTTTTTTTTTGGTCTTCAAGGCAATTACTTTTCAATGGGAAGCACAAGTAAAAGAACAGCAGTATCCAAAGATTGCAAAGCCTAGCAGTTTGTAAGCTCTAACCTTTCACATCACACAGTTATGTGACCAAGTTAGTAAAAGGACATCTCAGTGATTAACTTAACCAGCCCTTTGGCCTAAATTATCTGAGAGACTACTAAAACTCTTTTCTGGCATTTAGTATTGAAGAGGAAAGTTTTCTCAATAAGATCAACTGGACTATTGCCATTGTGGAATTATTTTTGCTCATGCAATGTGGATGTCAAATAGAGGTAACAGCAAGAAGATCAAAAGAAAGTATTACTAGTCCCCCATGGCTGGAATCATTTGCCCTACAATGTGTTATCAGCAATTCAAGTTTTACACTCAACTGCTGCACATAGGCAGTATACCGCATGATGTCTGTGCTTATGCAGATAGATTTACATGAATGTGTACCAGAGATACATTTAGAGATGAAGATGAAAATATTCCAGTTACATTTTAATGCAAAACTACTAACTGATCTGTTTAATTCCAATGTGCACATGGAATCACAGAGAAGAGTCCACAAGAGCCCCCACCACCCTTCATGCAAGAATATATAGGTAATGCACTCCTGAAAGATGACCACCCAACCTTTGTTTAAATATCTTCCAGGCAGGACAGTTCACCAGCCTTTGAAGCAGTGTATTCCACTACCAAACCATTCTTACTATTAGGAAGTTAGAATCATAAGAGTTGGAAGAGACCACAAGGACCAATCAGTCCAACTGCTTCCATGCAGGACACGTTCTTTCTAATGTTTAGGTAGAAATCTAGTTTGACTTGACTGGCTTATATCTTAGTCTATGCAGCAGCAAAAACCATCTTACATGTCATTCCATGTTGTATTTCCTTAGAATCTTCCCTTCTCCAAGCTAAACTTACCCAGCTCCCATAGCCATTCTTCACAAGGATCAGGCAGCCTCATTTACTCTTTTACAATAATACAGTTATTCAATCAAAAGAATGAGTACAATAAGTATATTAGGGGAAGGATATTGCATATGCACTAAAATGTGTATATCGGAGAAGTGACAAAACTATATGTTAAGGGAAAATATGTGAGAAAACATTGGCTCCCAAACATTGGTTTCAAAACTATGACTATCTGGAAAAATTCAGATCAAATGTGTATATTAAGACAAAGGCTCATTAAATGCATGCAAACTTCAGTATAGACCATTCAAACATTTGGAAGGTTGTATAGACTCAGTTGTGTAATTATTATAATATTCATCTGTCTGCAATTGTTGTTGTCTGTTGTTTTGCTGTATCATCAAAGGACAGAGTAAAAGAGTTCAGTGTCTGGTAGAGCTTCCAAATGCTTTTCAATACAAGGGAAACAACAAAGCGAAGGTAAGTAGAGGTAGGGGTAAATATGGCATCAATATGTGCCTTTTATAAGATGATGCCTTCTATGACTTACTTGAAACAAGAGTGGGAATCAAGTCTCAGCAACTGTACCCTACATTGTGAATAGTGAGGAATGCTGGAAGTTGCAGTCAAACTACATCTGGAGGGCTGCATGTTACCCAGTTCTGACTTGAAATAGGAATCCATCTTGTTCTACATATTCTATTTCTACCCGTATGTACATTCAATCAACAGAATCACAATAGATAAGCAAAATAAACTTGTATCATGAATTACTGAGATATATTTAACTGGGTTGCACAGAGATTCTTTCACTATTAATCTCAAATCTATCCAAGAACTAGGCCTAGGGATCTGACTGAATTTGATTTCCCTTCCTTACTACGATTAAGAATGGCATGCATGGCTGGGGGAAAAAAGCCACAGGTTCTTTGACATGGGAAAAACAGGGCCTTGTCTTAGCTGAACTAATTACAGAAGGAATGTTTGACACTCAACTAAATTCCATTGTTGTTCCATTTAGAAGAGATCCACTAAATTGACTGAAATTTGGTAAGTCAACAGTTGTGGAAGTTTGCATGATTCAGCTGATTTACTTTAACTGGGACTGGATTGAGATCTTTTCCTGGGGTAAACCTTTCTGTTGAGTTGCAGTTCCAGGAAAGGGGGAACAATCGCTTCATTTTCAAGCATAAACAATACCAAAGAAAAACAACAACAATAATAAAAAGCAATCCAATCCAAACCACAAAAACATCTCCTATAGGCACCCTCAGTAAAAGGGACTTCAGAAAAACAGGGTAGCCCTTGGTGCCAATCAAATGCATTTGGAAAAGGCCTGTGTGCTTAGGCAGCTATCATATTACTGGAATCCAGGCAGACCACAAAACTGAAGGGGAGGGGATCTATATGAAGTTGCTTGTTTTGTGAATAGACCCACAGATCATCTGGCTCCCAGTTTCATTCCCAGAACATGTTTTACATTAGTGGATATGTGCATCAATGCAACCCCCAGCACTCCCATCAGACCTTCATTTGGTTCAATGAAGTCTCCACCATATGTCTTTATAGAATTCCCTGCCATAATGCAAGAGGGCAAATGTAGACTAGCAAATGGCTCTCACTGAGGACAATATACTGCTAACTATTCAACTATTTCTCATTACTGTATGATTCTCAAGCACCTCAAAATACATCAATACATAGACCAGATATTTCACCAATGGGCACTTCAGAAACACTTAAAATACAGAGATCAATTTCACCTGTGTTGCAATACAGTGCATTAGCTGGATGATCTTTATTTCAGTACATTTTAGTAGCAGCAAAAATGAACAAATATTCCTTTTCTCCCCTGGATAATTGATCTATCAAGTTATGAAAATGATAGCTTTGAAAGACTTCTTTTTTTCTTTTTTTAAAAGCGAGGCAATTTTCAACCATATATGTTAGTTCATGAAAGCTCTTTAATTTAGAATGATTATTAATCAACCTCCAGTTCAAAGAGCTTTCTAATTTAGAATAAAAATCTATATCTTGTCTCTTACATCCATATCAGTTACTAAAATATGAATGCCTGCATTTATTAGCAAATCTAAACAGGAGCAGCTCTTTATTACTGGCCAAGACTGGAAAAAGCGGCAGGAGAGGCAGAAAAAGGAGGGAGGAATGGACCCCACCAGCTTGCCAGGCTTGTCAACACTTTGTCCACTAAGAAGATTTTAATCTGAACTTTAATGTATGATGGCACTAAACACCATCTTTCATACATATGAACTGACAAAATTGTAGTGACATACTGGAATACGGATGCTTATTTCAGAATGCTCTTTTTGACAGATATTTCTGCTTGGTCCTAGGCAAATTCTGGCATGTAAACACAAATATGCATGTACATGTGTGTGTGTGAACACATATATGTATGCATGGTAACTGGGGTTGGATAGAGTAAAAAATGCAAATAGCCAAGATGAATCCTATGGTCATTTACAAATTAAACTACAAATTAATTTCCTCTCATTTTAACCAGGGATATGACAGTTTTTCATGAATATAATATTCACACAATCACTGCAAGAATTACTATAACCATAAAGACCTCGTCTGGAATACAGTGTTCAGTTTCAAGCACCACAATCCAACAATGATATCAACAAGCTTTATGAGGATCAATTCAGGGAGCTGGTTATGTTTAGCTTATTGAAGGGATGACTAAGAGATAACATGATAGCTATCTTTAAATATCTGAAAGGATGTCATGTAGAAGATGGAGCAAACTTGTTTTCTGCTTTTCCAGAGAGTGGGAAATGAACCAATGACTTCAAATTACAAAAAAAGATTCCACCCAAACATTAGGAAGGCTGTTGAATTGTAAGAGCTGTTCAACAGTGAACGGAGTGAGTCGGAGGGGCATGGACCATCCTTCTTTGGAAGTCTTCAAACATACTTATGTCAGCTTTGTGCTGCCTATAAGCATTTTTTTTTTGCAGCCAGTTTCAGTATTCTTTGAATTTTACTGTGCTATATCTGTGTAAGAAACTGTAACTATGTTTTTTTGTGATTGTAGTAGGTTATGAATAAGACAGTATGTTGTAACTGGAGACAGTGATGTGAAATTGAAAGTAATATTGAATTTTCATAGAACATTTGACTGTGCTTTTTGCAATTCTGAATATACTGTACATACTACTTCACATTTATTCACTGATGTTGCAGATGGTTTTGAAAAGGTTTTGATCAGTTCACACCTGTCCTTTTGCATAGTTCTATATTTGACAGAAAGGGGTACTTTGAGCCTTTTAGTGTTTTCAGTTCCCTAGAGATTAGGACATGAAACTATAAATCCAAATTACAGTAAAATAGATTCCATCTAAACATTAGGAATAACTAATATAAACCTTATGAAGAACTGTAAGAACTGTTAACAGAGGCTGGATGAGCATTTTTCAAGAATGGTTTAGTTGTGTATCCTACATGGCAGTGAGTTGGATCAGATGACCTTTGTTATCCCTTCCAACTCCAAGACTGTACAGTTCTATAAAATGCAAAGCACCTAACTTGCTAAAGCAGCATATAAATGTTATATGTCTTCCTGATGACTCTCTTTCATGATGGCATATGAATATATAGCCACAGAAGTTTAAATCCATTTTTGTGTTGTTTTACTATCTAAATGTAAAAATTAATTTTGAAACATTTCTTTTACCTAGTCATAATTCATGAAAGGGGCACTGCTAAGCCTTTAAATTTTTAAAAAAATCTCCACAAAATAATTTGTTTCCTAGGCCCTCATGTAAAATATGAAATTCTTACAAAGTGTCAGTGTCTAAGAAGTTGCTATGTAGTACAAGGTACTGTAAATTATTAACATGTCTGCTGCAGAAGCTTCCTTTATCAAATATTTAAAAGGCATGTCCCAGGACTATGTATTAGCGAATGTATAAGATGCATATAATTAATCAGTTGCACTTCCTCCTTGTTAGCATCTTTTCTGTGTGTATTTTGTCAGGAAATGCTATGCTCCAATGTAACATGACATTCTGACCCGGGCAGCTGATCATGTCAAAGGGGCATGACATGTTCATGACACCATATGACTCACTAAGAGACAAGAGCCAGACTATGTTTCAGTCTCTTCATCAATTAGCAGCAACAATCAATCACAAGAAGGGATAATGAAAGTGATCTAATGATCCTGATGACCACACTGTTCTTTCCACCAGTGAGACAAACCAGTATGAATAATATTATTTATGTTCACCATATTAATATGAGTGCACGATTCTTTTCATCCAAGCTGATGAATTATGAAAAATTGGGGCAAGAGGGACAAAGCAGTCAAGAATATATGGAATTATGAGCATATTTTAAAATAGACTATGATTACTGCTGAATTTAGATATTTATTTTCACAAGGATTTTTTTTATGAATCCAATTTGTCATTCCAGCTAAAGCAGACCAATAGAGTAAACTGTTTGACATATATGTAAATCCTGTGGCTTCAAGGGTTCTACTTTAATTAGACCTAGAACTTAGATTTAGACTTTTATTTCAATAGAATCCTCTGAATCCTTTTACTATACATGTCAGGCTTAAGACATCATTTTTCTACCAGCAATGAAGGGTGCCCTTTGATAAATAAATAAATCAATCAATATTTTATTAGCCTATAAGGGAGTCTTTGAGATAATAGTTAAGTGATTGGATAATACTTAAATAATTTTAGTAGAACCGTAGATCAGATTTTGTACCTACATTTAATAATAGTTCTTTACAAAAACTTAAATCTTCCAGCCTGACATGATTTAAAAGAAATATATTACTATAAATGAGAAGACCCACAGGAATTTATTTCCTTTCTTTCAAGGACATTAAATAAATATGTCCAGTCTGGGATTTACTTGAACTTAAAAGGAGCTACATGATATTGTTTGTTAAGCTGTTGTTGTTTTCAAAAGAAGAGGATCACATTCTGTCTACTTCATTTGGGTGGACAGAAAGCAATATTAAGCTTTTGGAAAATGCAACTGTTTAGAAATCTGAGAACAAACAAGAAACAGGTCAACCACTGATGGGGAAGAACTGGCCAAAAAAGACATTGCCAAGAAAAGGAACCATATAATTGCAACAGGAATTAAAAAAAAAAGACTTGCATAAACCTGGGGATTAAAAATGATGAATTATGGACTTGTTAGAGGAAAGGTCCACCTGTTTATTCACCAACACGCACAATTAGCATTTAAAGCTGCTGATGCTGGAAGTGGTGTAATTTGTTTATAGCTGCCAGTTATGGGAAAGGTTATGTTAGACATTTCTAACCAAAAAAATAGACACGGAAAATAAGTACCTAGTCTTTTGAGTTCAGCATGCCACCTGCATATTTATTTATTTATTCCAGCCCAGCTTTGCTGATCAACACAGCAGCATCAGGAGCAACCACATATTTTCTTATATAGGTTTTCTTACAGACTACTTTTACTAAGAGGCTAAAGTTTCCATGCAGAGAGCCATAGAAAGCAAAATTTCCAAAGAGAAATAAATAAATAAAACAAAACAAGCCGAAGCCTTACCAGGTGAAAATGTGACTGAGAAATGTAAAAGTATTGTCTGACTCATACAGTTTTCGGATAATCGATATTCAAATATTTCCAAATCATATACAGTAGGCCCACCATAACCATGGGGGGGGGGGGTTGCCTCCAGCAGCCTCCACTGATAATAAAAATTAGGATGCTGAAGTCCCTTATTTAAAATGCTGTAGTGGAGGGGATGGCAAGCCCTGTCTACCAGGCATGCATTACACATGAGGGTGGGGAAGAACCCAAATTGCAGTGACTCTCCTGCTCACCTCCATAGCTTGGGAGAGTAGTCCCAGGGCAGCCATCGAAGTGGTGGCAAACCAGGCACACATTCTTCAAACTCCCCCAATGCTTCCGGGAGGCCCACCAGCTGCCCAATTCTGTCTTTGAGATGGTGGCTGTGCCGCTTCTCTTCTTTCATTCACAAGGTGAAAGCAGCAGCTGGCAGGGTCCCTGGAAGTGGGGGAGCCCAAAGAATGCATGCTTGGAGCTTACTGTCACATGGGCTTACTGCCTAGGAACTGCTGCCCTGGTACTGATCACCCAGGCTGTGGAGGTGAACAGGAAAGCCATTGGCTGGGGGCAATTTGGATTCTCTTCTCCTACAGCATGTATGGGTACTTGCTTTGTTAGATCACCTGTATTTTTGTAATATATTCACACAGACACACAGACACAGAAAGAGAGAGAGAGAGCCTCCACAGACCAGCATCGGGGTGTAGTGAAGGCATGGCATCCACATGATGCACACCCCAACTCTTCCCCCATGCTGGCATGACACAGGTGGCATCACTGTGCTCCTCTGGTGCTGTGTCCACATAATGCAGTGCCAAAGGAGTGCTGAAAAGCCACAGCACCAGCGGCTATGGCAACCTTTCCACAGCACAAAAAAGAGACTGTTCAACCCCAGAGTCTGTTCAGCCACAGAGTCCGCAGTTTTTTGAATCTGCATACCCATAGCCCACGGATACAGCAGGCCCATGGTATGCATTTTGCGCACAAAAGTGGGGGAGAAGAGTTTCTAACAATTAAATACACAACTTTCTTTATCTATAAATGATGATTAGCATTACATGTGCCCTTAGAGATAATATCCTTATACTCTTGAATCCAGAATCTCCCTTACCCACCCTTAGCCTGAAGGTAGTTATACTGTTTGTCTTATCATAGTATTCTGTTGTTGTTGTTGTTGTTGTTGTTGTTGTTGTTGTTAAGTGTTGGGTTTAACAAACATGGCTGTTGCTATGGATAAGCCAACTCTGTCTACTGCCTCTACAGAAGATGTTCATTTGAAAGCTTCCAACAGACTGGGCTTAGAAAAGCACTATGCCAGTTTTTAGAGAAAGGTCAGAAAACCCCAGAAACATGAAGCACAAAAGGATTATCAAATGGTAACTTTTCTTCAAGCCTGCAACATCTGGATCCAAAAACAGCCAAGCAGAGAATCACATGGAAGATGATCTCAATTGTTTAGCAAAGGTTGGCCAATCCTGACTTTACAGCAGTTTCTTTCCAAACCACTAATGTTTTATAGTTTCTGTTAAAAAGTTTATTTTTGTTCAGTTGCATAGACTGGCTTGCATCATGCATCAGACTGTTTCAGGGTAACTAAATCAGGTGTTCAACAATGTTTCTCCTTGGTTTCGGATATGAGCTCTACACCAGTAGTTTTCAGCATTAACCTCTTTAGATGTTTTAGGTTTCAACGTATAGAATTCCTAACCATTGGTTCGTAGTGAGGATACAAGCAGATGGTTTCTAGAGTCAATGTCAGCATCATGGCCAAATGTCCAATGATACTAAAAAGGTTCTTTTGTGTTTAGTAACCCATGCTAGACATCATAATTCAAGGCTGGAAATATAAAAAGGTGAGAATGGACCAGAGAAGTGAATATGCTTTTTAACAACCTGCTTATACTTTTCTCATAGCTATTAATATGGGAGATGGTTCACGGCAAGGGAGACACCATGATCATGAAGATGGTTTTCCTAGGGTGAGGCTTATCCATTGCACTCCGGGTGTGCTGACCCCTGCAATTTCCCCAAATGTGGGAAATTCGACTGCATAATTTGTGGTTGCATGCTGCTTGGTCCAAAATCTCTGGAGGGATAAATGCTGAGGAAGCCCTTCTCTAGACAAAGAGATCAAAACCCTTTCCTAGGTCCAGTCATATCTGCCAACTTTGCATTTAGTTTCCTGAGCACCCTGCAGATCCCATATTTCCAAGGTAATTCCCAAACTCAGTGAAACTATGATGGCATGGTGGCATCATTATGACATCCTAACATTAAGGCATGTTGAAGGTGCATGTTGAAGGGAGCCTCAAAAATTGCAGCAAGAATGGTTATTCCCCCTGCTCCTTTCTTCACTGCTTCTATTGTACATCTGAGAAGCAATTGTTGGAGGACTTAGCTAGTTATATTGGTGTAAGCTATAGTGGCAGCCAGTGGTCTGCCATTCCTTAAGGGGGGAAAATCAATACTATTTCATTTCCTGTTAGGCATGTTATACATTTCCAGTAATCTGTAATGAACCAAAACAATTAGCAACAGTTTCTCCTTTCCCTTAATTAGGGTGATATTCTTCTGGCCAACTAATTTGCGTATTTCAAGCATTTTCACACTTAGCTACTTTTAATTTGCAATTTACAAATACATTAGTTCTTAATTGCAGGTCAATAAAAGACGCAATTTGGAAAGTGTACATAAATAGTTAAATAGGCAGCTGAAAAGTAGCTTCAGATAAGGGTAAGGAGGAACCAATATGCCTATTTTTATTTTTTGACAAATGTAATAAGAAAACAGTCTGAAACATCAATTTCTAATAAACAGAAAGGACAACAAAATGACCCAAATGCTGTCGATAAATTCCAAGATATTAAGAAGCTTTACTATAGATATATCAAAAATAACCTTAGGTAAAACAGATTGTTTACATTATGAAGAAATTCAATTTTAGCAGCTTAGCTTAGAAGGATGCAGCTAGGGAATGAGCATCAACTAGGTGAACCATGAAGCACTTTTCAACTGATAATAAAATGATGGTTTGTTCAGAAGAGATAAAACTGTAGGAAAACTCAGAATGCAGTAGTTTTTGGAACATCAGGTTTTAGACAGTATGGAATTCACATTTAGATCCATAAAATAGAGCTGAACCTATTCCTGTTTCATAAATGAATTTTAAATGAGCAACTAAGCCTGATAAGCAACAATGGCACATTTATCTTGCTTTTCCAAATTGGAATAAGGAGTGATATGCAATTTTTACTCTTGATTTGGCTATACTGTAGAGTATTATGATCACCATGCCCACTTCATGAACCCTGATTGACCAAGATTATTTAAGAGACAAATCCAGCAAACATTGCCCTTAGTCCCAACTGCCTACATCTGCACTCAGTGTAACCAAGTGCTATCAACTGGCTGGTAGTATTTCCCCTGGGGCCCTTTCACACTATGTAAAAACCAATGGGTAACCTTGTGAGAATGTCACACTTTCTCAGCTTTAGAGAACGGCAATGGAAAACTGCCTCTGAAGAAACATGCCAAGAAAACACTATGATAGGTTCATCTTAGGGTCACCATACGTCAGAAATTACTTCAAGGCACACAACAACAACAAGTATAGAAGTATGATTTCACTTTAAATGCCATATATCAGGATTTGCTGCTTTAGGAGAAGACTTTAGACTTCTCAAACAGAGAATTCTAGGGCCTCACCAAACTTCCAACCCTTAGGTTGGTACCATGGCAGTTAAAGTGGACTCACAGCACTATAATTGTGAAGTGTAAAAAAGATCTCTGTTTTTTCATGGGATTGCACTCTGCCTCCCAAATGTTCTGATTCACCTTCTTAAAAATCTCTGTCCTTGAAAAGCAGTAGACCTGAATAAATGGCAGAGCAATTCTCAGTTACTTCTGTTATGGAAAAGGGTGTATGAAGCTCAATGTTACCTTGTCCTGTGGCAGAGAAAAAGAACAAAGAGAACCAGAAACAAGGGCAATAATAATAATAAAAACATAAGAAAGATATGTAGGATCAGATAGAAGGCCCTTTTAGTTGATGATTCTGTTCCCTTAGTGGCAAGTAGATGCATACACAGTGTAAAAGTATACTTCTACTTGTGTTCCACAACAACTAGTGTAGAGAGACATAACTATGATCATGATAGTGCAAGCTCATGAATCCTTGGCATAGGGATGCAATCCTGGACAATTTTGTCCCTGCACATGAGGACAAACCATTATGGTACTCTTTGCTCTACTGTGGGGGAAAAACAATATTTCTTTGCAGTATCTTCCCATACTTTGAATGTCCCGAAGTGGTATGACAGAATTATTCTGTGAATAAACACATGTGGGGTTTTTTGTGTAAAAAAAGTTTTCTGCACAAAAAACAGATTTCCTGAACAGTGCAAGAAATCCACTTTCTGTTAGAAAACAGTTTTTATGCCAAAAAACTGATCTGTTTTCCTTATAGAATAATGCTTCACAATATTTTGGGATGTCAGGTACCATGAGAAAATTTAGGAACATTCTCTCTGGCCTGTTATTCTTCCAAACAGGTTATTTAGACTGTCAGACAAACTGCTCTTTGATGTGGGGATGAGAAATTATGACTATCCTTTCTATCCTTACATTTGGACCATTCATATATGTCTCGTATTCCCATACAGTGGCTTCCAGGAATCAATGGACCTGACCAGAATCATAAGGAAGCTCTAATTATAATGGACCACATATTTGATGATGTCAAGGAGTATTTCTAGAGATCCCAGTCTAATAACATCCACATGCTGGGGAAGGAAGCAGTGAATGGGAAGCACTAAGGACCAAAAAGAAAAGGGCATCACAACTGAAAGGGCTACATTTTTAGTGCAGATGCCAATGCTGACAATTCATCAGGTGAATTATATTTTCATGTGCCACTGATCCCTTCTCCCTTGCCTCAGACACTATTAAAGGTACTGTGAACCACCTGAAGGGCACTTAGCAGACAACTTCAGGGAAGGATCTGTGGGAAAACAGATTGGCTCAAAGGGGTTCAAACCTCCCTTTCTCCATCCAAAACAGGGAGAAGGAGCAGCCTACAGCTGTTGCCCTGAACTCTTATGAGAAAGGGTGCAACATAGATCAAATAAATAAACAAACCAATCTGAGAATCTCCAGCATAGAGTTTGCAGTCATGGTTAACTTCACATCCAGTTTGACCCTAGCAAGGTAGGTCAAATTGGACATTGACCCATTAGAAATTGTTTTGGAAGCAAAGGACATGAAACTCTTGTTATTTGGGGTGTTTAAACAGAACATTTTAGTAGTGTTTAAATGCAAGGCAAATTCTGAGGTGCACCAATCTTCGAAGTTCAAAGAAAAGAGGCTGGGGGGAACATCAGGTTTGCTCAGCAATTACAGGGGAGGAAGTTGAAACAATCATTTAATTAAGGTTACAAATGGGCCATGCTGCTGCTATGGTTTCAAGCTACAAAAAAGACGACCTTCCAGGAACAAAGCAGTAAATAAAAAATGCTCACTCCCTTTGGAAATAGCTCTTCCCATGTCTTCATGTCCTTTAACTGATCATTTGCTGCACTTTAGTCTGTACAGGAAAGATGATCCAACTCCATCAAACAAGCTGGCTTCAACCTTTACATGCATGCCAGATGGCTTTGAAAAAGCAACATTAAAGAGGCAACGCTGAGCAAAGTTAATGAGATATTCACATCTCACATTACCTTTGGGTATGTGAATTTGGTCAAACTAATAATTTAGCTATCTGAGTACTCCAAAATGGGCTCTTAATACACACTTTGTTTCTGGTCCAAAATAGTTACAGTTAACAGATCCTGACTTTCACGTTCACGAAATTGATATATACAGTATGGTGTTTCTGTCTCATATACTTCCTCCCTTCTTTGGCTCCCTCTCTCTCTCTACCCTAGCAAAGCTAGTTTCACAGGAAGACTACCCTGGGATGAAGAAGGAGGTTGGCTGGCCAATGAACTGTCGGCAAGTCTCATTGCCACAATATTCCTGCCCCTCATACCCATCATTTTGCCAAGGGAGCAGCTGGGCTACCACCTGATCCCATTTAGAGACACCAGATTCAGCTATTGGGCTTCCAGCTTCTGATATCGAATATAGTGAATTTGTATCAAACTGGAAAGAATGAGTAGTTGTGTTGATTTGGTGTTGTTTCCCTCCCTTCTCCTCCTCTATTTACTTATAACCTGCTTTTCTCCAATAATGCGACTCAAGGTGATTAACAACATAATTAAGAACAATAATGACTGAAAACTATACAATACCTTCAAAAAAAGTATAACTATAAAATCATTTAAAATATCATTTATAAAGTTAAAAACAGTATAGTTCATTAATAGATTTAATACAACCATCAAAACAACACTACACAGCATTAAAAGACCTTCCAGTTTCTAAAAGTCTGACAGCACACAATGTTTTAGCTTCCTGGTGGAAGGAAAGCATCCTGGCTCCTTTAGGGAGGAAGTTCCAAAGTCTGGGAGAAGAAATCAAGTAGGTCCTCATTCCTACCAAATGAGCTGGAGAATGCGGTGAGACACTAAAAAAGGTCTCACCATAAGATTTCTAATGGGCTCATAAAGTACACATAACTACAAAGCTTCTTACTATTTTAGAATATAAATCCCAGAATGCCCTTAAGGGTTTTAGTTTTAAAAAAGTAGCCCTTCCAAGCTGACTGAAGTACAATGAATATTGGCTTGGAGAATGAGATATGATCTTTTCAGTTGTAGCAGCTACTGTAATTCTCTCTCAGAAGGGCCACCTGTAACCATCTCCTCCATGCTGCTGGTTAGAACCAGAGGAAAACTTTTTGTTTGCCCAGGCATTTTCTTTCTTTTTCAGCTTGTATATTTTGTTTACCATGGTATGTAATTCTGTTTGTACCTTTTTTTGGAGGAGGGGTGTTGTATTACCTTTTGGTTTTTAATTGTATATCATAATATGGCCTAATTCTATAAGCCACTTAAGTGTGCTTTAGGTCCGAAACACATGAGCCAAAAGTGCTGGCTTCGGGGGGGCATGACTTACAGGTGACACAAGCACCAGCGAAAGAAGTGCAAAGAAAAGAAAAGAAAAGAAAAGCACTCCTTGCCAGTGGCCCTTTTAGGATTGCTGCAGTGCTGCCCTCAGGACCGTGGTGTCTAGTTGCCATGGTCCCATACCGAATGGGGAGCGTCCAGGGCTGGAGTGGCCAGAGGCTGTTCCCAGCTACCAGTTTGCTTGATGCCTTAGTCTTCTGGACTAAGCCTTGGACAGGCAACCACAAACCCCTGTGATATCAATCCCATAATGGATAGCCAACAAGTTATAAATGAAAGGAGCTGTATTCCAAAAACTCCAGGTTGTTGTTGATTTAGATTTGTTAATGAACTATCAAAGAAACAAATAAATAAATTCCAGTAAAAAACAGACTTCAGAGTGTCTTCTTTACATGAGATTTCTGAATCATCCATTACCCAGTCAATTCACACAACCATAGAATCTCAGAAGAGATCTCAAGGCCCCTAAAGTGGTTGCCCCAAATGAGTATGGTCCATGTTTCTGCTGATGGCACTGGATGGCTATGAAAAGCAGCTCACATCTACAAAAAAGGGAAACTATGCACAGTTCCATGGAGGAAACAGTAAACAGACTTCAAAGTGAATAGTCATGTGTAAGCTGAGCAAAGTACTGTGCCATGGTTCACTGTAAGAAAGAAGTTTCATTAAGATATACCAAAAATACAGCCATCTATAGCCCCATCCACACTGCATAAAGAAAACTGGTGTGAGTATATTAAATGCAATAAAGAAAAAAGAAGCGGCAGCAGCAGCTAATATTCATCATTATAAGATACTGATATTTCACTAAATCAAACTAAAAAGTGTAGGGGAGAACTCATCAAATTCTAAACATGGTTGAAAATATTATTCCAAATATATGCAACAGACCAAGATTAATAAGCATTCCACCATCTAAAGCTGTCACATAAAATTGCACTTCTCCTCGTAACCAAACTAGACTTTCTATATAAATTACACTGAACATCATCAACTCAGACACATTTGTACTAAGCACAGATTTATCTTCGAGCTAGTTATCCAATACTAACATGACATAGCTAATAAATTAAGACAGCTTTATGGGAGTTCTAACCTGAAAGCTGAAGTCTACAGCAAGTAATAAAGACATTAAAATCATATTTGCCTTGGATAATCTAAAAACATGAATTTTAGCTTATCTTTCTGTATACCCCAGTTTTAATATATCATAGAAATTTAAGTGCATAAGACTGTTCAGATTTTTCATTTGAATGCAAACAGAAAACTTCTATCTACATAGAAAACTATAATATACAAAACAGAGTGGCCATACTTTAGATTCAATAATATTCATGTCAAACCTTGGTGAAGTACTGAAGAGGACACCGGAACTTCTCATTTCATCCTTTTACCAACTACATTTTGATATTTTTCCAAACGCAGATAAGCCTTGGTTAGTTTTAACAGTGTTTTACTGATACTAAACATCCTGAAATCTTGGTTTATAAAGCGGGCTTATTACAACAAAGTATAGTTAAAATTAATTACAATTTATAATTTGGACTAAATATTACAATTATTAAAAATATAGTTAAAAAGTGAAGCCAGGCTGGAGAACGATCAAGAAGGTTGAAGGAGAAAGTTCAAAGTACTGGACATTTAAGCTTGATCTCTTAACACTAAACTATAGCTCATTATTATTTCTGAACACAAGAACATGCAATTACAGTGAAGTATTTTTTCAACAGGACACCTTCCAATATTTTAAGGCATTTTTAAAAAGTAAACTGTATTATTGAGGGATGTTTTGTTTGAAAAAAAAACAATCACAGTATAAACAAACAGAAGGAAGTAGTTTCAGTACAGGTTTAGTCTCCATTATTCCAAATGCTTGGGACCAGAAGTATTCTGGATTTTGAAGTTTTTCCGATTCTGGAGTATTTTCATATACATAATAAGATACCTTGGAGATGGGACACAATTCTAAACATGAAATTCATTTATATTTTGTATAAACTTCCCACACATAGCTTGAAAGTAATTATACACAGAATATATAATTTTGTGCATGAATCAAAGTTTGTACAGTATATATTGCACAATCAGACAGCAAACATGTCATTATATCAGCCACCCCATGCAGACAATTTTGGATATTGGAATATTTAGGATTTTGGAATTCCAGATAAGAGAGACTCAACTCGATCTCTATTTTCATACATTACAATGAACACATGAAATGCACCTTTTCAATGATAATTAAATACAGTGTTTCATGGCTTAGAGTTTAGTCCTAGAACCTATTAATCAAGCCAGGGTTCAGTCCTAGAACAGATGGAGAAACCAAGAGAGAAGAGGACATGCTTTCCAGAAAGATTTAAAGAAGCATGTATGTGAATCAATTCTCTGTACAGCCACCTTTTAGTCACTATCAGAGGCTAACAATCTTGAAACCATTTCTAAATTTGTGTACTGGGTGGCTGTCTTGTGTCAGACAAGCAATCCTACTCTGGCTTTTTATCTGTGGTTAGCAATACCAGTACTAAGTACTAAGGTCAACAAAATGTGTCAGATAAGTGCTGCCAACTCACGCTGCTAACACTTCAAAGCTATCTTTATGGACACAAAATGGATAGAAAAGCCAGATGTTTTTAATCTTCCAAGCCTTGGTACTACTGCACTTTCAAACTAACAGGCAACTGATGGGAAGGAAGGGAGTAGCATGCTGGGGAACAATCCAAGAATTAACCTGTTTGATCTTCCATACACCCCAAACAGTTTTCCTGCACACTGTCAAGGTGACCTAGAGCAGTCTGCATGTAAGTTCTTGTGGAGATCTAACAGTGTTGTGCTCTTTGTTCTAAAGTCAGAATATCTGAAACAATAGGTTTTTTTCATAAAGGGTCCTTCTAGCTGGATAAGAAGACTATACATAAAAAGAAAGACATAAAACCTTTTAACTGCAAATTATAAATAGTTCTTGGAGAGAGGGAGGGAGGGAGGGAGGGAGGGAGGAAAACACAGAGGGAGAGAGAGGGGGAGGAGAAAGAGTTGATTAAATTACAAGAAAGAGTGGCATTTTAAAGTGTGGTTTTAATCTTATTGGAATTTAGGGTGATTATACAAAGTTTGGTTTGAGTGTTGATTGCAACTCTGAAAACCAGGAATTGAATCTCTGCCCAGCCATTGAAACCTACAGGGTGACCCTCGCACTCTTTCAGTCTCAGAGGAAGGCAAAGACAAACTCCCTCTGAACAAATTTTCCAAGGAAACCCCATGATCAGTTTGTCTTGGGGTTTCCAGAAGTTGGAAATGACTTCAAGGCACACAGCATACAAAATATAATTAAAGATAGAATCCAGTTGATAACATACAGTGTGTCTGATATCCTGTTGACACCAGTTTATGCATTTTTGGGAACACTGAAGAAGGCAATATCAACTATCTCGTTTCACAATGTCTTAATCTCAATTCTGCCATAGCATCCAAGGAATTCCCTGGTGTGGCTCCATCTCCCCAGACTATTCATTATCTCTGGCATATTCCAGCTGCTTTTGAGCATCTGGAGAAGAAGGAGATGCTTTACAGTGGGGGTGGATCTTTTTTGCATAGCCGCACCAAACACTTGGATATGCAGGCTCTGTCCTTTTTTTAATGTGCACCTGCACCAGTGCATTTATATGCAGCTTTAGGGTTAGGGTTACTCTCTTGTTCGGCTTATCTCACGTTCGGATGTTTATATGCAGGGTTGAAGGTGTACATTTTCTGGCTTGAGTGAGACTATCGCAACTTCTTTTTGCTTCAGTTTTTAGCCATGAGGTGTGGTTTCAATCTGGTTTCTGTCCACTTTGAAGGCTTGCATCATCTAAATGTCCCGCCTTCAAAGCAAATGGAAACCATTTTATTTGGCCAATTTGTTTCACCCCATAGAAATGGCCATGCTATTCCATGTAGTGAATTGCTAATAAACTTTAGTGCAATCACATGGTGCCTAAAGCACATGAAAATAGTTTTAAGTGGCAACCATTTAAACTGGTGTTCCATTTTGGTGACAATCTTAATTAATGGTGTAAACCACCAAGTTATGGGCAGGCTACTCTGCATGACACATGACAAGCCTACAGGGATGGCAGCCTCTAATGCCAGGCAATAGGCATATAAAACAAAAGTTTAGAATATATTACAAGTGAAGCCACTGAATCCAGAACAGCTGAATTCTCGCATGAGATATGTCGAGGGTAAAATTTAAGGACATAATGCAAAGGATTTAAAGCAGTGGTCTCCAAACTCTGCCCTTTAAGAGATTTTGGACTTAACCTCCCAAAAGCCTCAGCCATGTTGGCCAATAGTCTGGGATTCTAGGAGCTGAAGTCCAAAATCCCTTAAGGTGCACAGTTTGGGGATCACTGATCTAAAGTACTGTATGAAGCAAAGGAAAAAATGTCAATGAATGTACAAAATTCCAGCAGCCATAACTTTTTGTGCTCACTCTTAAGGCTGGATGGATGAGATGGTAGAGGCAGGGGTGCTTCCAGGACAGATTATACTCTTGCCTTTCCCAAGGGGATGGTTCCTTCTTTTAAATAAGAGTTAAGATATAATACTTACATTCATCAGTGGATGAGTTGACTCAGGTTTTGGGGGTCAAATTTTGACCTAAATTTCTAGATTTATAAATGAATATATACAGTAATCTGGATGAACAGACATCTGGGAGAAACAATTTCTGGCACATCTTTCCAGTCTACCAAGATGTTTGAATTGGGAGAACAAGTTCTTAGCACATGACATACATTAATTGGCTTACCAAGAACAAGCATTCAGAGACATAGCCATGTTAGTCTGGAATATCAGTATGCAAATAGATCTTGTAGCACCTCTAAGACTACTTGTGCAAAAGAAGTTGTAGCATTAGCTTAGTCTGAAAAAGCTTATGCTACAACTTCTTTTGCACAGCCTCAAAGCTGCTACCAGATACCTTTGCATACCAAAGAAAGAGTGTTTTTGTTATGAGCAGGAGCCAGGTGAATGGATAGTACGAATAATATAATTGTTACTTTCAATATATTTGAATTTACATCCCTTGGAGATATATGATCCACAGTTCCATCCCCTCCAACATTTCATAGGTGGAAATTGAAACACATGTGGCTGAGTAACATCAGGTGTGGTCAGGCAACAACAGAGCAAAAATTATTAATTAGGAAGAACACAAGACTGCTATTTTATGCAGTGAAACCATGGAGTTTATATACTCCATTTAGGAAAGCTGAAAAGAGAAATAAAAACCCCTAATGAGCTTAAATGGGAGGGCAAGACTCTGCCCCTCTGCTCCTTCCTGCTGATTTAACTGAGTGCAAATTATTTAGAAATCTATTTGCAGAAACTGAAGTAAGTCAGGGATGAAGAAGGAAAGTGGGTGGAAGAGAAAGTGGAGCTTTTTAAAAAGGACCTGAAAAAGTGGGACATCAGAGGATTAATCGGGAATAGCCCTTTCAACTGTTTCTGTGTCCTTCATCCTTTACATACAAAAAAGATTGTTTTTTCCCCACCCCATATTCTCTCAGTCAGTCTTAAATTAATTTTTATAGTATTAAGCTAAACAACTTTTTAAAAAGTCAATAAAAACGGGAATGTTTTCTTCTCTAAAGAAGCAATGAAAAATATCCTGCCAATGATGCCAAGCAGTAAAGAGGTTTATTCTATACAGGGCAATAAGTTACTATGGTAGAAAAATGCCTAGCAAAAAAAAAAAGAACACAGCTCTTGAGATAATTAAAGTGCTTTAGACCACTAGCCAATTGATTTTCTCCTTGTAAAGGTAGCTCAATTGAAATGTTCAGAATAAATCATGTGTTAAAATTATCTTCTAAAGTAAGAGCTGAGTGCATATTGATTAATAATTATTTGCACTAACAGACTCAACTAAGGCAATGCCATCAATTACTCTAAAAATCTGCAAGATCAATCACAATGGAATCAGAGTTAAAAGTTTCACTATATTTCTTCTAGGATTTTAGACCTACAATTCAAAGTGACAACCATTTAAATCGGGGGCCCTAAAGGCAACCTGACTTCCTGATCTTGTAGTTTCAAAGAAACATGGCTTTGCAAAGTCTTTTCTAGCTAACCATTTTAGGGACATATCTCATACTATCTAAAAGTTAAGGTTAAAATTATATTAACTATTAGGATTTTAATATTTTAATAAAGATGAATAAACAAGAACTAGTGTGGTGTAGTAGTTTGAGTGATGTACTACAGCTTTGAAAACCAGGGTTCAAAACCCTGATCAGCCATGGAAACCCACTATGTGATCATATGCAAGTCATACTCTGTAATCCTCAGAAGAAGGCAATGACAAATGCCTTGTGAACTAAAATTTGCTTTTAAAAAAAGTTTAAAAAAACTTGATTGTATAGAACAAAATAAACAATAATCCAATCCAATCCCATATGAAGATATATTATAAACAATAATATTAATACTAAGATTGATTTAACATAGATACAAACCACGGACATTCTGCTGTTACTAAGAATAGGGTGGGAATATCATAGCCCTGCTGCTTCTATCATTCCTCATACCTCATTCATATGCAGTGTATGTGTGACAGGGAAGAATGCAATAAAGAGTCAGCTGAGATCTCTCTGTACAGCTGGGAAACCTGTATAAATACTTATATCATAGATAGGTCAACTTCAGAGATGGACGATGTCATGGTGATACTGCTCCTAAACTTTTCACAAGGGTCTCAACCCTCCCCCCTCACTATACATTTGGGTCTTAGAGTCCCCACCTATATAGGGGGCTTGTTGCCCATGATTATCCAAAATAATATTTTAAAAAAACCCATGACAAAAAAAGAACTAATGCCAGAAAGTGTGGTTCCTCTAATAAATGAGATTAAACAAATCCTCAAATGCCCTCTTTGGGCTAACCCCTGCTTCTGAGTCTAAAAACAACAACATCATCAAAAACAGTAACAACCACCACCACCACCACCACATGTCAGTTTTTGTTTCAATTGTCCTTTTAGAGCTTCTGAGGACGTGGGTGTCACCACGCATGGGTCCTGTGGAAATGAGAGTTGCCAAGGAGTTGCAGAGTTGCCAAAGCTAATCATCCCTGCACTTTCACTGAATGTGAAAGTCATACAAACACAAAATATATCGAGTGTAAGCAGTCGGGATGTCTATCTTTCCTTCTGACCACTATGAGAAAAGTAAAGAGCTATATTTGTTGTTATGTGCCTCCAGATTATTTCTCATTTATGGCAACCCTAAGGCAAACCTATTAGGGGGGCTTTTTACATTGGCAAGAAAGTGTGACATGAAGTTGCACTTTCCTTAATGCTTAGCAGCTAGACAGCAAGCCCCAGGTGTGCATTTAAAAAGTACAGGGCAGCTAGACTGAGGTTTTTTCTGTGGCTCAGCAACTATATGGGAAGCTGTCAAAACGCTACAAACACAGGCGGAGCAGCTACATGGGCGGCAAGGAACGTGGCTTTTAGCCGCGCTTTAAACATTTTTTTCCCTTGCTGGCTGCGAATTGCGCAATTGCGCAGGTACACCATACAGTCGGAGCTTATCACATGGGGGAGTACAGGACCATTCCGAAAGAGGGAGAAAGTGAGGTCAGTTCGGAAATGCACATGATTACGCACAAGCTCATCACACACAAAACAAGAGAGCATCTACACAAAAAGAAAATGCAGAGTCAATACGAAAGAATTCATCACATGTGAACATACTGGTCGGCTTTCTGTTGCAAATTAAGGCATCTTGGGAAATGGTAGCAAAGGCTCATGGGAGTTGTAGTCTGTGTTCTGTCAGAGCATTATATTGAGTTGTCTTGAGGTTTCAGCCCTCTGTCCAGGAGGGATTCCCATATGTCCTCCATTCTTGAGCAGAGGCCCCCTTTTCCAAGTTGACCAGGCATGTCCTCCTTTGCCAGGAGACATCCTACTTTTCCAGCCTTCTTTTTGAAGAGGAAGCAGGAGGGCCAGGCGTGCTCTGGCCAGGCTCTGGGGGTCTCTTCCTGGCTCCTTCCCTCCCTCCCTCCTTCCCCGCTGCCTTCCTCCTCCCTTTGGCTGAGAGAGTGTGACTTGCAGGGAGGAAGGGCAGCGGTGGTGCTCCAGGTCCTCCTGATGCTGGGCCAGGGCAAGCTGGAAACAGGAGGAGGAGGAGGAGAAGGGGAGGGACCTGGAGCACCTCCGCTGCCCTGATTCCCTGCAAGTCACACTCTCTCAGCCAAAGGGAGGAGGAAGGCAGCCAGGAGAGAGCCATGGAGCCTGGCCAGAGTGTGCCTGGGCCTGCCTTCTCCTCCCCCCTTCGGCTGAGAGAGTGTGACTTGCAGGGAAGCAGGGCAGCGGAGGTGCTCCAGGTCCCTCCCCTTCTCCTCCTCCTCTTGCCAGCTTGCCCTGGTCTGGCTGAGCGCCTCCAGTGCCCTGCTGTCTCCCTAGAAGTCACACTCTCTCAACCAAAGGGAGGAGGTGAAGGAAGGTGCAGGCGCACTCTGGCCGGGCTCTGAAGGTCTCTTCTTGTCTTGGCACCTTCCCTCCCTCCGTACTTGTATCGCTGCCTTTAAATGGGCGCTTTAAAGATACAGAGCCCCATTTAACCGTTCAACTACACCTTAGCCTTTAGATGCAATAGGGGTGCTTTTTACATTGGCTAAAAGGGGCGGTCCAAACTCGCCCCTTCTAGCGGCGAGATGAGGCCTAGGCTGCCACACGGGCAGCCCCAGAGGCCTCATCCCGCCGCAACGACCCGCCACAAAAAAGAGCTCCGGGATCGAGCTCTTTTTTTGCGGCGCGGGAAGGGCGCGATTGGCGCCCTCCCGCGCCACCAGAGCGTCAAAACGTGCGCAGCGCGTCAAAACGCTGCGCACGTGATGACGCTTGTACGGCGCCACCGTGTAGACGCCGCCATCTTTAAATGGCGGCGTCCATGCGTTTTAGGCTTAGGGAGGGTGTAAAGGCTACGCCCTCCCTAACCCTAAATGCGGGCTTTTTAGCCTTAAAAGCGCCTTTTTTTGCCCGTGTAAAATGGGCCAGCAATGCTGCACCCTTTTTAAAAAAGTAGTGGGGAAATCAAACTACTTTTTAAAGGCACTTCTTCTCCCTTAAAACTCCAAAATAGTGTTTTCATGGCACACTTTCCCTTTTTCTCATCTAAAGGCTGGGTTTTCAAGCAGCCTTCAACACACCTCTTTTTGCCAATGTAAAATGGGCCAGCTCCTTTTTAAAGCACTTCTTCTCCCTTAAAACTCCAAAATAGTGTTTTCATGGCACACTTTCCCTTTTTCTCATCTAAAGGCTGGGTTTTCAAGCAGCCTTCAACACACCTCTTTTTGCCAATGTAAAATGGGCCAGCTCCTTTTTAAAGCACTTCTTCTCCCTTAAAACTCCAAAATAGTGTTTTCATGGCACACTTTCCCTTTTTCTCATCTAAAGGCTGGGTTTTCAAGCAGCCTTCAACACACCTCTTTTTGCCAATGTAAAACGGACCATGGGGTTTTCTTGGCAAGATTTGTTCAGATGAGGTTTGCATTGCCTTTCCCTGAAGCTGAGAGCATATGATTTGCCCAAAGTCACCCAATGGGTTTCATGGCTGAGTGGAGAATTGAACTCTAATCTCTGGAGTTGTAGTCCAACACTCAAACCACTATGCCATGCTGGCTCAAGAACTATATATTGATTAAATTGCATTTCCAGGTATTCTCTCATTCCATTATATATTTCTGTTTAGTTTTGTATTCTTTTGCATTGTATTAAATAAGTTTTTTTGCTGTAAGACTTTATTGCACTAAGTGGCATATAAATACCGATTATCGTCATCATCACCAATACAAACAGCAACTGCAATTAGACATTTGTGCATATTCAGAGGGTACTTTGTAGGCATTATTTAGAGGTATATCCTGCAGATTTAAGTGCAACATAGTTGCAATGAAATGGCTAAAGGAAGAGGAAACCTCCCTGACTGTTATAGGGCCACATCCACTGACCTCAACCCACCAATCCACATATTTAGGAAAGCAAGTGATGCTACTCATACAGATGTTTCTTTTTCATGCAGATGTACATACATAAATACATTCCATCAGTGTTCCATGGCATATGAAGGGTTCACACACAGAGAGAAAGAGAGAGGGGGGGGACCACTTTTAAACAGCCACAGCCACATCCAATTCCTTGCAATAGATGTGGAGGTTTTCTTCAGGTTAGGCAAAGGGGGAAGAGTTTAAACATCCCAGATAGGGGTACCTGGACTTGCTTAAAGAGGCTAAACTGGCTGGACCAGAGTAGTCTGAGTTCCCCTGTCCAGGAATAGTCTATAAAAACATCACTTCTTTTTGCAGGCAATGAAATGCCATACAGGGAGGGAACAGAATGGAATCTATGGCATAAACCAGCTTGACCCAGTATGGAAATTCTTGTGAGAAATCCATACACAATTCATCAGTAAAGATGTTGGTGTTGCACGGTGCCAAAATGTAATTCCAAGAGAACTCAATCCCTTTCCCATCATCAGATTGTTGTCACGCTGTATATTTTGCAGAACTGTGTGCAATTAAGTCATTTCTGAGGTTAGTTTTATGATGCATGAAAATATGCTGCAATAAGTAGCTAAAGGGGTGGGATCAGAAGACTTTAAACAAAAGAACGATTTGCTATGAATATAACACATAGATAGGATTCATAAGACTATTTTTGTCACCAGAAAATGAACTGGAATATGTACAATTTGTTCTAATAATACTCAAAGTAAGATAATCAGATCTGAGTATTAGGTAGCTGCTTGCTAAACTGATAAAATTAATTCATGGAATTTGCTATCACAGCTTGTGGTGACCGACACTAAGTTTCAATGGTTTAAAAGAAGGAACAGATAAGTTCATAGAAAGCAAATCCATCAATGGCACATTAATTAGGATGGCCATATGCTTCCTCCAAGATCAGAACCACAGTAGAAATGCATATGCTTTGTGTATAGAAGATCCCAGGTTCAAATTGTGGCATTTCCACTTCAGGTAGGAAAAAATCCAGAAGGAGGAAGAATCCTCGAATTGGGTTTGGGCATCATGAAGACAGTCTGGAACCAATTCAGGCTTTTGACCCTGTTTCATCACCCATGTAGACAAGGCCTTACTTGATGAGCCACTGTAGGAAACCGAATCCTAAACTACATAGTCACATCCAGCAGATCTCTTCTTATGTACTGTTATGTTTAGATCTTGGAAAAGCTTCCTTCTGAACTAAAATTCCCAGAAACCCCCAGCCACCATAATCGGTGGCCATGCTACCTGCTGGATTTTGGGACCTGAAGTTCTATACATAATTTTTCTAGGCTCTGGTCTTGTATTTAGGATACATGATTCCCACCAGCGTAGAAAGTCACTGGATGATTGAAAACATTAAACAGTCCCCTCAGGAACTTTTAAACACTTCACATCTCACTGAACAGGAATACATTAGCAAACTCTTCTACATAATAGATTCTGAAGAGTGCCAAAAAAGAGTGAAAAATCCATCTTTATAAAATATACACAGAGCTGTGCAAAACGAAATATCTGATATTCGTTCCAATGGACTAATATTCTCCTACCCTGAAGGAGATCATCACATCAGATGCAGACACAAAACATTACCAAAATGAAGAGTTTTTATTTGATACTGGCATCTGTTGTAAATGAGTGGCATGAGCAACTTGATCTTTTGAGTTTGCTACAACATGTTGTCTAGTCATTCCCTCCCAACTTCATGCTGTCCAAGATTTCTCCAAAATACTACAGGCGTCGCTGTCTATAAAGCTACAGATTTCATAACAACCTAAATATTAAGGGGCACAATTGAACCAAATTTAAGCATTTCGATCTTGCACAGATTTCAATGAAAGAATTAATTACACCACACTTACTTATAAATGAACAAACATAATTAAGGCTGAAAATGAAAAGACACCACAGGAAGAACAGGGTATTTCTTGATCCCATGTAACATCTATGCACCCTGCATGCACAAAGTGATTGTTAGCTCCAAGATGAACACCCAGAGGCCAGAAACCTATTAGTGACATGCATGTGTATAAGTGTGGCATATGCATGGATATGACTATTTCTGGATGCAGTGCAAGGCCTTTGAACAATATCCAACTGTCTCCCCAGCCTTGGTAGGGGCTGGTGCTGTTACTGTTTACAAGTGAAGAAGAAAGGAGGCAGTTCAGAAGCTACAAGCTCTGAGGGAAAGAGATATATGGGGGCACTCCAATTGTGAACATAGTCCCATTTCTTTCCTTGTCTGAGCTGAGACAAGCCAGTTCTTCATCATCTGACTTGCCTCCCCATCAGTAAGAAACAGTAACTGCAGCGGCTGCCTGTCCCAGGCCTTGAAGGCTGTTGGTGGGGGGAAGGTTCGAATCCAAAAGGCTAGAAAATAGTTCTTTACATGCTATCCCCTTGAAAAAAAAAGACATAAGTGGATACATAACTCTGTGGGCAGAGTGCTATGCTCCATCTTCTTGATGCAGGATTTCAGCCAGAAGGATTCAGATATGAGCATGCCATTTAGGGATGGAAATAATATTCAATTTTTTTAAAAAATGAAACAATTCTTCCCTTTTGGGAAACCCTGACAAGAAGTATTCTGGGCTGACAAGAAGCTTCATAATTTGGGACTTGTTCTAAACAAAATTCACACGTGGAATTTTCTGCGCAGAAAACAGAACATGGTGCAGAATATGCTGTTTCTTTCACAAATTGCTGTCTTCTAAGCAGAAATACTAGGTGTCATATTTCTTAAACTGTGTATAGTGTTGATGACTTTCTCAAAGCAAGAAAATTACTCAAATTACTTAATGCTTCCTTAAAGAACAAAAATAGTGAAGATCCCTAAACCTGGTGATGTGCATATATATCAGCACTGGCAGAAAGGCCTAAGGGAATTCACCCTGTGAACAACCCATTGAGACCTAAGCAAGGACAGTGAGAATGGAAAGCTGATGGTTTACTGGGAGAACAATCAGAAATGAAGAGGGAGATGGAAATGTAATGGTGTTTTCTGGGAGTAAGTGTGGCTGATTGGCTGAACATGAGGACCATGTTGCAGACTCCACTTGGAGCATCTGTTCTTTCATTACTAATCTTAAAATAATAAATCAGAGACAGATTATGATACTTTGGTTCATGAGTTGAAAAAAGCATATAGCAAGTCTATGACAGTCCTGTAGCATTTTCCTTATTTTGTTTGTGAATGCAAAAGTGCATTTCAAAAGCTTTCTCCCAACCAGTTAAGACTATAATTTCTTCACTGTTTTTATTGTTTGTCTTGTTGCAGGTCTTTGTGAGGATTTAATTTGCATAAAATATCCAAAGTACAGCACGCACGCCCCATACACTGGATTGTCATCCATGGACTCAAGCTCATGTGCCCTGGGCATTAAAATGACGCATGTGCCTGTGGCGTGCACCCATAGCAAACAAAGTGGCTTGAGGTCCCATGTTTTTCCCCATACATGTGTGTGTGTGGGGGGGGGGGGGTCCAGAGCAGATTCCCCATGTATACAAAGAATCCACTGTATTTTGAGCAAAAACATTGTTTTCTGTGCAAAACATTTTTGCACACACACAAATGCAGCAGCATAAATTCTCATGCAATTCTAGGCTGCATCAAAAGGAGTATAGCATCCAGACTAGGGTAAATCATAGTACCACTCTATTCTATTTTGGTTAGCTCTCACCTGGCATATTGTGTCCAATTCTGGACATTACTTTTCAAGGAGAATATAGAAAAGGTGGAATGTATTTAGAGGAGGGCAAGATAAAAGGTTTGGAAAACTGATCCCTATGAGGACTTGCTTAAGGAGTGGTTAGAGAAGACAATATTACTTAGGAAGCTGTTGGAAATGAGAAAATTGAGACGTGATATGATTTTACTATCTAAAAGGGATGCCATGTAGAAGATGGAATGAGCTTATTTTCTGCTGCTGCAAAAACTATAATATTAAACAATGAATTCAAATGCAATAAAAAGATTCCACTTAAACATGTTTTGACTCTAAGTGGAATAGACTGTCCCAGAGGGTGGAGGTCTTTAAGACTGGATGGGCATCTCCAGTTTTTCAGTCAAGAGTGCTTTCAGGCATGGCAAGGATTGATTAGATGGCCCTTGTGGTTCTTTCTAACACTCTGATTCCATTAAGATTTTGCAAAGAAAGTTGCAAAATGTGAAAAATCTCATGATGGTTGACCATTTATTTACGTTAGGAATCAGAACATTCCTTACATCCCAACCCTATGATGATGGAAATATAACAATGTAACCAAATATTTGGCCAATCCAAGGAAAGCAAATAGTCATGTCAAAATCTGTTGCCTGAGGCTAGATCTTTGATCCTGCTTGATATTAGGGTCAGCCTGTAATAAACTCTGACAGGGGATCAAAGTATCAATAAAGAAATGAACCTTCTCGGACATGCAGACAATATCTACAAACCAAGTCACTGATTCTTTCAGTTTGGCATTTCTTTGCATGGTTACCTTAATTAGAAACACGTTCTTCTCACACTGTTTTAATTTTATGCTTTTTTTTTTACACTTCTAAGCATCCTTGTAGCAAAGACTGCTTATTTTAACTCATCTACCCACAATTTGTGGGGAATGTTCAAAAAAGCTCAGAAAGCAAATGAAACTGCAAAATCACCACGCACCCTTCATCTGAACCTTAAATAGATATGTAATTTCTGTGAAACACATCACAGTTTTGATTACATGCTGTACTTACAACTCTGCTGGGAATATTTGCATAAGAGAAATATCCAGAGAACTCCAAAATAGCCCCCCTCCCAGTGAGTTTAAAAGTAGAAGAAAGGTACAGTATTATCAGCTACAAACAGAGAGAAAGTTTGCTTTTGGGGAGTGAGGAAAAGTAAAGCCCACTTAAACAACTTGATTGCCTGAGGGAACCCTTAAACAAATGCATCGTAGGAATGAGGTAGGGATAGGAAAATGCATCGTAGGAATGATGTAGCGATCGGCTGCTCAGTGTTCCATAGAACACACAATTCCAAATCAAGAAACGGGTGGCACTTGGGAGAAGGGCAGGTCTCTCGCTCTTTTTGTGATTGCAGAAACCATGTGTACCTACAAAATCTACAAAACATTAAAGAATTGCCCAGAGATCCTGGAAGGAGATTCATTCCCCCAGACTTGATTGGGGTTAAGAATCAAGTAAAATTCAAATAGTTCAAAACAAATGTTTTCATTCCTTCCTCCCTCACACAAAACTGGGAAGTCAAAACAGATGCTCTGCTAGATCTGCATTTCCTGATTTTCAACTACAAAAGAATACTCTTTTAGGAAATAGCCATATATTTTCTGCTGAAATAGACATTTCCTTCAGTTGTCCATGATTATAGACATGCACATGGACACATCAAAAGAAAATGCTCTGTCTTTCCATTATATTCCACTTGCAGGCCACTGCTAGAAATCATACTAGAAAAGTATGAATTTCATAGGCACAGGAAGTTTCATCATATTGCTTGGAGAGAGCAGCTGTTTGGTCCATTTCGAGCAGTTCTAAATTAGCACAGATTAAGACCAGCCTAAATGGAACTACTTACCTCTTTTAAAAATACTTATCATCACCACCACTTTATATCAGCTAGTGCTAAATAAGAGCTGAGAGTCTAACAAACCAACAAAATCCCTAGTCCAGGTGACAAGCTAATATTCTCTCATTCTAACTCTCTCTGCATCTACCTCATATGATTGTTGTGAACATTTTTGTGATGATGCCTCTTTATATCTTGGAGATTTCTTACATATAATATAAATATAGTATACTATATATATATATATATATATAGTTGTTAGTGATGTCACTGACTGTATATACTGTATATATTCGACTATAAATCGAGATATACCCTAAAATTGACCCTAAAATTTGGGATAGACTTATATAAGGGTCAACATATCAGTAGTGCTTAGAAATGTCCTAAAGCAAGCATGACTGATGCCCCAATCTCCATTGAACACCAATTCCTTCCCCCTCCAGCCTGTTTGGCAAGCCTTTGCTTCCATTTAAAAACGCTTCTCTCTCTGGTCCGTTATGCAAGCCCTGGCTTCCCATAGAAAAACCTCTTCATTTAAATCCACTTGCTTCTCTCTCTGGTCCATTTTGTAAAACCTGGCTTCCTATCAAAAAACCATCTCTTCAGTCTCTTTTCAAAGACCTTGCTTCCTATGGGGGAAAAACTCTCCATTTAAAACCACTTGCTTCTGTCTCCAGCCCATTTTGCAAGACCTTGCTTCCTATGGAAACAACTCTTCATTTAAATCCAGTTGCTTCCTTTCACAACATGATGTTAAAACCTCTCCTCCAGCACCTGGGAATTGGTTGGGAGAGGTCCAGAGAAGGAGAAGGAGGGATGGAAGTGGTATTTCCCCCTTTCCATCCTTCCTTATAGCCCCCTAAGTTTTACCTTTGACTTATCCACAGGTCATATCAAAATCCAGGATTTTGACCCTGAAACCTTCCCTCGACTTATACATGAGACTGACTTGTACACAAGTATATATGGTAAATGCTAGTATTACTTCCATATGCATCATGTCAAGTTTCATTCATTTTTATTGGATAATTCACATCATACAGGTAAAGGCATTGTTATTTTTGTATTAGAAAATATGGGGTGGGTTGCTCATGGTTGATGTACGCATGCAACACAATTCCACTGTATTTTTTTATTTCATTTTTATTTCCTATCTAACTAATGTAACCTTCAGCTGCAAAATGTGTCTTGGTCTTTAAAATTAACTGTATGACATGGTAAAAGCAGACCCTGTGCTCCCATAGTTTTTTTTTCCAACTTGCTTGAAATAGAGCATGGGATAACACAGAGCTTGTCCTGCTTACTCTTGTACATTAAAAGAAGGTGCAAGATCATTAATTTTCACAATCATATTAAAGGGTAGCAATATAATTTTCCAGTGGCTCAAGGGGAAAGTTGCTTAAGACAGTAAACTGTAATTAAGTAAAACTAGTGTACCTGCATCATTATAGCAAATGCCAAGAGTAATTTGAGTTTAGGGAGAAACAGGAAGTATGCAATGTATTTGCAGCATAAGCATTCTTTGTCAATGGCACTGTAAAACTAAAGGCCATCAATTAATTTAATGTCCAATATCAACTTCTGAAGGAAGCATGTCTACAGGACTTGTACTTTTACTCCTCATTGAAAAGGTTCTCTCCTCCCTCCCAACTGCCTACTTTAGGCATGGGATGTATGTGACATTCTGTAACTTTGGCACATTGTTGCCTCTACAAGTAAGGAGAACAAGGTAGTCACCCCAAGCTTTTGGTTTTGGGCATCATGAAAAGGCAACAATTAGATATTGAAACAGAGAAAAACCAGGAGGCTTTAACAAGACAGCTTTGCTTGAACCCCTCAGGAATTCCCAGCCAGGCCTACTTTCTCCACCTGTATCAGTTCAGTTCACTGTCATGGCAAGCCAGAGACAAGACTACCACCATCTTAACAAGAAGCCATATAGGGAAAGTACAACGAGCCCTTGGTATCTGCAGGGGTTTGATGCCAGGACTTGCCATGGATACCAAAAATCCATGGTTGCTGAAATCCCA
Source organism: Urosaurus nigricauda (assembly GCA_034509955.1). Lineage (NCBI taxonomy): Eukaryota > Metazoa > Chordata > Lepidosauria > Squamata > Phrynosomatidae > Urosaurus > Urosaurus nigricauda. Next base: position 109,595,791 of record JAOEGL010000006.1, read on the forward strand.
TTAAATTCAACGACATAGTAAAATGGTGTCCCTTATATAAAATGAAAAAAAAAAATAATAATCGAGGTGTGCTTTTGAGATATATTTATTCAAGCCATGGATGGTTGAATCTACGGATTAAAAAAAACCCCTGTGGATATGGAGGGTGAACTGCACTGTTCTGAAGAAACCACTCTAAACAAACCAGAGATTAGAAAAATTCTCAGAAACCCACAGCCAGCATGATAGTGGCCAGTCAATTAGGATTACCAGGTTCTGTGAACCTAGAAAGGTGCCTTGACACCTTGGAGTTGCCAGGGATTGAAATTGGGACATGTTGTATGCAAATCATGTGCACTGCCACTGAACTAGGCTTTCCACTTTGAGGCTGTCATGAGCCCTCTATGTTTGTGTTAAGAGGCAATCTCAAATTTCTCAGCATACAGCCTTGCTCCCTCTATATATGTGTGTGCATGCACACATGATGACTGGGGGGAAAGGTTTTGTGTTTCCCACATACATAATTCCTAGTTTAGAATTACTTTCTTTCAACACACTTAATTCCCTGAGCATATAATACACACGTGGGATTTGACTCTTAACCTTGTGGCTTTGCTCAGGCATTGTGTTTCACAACTAGATTATTTTCTATATTTTGATTATTGTACAAGTTGTAGACTACATTGTGTTGTGATCTATGGAAAGTTTATATTACATGCCGATGTAATTGCTTAGGGACTGGAGACTTTCAACCACTTGCAATAATTGCACTTCAATGGAATATTTTCTGTGAGCTCCACCCACTGGGAGCATTTCCAAATACCAGAAATCTTTTCTTTGAAATGTGGGATCCTCCCATGTCAAGTGATGATTTAGGGCAAGTGCCCATAACAGAGGAATCTTCCATGCTTCTATACAATTTATATTAGAAAATCTAAATGAGTTGCAGTCAGTTGTAATGAATTAAGAACCACAACAATGGAGAAAGCAAAACAAACGAATGTAACACTAAATAAGAAGTTAAATGGTTTTGTGAGTAAGATAATTCGGAGTCTAAGGTGCCCATTACGGTACTAACAATTTTTATTGTACAGCTGCTATTGATTTCAGAAAATTTATATTGACATCTATAAATAATTATTATAAAATTTTAAATGTTCACCCATTTATTATTGCTTGCAGAGCACCAATAGCATGTTCGGCACATGATCCTCCATGAAGAACATTTACATGCACTTAAAGACTGACGCCAAGCATTAGCATGTGATTACTACTATCCATCTTAGTATCCGAGTAAAATATTGTCTGAACATGGCCTATTACTCTTCCACTTTTGGATGGTTGCCGTAGGATCTTTGGCTTCCATTTCAGCCAAGATTAGCAAAAGTGAAAGGAATTTAGGGTAATATTTTACAAATAGCATTTTTAGCTAATACTACAGAAACCATGCCAGTAACTGGAGAGCATAAAGATTCACTGGCTTGCACAGTATTTCAGAACAAATCCTTTCTCTTGAGTCACCAAGATTTCATCAGATACTGCAGGTCTACAGTAATAAGGAAATCTCTGTGGGACAGACATGGTCAGGAGACTAGGGAAGAGAAAGTTCTACATGGCAAGAGCCCAGGGATTTAGTTTGGGAAACAATAGTTTCCCATTGCAGCTCCCCCGTCATAAACATTTGTCTTGAGGAACAGATCAGAAGTTTCCAATTCTGATTTGAAAATCTCTCCCTTTTGTTCAAACTTGTTCAGTTGTGGCTAGTTTAGAAACAAAAGTTTCTCATGTTATTGTGGGTGTAGAAGAGAGTTTAAGAGTTAAAACTGAAAGAGCTAAAGACATCTTAGTGAGAACAGTAGTGATAGATTTAAACAATTTTCAGAGATCCCAAATCTTCATCACTTATTCACCTATTCTCACATTTCTGAGGTGTACACTGACATTCTAAGAGATCTTTTCATCTCTTCTCTCAATTTTACCAAAAATGAAATTAGGTTAGTTCAGCTTATCACCCTTAAAATTCAGGGTTTAAGAAACACTGGTACAATTTTCATTTATAGGATTTGATCCCAAGCTAGTAATACCTAGAGTACACTGAAATTTATATTATTCTTAACTTATTTAAATTCCTCTAATATCAATAGCCCCAATAACCTAATTGGATCCAAGTCAAAGTGTTCTTCTGGACACTATCATTCAAGGAAGATGTTGACAAACTATAGAAGCTTTTGAAGGAAGTTACAATGGTAATAGTTCTAGTTGTTCTTTTGTTCAATGGGTCTTTGATTTAACTAAGCATATACAAGGTCTTAAGATCTTACACAGGACAGTAGAAAGACTAAGTATGCTTTACCTTATCCCTATCCCTGCTTCAAAAAGATGGTGGAGAATGGAAACATACTTGAAGAATTAGGAAAGGAACATTCTTTAGTATTTCCACTCAGAGCAGAAATAAAAGCAAGACTAGGAATGGGAATGGCAGATATGGAAGAACTAGATAACATCCTAAAGAGTATAAACATACAGCTGAGCACTAAATTCAGAATCTAGCCATAATATAATATAAATAGGAGAGGAGAACAGTGAAGAAAACAGATAGGGAAAGAATCAGCCCATTTGAGATGCGCTAAAGAAGCATGCTGATGATACCATGGGCAGTCAAAAAGACAAACAAATGAGTCCTTGAACAGAAATCCCCTTGGAAGCCAAGATGATGAAACTGAGGCTGTTGTATTTTGTCCACATCATGAGAAGGCATGAGTCACTTGAAAAGACATTAATGCTTGGAAAGGTGGAAGGCAATAGAAAGAGAGATAGACCATATGCCAGATGGATAGACTTAATCAGAGAGGTTATGAGCATTGAGCAGACTAGTGGAGTATAGGGGGCTTGGAGATGTCGTATTCACGGGGTTGCCATGAACTGGGGCTGACTCGAGGGCAGTTAACACCAACAAACAACAGAAATTAAGACTGTATGGTTTTAAATTATATCATGAAAAAAGATTGTTACATGTTTTTAAAAACCTCTGTATCTCATGAGTTGTTAGACTTTTGTTGGGGCGGGGGGGGGGGGGAGGAACATGGGAACCATTAAGTTCTTGGCTTTTAACACAAGGCTGAATGAGCATACATAATGAGCATCTGTTGGTGTTAATCTATAAAGCCAATAATGGATTGAAATCAGATTACATACTTCCCCCTGTATTTTCCTGGAACCTTAAGATTCTCTTCAGGGACTTCAGCTTCATGTGCCTTCCCATGCATAGTGAGGGAGGTGGCTTTTAATGTCAGTGCTTATATCCAAGCTACAAAATAGCCTCACCATCAGAGACACTAGATAATAATATTTTCTTTCTGACACAAGGTGAAAATCTGTCTATTCATTAAGGCTTTTTAGGGTGTGTTGAAAATATTTTGGGCCCTTAATGTCTTAGTGTTCTGGCAGGAATTCTAATTGTTTTATAGCTGCTTAAGGAAAGGCACAATGTTCTTTTTGCTTTGTTTCCTACATTTTATTGCTTTCTGTTTTCCTTTATAACCCATTGCATTTTAAATATTTTATTTGCTTTACTTTATGTTATCCAGGGAATATATATTGATGGCCAGTCATACAAACTTAATAAAGACCTTGATAAACCTTTAGGGTCCTTCTTCTTACAAATGTGGTTCCTAAAAATTGAGCAGTTACTTCTCTTTTCTCCTTTCATTGTGTGAAAGACAAAGTTAGAATATAAAGTAAGCATCTCCCTGAAATGTCATTGAAGGAGTACATCCAAACATTTCCACAGCAATTGGGTGCCCTTTGTTATATTACTTCCATTCTACACTCTCAGAAAGCTGCAGACAATATACTTAAATTTCATTTCAATTTAAAAAGGTTATGTGGATGCGTATCCAATATTTGGAGGCTACAAGAAGCAAAGTTTAAAATCAGAATTGGCAGAATCATTGCAAAAATTATAGTGCTTCTTATTCATACATGATACAACTGATGTAAAATCTCCATCTTGTCTTAATTGTTCACTCTTTCTGGACAATTTGCACTCAGACAGCAATGAGACTTAGCAAGATATTTAATACTTCTCATAGTCGCCTAATGATTGAAACACTAGACATTTTGTTTGGGCCAAGCTAGAAATGTAAAGGGACTGATCCACTCTGGGTCTGCAACAGGTTGCAAAGGGTTAAAGAATCAGGAAGGAATCCCAAAAGTGCAACTTCTTTTGTCTTTCATAAACCATTTACATACAGTAATCCTAATTTTCGAATAACATGAATAGTGTCCTGTCTACTTTGCTCTCAGATACATCAGGCAGGAAATATTTCCAGAGACTCTAGCAAAGAACATTAGAAGTATGGCTGCTTGAATGTCTACCTGGGCTGCCACCTCATGCCTAGATAACCAACTTTACTCTTGACCAATGTAAAGGAATTAGGAGATCAAGAGGATGTCATAATTTAAGTGATTATTATTAAGCATTTTGAAATGTAAAGAAAAGAGATCATTCCATCTTTGGGCTAATTGCAGGGAGGGCACATAATTGTCTACTGTCTTAGAACTTCAGCCTGTCTATTAATGAGGGATGGAGAGCTCCTTCAGCCATTGTTTACATTTTCCCAACAACAATGGAGATAATTAATGGAAAAACAGACAAGATTAATTCTACCCTGTGTTAATTAATCTTGTGTTAATCCGCCTCTCTTCTGATTGGCTCCCTTGATTAACTGCCTATGGAAATAAGAACAGTAAGATGTCAAGAAAGCCCCAAAGAGTTGACAGACAGGAGGATCGTACAGATGGAGAGAAAGAGAGATAAGGAGTGTAGAACGTGGCAGTTTCAAAGACCTATTACGGTTGCTAAAAAGATAAATAAATAAATTCAGAATCAAGACCAAGATCCCAGCATGACAAGTCTATGTAGATAATGCATAAAACTGAAATCCTAATGCAACAGTAGTCTAAGCCAGAGATCAAACAAAAAACTTTAACTGTCAATTAATTTTACAGATCAGGTTCCCTGGGCAGTGGTCTAAATGTTGCTTTTGTACTTCTAGTTTTAATCTCCGTTTGCAGCAAACACTATTTATTAAATGCCTGTCCGCCTCAGATGTTCCATTTGCCATCCATACACAAAAAAGGAATAAAACCAATTAATTTTTCATTAAAAGATAACCCCTCCCCCCATGGCCATGTTGACAGGATCCATGATCATGCTTTGAAAATTTACAGATTATGCCCCTGTTGCCTTTTTCTATCAGTCTCTACTCAACAGGTCAAAGCATCTTTGTTTTGAATAGGTTACAAACATAATTATAACTTGGCAATTTTAAAAACACACACACATCAAAGTAATCAACATTATCTCTAATTGCTGGAGGCTCTATGCATATTAGTTACATATATCTTTAGCCAGTGCTTGCTGTGGCTCTAGCTATGCACTACATCTCATTTCCCACCCCATTGCTTGGAAGACTGGTTCTACATCAGTCTTCCCCAACATGATGTCCTCAAAATGTGTCAAACTCTAAATTCTGTAATTCCCAGGAGACAATTCTGAAGTTAAGTGCATTTGTTTAAATGGAAGGCCAACCTTTTTTGCTTGTCCTCTTCCCAGTGTGCCTAGGGATTACTTTCGGTGAAACTTAAAATCATCAGAGCAGAACTTAGCTTGAATGTCTGCAGACCTTTTCTCTTCCATTCTATCTCAAGCAACTGCGCAAGCAACATGACTTGAATATGATGCAAGATGTCCCCATATTGTCATATTCAACATTATGAAGAGATGTGAATATGATAAAAACTTCCATACATTTCCGTGTGCTTTTGGTTGGGGACTATCAAAAGTAGGATCAGCATCTTTTATAACCTTAGATAGAAATGCTATAGGGAAAGTATGTCAAGCCAGATCATTCAATCAGCCAACCAGTACTCCAGAACAATGTTCTTTTTTCTGGAGTGCATCTACACTGCAGAAATAATGTAGTTTAACACGACTTTAAGTGTTGTAGCTCCATCTTATGGAATCCTGGGATCTGTAATGTGATAAGCTCTTCAGCCTTTTCTGCCAAAGGGTACTACTGCCTCAAAAAACAACAAATCCAAGGATTCTGTAGGATGGAGCCATGGCTATTAAAGTGGTGTCAAATGACATTAATTCTACAGTTCAGATGCACCCTAAGAGAAGTTTTCACCACCCAATCAATGCCATCCAATCCATATGCACATTTCACTAAGCATTCCAGCCATCAGATATGGTCTCATCCCCAAAATTATTGCAGTTGAAAAGTATTTCCTATATCCCTTTTCATAAAATTCTGCATTATTTTTTATGAATATCAGAAGTGAGAGACAACAATGATAGGGAGAGATTTAGAAGCCTGTTAGAAAGAACACCATACTGGCATCTTATCAAGCTTTGGAAATAGAAAACAACTTCTCCATGCTTTTGTTACAACTTTGTTTCAGTGTTCATTACAACCAGCCTTGTCTTCCCGCTGTTCAATATGAAAACATTACTTGATCAATTTAATTAATTGAATCATCTTGGGAAATAGATGTTGCATTTATGTAAATAAAACTGGTGAATGTCTTGGTAGTATTTTATTTTTCTCTGATGTTAAAAGAATGTTTTTCAGAATACTGTCCCCATGCCCTTTCTAGACTTCTACTATCCCACTTCTAATATCCCCGCCAAATATCAGGAATGCAAATCTTTGTTTATTTTGTTCCTGCATGTTCTTGCTGTTGCTGTGTGCCTTAAGTTGTTTCCAACTTATGGCAACCCTAAGGCTATCATTGGGTTTTCATGGCAAGATCTGTTCAAAAGACATTTGCCAATCCCCACTAGACAATGAAAACCCACTGGGTGACCTTGGGCAAGTCCCAGCCTCAGAGAAAGGCAAGGACAAACCTCTTCTGAACAAATTCTGCCAAGAAAACTTCATGATACGCCTATGATAAGTTCACCTTAGGGTGTTGTTGGCACACAACAACATTTATCAGAAATTACTTTTTATGCTTAGGCATTCCCAAACTCTGTCATAACGGATGATTACAAGTTAAGAGCTATCACATTCCTCTCAATATTAATTAAATTAGATATTGTGTCTTGAAATATCCAAAAACCTTATTGTTTTAAGGACAAGCTTGAAGGAAAAGGAATTACACAACCCCACAATGCTTTAAAATAGTGGAACAAAACTTTTGGAATGACTCAATCCTCACCAGTTTTCCAAGAACAAAAATTTTAAAAAAAATCCATGCTGTTCCCAGGTTCTAAAGATGATGTTTCAAAACCAGTCAACACTGAATGTAATACTTTGACTCTTGATTCAGAGTTAGGAAACTGAGGTTAATCTCTAGAATGGCTGTAAATCCCAATATTGGGGGAAAGATGGGATATAAATGAAATAAGCCGCCACCACCAGTGGCAGCAACCACAATAGAACCTTATTTTAACATTTAAAGTAAGCCCAACATTAGAATCACATGAATAAATGTTGAACAGATTCTGGTGCTGAAACATGCTAACTCCATCCTCTCTTAGCTCCACCCTGTTCTTCAAATTGTTACTAGGACTATCAGGGTCCACATGTTCAAGGCATAATGTCTGCACCAGGGAACACACTCTCCTTGGGCAGGTTTCCCACACAATCTAGACCTTTGAGTGAGCAGAGTTTTAAATCACAAGGGTAACATACATGAGCAGAGCAAGCTCTCCATCACATTAGTGCCCTTGCTCATGGAGAGATATGGGGATGGAGACAGAAAAGCTTGTATATTCAGATATTTTCACGTTCCCTTTTGAGATGTGCTTCCCATGTGGAAAAAAACCTACCACAGGTAATTTCACTAATAGTATTTTGATTTTAATAATAGTAACATTAATTATAGGTCACCAATAAGTCAACATTATGGAAATGTTTTAACAGCAAATCTACAGTCTAAAAGGCATTGTCTACACTGCTCCTGCTGTTGTGTATTATTATTATTATTATCCTTCCTCTCCCCATGGATCAAGCTAGAGAACAGCAAGAGATTTATATACAACATACAACATCAGTTACAAACACATAGCACCAGTTAAAATACACAACATCTGTTTATAATAACATATATGACAAATACACATTAAACAATCAATCCATATTTTAAAATTATGGTTTAAAATTCACAGTTTAATTTAAAACCATCTGGATAGGCCTTCGAGAAGAGACTGGTCTTTAATACTGTTTTAAATTCGGACAGCATAGTCAGCTGTCAAATCTTCTCTGGCAGGTTGTTCCACAGCCTAGGGGTTGCTGAATAAAAAGTCCTTTGGGTAACAGTTGCCAGCCTAGTCCTGCTTGACTGGATAAATGTCCCCCAGAGAACCTGAGTGTACAGGGTGGATTATTCGGGAGGAGATGATCCCGTAAGTAACCTGGCCTCAAACTATGTAAAGCTTTAAAGGTAATGACCAACATTAAAACATAGTTCCAAGCACCAACTGCAGAAATACCTCAAGACTTTCATATTCAAAACACACTGAAACTCTGTAAGTCCCTTTCAGTAATACCCATTTTATTTATGACAAAAGCAAAAGAGCTGCAGAAAGAGACCACCAGACATTGTGCTTTTAAGATGATTTGCTAGAAAATGGGAATAATATAAGGTGGCCTCAAGAATGCTGGGTGGAGGAGAGAGAATAAGTACTGTCCAATGTATATGGAATAATTTAGACAGCAAATGTGCTGCTTGAGTTTCAGCAGTCTTAAACATAGCAAGCAGCTTAACCTTATCTCCCAGTGCCACTGCCTTCCTGCAGTAATTGATGCTTGGAGACCCCAATTTCATATAAACCAGGCCACTATATTATTGTACACAGCAATCTTACTGCTAGCAGCAGCAGGAAACTGTACGGGACCCAGATCAATAGACATGTCAACAGTAAGCTCCTTAATCTAATTCTGCCTATCTCATCTTGGAGCACAGAGTTTGCAGTTTTACTGCAGAAGTCCCCTCTGAAAGGAAACCGTTGAGAAAGTTTACTCTTAAGAAGCTGATGGTGATATGCTTATCCTCCAGTCCCTTGACTGTTTATTCAGCAAATGGCCCTTCTAAATGTTTTATAAGTGGCAGTAATCTAAACAAGGCACTTCCAAATACTTTGAAATATAAAAAGCTGTGGAAGTGGACAAGAGAGTTTTAACATGACCAGCCAGCTACATTTTACAGCATGCTACATTTGTATAGATGTGCCTAATTAAACAGCAAAGATAATAATAATTGTCCTATACTGTACTTCCTTTATTCTATAAATGGTGTTACTCTTCCATGTAAATACTTCTACTTTTACTACAGGATGAATCTCCCTTATCCAAAAAGATTATTTTGGGGGGGGGGGGGTTAGAATTTTGGGGGAGATTTTGGATTTTACATATACATATGCAATGAAATATCTTATGAGAACCAAGTCTAACCACAAAATTCATTTACTTTTCATATATCTATTTCTATCTATATCTACATCTATGTGTACACACCTACAGGTAACGTTATGCAATATTTTTAATCTTTGTGCATGAAACACAGTTTTTGTACACTGAAGCAAAGGTGTCAATATCAATATCTCTTTTGTTTAAGTTTTTGGAAGATTCTGGATTTTGGAATTCTAGATAAGCGATAAGGGAGATTCAACTTGTACTGAGAAATACTTTGCTACTGCTATCATTCAGCTATCAGTATGGACCCAGTATATGCAGGAACAGACAACCAAAGAACCCCTCCCAGGCAATCTGCTCCACTGAAAACAGTTCTTACAGTCAAGACTTTCTTGCAAATATTTTGGTATTAGCTCGTTATTAATATCCTGAAAACAGGAGCCTGGGCATGTTGGAATAAATCTGAAGCTTCATTTTATGTGTTTATTCTTCTTAGTCTGAATATTATGGGGTGCACATTCACTGGCAAGGAGGGCTGCTGTGCTATCTGTGATCTGGCAGTGACATTATTATTTCTGCTTTTCAATCTCTCAGTGGGAAGACCAACAGTGAAGTAGGGAATTGCTTCATATTGGAGATATGTAGCTTGGGATTGTTGAAGGGCCATCATCACTCTTTCTAGGCTCTGTCAGACCCTGCAGATTCGGTTAGGCCCAAGAGCTTCTATTCCTTGTTATAGAAATGTAAATGCTATTCCTAGGTTAGCAGCTATCAGCCAGAGGACTTTTTATTCAGCCACCTCTAGGTGATGGAATGACCTGCAGGAAGAAACTAGATAGCTGAATACACCCTCCGAATTTAAAACAGCACTAAAACTAGTCTCTTTTGGAAGGCTTATCCAGATGATTTTTAAATGATGAATTTGAAATGTGAATTGTTTTAATATGTATGAGTTTTATTGTCCTTTTAAACTTATGTGTGTTTTTAGCTGATGATGTGTTTTAATTAACATTATGTAATTGTTAATCTGTTGATAATCAGCCTTGATCCATGGGTAGAGCAAAGTTTATTACTAGGTGAGCAAGGAAATAACAAATGTGGAGTTGCTTGCTACAGTTGCTATCTCAGAATTAAAGAATTGCTTTAACACATCCTACCTAAAACAGGCCTATGCCTAATTTTCAGAAAGTATCCACTGCCATCTTTTGCCTCCCTTACATCTACAAGTATTTGGTTGCTGGGAAAATACGAATAAAGTTCCTTTCTTTCTTCACTCTTATTTTGCTTTTTGTACATGTTTACTTACATAATTCTTGTCTGAAACATGATGAAATGATTAGCAGAAATGCAGATACTATGCATAACTCATACAATCCCATTTTCACTCTTATTCAGCCCATAGCAGAAATGACTTAGCTAAATATTTGGATACAGTGAAATTCCACTATGACACAGGTAGTATGGACTTAACTCCAAATCATTAAGGGTTCATCCTCAAGTAATGTTCAAGTCAGAACAAAAACATCAGTGTATCAGCACTGGGTGTGTGTGTACTTAGTACAGGATACTATATAGCATTCTTTGTGTTTGGAGGGATTAGGTGTACAAACAGAGAGAGAGAGAGATTTAAACTGAGGGAGAGAGAACGAGGGAGAGAGCATCACCGTTCACTGGCAACTCTTCCATATCAAAAATTGCCCTGAGATCTTTTCATTTAATCTGGAGTAAATCCAAACAGTGTTTCTCCCCTCAGGGTTTCGAGGTACCAGACAATTCTAAGGGACAAATGAAGTCCCATGGCTGACCAACTATTAGCTTGCTGCTCACTCTGAAAATAGAATTAATGGTTTCAGACCACAGCCAATCTTTAACATGGTTGACAATCACTTTATCACTGGGGAACAAGTGTAAACTTGTTTAGAAAGAAAGACAGATCCTATGCTTAAGGCACTGGGCTAGAAATGAAAGAGTCCTCCGATTCTCTTCCAAGCTATAATGCTTTCACCATGGGCTAGTTGCAACTGCCTCATTTCCCCATTCCTTTAAGAACAGACATATTGATATAGACAAAGGAAACATAAATGTGCTTTTTGTCTTACAGGCATGCCAAGATGCTGCAACACCTAATAGGAAAATCAGTAAGTCAATTTAAATAACTCTTCATAGAGGCCAATGCACACACTTGAAAGTATCACATCACTAGGAAGTCAGAACTTTCATATCCAGAGCAGGAACAATCCTAATTAAGCACTTTCCAAAAGTGTATCTCATTTGCTTATTTCAGTTTAAATACAGATATCGTACAATATCTTTAAGAGCTGTGTTCAGCCATGGCCCAGAGCTATATACTGTATGGTATTAATGATTCTCTACAAAGGCTGTTGACAGCCCCTATATACATACCATACGGGACTGTGTAGTCACAGGAAGGATCGTGTAAACTGCAGTTCAAATCTGATAGCCTATGAAAGGGTGCTTACATTAATTTTACCCAGCAACATTTTGGCTACGTTAGCCATCTTTCCAAGCTGCATTTAATAATCTGTGGGTTGAACAGCAATTTATAATGTAGAATGTGCTCATCATGGGAGGGTATACAATACAATACCTTACTGAGCAGTTCGATTTTTTTACTGGCATTTCTGAACTGCAGCATATCTAGAAAGAGCTTGGAAAAGTTGCTCTTTCAGACTGCAACTTACAGAATGCTCCAGCCACCATGAGGCATTCTGGGAGATGTAAGGCTTGCATCTACCATTCTAATATAGAAGCATGCAAAAATACATGAATGCACTGACAATTTTTCACCACTGCCTCCAGTTTATCAACATAAAATAAGCACCAAGACAATTTACATTGCTTGCTGTTGTTAACTGCCATCAAGTCGACTTTGACTTATGGCAACCCTACGAATGAGAGACCTCCAAATCACCTTAGCATCAACAGCCCTGCTCAGATCTTGCAGACTCAAAGCTGTGGCTCCCTAAATTGAGGATATCCCTCTAGAATATTGCCTTCTCTTCCTACTGCCTTCTACCATACGAAGCATTATTGTTTTCTGTAGAGAGTGACGTCTTCTTATCTATGTCCAAAGTAAGACAGTCTCAGTTTAGTCATCTTGTCTTCTAGAGAGAATTCAGGTTTGATTTGCTCCATGAACCATTTATTCGTCATTTAAACTATTCAAAGTATCTATAAAACTCTTATATAGCAAGCACATTTAAAAGCAGTTGATTTTCTTCCTATCCAGTTTCTTCACTAACTTTCACAATGATACATAGAAATGGACAATACACTGACATGGACCATCCTAAATGTAATGTTCAATGAAACATTTTTACACTTTAGGAGTTTGACTAGTTACTTCATAGCTGCCCTCAAGTCCTGGTCTTCTTCTGATTTCTTGGTTGCAGTTTCCATTCTATTTAATGACTGGGCTGAAGTATGAAAAATATTTCACTATTTCAATGTCTTCATTACATCGTTTAAAGATATGTAAATTGTACACCTGAAAATCCTATGATAGGTTCATCTTAGGGTTACCATGAGCCAGAAACTATTTGAAGGTGCACAAAACAACAAAAACCATCTGTGGTCTTTATTTTTTGTTTTCTTAATGTTGAGCAGTAAACCTGCCTTTGCAGTTTCCCCCATGATTTTCTTCAGTTATTGTTACATGTCCTTGTTATTTTTTGCTAGTGGTATGATGTCATCTGCACATCTTAAATTGCTGATGTTCCTTCCTCCAGTTTTAATGCTTCCTTCCTCAGATTCTAATCCTGCTTTATGTATGGTATCTTCAGTCTACAAGTTAAACAGATAGAGTGATAAAATGCAGTCCTGTCTGACCACCCCTTCCTAACTGAAAACTATTCTGTTTCTCTGTAATATGTCTTGATGGTAGCCTCGTGTCTCGAGTACTGGTTATACATCGGGACAATCAAATGTTATGTCACACCGATTTTGTTAAGAGAGATCCATAATTTTTCCATGATGTACATCAATAATCAAAGGCTTTCTACAATATACAAAACACAGGCAGGTTTTCTTCTGAAATTCTTTGGTGCATCACTTTGCTTGTATGAGAGATTGGTGAAATGGTCCTGTGGTTACTGCAATCCCTGCTGTCCTCTTTTCTTTAACAACATAAGGCATATTGAGTGTTTCAAGATCTGTGAGCCACTGATTGTTTTTCACATTTGTTGGCATGTTTTAGTTAGAACTAGAGCAGGTTCTAGGTTACTTACTGCAAGGCATTCTTGTTATCCCCCCCCCCTTTTTTTTAAACATAATGCTATGAATACTTGAGAGTACTGTCATCCTGGACTCTTACCACTAAAGGTTCAGCCACTTTTGTGTTGCTACCTAATCAAATCTGTAGAGGAGAGAGGAGGGAGGAGAGGTGGCAAATTAAGACACCATAGATCTTACCATCAAGTAATTGAACCTCATTCTGGCATTCTCAGATGAACTGGGGTGGGCACTGGGTCAGCAAAATAAATATGATCACAACAGTTTCACCTCTACTTGACCTAGTATATAACACGGGTCAGCTGGAACCCATGGAATTAAATTACTTGAGGCATTGATAGAGTGCTTTGTTTACACCTCCCACTGATTCCCAGTGAGCATACAAGCTGCACCCAAATTAGCTGGTCAGTGAAAAGATACAAAGAAAGTGCAAATTCACTTTTAAGGGCCAACCTGGGGTTGCATTAATTGTTCTGCTTAAGCAAGGAGAATCTCAAAAAGTGTTACATTAGAAGTAATTCACAGTCTTTCTGAACAGGAAGTATTTCACTCCCATCTGTGAATCTCTTTTCTGGCCCAGATTCAAACATTTCAGTTTAGCATAAATTTATTAGTCAGCAAGTGCTTTGACTATTGGACTAGGATTCTAGGGAGTTATTCACACTATGAAAATAATCCAGAATGAATCCAGGTTAAATTTCCATTGTTCATACACATCCTGAATGCAGCTACTTAAGGTATTGGGGAGGGGGGCTGTCAAAAAAGCCCACTTAATCCAGGATAACTGTATTGTTTTTTTCCCCTGAATTAAAAAAAAAAAAAGATCTGCAGAGAATGGTAATTGTAAACGCTTTCTGAAGAAATTTGCCATGAAAACTCCATGAAAGATTCATCTTAGGGTCACCATAAGTTGTAAATGACTTGAAGGCACACAACAACAACAACAACAACAACAACAACTGTATAAATCGACACTGACACAGATAGTGTCAGGTATACAAAGGTATCTGTACCTCAGACTAATTAATGGAAAGACAGAAATTGGTAGCATGAGCTTTCCTAGACTTGAGCATACTTCCTCAGAGACACAAGCAAACATGCAAACACACCTCATGGTTGTTTTGCAATTTTTGCAATGTTAGGTCCCCTGTGTTGCTCTACTAGAAGGAGAATGGAATGCCAGAATATTGGGTATGGATGTGCTTGTGTGGGTTAATTTGGAATAGGAAACATGTTTAGGAATCATGAGATGATCACTTGGATTGGAAACAGTGACATACTCTGGCTTTGCATTCATTGGCCAAGATCCTGCATCAAACATATTTCAGCTACGCTTTAACCCTGAAACCCACTTTAAAAGCAAGTCAGCCATCTGGAGCAATGAAGGTCTGTGCTGCTGCTGTGTGAGGTGCTGCAGGATGATGTGATCTCTTGCAGGATGATGTGACTCTCCCACTTGATGGTGGGAATGGGCTGGTCATTCTGCAGCACCCCATTCAGCAGCACCACAGACCTCTGCCACGCCAGACTGCTGGCTGCTTTTCAGGTGAGTTTCAGGATCTTTTGGCAATAGCACCATAATTGCAAATGAAAATACAAAGCAGTCACAACACCCATTTCTAGCTTATGGCATCATTACTAAGTAATAGGGTGCTAGCCATTGTTTTGTGAATGCTTCTTTCCTGACTAATTAGGTGACTGGTAATTCTTATGCTGGTTTCACAAGAAGGTTTTTCAGACTCTTCTCATCCTGGGTTTCTCCTTTGATCTATATTGATTTCTCTCTGCTTGGCAGAGAATGGAAGAAGGAGACTTCCCCATTAACTCAAACCATCTTCTCTTTCATGTTCATAGAGTGGATGTTCGTAACAGTGCCTTAAAGTGCCAGACACTCAAACTGAAAAACTGTGCATGTTTTAATCTTTTCCCTCTAACCAGATGCTTCAGTTTGCTTGTAGTTGAACTAAGACGAATGGTTTGCAAATTAAATAAAACATTTTTATGATTCACTTCAGTAGCTGGACCTCTTTTTTAAGTATAAAAAAAGCAAGGTTAAAAGTGACTGGCAAACCTTTTAAGGTTATTGAAACTAAATTATTAACGCTGTGTTTCACCTTTCTTTTGTCCTCCTCCTGGCATTCTCCCTGATTACTTGCTGCAACTCCATCCTACAAGTTGTAAATCAAATGAAAAATCTTTAGCAGTACAAAAACATCTGATTAAAATTTTTATCCGTAGGGGAATTGCAGATATGAAGAGAAACCACATTGTGCATTTTATACATTTGAAACTACTGATAGTCTCTTCTTTTTTCTATTGAGGAGGGGTGTATGGAGTGAAAATTGAGCACTTTCATCTTGGTGAGTAACAAGGGAGAAGTTTCTCACCTTTAAATCCCATTTGCAACCTTCAAAACAACTTTGAAATTTTCATCTAGTGCGTGACTGCACTTGGCATGTCATCCCTCCTATGTGCTATGACACAGAGTTATGCTGGATAATGTGCAAAATAAAAAGTTGCTTTCCATATTTTAAATCTCTACAATCCACAAGTTTGATGAGATCATCTACCAATATGTGGGCTGTTAAACGGAATCTTGAAATAGTCCATAGTAAGCCATTCTCCAATAATATAAAATAAATCTTTTACCTTTCTGCTCTGTATCTAAATGTCTTTTGTGAACAAAACAACTGTTTGAAAATAGTATCATTTACCTATCAAGTAGCATAGCCATGAATAAATTGGCACACTGTCCTCATGCTGAACACTGGATAGTAAACAATAATTTGGGAAAGCCATTATCTTTCTAGTTTAATTATATCCTGCCTTTCTCATAATATTGTGAACCAAGGCTTAGCAACATGATACAACTAAACGATTAAATAGATACAACTAAAGCAAAGTATACTAATAATGGTAAAACAACATTTTAAATGTTACCATATTCCAACAACTGAATTAAATACAATTTAAAAGCATAGCCAAGGGGGGGGCACAGTACCCCCATTTGTGTCTGTGGGTTGAGGAAAGGCGCCTTTGACAGGCCAATGTCTGTTGATAGGAGGTCAACAGAGAAACAACCAGACACGTCTCCATTGGAAGGAAGGGCCACAACCTGAGAGCAACCAACAAGAAGGACCTCTCTTATGTCTTCTTAAATGTACCAGTTAAGGGCAGTAGGCATGAAGGAAGGGCCTGCCTCAAAGATCTGAAATCCTAGACAGTTGTTGTTGTTATTAAGTGCCCTAGAGTCGACTCCGACTCATGGTGACTCTGTGGATGAGACATCTCCAAGACCCCCTATCCCCACTGTTCTGCCCTACTTAGGTCTTGCAAATTCAGGCCTATGGCCTCTCTGTCTGAGTGTAGCCATCTGGCATGCAGTTTTTCTACTTTTTCTACTTCCCTCCACCTTTCCTAGCATTACTGTCTTTTCTAATGAGTCATGCCTTCTCATAATATGGCCAAAGTATGACAGCCTCAATTTAGTCATCTAGGCTTCCAGGGAGTGTTCAAGTTTGATCTGTTCAAAGACCCATTTGTTTATCATTTTGGCCATCCACAGTATTCTCAGCACTCTTCTCCAGCATTACATCTCATTGATTTTGAGTTGATTGTATTCCTATACACTTTCTACACTGTCCAGATCTCACATCCTTACATGGTGATGGGAAATACAGTGGTTTGGACAATTCTAACTTTAGTGCTCAATTGTATATCTTTACACTTTAGGATCTTACCTAGTTGCCCTTCCCATTCCTATTTTTCTTCTGATTTCTTGACTGCATTCTCTATTCTAATCAATATTTGATCCTAGATATGGAAAATCTTTGGGGAATATAGTGCTTCAGATTACTAGGATCCAAATTGAATTAAGGCTGGTATATATTGCACATATACACACATATTTCACCTTGCTAGATGCAAGGCAATATTAGCCAGCACATATAGATTGTAGAATACAGTAAGCCCTCCACATTTGCAGGTTTCACTTTTGCGGGTTTGATTCTTCATGGATTCCTTGCTGCCAACTCCATTGGTGCCCTGTTCCTTTCTAAAATAGGGACTGTAAGACTAAGAGACTGTGGATATGTGGAAAGGCTTATTAGTCACTATAAAAATGGCATAGGGCAGCAGCAGAGGCAACCACAAGCCCTGCCAGCTACCTGCTTCTGCCTTGTGAAGGAACCAATCAGTCTGAAGGCGCCCACTGTGGATTGAATCTGTGGATCATACTTTTGGGTGTGGTGAAGATGGGTTAAATAACCCTTAAATGGCTTATCCGCTTTCATGGGGCCCCTGTGTCCCCAAATCCAGCAATTGTGGAAGGCGGACTGTATATGGGACAGGCATCACAGAATCAACTCCTTTTTCCAGTATTGTTTTTTAACTTATAGGGCCCATAATAGTCTTAGAGGATAACAATAACAACATGATACAATATTTATTGCAAAGATTGTCTTTTCCCTCCTGGACTGTGATGGCTGATGTCTAAACAAAAATCAAGCCTATGGGATCTTTCAATGCTTTCTTCAGAGGGCCGAGTCCCAAACTATCCCACAATCAACTGAGGTAACTTGGGTTTATGTCCTACTGAAAACTACTTTGCAACTTTTTTTAAAGCTAAATGTCTTGGCTCCCATTCATTCTCCTTGGTCAGCTAAAAACTAGTCAGACTGAAGTCCATTAAGTCCTGTTTTGTATTGACATGGTGGTTATTCAGAGACAGACTTTTTGCACACTGAGCTAATTGTTTCTAGGCTTCCTACACATCTGCCAACTTTTCTTAAAGTTAACTGAAGATAAAGTATGGACAAGAACTGTCTAAGGCAGAGAGTCTGGTGAGTGTTTTTTTTTTTTAAAGTTGACAAATTTACTAATCAGGAATGAAAAGATAATTTTATAGCCAAACTATAGGTTTCCTCTTTTCATTTGTTAGTATAGGAATAGTGTATTAAACTGCATCTCTGTTTAAGTTGAGGATTCTTTTTTTTCTTTTTTTTTGGTCACAATCATTTAAAATCTTTCACTAGTCAATTTATCCTTTTATCAGAACAATCCGTAAGGCCTGTTAGGCTGAGACAGTTATGTCCCTGAGGTACTCAAGGAAATTCATTGCTCGGCTTGTTCAAGAACAGTGTTTGTTTCATTATCCGACCCAATTTGTTTTGTGATTCATTAATTACAATTATATCTGTTTCATCATTTCTTAAAATAAACATAATTTGTTTCGATACTATGCTAATTTTCTCCTCATCCCCTTTTAACTGTTGGTATTTTCTGCCACCTGAAAAGAACTAGTTTTGAAAGCATCTCTTTATGCCACCAAATGTGAAATTTCCAACTGAACTGAGAAGTAATAAACAGATCCAAAGCAAATCAAGAGTTCTCCAAAACACTCTGTTTTGAACCCAGGGTCACCTGAAAATGAGTGATTTTAAGGAATCTCAGCCTTTTACAGAGAGAGAGAGAGAGAGAGAGAGAGAGAAGGGGGGAGAAGTTGTGTGCTGAGTTATTCCATCATATACCTACTATGGGGGTTTTCTTGCCAAGATTTGCCTTTGTCCTGCTCTGAGGCTGAGAGAGTATGACTTGCCCAAGGCCACCCAGTGGGATTTCATGGCTAAGCAGGGATTTGAACCAGTCCAACGCTCCAACCAACCACTATGACACGCTGGCTATAACACGCTGGCAAAGGTATGAACAAGCACCTTATGGACAAAGCCCCAGGAACAAATCTTGCTAAGAAAACCCCATGATAGGGTCGCAATAGGCTCACCATAGTTTGGGAACAACTTGAAGGCACACAACAGCAGCAATTAAATAAATTGGATTAGGACTTCATCTTACAAAAGTGGATGTAATTGAAAACACCCAACATTTTCTTGTTATCTTAGGGACAACATACCTGGTGGCAATTACTTGCCGCATTGCAGCAATTCTTTCAAGTATGATTTTTGTATTCATACCAAACATTTTCTGCTTATTTACTCAGCTTCTCAACAAGGTCCTCTGTTTTCCACTAAAGTTGCATTTAATAATTAGGTGTTTTTTTTCCTTCTTCGTCTGGAGCCAAGTCAACTATATATGTTTAATGAGATCAGTGACATCACTGGCAGAGCATAGCAATAGTTGCCATTGTCTGGGGATATTGCATGAGCTTTAGGAGCAGTAGCGCAGAAGTCAAGGTCAGGGCATTAAGAAGTAAATAATCTTTGGGCAAAATAAAGGCTTAAAGGGAAGAACTGTGCCTTCGTCAAGAACAATGAAGCACTGTTAGACTATGAAGAGATTGCCCTCAAGACTGCAAAAGCAATTCTTTTTCTCACGTAAAACTGTTTCCGTCAGTCCCCATAACTAAGCTAGTCCAAAGGATGGAATATTTTAAATAATTGCTTAAAAGCTTATAGGAACATTAAGAATAACTTCCCTGGAGTATGGAAAGCTGTAGCTGTACATTTCCAAGTATTTCAAACTAGTTACTTGCAATAATTTTAACAGTAACTCTTCACTTACTCATTTCTTGGAAGTAATCACATTAGTTAATTTCATTTACTTGCAAAACTAAATGTTACAAGCCTGTGGTACAGAATCACTATCCTTCTGTTCATCCCACAACAGAAGATGCAGCAGAAACACCACCCAGCACTTGAACTATGTAATATTTTTCCTCCTACAATTTAATAAGAGCATAACTTGGTGCCTATGAAAATAGTTTTGCAATTACTTTTACACTGCAAAATATCTTAAGCCACAAATAGAATGTAATGTAGTCATATCTTGGATATATTTTGTGGGAAAAGGGAGAACAATTAAAGAAAATAGTAGTTTGTATCTAGTTACTTCTAATGTCTGGACTGGGCCATGCCATCTGCTGGTACAGTATATGGAAATACCTCCTTGGTCCTCATGCCTATGAATGTATCAATGCATCGCAGGTCTAGTTTACATGGGCCAAGATACTCCAGGAGCAGCCTGAGGAAGTTGTCTCAACTCTATGAAAGCTCATGCTACCAGCTTCCTTCTTTCAGTTAGCCTTAAAGGTTCCCTTTACACACTGATTTTCCATACTTACACAGCTATGTCTTTGAATTCTACCACCATGGATAGCTGGGGTTTGTGTAATCCTCTATATCATTGTTTCCTACACTCTGGTCCTCCAGGTGTTTTGGACTTTAACTCCCAGAAGCCCTAGTCAGTTTGGACAACAATAAGGAATTCTGGGAGCTGAAGTCCAAAACATCTGGATGACCAAAGTTTGTGAACCATGGTTCTATATGGTACTGGATTACCACTCCCATTATCTCTAACCAGAATACCCAATATGGAAGGTATAGTCCAAAACACCCAGATACACATGCAGTAGATCTCACTAGTGCTGATTTTCTGTAATATTGCTATGATTTTGACCATCATGAACTGTTGAGCCATTATTACATAAGAATGTAACTTGACTAGATTCCACACCCTGAAATCTGCCTGTGAAAGAAAAAGGCTTATATAAAGAAAATATGCCAAGAGGAATTGAAACCTGTTCAAATGAGTTTGCTCTTCACTACTTCCCGTAAGATTTTGTTTGTTAGCATTTATCAGTGCTTTAAGCCATAGAGATTTGCTGATCCAAAGAGTATTTTTGAGTAGCTAATTTATGAAGAAAATGGGATTCATCAATGGATTCATCAATGTTTTACTTTTAGGGATGTGTAATTGAAGATTTCCCGCAAATACTATAGTTTGAATTAGATAAATAGTTTAAGATGCATTGCAGTTTTCGGGATGCATAAATACTATTGCTTTTCATGCCTGGAAATAGAACATGCTCCTTAAATGATTATTTGTGTCTAAAACTGATCCAATAGAGTTTGAGACATTTTTTGTTTGGGTAGTACTGTAGAAAGCGTGGAATACATATAGTAGAATCCAAATAGAGTTAATGTACAATTGAAAACAAGACAAAGTCTAAGCCAATGCATACATTTCAGACAGTACAAGTGTCTGAACTCAAGTCATATGCATAGCCTTTTGGTTAAGCCTCAACAGAGCTTATAGCTAGAACTGTCAGCCTTGACTTCATGAGATGCAATATGTGCACTGAACTAGTAGTCAAGCACAGCCCTAGACTGGAACAAATTATTTCCATCTACGCTTCCTTATATAAAACCATTTGCAGTCTGCCATCATGGTAACATTCACATGTTCTTAGCTTTATGCCTTCCATATCTCTGGCCGCCAATGATTACATTCAATCCAAGCTGCTCTTCTGCAGATAGGAGAACTTCCTCTGCCTGTGGAAGAGGGAAGCGATTTTCACTGGTTTTTCCATCTCATTATACAACTACGGTGTCAGTGCCATCCCTATGCTCTGTAGTACATTTTGGGCAGTGCAAGAGGCTGGGGAAAATCCCTCTTCAACTGGCAGCATGTCTCTTGAGCAGAATTCTGTGGTGCAACAGATGCTCCCACCAAACAAAGTGTTAGAATCTATAATAAGTTATCCTTTACAGTGTTTGTAGTATCTTGCAAAAGCCTCAGGGCACAAGTCACTGTATGATTCTTTCTCAATACTCTAACTGTCCTGCTATATAAGTGAAGGTATCTATTAATACAGATTGAGTTTCCCTTATCTGAAAATGCTTGGGACCAGGAGTGTTTAGGATTTTGAATATTTTTAGAGGGATTTGGAATACCTGTATTTGCATATATGTACATAATGATTTACACTGGATTTTGGAATTACAGATAAGGGGGATTCAACCTGTACTTACACTTAGTAGCTTGCACAGTATGACAGATTAAGGCAGAAACAATGTTGAAAGTCTAGGGCCCGAGATGAAAAGTCAAGCTTCTCTGGGAAAACAAACCCAGTTCTTTTATTTATGTGCTTAGATAACATTAGAGGCCAGTCGCTTGCATGTCCATGGGGTGTGTAACGTTTGGATTTTAAACATTTTTTTAAAGTTACCTAAAGTTTAACCTAGTCCAGTATTGTTCCTACCTTGCGTATACACATTGAAATCAGTGGGATGTTGCACTTTTTCCTGATGCTTGCTAGTCCAAAAATTAATAAACAGCCAGTTTCTCTCTAAAGATTTCTCCAGATGGTGTTCATCATCATTAATAAATAATAATAATAATAATAATAATAATAATAATATTTTTACAAGTTTGTATTTAACTCATAGGTCCAAAACACACTGTACAGTAGAAATAATCCAGTATGAGACTGCTTTAACTGCCCTGGCTCAGTGCTAGGGCATCCTGGGAACTGTAGTTTTGTGAGACATTTAGCCCTCTCTGTCAGAGAGTGGTGATGTCACAATAAACTACAATTCCTATGACTCCTTAGCTCTCTACTAGGGCTCAAAGTGGATTATTTCTGCAGTGTGTTTTGGACCATTAAGAACAAACCATGTACAGTGCAGTAAAGTCCCCTCCCCAAAAGAACAAAATTCAGACAGACTAAAAAGAAATACATCTCCATGTTCTACAGTTCTCAGAACATGACTTGTAGAAACAGCATTTGGGAGAAGAAAGGGTAAAATCAATCTCATTGGATGCTTTTTAAAAGAAAAGCTATTCGATCTGCACATATGGACACAATACTGTGAGTTAAATTAGGCTGGAAAAGGGCAGGAGAAGCCAGGGTGGAGGGAGAGTGCTGTGGCCAAAGCAAAGATCACAGACATGCCAACGGAGCCTTATTATATGAAAAACATACAGAAGCTGTATTTATGATATGGTACCCTACCCCAGGCCTTGAAATGAATGAGTATTCATAGATTCCCCCTCCTTTCTCTGGCCCAGGTCCTTCTGCTATTTTAAATTACAAGGAAGTCCTTTCTAATCCAATACAATCTTCCTGACTCAGTGTTTCAGCAGCTGTCTTTCATGATTTCTAATCAAAACTGATGATAACCAGCTTTGGCAACAGATTGCAGTATCCCAAATGAGTAATTAAACAAAGACATTTGTTCACTTTTACCTTGGAACTCATGGTGCATTTTGAAGTCTTAGTATCTCCAGACCCAGCTGAAGGGGGACTGGTGGATTTCATAATCTGGTCAACACCCTTAATAAATCTGATGAACTAATGTCAGAGGTCCACTCATATTTGTATGCCTGGGAAAGAAGACAACTTGTAAATGCCAACATTGGCCTCCAGTAGTCTCCTCCTTTCCCCACCCTGCCACGTCTTATGGCTGTCTGAAAATTAAGCATACAAAGAAAAGAAATGACCAGACAAAATCAAAGTATTTCACTTTGTCTCATTTTAGAGTATTCTTTAAATGAAAAGGGTAAATCACAGCAAAATAACGTTATGTGAAAAAAAACAACAGTATTGATTTTGGAAAGCACAAACTAGATAACTAGAATCAAATATAAAGGAAATTCATCAAGAAGTGGGTGGACAAAACTCATCAAGGGAGCAGCCACGGGTTAGATACATTGTTTTATTTTAGAATGACAGAAATGTAGGGGTGTCAACAGGAACAAGTAAAACAGATTAACCCTCTGAATCATAACTGCAAAAATCTGTAGACTGTTCCATGGCAACACCATGCGCTTAGCAAGTAGATCATTTCTGTCTGTCCTCCAAAGAAAGCACAACATGAATATATGAAACTACCTTGTGTGTGTATGTGCCTTCAAGTCAACTGTTGACTTACGGCATTTCATAGGGTTTTCTTGTGCAAGGAATACTCAGAGGTAGTTTGCCATCTGTTATGCCTCAGTACACTCCCATTGAACTACTAACCAGAGCAGATCCTGCTTACCTTCCAAGATCATTTGTTGTTGTTTTTGCTGCTGTTGTTGTTGTTCTTGTTGTGTGCCTTCAAGTTGTTTCTGACTTATGGTGATCTTCAGGAGAGTCTTCTTGGCAAGATTAGTTTCAGGAGAGTTACCTTTGCCTTCCTCTGAAGCTAAGAGACTCTGTTCAGAGGAGGTTTGCCATTGCCTTCCCCTGGTTTTATACCTATTCTGGTATATTCTGGAAATACCTCAGGGTATTTAGGCGTGGTATGAAAGTGCCTTACACAAAGTTATATCATTTTAAAAAATATTTTGACTAGATTGCATACCACATATAGATAACATGCCTGGGGTGTCTCCAAACTGAACTGTGATATGGAAAGTATCAGTCTTGAGCATGTTCTGAGACAGTTTTTGGTCTTTTTGATTATACTGACTGTTCTTGGGAGACAGTCATTTGAGATCCTCCTATTTGACCCAGTTCATGTTTGGAGCTCTTCATTCAAACAATGCTCAATAAAATGTTTTGGAAATAGGGTTGCAAGTTTCACCAATTTATGTACATATTCACAGCTTAGCCCAGTTTTCTCTCATCAAGAGGTGGCAGCTTTTCTATAAGGTGATCAAAGCTATTTATTTGCATAAGGAAACGTGCATTTCCTAAATATTCTGTTTTTCAGTTAAAGCTAATTGAGATGGGATTTAAGTATAAATAGTAATTAGAAAATAGCCGAATCAGGCGCAATATTCATTTCACTTAAGAAGGCTTTAAAGAGGAAACAAATTTAACAGGAGTCATTAAGAGTTAACTAAATATGGCCTCACTGTGCCAAGTGTTTAGGCAGAGATTTATGCTGAAATCCCAGTAAGAAGTGCTACAGATTCTCAAAATAAACCATCACAACTGCTTTTATTTTTACACCCCTCCTAGTTCTTTAAAACAGCCAATGTCAGCAGTAAGAAAAAGCAGCAGTCCCTGAAGTAACATAATTATTTTCTCAGCTTAAAAATCCTAACATGTTAATTGTTACTGTAAAAAGTGTGCTTACAAATCAAATAGAGAAGGAATAAAATCTATGCCATTAGTTCAGTAGCCTTCTGTGAGCATAAAGATGGAAGCTCGAGATAATCGTTGACTAAACCAGGCACTTAAGATGACAGAAAAACTACAACACATCTCTTCAAATGGTTACTACTCAAAGTATGAGCTTTGGTTGCCACTTTACACTCATGGATGTAGGAGAGGTGTTCATGCAGTTAAGCTGGCTACCACACAATGTACACAAATACACAAAAATAATACACAAATTGGAAGATGAAAGCAGGTGGAAGATTAAAATATGGAAAGAGGGAAATAGAATTACATAAGGCGGGAGAGTCAATGGCATTGTCCAGTACAAGCTCTCCTCTCACCTGAGCCTTTAGCTACACTTTACATCTTTAGTCAACCAATTTCTGTACTAATGAAAGCAGGAACTATCTCTTCACCTGCTTGGCTCATAGGATGCAGTTTTATACTTACTCAGAACACATCTAGTTCAGATGTACCTATGACGGCTAGCAGTAAGTCTCCCAGCTTGACTCAAACATGAGTCTTCCCCATGATTTACAAAGGAATGAACTTACGATCTTCTGCATACTGTGACTTACCATTGAGATGTGTCTCTTACCACAGACCTCCAAGACAAATGAAAAACAAAGAAACTTCATTTTAAAAAATGCACATTCTGGCCCAATCTAGACACGCCTGAAGAGGCACGATTGGGGCTCAAAAGGGCGTTTTTAGGGTTAGGGAGGGCGCAGCATTTGCACCCTTCCTAATCCTAAAGCGTATGGGCGCCGCCATTTTGAAATTGTGGCATCCATACAGGCACGCCATGACATCGCACCATGGGAGGGCGCCAAGCACACCCTTCCTGCGGTGCAAAAAGGATCTATGAATCAGAGCTCCTTTTTGCTTCCGGGTATTTGGTGTGGCCTTCAATACCTGTGGCCAAATACCGGGGGAAAAAGGGGCCACAGCGGCAGCCCCTTTCTCCCCTCGGCATCCTGCTTTGAGGCCGTAGGGAAGAGGCACTTTGCCGCTTCCTTACAGCCTTCTGAAGCTGCGGGATGGGGCCTCTGAGGCTGCCAGTGCAGCAGCCTTGGCCCCATCTCTCTGCTTCTTGGGGTGGCTACAGACCACCCCCTTTGGGCGGTCTGTACCGCCCCTCTGTGTTTCATATTTTTGCATTTGATCAGTTTTCCACTACCAAACCATTTTGACAGGGGTTTTTTTCCACCTCTGTAGGTTTGGGAGAGGGTTTTTCCCCCTACCACAGAGTGGAACAAATCATTTCTCTATTCATTTTATTGGGTTCCCCCTTGTTTTTGAACATTTGCTTCCCTTTGTATTACAGTGCTTAATGGATGAATGTAATCTTGGCACCTGCTTGTCTTATACTATTGGATAAGCTTCAGTTTGTGCAGCCTGAGGATGTGCACAGGATCCTTGAAGAAGTGAGGGCCACCATATATATACTGAGTGCTTGCCCTTTCTGGAAAACAGCTGGAGGGAGATTTGTTAAGTGGTTAAGGGGAATGGTGAATGCCTCACTGCAGCAAGGGAGGTTTCCAGAGAAGGCTGTGGTGAAGCTGTTATTAAAAAAGACCCTCCTGGATCCCACCATTCTGAATAAATATCAGCTACTCTCTAATATTCTATTCATGGACAAGTTTCTGGAGTGAGTGGTAGTTTCAGGGATTTCTGGATGACATGGATTATCTAGATCCATTTTGATCTGGTTTCACACCTGGCTATGGGATGGATTTAGTTTTGGTCATCTTGGTGTATGACCTACTCAGGGAACTGGACAGGGAGAATGTATCCCTGTTAGTCCTTCTGGACCTCTCAATGGTTTTTGATACCATCAACCGTGGTAGCCTTTTGGGCAATCTCTCTGAGATGGGATTTAGGGACACTGTTATGCAGTGGTTCTAGTCTTTCTTGGTGAACTTAGAAGGTGGTGTTGGCATTCTCCTGTTCAACTCGCTGGTCATTGGCCTGTGGAGTCCCACAGGGTTCTGCTTTGTTCTCCATGCTATTTAACATCTATATGAAACCGTTAAGAGAGGTCATCTCTTTCCTTTCCACCCAATTCCAAGGAAGCTGGTTCTGTACTGAACCAATTGTCTGTGGTCAGTAATGGACTAGATTAGGGCAAACAAACTGAAACTTAATCAAGACAAGACTGATGTGCTCCTGGTCAGTTGTAAGGCAGATCAGGGTATAGGGACTCCACCTGCATCTGCACTGGATGGGGACAGATTCTCCCTAAAATCTCTGGTTCACAGTAAGAGTGTTCTCCTGGACTCAGCTCTGACCTGGATGCCCAAGTTTCAATAGCGGCCAGGAAGGCATCTGCACAGTTAAAACTAGTGTGCCAGCTGTGCCCATTCCTTGAGACATCAAATCTGGCTATAGTGACTTATGCCCTGGTTTCATTCTATTTGGACTACTGTAATGTATTCTATGTGTGGCTGCCCTAGGAAACTGTTCAGAAACTTCAGCAGATTCAAAATGGGGCAGCCAAAATGCTGACCAGGGCCAGTTGTCGGAACCACATCCCTTGTTGAAACAGCTCCAGTAGCTACCAGTTTACTTTAATTAGGCACATCTATACAAATGTAACATACTGTAAAGTGTAGCTTGGCTGGTCATGTTAAAACTCTCTTGTCCAGTTCCACAGCTTGCATATATGTAATGACTTACACTGGATTTTGGAATTACGGATAAGGGAGATTCAATCTGTACTTACACTTAGTACATTTCCAGGCACAATCAATGTGCTGGTCATGACTTATAAAACCCTACATGGCTTAACTCCAGGCCATCTATAAGGTGTTCAAAGCTGTTTATTTGCATAAGGAAACATGCATTTCCCTATATGAGCCTCCAAGGGTTCTAAATCCACTGGGGAAGGCTTTCTCTTAGACCCACCACCATCACAGCCTCACTTGGTAAAGACACAAGAGAGAGCCTTCTGGATGGCTGCTCCCACCCTTTGGAACTCCCTTCCACAGGAACTAGGCTCACCCCCTCCCTGCTTTTCTTTTGCCTGCAGGAAAATACATTTTTGTTCAGGGAGGCTTTCAATAAAGAATGATGTCATGGAGGCTTTTATACAGGGTGTGGGCTTCAGATATGCTTTTTTAAAAATATTTTGTATGATTTATGTCATGTCATACTGTTTTTAGCTTTAATTACTTTTTAAATTTTTATTACGTTAATTTTTTACACTTTTTTTTGTGAGCCACTTTGGGTCCCTTTCTGGAAAAAGGCATCACAGAAATGAAATGAAATTAAAATGTAAAAATGAAACATATCCAGAGCTGACAATACATATCTTTTTCAGTGAGAAAAGCATAATGGCAACAACTTTTAAAAAATCATTAGCTAAAATAAATTGGGCAAATCCCATGACTCCAATCCCAATACCTCCAGTGACTGAAAAAACAATTGAACTATTCAAGACTTTCACAGAACTAGAAATGGCACAAAATGAAAGATTTCAAAAAGGTGGTTAAAATGCAAAACTTTTCAGCTCCTCTTCAGCTTTTTCAGCTTTTCAGCCAAGGTTCCCCAGCTATATCTAAAAGCTTTTTTTTATATAACAACTAGAATTCCCCAGTCAGCATAGTCAGCACTGGGAGCTGTGGGCTCAGAAAGGAACTCTTCCATGCTCGGTTCTCATCATATTTTTCCCAAACAAGAAGAGCCTCACTATGAAGAAGGAAGAGGGGATAACAGATTTACTGTGAGGAAAGAAAAAATTGAAAAATCATTCAGCCAGAGTGCATGAAAAGCCCTAATGGTTTCTGGTGACTCAGGGGGATAAGCTTACAGAGAGAGATTATTACTTGTATATCACAACAAATAACTGAGATCAGGCCACGATAGGTACAGTATACATAATAATGTTATAGTATATTTTAGAATTATAATGGTACAGCAGGTTCTCACATCACAACATGCTACAGTATGATTTGTTCCAATTGTGTTCTTATGATTTATTATCTCCCCTCTGCTAACAAGCCATGGTTTAGTCTTGAGTTGTGAACTCTGACTTGTTTAAGCTAGTCAGAGTTTAAAACTACAATGGCTTGTCCCAGGTTTGTTTCCCTAGAGATCCATCACAAAACAGATCGGACAAACTGATTGGTGACAAAAATCCCACTAATGAGAAAGAAAACTTAATATTTGTTTAGACATGTGCTTTAAAATTGGTAGCTGAAGCAACAAACCATGTTTAACAAAACCCACTGCCTACATACAAGTACTAGTTTTACACAACTGTAAATGATTCAGTGACTCTAATCTAGCTGAGACTATCAACAGGATTTAGGCCTATGGCTAAGCATAATTATGACATGTAAATGGCACCTGAAAATAAACACTTAACAGTCTTAAAGCATAATATATCCATAGCCCTGAATTCTGCATGAAAATATGGATGTATAGCCCACAATTTTAAATGTTACCAATAGATTATATCCACAATCAAATTTTATTTCATGTGCCACTGGAGAATAGGTTGGGGTTTCCTCTACTCTTTGAAAAGCTCCTGTTCCTACACATTGCATTCATTTATCACATAGTTACTGAGAGAGGGAAGTATACCATTGTACTTCAAGCTTGTCAAAATGCATCAATTATTCGGTCAGAAAATGATCTAACTGCATGAATCACTTCAGTGTTCATTCATCACTGAACAGTTTTTAGTTTCTTTAAGGATAATGAGCTGGGTTATTCTTTTTCTTTTAAGTAAGTGAGGTGTAGGTGTAATGATTCTGCCTGCACAAGATTTGCAATTTTTAGAGGATGCGCTTGTTTTTCTGATTCTGTTTTGATGAAACTCTTTGCCACTTCAGAAGATATTTGCATTAAATTACATCTGGTACATTATCTCTTAAGAAACTTGCTAATATCCAGGTGGCTGTCACCTGGTGACATCAAATACTATGACTTCTTTTTATTCTTTTTAATCTCATTCCAACTCCCACTCTTCTGCTTGGGATTTCTTAAACATATAATAAAAGGTATTCACCTGGAAATGTGAGATGTAAACACCTTATATCTTAAATTATTAATTTTTTTGTCATACTACATACTTCCCATTAATCTATTGGCCAATACCATCAAACATTTTTCCCTAGAAAATAAAACTTGTTGGGTGGGTGTATGGGAACAAGGAACATGCCATGTTTTATATACATATTTATGTCTGCATTTATTAATTCCATATTTCTAGTTCATGTCATAATTAAAAAATGGAGGGTACTCTTGTGTTCTAAGACTGAAAAGTAGATTGAATTTGTCTTCTCTCTGAAAATTCTTTGCCATACTCATCCTCCAACATTTGTTCCTCAAATCCCAAATCTGTTAGTAGTATACAGGGACTATGTGCAATGAAGGTAGATTTTGGGTTAGGTTGTCCAGCTTAGTTTCTCTGGCTGTCTATGGGGCTTTCTAGATTGGCAGGAAAGTGTGACATGAAGTTGCCTTTTCCTTAATGCTTAGCAGCTACACTGCAAGCACCAGGTGTGCATTTAAAAGGTACAGGGCAGCTAGACTGAGGGGTGTGGGAACGACTTATCTGAAGTCTTTTCTGTGGATCAGCAACTACATTGGAAGCTGTCAGAACGCTACAAACACAGGGGGAGCAGCTGCACCAGCGGCAATGAACATGGCTTTTAACTGCGCTGAACATTTTCCCCCCTTGCTGGCTGTGAACTGCGCAGCTGTGCAGGTTTGCCGGCTGCCAGCTGTGAACTGCGCAGCTGAGCAGGTACACCATACAGAAAATTGTACAGTTATGAGGATCTGTCAAATTATCATTGCAGTTTCTTTGCTTTTTTTTAAACTGTGCAGTTGCACTGGTGCATCATGAATGAACCCCTTTATTTTGTGAATGAATTGACATTTTATGTACTGTAGAATAACAGTTACAGCATCCCAGAGTCCCTACTGCGCATGTCTAGGGTTCGGATTAGGGCTGGAGCTAGGGTCTGGGAGCTTTAAAAAACTGCGCAGTTAAACCCCAGCTTTTACACCTGCAGGACATTGAGCATTTTAATTAGAAGTGAACTCCACATCACGCATGCTCCCAACTCACGATCCATTATGATCTGCACCTGTATCACTGTCTTTAAATGGGCGCTTTGAAGATACTGCGGCCCTTTAACTGCGCAGCTGCACCGCAGCCTTTAGATGGAGCTGCGCTGTTCCGCAGTTTTTAAAAAAGAAGCTGGGAAAACCAGCACCTTTTTAAAACCCCTAAAACACAAAAAAAGCATTTTCATGGCACACTTTCCCTTTTTCTCATCTAAAGGCTAGACTTTCACGCAGCCATGAATGCACTTCTTTTTGCCAATCTAGATCAGGCCTATATGTTTGTTACTAATATCCCCTGCTGTCTGAAGCAAGTGGACCAAGCCCTCTCTCTATCCCCCACTTTCACATCTTCCTGGTCTCACACGCTCATGATGTTCCACCACCTAACACTGCTTCATTTCATTCTCATTGACTCTCCTTTCATGCCTCACATTAAGACCTCTTTCTTCAGAGCAAGGCATGGGTATCCTGTGCTGCTGTAGCAGAGGTGGTTTCTATGGTAAAGCCACACCACAAAAGCAACCAGGACGGCTTCCTGGAGAGCTCGCCTACATAATGCTTCACGTGGAAGAGTTGTGAGGGTGAGACTGGACACACCAGATAGCCATGCTGGCTACTTTCTAAAGATCTATCATGGCTAATCAGAGGACTAGCAGAATGGGCCAATGCCTCATTGTGAAGGTTTCTTGGAGTGAGATATTGCCCAGGTGTTCTGGTTGCTTTTGTGCTGTGGCTTTGTAGGCAAGGTTACGCTAGAGGCCATCTCTGCTACACTAGCACAGGTTGCCTGTGCCTTGCTCTGAAGAAAGAGGTCTTAATTTGAGGAGTCCCCAGTTGGTGATAACAATAGTGGGAAAGATGCAGTCATCTAGGAGGAGGGCAAGCAATCTTCTGTCCTTTTCTACCTACTGCCTGAGGCAAAGGATTCCTCCCTCTTCACTGAAGAGTCAGCCCTTGTTCAAAGTCGCTGACTCAGTGCCACGGCTGAGCTAAAATCCAAACCTAGGCTGCCCTAGTTCTAGTTTGACCCTGTAACCACTACACCATACTGGCGAGGAATATCTATGGCTACAGTTGGTGACTTGGAGACTTGAGAAGTCTTAACATAAGCCTTTTTAATTGCACTGGTTTATACTGAACACATTTGGGTATCTTATATGTTTTATACACTACAAACATAATTTTTGGCAGCACACTCAGGTAGGCCATAGCCTCAGATCATGAGGTATATTATATTCCTAGGTACACCAGCATTTTATGTGATCATCTAAAACGTTACCCTCTGCAAGACTATTTAATGGCCAAGACCTTGCAAATTCAAAGCAAAATACTTTGCTGTTTATGCCATGTACTCTGCAAGATAAATTACTGCTAAAGGAGCCAGGCAGTTTATAAAAGGTGCTAGCACACTGAGGCTCCAGTTTGTATACCAAACAGTTCCCTCCCTTTGATTCAGCAATGCTCAGTTCTTGCTGACAGCAAAGAGTGACAGTGAGCATATGAAACAAAGCAGAACAAAGTTTGGAAATAAAATTTGAAAAGTGAAAGGATGGATGGCATCCATGAAAATCAGCAGCATTTGTGCGTGACTTCTTTCCACAGTTTTGTCTCAATCTGATCAAAAAGTACCTGCAAGATCAAAGGTAGAGATCATGAAACTGTCCACTCATTGTGGACCCACTTGCTTTGTGTATGCAGTCATGGAAACAGGGTATCAAGCACTTAGGAGTGTAATTTTGGACCCTAAAAGAAGAGACATTCTATAGAAACTGGGATGTGAAATTCTGCAGGAAGAAACAAACAAGCCTTTAAAAATGAAGAGACATTCTGGTACAAACCTACAAACAAAGGAAAAGTTTTGCCACCAGACAAAAAAGAACATGTGAAGTTTGACTGAAAATAAAGAAGTTCAAAGAAGGGTTCCGCCTTTCTTTGGTTCTTGCATAAGGGTTAAACATACAAAATCACCATGACCTCTTCATGACCCATGATTAGCACTGAAAAGTTCAATGGAACAATAGCACTGGAGTATTTTTCCTTTTGATTTCCAAAGCTGTTTATTTTTTCTTAAAGGTTTGCTATCTCACAGAACTCCATAGGGGTTTTTCCCACACACTTATTTTTCTGCTGGAATCTAACTGTTTTAATTGCATGAAGTGGGAGACCAAAGCCCCTTGGAGAGGGAAAAGCAATGCTAAAAAGGAGGCCATTTGCACACTTGCACACAGGCGATTTCCTAACACTCCACCCTGGATGTGTCCAGAATCTGACCTTTTTAATGTTCTGCACTTTTTGCTTCTGGGATCTTGACAGAGGTTGTGTGAATAAATACAAAAAGGGTAAAAGAAGGGGGAGTGGGGAGAGTCAAGTCAATCTGTCCATGTAATGTATGTTCCCAAAGTATTTCATATCACCAGAGGTACCATTTGCTTTAAGATTTTGTTTCAAAATAAATCAACTTCAGAAAGTTCACAGCTGAGAAATCTTCCCTCTAGGAGGTGTTGTCTATGACTTTTACACAATTAATGTCTTCCAGAGACTTCTTTTTTCTCCTTTCTGCTTTCCTCTTTCCCCACTTGTTTCTCGTCATTAATTTTCTTAATCAACTTTTGTAACACCCTCATAGACATGGCGCAACAAATGTGATTGAACTGCAAGAATCTAAATAACTTATATCGCTTGTCCTGCTGTGTCATCCTTGTTTAAATTGCTCCAAGGGAAAGGAATAGAGGCAGGGATTATAGCAGAGAAAAAGTTACTAGCCAGGCCTCCATGTCAGCACTTATTAGACTGTCAAATTTGGCCAACTACTAAATGCTGGGGAAAGGAGCCAATAGAGAAAAACAATTTAAATAATAAGTAGATGACAATTCTAAGAAAAATATTTAAAAATATACATGAAAACCAATATTTTAAGTGGATTTGCTTGTTCTCTCCGAAGATCACAAAACAGTGTACATGTCCCGCAGCCTGCCCCCCCCCCCCCCGGCAGCTAATAGGTCTGTACTAGAGAGGCTGGGAATTCACTTTATTGGTTCTTCTCTTTGAACAGCATGAAATAAACTGAATAGTGCTGAACTATGGTCAACCACTGGTAATGCTATTCAGCTGAAGTGGAATCCAGTGTAGATCCTCTGCCACCCCAGTAGCAGATGTATCAACTAAGTCTGAATCCCACCCCACCTCACCCTCCCATCCCTGGGCCAATGTTTTATCCTCACAACCACCATTGTATGGAACTCTTAGAAACATGCAATCCAAATAAGTAACCCAAGGTCACCTTGTGATGGTTTAGTAGGCACCTGAACCTAAGTTACCTCACTACTAGTGTAATACAGTGGGTCCTTGGTATCCGCTGTGGTTTGGTTCCAGGAACCTCTGTGGATATCAAAATTCATAGATGCTCATGCCAAGTGAAAGTAAAATGGTGTCCCTTATATAATATAGCAAAATCAAAGTTTGCTTTCTAGTTTTCATGTTGTCATTTGTTAAAAAAAATATTTTCAAGCTGTGTATGGTTAAATCCGTGTATGCAGAATCTGTGAATACAGAGGGCCAATTTTTCTTAGCAGATAATGTCTTTTTTCACTAACAAGTATAACTTTGTTTTTATATATACATCCTTTAAGTCTTTTAACAAGTGAATGAAACATCTATGGACTTAGGTAATACATAGCTAGCCAAGGTGTTATGTGCCTAAACCAACTGCTATCATGAGATTTTCTTGTCAAGATTTGTTCACAAAGGGATTGTCATTGCCTTTTGCTGAGGCAGAGTGTAGATTTTCACCCTGATCCCCCAGAGTCCTTGTCCAATACTCAAACCACTATACCATACTGACTCTCCTGAACATAGATCTTTAGTATTAAATCTAATTTGAATATATGCCAGAGGGAATATCTGTTTCTTATACTAGAAACATCCAGGGGTAGCCATATTGGCTATATAATAAATCCAATAAAAAATCCATCGAACAGTGATACCTTTATTGACCAACCAAAAAGGCACAATATATCTGTTGCAATCTTTTGAAGCTTCACTGGCTTCTTCATCTGGCAAGGTGTTACAAACTAAACAGGAGAAAAAAATTTGAAGATGTTAGTCATAGGCCTGCATTTTGCTGTTACTCTTCTTAGTTGAGATGGTACCAAGGGGCATATCTTGCAGACTGGCATCTCCTTCAGGCCATGTGGCAACTGGGAGATTCCCTAAATCCTGTTTGGTGGATTTTTTATTGGGTTTGTTTCTCATATTATTAGACTGTCAAATAGACACCTAGATCATTCTGTAAAACTATCAGAAAACAAAAATCGTTCACATAACCATCATACCAAAATACAACTCGAAGAACATCCCCATAGAATTTAAAGATAATGTAAAAATATATATTTGTACTACTGGTATTAAGCCTAATTGCCCAGGAGCCAAATGAACTCTGGACTGAAGGCAGAGGGCATTGTCACAAGATATGTAGCCAAAAAGGAAAAGAAGCCTCAATGCCTGACAGATGAAACTCCTCAAGCAATTAAGGATAGATAAGAAACAAAAGTAAAAGGTGGCAGAAATAGGGTCATAACCCTGAATGCAACTGTTCAGCAACTTTTGTGCAGGAACAAACAGAACTACTATAGTAATAAATGAAGAGAAAAAAGATGATTAAAAGAAAAAGGAAGAACTAGAGCCCTCTTTCACTAGATCCAAGAAATCAAAGGGCAATTTACATCAAGGATGGAGATGCTATACAACCAGCAGAGCAACATGTAAAACAAAAACAGCAAGATTATACTCAAAAGAAGAAGGCATGGAAACTGGAGAAAGGAACATAACCTTTTTTAAGATATGCAGGTGGCACCATACTACTAGCAGAAAAAAGCAAAGGCTTGAAGTGATTACTGAAGAAAGTCAAGGAAGGCAGTGCAAAGGCAGGTTTGCAAATGAACATTAAGAAAACAAAAATAATGATCACAGACGATTTATATAACTTTGAAATAGACAATGAAGAGATTGTTCAAGATCTTCCATATCTGAGATCAATCAAAATCAGAACAGAGATTGTGGTCAAATCTCAGAAGATTAGGCCTTGGAAGGGAACTAGAAAAGATAATGTAAAGTGTAAAGATATATAATTGAATACTAAAGTTAGAATTGTCCATGCCATTGTATTTCAAATGTGTATGGTTGTAAAACCTGGACAATGAGGAAAATGGATAGGAAGAAAATCAACTACTTTGAAATGTGGTTTTGGAAAAGAGTTCTACAGATACCACAAAGTGCTAAAAAGATAAATGAATGGTCTTAGAGCAAAAACAAGCCTGAACTCTCTCTAGAAGATAAAATCACTAAACTGCCTACATAGAGATACATCCAGCTCAACCACAGAATAGACATCTAAACAAAATAGCAGGCCTATGACTCCAATACAGTCACTTTTCTGCATCCTACATGATTCTTTAGAATCTTTTGCCTGAAGAAGCAGCCAGGGGCACTTTGAATGCTTTCATGATGTGCTTTGTGTATTATGGGTGGTATTGCTTCATTTTGGATTTTGTTTTATTAAACTGCAGTCGTTGTTGTTTGGACACAACATAAAAAGGCATGGCTCATTAGAAATGAAAATAATGCTTGGTAATGTAGAAAGCAGTAGGAAAAGAGGAAGACTGCATTCCAGATAGACAGACAATCAAGGAAGCCATATCCCTGAATCCCTAAGAGCCTAACCTCTTGATGCCAGCATGACTTGGTGGTGTCTCATTCATAGGTTTGCCATACCTCAATGTTGACTTGATAGCAGTTAACAACAACATTTCTGCATTTTTCTATGAAGTACTATTTTAAACTCTTTAGCATTTTTCCCAGCAGAAAAATCAATGTTTAGCCCCAAACTGAGGAGAGCATGCACGCCTAAACTGCAGGAAGAGAAGATATGACAGTTTTGATGTGAACACTACAGAGAAGCATAGAAAAGGACAAATTATTTCCTGATCCCATTGGTTCTTTTTAACCCATAAAGCTGAGTGCTTAGAGGAACCTTGCCCTGGCAAATCCAATATAACAGGCTTCTGGAAATGCTTTTTTATCCTTCCTAGAAGGAGCCTTTGAATTATGCAGCTGGCATGAAAAAGATTATACAAATTAAAATTACAGATCAGTTAAATTGATTAAGAGGTCAAATAGATGCAATTTAAAAACATGTATACATTAAAGATGAGAGTAGAACTAGGAACTGTCTGTCTGTAGCTCTACAGAGAATTTCATCAGCAGTTCTGAAGAGAGAAATAGTTCTTCTAACCAGGCTATTACTATAGGGGAATTGTCATACTGAGGT
The DNA here is from genome assembly GCA_034509955.1 of Urosaurus nigricauda. Taxonomy (NCBI): domain Eukaryota; kingdom Metazoa; phylum Chordata; class Lepidosauria; order Squamata; family Phrynosomatidae; genus Urosaurus; species Urosaurus nigricauda. The sequence goes on from JAOEGL010000006.1 coordinate 109,633,676, forward strand.
GGTAAAGAAGAACCAAAATAATGCTTTGGACCTTAAAATGTGTTGTATTAAGAATGTTTATGGAAAGAAAGTTTCCCATTCCTTCATGTCTAATGTGGAAACAGATATAGGACAGAAGGACAAAAGAAATGACTTTGAAGATAGTATACACCTACCAAATTTTGGGCATCCCCAAAATGCAGTTTATCAGCATCCTTAAACACCCTATTTTAAATTATTCAGAAAGACATCGTGAAATATCTGCAGATACTTTTGTGGGAGCACAGATGGCTGCAGAGGGAAAGGACAATAAGGACACTTTCCTTCTGTGAACTCAGTTTGGGTAAATATAATAAAAGCTTATACAAATAGAAATGTTGTCATACTTAGCACTGAAAAATGAAATCATTTGCACATATAAAATGATTACTTCCAAAAAGTCTACTCAACCAGTTAATTGTGTTGTGGAGGTGACTATGGGTTCTCAAAATCTACCCCACAGAGTATAAGATCTGGCAGATTCTTCCAGTCTCATTATGATTCATCTCTAGACGTAACCTGTGTATATGTTGCCCGAGGGTCAGTCTACCTAGGTTCAGAGGCTTAGCACTAAGGTGATGACCACCAGTGACATGTTTGCCATAGCAGTACTGTACTTCTGACCTGCATTGTTTGAGGCAAGAAGACTACACACACCAATGCAATCACAACTATTCAAGCTATCCAAGGTATAAACAGTAAGAGTCTCCTCTAATGTGATATATGCTATCCTTTGTCAAGAATAGCTCTTGGCACTCTACATCGGACAAACAATTTATCCTCTACACCAGAAGATAAATGGATACAAATCGGACATGAGAAATGGGAATACTCAAACACCTCCAAGCAGCAGTCCTTGGACAAAAACATTTTGAAGGAAGTTTGGAAAAAGAAATAGCTGAATTACAATGTATTCAAATTTCTAGTCCACTGGCAGTGGTTTGAACAAAGACAACAGTTTCCTGGAACATTACACATATTAAAACACAGCAAGTAAATAGGATTTTCATGCCTGCTTTATTGCAACACTTTTTTGGTCCTGAAACCATACCAATGCAATATACCAAGAATTTCCTCCACAGTTCATATGTTTACCTTATTATCTTGGCTTGTATACAAAACCTGTCTTCCACCTTTGTCTCTTTAACAACTATTTACCACATTCATTGGGAATGAATTTTTATCCCCATCATCACAGCCACATGTTTGTCTTTCTATTACATCCACACTCTCCTTCTTCCCTTTGTACATATGTCTGCCCACAGAGACTGCACCCCATACATCTGAAGAACTGGCCTGGGAGTCAACAAAATCAAATGTTAAAAGTTTTCTGAGTTAGCTTCAAAGGTGTTAACAGAATTTTTTTATAACTTTTTACTCAAAGAAACAGGAGAGATAGAATTAGATAATTATTTCTTTTATTGCAGAAAGACTGTTATAAAAGTAATGTAGGCTGTGATTACCAGTAGTATCATCTCCCTGCTTTATGCTTTATTTTGACAGATGTCTGTGACTATAACCAAACTATCCTTGTTATTTTGATGTAAATTCTTCTTGCCCAATATTTATTAGAATCTTCAAGGTTTTCTGGTGTTCTTATATTCAAAGGTACGACTGTCCCAACAGAATTGCCAATCTGATCAGTTTTGCCTACCTATATTCTCCTTGGGTTTCTTTTTAAATTCAGTTAATTATTGCTGTAAGAAAATCTAGTAACTTTGTATCTTTGTTTATATATCATGGGCCATCCGTAAAGGTCAAAGGTGTACACACCAGGCAACAAAGATGAAAAAGCCTACAAATATCTCATGGTTCGTTAGGCAAAGCACCTGCTTTCTGTACCATTCATGCATGCAGGACTTTGAGGTTCAGGAATGGGGAAGGGAAATAAATGATCGACTTCCTTTTTCTCTCATCTCCATCTCAATAGTGCTAAGAAAGGTCAGCAGGAAATTCCTGTCACTTTTTTTTCCTCCATCCCAGATCGATCAAGCTTCAGAGCTATCCATTTCTTCAGGAAAGTCATTCTGTTTCCTAACTTGCACAAACTCTGCTTGAATTCTTCCACTGATTAGTCTTTCTTCTGGAGAGGCACACACATACATGCAAATAATTTTAACATATACATATCTGAAAGAAATACTTTTTCATACTTGCTCAGGCAGTGGCAGAAAGATGTATATTAATGCATGCATGTGATGGGATGAAATATGACAGTTTTCATTTATTTTATCTTGATTATACATGAAGCTGAAACATTTCTGCACTACAGTGTTTCACATAGTTGTATTTATTGCATATATAGCCAGCACTTGCTTAATGCTTCTGTTTACTTAGCTAAATCAAGACAAAGGATTCACATCCAAACTTCCTATGAATATGTGTTTATTATTCATCTATGAAGCACGGATATTATTCAGACAATGAAGGTAGTGGTGACTCCACTAAGGAATCCTGAAAGACAGAAATTTAGACCCAGTGAAGCAAAATTATTCCTGCCTAGGTTTTACCTATTGTCCTTATATATTTTGGAGCCTTAAACTGCAGCAATTTAACCACTATCAAGAAATACTACAACTAATGGCAGTTAATGAAATTCAGTCTCCACGAAGTGTTCAATGTGGCTTTAGAAGCCAAACAATTTAAGCTCTGACCATCTATGCAAGACTTTAGAGGACATTTTTTGAAATTCAAATGAGATTTGAAGGGAATCGTCATGCATACTAACAGAAAAGGATGGCTCTTTTCTAAATCAGAAAGAGGCATGCATGCTGAACATGGACAGTAACTCTGCCTCTCAAGTAGAGGCTTTTGCAGAATGAGAAAAGGAGCAAAATAGGAGGTCTGCATACAAAGACAGTGGCTCTTCTTTGGAAAGATGACAATCTAAAGATAAACTAAAAACACTTGCAATTGCCAGTTCACATTGTTGTTGTCAACTGAGTCAAGGTGACTTTGACTTATGACAACCCTATGAATGAGAGACATCCAAATCAGTCTGTCATCAAGCCTTGCTTGGATCTTGCAAACCCAGGGCCATGAGGTTTCCTTGATTAAATCTTTTATCCACATGTGGAAATATGATGTTATGGACAATCTCAACTTCAGCATTCAATATCTTTACACTTCAATATGTAGAGCTGAAGTGGAGCCCTGAGGTGGAGCCCTAGTGGTGCAGTGATTAAATGCCAGAGCTGCAGCCACTCACTCACAGTCACAAGGTTATGAGTTTGATACTAGCCAGAGGCTCCTGGGTTGACTCAGCCTGGCACCTTTCCATAGTCACTAAAATGAGTACCCAGCTTGTTGGGAGCAATTAGCTTACACATTGTAAAACACTTAGGGAGTACTTAAGTGTACTGATAAGTGTTACAGAAATGTACTTGCAATTGCTATTGCTGTTCAAGATTTTGTCTAGTTCCTTCGTAGCTGCCAAGTCCTAGTCTTCTTCTGATTTCTTGGCTATGGTCTTCATGCTCATTAACAACTGAGTTAAGGTATGTAAAGTCTTTCATTATTTCAATGCTTTCATCATCAGCTTTAAAGTTATGTAAATAATGGATGGTAATTATTTTTGTTTTCTTAATATTCAACTGTCAACCTGCCTTTGTACTTTCTTCATTCTTTGCTATCATGGAAACCCTAGACTGCAGTTATTAGTGTCTGAGTTATAGTGAACAAGACATATGCTTCAGATGATAGTTAACAAGGATATAGGTATGTAGATGTGTAGTTAAAATCTTAGCCACCATGGGACAAACAAATTTAGTGGCAGAATTTTCATGCACTAAATGCAGCAGAAATTTTCATGGAGGTGAATGCAGGAAAAATATTACTTTATTCTGTTCCACTAACAACAACAAGAACAACAATGTTTATTTATAATGCCCTTTTTATCATTAACAGTTCTTTCAGTTCTGACCTTTAAAGCTTCTCTCCTATTCATTCTCCATAATCCAAGAACTTGCTTAAAATTCCTCATAGAAGACAGTTGAAATGATTCAGAAAAGAAATAATACTCCTATATTAAGTCCTATATATGAATATAAAATCTCAAACCAATAATCAAAATGGTTTTTAAAATCATATCATCATCCTTTTTGTGTACACTACTCATTCCTAAAGCTTCCCAGTTACTCTCACTAACATCCTAAAGCTTATCTCAAACAAACATCTTTTGATTCCCATAGATGTTGTTAGTTGCTAGCCAAAAGATGACCTGTGCAATTTGGTTTGCTAGAACATAGAAGTTGTACATACAACTATTGTTTTTCTGCAGTAGCCATCAGAAATGTGTCCTAAATACTCTAAAGGCACCAGATCTCATCTGATCTCAGAAGGTAAGCAGGATCAGTACTTATATGGGAGAGCATCTATGAATACCAGGTGCTGTAGGTTACATTTCAGAGGAAGGAACTGGCAAAATCACTTCTGAGTATTCCTTGCCTAAGAAAAAACTATGAAATTCACGGGGTCATCATATTTCAACCAGCGACTTGAAGTCACACACACGCACAGCCATCAGCACTAATAGCATTTCTTAAGAACACAGAAAGCTGCCTTATAATACAATGACTCGATTCTTTGGTCCATCTAACCCAAAGTACTGTCAGTTCTTGAGTGGGAACAACTCTCCAGGATTTTAGTCCAAATTCTTTCCTAGCCCTACTTAGAGAAGCTTGGTATTCTGTGGTGGTTCCCATCTATGTACCAACCAGATCTGACCCTATGTAGCTTCCAAAATTAGACCAGATTGGGTATGTTTGGGGCAGGACAATCCAAGTAAGGATAAAGGTGCAACCAAGCATGTCATGAATTAAGTGAAATAATATCTGAAAGAAACAACATCAGTACCAGACATTGGAATAGTATGCAACCATATAACTGTGAAGGAGAAAGACAAACAACAAATTTTCCACTAAAGTGCCTGATCATCATTGGGTATTCTTACTACTGTAATGTTAATGTAATGTTAAATTATAATTCTCCTGATTTTGCTATAGAATTGGGGCAGAGACAGTGCAATCCAAATGGTTTTACTTGGCTGTGTGTATGAGGCAACAGCAAGTAATTTGGTAGAGTGTACTGTGTTCTGAGTGTAACTGAGGAGAGCTGCTATATTAACTAGTCAGCTCATGTGAGTTGGCTCACAGGCCCTAAAATGAATGATCACATAAACATAAAGGTTTGTCCTTCCCATTCTCCTCACTCTCACTTATTCTCCAGTGCTGCTCTATTCCCAGGCTAGCTAATTGAAACTGTGAACTCTGTGGGGAATTTAGCCACATCTTTCTATTTGGCTTCTGAGAACACCATGAATAACAAGCAATAACATGTTTCACACATGAAATGGAGTTTTGAGCCACTGTTCTGGTGTCACCTTGAATCTGCAAACTGCAGTCCCGTTTCCCCCCCCCCCCCCCTTTACACAGTACTCAGCAGTGCAACTCAATTTTCACCTTAGGGTTGAAAGTAAGGCAAGATGAACCCAAAATGTTTGTTATTTCTAGCATATATGAAAGAGAAACTAAATGTTTTTACCAGATAGTATTAGAACTTTGGAGACAAACTAACAAACAAAATTCCAGGAGAAAGAGATTCTACCAAACAGATGTCTGAGTCTTAAGTACAGTTTTTAATATGTTAGATCAATCAGCAGTCTCTGAATGTTAGAATCATCTTAACAGTGCCATAGAGATGAAAGAGGGTACCTCTGAATGAGAAAAAAAAAAGAGTGGGGAGAAGATGAAATTATGTCGGCAGTCATAATGAATCAAACACCAGAAGGTGGTCTGCAAATCTGCATGTTTTGATGAAATATTAAGGAGGGTGATTATTGATGAAAAATGAATAAGCTTTTCTGATTTCAGCAACCTTTAAATTACATCTCACTAATTAACACAGCTTAGATGCACTCATCTGCTGCCTGACAGGCATTTATCTGTTTTTAGGATGGGTTCGTAATGTGACTTCAACATATTTGGTCTCCTTTTCTGTGCATCTATCCAGGTGACTTGCCAATGCCTTTGAGACTGATCCTCCACTGAATGGAGTACATCCAAGGATTATGCCTAAGTAGTTCAGCTTCCTGTCATGTCTATAAATCACCCCATGGACAGGCCTCTCAAGGGCCCAGGAGACACTCACAGGTTTGAAAATATGTCAGGAAATGAAAACATGTGTATAGGTTAACAAACCTAGAGGTCTATCACTTCTGCAGATTTCTTGAAAGCCAAATATGAAGAATTACAACACAAAGACAGCAATGGAAGTAGCAATGAGATGAAATAGATTCCTATATGAGTACAGGAAGCTAAAGAGTGATTTAATATGAAATGCAAAAAGTATTACATTTCTGTTCTCTATTTATCATTTCAGAAATGAAGGGAATGAGGACCATGGAGCCCCTCTTTATTATGCAGCAAACAAATGTCATAAGCACACTCTGTTGTATATTTCATGACACTTAATGTACCAATTCAATGTAATTAATATAATAACTAGTGTAAAAATGGGGTAAGTGCAACAGATCTAATAAAATCAACAATGAATGGTGACTGTATCCTTATCCTGTGGCCATTTGACAAGAACTGCATTATGTTCACCACAATTTTTTATATTACTATAATTATAAACTGTATAAGTAATTATTAAAGAGGTGTGCAGTCTTATAAGTTATCAACCTCATTTAATAATTAAAAAGGTCTATAACTTGCAATTTGTGCATATTACTGATCTTGTCTGATCTTGTAATATGTTTATATTATTATGGCAGAGCTCTAGGATCGGAGGAAACTGTAGATGGATTATCTCAAAATAATTTGGTTGACTTTGGATATTTGAACTTTCACTTAGGTAGACAAGTGGGAGACCATGATACTGTCTCATGCAAGTCTTGGACATTTTGTCAGATGTGTTGTTCCTTAGGTAGTCAGGCCTTGGCAGATCTCCATGGATGAGCAAATGGCTATGGCTATAGTTGGCTGTGTAGACTTTATGAAAATGTGGTTCTAATTTTAAAACTACAGCATCATTATTTTCTATCCAACCAAAGATTTGTGTGTGTTTGTGTGTGTTTATCTTCATTCCAGAAATCTCAGATTTCCAGAGGTAGATCAGTAGACATCATGAAAATGTGTGCTAAAGGTAAAGGTTTTCCCTCGACATGAATGTCTAGTTGTGGTGGTGTTCATCTCTGTTACCAAGCCAAGGGAGCCAGCGTTGTCCAAAGATGACTCCAGTGGTCATGCGGCCAGCCTGATTTCACGGAACTCTGTTACCTTCTCACCAAAGTGGTACCTATTTATCTATTTGCACTTTTATACACTTTCCAACTGCTAGGTTGGCAGAATCTGGGACTAATGACAAGAGCTCAGTCTGTCATGTGGCACTTGGGCCTTGAATTGCCAACCTTTTAACCTTACAATAGTCAGAACTTGTGTCTTAACCACTGAGCCACCACGTCTCTTATATATATTGATGTCCCTTCAATAGACATCAGTGTGGTAATGCAACAACACTGAGGTCTAGTCTACACATAATTGTATTTTGTGAATTGCTGTGGATTTCTGTACAATCACATTGATACTTAATTGTCTCCACATTTCTGTGCAAGGTTGCATCTGTTCACATTCCCTCTGGGGACAATGTGCAGCCATGCTAAGTAGATGGATGGCCAAACATTTGATAATGGGCCTTCACAGAGTTCCTTGCAGGTATTCCACTAAAAACTGCAAATCCCTTTCAGCTAAGGTCATAGAGCCCCCCCACCCCCCAAATTCCTCCAAATTGCACATGGCCAAATCACAGGCTATTTGATTTGAATTGCATAGACAAGCCCTCAGTTGCTGATACCTTTTGAAACCTTTTTCCAGTTGAACTCAAATTAGTGCACATTTCCCCATTAGTACGCCAGGTTTGTTTTGGGAGTATAAATAAACTTCATTTGGTAACATAAGGAAAACAAAAGCTGGTTTCTTCTTTCCTACTTTGACAACAACATGCCTTACCCATTCCATTTCTGCATGCATCCTGTAGTATTACTGTTAAGAGTCAACAACATCTGTATGCTTATACTCACTAATTGCTAGTTTGCAGTTAACTCTGTTAGAGGTTAGGCATGCTATACGTTTAAGGTGATTCCTGTTTGTTAGGGGTATTTTCAATGCTGTCTTTGTTCCTGGATCACTCTAACTTGCAGTCATTTCCACACTCTTTTCTTTCTCTCTTCCGTCACACCCATTCTTGGTCTTTCCATCACACCACAAATTTAAATATAGAGAAATAAATTAATCTTGCCAAGAAAGTCCTATGATAGGGTTTCCAATAAGTCAGAGCTGACCTGAAGGTATATACAAACAGCAATAAATGATACGTAAAGCTATTTTTATATGTTTTACCAAGATTAATCTTATTTCTTTTCTCTTCTAGTCTTGGAGAGAGGATGGCTCTGGGATTAGTTGTTGCTCAGTTTCTTCATTGTGAGTTTGATTATTCTCCTTGATTACTGATTATCCACTACTGTCTCTCATATTTTCCAACAATTATACATATTAAGGATTGTAAGTGCTGAATACTTTAGATTATGGTATGCTTTTTCAGACTCTTTTAGCTTACTACCTCCAGTTGATGCATATATGTGAAACATTTTCAGAACTTCACTTTGTTACTGCTACCTCAAAACAAAGAATCACTGTCAAGTGACCTTTAATTATTTTATCTGTAATGTGTGCTTTTGGTGGGCTCGTCTGTCCCTTATTGTTTTCCATCCTGCTATCAGAAGACCATTCCTATCTAATGCTGCCATACAGTCTCTCATTTATGTTTGTGTGCATGTGCCTTCCAGTTGCCTGTCAACTTTTGCTGACCCTACAAATTTCACATGGTTTTCTTAGGCAAGGAAGTCTCAGAGGAGGGTTTTGTCAGTTTCACCCTCTAAGATGTAGCGAACATCACCTGGTATTTGTTGGTGGCCTCCCATCCAAGTAGTAGCCAAGGCTGACTCTGCATCGTTTCCAAGATTAGACAGGGCCTGGTGTCTTTAAGGTATTTAGTGTATAATGTGCTATAAAGAACTATTTTAAAAATAAAAATAAAAAAACAAGTAGTTGCTGGTCCCTTAATTATAAAACAAACTTATAGGCAACAAAGGATCAGAAAGGCGATGAATATATATTCATTATAAATATTATGTTGAATAGCTGTTGCAACTAAAACAGTTCTTCATCTTGCTATAGAGTTTGAGGAGATTTCAATAAAACTTCTTATGAATCATCTCCCCATACCTTCAAAGTCATAAACCAAACATTGGATAGAGACACAGCAAATATACTTCACAATAGGGCCTCTACATAAATCCTCATGAATTTATATTAAAGACAGATTTCTTATTGCATCCATGTTAGCAGGAGGGAGAGGTAGTAACCTAAGACCACTCATGTTAGTGGTAGCAATTGCTTTCCTTACTCTGAGTACGTAGAAGAGCAAACAATTCTTATCAGACTGTTTGGGGAGTAGATAAAGGGGCTGTTGGGTTCAGGATGCAAACAGCAGGAAAAATATATAATAGCCCTGAAACAAACCTGTAAATCACTTGGAAAATTCAGAGGTCTATAATTATTCCAAAGAGATGAAATGAATTTACCTTTTCTCCATTTCTTTTAAAAGGTAAAAGAAGCTCTCTACTTTCTCTCTCCTTTATCTCAACCAAAAACCATTTCCCTCGAAGAAAATGATACAAACAAAATATCAGCCCCTTACTGAGAGACAGCAAGAGAGAGGAAGGCACAGAGCCAGTGTTTCTGAACATTAAAAATGAAAACACAAGATAAAACATTCCTCCAAATGTGTCCCTCTTTTAAGCACCCCTTTGGGATGCCAAAACATCATCATTTGGGAGATGAAAAGATTTAGCTTAACTTTTACAGCCCAAGCATCACATCCCTTCATATTGGGCTTAAGCAGTTTCCTAGAGAGTTTCCAGACCAAGAACTGGCTTGTCTCAGATCTTGCTTCAGCAAAGTTGCTGCATCAAGTGTCTTTTGTCTATACGGTTAAACACCCAGGTCAATGTGGTAGACATTTGAAAATACAACTTCAATCAACCCCAGTTAGTGAGGTCACTGGGGAAGAGCAACAACCTCATGTCTTGAGGATGCCACATCCAACACCCAGATTTTTAATTTTGTAAATCTTTTGTTCAAAATATTCATTAAGTTCACACAAATGTTTTAGGCTGAAGAGAAGCTTTTCTCTTAAAGAAGGCCCATTCCATTCATAACAGTCACTTCTGGCACTGAAATGGACTCTGCAGTGACAAAAATAGCCTATGGAGCTCAAAAACTGACCTTAGAAGATTAGAATGGGGCATTAGGTGCATAAAACCCCCCTCCAGTTAGAAGGGTATGTGTGAATAATGACATGAGGGCAGACTACATGCAGCTCATGGACTTCACTTTCTCCAGTGTTTGTCAAGGACGATAGAAGTTGTAATACCACCCCATGTTAAGGGTGATGGAATCTGTAATCCAGATCCAAAGTATGTGCTGTATGCATGGTTCTGTTGGACATGATACTTAATTTAATCTTATAACTCCTCTGAATATTAATCTAGGATTGGTGATAAAAGCTATACTCTGGATGGCTTGTCTCCAATACAGGTGAATTCCTTTCTTTGAAAGGATATAGCTGGAGATAGGCATGGGCCCTGGAACTGGGGGTTAAGAGGGCTGAGGGAAGGAGGGCCTGAGTCCCTCCTCCCAGGTTAGACTAGTGGAGCCTCTCCCTGAAATGATCAGGGAAAATGGAGCTACATGATTGTTGTGCAATCAACACTCCTCAGGAATTATCAATCAGAAGTAAAGCAGAACAGATAGGAGACAGACAGTTATTATAGTTGAACCCCCCCCATGAATAACAAAGGCTGTATACAATCTATTTTATGCACACAGTCCCAGATTCCCCAGAGGCAAGAGATGGAAGGTGTGGGGGGAATAGGTTTCATGCTTAAGAGAGAGAACTTTGTCCCTAATCCAGAGTCCCCTATGGAGGTGAAAGATGATGTATGAGCTATGTAATGCTGAAATAACAATAGCCATCACCGATCATTGAGATACCAGCCTAAGACTATCAAAACAGCTGAGTCTTTAACCTTCAACCTCACTTATCACAATTTCCATTCACCAGCTTATTAATATACCTATTAAAATTGAAGACCTAGTTGCCTCATGCTCTCCATCACCCCATCCTCTTTGCATTTCAGAAGACAAATACTGTACAGATGAGCACCAAACCTTCCAGGCAATGGCCACAATCCAGAGAATTCATTTAGATGTGCCTGAGGGGCTGCATGTCCTTGTGACAAATTTCAAAATTAGACTGACATGCAACATAAAAAGAATGAAAAGGGAAGGAAAAAATCCACTGTGCTATAGTTCAGATGCCATTATTGCCAGCATAAAGTGATGCATGTTCAAAATGATGATTCCTCTACAGAAATTACACTCTAGAGAAACATTCGGGTCCATTTACAACAGGCCATCTGAATTTAGAAATTATTTGTCTCATTCCTATCCCACTGTATTCTGTATTGCACTCAAGCAACATTAGAAGCTAATGTGAATATAGGAATGATGAGAACGGAGTCTCATTTATACTGAATAAGTTCAAGCATTTTGCAAGTAATTTTAATGTAAAGGATAGAATTGTCTTTTTCTGGATTTTCAAGGTACCAGTATAATTACAAATAAAGGAAAAAAATATTAAAAAGGAAGGCGTACAAAGGATCGGAACCTATATGTTAATATCATCTGACTATACTTCCAAGAACACATTTTCTTGAATTTGACACCTATAAAATACATGTTCCTGACTAACTAAAGTTACAGATCTGAATGATAGATGGTTAATGCCTATCTTTCCAGTCTTGGAGCGCAAGTCTCACAACAGTTAAAAACACCCAGGATCCAGCCATGTTGATCGTCAATTGAATTCCACATTTTAGAGACATAGTTTAAAAGAACACGTGTGTCTATAAATCTAAAACTTTAAAAAAAAATACAATACATTGCAAAACATCCAAATGGAAAGCAGTAAGTGCTGAACATACCTATATCATTATATATCACAAGGAACAGATTTAATTATCTTTATTATTTAATGGAGGCAATTTATCTAAAAATAGGAATGAGAGGGTAACCTGTTTAGTCCATATTTTCAAGCTGCCATCTTGATTTTCACTTCCTGGATTACTATGAGGATCAGAACACCAGTTAGCCTTTGAACTGGGCACTTCTCCAGTTTAGATGTTGTGAATAAAGATCTTAGGTCAAACATTATTTGCATATAAATTAAGTGTTTTATTGCAGAAACTGCATATGCCTGTTGAGTATGGATGGAAAGAACATGTGAAGATTGGAATAAAAGAAAAAAGGGGGAGCTTTCTCATCTGTTGGGAAATCCTGGTGAGGAGAATTCTGCTAAAGCCACTTTCTTGCTCCCTCTGATGTTGAATAGACTACATAGCCAAGAAGGAACTAGGGGGGCATGGCATGACCATCACTAGCTGTAATAGCTGGTGAAATGTAATCCCACTGGACTGCTCACTTGGCTGCTTCTCTTTCACTAATGTACGTGGGGGGGACGGACAAAAAGGTGAGTTGGGGCCAAATTTCTCCCCACATGAGAATGATTCATGTTATAGGCAAACAGTATCCAAAGGGATCTTGTAGCACCTTTGAGACTGAAAGAAAGATGTTGGCAACATAAGACTTAAATCTAGGATATCTTATGCTCCCAAATTCTTTCTTTCTATCTATCTATCAGTTAGTCTCAAAGGTGCAACAAGATCTCTTTGCTTACTGACTCAGACTAACATGGCTTTGTCTTTCTACCATTAAGGGAAACAGTATTTCAAATTGATTTTTGAGCAGTTTGGCATTGTGGCTATAGACCATGTGTGAGAAATTGCGCAGGAGGGCAATTTTAATCCCTGCACTGCTTTAAACTGCACTAGAAATGATATCACTTTCCTTTACAGTTGCCATTTTCAGATTGCTACAAATAATTTCAGTACATGAAGTCCTTTGAATAAGGCAGAGATGGGGAATTTTGTAATTTCTTGAAACATCACATTCCCCAAAGGGCTGGATTATTCCTTTTATCAGTCATGTTTTGTGCCACTCCTTTCCCTATCAGTTCATCCCCACATTTTGGGTATGTGGAGGAGAGATAAATTTCTTGCCAAAGATCTAAACTGATCTTTTGCTGAGGGCTTTTGAAATAAGGACAAGGGCAGCATTAAACTATAGGATTAGAGATGTCTAATCCACAGAATCTCCATGATTTGGGGCCAACTTGAGGGCTGTTAGCAGCAACAAAGTAGTCTAAACCAGCTCTAAAGAACTATATAATATCTTAATGATATCAATGCTCACATTAAACTCTCTGCAGGGCTTTCCCTCTCTCTCTCTCTCTCTCTCTCTCTGAGCGTGAGCAAAGGACAACTATTTGCTTTATCCCACTAGGGGGCAAACAGGATTTAACCGAGAGTTAAACAAGAGTTAAACAGGAAATGCCCTATGTTTATCATAGGACATTTCCTGTTTAACTCATTTAACTCTCGTTTAAATCCTGTTTGCCCCCTAGTGTGATAAAGCAGCAAGACAAGATTTAAATGTGCTTGTAATGTAGTCCATATTAAAAATGGAGTTATAAACATGTTTCTCAATAAAATATGCTTGCATATACATACTTTGAGATCACATACATTTATAAGTGCCTATTTTAGTTGAAAATAAATTCAAAATTATATTGTTATTTTATTATATTATATTTATACCCTGCCTTTCCCCCAAAACTGAGAATGAAGGCAGCATAATAAGTATTTAATTATAAGTATGTTCTGAAATAAGTATTTCAAAATGGATTTTCATACAGATTTTAAGATAGATAGATAGATAGATAGATGATAGATAGATAGATAGATAGATAGATGAAATATGGAAATTATTTATTTGTTTATGACTGAATAGCACAAAAGAGTCATGGGCTGGAAAGAGACTGATTTCTCCAGCCATAGATATAACTGAAATTTCTGGAGGAACTGGCGGGGAAACATATCTGGTATCTGGCAGAGCTCAATCCGTAAAAAAAGATGTGTCAAAGCTGGATGTTTTTTGTTTCACATACAGCCAAAGACTGTCTCACAGGCTTTAGTGTTACACACTATAGTCCTAGAACTGGAAAGCCTATCTTAACTCTACACAACAACCCATGTGTACTAGAGAGTACTATCAAACACAACTTTGTTTATGATGGGAGGGAGATGGTGATTTTCCCCAAAGGGCCTTTTGCTTTGCAATATTTTGTGAAAGGAAAGAGGCAGGCCCGAATCTAGAATAGGTTTACATGGACTAACTGTCTCTGAAGCCCTAAGCAGTTGTGTTTGTGACAGAAGCCCTGAGACACATGCAGAGTATAACAACCTCACACAACATTATGCTGAGTGGAAACACACTCTTTTCTAACATGACCATTAAAAGTGAGCTCAATGGGACTAACTTATAGAACGAGGTGCTACTCAACATAAGCAAGCTTGCCTATTTTGGGACCTAGGAGTTACCACACAGCAAAGAATAAAAGTTAATAACCGCATAGGCTCTATCCAGAGCATTTCAGCCTGAAATGCAATGCAGTTGGGAGCAGTAGTAAAAGTTTGACCTTTCACTTTACTGTAGCCTTTCTGAAGTACTACCTCAGAGCAACTGAGAGAACTAACTCTCAGTTTTAGAAAATAAGGAATAAACCTTTTGCTCTTACAGAAAGTGGTATACTGAGTAATAACTCAAACACTTCCATCTATTTTAAATTTGGCAGAAGCTTAGGGTTGTGTGCTATGAGGGCTAGCTCAAACTTCAAAGATCATTTACATGAGTAATGTTATAAATGATGGAATTTAATATAATCTTCAAGTATCTTGCTGTTCCTTTGTATAGAAATATGTACCCTGATATTGCTATATACTGTTTTACAAGTCTAATGGGTGGGGATATTACAGAAAGTGATTTTTACATAACGGCTTCAGAGAGCAAGACTCCTTATTCCTTTACAATATGCTTCTAAATTTTATTATGCCATTTCTCATTGAGTGTTCGAAATTAAACTGAAGTACATATTGTTTGATAAACAAGCTAACAGTAAAATAAAATGATAAACTATCAGTATTGTGAAAATTATATTCCTTTTAAAATAAACAAATTAAATGAAGATATTAACATTCCTATGATACAACCTGATTCCACTTTGAGTGAAACAGGAGTCAGTTAAGAGAGGTCTGTTCTTTTTTGACGGAGATCCCCCCCCTCCTTTTTAATGGCAAAATGAATGGAAAAAAGCATATGATTATGGTATTTACAGTTCCATTAAAGTGTCCAAAGCAAGTTGGGGGATTCTAGCCTACTATTTTGAAGCTATTTAGGTTCACAGCAGCACAATGCCCATTTCATTTCAATTATATATGAGGAGAATGCATTCTTGGTAGGATGTGATGGCACAGCGACAGCCACTAAATGCCCATTATCAGCTGTCTTTTCATGGGGTTCTCCTTCTGGATGTGTGGGTATGTGTGTGTGCACACACATATATTATACACAGAGAGAAAGAGACTGAGAGAGAGAGAGATCTCTCACATGCACACACATATAGTGGCATTGCTGTCGAAAATGAAAAACAACACAGCCATTATTGATCCATGGTTTGTGTTTTCTTCCATATGATGTAAAACATACCAGCAACAGAACTCTTAGCTTGGCTAAAAGCCTTTGCTACAGGAATGCAATCCCCCAGCCACCTTTTGGTATGGCAGAGGAAAACAGACCAATTATAAACTCCAGCTAGGTATTTTTCTTTCTCTCTCTCTTTCACTGCATAAGGCCTCAAAGGGAGAGGTAACCAGTTAAGGAGCTTTGCTCAAAAGCAAACAAACAAACAAACAAAACCATAAAATGTCACAATGCAGGTATTACACAGGACAAAGGTCAAAGTAGCCATTCATGAATCTAAAGCAAGCTGTATAATCAGTCCTTTCTAAACAAAGGCCAAATAGCCATAATGAGAAACATTTGGACAAAAAGACTTCAATCCCCAGAGAAAGAAAGAAAGAAAGTTAATTTTTTTCAGTCCCTGCTGAACAATTTGTTATGTTCTACAGAAAATTACTTTATAGGGACTAAGTGACTAGGATACGAATTGGCTGGGAACTCAACACAATCTTAACCAAATCTGCAGGCATCTAAACAAAAGAATTGCCACTTTGTTGTGACTTAGTTTTGACCAATGATTTCAGTGGGACCTCAGTGTAATTGGGGTATTGAAATTGGACGGATAGTTCTTCTCTTGGCACAAGACACTTCTAGAAGCTTGGACGTATTATTGCCAATTTACTTTGCCCAGAAATCTCTAATCCTGCACAGAAAAGCAAGATTTTTCAGCTAATGCCCCCTTGAAAAAACCCAAGCAAACCTGCTTTATCATTTGTATTCATCATTCATGGGAAAAGAGCAGCTTTTCATAAGGAGTAAAAATGCATTTTTCATCTATTTCAGGACTCTCAAACTTTAACCCTTCAGGTTTTTTGGACTTCAGCAAAAGTTTGGAGCTAAAGTTCCAAACACCTGGAGGACCAAAGTTTGGAAATCACTGATCTGTTTCAAAAACTGGAACCCATTACTGTTTACAACACTAAAACAAATTGAAATAGACACAATGCCACATTGTGAGAAAATCACTTCACATCTAGCAGCATCATTCTATATATACTGTTGTTGTTACGTGCCTTCATGCCGCTTCTAAGGAGAACCTATCACTGGGTTTGTTTGTTGCTGTTGTTGTTTTGCAAGATTTGTGCAGAGGTTTGTTTGCCTTTGCCTTCGTCTGAGGCTGAGAGAGTGTGATTCCCCCAAACCACCAAAAGCTGTTTAAAATATTCAGGAAATACCTCTTTAAATGGGGATTTCCTGGGTGGCTGCCACTTTAAGACAAGCATTTCAATGGCAGACAGCATCACAAATTTAACAGTGAAAGCCCCTTTGAAACCAGCATAAAGTAAACTTATTTTAAAGAACTTCCTTACAGTCTAATGCTAAAATTCAGTTGTGCATGTGCACATTAAATAGTAGAAGAGCCCTCCCTTCATGGGAGGGAGGGAGTGAAAGGACAGGCCATACTCCATGGGACCTGTCCTAGATTAAGAAGCAGAGCCCTCCCTCCATGCCATCTGCCCTGGTCCAGGCGTCAGAGGGAAAGAAGAACTGCTGGACCTGATCCCCTTCTCCACCACCATTCCCTTCTCCTTTTGTGTTGTGTCTTCTTAGATTGTACGCCTGAGGGCAGGAAACCATCTAATTAAAAATAATAATTGTAAGCCGCTCTGATAGTCTTTAGGGCTGAAGGGTGGGGGTATGTATGTATGTATAAATAAATAAATAAATAAATATCAGGAGGGGTGAGTGCAGCAAAAATTATCTTGATTGTTGCTAACCGTCTGCTAAAGGTCTAGATAATCCACCATGTTATTGGTATAATTCGTATCGTCAAGGTATGCAACCTGGGGGGTGGGAGAACCTAGGAAGACACCGTTGTAACAGTGTAGGCAGCGTAAGTTCATTGCCCTTAAAGCCCCATATCTACCTTTAAAGCAGGAGTAGGAATTAGGTGGACCATGGACTGTATACATCCCCCAGAGCAGTTTTTGAATCTTCCCCCAAGCTTTCCATCCCATTTTGGGGGGGGGGGGGGAGGAGGAGGAGGAGGAGGAGGTGGTGGTGGTGGTAAATTGTGTCTCCAGAACTTTCCAGGTTTAACACCAGGTTTCACCAATACTGGTTTTTAAAACAAACTGACCTTCTGCTCACATCTGATTCCACTCAGAAGTTCTAGTGTGACCCACAACAAATATAAATATGGTGGCAAATGGGCTTTAAGTATCCAAATCTGTTCATGTTTGTTTCAACTGGAGTTGTTGAGGCCTGGACCTGATGCACAGAACTCTTGTTATTCATCTGTTATTCATCCTTTCCTCAAAATGTTATTGTACACCAGTGATTCTCAAACTTTGCTCCTCCAGATGTTTTGGAATTCACCCCCAGAATTCCTGTCTATTGACCAAGCTGGCTGGGGCTTCTGGGAGTTGAAGTAAAACAAACAAACAAACAAAAAGGAGGACCAAAGTTTGGGAATCTCTACTGTACACCAAAGTAAGGGATCTTGCAGCCTTCCACATGTTGTGGGGCTCCAGCTCCCATCAACCCTGGTAAGTATAACAAATTGTCAACGATGATGAAGAATGCGGTGAAAAATATCTGGATGTTTACAAGTTTCCCAACTCTGAAGTAAATTCTTAATCTTTCTATGCCCTGATTTCATTGTACTTCTTTATCCACTGATTTCTTATATTCCTGTGCTTCCCCCGCCATACAATGCTGTCATGTGACAATCTAGAAAAAAAATCATACATTAGTTTAAATCAAGGCCTACCACTAACTCAGCAGTAGGTTCTGACATTGTTACCAGATTTTAATATATACTCTTAATAAAATAAGCAGGAAGAAGCCTAGGTGTGATGACTCATGGTGTCACATCCAAAATTCAAAATTAAAATGTCTCCCCTCTTCTATGCTTCTTTTATTTTCAGCATTAGTGTAAAGTAAAGGGCTGATAGGGAGTCCTTGTTTGGGGGTCAATAAACAGTAAAATAAAGGATTTTACCCCTGTGCCCCTGAAGCAGCAGGCTTGCAATTGTCCTTCAGACACATTGGCCCAGAAAAACCAACAAAAGATTTGGCCACAAATACCACAAACGTATTACTGGAACTGCCAATGACTGAACTTGCAGAGGCTGTTCCAAGTGTGGCTTTCATCTGAATTACACTAAACAGTGCAATTTGGGTCCAAAAGCATTTCCAATAAGGTGATGAATTGGGTTGGAATCATCTGAAAAGATTGCACTGCTCATTCCATTATGACGTGATTTGTGTGAATCCAATATTTTTTCCCTCTACAAAGGCTTTTAAAAAGCCATTAATAAAATGCAGTCCTGGCTTTACAGTTGATGAACAGTCACCTCACATGCCTCCCCTGCCACAGCCGCCAAAGAGAAAGGAGAGGGGGAGAGTGTACAAAACAGACATTGGAAGAAGATTATTGACTGTAGTCTGGTGCCTACCTGTCTGCAGGTGAAGACTTTGAATTGCGGGCTTTCTTTACTTGAGCATATAGTGCTTCAACCATTGGTCCTTCCCTTGGGCTCTGTGGTCGATTGTTCATTGTACCACTATTTGTGGGGGAATGATATGAAGGAATCCCAGCATACATTGAATCAGCATCACATCCAAAAGTCCTGTTTAAATCTTGAATCTCAGCATAGTCCCGTTCCCGAGCTTGCCTTTCACGAAATTCTCGGGTCTTGGCTTGAATTCTGGAAAGGAGAAATAAGGCTGAAAATACACTTGAAAAATAGGGTGCAAACACAGTTTTAGCCACAGGTAAATATTTTAATCACTAAATGCTAGACTGCAATATTTGAGATACAGAGAGGAGGCAATTAAGGAATACATTTCGTTACACCATAAAAATCCCCCCCCCCAAAAAAGGGGGGGGGAGAGACAGAACTCTCTTGCTTGTCCAAAGAAGAGACCTCTTTTATTTGTATTGTAATATTGACTATAAGATAGGTAATTGGTCCTTTCTCAGTAACATGCATCATACTTTGTATTTCATCATTCTGATATTGTGAAGGGCCTGTTTGGACATTAGACAATGAAGATTTCCACCCCAGCATTTACCATGGTAAAATGCTGGTAAACATTTTGGAAGTGTGTGTGTGTGTGTGTGTGTGTGTGTGTGTGAAACCCTGACAAGCTTTCTAAACATCAGGAAATTGTTCCCACGCCTCCAGTGTCCCTGACTCATTTGGGGAGCAGCCATTTCCCATTAATGGAAACTTTTTAACCAGTGTTTTACCAGCAATTACCACACAGTAAGCACTGGTGTGGAAATCTTCAATAAGAGTGGGAGCAGGGTATGGGTTCCATGTACACAGGAGATAATCTCCAAACTCAAAAATCTTGAAAGTGTTATTCTGCTCTTATTTAGGCAAAAGAACTCCCTTTGTCTGGATAGTTGAACTACTTTGTCGAATAGGCAAAATGTGCTGCACATGTGATGTCACACAACAGTTCTTGCCCTGGTTCACAAACACATGAATGCTTCCTACATTAAGATTATTACCGGTAATCACTGCTGCTTGGTTTATATGTATTTCACATTATAACAGTATCACATTACAACACAATGATCTTGCATTTACCATTACAAGCACATGGTGAAGGCTTTCTTATACACCTACTCCATCTTTGACCTTCCACTATTTGTAGATTGTTTTATATCTTTTAGACAGTTTCTTTATAGTTTCTGTGAAGAAATTAAACTGATAAAATCTGACTTCATTTAATCAATAGAAAAGTGTAAATTGACTATCTGAATATAGAATTTCACTCATTCATTGGCTTTTGAGCATTAACTCCAATTAATAAAAAAGTAGCATTTCTGCCTAATGCTGCCACAATTATCCTCCCAACTGTGTAATGTTGGTATATTAATGGAAATTCAAACATAATTGATACAGAAGATGGCATTATGGCTAGAAATACTGGAAATTCCACTTCAGTAGCTGGGGGCCTGTTTTTTTGGGAGAAAGGTGACATAGAGATGAAATGAAATAAATAAAAAAATCGATTCTGTTTTTAGGTCCACAGATAGACACAGTGATTCAAACTGCGAATTTCAAGTGTGAATATGACAAGAATATGCACACAATTGACATATATCTCATACAGGTACACTTTCCAAGGAGCTCAACATGGGATTACAGAAAGCTACTTTAAATTGGATCAGAAACCCTCTGATTGTAATTGCAATTGGTGTCAACTCTTCAAAAAAGACCTCAGGTAGAGGTCTTTTTCATCATGTTGTGGCTGGATCTCTTTGACTGGATATTATAGGGATTATAATCCCTGAATACCAGTAATCTATAGTTTAGAAAGTGCTTCCATCAATTTTGAGGCCCTTACACCTCCCTTAAAAAAAGCTAGGAAGGGCCCCAATCATAGTGAAATAATCATGCTCCAATTCACCACAGAGAGCATTAGGGGAATTTGGTAACAAAACAAAATTTGATTGCATGATGGTATGGCTATAGCTTCCTCCAACTCCTCTCAGTGGCCAATGTGCATATTCTTGCACTAATCCATGGTCTCCCCGACCCCAGTGATATTTGGCTACAGCTCTCTATTGACAGAACATTCAGTAGCAGTTTAAGGACTGTAAAATGTAAAACAGCTGTTATAAAATGTTTTAGTTTCATTGGAGCTGTACGTGTTAAGAGCTGTTCAAAATAAAACAAGATAGGCCTTTGACATATCACATTCCTATTGACAATTCTTTTATTTGCATCTTTTTAAAAATCACAACATGGTAGCCAAGGTCAAGCATACCAGTAGGTCAGGTTAGGGTAGTTTTGGGACATTTGTGAATGATGCCACATGAGAGAGCAACTCAACATTTCCCTGCATGGATTTTGAAAGGAGAAAATATACAACTGATGCGAAGGAATGCAAATAGTATCAAAATGAAAAGGAGTGTAAGCAGTTTGTTAATGCCTATTATTTTGACTAAGAACAAAAGCCACGGACACATGTTGAGAACACACTATCTGCTGTCCTTTTGATTATAGAGATAATTGCCACTGTCCTTAAACATTAGAGTAAATAGTATGTTTGAGTGTTTTTAGCTACAAAATACTGAACTCCCACAGTGCAAAGAAGATTTGATGGGTTTACTGGTTCAGTTCAACTCTGTTCCTCTGTTCAATTGTTTTTACTGTAGAAATAGCTCAATTCTAATAATTGCTTATTTGCAAGCATCATCCCCAGGGCAATTGGCATGAACATTTGTTGCGGGCATAGTCAGGAGACCACGGAGTGTGGAATGGCTGATATAGTAACAGGCTTGGAATACTGAGACTTCATACCTACATTGTCCCAAGCCTTGTAAGAGCAAGACATGGGTGTTTACTTCTATACCATATTATACCATAATAGAGCACTCGTGTTTCCTTCTATACCAGGGATGAGAATTATAAGGCCTGCTAGATGTGGTTGAATAGCAGTTTCCAGCATGCTGGGTAGGCCTTCTGTGAGTTGAAGTCCAGTGACATCTGGAGAACCACAGAACTGTCATTCGCATTCTGTACCAGCTTAACTTGGACTTGCAGATGGGCTAGCTGGCAGGAAGGTAAACCTATTACTCACTGGAGTATAAGAGCACACTGGGTTCTAGCTAGTCTGGGGAAGAATCTGTATGCTGACAATGACATATCCTTGGGCAAGAAAACTTTTTACATACCATGGGATTCCTTTTCTGGAGGCTAGACTGTGTGTTTTACGTATTGATGGTATTCAGCTTTTTGGCTGATTTGGTACATTATGCTTTTGTCACAAGGTTGCCCGAAAGACCAATATAAAAACAGAAGCACTGGAGATACAGTAGTAGGAGAAAATGAATGGGAAGGTCCTTCCGTGGACTGAGCTACAGATCAGGGGGGATACTCACAAGCTAGTGGGGCACAGCATCTAGATACTTGTAGATTATTCCTGTGGGGACTTGCATATTCCCCTTCAACAAGATGTTTAGCAAATATAGATTTGGGGTCACACATGGTCTGACAGTATCTCTGGGAATTTCAACATGTAGAGCTCACAAGATGTGCATGGTTCCTTCACTAATGTTGTAGTCTGCAAAATCAGTTTAATCATTTTGAGTAACTAATAATGACACAACAGCCAATGTCAACATATTAGGAGGCCAGGTTATGGTAGATCTTCAATAAAGGATCCTTTACACTGATTGCTTTATTTCCTGAATTCTAAATACTGGACATCAGGTCAGGTATACAATTTAAATCAAAATGGCTGATGAACAACAACAACAACAACAAAACATTGGATCATTTTGCCCAAAGTCTTCACATGCTGTGAGGAATTTTAACTTCCTACTATCAGGAAATATCTCTTCCTGTTTGCAGAACAATGTTAAAATGATTATGGAGCATACTTAGTTTACCTGGAATACTCTCCAGGTATACTTGTACTCTGTCATGCCTCCTGAAGCACAAACAACCTAAAACACATCCAGCACTGTCTCAGAGCTGCATGGGAAAACTAGAATTGAGATAGGCAAGTTATCTATAGGGAGAGGTCACAGCTCAGTGATATAGTGTGCTGTCTGCATGGAGAAAGTCTGAGCATTGTTTATATGGAGAAAGTTTCTGTCCCAGACTCTTTAGTTAAATTGAAATAGCAAGTTGGGGGAGGGAACTCACTGCTTTGGACACTGGAGACCCTCTGAGTCAAGGTAGTCCTGTGCTAGATGTCCCAGTTAACCAACTTTTCTTCCATTATTCCTCCTTCAAGTACTTCAGTCAACACACAAGAAATTCAAAGGTTGATGTGAACAGAATCCGATACAGAATTCTACCATAAAGAATCAAATGCTGCCCCCCTGCTCCATCATCTCTTGCCAAATTCAACTGATGTAGTTTATCTGCCCAGTTATCATTCTGACATTTTTCCTTTTGCACTCCTGTCAACTTTACTGGGGGCCCGTTCAGACTACGTTATATACCGGTTAGCAAACCGGTTTAAAATCAAGAAGTTCACACTGAAACCGGTTTTAACACTACTGAATCCGGATTTTGCACACCCATAGCGGGGCAAATCCCCCATAACCCAGTTTCTCCCAAAGCGGTGTATTTACCGTTTCTTTTGGGAAAAACCGGTTTGCGGGGAATGTGAACTTGGCTCTGATCACGATTGGGTCAAGTTAAGGGGAGGGGAGAAGGCCAGGGGGAGGAACATGCCTCCTCTCCAAACAAAATCGAGCACTCCAGCATTTTAAAAATATTTTTAACTGTATTTTTAATTAATTATTTATTGTATTATTTTATTTATTTTAGAGTTATTTTATTTATTGTTTATTTGTTGTATTTTATTGTATTTCATTTATTAGTAATTTAATTGTATTTTATTGTATTTTATTTTAGTAATTTTTAAATATATTGCTATTTCTTATATTTTTTTATTTTTATTTTTCAGTTTGACAGCTTATGCGCATTCTACGAGGCTCCTTTCCCATCCGTAGAGCCTCGTAGAATGCGCATGAGCTGTCAAACTGAAAAATAAAAATAAAAAAATATATAAGAAATAGCAATATATTTAAAAATTACTAAAATAAAATACAATAAAATACAATTAAATTACTAATAAATGAAATACAATAAAATACAATAAATAAACAATAAATAAAATAACTATAAAATAAAATAATACAATTAATAATTAATAAAAATACAATAAAATAATAAATGAAATAAAACACAATAAAATTAAATAAAATAAAAACATATAATAAATAATAATTTTAAAAGTACTGGGAGGAGGAGGAGGAGGGGACAGGATCGCCTCAATCCGCACCACTCCCAGCCCTATGCTCCATGCGCATAAGCTGTCAAATATTAAAAAATATATAAAAAAAACACAAGCATCTCGCGCAGCCAATGGCTGCATCAGACGTCACCATGACATCATTTGATTGACAACCAAGAGGCTCCATCTTTAATCGTTACTTTTGCGTGTATGAACTTTGTTGGGGTAAAATGCACCGGAAAGCATCAATGGGGGCAAAAGGTATTTTGAACTTCTCTCTGGATAGAATCGGTTTGCCATGCACGATCTCCATCTGGATCAAACCAGGGCAAATGGGCTAGTCTGAATGGGGCCTGGGATTACAAATTGTATTCAGCAAAGCATGATTGCACTTACTAAGTGTAACTGTAACATTGTAAGACTTGACTTGTTAAGGATTGCTGCTCGAGAGCAAACACTGTGGAGATGCAAAGGATCACAGGTATCTGACTTCTCAAAAAAGTAGAGACAAGAAAATCACTCAGTCTTAATTTAATGCAGTTTATTTGATTCTTGCCTGCATGTTCTAGCCTAGTTTCATATCAAATTGCAAGTCCTTGTGTTTTCTGTCACAGTTTGGCACGGATTTTCCAATGCAAGTATTCTTATACATTTTTTCTAATTTGTGCTTTTACTTAGGCAATGCACCAGGTTTGTGCACCTTTCCCACATGTTTCACTGTGACTTTTACCCCACTATGCACATCTTTGCCCTGATGTTGTTTGTGTGCATTTTTTCCCCGTAAGAACATTCCTTAACCCTTGTAAATGCACAGATGGTTGACAGGAGGCACATATCTTCTCACAACAAGTTTTAGGAGGGCAAAAATGTTACGTTCATCAAGACTGTTGACTTGAATGATTTTTCTCACATCCCTAATAAACAGTCAAACCACTGGATCATCAAGCTCAGTACTTGTCTAGACGGATTAGAACTATCTTTCCAAGGTTTTGAAATGGTAACTGTTCCGGCTTTGTCTGGAGATGTTGGGAGAAATGCACATAACTTTCTGCCTCTCTTTTAAAGAAATTATATTGCTACTGTAATGTGGGGCCAAAAAACAAGTTAAAAATAATTTGGAATAAATTTAAAATTCAGCATCACTACAGGCTGTCAGGTTGATGAACATTGGAAGGCAAGGGACAGGACTGAGAATTCAACGAGTTACACAATACAAGGATCCTTTGTATTTCTCATGACCAGCAAAAGGGAAAGTCCATTCACAAAACCTGTATTGATTGTGTCTTGAACAGCCAATGTATTTTCAATTTGATTCAGAAGAATATGACAATAAAAATGACTACAGCAATTACTGTTTGGCAACATACCAATGTATATTTACAGTCAACAGAGTTCATACTCTCTGGTCTCTTTGCCTAGTGTACAAGAGCTATGAAAATATTTTGCTCAGAAGAAACAAAGTGTGGCTTTCCCAATAAAAATATTATGGCCACCTTGGGAATTCTAGAAATACATCAGGAGGGCATCCTGCTGTTGAAAGCCTGACTCCATCTGATATTTTAATAGCTCCAGATGGCCTTTGCTGGAAGACAACACTCCCACTATTCTTTTATCATGACCTCTTAGGTCACAAATTATCTGAAAGGATGGTGCTATCCTCCTTTCAAGAGTAGGTTAGTGTGCCATTAAGCCTTAGCTTTTATTTGACCAAACTTTCACTGCTGAAATGAACATTTTTCCCATCAACACTTTATGTAACATTGGAAGGAAGGCATTTTGATCTTTACTCTATTAGTGTATATTTTAAAGTAAATGAAAATATCCTTCGACGCATTTCAACATCAGGTGGTTTTCCTAGCACAAGTGGTAGTACCATGATCTACTTCAAACAGAAAATGTTAAGATCTGGTCTTGGAAAACAAAAATCTAAGCTCATAAAGGTATGTGTGTCTTGGAAGATTCATTGCTCCAAAATAATTAATATTCACATTTTAATGAATTATTTGTCCTTTGCCATTGTCATAAATAAAGCACTTTCATTTGCATAGAGAAAAATATTAAATAAACTAATGCTCTAAATAAAGTAATAAGGTTAATTTCCTTCCTGCTGTCACTAAATTCATGTTAGCAGCCTCTCTTCAGCTTGACATCAATTAATGATTTTAATTCCACACTCTTGTCACCGTGCTCACTACCCTTTCCTCTAATTAAAATGGATGATGCATGATGAAGGGAAAACACAAGACTTCTGTTCTTGTGGTAACATTTCTATTCATTAGTATACTTTTTACAGCAAAAGGCTTGTAGTTTTAATGGCACTAAAGGAAGATGAAGAAAGGCTGTATTATCTCTACGAGGCGTAAGGTCTTACAACCCTAGGGAACACACACAATACAGAGAATTACCCTCATGCAATGACCACCTCCCCCAGGACAAGATATCAATAGGTTATTTTAATTACTATGTCTTATCTATTTATAACGGTGTGTATGTTCAAATACATTTATATTTAAATGCACAAAGGGTATTCAGTGTCTGGTAAACAATGCAAAACCCTAAAACACCACACCATCTTCAATGTCTATTCTAATGCACTACTGAATTTAACCTGAAACCTGCCACTAGCACCAATGGGCAGGGTTCTACAAGAATTTTGCCCTGAAAACACACACATTTTATATCTACCCCACACTTTAAAATCTTCAATAAGCCTGCAAATCATGTTTGCCTCATGCTTTATAGTTTTCTTTTTTAACTTACATAGATGAGCAGGTATCATTTTTTACTTTAAATAAAATCCCACCATGCTATATAGTTATATACAGAATTGAAGCCTTCACTTAGTAATTGGTCAGTTGTGTTAACTTCCAGCTCCAGTGATTTTATTACTGTTAAAATCTTACTCAACATTTACTATATACAATATATTTACAACACTTTTCAGATTAGAGTCAACTGGAGTTAAATGGCATGCTCCCAATAGCATTCTGGTGCTATATTTACAGAGGAGAAAAGCATAGAAAGTAAACCTGGACATCTTCTTTCAGGTGATGCATCTAAATATATGCCTTCCCTCAACTACTGTTATTTTTGCCTGTTCACCAAGCAAGATTTAGAAGATGTCTGGATTTACCTTTGATGGATGCGTAGTAATGTAAGACCCTCTAAAAGAGGCAGAAAACTAGTGTGGGGAGCTCCCCCTTCTGGTTTGTTAGCTATGATGGTCAGATTCCATGTCCATATAGCACTGGTGCCTAATGACTAACTCCCGCTGAAAATGAAACTGATGTGGAACTAAAAAGTTTTAATATCTATGTTTGGTATTTCCAACAGTTACAAGAACTTGGAAGATAAACAATGTACCACTTTTTTGGCTACTGGGGGCTTAACAGTTAAACTAACATAATGATGTGCTATCTCACGTGGGGTGCAATAAATAATCTTTTTAAAAAGGTTTTGTGGCATCTTTTAAGCTAACTTTAGCCACTTCCCCTATTTTTAAGTATAATTTTGTAAATTGATAAAGAAATAATTTCTCATAGTGCTAATGCATTACTTTTCAAAAAGTAATAACTAATAGCATCTTACTTTTTAACAATAATTTTTTTTGAGTTCTGCTATTCACCCATACAAGTGTTTATATTCTTGGGTATTCTAAAGATCGCCTTTTCTAAAAATTCTGTTTTGAGGTTTCTGCACATACATTAGGAATGTTGCTTGGTTTATATGAAATGGTGTTCATAAGAAGGCTGTTGCTCTGTTTAAAATGGCAGTATTTATTCTATTCAATTCATTCAATGGAAAATTAAGCTACATTAATTTGCTTGTCTTCTAATCAATACAAACAAAATACTATAAAGACTTCAAGCAAAATACAATGCAAGCAAATACTATTAAAATTATAGAGTCAAGGAAGAATAATTTTATATAATTGTGGCCTTGATTGATTTCTTAATGGAACATCCACTTGTTCTTTAACCCCTGTGGATTTTTGTTTCTTATCTTCTATACATAGTAAATTCATTACACCCAACCTGGATCCCCGCAAGCATTTCATCATTAAAGGTATAGTGATTCAGACAGCAAGGAAAACTGAAATTAAGTGACCTGCATCATTAAGAACAAATGAGAAAGAAAAACAAACACTTTTCAAAGAACTATCTAATATCTGAAATAAAATTTTTATTGGATCCTCTAATTTTTCAGGGATTGACAAAAGTTGCAACCACATAATATCATTATTGTACTGTTCTGCATGCCTTGTATGTACAAGGAGTAACACATGTTAGGTGCACCATTTTAACAGATCCAAGTCCTTGTCATAAGACAGTAAAATGTATGTGTGCATATGTGCATGTTTATCATTATATTACCATAAAGACAGAGAACCATCTTTACCCAGAAAAGGGGAACCAAATGGTAAAATGTCTGGAACCCAAGTTCTGCAAAGATAAATTGGGGAAAATGGATGTGTTTAGCCTGGAGAAGAGAAGACGAAGTGGTGAACTGGCAGCCATTGTCAAATATCTTAAGGGTTTTCATGTGGACAGTGGAATGAGCTTGTTTTCTTTTGCTTTACAAGATTAGGACTGTAACCAGTGGATTCAAATTACAAGAGAGGACAATCATATTAAACATTAGGAAGAACTTCTTGATGGTCAGAGCTGTTCAACAGTGGAATAGACTACCATGGAAAATCCTCTCCCCTTCACTGGAGATTTTAAAACAGTAATGAGATGGCCATCTTTCATGGATACTTAAGAAGTGAATTGAGATTAGACTGCAATGTTCTTGGGGTACATTCCAATTTTAATATTGATTCCATAACTTGATCACTGTCCATTGAGTGCTTGTCTATTTGCTTTTCTGCAGCTTTCTCCAAAAACCTAAAGCACTTCCCAGGTTATGTTGAAATGCAAATATCTTTTCTTGAGAAGACACCCTAAATACGTTGTATTTCATAATTCTAGCACCAGTAATCATCAACTACCATGAAGTATTTATAAGTCATCACCTATGCCTAGCAGAATGCTGTTACAGTTTGCTTAGACACATAGGCCTGATCTAGATGCGCCTGAAGAGGCGCGATTATGGCTCAAAAGGGCGCTTTTAGGGTTAGGAAGGGTGCAACATTTTCACCTTCCCTAAAATTAAAGCATATGGGTGCCGCCATTTAAAAATGGTGGCGCCCATACAGGCATGCCATGATGTCACTGTGCACACCATGACAATATTGCACCATGGGAGGGTGCCAAGCGTGCCCTTCCCAGTTGTGAAACAGAGATCCTTTTTGCTTCCGGGTGTTTGGCATGGCCTTCAAAAGCGGTGGTGGCCCCTTTCTTCCCTCGGCACCGCTGAGGGAAGTGGATCCGGCGGGCACCCAGGGTGCCTGCTGCACCCCGCTTTGAGGCCGCGGGGAAGCGGCAGTTTGCCACTTCCCTGCGGCCTTTGGAAGCAGCGGGATGGGCTCTCTGAGGCTGCCAGTGAAGCAGCCTTGGCCCCATCTCGCCACTTCTTGGGGTGGCTACAGACCGCCCTTTTTGGGTGGTCTGTACCTCCCCATGGGGGCTAAACAGACAGGCAAAAAGAGGTGTTTTCAGGCTGGCTTGAAGGCATGGCGTTTAGATGACATATGCCTTGAAGCCAGCAGGAAAGTGCCCTCTAGGCGCCTTATGCAGAGAAAAGCTATTTCAAAAAGCAGCAGCTTTTTTCCACTTCTTCCTGGTTTGAAGCCATGTCACGTGGTCATGACATGAGCACTCCAGCTGCCTTGAGAGCCGGCGGTGCGGTTGGAGGGGTTTCAATGTGGCTTTAGAAAAAGCAACTTCAAGTCACTTTTTCCTGCCCATCCGTTTTCCCTCATAGAGATTTCCAACTAACCTATATAAATAAAGCTCCCTTAGCAGCAAGTATTAACTCAAGATAGCTACCTACGATTTATACTGTGCTTCACTATTCACTAGGAGTGTGCATATACCTCAGACAAAGCAAGAACCAAACAGTAACAATGAAGAAAATCATACCCCATAGTAAAGCTGTTTTCTACAAAGTTGTTCAAAGAAATTGAACTTGTTCCCAGAGCTCTGGAAGGTGTAGTCAGACATGTAGTCAGACAGTCTGCAGGCAGTTAAAAACTGTTGCAAACTGAGTTGTGTAATTAAGAACAATCTGAACCCTAGATTTATTAACTGGAGGCGGTCAGGTTGAAAAAGATCATGACCACCCTTGTACAGGAAGTTCTGTGAGCATGTACTGATGGCAGTATTTCCACTGGAAGTCCCTTGGATCAATAGGATCCAAAGCTACTTTGCTCCTCTAAGACAGTACAGAACTGAAAATGATAAAAGATAATTTCTTCTCCTTTGAAACAAATGAGAACAGGGGTGGGATCCAGGAATAACTGCCCCTCTGATATTTTACCCTGGCTGGGAAGGCTTAGAAAATGGAGAACCTTCCCTCCCTTTGTTTACCTGATCAATACCAAGGATAGCTCTTCTCATGAATTCTGAGAATACACAAATTACATGCAGATCACATATGTTTGCAAAACCACATAAACTCATTGGGAGAGATGTAATCAGATGCAGCTCCCTTCTCTCTCAGTGGTAATCCAGGGTTGTAAACATATACTCAGTGGTAATCCAGGGTTGCAAAGCATTCACTGGAGCTGTGGTATTCCAGACAAGTCTGCATGTTGTATTATTAACATGATAAATACATTTATCCCTTGATAACTTCAGTGCAAAACATTGCTATCATCACATATTAAAAAGCTAAGTTATATGATAGATTATTGCATCTCTTAAGACAATAAATCACTTAGTCATGGGAATAAAAGGCAGCAATTCTTAAAAGAAATTAGGTACCAAGTTCTGTTTCTGGTTCTTACTGATTTACTTTTAACCAATAATATGGCTCTACTGTTGAGAAATATATTCTTTTTTCCATTTAAACTGTATAAAGTTGGTGGGTGGATGAAAGTAAGAAAGCCCAATTTAAAAGCATTTGTGTGCTAGCACACTGTTGGATTTCAGCCTATGTTTATATTTAATTTCATTCCTCCTTTGAGAAGCAGAAATAAAATACAGAGAGCTGTGAATGCACTAAGGAGCCATGTAGAACAACAGGTAGCTTCCGATGTCACTTGCCATACATCTTTAACATTCAAAGCTGTACATCTGCTATAGGTGTGAGGGATACATGGCCTACCTATGTCCATCATCTATGTTTTCATGGTCCCAGAATACCTAAAATCATCTCCAGTATCCCTCATTTTTAATTTTTCTTTGTAAAAAAAAAAAAAGGGAAAACTGTTGCTTCTGGAATCTTAAAGGAAAAGGGATTCTCAACTAACAACAGAGGGAAAGAATGTAACGGGATCTTGTAGCACATTTGAGACTAATTGAAAAAAAAGTAGTAGCATTAGTTTTTGCAGACTTAGGTTACATCCACACTGTACATCCACACTGTAGGAAAATTCCAGGTTGATACCCCTTTAGCTGCTTTGGCTCACTGCTATGGAATTCTGGGAATTGTAGTTTGCTGTGGCACCTGAGCTATCTGACAGAGAAGGCTAAATATCTCAGAAAACTCCACAGCATTGAGCCATTGCAATTAAGGAGGTGGCAACCTGGATTATCTCTGCAGTGCGGATGCAGTCATAGTCTACTTCTTCAGATTTATCTGAGGAAGCTAGGAAACTAATGCTACAGCTTATTTTGCTCGGTCTCAAATGTGTTATAGGTTCCTTTTTTCATACTGATATTCCATACTAATGTGGCAATGTCTCTGAATTCTACCCAACCAGAGAAAAGGCATGTTTCAGTGCCTTTTCTGTTTCTGCTTTTTTGTTTTCTTTAAAAAAGGGCAGAATTGAATGTACAGTCATTTAGGGTTATGCATATTTGTTTGTGTGTGTGTGTGTGTGTGTGTTTCTGTGTAACGAAAAAAAATACTCCACATTCTTAGTGACTTGCAGCTTACAGAAGGTTCTGGAAGGGTCCTTGCATATCCCTGTTCTAATAAAAGAAAGAAATGGAGGCTTTCCTAATTTTTCCTTACAATCTCAACTTCTAAAAATCCCTCCCTTTGGATCAGTAATTACCAGAATTACTTTAAAACTTTACTCTCAGAGGCATTGCCTTTACTACTGGGAGCAAATAATATGTGTGTGTGTATGTGTGTGTGTGTGTATTCCCCTTTGGAGCCTAGCCTAAGAAACTACTTTATGCTGTAACTGAAACAATTTTTAAGTGATTGGCTAACATCCAGCATAAAGTACTTAGAGTTTACTGAGAGAAAGCAGCACCATAATGGGCAAAGATGCACAGTTCCACTTATAAAAATAAATATGCACATATTTGTATTCCAGATTAATTTAAGGGCCCAATTTTTTTAAAGAAAAGGATCAAACTGCAGTTCAGCATGCAATTAAACTTACAAATCTAAACTTGTAAAGCTTCATTAATGTCAATAGCACAGTGAATTGCAATTAGTCAGTGCCCTAATTTTTATTAATATTTTTAGAATTATAAACAGCCATGTTAGTATTTAGCCTCACAATAATAAAGTAAAACACTGTAGGCTTAATAGTAGCACTTTATAATGTACTGATAGATCATAAAGCTAATCATTTTAATTGGTTCAATGTGACTTGGTAGTGTGCTAGAAGTGACAGAATGTGACTGCAGTCCTATGTTAACATGAGCATTTATAAGAAATAAGTTTAGCTTATTTGTTACATTATAGAAAACATACACCCTGATTCAGTAATTTTGTATGAATAGGAGAACAGAAATGTATACACACAGGGCAAATATAAAACAGCCTATCCACGGCAAAGTAGAAGGCACACAACTTCACCTTGTGAGAAAAATTACAACAAGCTGAACAGAGCAGAAAAACAGGTACTAGTGAAAAAGTTAGTGTGCACTTGATTGTATCCTTGACATTTGAAAAACTAAGACCATAATTATTGGAACTAGATAAAAGTATTACAATCTAAAACTTAAGAGGAAATATCCCAACAAGAAATACCTACAAGTTTTTTTTTAATAGCCTGCTACTGAATCTACGCAACACTACATGACAACAGGAAAAGGTTGATCTCCAGTGAAATTTATTTCCAGTGATCAAATTTTAAATTCAATTTATGACACAGTATAAAAAGCAGCTTGCAAGAAAATTAGATATGCAAAGGTTTTCAGAAACAAATACACAATTCATTCTAACTTCATATAAATATTAATGTTTTTGAAAGGGTCAAGACAATCAATTCTAGCATAGGTGTACTTATTTTTACACTTGCCCCCATAAAGGAGGGGAAAAAAACAAAACAAAACTATGAAACAGATGCCTTGTTGCCATAACAGCTTCTGAATACAGTCAAATTATCTTTGCTGATGTCCAATATAAATTCTGCTCTCTCCCATTAGTTACATGAGCTCTACAAACACATTTGTATCTGACTCATTTGACCAAAAAGGAACTCCAACAGAATTCAAATTCTTTAGCTAAAAATACCCATGTGTAAAAATATGCTCTACCAAGGTTTAAGCAAAAGACTCATGTCTACCTCTCCTGTTCTTGCTTCATTCGTATTCTCTCCTCTTCTGAAGTAACAGCTTCCTGCACTTTTATTTTTTCAATCTTGTCATCTTTTCGATGTTTGCCAAACCTGTTAATAACAAAACAAGAATTCTAACTTGTCAAAGCAAACAATAATTGTGTGTGTTTGGACATGCAGCATATGAAACTGTATGCTCATTATAAGATGACACTCCAGCATAGGGCACATGGGTGGAGTGCCAATCCAAATATCAAATGAATATCCATTTTGACAGTTCAGTCTTAAAAATTGTTGTATTTTAACTGACCAGATTTCTATGCTTATATTGGTATCTGTCGAGTTCTGCTTCCCAGATGCCAAACTTAATGGATGCACAAGTCTCATTGTATACAATGGCATAGTAAAGTGCCCTTATAGCCCTTATATAAAATGACAAAATCAATGTTTGCTTTTTTTTTCTTAAAAAACGGGGGGGGGAGGGGATATTTTCAAGCCATGGATTGTGGATATGGAGGGCGGACTGTACATGTCACCATATTTGAGAACCAATGTGGTGTACTAGTTTGGGTGTTGTGCTATGACTCTGTGATGCAAGGGTTGAAATCCCAACTCAGCCATAGCAAACCAGTGGATGACATTGGGCAAATCACTCTCTCTCTCAGGCTAAGAGGAAGACACTGTCAAACCTTTTCTGAATCAATCTTGCCTAGAAAACCTGACAACAGAGTTACTGTAAATCAGAGATTATTTGAATGCACATAACATCAGCAGCAACAGCAACATCAATGGCCCACATTCCTCCATCTTGATTACTCTTCTCCCTCTTTGAGAGGTGACTGAAGTTATGCTACCACCTGGGCATAACTTGATGTACAAGTACATCTCAGCCCATTTCTTCTTGTAACAGTTGAATTTTTCACTGTAAACAAGACATCATCTTTCAGAGAGCTATACCTGAGCCAAATGGGACTGCTTAGGATGAAAATTGGTATTGAGCCTCCATATTTATCATCTCCCCCTTCAGCCCCAGATCCTACTTCTGTGTTTCTATCATATAAGCCAGTTTTTGTTTTTGTTTTGTTAGATCCGAACTGGGAAACTGTGGTTTGTCATTGGCAGCCATAATGTTACGTCATTAACAACATAAAACAGTGACAAGTATTTATGACTGCTACCTGTAAAAAGAGGATTTTGAATGTTTTACCTAAAAACACATAAAGAAATTGGAGAATGATAACTTGGAAGGGATGCCCCATCTGTTATGCCACCACCCTCTTCTAAGAACACCTATAGCTTTTCACTGCTGCAACAAGCACCACATCAAATATGTGTCCATGGACAAAGATTGGGTTTCCTCAATCCTTCCAACACATATCTCTGGAAATATAACCAGAAAACCCTTGAGCATTAATGGTATGTTATAAAAAGGAAGAACGAGGTAGCAAAATATAAAATTAATATATATTAAAATCAGAATTAAACCCTCAGCTTTATTCTGATGCAATTCTTTCGCATCTCACCTTTCTAAATAACACAGTTTTTTGTGGAGCTTTCAGGTTATGTGGCCATGTTCTAGAAGAGTTCCTTTCTGACATTTCGCCAGCATCTGTGGCTGGCATCTTCAGAGAAAAAACTATGGATGCCAGCCATGAAAGCCTTCGACTTTCTAAATAACAGCCAAACCATAATAACATAGATGACAATCTGTGATTCCCCCTCCAAATAAACCCCAGATCAAATTGTCAAACAGGAAAAAATTTCTAGGGTGGGGGGAAAGGGCTAGTTCTCAGTGAGGAAAATATAATCAAGATAAATGTAAAGTTTCTTTCTCCAGATACTGCAAAACAGCATTTTTGCTTAATTTTAATGTTTTTTCCCCATTTCTACACACAATTATATTATCAAATACCAACAAATCAAATATTACACTCCAGTGTTTTCCCTTTCCTTAATTCATGCTTTGTATTACACACAGTTAAGAACACAATTTATCGTGGACTAGTAGAACAAAAAAGAAGAAGAAAAGAATTAGTTTGATGACAGATTGAAGCAGTGGCTGCAAATTAAAAATATTCTGCTTGTCCCAAAGTGTGAGAAAATGATGACAAAGAGCGGGCAAAATCTTGCTCACTAATTACCATGATACTCTAAGGTTGTTCTGTCAACCCCTTCCTTTCTTTTAGTCAAAGAAAAGGTCAAAAACACTTTGGCATACCTATGAACTCTTCAGAATGAGATTCCACTTCTGTCTTCATTTCCACTAATTTGTGGCAATTGTATGGCAACAAGACAATCCAAACAGGCTAAATGGGTATTGTACTCTCTGTTCATGAACTTCCTAGATCAGTGGCGAGCAGAAAGAAGGTAGACAAATCTACCAGAAGATCATTACATAATTTGTAGTAGACTGGCAATCATTTCTGACTACAAATTATTTCCACAGTACAGATTATTCTGCTGAAATTAATATAACTCTACAAGTTCAGGGGCAAAACCAGCTAGCAAAAAGATCACAATCTCAGGGAAAGGGCAGCAAAATATCAGGAAGTACAGGTTAAGCAACCATATGAATATTGATATATATTTATTTATTTATTTTATGTGGAATTATGCTTGTGCCTTCAATTACCTCTTGACTTATGGCAGTCCCATGTACTTATGGTAGCCCCATTAGACAAAGAATACTCAGAGATTGTTTTGTTAGTTCCTTCCTCTGAAATATAGCTTACAGCACCTACTATTTTTGGTGCTCTCCCATCTAAGTACTAACTACGGCTAACTCTGCTTAACTTCCAAGATCAGATGGGATCTCTGGCCTTTAGGGTATTTAGGCCTTCTTAATTCATAAAGGGACATAGTGGCTCAATGGTTAAGATGCTGACTCTGACAACTGCAAGGTCGCCAGGTCAGCAGTTCGAGACCCAAGTGCTGTATGATAGAGTGAGCTCCCACCACAAGTGCCATCTTCTGCCAAACTAGCATTTCAAAAGCATGTAAAAGTTCAAATAACAGTATTCCATGCAGTCATGCTAGTTGCGGTCGTATGACCAAAGAGTAGTCTTTGACAATGTTGGCTCTTCAGCTTAGCAACATAGATGAGTACCACCCCCAACAGTCGGACTAGACAATCTTGTCAAAGGAATATCTTTACCTTTGCCTTTAATTCACTTTAAGCCATCATTTAATACTGATCAGCTGAAGCAAGGGCACAAGGGGAAAAAAGCTACATCTCAAGGGAAAGCACTCTCAAGAAACATTCAGTTCTTATACCTCCATTCTAGCAGAGAAACTCGAGTAGTTGCAGCAGACCTCAACTTCAAATATCAAGAATATATACTAAAATGCCGAAATGGAGTAAAAACTAATATATAGATCTATATTGGCAAGGGCAACAGTGCATTCTACTGTAGCAGGAAAATTGACTTAGAAATAAAAAGTTCAGACTCAGCAGAATCAGTTTAACAGTGAGCCACACAGCTGCACTCCTTGATTAGTTTTAACTATACTTCCCCCTAATCCAAGCCCATTGCCTACTAGATAATAGTCTGCATCCCAGCAGATTTTCACTCTCTAGAAACTACTGGGAACAACCCAAGTGACATCTGCACTGCAGAAATAATGCTTTAGCTATGCAATCCTGGGATTTGTAGTTGGTTGTGGTCCCAGAGCTCTCTGACAGAAAAGGCTAAATGTTTTACAAAACTGCAAACCCCAGAATTCCATAGCATTGAGCCATGGCACTTAAAGCGGTGTCAAGCTGCCTAAATTCTGCAGTGCAGATTCAGCTCTAGTAGCTGAGCCACACATTTGTTTTTAAATCTAAATCCTAAATATCCTGATTCCATTGTTCTCCTAATTCCACTGGTATCAGCAGCAACAATTGGGGAAAACTAACTTGAGTTGCAAAATAAATCCTGGCTTGCAAGAAAGCCATCACAAGGTAAAGACCAACATTTCATCCTGGATGACAAAGTACAAAATAAGCAAAGGTAAACTTTATAACAGGGTAAGGAGTGTTGTATGAGAACAGGGGCACTGCATTAGAATAACATTCTGTGGTAGATTTTGCATGTGGTTCCTAGGACATATCTGTGATAACAATAAAAACAAGTATGACCAAATTATATATGAAACCAAGAGAGCCACTGAAAACTACAACAGCATACCCTCCAGGTAATCTGATTTGGCAGGGACAGTTCCAATTAATCTCTACCATCCTACTTTTTCAGATGCTTCTAAATTGTCCCTTCTTCCACTTTCCCTCTTTGTCCTTCAGTTGCTGCAAACTGACTTCAAAATTCAAAAGTAGTTTGTATTCAGTTAGTGTGGGGTGAGTGTGCTTTCCAGTAGGTTCAGGCAAAAACTGCTGCAGCCTTTCCTAATTTGTGTGTTTATCCTCCTTAACAATTTTTGCCATCTTGACCACACTCTGATGTTGCTTGGCCACATGTGTTCTGGTTTTCATCTGTGAAATGTGGGAGGGAATGCAATCGTTTCTTGGTTTTGCTTCAAAGTGTGGCAGGACAGGATGTGTACTGTTTATATTTAAACTGTCTGACACATGCAACACCACTTTGGGAAAAATAAAATAAACTGATAACCATAAAAATAATGACCATGTAATCTGCTAAATGGATTTTCCTTTGACATGCTACTGATGAGATCACTCTCATTAGACAAATCATTAACATAAAAGAGCAACAGGAGAAGCATGTTCTAGAGTAATCAACAAAAACACCTACAAAACTGACTGAAACTATGCAGCTGATTTAAGTAAGTATAAAATAAAATATTTTTTTAATATCTAAAATTCTATCCATTTTTTCTTCTCCAAGGCATGCCATTTTCCCTATAATAAACAATACTGCTACCTTTTTAAAACACTGAAATGAACCATTTAGATTGCCATCAAGGCCTTTTTAACTATCACTGTACTATTTTCCCCTCCACAATCAAAACAGATGGCATTTTATGTTATACACGTTCAACAGTTTGTAAGTGAAAGTAAAATAATGGCCCTACATAATCCCAGAACATTTTGTACAGAGAGGAAAATGAGCAACCTTGAAACTAAACTCCAATTAAAATGTTCTGAAACATTAATAAAGTTTTAAAAAGTGTTCTTGATTTTCATTTTTAGTTCTTCTGAGTGTTTTTAAATTACCATTTCATACTGTTATGTTTTAAGGGTCTTTTTGTTATAAATATGTTCATGTCACTTTAAACTATTTGTCAGCCACTCTGGGGATGTTGCATGGGATATATAATTCAAATCAATCTATCAAATACTGGTTCTTAGAATTTTTTTGGTGAGAGGC
Organism: Urosaurus nigricauda; assembly: GCA_034509955.1. NCBI lineage: Eukaryota > Metazoa > Chordata > Lepidosauria > Squamata > Phrynosomatidae > Urosaurus > Urosaurus nigricauda. The sequence continues at coordinate 109,673,116 of JAOEGL010000006.1, forward strand.
GATTTAACTACTGTTGTTAACCCCTGGAACTTAAAGAAAATAGATCAAACCTATAGATGCCAAGTATAGAATTTAATGAGTTTTTAATCAAAGCTGTCTTTAGATAGCATGAAAATACAATATACAATGAATTCAGTTGCATTTAAAGCTCACTTTATTCTGAGGTGGTACTTTAATACACTCTTTCAAAACTTGGCTTGGGGAAATTTTTCAGATATCTGTGTCATAAATCCCAATAATTTATACACAAGAAACTACATCTTCTACCCAACCCCCCGCTTAGATTCCTGGACCTACAAAGAGTATCCTTTTATGTCATGCACTACTATACTAATAGACTTGAATCCTTTGGTTTCTTCCAATAGAGTAGATCAGTTGAATTGACAGTGAATCCACAGCTGGGTGCAGCGAGATAGCCATGTTATTCTGGAATATTACTGTACTGCAGTATGCAAAGGGATCTTGCAGCACCTTTAAGACTGTCAGAATGAAGTTGTAGCATGAGTTTTCTTAATCTATATCCTCAGATGCATCTGGCACTAAAGGCTGTATTTCAGAGGAATGCAATGGCAAACCACTTCTGAATATGAAAATCGTATGAAATTGATGGAGCCACTGTAAGTCAATAGGAGAGCTGAAGGCGCATAAACACACATTAGGAGGCAGAAATGTATATCTTTTGAACAGGATGATGGTTGGCCATAACCAGCCTTCCCAAACATAGTGACACCTAGGCATTTTGGGCCACAGTTCATATCATCTCCACCCATGTACAGAAATCAGGAATTATGGGATGTGTAGTTAAAAACATATGTTGAAGCAGGCTATCCACTGTCTAGGTAAGAGGGCTTTATTTTGGAGAGCCTGTTTCTGATATCATCCCCACAGTCCTTGTAATTCATGTTCATGCCCTGATGGAGAATATAAGGAATGTGCTGGATTATTGTAATCTACCAATAGTAAGTATGGCAGCTAGTGGCTCCCAATCAGTGGGATGGTGAATCTGCTTCAAAATGAGTTATTCAAGGTACTGGATATAGTTACAAGTAAGTTCAGCATCTTGAATAGCTCCTTTATGATGTAGACTAAAGCCTGGAGTGGATTCACCACTTCACTGACATAGAAGCTAATTATTTTAATGTTTGTTAACCAGCATAAAGTTACTTGGATAATCTGTTACTAGAACACTTGCAAAGATATACAACTGAACACTAAAATTAATGTCATAGTATTTCCTATCATTATTTATGGATGCAAGGGCTGGACAGTGAAGAAAACTGACTGAAAGAAAATCAACTCATTTGAGTTGTGTTGATGGAGAAGAGTTCTGCATATACTGTGGATGACTAAAAAGACAAACAAATGTGTACAAGAGTAAATAAGACCTGAACTTTCCCTAGAAAACCAAGATGACTAAATTTAACCTGTTATACTTTGGCCATATCATGAGAAGACATAACTCAATAGAAAAGACATAATGCTTGGAAAGATAGAGGGCAATAGAAACAAAGGAAGAGTGGATGGAGTCAATCTAAGAGGACACAGCCCTAGGTATGAAGTAACTGAGCAGGGTATCTTGGAGATGCCTCATTCACAGGTTGACACAGGTTGAAGCTGACTTGAGAACAGTTAACAAAAACAAAAAACATACTACTAAAAAGTGGGTGTCCTATGAATGTTTCATCTAATGTGTTTCTGCTTCATTTGGATATCCCTGCAAACAAGAGATTTGAGAACTGCTTTTTCACTGCCTTGGAATTATTTTAAAATGTGAGCATTATTCACGAAACAAAATGGCAACCCTACCCATGTTCACATAAACTCTGTGCAGATGACCTATTCACAGGACAATAAATGTGCAATCTGTAGAGCAAAGAAGCAGGATCACATCCCTGGCTCTGTTTCAGATCTCAATGAGCTGATGGAGTTCTCTGCAGACAGCTTAGGTGTGGTATGCTAAACACCACTCTTCAAAAATATTTCCTAGTTTATATGACAGCTTAATGGAAACCCTGCCCTTCATTCTCTTGTCCTTCATTTCTCCTACAGTTATTTCTTACTTTTCATATTGCTTCCACCCACCCGCCACAAGATTTCCCAATTGCTGCCTTCTACAAATATGTCTCCTAAACAACTGCCCAGTTAGGTTCTTGTTTCAGGTTGGCAATTGGTTACCATGGTAACTCACTAGGGGTTCAAGACCCAGAAATCCACAGCATACATTTTCTTCACAGAAAAGGACAGTAGGGGAATGTAGGTTTACATTCACTTGTAAATGCATGAATATGTGCGAGTCTTCTTTTGCAAACTGGGAAACCATTTATCCTAAGAAATGACTCAGAAGAAGAAAGATAATTCTGCAACTGAAAAGGAAATAGCAGCAGGGAGAGCGGTCCAAACAATTCAATGTTTCATACACAATTTGATAAAACCTTTGCATCCTGAAGACATTTGCCTAAATGTACTTACTCCATTCTGTCAGTGTGAACTTATTGCTGTTGCTCTATGAAGATTGGACAGAATTGGCTCATCTGGATGATATTTTCCCCAGTTTCTCTCTTCTGAAAGATGATGTAGAAAAAAATCACCGCCAACCCTACCCAAAGGACATTCCTATTCCACCTAATTTTTGTGCATGATGTCATGCTGAGGACTGAGGCTGAGGACTCAGGAGAGGATTCTGACCCTGACCCTCAGCCTGGCCCTAGCTCTGCCCTGACATTATCAGCAGAGACTGTGGCCAGAAGATATTAGGGCCCAAATCTCCAGGCAGGAGAGCCTTCTGGAAATGTGGGTGTTGAGGAGGAGGAGACTAATGTACCTACCTACAGCCAGAGAAGATCTGAAATGGCATGCCTCTGGCGGTCTTAGTGGCTTTGTATGAAATGCCAAGCAATTAAGGATCAGCTGTACTCATGGAAGCTGATGACAAAAACCGTGGAAAGACTCCAGAGCCTTTGTCAGAGGTTAGGGTAGTAAATGTGGACGAGGGCACCTCTGAGTTAACATTCCACTGTCACCCACCACTCAAGTGAAACTAGGATTCTGAGTATCAACTAAGGAAATCCATCTCAATATGGAACACTTGAAATGCTTTGGAATACAAGCTACTAACCCCAGACAGCAAGGGTAATGGTCAGGAATAGTCGGTATAGGCCCCTAAATGGTTGGTATAGGCCCCTAAATTAGCAAACTTCTTTCCCCTGGGGGATCAACAAAACCATCAGGCATTTTTGGACATTGGCCATGTCTTTTTGTTAGTAGAGATTAAACTGATCCAAGTGGGAAAAAATGGTATTAACAGATGACGTATTCATCTGGCCATCTGTATACGCAATTTTTTTATACACAGATTCCACCACCCATAACTTGAAAATATCCAAAAAGTAAATAATTTCCAAAAGCAAATCTGGATTTTGCCATTTTATATGAGGGGCATCATTGCATTTAATGGGACTTAAGCATTTATGGATTTTGGTATTCACAAGAGGTCCTAGAACCAAATCATAGTGGATACCATGTGCCCACTGTATATTCTGTTGGTTTTAAGCATCTGGTTCTAGACAAACTTTTAAGTACTGTACTGTTATTTGCTTGAGTTTTTGATCTAACACAGATTTTGATAATGAAAAAGACAAGAGATACAACAGCTTTTTAAATAATAAACTTTTATGGGTTTATGATTAGTATTCTTTCTTGCCACCAGACTGGTGTTCTATGCATTTAAAACTAATATAGTTGAATGAAACTCTCAAAAATTACATGAAAGGAGTGAACTGTAATGTGTTAAATAGGAGGTTGCTATTTCAATGACTGAATCAAGGAGGCAGGATTATGAAGAGAAAAGCTTCTATTGAGGCATAAGAGTCTTGGTAATCAGCAGTGATAAGAGGAAACATGGAAAAAGATCACTGGAGTTTAATGGAGATGTAAAATCCAAGCATTTTGAAAACTAATCGGGAATAGCAAAACAAGAATTTCTAATTTTAATATATGTGGATATTCAATGGTCCTGGCTGTATCAGATTTGATATGTTGGTGTGAACTAAACATGGAGCCCAGCTACACAGTGTGCATTTTCCTCCTTAAAAAATAACATCATAGACATCTGAACAAGTTAAACCTGCTTTTAATGGGTAATGCACTCTTAATGGACAACATTTCCTTATATTACTGTCATTTAATGCACTTAGAAATGCTCTCATTCCAGTCACTATTATCCAATCAAGGCTGTAGTGCTTTGTTAGCTAACTAAACACTTAGATCTCTGTAGAGATCCAAGCAGCAGGATGTTAAGACAGCTATTAAGCAGCAGTAAATAAGAGAAGGAAAACCGACTCAACTTGGGAGCCAATTCTAGCCTTTAAAAATATCAAGCATTTTCATTTGTCTAGGAATAGCCAAGTCAGTTTTATCATATCTATGAGTCAACAGTAGGTATGTCAGACATGTAAAGAAAGTATTGACATTTACTAGCAACCCTTAGGAATTTTAGGGTGCCAATAGAATAGGTACTATCAGATGTTTTGCATCTTGAAACTATTATTTCAACACACCCAATCAAATGGTGGAAACAATGCTATCCTTTGGGGGCATACTGAAGACAGTGTACTGGCTTTAATATTAATGGTTAATAGCATGTTTAAGTAATATGAAGCTCACAGGACAACCTGTTAAGTGAAGGCTTGGCATGTAAAAAAAAAAATGAAAGAAACTGGCTAATTTGCACACATTCTATTGCCACTAGACTATAAAGCCTGTGAAATTAGATCAAGTTTGATGGTAAGAAGTCTGAATCAAATTAGGAACTAATAAAATTGCATTATGGCCCTTTTAAAATCAGCAGTGTCCACTTATGATTGTTTGGGAGAGAGCATTCAGGCAGTAGATGCTCTCCAGTGGGTCCTCTTGACTGCAATGCTTCTAATTCCATGCTCTGCACATTTTAATGCATTATTGTTTCAAAATACAATGCTACAAATTGCAAATTACATCTGGCTCAAGGGCTGATTATGAGAAATAGTGGCACAACTGCATCTGCCTGAATAACTCTGATAATAATAATAATAAGAGATTGATTGAGCTGTAAGCAGCCATACGATGAGAACAGTCCATTTGAACACAGCCATTAGCTCCTTTTGTTAAACACAACACTTTGACATGCCAGAGCCAAAAAATCTTACTACATTTGGTTGCCATGGTTTTCTTATGATTTTAAGGGACCCTATAAGTGGCTCAGAGGCCTTAAATTTTCAAGTAATGTGGAAAAAGAAACAAAAGCAGAGTATTTACAGAGACACTGTCCAAGAAGGGCAATGCAAAAGCAAGTGCAAAATTGTTTCAAAAAAAGAAAAGAGAAGCATAAGCTATGGGATATATATAGCAATACCAATAGCAGTATATTTCTATCCCGCTTATTGGTGCACTTAAGCACTCCCTAAGCAATTTATAGGATGTAAGCTAATTCTCCAAACAAGAGTGACTTCAGAAGGATGCCAGGCTCAGTCGACCCTGAGCCCCTGGCTGGTATTGAACTCACAACCTGGTATTTTGCTAGTGAATGGCTGTAATGCAGGCATTTAACCACTGCACCACCAGGGCATAATGCATTTTTAAAAAGAGGAAATCCCATAGCATATTGGCAAAAAACTAAGCTGCAAACTGCAACCACAGGTAATTGTTTTCTTGGTCAATCTAGATCAAGACTGATGACACTGAGTGGAACTAGCTCCCCATTGTTTCAGCCAGAAAACTTTCCTAGCCTGCAGATCCCAAGGATTAAAGCTGGAAAACTGTACTTGCATAGCTTGTGCTCTACCAATATTTTCATTAAATGTCCCAGTTTCAAGTTTCACTTCTGGCAAAAATATAGGACTTTAACCAATATGTGCCAACTTAGGGCCTAGTGTCTATAACCTTATAAGATTTTTCATTGAGGCTTAGCACATTTAATCTTCATTGATGACATAGTGAGCCAGCATGGTCATTAACAACAGCCCTCCTTTTAATATGTTTATAGATGCCAGCATTCACACATGTGAAAAGCTTCCTTGGGCCTTGTAGTCCCCTTGCAAGTTCAGTTTTTTGCATAGTTTTGCTAGACAGAAAGATTCTTCCTCCTAAATACTACAAACTGATTTTCATAAAACATTACATTCAAGAGAAATATCTAAAACTGACATTTTGCAATTTGCATGTATGTAAGTCATGAGAAACTTGGGTCCCATTGATTTCAATGGTTCTGATCTAAATCTGGGTCCATTTCATGTGAAGAGTGTTCAGTAAGAATGGCACAAAAATTACAGGCACAGAGGAAGTTAACCAAACTCCACCTGGAACCTCCCCTACGTTAAAATTTCCCTGAAGATCTCATTATCTGTAAAACATTAATACCTCGGCATGTTTTTCCATGTCAATTACCGAAAAAAATCTTTGTTGATGTAAGCTTCCTAAGGAATATCCTCTGCTGAATAAATTAAGCCATACACAATATTACTTCAGACCTTGAGAACTGAATCGCACATTTAATTTTGGTGTAAAGAACCCATTTCAGGCAAAAGACAGAAATGGCACTGAGAGAGCTGCTCGCCCTCTTCCATTTTTAAACCTTTCCAATATTACTAGGAAGGAAACAGATGGTATACATATATTTCCAGAACCATAATGACTATGTCTCTATTTAATAGCTGTTGGCCTTCATTCCCTTTACAACTGTGGAACAGGAGTTTCAGTACCAAATGCTATGTTGAGCTGAATGGCCTGGAAGAAGGTCTAAATGATATATTTTCCAATTAATTTGCACTTGATTAATTTGCAACCATCAACAAAAATCCATTGCTTCAGATTTATCCAAAGCAACTGAAGGGTATGCAGAACAGTTGTTGCATATTTATCAATGAATAGGTGTAAGAGTCATCTGATCCTAAACCAAGAAGAAGTTAATTAGGAATGGATTCATGCCATTTGCAAATCTAAGAGGAAAATGAGTGGAAGGGCATTTAGCACATGTGAAGCTAATGTGTAGTATGTCACACCATTATGCCATGGAGCTACATATTGTCAGTTCTACCAAACAGAAGCTTTTTCTGATTTCATGTGGCCAAATAAATATGTTCTTCCACTTTATCACCTACTATAGGTCACCCTATCACTTTTTACCTGTGATACAGCCTTGAGAGCCTTGTAACAGGCAGTGGTGTAGTGGAGGCAGGTCTCAGTGTGGTTTAACACAAGGGCGTTCTACCATCATCATCCCACTCTTTTTCCAAAACTGGGACTCAGGGCAGCTCACAACATTTTAAAAAAAACAGTCAGTTAAATTACCAGGAACAATATCATTATGCCCTATGCCTGGGGCCAGCAAGTGCCAGGTAAGGCAAGCTGTAATAGGCAGAAGCAGTTACAGGGAATCCAGTTGGTCCAGGTCATATACAGGTAATCTCAGTTCACTGGAGAGGAAGGGAAGTGTAATAGAAGGCCTCAGCCATTCCAGAATCAGTCAAGGAAATCCAGGAGTTACAACAGCAAAGTCAAAGGGAAAAACAATGAGACATCTAATTTAAGACAGGCCAGGGGATCAAGAATCCAAATGAGTGCAAGGGCATAATAGTACCAATGGGGCAAAACATATGGGCAGGAAAAAGGTGGCTTGAAGCTGCCTTTTCTAAAGCCACATTGAAACCCCACCAACTGCACCACCGGCTTTCAAGGCAGCTGGAGTGCTCATGACCACATGACATGGCTTCAAGCCAAGAAGAAGCGGAAAAAAGCTGCTTCTTTTTGAAATGGTGTTTCCTGTTGGATTCAAGGCATGTGTCATCTAAATGCCACACCTTCGAGCCAGCCTGAAAGCAACTCTTTTTGCCTGTCTGTTTAGTTCCACAGATAGGTAAAACAAACTGTTGTTTGCCTCAAGATCTACAAGAAACTGCTGAAACTGCAGAAGCCAGATTTATAGCTGCCGGATCTTGAGATACCAAGTGACTAATTGCTTGGCATTTCCCATTTAAGATTCTGCAAGAGTCAATGCCTCTTGCAGAAATTATATATGTGTGTGTTAGGTACAGTATATGTGTTAGGTACAGTGTGTACATATGTGTGTGTGTGTGTACCTAATACATATATTGTACCTTACACATATACTGTACCCAACACACACACACACACACACACAGGTTTTTAGGTCAATCTTTTGACTAACATGTATACACTTATACATAATTATATATAGTACTTCTAACTTAGCTAAAGTATTTCACCAAGATCATCTGAAATTCCACATTAAAAGGTTATGAAATTAAGCTAAAACAAGAAATGATGTTTGCCGTGCCGGACGGGCGCTGAATAAAGGCAGACAACTGGCTGGAGGAACATGGCCACAACTTTATTAACTGCTCAATAAGCATAACACATAACTATAGGGTTGGCACAAAGCATAAGGTCTGGATCTGGCCCATCAGCAACACCTTGGTTGTTTGATGTACGGTTGCTTGGAGAATGAAGCATTGGGATGACGTAGATGCCAAGCCCTGCCCTGTTACACAGTTATGCACTTTGATTAGCAAGACACCCTAGCCACCGGGCATTAATTGGCTGTAGCCCCCACACTGGCCACACTGAATCGCTTAATGCACCCAGGTCACACAGACTCCTGATCCAGTGCCAACAGTCCCTGGAAACCCCTCAAACCAGATGCAGGCCTATGGTGCTGCCAGACAAGTTGTGACAATCCACTCCCAGTAGGGTTGGGAGAGCCAATCTAGCAATTGCGCTGAGGGGTGCCTCATGAGGCCTTATATAGGCCTGCAAGCCAATCAGAAGCCGAGGAGGATGGAGGCACCACACTCCTCGACTCCCCAGCCAATAACCGAGCCAGGCGGGGCCCTGACCAGCCAATCGCTGAGCAGGGCACCGCTGCAAGGGAGTCTGAGACCTGTAGTCCCCAGAAATGGCGGGGCCTTTTTCTGTTCGCCCCAGCGGCCAATCAAGAGCGAGACTGCCCTCGCAAAGGCCGTTGGGGCAAAAACGCCTGCCAAACGTGGGCTCCTAGGCCACCCTCTATGCGTGGCAACAGTGTCATCCCGGTCACTAGGGTGGTGCCATTTATCAACTGGCTTTAATAGGTCATTGGACATGAAGAGCTAATCACTAATTGTTCTTGTTCCTGTGGTTTACAAGCCCAGTGTTTAAGTATTCTTAAACTGTGATTAAAGGTCTCACAATTTTCATTTTTATATAAAGTATTTCATAATAATACACACACACGCATGCACACACACACACACACACACATGGAATCTGTATACTTTCATTGATACCACATATTTTTAAACAAAATATTTTCCAACTTGACACATAGATTTGCAACTAGATACAGAGATACCGTATTTTGAGGCAGCACTACTGTAAATATGTATATCATGTCACCTACATACAGACTTGTTATAAAGATCTTTACTTTTTGGTTTCCCTTTGAGACTTTTTTTAGGCTCTAGGGTTTCAAAGATCACCCTTCAACATAAACCCAGTTTTCAGTTTCTTAGATGCCAATGAAAACTCATGGATCATATACTAAGCTGAACTGCATTTGCTCCTAACTGTTTCTTGCTCTTTTTATAGCATTTTTTTTTTTACCATAAAGAGATTTTCTTTAAACAAATCTTCATTCCATGTTGTCTAAACTAGCTGAAATACCCTCTCAGTGTAAGACCACCTTGTTATTTTCTTTAGTATGTTTTATCTTATGAACAGCAGTGTTCTCCTTTCAAGGGAAAGTTGGCACTGGGGTTATAAAAGTTAACTGTGATAAAATGTTCATAATGAAATACTGAAATGTTACTGCATGGCAAGAGATTTACTATGGCCACTGCTTCTTTTTTCAAAATCAAGTCAAAACAAAAAACCCTATCTAAGAGTGATCAAAATTATGACATTGGCACAAGATGCCATATCTTTTGCAGTATATTTCCCTTGCTATTCCCTGCTCTTTATAGTGAGCCTTAAAGAGAGGTTTTATACAGAATAACAGTACATGCCATTTTGAAAAACACAGTTTCATTGAATTGCTCCTGTAAAACTAAAAGGTGGATTAACAATCTGTTCCCAAGACAACAGCTGTCTCACTATTAATAGTTTTTGTCACACCAAATGTACTTTGTAGCTCTATTACTGATAATTACAGGGTTTGAGTGTTGGACTATAACTCTGGAGATCAGTGCTTGATTCCCATCTCGGCCATGAAACCCACCAGGTGACCTTGGGCAAGTCATATGCTCTCAGCCAGGGGGAAGCAATGGCAAACCTCCTCCAAACAAATCTTGCCAAGGAAGCCCCACGATAGGTTTTCTATAAGGTCACAGTAAGTCAGAAACGACTTGAAGGCACAACAAAAACAATATTCTAACTGGTTTACTGTACTATTTTATACATGAAGCTGCCCTTGAAGACTTAAGATTAAACTTGTCCAGGACTGAGTGGCTAGAATTCTGGCTGCTTAACCAGGAGCCCTGGTGGCGCAGTGGTTAAATGCCTGTACTGCAACCACTCACTCAAAACCATAAGGTTGTGGGTTCAACGCCAGCAAAAGGGCCCAAGCTTGACTCAGGCTTGCATCCTTCCGAGGTTGCTAAAATGAGTACCCAGATTGTTGGGGGCAAGTAGCTTACAGTTGTAAACTGCTTAGACACTCCTTAGGCAGTATGAAGTGATATTTAAATGAAGCTGTTTGTTTTAATGTAAAGTTATAAAAATTATTTCAGAAACTTGTGTAACTTTAGGTTCAGCAACAACGTGATTTTTTATTTCAAACAAGCCCAAAATAAAGTCATGTAATTATTGCACTACAGTATGAAAAGAAATAAAAACTTTTCTGTCCCTACAGCTGTTTAAAGTGCATTTTCATTCATAGGAACCTCACACCTGATTTTGCCAGACATCTGAAATTGTATAACCATTTATAAAAATAAGGTTCTAAATTCTGCTTGAGTAGTTTAAAGGAATAATCATGTTTATGACACAGAGATATTTCCTGTGCAAGCAACTTTTTTATTCCCAAACAAGTGATTAACCAAAGGACATCTTTTCAAGACACATTACTATTCCAACCCTACACAAATCCAAGACTATGGCCTGTAAAGGCTGAAATGAAATATTAAAGTTAAAGCTGTATCCCACATATAGAAGCTCATCACTCAACCATGTGTCAGTCTGGAGCACTCAAGCTTTTATTTATTTATGGTGTGATCAATGTGTACACCCCCTCACAGAGATATATGTCTCCTCCTAAAATCATAAAACATTACTTTCAACGGTGCTGTTTCCAAGAGCTTAAAAAGTTGATAAAACAAAAGAAAGCAGCAGGAAAATGATTATGCTAACAAATGCACATATTCCCACCATGATCAGGATAGTAAATTATATCTCAAAAGAAATGTTTCTAACACATATTGGAAGAAAGGCTATTAAAATAGTCTTTCATCTAGCAGATTCTTCAACACCCAAGATGATATTTATTTACTAGCCTTTGCTATAGCCTGAATAATCATCAGCCTTCAGTTTTCATATCGGATATAGAAGTGGGAAAGGATGAAGGAAACCCCAAGTTTTGTAGACAGGCTTGAATGGAATTTGACTTTCAATCTCTGAATTGTCCACAAATACCCTTATGAAAAGGTTTGCTTTACACAGATTATAAAGTAGATGTCATCTCTGACACTCACATTTTAAAATTCAGATGGCAGGTCTGGGGAAGAAATGTTAGGACATGAAAGGAATGGTCTTAGAAAAATCAGCTGTCACACCATGTACCTCCTTGGGCTTGCTTTGCAGTCAGCTACTATGCCAGCAGTGTCAGAGGTTCTCCACTTAAACTCCTTGACAAGCAAAGAAGGATACTGGTAGAATATGTTATCAGGAGCTATGGACATGTCTTCAGTAGCAGGTCAGCCTGACACTTATTTTGGTATATAAAAAACTCTAAGCCATGATTCTGTTTCAAATTAAAAACTGTACACTAAACCCTGCTGGATATACAAGTTCAACATTGACTCTGGGAAATCCAGCTGGAAGGTGTTATAATGTGGTGCTGTTTCCTGTCAGAATAACAATCTGGAAATTCACACAAGATTAACATAATCTCTCATTTTAAATCCATCCTTCACAATTACCCAGCAATGGATCCTGCATTTCATATTTTTTTTGAAGGGGCAAACTGTTTATTACTAACCTTTTGGTGTAGCTATGTTCTTTAAAATATAAGCCAGAACTAACTGCATGAGGTTCTACAGTTAGCCATGAGAATTTAACATGCTAAATCAGGTATGTCACATACAAACGCCTCTCATTTGTGGGTTAGTACATACCTAGCTATAATAACATTTGAGGACTTCAGATACGAGCAACTAATTTCTTATCACTGTTCAATTTTTTATCCACAAAACTGATTGAAATTAGGACAGAGTGAAGATGCTTGAAAAATAATGGCATTCATAGAAATGAAGCAGTACAATGTTTTATTATTATTTTTTTATATATCAAGGTTCTCTATTTTTATTCAAGCTCTGTGCTAAATCAATAAAGTTAAGAAGGAACACAGTTTTAAAAGAGCTCAGTTCCACAAATTCAGTACTTACGAAGGTACTGGCCTACATTATTTGACACCTCCCCAGATTTTGTGCTCTCTCTTCTAGCTAAGTGGATCATAGAAACTGCCAAACTTGAACATAAGTCATCTGGGAGTTCACAGTACAACTCACCATCAGCCCTGTACCACCTGGACATGAATGCAAAGGAGTTGTTTATTTGAAAGTTTTCCCAGTCTCAAATATTACATGTGGAAAGTTTAAGTATCACATTATATATTTCATGCTTAGTCTCCCTCACAGCATGCTAGTCTCCCACATAATTAATGATTCTAATGGAAATACTTTCAGATACATAATTTCACTCCTCTACTTTGATGCTGTGCAGCCAGGGCTATACCACACATACTCTGAATCAAATGTGATAAACACCAAGGATGTTGACTGTTCACAGAAGTACTGTATAAGGAATGATCAGTGGAGCATACAGAAACAAACTTAAAAATTCTATTCTGGAACTTAATTTCACATAAAATTAAGTATGCAGCTCAAGATTTAAAAAAAAAATGAGAATAGGTCCTTTGCTGTAAAGAAAGAAGACTGCTAGCAACTCAGCCTAAATCAAAATACGCCTTCTTATTACCATGCTGACAAAGTGCCAGGGCTTAAATCCATTTAGTAATTCCAATAAAAACAGACCCATTGAATCAATGCAACTTATATATTGACTATTCTGTAATGGATTCCTTGGGTCCACTCTACATGGGGCGAGAAACTCAATTCAGGCCCAGAACAGTAAACACAATCAATAAAGGGTTTTGTTTTGTCCCCTTGTGAGAGACCAATAGTTGCTACAGAATGAAGAATGATGAGATTGCCATCTTGTGCCTTTTATCTAGTTGATTATCTCTCAGAAAGAAGATCACAGTACCATATGATCATCTGACAACAGATTCTATCAAGCTGGAAAAGGCACTGGGTAGACTGGGTGCTGTCATTAATTAGAAGAAGCAATTATTTAGGCTGCCAGGTATATCAAGAGATTCCATACAAGTCTCCTGCTTCTTTTCAGAGGAAATAACTAGCTAGTCATTTGAAATTGCAGCCAGTGTGTTCACCACACCCTGTTCATAGCAGGTTGACTCTTCTCCTGTAAGGAAAAAAGAGCTGTAATTTTCTGTGTTTGGGTTGCTTCTGAACAAGGTCGAGCTGCTACTGACATATGGTTTGCTTTCACTGCAAAATAATATATAGTCTGTCACTGGTCTTTCACAGACTTAAAGCTAATGTGGTATGGTGCACTTCTCCTATTTAAGTTTGCGTTTTAAAAGAGAACTGGGTAAAACATTTCTAAACATTAAAAAACAAAGATGAAGAAGCAGAATAAACTGAAAGGGTGATTAAAACCACTGAGCTTCCAGTTAATTCCCCCTGTCTGAATGCTGAGAAACTGCTCCAATTAAGATACATATATCAAATTTACAATCAAGAAAAATTATAAAGTTAATGACACATCCAAAATGTAGATGCTAGAATTATGGATTGATTTTTGTTTAAAGCAATGGAAATTATAAATGTTATATGGATTTTCATCATATATATATATATATGTGTGTGTGTGTGTATATATATATATATATATATGGATATAAACACCTGCTTTTTTAGTGGCTTTTGAATTATTCTCCAGACAGAGCACAGTAAATGAAAATCAAGGGTCAGACAATAAAAACTGCAGTCTACAGAATGGGCGAGTATACTTGATGTGTGTTGTTTTCCCAAATGCCCAGTCAGAGGTCTCAGGTGGCTAATGTGGTTTGAACGTGCAATTCAAAGTTCCAAATAATATGTTTATGAATCTGGACATGTTCTGTGCACTTTGGATGAGTCTGTGTAAGAAGAGACAACAGTATATCTGATTTCAACTAAACAGGGTTTTTAAACTAAATTATCTATTTCCTCTTGCAGTACTGGAGTTAGCAACACTCCAAGGCTCCCAGTAATCATTCCAAATGCAATTGTAAGATTCAATTTAATGGTAATATGGGAATATTTCATTTGCATTGGTTTCCAATAGAATGGCTTGCCCATTGGTACTCTACAGCCTGTAGACCTGAAGACGAAAGCACACTACATCACCTGCATTTTATACATCATAAACCACCTCTTTAAATATATTTAAACCACACACACATACACACGTGTTACAAAATCCTATGAATCATACTGAATTCTTTACAAAAGCAGCTATTTAGTGCATACCACATCATTCAAATTCTAAATACAGGTGTTTATAGTTGCAGTAATCCATGTTTTTAAAAAGCAAAATTTATTTGTTTCACATAAGAAGAAAATATGTGTTTGTTTTTTAATATATGGAAGCCATGCATTTCAGGTACATGAGAGATTAAAATGAACTCTATTATATTAGTATCTCAGTCCACATCTCAACTTATGAGACTGCCTGACTTTTAGAAGAAATATGCTTGTACCACCTGTACAAGCACATTTCATGAGCCTGTGGAGATCCCTTCCATAGAAGCCTAATCATGCCTCCCTCTCTGCTCAGCTATTGCCAGCAGGAAAATCCCCCTTTTCCCTCCTCTCAGAAGGTTTTTGGCTTTTAACAGCATGCTTCAGAAAAGACTTTTTAAAAAGTGTGTTGTGCTCTTTTTATTATCCTTTTAGAAAGTTTTAAAGCTGTTCTAATGCAGTGGTTAGCTTTAATATGAATACTATTTATTTTTATTATGCTACAATGCTGTAATCAATAGGGGTTTTAAACTGTATTTTGCTGCAAGTCAACTTGGGAGAAAGATGGCTTATGAATCGAATGAATGAATGATCATGCTTAGGGACTCTTTGGGGAGGGGACTATTTAACAGTGACTTAAATCTGCAGTGACTGACATCTTTGACTTATTTTCTCCAAGCATGTTGTTCAGACACTGAACTCTCTAGCTACAGTAAAACCACATCTCCAGGCACCCTAAGTAGGAAAGATGTACAACCACAGACTCGATGTGACCATGCTAGGACATCCTTTCACTTATTGCTAAAAGTCGTAAGTAGAGCTGATTTTCTGTCTCAGCAGACTTAGTATTCCCTGCCTCTTACAATGCCCTCTGATAGTACCTTCAAAGACACCTCTAAAAAGAAGAACAGGCAATAGCTAACACAGCAATGCTTTGTCAGAAACAGATTTGTTTTGGAACATCACAAAGACGATGAAATCTGGAAAAGGTTCAGAAGCATTTCAGCACATTTAAGCACACTGCCTAATTGACAGCATGTAAGAAAATAAAATGGTAATCATAAATGATTGCATATAATTAACCCCCATAAACATTTTTTAAAAGAAAAAGCTCAATAATTTTATTTTATATTTTCATAATTATATTTAGCCTTAGACTGGGGTTTCATAAAATCTTGGACAAGATAAAAAAAAAAAACCTTATCCTTCTTACACAAGTTGTTTGCTTGTTTAAATGAAGTAATTAAGGGAATAGACCTTTTCATTATTTTCATCTTGCTTTTAACAACAACAACAACAACAACAACAACAACATCACATCTCCATCCACTCTAAGTAGGAAAGATGTGAACCCACAGACTCGATGTGACCATGCTTGGACATTTGAAGACCTATTTCTTCTGGCAGGCCTATCCAGGCAGTATTTAATCATGAATTTTAAATATGAATTTTATATTTAATTATCATCCTACGTACTGTAATATAAATGTTGTGTAGAGATGCAGCTTAATATGTGTATTTCTTACCCAGCTCTCCTCATGGCGGATTATAGCATAGTTAAAATACAATAATTAAATAAAATACACATATTAAGTGCATCTCTATGCAATATTTATATTACAATACATAAGACAATAATTAAATATAAAATTCATATTTAAAATTCATGTTTAAAAATTGCCTGGATAGGCCTGCCAGAAGAGATAGGTCTTGAAATGTGTTTTATATTCCAACAACTGGTTCAGCTATCAGATCTCTTCCGGTTGGTCATTCCACAGTCTTGGGGCAGCCGATGAGAAGGTCCTCTAGGTAATGGCTGCCAGTCAGGTTCTTGCAGGCTGCAGCAACTGCCCCTCAGAGGATCTCAGTCTTAGAGGTGGATTGTATGGGAGAATGTGATCCTGTAGATAACCTGGACCCAAATGATGTAGGTGTTAAAGGTCAAAACCAACACTTTGTACTTTGCCTGGAAACTAATTGGCAGCCAATGGAATGACTTGAGTATTGGTGTACTATGTTCACTAATGGATGTTCCTGTAACCAATCTGGCTGCCATATTTTGAACCAACTGAAGTTTCCGAACTTGGCACAAAGGTAGCCCAATGTAAAGCACATTGCAGCAGTCCAACCTTGAGGTTATCAGCGCATGCACCACTTTAGTGGCGCAGTGGTTAAAGGCCTGTACTGCAGCCACTCACTCAAAACCATAAGGTTGCGAGTTCAATACCAGCAAAAGGTCCCAAGCTCAGCTTCCAAGATCACTAAAATCAGTACCCAGATTGTTGGGGGCAAGTAGCTTACAGTTGTAAACCGTTTAGATACTACTTAGGCAGTATGAAGTGGTATATAAATGAAGCTGTTTTTATACTCTTTATTTATTGGAACTATGAAGCTGAAGTTACTTTTCTCCAACAGTAGGAACAGAACAAGGAAGTAGATGGCCCAAACTGATCTTTCCTACCCATTTGCTGATATCCATGGCCTGTGGTGCAAATCAGATCTGAAATGAGTGGGGGAAATTATAAGATAATGGAAGAGGGCATGCACACACACCAATCTCCCCCAAAGGACAACAAATTCAAACTATTAAGCACCTGTAACCATGGAACAACAAGGGAGGGGAGAATAACAGCAACAACAGAATGAACTATGGAAGGAAAATTGACATCTTTGAACATCAGGCCAGAAACACACACACACACACACACACACACACACAAGATTTTCAATATTTTATGTAGCATCATACTACAGAAACTAAGGACAAAGGAACACAGGGGTTTACGCACAGAACAGCAGACTATAACAAAAAAAAAATGTACGCTATGTTGGTTCATGGTGGGGTGTGTTTGTGTGTTGGGTTCTGCTGAGTGCTTATTCCTCTAGAAAGAAAACATGGTATTTACAAGCAAGAAGTCATAATTCCCAGGATGTGCAGGCCAGTGTTTCTTGCTGCCCTCTGTCTGGGGATATGCTCACAGGGTTTTGAAACCACAAATAATGTTTTGAAGACAGACAATAACAGATTGTAAACTAACAGGTGCCAAAAAAAATCAACCCAAATAATTATCACAAACTTTCAGAAACTAAATGAAAAATCATATTAGATTCTTCTCACAAAATATCCAAATTGGAATAAGAGCTTAGAAAAGTTTTTTTAAAAAAGTTGTTAGTCACCATAATGGTTCTCACATGAGAGCCAGTGTGTATGTAGTGCTTATTAAGAGAGCAAGTGTGCAGTAGCAGTTTGAATGTTGAGACTACAACTCTAGAGACCAGGTTGGGAAAGGTTGCTTGAAAGACAGTTATTCCAACACATTTAGGCAACATTGTAATAGTTTCCCTCCCCGTCCCATGTTTCCAAAAGCAACCGAAAGTATGTACCCATCGGATATCTACTTATTTCATGTATTACCTTTTTTATGCCATCCTAAGAAGCCCAGGAGCAGTACATAAGGTTTGTCCCTTCAACTTGCCTTCACAATGAAGTAGGGGCCTCTACAGACAGGTGGCTCAATGCTGCCCATTTGCCCCAGAAGGAGGCTGTGGCAACCACACGCTGCAGCCTCCAGAGGGACCAAAAAGAAAACACTTCTGGGCTGTTTTTTTTTTTTTTTTTGGATCCAGGAAGGGGCACCATATGCACGCTTGTGCGCAGCGCCATTTAGGCAATATGCCCAGCATGTGTCATCATGGCATGCACCATGTAGACAGGTGAGCACCACGATGGTGCCCAGGCAGCACAACAAATGCTTCGAGTGTATGGCTGCTCAGCCCTAGTGCACATACAGGCCGGCACAAAGTGCAGGTCTGTACAACCCCTAGCTTAGGTTGAGCAATAGCAACAAGTCTAAGGACAGGCAATGAATCTCACACTATGTAAAGAGCCTGAATCTAATATTCTCTGGTTAAAGTTAAACCCTCCGAGCACTCCAATACAGATCACCTTCTGTCATAGAGGGAAGAAAAAGACCAGACAGATAAGCATATATGCCCCCTCCCCAGTGGTGCAATCTAAGATAACTCTTCATGAGATGAGTTCTGATCAGGCCACTCACAAGAAGGGAGGCATTCCTCTCTGCCATATAACCAATATAAAGAACAACAGAACCAGGACATATACGACAGAGGTTAAAAGTTTGTTCTGCTCTTGTAAACACAACTCCTACCTGAACATGTCTCCTAGGCCTTTGAGCATTCCTTTCTTGGCTTTAATTTTGTCCTTCTCTTTATCACGATCTTTCTTCTTGTCCTTTCCCATTTTTTTCCGGTCTCCTTTGTCTTGGTTGCCATTCATATGTCTTTCCAGAGAATGGGATGGCTGATCACTTGATGTGGACACAGATTCTCTTCCTGATCGGGAGCTTTCTTCAGTGTCTTCCTCCACTG
The DNA here is from genome assembly GCA_034509955.1 of Urosaurus nigricauda. NCBI lineage: Eukaryota > Metazoa > Chordata > Lepidosauria > Squamata > Phrynosomatidae > Urosaurus > Urosaurus nigricauda. The sequence goes on from JAOEGL010000006.1 coordinate 109,692,336, forward strand.
AAAAATGAAAAAAACACATCATAATTTTAGTGGAGATAAATGGGAGGGGAAGGGGGACCAGAAAACTTTCTCTGCATCAACTTCAGACAAATGCATATTACTAACCAAGTGACTGGTGTTGTGTAATCCATGGGTTTTTTCATTCACACTGAGTATTTATTCCCTGCCAGCCCTTAGCAACCATGTGAGCAGTGTATTGCTACATCATTCTTTCTGCTTGGCTCTGCAGCATGATACATGTAGGCTTCATGGTATTTAACCTTTTTTTGGCTCAAGAAGTTAAACTTTTGATTTAGCTTGCTTGTTCAGTAAGGTGAGCCCTTGGTATCCTCTGGGGTTTGGTTCCAGGATATCTGCCATGGATACCAAAATCTGTAGTAAAATGCTGTCCCTTGTATAAAATGGCAAAATCAAGGTTTGCTTTTTGGATGGATATGCAGAGAGCTATGCATGGAAGCCCACTGAGTGACCTTGGAAAAGTCACAATTTTTCAGCCTCAGAGGGTGGCAATGGTAAACCTCTCTGAAGAAACTTGTCAATAAATCCCATGATAGGGTTGCCTTAGGATCAAGCTGTGGATCCAGAATCCATGGATCAAGGGGGCCAACTGTATTTTGCTTCTTTCCATATATATCATTTGTCTGCATATGGACGTAATGATAAACTTTGGCTTATCATGATGTAAATCTGTGAAGCCTTAAATGTTACTCTTGCCTCTTTCACATTTCATTTCAAGTAAACTCAGTTTAGGTCTGTTCCTGAATACTAAACGATGGCTAATTTAAGAAGGCTGTGGGTTTGTTTGTTTGTTTGTTTGTTTTTTGGAAAGACAATGAAATTTAAGAAATCATAGTTAAAGTTCAGAGCCCAAGGAAACTATTTTGGGAGTACACTTTTCAGAATCCCCCTGCCAGCATGTCCACTAGTCATGCACACTGGGGAATTCTGAGTGTTGTAGTTCAAAATGTAACACATTTTTAATGAGATTCAATGGGCTTCATTTTTTCTGCAAAATGCATTATACTTATTTTTTTTAAAAAAAAATAGACTCTGAATGGGGACAATATTTGAAGCTCTACAAAGTTCAACAGGGTTCTGGTGCACATGCAGAATAAAAGCTGCCCTGATTTCTTTTCCCATTGTTAAACTCTATGTAGACTTCCCCACTGTTCATTTCTAAAATGTCAGTACAATAACAGCAACTGGGAAACTGCTCTGACAGCCATGATCCAAAGAGACCCATTATATATTCAAACAGGTAACAAGCAGCATAGCTCTCTGCATTTCAGTCTCTCGCTGATCATATGTATACTGCTTTTTTTCTCTCTCCCTTGTCTAATATAAACATGGAATAAAATGAAAGAAAAGAGGAGAAAAAGAACAATCCACCATTATTATTATTATTATTATTATTATTTTATATAGTGCTGTAAATTTACACAGTGCTGTACATGCAATCTTATAATTAGATGGATCCCTGGCCTCAGGCTTACAATCTAAAAGAGACAACACAAAAGGAAAAGAGGAAGGGGATGGGAAGAGGATGAGGTCCAGTGGTTCTTCTCTCCCTCTGGGGCCTGGACCAAGGCAGATGGATTGGAGGGAGGGCACGGCTTCTTGATACATAGTTAAAAAGAATCATCCTGGGGCAGATAGCACAATCCTGGGAATGCTTCCCTAAACAATATAGCCTTTAACTTAATTTTGAATCTGGTTGGAGAAGTGATGAGATGCACATGTGGGGGAAGAAGGCTCCAGGAGTGAGGGGCAGCAAGTGAAAAGGGACGAATCTGGGATAAGGCAGTGGAAATCCACGGCTGGGACAGGAGACCTTGACTACCAGAGCGGAGGGTACGAGGAGTGTGAGGAGAAAGAAGTTCAGACAGGTAAGGAGGGGCCAGTCCGTGGAGGCCTTTGAAATTCAACAACAAAAGCTTGTACTGGATGCGGAAGGGGAAGGGGAGCCAATGAAGGGAGGATAAAAGAGGAGAAACATGGTCAAAGCGGCAAGCGGATGTGATAATACATACAGCTGAGTTCTGGACAGAGATTAGAGGATGGAGGTGAGAGAGAGGAAGCCCTTTCAGAAGAAGGTTACAATAATCTAGTCGTGAAACCACTAGGGCATGGATCAGAGTCTTGGCAGTGGAAGATGAAAGGAATGGATGGATTTTAGCAATCATAGAATCATAGAATCGTAGAGTTGGAAGAGACCACTAGGGCCATCCAGTCCAACCCCCTGCTATGCTGTAGAGAGAAAATCTACAGGTATTGGCAGTGGCCTGAATCTGGGGGATAATCGACAGAGAGGAATCCAAAATGAAACCAAGACTACGGGCTTGCTGAACCAGATGAATAGAAGTGCCATCAACAGAAACAGGTTAAATTCTGAAATCAGGTTAAATTCTTGCTCCATTAGGGAAAAGCTACAACTTAGAGGTAGAGCTCATGATTTAGAGATAGAACATCCCAAGCACATGCTGGAGCATCTCTAGGTATGGGTCATTATAGGCAGCATTGAGTTAGATGGACTAAAAAGGTTTGCCTCAGAGCTTACGTTTCTCCTAATAGCCTGATACTAATATATTAATTTATGGCTATTTGCTCCAGAATGTCATGACACAAATTAAAATTTAAAAGCAATTTCTTTCTAGAGAATGTGGCACTTGTGCAAGTGGTTTTTTGGGGGGATGAGGGTGGATGGGCTACAATGCTAATTTTCTGTATTCTGTATTCCACATAGTGTTTCAAAGCTCTGCCAGAAGCCTGACTATTCACTAGTCTAATGTATCAAAGGCCCAAAACAGTTATCCGATTCAAATTCAAATCCAGGCAAAAGATTACATTTCAGTTGTGTGTGCTGGTGTGCTTGTTCAGGGGTGACATTAGGTTATGGAAAAGAATCTCTCTCTTCATCTGAAGGCAAAACATTAAATCAGACCATTCTTTTGCATATGCCTGTAGAGAAGACACATGTTCTGTTGAAGAAAACCAACAGGGAAAGTATTATGAACCTACTCCCCTAATTACACTACAAAACAAGCAACATGCAAATGAGAAACTGTAATTGTTAAACTCAAAGTTGCTCTATAAGGGAGCTACTAGACTGCTTATTGTGTTATTTAATGTAAGCAGAAGATCTAGCAATTAGGAGACAACAGAGATTAGGGAGATTTGGTAATTTATTTGGATTCAAATGGCTTACTCTCATACAACACAGGAAAGACAATGGAAACTCTGTTTCTTATCAGCTATTCCAAAGGTTCAGAAACAGGTACTGAGATTCAGATGACCCAAACACGCCAAGAAGTTAGCTGTGAATATCTGATTATCGCTCTTTTTTTTTTTTGAGAAACACACACATATGGGTACCCTCTTCCCAACATAAAGCTTTTTCATTTGCCTTTCATACTCTTTTGAAGATTCTGAATGGCCTATTGTTCTATCAAGTCTATGTTTTTAAATAAACTTACATAGTCCTCTATCACACAGTGTATCTTTATACTTTTAGAATTCCATACAGGGCACAATTAACGTTTATTTATAAACAATTCAATGCAATTTTTTCTCCAAAAAAAGAAAGAAAGAAAGAAAAGATCAAGAGCTAACAAGATGAAATGTTCTCCAACACACTTTCCAGCAAAACAGCACAAGGTTTTTTAAAGAATACAATTATAATGAATAGCTTTTTAGATTCTATTAATAGTTTTAAAATTGAAGTGAAAAGAAAAAGTGTAGGTACAGTAAAACACTGATTGTTTAACATCATGTTAGCATACAGTCAGTATTATGCAATTGTTGAACTAAGACCTGGCATGTTCAACTTCAAGTTCTTATTGAGCTACCAAATTTACTGGGTGATCTTAAAACAGACATTCTTCCTCTTAGCCTATATATCTCATAAGGCTGTGGTGAAGACAAAGTGGGGAGAATAGGAACAACATAGACTACCTTGGAGAGCCAGTGTGGTGTAGTGGTTTGAGCACTGGACTACGACTCTAGAGATGAGGGTTTGATTCCATGCTCAGCCATGGAAACCCAATGAGTAAACCAAGATAAGTCACATACTGTCAACCCCAGGAAACCCCATTACAGGTTCTCCTTAGGGTTGCCATAAATTGGAAATGACTTGAAGGCACACAACTACCACAAATACTACTTTGATCTCAGTGCAACCGATAATGGATTAAAGTTTAACAAACATGGAATAAGTAATCCTTTCTTGCCAGCCCTGCTTAACAATGTATGAACAATGCCAAGGAGCACATACCTGGATCCCATTCAGACTACAGAACTGAGCACTATTATTCCATTTTAACAGCCATGGTTCCATCCTAGGAAATCCTGGTGCTGGCAGTTTAGAGAGGGGCATTCAGAATTCTTAGCCAGAGAACTCAAATACCTTACCTCCAAAACCCTGGAATCCTTGGGATGGAACCACGGCACTAAAAGTGGAATAACAGTGTTCTATTTCTGTAATGTAAATGGAGCACTGGTTACTTCCTGAAACAGAAGGCTCATATCCACCTCAGGGGAGACATTCAGCCCCTCTGCTGGATCATTCTTTGAAAATTTATCAAGGAGCTCTACAAGAAGTAACTCTTAATGTGTATTTGGGGAGGGAGATTTGTGTTCATGGTTTACAAAGTTATGGTAGCAGTGGAAAGCAGGTAGCTGAATAGTTAAGCATGCAAGCAGATAAAAATTGGGGATACATTTTCAGAAGAAGACTGTTTTATAGTGAAGCAAGAAAAACAACAATCAATGCACAGTATATATACACACACATTTACTGAGGTCTTCTTCCTGTCTAGCTGCAATTCACTGTCCGCATCAAAGAGCTCCTACTGGGACATGGCAGATCTTTCAGAATGACATACAATGAAGCGTACAATCAATCCATCTCATGCTTAGGAAATATGTGGGATTCAGTCTGTGAGTCTTACCTTTTATTGCCACTAGTTAACTAGACTAGACCATCACCAAGAAGCACAAGGAGAGTATTTTTAACAGATACAGCATGAAGTGAACCTAATTCTGCTATTTTTGAACAGAAAATAATAGTTCAAATGACCTTACAGTACATTATGGAATATTTTAGTAGAAGTTTGGTGTTTTTTTAAACAGAACCATGAACTTAAGGGAGCTAATTCACTCATTATGACAACCATTTCTTAAAATGTAAAAATATCTATAAAAAGCTGACAGCATCAATTCATTTCTCTCCTGTCAGAAGACAAGCTAACATATTAATTCCTCATATCATCCATTTTCTTTCTCATTCATAAATGTTTAATGCATAAATGTAATACACACAAAATATTCTACCAGAAATCACTGAAAATATTATAACATTAAAATTAAACATTTAATAATTTTCATGTAAGGCTGCTCCATTTGAGTTAATGTGATAGTCTATTTTTTTTAAACATGGACTGCCATTTTACTTGCCCATTGATGTGCAATTCAATAATAATAAGGTTGGGTTTGAAGAGATTCTTTTATGTTAATGACGTCCTCCACATGTTGGGTCACAGTTAGGGTTAAAGAACTGAAAATGTAAATGAATACCCATTAGGATGGGTAATAGCTGATCATTAACTTTGTGCTTTATTAGATCTGCCAAGCTTACGTATTCTAATTAAAGAACAGAGGTAATTTTTCCTCACTTTATGGATGAACTTCTAAGGCTGAGATATTTCATTCTAACTGCAACTTGTTTCTTTTCTTTTCTGTTAAACTTTAAAGTTTTTCTTTCTCTTACTTTTTCATTAAATTCTTTTTCTTGCTATCCACATATAAAAATTTCCATCCACATAGCAATCTATAAGAATTTATAAGATCATAATATGATATAGCCAAGCTGTGTCTGATTAAAGGGCTGTACTTTGTTCCTGTAGTGGCCATTCAAATGCCTCTGTATAGCCCACAAATGGGGATGAGTGCTGCAATACTGTATTTTCTTGCTCATGATCTCCAGCAAAAGGTATGGAGAGACGTATTATCTCTGACACTGAAGGCAATACAGTGAGTCCTTGATATCTGCTTGAGTTTGGTTCCAGACCCCCCCCCCCCCCAGCAACATGGCTACCAAAATCCATAGATGCTCGAGCTCCATTAAATACAATGGCATAGTAAAATGGTGTACCTCATACTGTATAAAATGGCAAAATCAACATTTACTTTTTGGGGATCTATATTTTTTAAAAAATATTTTCAAGCCATGGATGGATGAATTCATGAATAAAGAATCTGTCGATACTGAGAGGTATATAGGATGGAATCAGAGAAAACAACTTCTGAAAATGAAACTACAAGGAAAACAATCTCCTCGGCCCACTGTAACTTTTATCCATCTCCACAAAACCCACTCTATTAACCCCCCCTCAAAAAAAAAAATACAAGTAGAGGGAAGTCACCCAAATGGAAGATCATGACAACATTTGTGGTAGCCAATTCCACACTTCAATAATGTGCTGCATAAATGTTAAAGGCACCTATTCCCATCTCATCTTGGAAACTACCATAAGAAGAGTCAACCCTGGTTATACCACATAATTGGGAGACTGCCAACAAATAACAAGTGCTGTGGGCAATATTTCAGAGTAAGGAATTGGTAAAGCCATCTCTGTGTATTCTTTAGAATATCCTTATGAAATTCATGGGGTGTCCATAAGTCGAAATGTGACTTGAAGACACATACACACACATATATTCATAGAAATAAGCTCTTCTTTTTCTTCATCCTGACCCTCCAGCCATTCACCTCCAATGTGTAGCTTTGGATTCTCATACTATTAAAGAGGGACAAAAATTAATTTTGTCCACATTCTCCACATAAGACACACTATATAAAGATTTCTACCAGCTATATAGTGTAAAATGAATATAAGAATGCACTTGTGTATGTCAATAATGTCCTACTAGTGTGCCAGCTTTAGGCCCCTGTGCGAATATAGTGTTGGCTTAAAAAGGCCTTAGGTTTGACACAGCATGTGTATTCTTATGATCTTAATAATTATTCTGTTTAAAGGGAACATAAAGGAGGTGCCATTGCCAAGATCTGCTCCATACTGTACAAAACATAAAATGGAACATACCAAAAACAAGTAAGAGAGGGCCAAAAATGTTGGTGGAAAAGAAAGAAAAACCTTCAGTAAAGAAGCAGGTCTCAAGGAGTCTTGGATGGACCGATAGAAATATTGTGGGCTATGCAATTCCAAGCATGGTGAACAGTGTAAGAGATGACACATACACACAGAAAAGGACAGGGAGAGAACACAAACATAAAAAGCTGGAACAAGAGGAGCTTGGGGTGAATGTAGAGATGTTAGAAATTTTAACACAAAATTTAGACTAAGATGTTTGAAGAGGAACTGCACCTAATTGTTAGTATTAATAGCATCTCTGACTGAGCTGTACTAGCACTGGCATTGTCAAAGGTGTGCATAATCTGGAGAGATCTGATTAAAAACAAAATTTAAGATAATCACTGTAATGTAAAGTCACTTATTATTTTCTTTTCGAAGATAGCAGAATTAGGTTCACTTTGAATTCTGTACCTGTCAAAAGTACTCTCCTTTTCCTTCTTGGTGGTGATCTAGTCTAGTTAACCAGTGGCAAGAAAACATAAAACACAGGGAATGAATCCATGTGCTTCTTGAGTACGGGATGGATGGATTGATTTATATCTTCCTTATGGTTCATCGTCTGAACAATCCCTCATGTCTCAATAGGAGCTCTTTGAAGCAGACAATGCATTGCAGCTGGACAGGAAGAAGATCTGTGTGTGTGTGTGTGTGTGTGTGTGTTGTGCACTGATTGTTGTTTGGACCAACATTAAACTCAATCAATGGGGATCATTCACAGGTAAGTTTACACAGAATTATAAGAAAGCCATTAGTAGAACACACAAAAAAACTTTTAAAGGAATTTAAAAGAAGATTACACAAAGGTTTACTTACAGGTTTCCATGCCCTCGTCATCCTCATCTGCAACAGGTTTATCATATGACTTGTCAATTGCAGCTCTGAAGCTTTCATTGCACCCTCGCCCTCGGATTATTCGTGGTCGTGGGCGATGGAAGGGAATGTCACCATTCAGAGTCACCTCAGCAACTGCTGTCTGCAAACTTTCTAAGGAGCTGGATTTCTTCAGGCCTAATGAAGGGCCCACATCTCTGGTTGGGGAACCTTAATATATATTTTTTTCAAAATAAAAAAAAATAGGATTAGCAAGGTGGCCCCTCCTGCTTGATTTATCTGCATTCACAACAGGAGTCTATTGTGAATATGCTTAACAGTATTCACAATATCTCTACAATCTGTAGAAAATTCTAGGAAGATCTGTGGGATGGAGCAATGAGTGTGTCAAGTCATACTCTATGAATTTGACAAGGTTAGCATTGTGTCACTTCTCAGATTGGTGGGAAGGTAAAATCATCACTGTTATTTCAACAATTTAATGAGATCATAATAAGTACCAGGCAGTTAAAAAAAATCAAGGACCAAATATTAAAGATTTCAACACTACATATTTGATTGGCATAGCCTGTTAATTTCTAATTTGTTTAAAATCAAAGTGTGAAAATAATCCTATGTAACCACTAGAAATGATGAACATTAAGATTTTATTGACCTAAAATTAGCCTGCATTCTCAGAATAATATCTAGAGAAAATTCTGCCTCACTAGCTACTTTCATGAACTGAATTTTAATAACCTGCACTTAAATATTACACTGTTCCCAAGGGCTTGACTACATAGATTTTTTTCCCTAGGAATAATTAACCTATATTAGTTAATATGGTTATTATACATTAGAGCTCATGTCGACACTTATTATTGACAATGTGAGTAATGTAAATTTTCTCACCTTGATTAGAAACAGAGATTAACACAGCATGATAAAAGAACTAATCATCCCAAATAAACATTTACATAGGAAATATTAGCTAATAAATAATTCTAATAATGGACGGTGAAAAATGAAAATATATCTATTAATTACTATAGTGTAAAATGATTTTTGAATGATGTGTACATGGATAGCTTCTGAATACTGAATGGACAAATTACTATGTTTGAATGTTCAGGAATCGGTCCTGTAAAACATAGTTGCTGTATGCTATTTTATTGAGGTTTTACTTTGATGTCTTATTACTATTCATCAGTTATTTTCTAATGCCCTATATTAATAAATATTATGAGTGCAATTATCATGCTAAGGTAATCCCTATTCTTAAACAAAGGAGCAACACTTGCTCTTGACTCATTTAGCATCAGTATTAGGCATTCTATGAGGAATAGAGATTTAAATAATTGAAACTACTTCCTGAAATTTAATTTAGAATCCTACCTACTGACCCTGCCTCTTGGTGTCAACTGCTTCTGGCTGAGGGTTAGCAAAGAGCATTCTGTCCCTGTGTTGTCTGCAATGACCAACACAGATCTAGGGTTGTTTCGAAATTTCTATAGCACCAACAACTCAAACAACCATGAACCATGTTAATGACAAAGACAGAAAGAAACCTTCTCATGTGGTGTGCTAATATCTTTTCCCATTACCATAAACCAAGATTCCAATCCCAGCCCAAATAGGGGATGACATATCTTTTAAAATGCTCTAGCTTTTGTAGAAGTAGCTGCAATAGAGTCCAATGCCTATAGAGAATCCCGTATATTTCTTGAGTTCTGCTCTCTGCTATGCTCAGAGGACAAGTTGGCTTGAGAAGCAACTGTATTGGATGTCTGGAAACAGCAAAATGTAAAGTTTCCATAAACTTGCAAGTCACTATAAATGCAGTGAATTCACACCTCTATAATCTACCTCCCAGCTGACAGCTCCCCAATATTTTGAGAGAGAAAAGGACCTGGGGACAACTGGAGGCAAGAGTCAGTTGACGAGATGAACGAGAAAGGAAGGTTAGGTTCTTTCCAGCTGTGTAAACAATCCTATGCCTGGGCTTGTAAAATATTTAGAATAAAGTCTGGTGTGAGTATTACACAAGGGTCTCTCCTCCCAACCACCCCACTTTTCAGAGAAATATTTCTGATCTTGACATATAAAAAGAACCTTTGGTGTACATAACCTATCTTACATTTTACCATGCCTTTATAACCATTTAACCCAAATCTGGTGAGTGATTCATTTTTCAAGATTTAGTCCAATCCAAGAAATTGGGAGGGGGAAAAAACCCTAAACCCCCAAAACCTGTAGGTGAATTTTTTGAAAGAGCAAGGGACAAGGCAGCCGGGAATAAAACAGATGTTGAATAGATTTATTCTTTAAACCAATGGGAGGGAAAAGGTTATTCTACTACGGTATGTGGCAACTATAAGCCTCCTCGGATTTTGCATCTGAACCTCTATTTTAAATGAAATGTGCATCAATATTTTTCTAATTACCGAAAGGCTCTATATTCCTTTTGTAAACAGGAGCTACATTATGTATCCATTCATGCTCATAAGGGACACTGAAGAAAAACCTTTTTTTTCCTCCTGCTCAGTATGGATCACTGTGAGAACAATATTTATGTAAGTTGCACTATCCCAAAGGAAAAGTGAGATGGGATATGACCTAATGTTCCCAGAGTACTGTAAAATTAATAATGGATTGCAGGAATGGTAACAGTATTTATTGAACTTGGGTGGCCATAAACATAAATGTGGACAGTCTACAGACACTGGAAGAAGGAAATAACCCTACATAAGCAAAATGTGTACGGTGGTGATAAAAGCCATTTCTGTGTTAACAGTTCAGTTCCTGTTCTTACTTGACAGCAGCCTTCTCCAACTCAGTGCCCTCCAGACGTTGTGAGCTAGAATTCATAAAATTTCTGACCATGGCCGTGGTGGTTTGGAATGATGGAGATTAAAGTCCAAAACATCTTGCTTCACAGCAAGGAAATAATTTCCAAATGTACAGTTTGGTTGAAGATCTCTATACAGAGACGACCAAATAAAGCCATTTATTTTAATGTGGTTTGGTGTTGTGGGGCATGAATCTTCTACAGTGTAAAAATGCGCCTCTCTATTTAAATCTAAGCCATATTAAGTTCAGTGGGACTTCCTCCCAAATTAGTGTACACAGAATAACTGTCTTTTTAATCTGAATTGAATTACACTTTTGGAGGCTCGAAAGAAAAGGGGAGTTGCTGTTGTTATTGTGTGCCTATGATAATAAATCTATCAGTCCTTATAATGCCACAGTATTCTTTTACTGTTTATGGTTTTTGCAACAGATTAACGAGATTATTGTTCTAGAGGTTATCACACAATTTCTAGTCTGATGTTTCAACTGCAAACAAAGAACATGCAAAGAATCACCATACAAATTTAGGGACTATCAGCAGAAGTCCAGGTAGCACTGAGTTTCATTCAAATAAATATTCTGCATTATTATACAGTTTTGTTTGGGGTTTTAAGCTGTTCATTTGGTTAATATTTTGGTCTTCTCCAGTGGTATGCGGCTTAGCTCAATTATAGCCTTTTCAGGAACTATTTGCTCTGTAAGCATCTTTCTGCTGTGAGACACTGTGGCAAGAACTGTATGGGCTGATTCTGTGCGCAGACAGTACAGATAAGTTCTGGCACACACAAACCTCTGTTGTCTCAGCATAAATTGTTCTGGTGACTTCATGCCCTACACATTCCCCCATATGCAATATAACAGTATTGCATATGTTATTTCTATGAATATGTTACTTTATTACTGTACATACTCATGTATAAGTCTAGAAATTTTAGTCAAAAATTGACACAAAAAACTGGGTCGACTTATCCATGGGTCAATGTAAGCACTGTACTTTAACTCTTATCAAAAAGGGAACCATGCCCTGATGAATGGTGAGACCTTAATCTCTTCTTGGAGCACCTAAAAGTAGCATCAACTCCCTCTACTATCTCATCCATCCGGCCTTTAGGGAGAGCACAAACAGCTACGCCTGTCAAAATTTTTTAAAGCTCTTTAGCATCATTTTTATTTGGATTATCCTTTGCATCCTTTATTACATGCTGCTAAGTTTTACCCTCGATTTATCCAAGGGTCATATCAAAATCCATAATTTTGGCCCCAAAACCTGCCCTCAACTTACACATGAGATTGACTTATAGTCAAGTATATATGGTATGTTCAGAATGGTCAATATTTATTTAAAAATGTTAGAGAATCCAACTGGGAAATGTCAAGAATATTTGCATCCCAAGGCTAGATTTCACAGTTATCACCACAGGAAGGTAAGCTTTCTTTTCCTGGAGAAATGAAGGCAATATTTGGACTGTGAACTTGACAGTACAATGTATTAACAACTACAAGTAAAACATGGTAAGATGTCATTAGTTCCAATTGCTCTTGAACCTTGAAAGTATATTGTTGAAGCCAAAGGAAAATGTGCCAAGCCAAAGTACTGGCTTTGTACTGACCTGCCTTTAAGTGCCCTTTATTGTTCCATTTGTAATTGCTAATGTACCCCTAAGGTGGGTCTGAATATGGCTGCATCTAGATTTTCATAAGCAAGTTTTGGGGTTGCATACTTTTTAAAAATCCCAAAGAGATTCCAAAGTCTCCTCCCTTGACCCAATAAAGCAGTTCTTCTGTCTCACAGAAAAACTATCAGTCATATAGCTTCTGAATCATCTTCACATCTGGACATCCCTGGAGCCATGTATCTTTGATCTGAATATTTCCTTTTAGGAAAGCTGTCCCAAATACTGATTGCCTGTTCCATTATAAAAAGTTGATGTAATACTGTTATATGATGTACTCATGAGCTTGTCTCTGGGTGTTCAAATCATCATCTGTAGAAGTGCAGCAAAATGGGTATAGACAGATATTAAAGGCTTTAAAAACATGGTCTTACCCATTTGGATGACTAGGCCTAAAATATGGCTTTAATTGAAGGTTGTGTCCCCTTTTATATTCAGTATATAAGAATTTAATCCACAGTGGAATTATAGCAAGATATTTTCTTCACCATCAGCTCCATTTTAGACATTTAGTAGTTTTCATCACACCCCACTTCTAGTATGCTTCCTTCTTCAAAAGTGCACCCTTTCTGAAGATGGAAGGACTACTGAAGGTATATATCATCTGACCATTAAGTCACATTTCTCCTTCACTTTGGCTCCTTCTCAGTAGAGGAACCTACGGTGGAAGAATATATGAAGTGTATACAGAGCACATCTTGGTTGTGATCAAATCATTATCTCACAATGTCTCTGACTACCCTAATTATCCCCCTACAATTTTGGCATACCATACCACTGATGTAGCCCTCACTCCCATATATCAACTAAAGTCCTATGTGATCTAAGATTGAGGAATTTCCACACACATTCCAGCCTCCTCACATTCCGTAAAAAGATGACACTGTGAAATCAATTTTTGATCAAAAGTGTATGATCATTACTGAAAGGTAACAAAAGCAGTTCTCATTCTAATAGACATGAGTTTAAAATACTTAGCAGAAAGATAAAGAAACACATCAACCTATGGGGTAAAAAACAAACAAACCACTCTATAGTAGACTTTGCTAACAGTGTCCCTCCACTGCTGAAATGGTCAGTAATGTTGATCACGGAAGGAATGGAAGAGCTAATGCTCCAAACATCCGAAAGACTTTCTGTTTGGCTCGCAGACACGTAGACCTCTTGATTACACCCCCCACCTTTTAAATATTCTCATCAGAATAATTTAGCACAGGCTTATTCTTCCCCTATGCAAGATACTCTTGAATTAGAGGATGCGTAATACTGATCGTGCCACTAGCAATATTGACATAAAACAACATATAATGAGTGTTGATGATATAAACAGCTGATAAAATGCTATGATTGAAATTCATAATATTTACTTTGTAACACATTTGTTCCTAGAGGTATGATGACACCTGCTTTGGGAATGGACAAATAACTGCATCCATTCAGGTCCTTGATTACATACAACAATGGAAAGCATCCTTTTCCTTCACAGCAGCAGCAGATTTCTACAGCAAAAAAGGTTCAGCTGGCTCAGAATAAGATCTCATGATGATTCTGTTTTTTCCCCAGTCATCACAAGACCTCCAACCAGAAATCATAAGCATACTTCATTATTTTCCTCAGCCTATGTCACTTAGTCAGGCAAAGTTTGGGTGTTTCAACTGACGGGCAAAACAGGCAGGCATGAATTACAGTGGTCCCCCGGGTTACGAAAGTAATCCGTTCCAGGATCCCTTTCGTAACCTGAAAACCTTCGTAACCCGGGGGACCGCTGTAAGTATAGGAAAGAGCCTTTGCACGATTTGAATTTCGTGCCACTTTCCTTTCGGAACCCGTTTTTTTTCCCGCAAGCCGGGGCCGTTTTTCCAGCTCCGGCTCTTTCGTACCCCGGGGTTTTCGTACCCCGGGGGATTCGTAACCCGGGGGACCATTGTAGTGTCATCTGGCTTCTCTGTCCATGATCAAGTGCCAATGGGCCTAGGGCCGTGACAACCAGACAGCCCATTCTTATAGTGGGCCACCGCCACGGTCCCAAACAGGCCACCAGCAAAAAGCACATTTTCGCCATTCTTTTTGCCAGTGGCTTTGGGCCACCTTTAGCAGCCTCAGAGCAGCTTTCAGCCATGTCAAGGGCACGCCAAATCCCTGAAGCATCCAGAAGCTGATCCTTTTGGCCTGTCTGTTTTGGGACTTAGTCACCATTTCTAGGTCTGGAAAGGATGTTCTTCCCTCATGGGTCTTGGTCAGGGGAAATGGCAGCTGGGGCACATCAGGTCAAATCAAGTTGGCTGATTTACTAATTTCTCATTGGAACAGATCTATAGGCTGACTAAGACCCTTAGAAAGTGAAGTGGCAGAGAAGGGCAAAGGTAGTGTTTGAACAGGGCTTGACAAGTAATGGTCAAGTTATACCTGACATATCTGTAGAACATAAGGCAATAATTTGCTAACAGGGCCAGACTCAGGGTTGGACCAGGAGGTTTAGGGGCTTGTAAATGGATGGCCAAGCTAAAAAGTAACAGAATTACTCCTCAGTGTATTCAGATTGCATATTGTTACAAATTGCTAAAATGGTCTGCTCATTATCTACTTGATATCTGCTTGTCTTTCGGGTTTTTTTCCTATTTTTTGGGTAGGGGGGGTCCAAAAAACTTGGTTAAATTAAACTGGGGTTCACTAACTGCTATTTCAGAATTAAAACAGCATTAACTAAATTTGGAATTATATCTAGTACATATATTAAATCATGGATCACAAATTTCTAGATATGGAGTCCAATTAACACTGAAAATTCATTTCATCCCAAAGGAATAAAAATATTGTGGAACAAATGTTTCAGATCCTGAAGTTCAGGAAGATTTTTTATTACTACACTCAGTAGTCCTGGTGAAACGACATCATTAGTGTTGGTGGCTAAATAATCCTAAAGATATAATTCCTTACTCTATATCATGGAGGAACAGCATCTTTATGGGGGAGACCCTTAAAAACTGCAACTGCATCCATTACTGAACACAATAATTAATTCTTCTCAAACCACCACTGATAAATGACTATCATGAACATCATGTCATTTTAATAAGGCCCTTTGCTCTCAGAGACCTAGTGTTAGCATTATGAGAAGGTGAATATGGAAATAACCCATCATAGTTACTGTATGCTTATGGCTGAATAAATGAGCCATACTCAATTGCAACTGAATATACTTCTGACCTTCAGAATGAACTGTAAACACTGACAAAGATTATACAATTCAAGTGAACTGAAGAAAGAAAAATAATTTTAAAATCTATTAGAGCAGATTCTGTCCTGGTAAGAACCTTACTTTCCACGTGGGGTCAATACAATTAAACCCAACTGCAGTTTTAAACAGGTTCAAGTTGACTCTACCAATGTAAATATGTTCTACTATTTTGCAGCTTATATAATGCTTTGTACTGTAATTCTTTCATGACACACATTAAACATCTATGTTTTATAACCTAACATGCTCTTTTTTTTAAAAAAAAGAATTTGTTAATTTGGTATTCTACCTTTGAAAAAAGAAAACTCTATAGATTATGTGAAAAATCTGCTATGCATCAAGCAAAGAGTGGGGAAATCACATTAAAATGTGTTATTTAAAGAATCACCAAATATTTGTCTTTCTTGGCCCAGGTGGTTTGTGGCTTAGGGGTCATTGCCCTGTAATCCTAGTGCGTCTTCATGGCTGTTAACAGAGGCTCCCACATGGAATGGTTTGCATTCTCACAAATGAAACCAGAAACTATGTCCCTTTAAATAAAAAGTGGTCAATCCCCTTACCATATGCATGAATAGTACCAAAAACATATTCAACAAGCAGTAAAATCTTGTACCCAAGGGCTATAGACCTGACTACACTTGCTGCAAGTAAATGAAAAGTATACAGAACCAAGGGAAATCAAGAAGGATTTGATGAAATGTTTGATCCATCTGTTTCTTTGAATATATTAAGAAACGGAAGAGACTAGAGGCCTGTGAAAATGTGAATCCAGGCCAAAACAAGAAAGGGCCAGAGAGAATGCATGGGTACAATAAAGGGTTTTGTTTTTTAAGAGATATGAAAAAATAAAACAACAACTAAAACAACAACAACAACAAGCAGTCTGTTATAAGACATGATCTACAGAAAGAAGCTCCTTGTGTCGGCATGTTAACTATATGGTGTAGATGTACAAACAAGCACCATGTTGTAAAATTAGCATATTATGCTAGTAACAGTGGCAATGTAATAGTCTTGCAGGCAGAAAGGCACAGAAATGTTTAAGTGTAAGAACCAGGAAAACTGGAAAATCATTTTTGTAAAATTAGAATTTCATCACATCACTTGGATACATGTTTGTCAGCCCACGTGACAATTATAAGACTGAATAAGAGAAATCTGCTTCTGCAGAGCTCAACCAATCCTATCAAGCAATGCAGATCTGAACTTTGCACACTTTAATAAATGCCACTTAATAAAACTAATCCCAGGGCAGAATGTACATATGCAAGTCATTGGAAGAATGTGGTATCTAGTTCAATAGGTTCTCTGAGAGATTCTAGTTGCTTTATAACTACTGTACTTAAATCCCACCAGCTCTTTTTAAACACAGCTTTTCAGTTGACTGTTTATGCTTCACAGTATGATCAAACAGAGAGACAATTATGAAAAAACATTAATAATCAGTGTGCATGGGATACCCTAGTCAATGACTCATGCTGGAAATAAGTAATATTTTCAGGATTCAAAGGTGAATTGTCCCTAATTAGAGCTAAGTAATGTTTCTGCTTCTGTGTGTGGAATGTTGCTGTGTCCTCTAGATCTACCCTAATTAAAACAACATTCTAAAGGTCAAAAGTTAACTTGCATTAATAAATTATAAAGGTCCCTAATTGCAGCTGGTGCATTATTTTAATTGCTCATAAATTCATGCTTTCAAAGCTGGCATCACGAGCATTACATAGAAAGCAAAAGTGTCCACACAATGCATGGCTGGGGGCACACAATCTATTTATTGGATCCTTTTGTTCTCATTCTTGAGAGGGGAAAGGAAATACTAGATGAACAGTCTAAATGGCAGCCTCACGTCATCTGATTACCTAGTTGGTGCAAATATGGAAACTCCATTTAGGTGCATAGTTAAGGATGACAAACATTTGTGTTTAAAGCACACATCAATAGTGCCTGCAGATAAATACTCAGAATTTCTTACGGCCCTTTTGCATTAAGTCAGGAATGTATCTAAAGAGCATATTACATTAAAAACTCTAGGGAATTGCTTTGACTTTTAAAAATCATATCTAGAGAGCTCCTAGATCCAGGTACACTACATCCTAGTTATTTCTAAGATAATTGTAAAATTAATGGTGATATTTTGTAATATCTGAGTTATATAAGGGGGGGGGGGAGAACGAGAGTCATGCAACTACTGAAATATTATTTTCCCATGCACTATGATTGGCAGTTCTGTAATTGTGGTAAGCTGCTTTGACCAAGGTTTCTATGGCAACCACCCTACAGTCAATTCTTACCTGTTTTCTGGTCATCCATTGTACTGAGCTTAGTCTCGTCAGCTACTGTTAAAAGGTAAATGTATAATGGTTAGCCCTGTTAGTGCCCACATCCCACATGCATCCACTGTTTATACTCTCTTTAAAGTTAGAGGATACTGGAAACCTCATTCTTCATGCAAATATGCAATATTAGGCAGACAATCTTAAGGGGGCAAAATAAAGCCTGACAAACCTAGTAACTCTCATGCATTGTGTCAGTCATTTCCATATCTGGTTAAATACATTATGTTATTGACATGCTAATAATCACAACCAGGCAAGGCATGTTGCCATCACGTTTTTGGTGATTCAAAAGTACCACTGGAGGTTGTTGTTTTGTGAGTGTGTGTGTAAAAAAAATTAAAAATAAAAACATCATTTTGACTACATCTTGCTTCTGAAAAATCATATAATAGAAAAAATATAGGAATTGTGATTTTCTATAAAATTAACATTTTAATGAGAGATACTGCATGTCAATTCTTTCAAAACTGTACATTATATATATCCCAAAATGGAGACCTTTGGCACTTAAAAATGAGTAGAACCCACATCATACAAGGACCATGTGTCACAAGTAATCTCTTGCACAAGATTCCTCTCTATTTTTCTTGTAAGAGATCAATTTCCAAATGAGAAAGTTGCATCTCCTTTGATTTAAAAATGGCAGTACAGTCAGACCTCAGTTAACTAAGTCTATGACAAAGAAACTGCTTTTACAAAGTCTTTCTATGTCCATTCTGCCCCCCCTTCCTCCTTGTCCTCTGTCTATTGAGAGGTTTTTGTTTGTTTTTTGAATCATCAGCATTAGGAGGATAGTGAAGGCGGTCTAGAGAAACACAGGCTTTCAGTGTCAGATAGTAACAGTATGCCTGCAGTAAATAATGCAATACTTGAAGTGGGAAAGAATGGTGTCTAATTCAAGGTGAACCTACTGTAGTTGTGTGTGCCGCCTACAATGGGTAGTATTTACAGCCGCTGTCTCCAGAATCCCTTACTGAGCATGCACAAACAGCAAAACAGAAAGAAAAGGGGAGAGCAGATACATTTGCCTCACCAGCTACCTCCAGCATGTTAAAAAACCAAACAAACCCAACAACAACCCATAGATGTGTAAATCTGGCCACCAAACGGAAATCAAAGGAAAAGTGGAGGCAGGTGGAAGAAAAAACATCAGCCCTGGATGCATTCAGGAGGAAACGTTCAAGGATCCCTAGAAGGTTCAACATGTTTTTATTTCTTCTGCAAGGTTTACCTTGCTTATCATTAATTTTGGATAAAATGTTTGCTGAAATTGTTTAACTGCTCTTTTTTAAGAAATAGGAATCAATCCCTATACTTTTGATGTTATTTCTGTCTCTGATACCAAATTTTCTGTCTCATAAGTAATGCCTAACAACATATCTACTTCATTAACTAAGTTATAACTGCATATCTTGGATGCAGGTATTTATTAGGACTAGGCTGAGAAAGTGCCCCACATAGGGGGCAACGCACTAATTCCCTCTCGTGATGTTTGTTGCTGGATCAGGGATCTTGAGCAGGAACAAGAACTGAATCCAGATCTGGTACCAGAGAGGTGCCTGGAGGACAGGCTGTAAACCAAAGTATATAAATCTGTTGACCAGCTTCCTTATATTCCTAGTAGGCTTGCAGATCCAGCTGTTTTGTGCTGCTCCCCAGTTATAAGCTTCCATTTTCATCTGCACTTCAAAAAAGTTTGATGGTGTGTGCTCCCACAATATTGTATCATCCACTCAGCTAAGTCTCAGCCTGAATCCATGAAGGCATAGGGTTACAATTCCTTGAGACCTCAACAGGATATTATATTGAAAATAATGTGATTGGCTTTAAACAAGAGTGGAAATAATGTGACAGGGTGTAGGTTAAAACAAAGTGAAATATTCCCAGACAGTTAGGGTTATGTTATAATCACTCAGTAAATATAATATCTTATTAATGACATAAATGACCAGACATTAGTTGTTAAATTATTATTTTACAACTTGATTTTGTTTGCTTTTCCCATCTTATGAAAAGTATTAAATAATATGCACATACATTGGACCGCATGTTGAAATACTGTCTATAACATCAATCTTCACAACCATGTTTCAAACATTAAAATTGTATAATAGACCCATATGATGGACTTAGGTCAGACTATATTACAAATTTTTCATGCCACATTGAATCCAGTTGCAGCTGTAAATCAACTATTTGACATAACAAATAACAATACTGGAGGAACAAAATAAAGGTGTAAACTCAGTACCTAAGTCCATGCTTTTGGATTTCCGCGTCTTAACAAAGTCCAACTGGCTGGCATCTGAAAACTGCTTTGTGCGTTTTTCTGACATGCTCTGGCGTCCAAATCCCTCTCGCTGGAAGGCAAGCACTGGATCAACATCTGGACTCAGAGTGCTGTATTGAGAAGAAGAGAGAAAAAAAAGTTCCCTGAAGCATACATCTATCATAGACATGCCATCAAATATTTGCATAAAATATCTCTCTGCCAACCAATTACCAAAAAAAAAAAAAAAAAGCAAGTTGCAAAGTTCCACACTATTTTTCCCAAGTAACTTTCTTAGTATATAAATGGCCATACTGAGATCAGCTTTGGAGGCCCTCCTCACATACCAGCTAGTAAGACCTCTGTGGTCACCTTCAGGGTTACTTCTATGCCCATGAGAGGTCTCACTGGCTGGTATGTGAGCTTTTATGCCCAAATGGCAGCCTAAAAACACTGTATTTTTATCCTAACAATCTTATAAGGTTTAGTCTTAGAGAAAGTCACAGAAGTTATCCAGTGAGTTTCATGGCTGAATGGGGGGCTGAATCTCAATCCTCTGTCTTGGTCATAATTGTAGCACTGCAGCCACTTGTCATACAAATTATACTATACAGATGAAAGAAAAGTAGTGAGAACTCAATGACAGGCACAAATATTTCACATAGATGAAAACAGACATGTAAAGAAATCTTAATGTGAAGTGTGTAATCAACGTTTAAACAAAGTCAATGCATAAGGATTGTCTTTTGACATATAACAAGCAGATCTTCCAGAGGCCCTTCCTGCTATCTTTGCAAGTGTTGAAAATCTGACAGTATATGATAGTGAATTTTCTGTTATGTGATGTACAGATCCATGTTTCACTGCCATAAGCAAAACAGGACACATGGATAGTAGTCCCATCCCCAATAACTCTTCTCTCTCTCTCTATCACACACACACACACACACACCCAATGAGAGAGAGACAGAAAGAAGGAGGGAGGGAGGGATGGAAAGAGAATTTAAGACTATATAAAAGTCATAAAATTGGAACACTGCAATTAAGGGGGACACTTCTTAATTCTGTGTTGCTCAGGCAGCAGTGATGACTAGGAACAACTTTTACCAGTTTTGGGTGTTGTCACCAGCTGTGAGATTTTGTATTTAAAGACACAGCCCTGATCATCTGTTTCAGTATCAAAAAGATATAAAGGAATCTGGTTGCACTTTTGAGACAAAATTAGAAAAAGACATTTCTAGCATAAACCTTTCTGACTCCAGTCCACTGGAGCCCATGAAATCATATGATAGTTACCTCTTTTGCTTGGTTAATCTCAATGGCTTTACGGGATTTCATGATATCTTTTAATTTAATGGGAAGTTATGCATGCCATATCCTAACTTGGCTATTGTAACATGCTCAGTCTGGACCTGTCACTAAAAAAAACCAGGAGCTTCAATTGATGTGAAATATCACTGTTTGGTTATCACTAGGAGAAATCAAATCAAACATATTATTCTCATGTTGTGTACTTGGTACACATTGTTTCTTTTGAGGCTCAGACTTGGGATCTTGACATCAGAAAGTCCCCAGGTTCTCCCACATTTACTTTCTAATGCATCATCATCAGCATTTGTGGCCCTAATCTGAGTTTAACAGGTTATCTTCTAGGATACCCAGGTCAGCTGATCCCAGAAGCCTTCCTCAATAGATAATTATTATTGTTGTTATTGTTATTTTAATTTGATGAACTCTCTGGAGATTGAATTCTAAAAGTACTCGACTAAAAATGACCTATTTATTAAGGGACACCTGATGAATTTTGTTCCCAAGATGTAATGAAAATGTACAATACAAGTGATGGCATTTTATTTGGTAGACTATACCCCAAATGTTAAGAGCTTACATTTGGGGGGAAAATCATTAAGTATAGTTCAGTAAGATTTGAAATAACTGCTCTTAATGTTTCAAACCAATGTTAAAGTCACTTCCTCTCTATTATTATTGTAATCCATAAAACCAACAAGCAGCAAAATGTATTATAACAACAAAGACTCCTGGAACGACAGTTGGCTCTTTAAAGAATGTAACCGTATTGTGACCCTCTGTGTTATTAAAATTCCACTTATTAATCCTGTCTCATTGTCCCTTTGTTTTCATAACATTTTCATCAAGGATTAGGGAGATATTGTCAGGCTGGAAAAAGCTTACATTTTCGGCTGTGATTTAGAACAGCTGCCATTCTTGTTTGGATAACCCTTCCTCCATATTCTTAACTTCACCCCTTGGTGCCTTGCAGCAAACTCAATGAATACAACCTTCACACTACAACCTCTCCTTTGTCAATTAGCAGCAGGAAATTAATTTTAAAAATCCACTCCCAAGAGCTGTTTATTTTATTTTATTGGGTTTATTTTTTAACAAACAGAATGCAGTCAACACAAATACGGTTCCAAACTGATCTGCACCCTTCCACTGCCTTTGAGGGGGACAGATATAAAGATGGTTGCAGGGGAGGGAAATCATAATTCTTAATAGCTCTTCATTCTTTCTGCATGTTTTAGTAAAATGTGCAAGAAAAAAAATATTCTTAATTTGTAAATGTAAAAGAATTAACAAATTGGTTTTTACATTCTGCTGTGGTTCTCTTACCATACTCACTGGAAAAATTCACACTGACAAAGCTATTACATAGAATTTTGAGTGCTGTTCAATATTTTCACCCTTGCATCTCGGATTTTTAGCTTTAAAGTGCCTTCTATACAAAGACAATGATGGGTGTTTGAAGGGCTGAAATTGCAGTTTTACTTCTTTGAAATGGAAAGGCTTAGCATGCAAAAGAAACGGAAAAAGGAGATGGAGAAAGGAACTGCTTTTAAGATAACAATTAAAAGGATTTTTAAGACAGGTTAAGAGAAATGTCACTGAACACTAACTCACACCACATATATAAAATAGCTGACTTGTGCAAATCTAAACAAAGAGAAACTTGCTGGTGTTAATTCTTATTAAGATATTGCTGATGTGGTTCTATCAGACCCAGGAGAACATGGGACTTGGAAAATCCTCATACTTCAGCCTGCTTGTGTTAATTATCACCACATGAATAGCAGGCAGTTCCACAGAGAGGTATGTCTTCTATTTTGCTTATTGCTGAATATAATTACAAAAATTACTCACTGACGTTATTTTCTTGGATTAGTGCAAATAACGCTACATAGAAATTAAGAAAGATTTATCCTAAAGAGGATAAACAAGGAAAAAAAATGCTATTATTTTTAAAAGCTGCTTATTTGCAGGTCACATTCTTCACCAACAGGGTTCTGTATTTGTGCAGAAAATATATCAGGAACATCCAAGAGCTCTTAATTCATGAGTTCATATTTTATACTCCTCCTGATGACAAGGTTTCTTGTTCCTCTTTATGCCTTAAGATATAGTGAATACTTTTCTGTTCAGGTCCTTACTGCTAAAGAAAAAAAAGTACTATTGACGAAAAAGAGATTTTATAATAGAACAGATTATGTGAAATAGCAACAGCAATAGCAAACAGCTTATCTGCAAACTACCATTATTCCCTAAGCAGTTTACAAAGTGTAAGACAATTGCCCCCCAAAAGCTGGGTACTCATTTTACCAACCTATGAAAAGATGGAAAGCCGAGTGGACCTTGGAGCCCTCCTTTAGGATCAAATTTACAACATTGTAGCTGCTGTGCCAGCATTTAACAACTGTGCCATCAGGGTGAAGGCCACAACTGAAGTTCATAATTTAAAGATAAGGAATTCTCTTCGAGGTGACATTCTTCATC
Organism: Urosaurus nigricauda; assembly: GCA_034509955.1. Taxonomy (NCBI): domain Eukaryota; kingdom Metazoa; phylum Chordata; class Lepidosauria; order Squamata; family Phrynosomatidae; genus Urosaurus; species Urosaurus nigricauda. Next base: position 109,716,455 of record JAOEGL010000006.1, read on the forward strand.
AACAGAGTTCTAGGCTCTGTTGATACTCAATAGGAGTATAGTGTTTAGATCAAGGGAAGTAATAGTACTACTGCATTCTGCTTTGGTCAGATCTCACCTTAAATACTGTGTCCAGTTCTGGGCACCACAATTAAAGAAGGATGTGGAAAACCTGGAATGTGTCCAGAAAGGATGACCAAAATGCTGAAAGGTCCAAAAACCATGCCCTATGAGGAGTGGCTTAGGAAGCTGGGTATGTTTAGCCTGGTTAAGGTTAAGAGGTGACATGATAGCCATATTTAAATATTTGAAAGGATGTCACATGGAAGAAGCAGCAAGCTTGTTTTCTACTGCTCCAAAGACTAGGAGCTATCAATTCAAATGACAGAAAGAGATTCAACCTAAACATTAAGAAGAACTTCCTGATGGTGGGAGCTGTTTAGAAGTGGAATGTGTTGCCACAGAGTGTGATAAAATCTCCTTCTTCGGATTTTTTATAACCAGAGGCTGGATGGCCATCTGTTGGAAGTGTTTTGTTGTAATTGCCTGCATGGCAGGAGGTTGGACTGGATGCCCCTGTGGTCTCTTCCAACTCTGTCATTCTTTGATTATTCTGTCCTTCTAAGACTAGAATATGGAATGGCAGCTATAAATGAACTAGATAAGATCTACAGAAATATATATATATATATATATATATATCTGAATACCAGAATCAGGACTGATAAGATTGTGAGCTGAATGCTCAGTGTGGTGATGGTTGTATATAGGAGTCTGGCAAAGCATTTTGATAGTCTATTGTAAATATCGGAACCAAGATTAAAGTCCTCTTTGTGAGTACTCGTCAGTCCAGCAGTTATTTACTCAACCGGCAGCACTTTTATGGGAGGATTTTTCCTTTTTAGCCTGCACAGAGCTACACAGCAGAGACTTTCCAGTGGTGTTCCTGTTCCATGTGCATGTCTTCTGCATGTTTCATGTTGAATCCTGATTTTACATGCCCCAACAATCATGGACTGACAAAAAGACAAATAAATGGGTCTAAGAGTCTCCATAGAAGCCAAGATGATTATGCTGAGATTGTTGCACAATCTGCCCTTGGTATCCGCGGACTTGCCATCCATGGATATGACCATTCACCAATGACAAGCCCGTGTTGAGGTGGCATCGGCAGAAGAGGAGGAGGAGGAGGAGGAGGAGGAGGAGGAGGAAGAAGAAGATGTGGCGGCGGCAGCAGCAGCAGTCCAATGCCACCAGCCTATCTGCCCACCCCAGTGAGAGGAAGGAGGGAGGGAGGGAGGAAGATGAGGAGGAGGCCCCATGCCTGCAGCTGCTCGCATGCCCCCAGTGAGAGCTGAGAGAGAAGGAGGGAGGGAGGAAGAGGTGGTGTGAGGAAGAGGCAGAGGAAGAGACAGGAGGAAGAGTAGGAGGGAGGAGGAAAAGAAAAGGAGGAGGAAGAAATGGCAGCAGCAGTGGCAGTCTGTCCCAGACTGCGGCCAACACACACCAACAAAAGCTGATAAGGCAGTTCCACAAACCTAAACATTGATCCTAAGAATAGTCCAAAAGCCAGAGCAGAGGTCAGGGTTGGGGAAATCACAGAAGTCAGTCCGGTCCGAGGTCAGGGCAAGGAGAAAGCAGCAAAAGTCCAAGTTGGTCCAAGGTCAAGGCAAACCAGAGTTCCAAAGACATGAAGCCAGCACACAGTCACACCAAGAGACTTACAATAAGTTCTGGCAAAGGGATGGCGTCTCACAGGTGCTTAAGTAGGAGACACCCTCCCTGTTGGCGGCTGTACTTTATTACCAGCTTGCTTTTCAGCAAGCATGTGGGACCGACGTACACAAGCACTCAAAGCCCTCCTTTCCTTAAAGGGGGGAACCACCAAACTGGATTCTTCATTTAAAACCTCACTCAGCTGCTTAGCCTCTGAAGGGAGCTCCACAGTGCTAGAGCCTGGCTGAGCTCCCACTCCTGGGGCTGAAATGTCAGGGCTGGGGTCTGGCATGGCAGAACTGGGACCTGGTCTAGTCTTCAACTCCTCTTGCTCCTGAGGAGCCATGTCCTCCTCCTCATCCTCTGACTCCATCTCTTGGCTGGCCATGACACAGTCCTATGCCACCAGCTGCTCGCCTGCCCCCGCTGAGAGGAGGAAGGGAAGGAGGGAGAGGAGGCGGGAGGGAGAGGAGGCAGGAGGAATAGGAGAAGGAGAAGAAGCAGGAGGAAACAGCAGCAGCAACGGTGGTCCCATGCCACCAGCCACCAACCTGCCAGTGAGAGCCAGGAGGGAGGAAGAGGAGAAGGAGGAAGATGTGGAAGGAAGAAGAAGAGGAGACAGAAGAAGAAGAAGAAGAAGAAGAAGAAGAAGAAGAAGAAGAAGAAGAAGAAGAAGAAGAAGCAGCAGTGATGGTGGCCCCATGGCTCCAGCCACCTGCCCACCTCTGATGAGAAGGGGGGGAAGGAGAAGGAGAAGGAGGAGGAGGAAGTGGTGGAAGGTGAGGGGAAAAGGAAGGCATCCTTGTGTGAGGGCTGGTAAAGACGCACTGCCCCCAATGGTGGTGCAGCTGCATGGCCGCACCACCACTGGGGACAATGGGACTTGAGCATCTGTGGATTTTGGTATCGGGGGGGGGGGGGGGATACTGAGGCCTGACTATACTTTTCATGCAAAGTCAACTTGATAGTAGTTAACAACAACATATTTTCTTTGTAGTCTTTATGTTAGCACATAAATGGGAAGCTTGCAAGATCGTGGGAGGTGTTTATGGCCTCAAAGGAAGAAGTACATTGAGAACCACTCTACCAAATGCTCTCCACTGCCTTGTGTTATTAACAACTATAGAAGTGTTGGATAAATGGCTTTCTTTAATAGCTCAGGGACAGTTAACAGAAGGTAGAGGAGCTCTACTTCATATATGAAAGAGATTGTTCTGCCAGCCCATACTACAACTGCTGTGGTAGAAGTCAAGGTCTTTTAAGATGTAACAAACAACAAAATAAAAAATGACAGTTTAAACACCATACATAAAAGCAGTAGATAAAATCTAAAACTAGCCAGTAGAAAGCTATGTAAAACATCAACAAGCAGAAAAAGAAAAAAAGATAGAACAATCAAACACAAAAGATACAGTATGGGAATAAAACCCAGATAGACTTTGCTATTTTTACTGAAAGATAGTAAACCATGATAAATATACATAACTAGACACAGGGAGCTATAATTAGAATACCATAACAGAACCAAATTTGTCTTCCATAACCACCCACTCCATTGATGACGACACCTGGAAGAAGGAAGGATCTGCAAATCCTTTGAAAATTGAATTTTTCTCCTCCACTAATCGTATCTTTTTTTAAAAATTGGGCAATAGACCTCCCATATATCATGTCACAAACTGCTTTTACAACTAACCTCACTTTCAAATGTCTTTTGCCATACCCCATAGGGAGACTGTTGTCCATAAAGCCAGAAATCCAAAGAATCCTTGGCAGCCTAGATCTATCAAAGATGTTCTTACAACCTCAGCCAGAATTCTGTTCTCATCTGTTTCCCCTAGATAGGAACAAGCAGCTCAGGAAGAACTACATATTGTTCTAATCCTTTTTAAGTAGTGAAAAATACAGAACTTAAGGGCATGTTAAGAATTTGATAAACAAAAGAAACAGGAGAAACATGTGGACACAGGCCTTACCATTCTGTAGATTCATTAATGGTGGGTTTACTCCAGGCTCCTGTATCCACTGTTGCAAAACCCACATCATCATGGGAACTGGAAGATGACTGATCTGAAAGATGTGGAGGTAGTACTGGCAGTCTATCATCTTCTATAATGACCATGTCATCTTGGGGCATGTTGACAGTTGGAGAGAGGTGGTATTTACCTGCACAAAATGGGATGTGGAACAGATAAAACTCTACACATTGAACAGTCATTATAATCTGTATGCCATCATGATTTCCAAACATATTAATTTCAGTATAACCCTTCATTCTTATTTGGGCTAGGGTCAGTTTAAGAGATTTGCATAACACAATGATTGCAACAGGACACTGGTGTAAAAGAAGACTGTTGAAAATTAAAGAATGCAGTAGGTGTTTGCATCAGAAAAAGCTCACGATCCTTCCACTAATATGGGAATCCAGAATTTGCTTTGTCCCCAAACAGAACCCTACTCAACTACAACAACATACCTTTATTACAGCCAACAGGCCATTAGGCTACAGATTATATATAAAACGTATAAAACATGTTAAAAGAGCACTATTCATAACATGCTCCTATTGGAATCCTACTCAGATATAACACATGACCCACTTAGCCTAAACTGGCATTTACTTTATACTGCTCCTAAAGCAGGGCCCAAGAATCCGACTTTGTCCCAGTCTTACATACCTCTGCTCATGCATTGAGGAGCTAAGGGTAAGAGTACATGATAGCAAAGGAAATGCCTTGTCTCACCTCTCCAGCTGCTGAGTACAAATTCTAGAAAGATGTGGAAACCCCCTTAGCCTAATCTCTAAGGAATATAGAAATGCTAGTGTAGCCTGGGGATCTTATAAAAGAATTATAAAAGATTATGCTAGAATGCGTATATCATGGACTAGCCATAGTCCTCAGAACACTCAAGGGAGGCCTTTATCCCCTACTAAGAAACATCTTGACCATATTTATGCTTCTTTGGAACCATATCATGCTCACCTGAACTGTGTGGGACTGTTCTATATATTGCTCATATGTTGCCTACAGCTTCCTCTTCAAGGCAAAGGCAGGATCCAAACCAGGGTCTTTCTTGTTTGTAGTGGTGACTCTTAGTCTATGGTACACTGGCTTTCAATTTCAGTTCAGAGATAAACAAAACTAAGTGGAACATTTAAGAATTTAACACAGGGAGTAGGCATGGATCATTCCCCCTAACAGCACTGACTATGCATGGCATTTTGGACAGACATATAATCCTGTTATACCTTCTAGAAATCCACCTATACAAAGTACTGTGTATATAGGAGACACAATAAAGGAAAATATCTTTGAGCTACCTTCAGCTATATATGTGCTCCATTAACTAAGAATCAGAAACTAAAATTGCTAGTCCTTGATCATATCAGTAGAGAAACAGTTTGGACAACTTAAAAGCAGCAAGAAATAGGTCAGTTTTTCTATAAAGTTGGAAAAACAGATTAGAAGAAAAAGTGCTCCATGGCACGTAGGCCCATCACTGTCAATCTGAAATGAATGTGTTCAAGTTTGCATAGCAGCTAATTCTTTGCCCAGCAAAAGCTTCTTTGATGGACAGGTTAATGTTGAGCCTAGCAATACACTCTTTTCCAAACATAATGCCTACAAGATTGTTAACTCTGTGGTTAATAATGCCTCCAAAGAGCTGAATGTGAAACAGTATAACCTTATGGCATTTTGCAGATGAAGCCTCCAAGGTTGAGAGGCAAAAGTAATTCAGTGGCATGTCTAGCTTTTTTTCCCCACACTTCTTAATGTTGCAACAAGAATGAATGATGACATTTTAGTAGTTGCACTGAAATGTGAAAGAAAATGCATTCCTTTCACTGCAGATCAGAGGGGAGGTAGGGTAGGGTAGGAGAAGAACCATCTTCAGGTCCATACTGGACACAATGAACCAATGAGGAAGAACTGTTAGACCCTCCTACTAGCACCCCATCTCTACAGAAGCTCAGATAAGGTATTTTAATTTTAACCAGCTTTCCCTACTGAAGGAAAGAAATAACTAAGCAGAGAACATGCTTCTCACCCACAGATGGGTCCTATGCACTAGGCAGAGATACAGGAGAGTGCCTACTGTCTGACACTGGCTTGAAAATGTCCTCTCAAGGGAGGCCTGACTGGTGCTGATGTTGGCCTTAGTTTGTTGCCAAGTTAAAACCTGGCCCTGCAACCAAAATTGCCAATTTCCATATCAGACAGCTTAAGATACATTGAACCAGATAACCCACTATGTGGAACAGCATCATATGGTAACAGAGAAACTCCCCACCACCACCAATTGAAGAAAAAAATGTGCTAGTAATGAGAACAGTTACTTCAGTTTTTTTGGCAAACATCTTGAGGATGGTTCAGACATGAGTTAAGCAGAGACCATTTTCCATTTTCACTTAAGATTCGTGGTTCTTAACCTGTGTTCTGCAGACCCCCAGGCAGTGGCATCCCTAGGGTTGGTGTTACCCAGTGCAGTCACTCATGGTGTCATCTTCCCCCCTCCCATTGACCTCCTCCCATTTCACACCATACAGAATCCTCAGTCATACTTTTTTGTACTAATGTTACTCATAAATCATAAACAAATTACAATATCATACACAAAATCTAAATGTATTTACATATACATAGTGAAGATTTGATTAAAATAAAATGTTTTTAAAGAAAATTTTAAAAGAATAATTTTTGGAAAAAAATCAATTTAAAAAAAAATACTGGCCCCCCATGGGGGCACAATGTCCACAGAGGGGACCCATGGAGGCTTGAAGGATGCTCAGAACACCTCCCTGCAATGAAGCACCACATGGCAGGAGCCAAAGCAAAGGCATAAATCCTGCTTATTCTTCATCTGTGCCTGGAACAGGTTGAACAGCAACATGCAGACCTAGACAGTTGGGGCTGTATGTTGCTGTTCATCCTGTCCCAGGCACAAATGGGTGGGAAGAAGCATGAGAAAAGTCTTCCCTCCCTCTCCAGCACCTCTTAGGTAAGGTGCAATGGATGGTGTAATTGTAAATGGTTCAGTATTCAGATGTTGTTGTTGTTATTTAGAATGTTGTGTTAAGGCTTGGGACTCCACGACAACAAAAAAATATTTAAAAGGGTAAAGAAAAGGTTAAGAGCCATTGCTTTATATCAGTCACAGTTAGCAGTGTCAACTAAACATGACAAAGTAAACTGATTTTAATTATAGCAAATGTAAACAAGCCAACTTCAAACCATAGGTTAAAAATCTGTTAGAAAAGTATGTGATGATTTGAACATAATACTAAACTGCAGTAAAGATACAATGGAAGCTTCTGATCAATTCCTTAATACTATTCCAGAGAAGAAGAAAATGTAGGAGTCTTAGGTTGGTCATGTGCAACTTCTCCTTCATGTCTGTGTTGAAATAAAGATTTTTTCCCCATATGTCAAAGCTTTTTCTGTGTCAGTGAGGATTTATGCAGCACAAGATCATATGAAGGATTCAATATAAGGTTAAAGTTGACTAGCCTTTTGTTAGCCCTTACTGCAGTGTGAAGTATCATACTGACACTGACTACAGTAGAGAATGTGGTTGCTGAAATAAGTAAAAACAAAATACTGAGAAGAAGGAAATGTCCTCACAAACCCTCGGCACAACATTCTGGCCACTTGGAATGCACAAGTGGTTATTATTATGAATGAAAATGTTTGAAGTCATGCCTGTATATTTAAAAATGTAGCACAAGGCTCAAGAATCAGTACCTTGCTAGCACTGCCAGCTTGAATACAGGATAGGATTTCTGTCATTTTAATCATTAATAGATCCTGGAGCAGGAACACAATAATGTATACAGTCTTGTCTTCACAAGATCTTCTAGTATTCTAGTCCCCAGCCTCACCTCACAGCCATTTACAGGCTGGTATGCAGCAGGGAGGCAACCAAGAAATAGCTTTGCTTGCATGAGAAATTAATGCAATGGTCCTGTAGTTCCTGCAATCTCCCCTCCATTATCTCCAGCCAGTTTGACCAGCCTGGTGCTGGTGGAGTAAGGTGAGGGTTGTAAAAACATACACCAGACAGACACCAGATAGGCATCAGATAGGGGAGAATGACAAGGAGCAATATGTGGTAAACTATATAATTTATATAAATAAATTAGATAATTTAAAGTGATACAGAAACTTTAAGTTGAAGAAAGGTAGGTCTTGGAAAACTGAAGTGTCTGTAAATGTAGTCCATTAGTACAGAAGTGTCTCGAAATGCTATCTTTAAAAAAATCTCTAGTGACTTCTTTCATGATGGACACACAATTGCTGTCTATTGATTAACCTTGAAATCAAATTACTGTACGTAGCTTGATTCAAAAATAAATAACCACAGTGAAATATTAAATTTTGAATTAACCTCATCCTAACACTCAAATTAGTTGAGAAAAATATTCCACTTTTTGAAAACATTAACCCCTTTGCTACACGTGTATCTATCACTTTTCATTATAAACTCAATTACTGAGTAGAGAGTAACAGAACAGGCAGACTTCAGGTTGCTGTGATTCAGATAGTGAAGCTATATTTTATACATCTTTTCTGCTAGTCTGGGCAAGTGGCAACAACAAATGAATTGGGGCTTCGTTTTCTATTTATATATGGACAAGTAAGAAACACAGTACCTGTTACCAAATAACAACAGAGAAGTTTCACCTTCTGGGAATTCCAGTATGTGGGAGATCCTTATGGGCTGGACCAAATATTCTCCAGGACATGTCCTACATTTCAGTTCATGAGTAATACTCTGTTCATGAGTAATTCCAAAACACCCTACATTTTGAGCATGACTAAGAAGCATGCATTTATATTCATATTAGTGTATCAGCTTTTATTTTGAAATGTTCTACATTTTTCTTGAATGTCCCACTTTTTGCGGTGTCTTGTCATCCTTTGTGGTTAGGATACACATATACAACAGTGAGAGTGAACAAATTGAACTTTAAAGACATTAAGCTTTTAATTTAGTGCGCAAAATGCCAAACTAAATTGAGCAATTAGATTCCAATTGATTCAGAAAAATTGTAAACTATTGTAAATTGTAAAATTATTTCCTTTTGATTAAATATTAGCATTATTATTATTCTATTTATTTATATCCTGCCTTCCTCCCAGTACAGGGACTCAATGTGACAAATGAGACTATTATCTATGCAACACAATCACCTACTACCACTTCTCAAGGCACACTAGGAGTTGGCTGACTGATGACTTGTGACCCATGCCTGAAAGACACAAACCACCCTTTGTTGCACCCCCTGAAATTCCATCTTGCACACCCAGATTGGGAAACCCTGCAATAAATGGATTCAATCCAAACATAGCAAGGTCCCTTGAAATTTGATTTTGATGGGTTCATGATCAAACACACAAATCTGGGTTCAAATCAATGCACATGAAGTTTCCTTTGTATAGCTGGCTCAGGGGTTATGGGAGCTGCAGCCCATCAATCTGAGGTACTTGAGATTGGAGAAGGTTGGTGTACATGGAAGCAGAGTCATTAGGTAACATTTTTCCTTATTCCATTATCAACTGTTCAGTTTTGTTTATGAGAAATGTTATGAAAGTAATATAGAATTCACCCCTGTTAGAAACTGTTGGAATGTTTCATATGTTTGAGTTGTACAGAAGGTTAGTCCATACTCCTCATGTTCTTCATGAGAAAGGTGAAGATGAAGGGAAATAAGATGGTATCCATGTCTCAAAGAGAAACTTGCACACTGGGACCTTATTCATTTGTTAAAACACCAGCCATCTATTAAAGCTCAAAACCACATGCTTGAGATATGGAGTGTGTGAATGAAAACTGGAAATAGGTAAGAAAGAACCACACCAGAGATTCCTTGTGCTTCTTGCACGTATCATGCATTTAATGTTAGTGGGGTTCCAATTTGAAGGAAGGGGAAGGAATTTGAAAGGAAAGGAATTAAATGGGTTTTTCCCAACTAAACAAAGACATTAGCAATTGTTTTACCAGTTAAACTAAGACATTAGCTTTTTGCAAACTTAGAGAAAGATTTTCAAAACCAATCCATAGATATAAATTCTTTGTCAGTGCCTGAAAAGAGAATGTTTTAGCAGCTACATTTTGAGTTTCAGGCTTGAAATTAATTTAGAAATACATATAATTTGTTATGCTGAATATTATGGCAATCAGAAATCACTCCATGTTTTAAAATTTGTAAATCTGCATGATCTAAATCCCATTATGAGTTATTTGATAAAGCCAGCTGCTTCTGTGACAAAGCAAGTCTTTATTAACTAGCACTGTTAGTAGATGGGGGGAAATACAACAACTATGAATTGCTACAGAGCAAGTACTAATAACCTCATTATCCACTGGGGGCCACACAGACAGCAGACCAGTGAATCCAAACAAAGGATGCATAAAATTAGCTACATGATTTTAAACCTGTGGCCCGCAAGGCATTTAAAGCTGAAAAAAACCAAAAACACCCCCAAATACCATACTAAGCATAAATTGGACAAAGTTCAATAAGCTTTTTTTTTCTTTTTGATGGGGAAGCGAGATCAATGTAGAAACATAAGTGATACATCCTTAATCATAACATTCATTGACTCTACATTTAATGAAGCCACACCTGGCAGGCCCTCACTGACCAGTATAAAGCATTCATTTCCACTTCACACACACACGCACACGCACGCGCACACACACACACACACAGAGTAAAAGATTTTAAAAGGTTCCTGTGGCTATCACCTGCTCTATGATCCAAGACTTAATTTTATCAATGTATTGATTCATGTTTAAAAAAAAAAGAAAGAAACCCTGTATGGTGAACGAAAAGAGAGGAAAAAAGTAAGCTTTAAAAACCAGTTGCTACAATTTTCATATACCCTGCTGCCCACATACATAATATGTCAAATGTCCATCTACAAAAACCACAAAAACAGATGATAAACAACACAGGATTAGCCGAGTCTGCTTGACTTACCCATTATCCTGCTCAAGGCAGCATTCCTGGTGGGCGAATCACTGAGGCCCTCAATCCCACTGTACAGCGAATGGGAAATCCTACGTTCCCTGTCGTCCAGCATTGTCTCAATAGGCAGCTCTGGCCCCGGGGGACTCCCAGGTGACTCCAACTACATGGAAAGAAAGGGAAGAAAAAATCAGTGCCGAAGGTCCATTTAACAGCATGGGGGGACAATAACAACTTGCCAGAGGCCTGGCCCTGGCCGGGCATCAAATGAGCTAGAACTTTTCACCCTGGACCACAATAATTTCAACTGACAGCACTGCTTAATGACCAACTTTCTGTGCCATTTTACAGTGTGTCTCCCACAGAGCCTTGTCGGACTCCATCCCTCTTCACGGGGAAAACAAAAACAACAAGTACTGTATTGCACATTTCCTCAAGTGAAGCGGCACTCTCCTATGCTTTAAAGCCATCTAGCAGATGGTCTGGACCTCCTTCACAGATTGACAGCTTGTCAGAACAGGATCCTTCAGAACAGAGTTTTCTTTAGTGTTTTTGAGAGGTGGATGTATGCAGAGGAGAAAAGGAGAAAATAAAATGAAATAAAATGAAGCACAATGTAATTTCACATATAGTTTCTTACTCCAAATCAAGCAATTTGCTTTCAAATAAGCATCACAGGATTCCCCTCTTAAAACACACATTGAACATGGATATATTAATAAATATCCACCCTGTTACAAATCATATTATGGTTTAGTTTGGCTTTTTACGCTGGATCTAATAAGGTCAGTGGTTTTCATCTGGTGGTGGTGGAGGTGGTGAGAGAGAAGAGTATGTACAATCATTTTATGTTTCTGATTATAAGGATTATAAAAACCTTCGTGTTTTTAATAGAGTCTGGGCAGCCTCTCTGCTGGCTTTGTTACACACAAAAAAACTGCATTTTGTCCCACTTTCCCCAAATTCCTTCAGGGTAGGTAGTGGTTTTCAAAGGCCCTTGCCCAGCAGGGTGTCTCTAAACAAAATGCCATGAAAAGTCAGGAGTGGGTAAGAAGCGGATAGATATTTATGCTTGGATGCCTTACAAAGAAGATACTAAAACATTGTTTCTTCCAGTGTTTTGTTTCTCCAGCTACTTACATGCCATAAGCAGAGGGGTAGTGCAGAGGTAACACTCATGAACTAGTGTTGTTGTGTGCCTTGAAGTTATTTTCAACTTATGTCAATCCTAAACTGAACCTATCACAAACTTTACCTGGCAAGATTTGTTCAGAGGGAGTTTGCCTTTGCCTTTCTCTGAGGCTGATTATGTGACTTGACCCAACTCATCCAATGGCTTTCCATGGCTGAGCAGAGACATGAACCCTGGTCTCCAGAGTCCAATGCTCAAACCACTATACCATATTGGATTTCCATGATCTAGGGTACAGTTATTCAACTTTGGTTTAAAGCAGTTATGGTGTAGGACTCAGGATTATGTTCCTCATAGTCCTTCCATCTCCCATGAAAACCCCCTGGAAAGCCCAAACCATGGTTATTAATTTTATTTATTTATTTATTTATACCCCGTTCTTCAGCCAAAAGGCTATCAGAACGGCTTACAAATTGATTAATAAGACATTTCCCTGCCCTCAGGCTTACAATCTAAAAGACTTCCATCAGCATTGATACTGTTGTTGTTAATTGCATTCAGGTTGATTTTGACTTATTATGAATAAGAGATCTCCAGTTCTCCCTGTTGTCAACAGATCTGCCCAGATCTTGCAAACTCAAAGCACTAATTTTGCATATGGTTAATTCTTCCCAGAGAGCACTATTAACCAGGTTTTTGTTTCAATCAGAATCTAGTTAATTCAAAATCTAATTAGTATACATTTTTAACTACTACTGCCTAGCCACATCTATGTGGAGTTTATGGCATTACTTCTATAAGCTCTCATTATACATGTATCCACTGCAAGAGCAGCATTTAACATATTTATATTTATAAATGTTTTCTTTTTCAGAAGCAGTTGTAGGATTCTGTCAAGGGTACAGTGCTATGATGTGAGGAATTAATGACAATTTTCAGACCAGCGCTTAAATGCTGGAAAAATACAGCTAAATCATTTAGGAAGTGTATGAATCATCGGCTCCCCTCTAGTGTCCCTGAATTGTTCGGGGAGAGGCAATCTCTTCTCAATGCAAAGTTTCTGTTCAGAGGAATTTGCCTCTCCCCAAACGATTCAGGGACACTGGAGGGGAGCCAATGATTCCCATATAGGAAGTGCACCAGGTTTTCACACACACACACACACACACACACACACCCTAAACATTTTAGTGGTGATTTACCTGTGCTTACCCCATGGTAAGTGCTGGTCTGAAAATCTGAGATAGCATTGTTGAGAACTTACTTTCCCTGCAGAGAATGGTCTCTCTTCTCCTTTTGGCAAAAAAGTCTCTCCTCTTCTGTTTAGTAAGAGTACATTGTGTGTTCTGGCACTTCACAAACTATGTATCTGCAGCAGGGTCTTTTAAGGGCTCCCAAGATTACAAGACACAGAATTCCACCCCTGCCCTGATTTGAATAGGTGAAGGAGAGTTTTACTGCTAAGTGGTGGAACGCATAATTTAAAAGCAGAAAATCTCTGGTTCAGTCTCAGCATAAACAAGACAGGGGATCCTGTGACTCTTCAGAGTTTGAGGGCTCCAGCCTGAACCAATGTGGTTCGGGAAGATGGGATCTAACATGATCCAGCCTGGGGGGGAGTGAAAAGGCAGGCCCGACCCCATCAGGGCTGGCCAGAGCAAGAAGAAGGGCACTCCCTCCAGTCCATCTGCCATGGTCCAGGCCTCAGAGGGAGCTAAGAACTACTGGACTTGATCCCCTTCCCCACCACCATTCCCTTCTTTTTTGTGTGTGTGTCATGTCTTTTTAGCTTGTAAACCTGAGGGCAGGGAACCATTTGAATAACTATCTGTAAGATGCTCCGAGAGCCTTTAGGGCTGAAGAGCAAGGTATCAAGATTCTCAGGTAGAATTCTAAATTATTACCTGCTTGGTTCAATTATCAGTTCAATACATTCTTACCTTTATAGACCTAAACAGTTTGAGACTTTGGCGTCTGAAGGACCACCTATACATTCTCTCATTTTTATTCCAGCCAATTGAGGAAGGTGTTTAATCCTGAGTGAGACCACTGCTCCATGTAGCTCAGTATTGTTTATATTTACTGACAGTGGATCCCAACAGCTACCTTTTTAAGACATTAGGGCTGAACCTTGTGCATTCTGCATCTAACACATGTGATCCATCCACCAGTTAAAGGTTCTGCTCTGGGTTTTCTTGTTGACAGGACAGAGGATCGTGCTACACATTACTTCAAAAACATAGTGAGAAGACTTTATGCCACTTTTCTTCACAAGTAAGGGGGGGGATAACCAATATACAGAATGGGGCCATGAAATGATGAATCAAGGTGAGAAGGAAGGACTTAAGTACATGCTCAAGAATACATAATACTGAGTCATAGTTATGCCCCTCTCCAAGAAAAGCAGTGTAGTGAAACAGCACTTACCCATGCTAATGGGTAAAGTGTACTAATAAGTAAAGTGCAAAGTTTTATTGTTCTTAACTGTCCTGGAGCCAACCTGAAGTAAACCTGTCCATGAGACATCTCCAGGCCCCACTGTTCTCCACTGCTCTGCCTAGATCATGTAAACTCAGGCCTGTGACCTCCCTAACTGAGTCTATCCATCTGGCGTACAGTGTTCCTTAAATATCAAAGTAATAATCATCCAGGCCATAGTATTTTTGATTTCTTTGCATTGTTGTGAAAGCCAGACAATGAAGAAAGTTGACAGGAAGAGAATCAACTTATTTGAAATAGGGTGTTGGAGGAAAGTTCTACAAATACCATGGACTGCTAAAAGGCAAATAAATGGGCACTAGAGCAAATCTTTGTTTGTTTGAAGCTAAAATGACTAAACCGAAGCTCTCATACTTTGGACATCATGATATGACAAGACTCACTGGAAAAGACAGCAATGCTTGGTAAAGTGAAAAGCCGTAAGAAAATGCAGGAGGCTGCACTACATGTAGATTAATTCAATCAAGGATGCCACAGCCTTGAGTTTGTAAGACTATAAACAGTTGATGTCTAGCTCTCTTGGAGATCTCTCATTTATAGGGTTGCCATAAGTCAAAGTTGAAAGGCAATAGAAACAACACAATGTGACAGATGTAAGAGACAAAAGACTTAAGAGACAGACTTAAGGCCTAAAGATCAGTATTTCCAAGGAATGGAAACTGCAAGTGAATGAACCTGAGTGTGGGGAATTTATGGTGAGTGGGAAACTCAAGAATCTATTCCAGGGCCTAGAATCATGCTATGTTTAGTTGATCTCAAGGATCCAGAATGATGGATATAGCAGGGGATTTGCAAAATTTACAATACTTCAAAGTGGGTGAAGCATAATCGGAGGACACTGTAGGAAGTATTATTTCTGTTCAAAGCTATCGTCTTTTTAATATAAATGAGATATTTAATGAAGTTCTGAATTGTAGCCTTATCTTTCTCCAGTTTGATCAGCACTGGGGAGATTTACTGCATTGAAGGGTCAACACAATTACAATTGGAGGCACGTCAGGCTGCAGGAGAATAATAAACTTGCCATGCAAGTGAATTAGACTCAATAAGGTTTAAATTGTGAAATAAGGATTTGTTTTATTCAGGTTTTTTTCTGCTCTAAATTGCAGATTACAACTGACAGCTCTACTGAAAAGTAAATTAAGCAATATTCAAAGGCTCTGATGTAAAGGAATCAAAGACAAATTTAGGAAGAAGAAAAATGTTAAAATTTTGAAATGCTATTAAAAAAGAGAAAGAGGGAGATGCTGTCCAGGGATAGAAGTTGTATGGCAAGTATATTCACACAGTGAACTTTACTTTGTTTTAACTTTTTTCAAACAATGGATAAAAATAAGCCTAAATGATGAACATGAATTATTTTCCCAAGGAGATAGGACTGTATCATCAAGTTTATATAACAAATGTCTACCTCTTTATTAAGCCACACAATATAGCCATTGCTCAAGAGACAATGAATATCTTTAAAAAAAAAATGCTACTGAGCTTCCAGCAGATGTTTTCAGAGTCAAGGAGAAAGAAGCAGCTTAGGATCCTATAGAGAGGCATAAGCATTCACCCCAGGTGAACTGGTAAGCCTCAGTGTACAGAGGCAATAAACAAAGGCCCCATTGTTTAGACAGCTACCCTTTGAAAAGAGAACTGGAATGTCTTACCACTTTCATGGGAAAAAGCTTTATTCATGTCTAATTAGCATATCAAAAACCAGATTTAAATCAAGACATCAACTGCCAGCCACACAAATATTTAACTGAGGATATAATGCCTTTTATACACCAACCAACCAACCAACCAGCCAACCCTGAAAGTTTTGAGAAAACTGCACAGAAGCCTTTCAAAAACACTTCTTTTGGTTCTTCTGTAAGTAAAGTTTGCATAAAGTAAATGTGTCAAAATGAGGGCAGGGTATGTTGGCAAAAAGAGAGACAGAAAGTCGGGGTGGAACCAAGCAGGGGACACTGCCTTGTTATCTACTCTGGTAACTTTATTACTTGGCTTAATACTGTCATACATTCCTTTTTAGGTAGCCTACTGCAGTGCTTACTGGCATGGACTATCAGTGGGATGTCTTGCTTGGTGCTTGGAGCCATTCTGAGTGGGATGCTCAAACCTTAGCATACCAAAAAAACAAACAAAAAACAAAAAACAAAACAAACCCTCATAGTGTGGCCTGTGTATACATTTCCCCTCTCCTCCCTGCCCACCCCCACACATACCTTTGCAGCAGGAAGACAATATATATGTAACTAACCTTAAATATGTGATCAGAACAGGCACTGTTGAATATTATTGAGATAATCGACATTAACGTCCCAAATCCACAAAACAGGGATAGCTTTTTTGAAACAAACAAAATGCACAAAATACATGATGCAAGCTTTTGAAACTCCATTGGCTTCTTGTGCAAAAAAAAAAAGAAAAAGAAAAAGAAAAAGAAAAGAAATAGTATTATAATAATAAAATATCCGAACTTCAGGCCAGACACATTTTGACTGAAAGTCTTCCTCAGTGGCCTGCCTATGAAGTATTAACTGTATATAAAAAAATTTAAATCAATTCTTCAGCTCACACAATGTGACTCTCCTAAATCCAAAGGTAAATGCGTCTGGCCTGGAGTTTGGATATTTTATTATTATTATAATACTATTTGCTTTTGATTTTTTGCACAATTCTCAGTGGCGTATTTACCCTTTTAGAAATTACACTGTTTTTTCTGCTCCCTAGATTAGTTATTTGTTTATTCCTTATAAATTTGTTTTTTGGTTTTTTTAAATTGGGAAGTGGGACCACAGTTATCCCGTTTATTTATCTTTGGCAGAACCCTTTTGGTTGGTGTTTTGGTTATACATTTTGGGTTCTTTAGTTGTAGGGACTTGAATTGGTTTGCCTTTTTAGAAATGATAGGCAGACGCAGCTTCAAGCTGCGTTGGGGCGTGCCATTTACATGATGTACACCATTAAAGCAGTCTGAAGATGTGCAGAGGCCACATCATTTGCAAAGGGCCAAGAAGAGCAGACAGAATCTGCTCCTTCCAGAAGCTCAGTTCAGAACTGCCACAGCAGCCCAGATTGGGACCAGGTGTGTGTAGTTGCTGCGGTCATCCCCTGACACTCTATTTGGCCTGTCTGTTTTGGGCCCTTGAAAAACTAACCATAAAAATGTAACTATTTTGAAATAACCTTGAAAGGGTCAAGCACTATCAGACTATACATTATAGTATGGAATAGCTAAAATGTGACCCTTCATATGCTGCTACACTGCATTTCTTATCTAACTTAGCCAGTATATCCAATGGTGAAGAATCATGGGAGTCAGAGTTCAAAAAAATCTGGAGGGCAACATACTGCCTACCTCTGGTATAAAGCCCAACACCCTAAAAAGCAAAGGAAACCGTTTGTGACTTTAACCTTCTTTCCAGACTCTCTCTCTCTCTCATACATTTGTTTCTATGTATGAGGAATAGTTCCATTCTATAGCATTTCCAAAATGTTTATGGTATTTCTATGTACTCCTCCCTTGCAGTCCTTATCTCATTCAACAATAATTTCCTTGAGGTCATTCATGAGTCTACATCCAAGGGGATGGGGATTTGCAGAAACAAAAAGCAAACAAGTCAAGAGGGTAGTAATGTCTCCTCTGTGAAGTAATGACAGCTAACAAGAAACCCAGCCTGGTCACAAGGCTCCATCCTTATCCACTTGTACAAAGCCATACTGTTTATTCCAGGAATCAGACTGTAAGAGGAATGCAGTCCATATTATGGGATGTTTTTGTCCTTATGCAGACAATGTCATGTTTTAAAGGAAAGAGAGTTTGCTGCATAGTCCTTTATCATCCCGATAAGAAGAAGCTGCTCGATAAATACTATGTACTTGATAAATACTACCTGCTCTAACTAGAACTGGTTTGGTCCTTATCTGAACAAATGATAAAGGACAGTTAAATGGTCATTGGCAGTTCTACAATATCATTGTGGTGAGTGATGTATTAATAAAGTATGAGTAAACGTGCATCTGGAAAAACAGTGCCGAAATAGCAAGCAGTTAGATTTCCCTATCAGCTTTGCTTTGATTATCATCTGACTGGGACACTCATAATGAAGGTTATAAACACTGACAAAGTAAGAATCTTGTGGTTTTTAAGTGAACTTGTAACCTATTATAAACCACAATTTAGGAGGAGGGAGGAGAATCCCCAAAGTGTGCAGAAGTTATATGGCCAAAATACTGAGACCTGTAAATCACTAGGGACATAAAAACCTTTTGACTATTTCAAACTTGCACAATGTCTGTAGTTTTCTTCATACTGTGGTAGACAATGCAGTTTTTTCACAATATTCATCCAATCTAAAACTGTTTTGCAAAAATTATGCTACACAGGAGGTTATTGGGGAGCGGGGGTTGAGTGCTTTTGCAGGGAAAAAAAATGTTTACAGAAATTTGTGGGTTTTGTGCAAAAACTGTGAAGACTATTATTTTGTTCCTGGAAACAGAGTTTGTTGGTTGGTTTGTTTTAGCAAAACACTTTTTTTCTGGACAAAAACCCCCCACTTTCTTGAAACGCACATGAGTTTTTGTGTGCACGTGTGTCTCTGGAAGCAGTGTTCTGAGAACAATGGCAAGAGTTGTTTGACAGTGGAATACACTGCATCAGAGTGTAGTGGAGTCTCCTTTTAAGGAGGCCTTTAAACAGAGGCTGGGTGGCCATTTATATCAGTTTTGAATGGAGTGCTTTGATTTTATTTTCCTGTATGGCAGGGGATTGGACTTGATGCCTCCTGTGCTCTATGATTCTATAACTAATGATAAAGAATTTTACAATCAAAGTCAATATAATTATGAAGCCGAAGGCTTTCGTGGCTGGCATCCACAGTTTTTTGTGAGTTTTTCGGGCTGTGTGGCCATATTCTAGAAGAGTTTCTTCCTAATTTTTCACCAGCATCTATGGCTGGCAACTTCAGAGAAATCTCTGTTCATATAGAACAAAAACTGCAGATAATTGTGAACTCTATTTTCCTCCCCAAAATGAACAACATCTTGGGCTTATGGGTGGAAAGCACATCATAAAATGCACTGGATGACCTAAAAGTGCCTAGAGAGAATACTTTGTAAACATTTCTACATCCTCCAGCAAGATTCAATGATATGCTTGAGAAGGAGGTTGACCAGAAAAATCACACTAGAGGACCAATAAATGCCTAGAGAAGTGTTGTCTCTAAGCATTTCTAGGTCCTCTAATGTGATTCTGTGGTTCAAAACACACTGCAGAAGTAATCCAGTTTGAGACTGCTTTAACTGCCCTGGGTCAATGCTAGGGAATTCTGAGAACAGTAGTTGTGTGAGACCTTCTCCATCAGAGAGGTCTGGAGATACTACAGTTCGCAAAATTTCCTAGCACTGAGGTAGGGCAGTTAAAGTGGTCTCACACATTTCTGCAGTGTGTTTTGGATCTTTGGTAAGTATAAGGAATATCTAGCTCTGCACAGCTAAGTGAAACTGTATTAAACAAATCCACATTATATGGGGTCTTACTGTAAGTTGCAATACATGACAATGATAATTTCAAATGGGAGATATGGTATAACTGTAATTTTTTAAAATTTTATTTTCTAATTACAGGGATGGACTTCACTACAAGGTAGAGCCAGAATCTCACATGTTCCAAGCACTGGTGTTTGCTCTGTTGTGTATGATTCAATTGATCTCTGTTGTACCTTTAGGTGTTAAAGTGACAATGGTGAGACAGTGAGTATTTGAATCACAGACTAGCAGCATTCAGATTCTGAAGAGTAGCTATGTTACTTTTCAGAAGTGGAAAACAACATGCGTTACTGAATTTTAAAACATATAACAGCAACTAACTAGAATGGGGGCAGGACTTGAAATGATAAGTGTAACTAATTACTTATTAATTATTAAGTAATCTCCAAAGCTTGTGTATTGCAATTTGGCAGAAGATATATGGCCAAACCCTCCAGACTAAATCAAAATCCCAAAACATCTGAACCAATCAGCCTCAGCAACAGCTACTGTAATGTTTTATTGAAATAACTAGTTGACAATTCATGTACGCCAACTAACTGGAACCAGGTCTTTCAAAATCCATTTGAATTCAAAGTTGGTCAGCAATCAAATAAAGTGATGGTTTGCACTGCCCTCTCCTTAAAGCTTTTTTGTAAAAAATCTGGCAAGTTAAAATTATCTAAAACAGATATATAAAACTCTCTCTGGAGCTCAGGTTGCTTAAAGTTATCTTTATTTTCTCCTTTTTATTGCAAAGCAATATAACAAAAAAACAAAAACAAAAAGCAAAAAAACTTCAATTTAAATTCCAAAATGCATTAGTCTGAAGTAGTGTCATTATTCTAACAGCCAGACAAAGAAAAAGTACCCTCTGGGTTAAAAAAGGGGAAGAGGGAATTTTCAGCCTATTATCGGCTACAATGATTTCTGCAATCAAAATTCTACCTCTAGCAACACTTCTACAAGTATCCCTCATGATTCAGATCTAGACTTACAAAGTTATAAATCTTTGCAATCGGATGTAGAAAACAATTATGAAGGTGAACAAGCTAAACATAACCTTTCACACACTGTAATAGCTGTGGTACCTTGATAAGATTCAAAAGCAATACTTTTTTCCCAACACCAAACCAAACTAGTGACAGCTTGAACAGCAAGGTAACAATTTGAGCTACAGAGGTCTAGGAGATTTCTATAACCACTTCTAAGAACAGAAATGTATTTTAATTTTCTCAGGGACACAGCTCAAGGGGGGGGGGGCAAGGCAGACACTATCTTTTTTCAAATATTAAACTCAACCCAAAGGCAACACTTATATGCAGAGACACTTCTTGATTCCCTTTAATCTGCTGCACCCTTTATTTATAAGTCCAGGGAGTTGTTGGCATCTCATTGATCTCAGCATACAAGTTCAAAATACAGTTTATTGAATCAATCAGGGGACAGCTCTGTCATTAGGTTGAGTAAGGCAGCCATCCCAGGCCTTAGCAGATGTCAGCTGTCATGAAAGTGAAGCAAACTGTTAGTCATTTCATTTATTACTATCATGTTTTTACTCCCAAGGAGACATGCCTGTGGGATTTTCTGCTTCAGAGACCCAAATATATTGGCCAGCCTTAATTATTATACGTGTGTGTGTGTGCATGCGCATGTGCCTTCAAGATGCCTGTCAATTTATGGCAACCCCATCAATTTCATAGGGATGTCATAGGCAAGGAATACTCAGGATATGGTTTTCTTAGTTCCTTTTATGAAATATAGCCTATTCCACCTGATATTCAAGTGCTAACTTCTCTCCTCTGTCTGTCTGTCTATATATATATATATATATATATATATATGAGGGATTCAGTACATTTTTAAGCACTATTCTCACTTTGGAACTTTGTCGAGGAAAATTTGTTTTCAGTGCAGAATGCATGCTTGAGACAAAAAAAAATGTGAATTTTTCATAAAATACACCAAATCCTTGGGGCGAGGGGAATATAGTATTGTGCAGCAGCCACATGCAGAAAATTTCTTCTATGTAGAAATTTATATATTCATGCAAACGGAACACACTTTTGACTAATTTTTATTTATTTTATGTCTACTCTATCTTTGTCCCAACAGTGGCTCACAATATAAATTAAAACAAAACAGAATTAAAACAATTGATAATTTGCACAAATACACGGATTCTTTTGCGGAATAAAAATCACATATTTTTCTTGCCTATCTTTTCTACACTGAAAACTGAAAACTTACTTTCACTCAGGTGTATAATTTGTTCAAAATTCATGTTTTCTTCCCACAACAGTTTGTGTCTATATTTATGCAAATATTTTCTCCCAACAAAGTCCCAAAGAGTAAAGAATGTCACAGCTTTTCTTTTCTTTTTAGGATGTCTCAAGTACTGTCAAGGCAAAACAATTTTCACATAGGATATGAATGTTAACAAATATTCTTCACTTCTCTGGAGGAGACCCACTGAATGAATTACTGAATGATAGGTCAACACACATGTAAACCCAAATAAAAAAAATCACTGCTGAAGTGGGTCTAATCTAAGTAGAAAACACTGCTGGGCCTACTCTAAGTAAAAAAACACTGCTGAAGTGGGCCTACTCTAAGTAGGCTGTATGTTGATTTTTTTTTCCAAGTTGGTTATAATGTAGAAAATTGCTTTCAAATTCAAGGTGGTGGGTCTGTGGTAGTGAATGCAAATTGATAGTTTTCCCTAATGCTGGAATTATTGAAGAATGGCACAACAGATTGAATGAAATCTAGAAGCCCACTGTTCTGACTTCACCCAGTTCCAGATAAATTACAAATAACCCCCTCTATCAGCTTTCTGTAACAACAAGTGAGAGTGCCAGTCTGCTCAGACTCCCCTCCTTGAATTCAAGCACTGGCTTTCCTTAAATATAAGGAAATATAAAAATAAACTACAATGTCCACAGTAATGTATCTTAAATCATCATCAGTATTTAAATAAGTTATTTTTCTACCTCATTTTTGGGAAGTGTCAAATATAAATGAAAGAGTTTCATTATGAAACACTGCTCATTTTCTTCGATCAGATTTGATAAAATGACTACACTAACCAATCCCAGCTTATGTGAGAACTGGGAGAGAAAAGAGAGCACAGCAAAGAATATCATATATACTTCTAAACTTAGGGGCAGGACTCTTTTCTCGGCTCATATTTTTTGCTTATGAAATGAAAGCTTCTGAGAGCTAATTTTTTTAAAAAAAGGCTTCCATGCTGTTACCTCATTGCATTTGCTTATTCGCCTTGCCACAATGAGCTGAATCATTCCACGTTTGTTTCCCTCTGTGGACATGGACCTACGCAGGGTTTCCATGGCATCCTGGTTCGTCTTGCCCAATAACGATTCCCCATTTACTGCTATTAGTTGATCATTCACTCGGAGTCTTCCATCCTGGCAAGGGAAAATGTAAAGAATAAAGAACTTTGGCATCTTTGGTTTGGGAGAAAGATCTTAATCCTCAGGCTTTATGATAAAGTGAACACAACTATAATGGCTTTTGAAAAAGTCATTTGCAGCCCTATCTTTTCCAATCATTTGCATATTTAAACTTGACATAATTACCATAATCTGTTTATGTAAACAGCTTACTAAGTGAAATGCACAGCTACAGTTGATCCCTTTCCTTCCCACGTCTGTGGAAGTAATCCTTGAGCCATACCAATGAAAATACTTTACTGTAGAACTGGCACACTCTTCTTTTTATTCCACAACATCCAAACCTCATGGAATAGATAGAAATGGAGCATGTACATGTGAGTATCTCCCCCTAAAACACTAGTTATACAAGCAATTCTTTGTTATTCAGGGCTTCTGTATCTCTGGTGAAGGAAAGGCAGAAACAAAGCTTTCCCCTTTGCCTGACCTGGATTCCTTTCTCAGTTTAGTGTCTTCCATGAAGGGGGGTCACCCTGGAAAAGTGGATGCTTCAAGCATAATTTTTTGGTTGTCATAAAAGGCAGCATAATTATATTTTTACCTGCAGAAAATGGGAGAGGTACCTCTGACATTTTATGAGAGATGCAAAAATAGCATAACTGTCCTAAGATACTATGCACGTTGATACTGGGAGTTTAGGAAAGATGTATGTGAGAGACATGTGCTACTGTACTTCAGGAAGCAAGATGTTTTGGACCAGCCATGACTCACATAGTTTTGAGGAAAACACAAACTTGTTAAGTGTAAGGACTTTGTGGAGCAGATTTCTTTCTTTCCCTGGTCCCTCAAACACTGGGAATTTGGACATGGGTGCTCACTTCACTCTTTATGTGTCCTACAGCCTTACCATTATCATTAATTCTCACCCTACTGCAGGACAGTGAACCAGGACATCTTTGTAACTTGCTGGCTTATTTCGTTAGTGCCCACTCAATGTCATGTCATGTTCCTATGTTTGTATAAGCTGGTCAGAAGACTTCCAAAAATACTAACACCTGTATGGTCCCTGTATGGGTTTATATGGGACCCATCCTTCTGGAATCAAAGGATCCCTCAGTATCTTCCTAAGGGACATGATTAGTTAGTTGACTCAGTAATATTATTGCTGTATAATGCAATAAAGCTTACTGTTACTGATCACAACACTTTTCAGTTGGCCATTTCAGAAGTGATATCTTGAATGTTAGCCACAAACTAAAGAGGTATTATTTAACAATGCCCTGCTAACTAATTGGTGATAAAATGACGAACTGCAGACAGTCCATTTTTTATGTATGTATAGATAGATAAATTGTTGGCTAGACAGAGAGATGATAGAGAGAAAGAGATAGAAACCTTTAAAAAAGGAAAGATATTAATTGTTCAAAGGGATTGCTGGAAAAGGAAAGGATCATGCCATCAGTAGTGGGCTGCCCAAAAGAAAAGGTTGTTAAGACTTTTAAAAAATACAAACTTTTCTTCCACTTACTTTAGAAGCTGCTCCACCATTTATAATGGACTTGACAAAGATGCCGAGGTCTGCATGGTTCTCTTTTGACCGGTTACCTTTCACACTAACACCAAGCCCAGCTGATCCTGAATCATTAAGGGGAACTTCAAAAGTCAGGAATTCCCTGGTGCCATCAGGAGTAAGGACAAGATCTTCTTCTTCTGCTTTCTGTCAGGAAGAGATTAACCATGGTTTTATTTAAAAGGATTTGTTGTTTGCAATTATATTCTAACAACAGCTATTAAGCATTAAAAAGCCCCATACTCAGAAGTACAAAGCTATAATAATTCCAATTGAAATTCTGTGGGGAAATCTGTGATAATAGTGCATCTGGCACCACCTTCGAATAATTCATAAAACCAGATGTGACCTCTCTCTCTCCCTCGTGTGTGTGTGTGTGTGTGTGTGTGTAACAGAGAGAGAGAGATTACGTATGTATATAAAATGTGGCACTTTTCAAATTAATACAAACTACCACCACTCAATTTTTTCCAAACAGGAAGCAATTATCAGAAGCGTTAAAACCAATGCATTTTCTCTAGCAAGTTCATTTGCCCTTTTCAAATAATGGCATTTGAATATTTATGTATTCTGAGCAGCAAGAAGGATACAAACAGCAGGAAAATGGATAAATACCCATTAGTCATTTCCCCCCATTTTTCTTTTACAGTTGAAAGTATTAGGAAAGTTTAAAGAAATGACATGTAAAACAATTCAGATGAGATCAGGTAATAGGAAACCTCTTTACTCTTGGGTGCCAGAAAAATCATATGGGACGCAGCTGTGAGTACCTTCTTTCTTTTCACATTTGGGGGGTGGGTGGGGTAAGGAGAATCTTCTCTCCCCTTTCATCATTTCCACTTTTATTCCACAGCTCTTGTCTGATCTTGGAAACTAAGCAGTGTCAGGCCCGGTTAGCATTTGGATGGGGAAACACACTAAAAGGGAACTCAGTTGCTGTAGGCTATATTTAATCAGAACGACAAATCACCTCGCTATTCCTTGTCTAAGAAAACCCTAGTTTTCTTCACAGGGTTGTCTGGTTGGCTGGTGATGTGAAGAAACATAACACCCATGCATTGCAGAGCATACACTTTCACACTTTAAGGCAGGTCAGGAGCAGCTGATGACCCCAATGTCAGTATGACAGTCAATGCACCCTCTATACTGCAAAGGAGGCATTCAAAGTGCCAAAATCTACCCTCAAAATTGGTTCAGCTTCTTGGATTGTCACTTTAAAGTTTGGATTAAGACCCTGATACACCACTGGAGCCATCAGCTACCACTGAGCTTTGTGCTCTTTTTCGGATTTTGTTTTATTGAGCCCCATTAACCAGAGCCACAAGCAAAACAGTGGCTGGGATGAAGTCAAATGGAAAAGGGTGGCTATTGATCTTCTGTACCCCATGAGCCCTACAATGAGAGAATTTCTGTACAATGTTACAAATTTATATTTAATTTGGTACAGGTACCAACACTGCCCTAGCTCACTGAGAATGCATGAAATTGTGAATATTCTTACTAGGTCCCAGCTGGAAATTCAAGGTCACAATATCTTCCATGATGGAACTGGGTGTAGTTCCAGCAATCCCCAAGAATTCTTTGGTTGTCAAACACCGATACACATTACTGTTACAGCATAAATAAGTTTTATAGATGGTTAATAATGCAGCAGATAACCATTCCAGAGCTTTTGCTGATGGGATCCAGAATTTCCTTACAGCAGATAGTAGAACTGGGGCCTCACCCAGACTGGTGACCCAATTTCCCATTGCTGGCTAAATGAGGCCCCTGGACCGGGTTCAACCCACCCACACAAACACATTAAGGTAAGGGTCATGGAAAATGGACTCCCAAGGTTTATACAGTGCAGCATATTAGCATGTGACTATTTTAGGATTAGGAGTGAGGTGGGGATCACCTTAGGCATACCATCACATCTACTGGAAGTTATCTCCCCTGACTGAAGAAGGAGGCAGAGTGTAAATATCCAGTTTGATTGATCTATGATTAATGGAAGTTGGTGGGATCCTCTTTCTTCACACAGTTGTGACTAGCAAATTTCTTTCATTTCAATCCAGAACTGGATCAACATTAAAGAATACAATTGGAGAACAATTAAGAAATATTCAATTTCCCCCAGAGTATTCAATCGCCTTGTATTGCATTGCCTTAAAAAAAATCTGTTTCTCAAGGAAAATATGTTTGATTCAAAATTCATGTGTTTATTCTGGGCTTGGCAAATTCCTCTTCCAAACTAAGAAATGCCAATATTCAGCAATATCACCAGAAGGAAGTGGAAAGAAAAGGGCTTTCAAGCTACAATTTCTCAAGCAACAGAAAGCAAGGTATAGTTTACATGTAATGAAGAGTGAAAACTCTTGCTGATGAGGAATATTGAGGGTAATAGCCTGATTATGTTATTTAATGGCAACCATTTACAAGGAGGAGGAGGAGGAGGAAGAGGAAGGAAGGAAATGAAAATGGTCATTCAAAATGGTAAATGTTGACATGGGACAAATTTGTTCCGTGCCTGGTAGTCATGTCTTATGTTGGGCAGTGAATCATAAAAAACAAACAAACAAACAAACAAACACCAGGTTGTTTACCTGTAATCTCATTGTACTTCCTTGGTTAATAATAAACTCTTCAACTAGCAGTATTCATGCTGATCTTCCAATAAGGAGAATGCTCCCAATAGGGAGATCAGCAATAATCACCTTCCATCTAAGAAAAGCTCAGTATCAGAGAAGGCTAGGGACCACATACTCAGTTCTGATTTATGCATGACGCATGGTGAAAGCAAAGCATTTATCTATCATCTCATCAAAAATATTTTTCTCCTCACAATACTCACTTCACATGCATTTTTAAGCATTGTAAAGCAGCTTTTCCCTGGGTCCTAGCATGTTGCTGATGTATGTTAAGGGACGAAAATTGTTCATGAGAAAACAACAATTTAAATAAGATTGCAGGTGACACGAAATCTTGGAAAGATAAGTGCTTTTCCATACTCTGTGACTCATAAAAACAGCTGTATAAACCATAAGGATCACAGAATCATAGAGTTGGAAGAGACCCCAAGGGCCATCAAGTCCAACCCCTTGCCATGTAGGAAACAGTCAAACCATCCCAGAGAGATGGCCATCCAGCCTGCTTAAAAACCTCCAAAGGAGTAGACTCCAGCACGCTCTGGAGGAGTGTGTTCCACTTTCAAACAGCTTTGTCAGAAACTTCCTCCTAATGTTTAGGTGGAATCTCTTTTCCTCTAACTATCTTAGCAAACTGGGACCAATAGATTCTACACTGTTGTTTCTGTCTCACTTCAACACACTGACAAAGCTATACCATCATATGTAGAACATAAAGCTGTATCCTCCTCACCCATCCTGTCTCCTCCAGAGAGAGGATGGAAAAGGACATTGTATCTTCAACCTTGGTCTGAAAAGCTGATGTATTGAGACTACATAAAACAATGCTTCTTCAAAAAGATTTAAATTGTTCAGCATGGTTTTCAATATGGCTCTGAACAAGGTTGAGTTCTCTAGATGTTTTTGGACTAGAAGCCCTAGTAGCCCCAGCCAGCATAGCCAATGGGGAGGAATGCCAAGAATAATAGTCCTGAAGCCATATAAAGTGTCATGGCACTATAAGGAAGTTCCTCAATGAATTGTATATATATTCTATAATTCATTAAGGAACTTCCATGTAGTGCCATTTTCAACAGGTAAATATTGCTATCAGTATCACAGTGTGGAAATGTTAATTTTAAGATAAACTCCTAAAATCCTTCCTAGAATGCTACAGGATTCTGGGAGTTATAGTCTGAAAAAAATAACTTTACTACCCTCTGCTCAGCACTTTCTTGCTGAGAATTAACTTACAGAAATATGGATCAAACTTTTTATTTTCAAAAGATAGGTAACACACTGTTCCTACAAGTTTAACATTAAAAATATCAATTTAGTACCACCAGAATCCCAAGATCATAATGAATCATAGCTTTTAAGACACAAGTGAGGATATGTAAAACATGGCATTTAAAAACAAAAAAATGAAAAAGATAACACAATCACTGACTAATTGCAATAACTTCCATTTGATCTTGATACGCTCCAAATTAACAACTTCATCATGTCACTCAAAATACCTCAATATTATTTTCATGATTAGATGATCCTGCAGAAGAAATTTATTGCTTCACATACTCTGGTATCACCAGAAATAAAAATACCCAAGTCAATTTATGTGCTGTGATGGCTGAACAACAAGACTCAACTCCCTCAAGAGTTCTTGCATACCATGTCCAAAACAATTAGCAACTTCACAATACCCTGTTCAGAGCTGCTGTTCAGAAGAAAAGGTCACCTGAAATGACTTCAGCTGAATGAATGAAGCTGCTCAAGTATGTAATTTGCAATAAAAATTCGATGGGTGATAAACTGCGTAGGTGACTTGTTTCCCTTAAATTCAAACATAGAATCAGAATGGTAGATGTCACATGAAATCATGAGAGGGTGGAAAGACTCTTATGACTATTGCCCTACACCAGTTCACTTGACATGAACCAAAAGTATATTTTTACCCACTTCTCTTATTAAGCTTTCTCCATTCTCTCTTCCCTTGTGTAGTCTTCCCAATTGTTGAAATAGTAATTGTAAATTCCTTGTGGCAGATGTGTCATCATGAAGTTGTCTAAAGAGCAATGGTAACGAATATTGGTTTTATTTTGTTTGTTAATAAACTAAATATTATGTCAATAAAGATGCTTGGCCCTTGGAGATTTAAGGGATACACTGAGCTGGAGCCCTAAAATTTGATATATGTGTAGTCTAAAGCTCAATGATTACCAGAAAAGCCAAAGAGCTAGGTAGTAGTTACATATCTTGCCCCCAAAGTTTACAAACTCCACATTTAAATGACTCACATATTTCCTGGAATTAGATATTCATGTGGGCCAATGTACCCTGATTACTAAGAAGACAGTTGTCAGCACTCTCTCTAAATGGAGAACTCACAGTGTACCATATGGTTTATGGCATTTCCTACTTGTCCGTGAAAGCTGAAATTTGACAAACATGAAGCCCCAAAACACTAATTACTAGATGTCTCCAAGGGATCCACTTCTTACTGATTCTCTCTCTCTCTCTCTAGAAAATGTTTACAATGTTTCCTCTTTGTTGTTGTTGAGTGTCTTCAAGTCGTTTCTGACTTATAGCAACCCTAAGGCAAAACCTGTTATAGGGGTTTCTTGGCAAGATTTGTCCAGAATAGATTTGCCATTGCCTTCTAAGGCTGAGAGTATGTGACATGTCCAAAATCACTCAGTGGCTTACATGGCCAAGGGAGGAATTGAACCCTGTTCTCCAGAATCATAGTCCAACACTCAAACCATTATGCTATGCTTGCTGTCTCTTTTCCAGTACCTGAAAGCTTACATTTAAGATATATGCATAAGGAAAATCACAGTGCTTTAGTTAAGGAAGGGCATTTTACACATTTGGCTAAGTGTTAATTTTCTCCCAGTTAATATATGAGATATGTCTATCTGAAACAGAAACAAATGGGGAGGGGGGTAGTATAGGATCCCTCAATGAATTCCATAAACCCTAAGCTTCAATTCCCACCATTTTCAACCTTGGTATCACCCAGGAGATGACAGAGGAGGAGTCACTGAAAATATAAGGAGTCCTAGATATAATTCAGGCATTGAACAAGTAGCAACCAGAAACATATATCTGTGCTTGCACAATGAATGCATAATTTAATTATGTAGTAACAAAAACACAGAAATAGACAATAAAGACCAAAGAAAGCTAAAACTTGCACAGGAATCCTATTCGGATGTATCATCCCACACATCTGGTAAGTGGAAAACAGGTAAATGGGAGAACGCTAAAACCCTCCTTCTTCCACTTCTCTCATGCACACCATACCAGTCCTCTCAATTGACAGAGTGAGATAGACAGCTCAGGTGGGATGGCCATAAAAGGTCAGCAAATTATGTGTTGTTTAATTTATTATTATTGGATTTCTACTGCCAGTGAACTACACTCATTTTCTGCTGTAGGTGTTCAAATAACCTGCCCAGCCTTGGATATTACGAATCTTGACTGGGCAGGAAGTGTACTCTCTTCTTTACGCTTAGGCAGCACAAAGCCTTGGGGCAGACCTGTCCAACCAAATTACAGCTTAACCATGGAACCCATTGGCTTATTTTAAGTAAGCCACATTCTCTCAGCCTCAGAGGAAAGCAAACCCTCTTCTTAACTTATCTTGTCAAGAAAATCCCATGATAGGTTCATCTTAATGTCACCAAAAACTGGAAACAACTTGAAGGCATACAACAACAACAACAACAACAACAACAGGGAACAAGCCATAGGAATTTATGAAAAATATGCAGAATAAGAGAAAAAAAATTATATAAGAAACTAAGAAGGGGGAAAGGATGGAAAAATGCAGTGGCACTTAGAAAACCACAGATAAGCTGTTCGGGTTTGGACAGCAGCAATTAATAATAGTCAGAAAATAAATTGAAGGAACTTACATTAAGGAGAAATGAAAGACAAGAATGTGATTCCTGCCACCACACACAAGTCAGGAAATATCACTGACTACACCACCTAGATTTTATTAAAGGACATCTATAGAATTAAGTAAAAGAAAGAAAGAATTGTGTGAAAAGAGTAGAAGGATGGGGGAAGAAATAAAATACAGTATAAAAGCAGGAACTAGTAGTAGAAAGCAGGAACTACTCGTTCTTCCTATTGTTTAAGAGTAAGAATCTAGCTCAGTGGTTCCTAAACTTGGGCTCTCAGATGTTGATGGCATACAGTTTCTGGGATCCTTAATCATAGGCTATACAGTGAAGTTAGGGCTTCTGGAAATTGTAATGCAACCCCATCTGGGAATCCAAAGTAAGAAATGATGTGGATGGAAAATATATATAAATATAACTCAAGCATGTCTGTAGAAATCATACATATATATATTTTAAATTCTTCACAAAATAAAACTTGTTTTTTAAAAAGAAATAAAGTATATCTTAAGATAGCCTTAAGAGGAAAAAGGGTGATATGCTCTTTAAATTAAAAATATTTTCTGCTGAATTTCTGTTTAAAGAAGTGAGATAGATGTCACAAAACATGGTAACATAATGCACAAGTTTTAAAAAATGATGGGTTAAAATGGGTAATTTAAATTTTATGTACATTATATTTCTAAGATACAAATACATAGTCCTAATATACAAATCAATTTTTTCCTGCAGCATAATTCTGGCAGTGCTGATCTGATGATCACTAAGCATCAGGTGCTTCTAGATTAATTTTGAATAATTGAGTGCTGCCTAAAATCTGTACAAATCTCAACTGACCTTTCTTGTGTGGGAGGATGGCTGAGTCTTCAAGGAGTTCTAGAAACACCTGAAATATTCTCAACATGACAGGCACATCATTCCTTCTTCCACAATTCTGCTTAGAAGTCATGTGGAACTCAATCTATATTTTATTTATTATAAGCTTACAGTCTGCCTTCCCAGGCAGAACTCTTCTCTCAGCATAACATTCCTCACTAACAACTATCAGAGCCTGATTTAACTCACCAGTGTGTTGAGAAGATGAAATGTCAGCCTCATGTTTGCCTGTCTTGGGAAGACAGGGATACAAATATGGTGAATAACTAGATGTTTAGGGCATCATCTGGAGATATTCAGATCAGGAATTCTCCCATGCAATCTACACTCAAAACTCAGTAGTTTTGATAGGCAATGACAACGAACAGTTTATAATTTTTTACTTTGCCTGTTTTCTAACTGGACTTGTGTGACTCTATACCTAATTTCTATTTTATCCTTCTGTTTTATCTTGTTCCTCTCAGTGTTTGCTCAATGCTGGAGCAGCATCAGAATAGTATAATATTCAGATTATTTTCTAGGTAAATCAAGTTTTCTCCTTCATAACAGCTGCATGCTGAAGAAATTGTCATCCAAATGTGCTTCTATCAGGATGCGTTCAAGATTGGGCTCACCTTACAATATTTTTTAACTTTTGTTCCTAAAATTCTACAGGTTGTAGAACAGTTATCAAAGCATAACAGCTTGTAGAACAGTTACCAAAATGGCATCCAAGCTAGTCTGTTTCAAGAAAAAAAATAACAAAAACATAGTCCTTTGGCATCCTATTTAGTACATGATAGTCTTTGTACCTCAATTATCTACAGATTAATTGTAAGTTGTGACATGGTTTATAGATCCGTAATTTTTTTTCTGTCATAACATGGTTAAATTAAAAGGGATGTCTGAAGATATAAGGCTGGAGTTTTTGTGATATGGGATAAACTAGATGTAATATAGGGGGAGCAGCAGCTGTATTTATTTCTTAACTCACCAATGTTAATTATAGTCCTGTATTTGGGAAGGCTGTATATCAAGAAGCTACAGAAAATAAAACTTAATTATTAATATGCAATTTCTCTTTGTTGATCCAACAATACTATATGCATGCATACATACTTGCATGAATACACTGCCTCGACTTAAGTGTTACAAGGGTGAATCTTACTGAGTTTCTAAGGTACATATGTTCTCTCTCGTCTTCTCTGGAGCAGCAGTAAGAACATTTTTTGCTTCCATTTCACATTTTTCACAAAGAAGCAATATGTTTGAATCCTGAACTACAGTTACTCTTAATTTTGGTTTGATGTTTTGTTGTTTCAACAAACCATCATTAAGATTAACCAAAGTTTTGTTTGGCGTTAGTGATTTCACCCTCACTATCTCAGATAAAGTTTGCTGTGGCTCACCCTTGTAACATTAAGTCATGGTTTATGGTTATAGTCATATCATTACATAGATGAACTTGTTCAAAGCAAGGACTGTTTTATCCTGATTTTCATCATTTTACTAGAGTTGGCCCTCCATATCTATAAATTATGCATCAATTAATTCCAACATCCACAGCTTGAAAATATTGCAAAAGGAATTCATTCCAAAAAGTACACCTTGATTTTGACATTTTATATAAGGGATTCTATTATGCCATTGTGTATAATGGAATTTGAGCACCCATGGTTTTTGGTATCCACTAGGGGTTGGTAGTGGGTACCAAGGGTCCGCCATAATAAACTGTATACCAATCAAACATCAAATTGCTTTTTAACTGACTACTTCCCTAGCACACATTGAAAACGTAGATTAAAAACCATATTAAAAGAGATATCTTTAAAAAGGCATTCCTTCTTTCTTTACTCTCAGAAAAAAATGCCTTCCACAATGTACAGAGATCATTTGATCCCTTCTTCCCAATTTTTATTACTAGATAGTCTTGAGTATGGCTCATAGATACGTATATGGTTGTTTCATTAACAAGGAACAAAAGCACTTAGACAATCAAATACATTATATTGAGATTTCATGTTCAGCATCTTTCTGGGAAGAACAATTGAAAGCTGCTGTGTTCCACTGGTAGATCTCCGTTACAAATGAATACATAATAAGAAAACATAATCATTCAAACTTGGGCACCAGGCCCTAATGTGATGTAGTTTCCCCATTGATTCTACGCCTGCTTTATTTGATCAAAACAGCCTATCTAAAGAGACTCCCAGGCAAAATCTGATCATAGTTTTGATTTTCTTGGTGATGCTAAAAATGCTCCACACTTAACTATAAAATCATGTGCAACTGATCCCTCAGACACACACAAAAATCTCATTCTTCTCTCTTCAGCTCCTCTCAAACTAAATATTTTAATTTCTGCCACATGTTAGGGTAAACATTAATTAATCTTATTTGCACATATATACTGAGGCTCATTATTCTTATTAGCTAAGTTAATATGTCACATCTGGCAAAGATTGCACTTTAGCACAAATCTAACAGTAGCTGCTAAATATCAGTGGCTCTATACAGAGCTTTGTTTAATATGCCATGGTAGACAGGACTTTAGTTTTAATCTTATCATTGAGACATGATTTATACACTAACACAACATTTGAATATGAAGCCTTTCTACAGCTCCAGTCACAGGGCCAGCCCAACCATTGGGCCTGGGGCAGATAAACTATAGCTCAAAGGCTGCATTCAGAGCCTGCTCCCATCCCATTTTTAAAGCCACCAAAGTTCCAAGAATAACCTCCTATTCACATTTTCTAGTTGTTGATTTTGAGTGGTTTGCCTAAAAATAACTTGAAACAGCCCCCAGACACTGAAAACCCAGTAGTTCATTTGTCTTACACTTCCAAAAAAACACAGCACAAAACTGCTGAAAACCAATCTGAAAGGGAACTGGAAGTGACAAAGCAGCAGATGCTGTTTGCCAACAATGTGCCAGGGTGGCCTCCAAGGGTAAGTCCACCCCATTTTAGGCAAAGTGAGCCACAGCCTCAGGGGCAAGCAGTTATTATTTCTAAGTGGAGATAGGATTTTTTTCATTATTCATTTTTGTAAGGGAGAACAAATAATTTAATTTTCTCCCTGCAGGAGGCTCATCTCTAAGGGTGACAGCCAAGGGACTTGATTTTCTCAAACTTCCCTTACTGACCTCGAAGGAAAAGAAATGGGAGTATCAGAAAGGTATTAGGGAGAGAAACAGGAAAAGATAAGAAATAGGAAGCACTCAGCTCCTCATTTGTTGATGAATATTTAAGCAAAACAGAAGACAACCAATTTCAACCTAGAACATCAGGAATAGATTTGAAATAGCTGTGCTAGAATTCTTCCACTGCTAACGTAGAGCATTGCCACCACTCTTGCATCGGTTTTTACTAAAGTCTATGGTAGTCATCCTGCTTTCATAGTTGCCTCCCCACGGGTCACCTGGCATCGTTAGTAATAATGGCCAGTGGGAGGTGCAGGGTGGGACCTGCTGAACAAAAAGGATCACTGCCTCGATTGTTTTACAGAGGGGCGGGTAAGAAATAATTATTATTATTATTATTATTATTATTATTATTACTGCTGCCTCTATTTTGATAGGCAGCTGATGATATAGGCATCTTCTGCAGCTTCCCAGAAGTCCTCTAGAGGTTATGACTGGCTCATGGAACATTCTGTGATGATACCTCTTGCTCAGCTGCCCCCTAATTTCCCATCAGCTACTTCATAGCCATGTTGGAGGGGGAAGAAAAAAAAAAGGTGAATCTGAACTTGAGAGGGGAAAGGAGCAGTCCTCAAATCTATTCAAGGACTTGAGGGAAAAATGCATAAAGGACATGAGGATGACTCTCCTTGTTAGGTTTACCTGATGATTGAGAAGCCTCTTTCTTGGTTCTCCACCTTTCCCTGAATCTTAAAATATTTTCCATCCTTTCTTCTCAATCCTATTTCTTAGGGGACAATCCATCCTACACCTCCATGACTGCCTAACTTCCTTTGGATAATGTGGAAGATGCTCTTCTGTTGCCTGCACTGAACTGAGATTATACTGTGAGTCTAGTTGGTTTTTATACATAGGTAGGGGCAACATTCTGGGCTATTTATCTGGCAGAAAACAGTCTTGGACTGCCCATTCTTCTTATGAAATAATTGGGTGGGGCAGATTATAATAATAATAATAATAATAATAATAAATTTTATTTCTAGCCCGCCTCTCTGAACGAGCAATCGGGGTGGGGTACAAAAGAGAGTTAAAACAACAGCAGTTAAAATAAACAAAGGACTTGATAAGACTTCAGTATTTTTACTTACTTTTGAGTAAAAATCACTGAACACAAAAAGATTTAGCTCTAACTTGACATGTATAGGATTGTGCTCTAAAGCATGCAGTAAAGATGAAATTCAGAAATAAATTTGTCTGCACAACATGGCAGATTTTAAACAAACATCACCTGCATTTCAAGATCTGTGTTGTCACATTGTTAAATAGTAAACCTTAATTTTTAATGCTAGAACGTATACTAAACCACAAAGGATTAACTACAGACATATATGATTAAATATCTGAAAGAGCTTGACTTTACATATTATGATACCCTAAGTATTCAATAAGCTGCTTCCGAATTAGCCACAAGTATAAGATTGTTCACCAACACTCAACTGATTAATTTTGAACATCCAAAAAGATTCAAATTAGGCAGAGAAAGAGATTATGTGGGTTAGATAAAATGATTCACAGGGGATTGTTGCTTTAGTTCCAGGCATTTTCATTCTCAATCAGGTATTCAGAAATTGCTACCTCCTCTTGGTAAAAGAAATGATTCATAGTAGATTCCTTACGTAAACTGCAGATTCTTTTTATTCACTTATTTTTAAAAACTATCAGTTTTTTAGACTGCATCTTTATTAAAAATGTAATCTGAAATCTTTCAGAGTTGCCCCCAAATGGATAGGAAACCAAAGGCAATCATCCTTCTGTTTTACGTGACCAATCTCACATCACTGAAAAACAAAAAGGCTGCATTTTGCTTTATCTCACTAAAAGTCATAAGAAATAATAAGCAAGATGCACAATAACCCAATCAACACAAAGAATAATACTGTCAACCTCATCAAAAACAAAACTCTCCCCATCTGGCGATAACAATTCAACTCTAAATAGCATGATATATTAGGAGGAGCATTTTTCAAAGTCCGAAAAATTGCACACACAGTACTTGCAAGTACTCCTTCAAGGAGGTTACCAAATTCTTTATCAAGCCTTTCAGGAAATCATGGATTAGTCAAGCACTATACATTATTTCACAGTTTAAAGTAAAGTAATTCAGGCACATGGCTGCCTATCCAGTCCAGAATTCTGATGTTTCTGTCATCAAAAATATTCTAACTTTAACTTGCCACATGATGATTTCCTGCTTAGCTACCACAAGATTGCAAAGGATACTGGATCATGCTTAGTTCACACAACATACTGGCCAGAACTTGGGGGGTCTCATTATTGGCCATGGTAGCACATCTGTACATCTCCAAATGTCTTCTCTAGCTGTGGAGAAGATTAGTTATGATGGATAAGTTATTATAAAGACAATCCTTTCATCCGCTGCTGATTTTCCTATTGAAGGACTCCTAACAAGCTTCCTAATAATGTCCAGTTTACACAGGACACAATTTTCAAATAGTTTGTTTAAGCTTAATTATGCCCAACACTAGAGGGCTACTCTGTGCTAATAATGTAGCAACATCTATAAGCTTAGGATTTTAAAATGTAATTCAAAGAGGATGTACTTAATAGTGGGTGTAGTTACTGACTGCTTAATGGGTACTATAGGTTCAGAGGTAGTATTTCTCTATATGCCCATATTGTGGTGGAGAAAATACTACATAAGACAGCAAATCTTTCACCTTCACATCCTTCTGTGACTTTCCTGGAAATAGCAAACTAATCACTGTTAACAGGAGCACACTGTGAGTTTCCCATAAGCACCCCACAATTGCCACTATGAAAACGGAATAGGCAAATGGACAGCCAGTGGTAGTAAACCTGTGGTCCTTCAGAAGTTAGGAGCTAATGCGCAGTCAACTCATCTCTGGCAAACCTGTAGGTTCACCATCCCTGAGGCAGCACATTCTTCTCATGCTCTTAGGGCACTGGATGGGACGAAGCCTAGATATGATCAGGGAGGATTCTTATCAATTATATGCCTCAATGGATCCCAAAAAGTGACAACCCTATGAAAAAGATCCTGCATCAGACATGTAGCCACAGTGTCATGACTATGCTCCATCTACTAATCCAATAACCCCTAAAAGCCACCTTGGGAGCATCCATATCAAGGGACAGAATTATGGAGTGCAAACAAGTGGGAGGCTGAAGGATGATCTGTCCAAGCCCTCTACTCCCAGTGAGCTGTGCTGTGACAAGCAGAAGCAAGAACCCATAGGAGGTTTTATCACAAGTCCTGTTTGGTTGGCCCATAGTAAAAGAGAAAAAGCAAGTCCAAAGCTTTCGCAAGACTCAAGTAAAAAGGCTTTCACAGGATTTTTTTTTTCATACTATGTAATTACAGCACTATGATCCCACTTTAACTACCCATCCTTGCATTTGCAGTTTTGGGAAGGGAATTTAGAATTCTCAGCCAGATATTTCTACTGCTTCACTGATCACAGCTCTTTGACTATTTACTTGGAAAGGGCCCCCAGTCACAATATGACCCATATATTATCCCTCCGGGGACCTTAAACAGCATTAGGATGCCATGGGGAATTAACAATCTGTCACTGAGAAACAGAAAAGGAAGATCTACACTATGTGCAACATGAGATCTTTGGGGAGAGCAAGAGAATAAACACAGCCATGGTGAGACTGTCATGTGTCATTTGTTATAAGTGAATCTGTTTCTCTCTCT
The DNA here is from genome assembly GCA_034509955.1 of Urosaurus nigricauda. Taxonomy (NCBI): domain Eukaryota; kingdom Metazoa; phylum Chordata; class Lepidosauria; order Squamata; family Phrynosomatidae; genus Urosaurus; species Urosaurus nigricauda. Next base: position 109,755,520 of record JAOEGL010000006.1, read on the forward strand.
CTCTTTCCCTCCCCCTCATACAGAGCCATACAAACACATGCACATCCTTTAAGAACAATGGACCTCAATGCAAGAAGCCAAAATTGTGCCTTATTCTCTTCCACTATTGCATATCCCAAAGGTGCACACTCAAAGACACTAAGCATGCTGAGGGGAAAAAAATCCAAAACCCCACAGGTGAAGATGAGTCAGAAACAGCTTGGGGAGAATGAAAACACACAGAGAAAGGGGAAAACTCAAAATGCACAGTATCAGCTCAGCTCTATTGACTTTTCAGGAGAAGGACAAAGGTTAATTGGCAGATGTTCCTCATATCATAATTAACAATTTATTTCTATGCAGTGTAACAAGATTAAAATAATTACCCTCAGAAACAGAAATGTAATGACAAATTACCAGTCCTCATACGGTGATGTCTCCCCTTCATATCAAAGTAATCACCATGGTTAACCAGAAGGTGCATCTGTTTCATTTTGGATAGGAGAGTATAAAATAGAGATTCTGAACTGCCACATAGGTATGTGGAGAGATCTTGTAGCACCTTTGAGATTAACTAAATTTAAAAAATTGGCAGCATGCGCTTTTGTAGACTTACATCTACTTCCCCTGATGCATTATTTAAGACTACAAAAGTTCATGCTGCCAACTTCTTTCTTTAGTTAATCTTAAAGGTGCTACAAGATCTCTCTACTGATTCTACAGACTAACATGGCTATATCTTTGAATTCTGCCACATGGGTAGCCCACAAAGCCAAGTTTTGATAGGATAGCAGCAGGTTGCTGGCTACACTTATCTAGAATGATTCGGCAGCCAACTGAATCCCATCTGAGACAGTAATCTATCAAGAGAATAACTTCTTTTATATGCTGGTATAGTTTTGGTATAGAAATATTAAGTATTTCCATGAACCAGGTAACTAGGAGCATACAGACATGTGGCTTTAGTGCAGGATATGAATCCAGGCTCCCTACCTTCTGATTCTGATTCTGTCTTCTAATTCTGTAATGACAAGTATTAGGCAGACCGGTTCACGTTTTTCTTATAGTTTGGGAGCAAACAAGAATCTAGAACACTAGGTATGCGGGGGAGGTAAAGGAAGAGAGAAATGTAATGTGGGCTGTAGGCAAAAAGACAAACAAGTGAATAGCCAAAATACAGAATGATGGAATAGTGGCTTTTCCTGTACTGACTAGCAGCTTCCATTCAGTGATGAACCTACTGCAAATTTTAGTATGAGGAGCTATCCAAGGTTTTCAGTACTTTCAATAGGTCCTTTAGCATTCTGACCCAAATCTAGAATGGATTCACTGCCCCACTGATACTGCCCCACCAGATGACAGTGGATGTTTCCAGTATGGCGTTCTTCAGACAGTACATGACTGGCAGTCTGTGATCACCTGAATCTCAAGATCAAAAACACCCTGTTTCTACAATTTTTTCCCCCTCAAACAATGTACACACATTCCAGTGAGTAAGAAATGAGGTCTCTTGGTACTTCTATCCTTCAGCAGAATGCCTACAAACTTGCTGCAGAAGATAAAGCCATTCACTATTGATTTATTTCAAAAGTCCATCAAACAGAACAGCATCACTGTCTGTGAAGTTGGGAGATGAAGCACACAAGAAGAGGGAGGGAGAGATGCTTGGTTTTGCTGACAGATGTAGCTATTCTACCAATGTTGCACAGAGCCTCAATAACATCAATGAAATGCCAGTGGAGTCCTAGCAAAATCATAAGTTTTTGCAATGCAAACTCTTCACTGAGAAAAAAGCTTCTGAAGACAATACAACAAGTAACTGTTCTGTAATTATTACATGGTGGAGGGACAACTGCTTGAAAAAAGTCCAGAGTAAAATTGCAAAAAGCTAGCTATTTGGAGTCCTCAACAACAGGCACTTTTATCTTGTACTGCAAATATTTGTGATAGCCTGTGCTTCAAAATTGGAAGAACCTAATTTTGTTTTAGTGATTCGCCAATCTCCTGCAATTCTCCCAGCATCCTTATTGCTACTATCTTCGCTTAGTTTTCTTCCGCTGTCAAACCCATGACAGAAACACTCACTGAATTCACCACTAACAGCACAAAAGAGACCAGAAAGCCTGCTGCCAAAGAAGAATAACAAAAAAAGCAAATAAAATGCAGAAGCAGGAAGAGTAAGAAACTGAAGGATCTGACAACAAGAGACAGGAGAGCTAGAAGGGGAATGATGCAGAACCAAACAGGGTGGAGAAAGGCAGCCAAGTCAACCTGTGAAACACTCAAGTCCATGCTACTGATTATCTGCTGAAAAAAATTGATATGCAAAGGATATTAAGAAGAAAGACAGAAACAAAAAATAAAAGAAATATATCCAATGCTCTCTGTCATCACATTCATGTCATACAAAAGGCGCCATGCACCTGAAGAATATGTGATCCAGTTTATGATAATATATTTTTATATCTTATTTTATTTTATTTAGATTGTTGGCAGATTGCTAGTATTTAACACATCTGAAAAGCACAGAAAACTACCACTATTCCCTGTCATTTGATGATAAGAGTACAAGCACAACACCTGGATTTCTCAATAATTTTAGAGAAGGTTGGCTCACAAGTGCAAAACAATCAAGAGAAAACAAGGAATAACCTGATCCATCACATGGGTTTTAGTCTGACTTGGCCTAACTCTCTTGAACATTAATTCCCTCTTGCCACACAAAATAGACACTCTCATTTTATCCTGTCAGCATTCCAATTATCAAGTAGGGCAAGATACAAGACCTTAGATGCAAGATACAAGAACTTAGGAAAAAAATCAGATTGGGTGGTACATTTGGCCCTACCATTAGGTACAGTGAAGGAGTTAGCTCAGGCAATTGATTTGGATGAGCATCAAATTATCAGATATTTAATAAATTATTGTTATAACTTGACTGACAAGGAGAAGAAAAAGGTGTATTTTCTACCTCAGGGAACAAGATAACTTGGTTACTCTTGGCTGCTCAAGAGTACCATACATACTGTGACCTGGTGTGTTTGTGTTGATACTGACTGTACGTCATCCAGGAAAATGTTCTGCTCAAAATCTTGCACCTTTCTAAATAAGCACCACTACCTCATTCTTTAACCTTCCTTAAAGGAGTCTTGCAAAGGAGCCAGCAAATGCTCAGTTTTATGGTCAGATAGGTTTAAAATCCCTAGAAAGGCTGCCACTGTACAAAAGATATCTCTATAAGAAGATGCTTTGGAATACTGCTTAAAAACAGTTGAAATATTGCTGGACATGATTTTATATGAGATGAAGGCATGATGGCGCACTGCATGCAAAGTCAAGAAAACATTTAGAGGTCTGTAAGGCAAACACCAAATAAACAAACAAAAAGCCTTCATGCTTTAAGTTACTCGTATAATAAAAAAATTATAATGTTCTTTAATCAGAAGTATGTTCTGAAGAGCTCGTCAATGTATTTGAATGTAGAACCTGCTGCTCTGAAGTAAATCAAGAGTAATTACTTCATGTACTTCTTCTTAATCTGTTTTTAAAACAGGTTTTAGTAAGAAAAAAGTTAACAGTTTTGAGAGTGGCAATGTCAGATCATTTCACTGTTGTTTGAGAGGACTGTCATAAACTAGCTGAATTCTGGGAACTAAATACTTTTATTTTTTTCTTACAATCAATTTGTTTGTGAGTGTCTTCATCAGTGTGCATGTATGCTCCAGTTACAGGCACAAATTTATCACTCCTCATATACGGTAAAGTACACCAGGCGACTTGAAGGCACATAGACACACACAAATGTGAAGTAAGTGAAGGAATAACGTAAGATGCAATTTAAGGCTGGAGAGAGCCCCCTACAGCATCTGTCATGAATGGAAGAATATACCTAAAAACTTCATTTGATGGAGCAGTGCAACATTCAAAAATCACCACCACTCTTCTTGATATGTCAAAGACAAAACTCTTACCGTTTCCTTTGGAATTTGTGACTGGCTTTGTTCAGTATTCTAAAAGAAGTGGGAAAAAATTAAAATAAGAACAAGGCTAAAATGACATTTTTATCTCTGTTTTAAAAAGTGGAAGACAAGTGACTTGAAATTCAAATGGTGTGTTGGATCAAGAATGTCAGAATATGTGGTTCTCCTAAAGAGAAATCTTCTGCCAGCAATGTTAGTCATATAGTCATATAATCACAAAAAAACATAATGAATTTTTCCAACACACACAGGTGACACTTGGTACGAGTAATTCAATATAAGACCATTCTAAATATTCATTTATTTCTTAAGCTTGTCTCTTATGATAAGCCTTAAAACACTTACTAGTATCCTAAAGCAAACAATAGGCTATTTTAATTAGAGATGTGAAGACTGATTAGTGTCCATCTTGCTGGGTTATTTAATTCCCACCTACATATTATTTCTGCTCTCATTTTATATTGGTTTGTGAGACTTGAGTGTTTTCTTCCTGTGTGAAAATCTGTGCTAAAATCTGCAAAAAAGTGCAAAAAATCACATATTTTTTCCTATTTATTTGAACTGAAATTTATGCAGCTATGTTTCTGTATATCTTTTTTAATTTTGCGAATTTTAGCCATTCATATTTTAAAATATGTACACTTTGTGTGTTTTTCAATAAATGCCCTGCAGGCTTCACCAATGTGTGAACACTTGAGGCAAGATGTTTATTTTCTTGCAACAAATCACAAGACATGAGAAAATGTTCCACTGAGACTGTTGAATCCAACAAAATCTCTTTCTACTCTTAATTTTAAATGAGGCAAAGTATACTTATACCCACACTTACCCAGGATAAGACACCATGAATTCTGCAAGTCAGACTCAGGAGCTACCTTCTTGGTGTCATTTTGACACTTCATTCAATAAGGACAGCTACTGTATTCCCCCTCCTCTAGGGTCAAGCTACATATTACACTTGATTATGCAACTTCATCTTCCTAATGTTCTTATCTCTCTGTGTGTGTACGACTAAGGAGGCTGCATGGCAGGGAGAGGAAGAAATATAACTCCCTTCTCTGTTCAATGGAAGCTGCTGCTCTCTTTCCACACGTATTTATTTCATATATATCTCATGTTTTCCCCATTAATGGGATTCAAGCATGCAACATGTTCAAAACAATACATATTAAAACTATACAAAAACAATAATAAAAACTATAAATACAAATGTTACTTTAAAAGGACAATTTAATGATTTATAGTATTAAAATTCTTAAAATTTGTTTAAATACAATGTAAAAAACACAAAACATCATGGGATACCATTTCAGTTAGTTTCTAGAAGCCTGAAGGTATAAGAATGTTTTGACTGGCCAGTGAAGGGAGAGCAAGGAAGAGGCCATTATAGCTTCCCTAAAGATGGAGTTCCCAAGTCTAGACCTAGCCATCAAGAAGGCCCTATTGGTCTCAATAAATGATCCTGAGAAAGTTGTAGGACAGAAGGAAAAGGCCTCTCCCAAAGACTTCCAATGGGGTCAGAAAAGGAGAGATGGTCCTTCAGTTACCTTCCCTAAAGCTTGTTTAAAAGAATCAGAAGACAAAGCTCCACATTACATCTTAAGTATCGCCTGTAGCTTGGCCCTTAACTGCCACTATATCATTCATGGCCAAATCAGAGGGGAAGGGTCCAACTATGGCCCCAGACTCTCAGACTGTGGCACTTCTCTTCAGTCTAAGTAAGTAATCCCTGAATAAAGTCTAATGCAACCCCTTTCTTCAGCTTACACACTTTGTGAATTTATAATGCTTGTTTTCAATATGAAATGAAGCATTATTCCCCCTGAGTCTTCTCTGGCTTGGACCTTTAATCTAAACTGGCAAAGAACTCTACCTAGTTCCCATATATGTGGATACAACAACAGACACAGGTGTATAAGAAATGGAGGGAGGCCTATCTTCCCCAGCTTTGACCATCACTATCAGTACCTGAAGGATGGTACAGAAGCACCAGAGTACAGAAGCACCAGACCGAGGGGGGGGGAGGAGAAGAAGAAAAGAGGGAACTCTCATTTTCGCTGTTGCTCAATGAGGAAGAATGTTGTGGAGAGCTACCATTCTAATGGTAACCTAGCCAATACAGAAAAGAGGAGACAGAGTCTGTTGATAAGAATGCTGCTGAGAAGGTTGCAGACAGTTAAAACACCAAGTAAGGGGTAAGGTGGCAAGTGCTGTCACTGCATGGTAGGGGTTGGTGGGCCATGAGCTATCTGGTTTGCTAGGGATGCAGTCCAGAGAAAACTCCAGCTGCACTCAGTCTGCCGTGAATTATTACAACTACTTTTCCACAAATACACGCACACACACACAAACAGAAAGGGAGGGAGAGAGCTCCAGAAAGTTACTACCTTCATCTCCCAGGGCCTAGAATCAGCAAATACGCGATCAATAAAATGATTTGAAAATAGCATGGAAAGGGGACCCATTATCTCTTTCAATCCCTTATTACTAGGCTCTGGGAAGGAAACAGTTTCTTTTTAAACGAGGGGAGGGAATGCATGAAGAGCCTTAAGGGGAGTGTTGTGGGTGTGGTAGTTGTATCATTTGCCCCTATAATTTGGAGAAGTTTCTCCATCAGACGTTGTTCATGGGAGAGAGAACTGGAATGTTTGGGGAGCATATATAGCAGTGATGATTTAACTGTGTCAAATAGATCTTTTTCTCCAGTGGTTCCCAATGCCACATGTAATTGCTGATCCAAACTGAAACTGAGACTGCAGGCACTCATACACGGAGCAAGTGGCTGTCTCAGGCTGCATCTACATAGGTTTTTCTACACAGCTTTTCCTACTGACCTGCATACTGATTTGCTAGTTTCCCTGCTTTCCAGTCCAGATCTTTAGTCCCTTATTTCATTTTTCACTTCCAGCCTCCCCCCCCCCCCCAGTTATTAGACTGCCATCTCAGATATTGTGGTACTGCTTTCCCAACACAAAATGACTACAAATAATAAGCCACTGAATTTAAGAGTGAAGATTGTCAAGTGGGTTTGCTTTAATGATGCTTCAGATCTCATGTGCCTGGGAAAAGGTTTATATAATACCTCCATACATTATGCAGGTTGCCTTCTGGGCTTCTCAGCATTCACTCACCTTTCCCAAAAATAGTGTGGGATTATCCAGTCACCCACTGAAGTAAAGTAGGAACATTGGAGAGAACCCTAAATTGACCTTTCAATTCTCTCTCTCTCTTTGCTGAATAGGTGAAGGAATTTCAAATTTTGTTCAATTGGCATTCATTCACCTCTTATCACATCTGGCAGAAGTGTGGGCAAGACAGGATGATTTGGGTGACCCTTAAACACCTTTCAATAACAATCTTAGGCAGTTCTTTAGTGGGGATTAATTTGGGATTATGGAGAGGATGAATTCCTATATAAATTATTGTGTCACCCCTTTTGTTTTGGAGATCACTGAGATATTAAATTTGGGATTACATGTTCTGTGCCTGCTGCAATATTAGCTAGTTCAATAAAGATGGGGCTTGATCTTCCTCCTTATTGTTGTGTCAAGTCTTCTTCTTGGGTATGTGGCAATTTGTGTGTATGTGTGTGTGAGTCCATGCACATGTGTGCATGTGCTTGATGACAACTGAGCAAATATTACAGGAAACAACATCCCTTTCTTTCACGCTCACCACATTATACATTTTTATATTTCTTGCCAACCAAGAGATGTTAGCGTTCTTCAGACCAAACGCAACAGCTCTCCTATGAGACGGGCAGTTTTAATTAATCTCCTGCATGTAGACAAAGGCAAGTAATGCTTGTCAAGAGGGAATAACTTGCTAGAACCACTGCAGTTGACAAAGATAGAAAACAGAGTGAAGAAATCTTTATTCCTTTAAATAAAAAGGGGAAAGAGATTTCATTTTTGGCACAATAAATCATATACACAGTGAAACTTGCCAATCATTTCCTAATCCTCAGTCTTAAGCAAAATTGTGCAGCTTTCTCATGACCTCTTCTAAAATATTGGCCACTTGGGCTGAAATGTATACAGCTGCAGGTTGGCAAAATGTTTAGGGAGAAAAGAAAAAAAATGGCTCTGGAAATATGCCTGAGTTTATTAACTCACACCACATTGGAATAATTTTTGTTTCAGTCACACAATTTGGGTCAACTGTTTCTGAAGATAATGGAGTTTAAGCATGCATGACATCTTCCAACAACTACTGAATAGAACACCAAAGACTTTGACTATATTCAGCAAAGCTCTACTTGAAACACTGTGTCACACAACATATGTGAACCTTCCTATTCACGAAAGCCATTAGATGGTAATAGGACTTGCCCTGCTGTTAGGCATAGCAACACAACAATTTGGGCAACAGAAGCTGGAAGGCAGAACTGAAAGCCCTCTTCCTATTTCTCCTGAGCCCTCTGGACTTTCACTACTCAATGTGACCCAAGTACCCCTTAGGGGTGGCAGAGGTCACTACCCTATTGGCAAGTATTGAGGTAAGGTTCAGCTACGAATCTGTGCATGAATGTACATGAATGTACATGAAAATGGGGGCTGCCATTTTCTTCTTCACATTAAATAGAACAAATTCTTGGACTAGAATCATAGAATCATAAGAGTTGGAAGAGACCACAAGGGCCATCCAGTCCAACCCCTAGGCTTGGATCAAGGCATGGTCTGTGTTTCCCTGGCTTAAAAGGACAGATCAGTAGGGAGTTTGGAGAAAAAACATGACGTAGGATTGTTCCATACTACATGATGACCTTGGCGAAGATCAAGTGCTTAAAACCATTTCTGCATGTTTTAAGAAAATGTCCAATATTTGCATTGGTTACTTTACAGTGGGTGTTATTTGCTAACAACTGTGGTTTCTAACTGTTACAATTGCATGGTTTTTTAAATGTTATATTGTTTCAGAGTGTAATGTACTTAAAGTGTTTGCCTAAAAGACATGAAACTGTGTTTCCAAACAAATTACAATGAAATTAATTGGCATGTTGACACCACTGTCTTCTACAACTTCAGCTTCCAAAATGCCTAACTTTCCTGGCTAGATGTGGAAAACATCACATGGAAAGAGAGAAAGGGAAGAAATTATCCTTTATATTCAGAGTTCAACCCTTAGCTGAACATAGGTTTTAATGAGGAAATACTCCAAGGTAATTTGTTCTATGAATGACTGATCAGATAATTTAGGTAAGAGAAAGATTTATTTGTTAAAGATTGGTTTCTCTATACTACTGGTAGCAGAAAGAGAGAGAGAGAGAGAGAGAGCTGCTTGTAGGAGATAATGAAAATCCTAAGCCATGAAAACAAACACTTCTTTCTTTTATCCCTAATTTGCTGTACCTATTTACATTAAATGTGGTTATGTTGTTAATTTTTAATATAAAAATCCTGTCATAACAGAAAAAGTTTTATCACTGATAAAACTGGGAAGTTAAGACCTATTCATGAGAGGTTATCATCCAGGTTAATTAACTAGCTCTTATGGATAAAATCATCATTAAAAATTAGTTAGTCAAGCCAAATAACTAACATAAATGTGAGTAAGTTCTTTTTTGACTAAAAAAATAATACAAATGGGCTGGCTATCAAAGGTCTGGTCCATTCAACAAGACATGGTTCTTCCCATTTTACATGCTGGCTTCTAAAAATACAGAGCAACGTATTCTGGAATTATCAAGAACTTCCTGGGGCTGCAGGATAAATATGTCCATTTGAAGAATATCTATTATGGTAGTTGTGCTGCATACCACATACTGTTTACATCAACAGTATTCTCAATAGTAGTTTCTATGGTACAATTAACAGGTAAAAATTTTTCAATCGGCCATTATATCACTGCATAATTAGTATTCTTACTTATTTCTCAACTACACCACCTAAAATCTCCAGGTTTGCTTAGAAAACTCGGATATGGACTAGATTGTTTCTTTTGGATTTCTGTTGTATAATGCCCTCACAGCCTTGTATTTTGTTCAAGGCAAGAAGTAAATATCTTAGCAACCAGTTTTGTATTTTTACAGATGGGGGTCCATCATTTTCTATTAACCCCAGCAAGGACTGTTAGATGCTATGCAGTGTGCCTACCAGAAATACATTCTATTTTTGAATACATAGTCATGTTAGTCTCTTGCAGCATAAAACAAGAAAGGAAAGGGGAGAAAAAAGGAAGCGGGTCAGTAGCTGTCAGTACCTGTAAGGCTAAGTAGTTTTTATTCTAGCTTACCACTAGAACATTCTAGCATGAATTTTCATGAATATAAACCTATTAAGGCCTCAGGTATAAATAATGTTTATACAGTTGTAGGAGTGGAACAGAATGTAACAGAATCCAGAAAGATCCAAATCATGTCCTTTGCCCTAAATTTTCAAAGGGATGGGAGAGGTGATACAAGTCTTTCAGATCTTTACAATGGTCAGTTAGTGTTAATGTGTGAAAGCAATAAATCTGCTTACCAAAAGTCAGATTTTCTGACTAAAAACCACTTAGTCTTAAAGGGGTTGCCACATTTTTTGCCTGACCCCATTCCTCCTATTTATTCTGTTTTTGAGACACCTGCAGGATTTCACTTAACAACAGATTATAGTGGTAAATGGAGCTCAAATGCCTCTGGTTTCATCTTGACAAACTACAAGCCTAAAAAGTCTCAAGTAACTGTGGGATAACAGTGCTGAGAACAGCAGTTAACAAACTTTTCAACAAACATCTTCTCAACAAACACTAGAACAGAATATACTTTTCCCACTATTCAGCCCAATTCTGAAATTTAGATCCCACCATACCTAGCAAGGATTTTCATCTCTAGCTGCAACAAGGGGAAGTCAGCAAATCCACTGCAAAAGTGGACAGCAAACCCATTCTTGATTTCACTGCAGCTCCTCCAAAAGATGGATACTGATCCTCTGAGGGGACCAGTTCAAACACAGGGACAGTTCATTTACAACTAAGAAGAGTGGCAATAAAATCAAGAATAAATTTTCTACCCTGGTGGCATGGGATCTACCAGCCGCCCCTGACATCCAATGCACCAGTGAGAAATGAAAGCAGCTGGAATAATTTCTGAGGGAAATGTTATGTGATTTGTTTTATGGAAGAGCATTAGAAGATGAACAAGTCCAAATTCCTGGCCAAAGAACATGAACTTTAGTTTCATCATTATTCAAAGGCTTAGAGCACACAAATCGGGGATAATGGTCTCATCCAGCAGGTTTATGTGTTCAACAACAGCTGCATCTACACCGCTGCTCTTAACAAAACAAAAACAAAACAAAACAAAAACGGGGGGGGGGGGACACCTTACCTTAGACAATAATTGTGGAACCATTGGTGCCCATTTTGTGGAACAGTTAGTCTAAATACAATGATAGCTTTCATTTCAGTTAAATTATACAAAAGGCATTATCTGAATCACCTTGCTAAATTAATAACAGTGGGGTACCTCTGCCACCTGGGGATAGCTGTTGTATTAAAAACAAGTGTTTTATGCCCATACAAGTTCCTCTTTTCTAAAACATAGTATTTGTGCATCATGCTTTAGATTAATTTAAAAGAGTCAGAGAAAGAGGGAGAGAAAAAGAGAGAGAGTGGAAGTATGACAAACAGCAAGCTTTCCAACAGGGACACACAAGTGCAAAAGACATAGAATAATCCAGTTGTCTGTAGGCATTGAAGCAAGGTCCATGCAACAGCTTATCATTTGTATTCGCTACCGCCTGTGACTTGAAAGCATTAGTTCACACGTTAAGGTGGAAATCCAGTTCAAAGAATGCTGTTAAAAAGAAATATCCCTGGGAAATATAATAGAAACTTATTTTCCTGTGTTCCATTCCTGGCCACACATGTCTTAGCAGCAGGTCTTCAGCCTATTTGCTCATATCTGTCTAAAATGCCACTGCCACTTTGAAAAGCAAATAAAATACACACCAGTTCCCTTGGATGGAATGTTTCTTCTTGGCGTAAAATGAGAAGGTTTACTGTCCCTCCCATCTTGGTGCTTCTCAGCAGGGAAACAACTTCTTCTTGGGTTTTCCCAGTTAAGTCCACTCCATTGACCTGTATCAGAGGGAGGGGAAAAATTTTTAATCATATTGCAAACACCTATGGCACTTTAGATATATCATCCACAAGATATGGATGACAACTTTTGTCTAAGCATTTGAGGCCACATTTAGCCACATTTTATTTGAGAAAAGTCTAGTTGAAATCAGTTTGACTTAATCATGGATACGATCAAACTGCAGCTGAAATCACTTACTTCCATGGTGGTAAGTGAGGATTCTTCTCTAGCTGCATATCTCACCAAATACATAGGCAAAAGTCATGGTCAACAGTAGGGAGGCTGAAGTCCACCCCAGTCCATCCTAAAAAACACCCAAGGACTGCACACACAATCATAGAGAATTGGAAGAGACCACAAGGGCCAACCCCCTGCCCATCCTTGTGAGCGCAGCAAAAATATCTTCTTTGTTCTGTGTATCCCAGACAAAAGGGTAACTATAAGCATTTGGAATTTTTCACACTTTGGGGGGTTTTCAGTGAAAAAAAAATATGCCTTTTTAAAAAGGAAATAAGGGGACAGGGATCTTTGGGTAACTGGAAGGAGGCTTCAGGAGGCCATAAAAGTGAGGCCCAGGGATTACATATTGTCAATGGGCTGCCCTTTTCCCATGTCTGTTTGAGAGCAAGGATCCCAATGATTGCACTTTATCCAGGGTCACACAACAGTGGCAACAGGAGGAGAAGCTCTCTTGGCTTTGAGCAATATATTTCTCCAATGCTTTGCCTCTTTTGTGGCTGCTGCCCCCCACCACCACCACCACACATACAACTCCCCATATTTCACACATATACCAAAAAAGTGGATGCCACAGTGGATGCCTTGAGGTGGCGGGGTTCCTTCGGAAGGCAGATGTGGGCGGCTGGCTTGCCACTGACTCTGATATTGCCCTACACCATTTTTAATAGAGGCTTACAAGCCTCACCAAATGTTTGCTGTCTTGTGAGCCTTGTAGTCCCTATTAAAAATAGCATATGCAGCAGTGGAGGTGGCAGCAAAAAAATGGTGAATAATAAAATTCACAAAAGTCAAACCCGTAAATGTGGAGGGCTGGCTGTATTAACCACCAGCATATGATAAGAACAAATGGTCTCTAAAAGTTATTAGACACAGGCTTTATCTCTGAGGCAGACAGCAAAAAAATACAGGCTACTGGGGAAAGACAGTTACTAGCACTACTATCTCATCTTTTTCTCCTTAACAGATTTATTTGTTGATAAGGGAGGGAAAGGAGAGAACAAATGAAAGATTACCACAGTTGGACCCCCTGTAAAAATTCTGCACACAAGGAAGGGTGATTGCTCAATAAAAGCATCATCTGGAAGAATCCACAGTGCCCTGCAGTATTTTGCCAAACAGCAAAAGAAAATAGAGCCTTTTTGCAAATTTGTGTCTACTCATAGAATCATAGAATCATAGAATCATAGAGTTGGAAGAGACCACAAGGGCCATCCAGTCCAACCCCCTGCCATGCAGGAACTCCCAGTCAAAGCATCCCCGACAGATGGCTATCCAGCCTCTGCTTAAAGACCTCCAAGGATGGAGACTCTACCACACTCCGAGGGAGTGTGTTCCACCGTCGAACAGCCCTTACTGTCAGGAAGTTCCTCCTAATGTTGAGGTGGAATCTCTTTTCCTGCAGCTTGCATCCATTGCTCCGCGTTCTGGTCTCTGGAGCAGCAGAAAACAAGCCTGCTCCCTCCTCAATATGACATCCCTTCAAATATTTGAACAGGGCTATCATATCACCTCTTAACCTTCTCTTCTCCAGGCTAAACATCCCCAGCTCTCTAAGTCGTTCCTCATAGGGCATGGTTTCCAGACCCTTCACCATCTTAGTTGCCCTCCTTTGGACCCGCTCCAGTTTCTCCACATCCTTTTTGAATTGTGGTGCCCAGAACTGGACACAGTATTCCAGGTGGGGCCTCACCAAAGCAGAATAGAGAGGCACTATTACTTCCTTTGATCTAGACACTATACTTCTATTGATGCAACCTAAAATAGCATTGGCCTTTTTAGCTGCTGCATCACACTGCTGACTCATGTTCAACTTATGGTCTACTTGGACTCCTAGATCCCTTTCACACATAGTTTCATTCAGCCAGATGTCCCCCATCCTATATCTGTGCATTTCATTTTTCCTCCCTAGGTGCAGAACCTTACATTTCTCCGCATTGAATTTCATTTTGTTAGCGTTGGCCCAGCTTTCTAGTCTATTCAGGTCATTCTGAATTTCAATCCTGTCTTCTGGAGTATTGGCTACTCCTCCTAATTTGGTGTCATCTGCAAATTTGATAAGTATGCCCCCAATTCTGTCATCCAAGTCATTAATAAAGATATTGAATAGCACTGGGCCCAGGACAGAACCCTGTGGGACCCCACTGGTCACTTCTTTCCAGGATGAAAGGGAGCCATTGTTGAGCACCCTTTGAGTTCGGTCAGTCAACCAGTTACAAATCCATGTAATGGTTACCTTGTCTAGCCCACATTTTACGAGCTTGTTTGCAAGAATGTCATGGGGAACCTTGTCAAAGGCCTTACTGAAATCAAGATATACTATATCCACAGCATTCCCTTCATCTACCAAACTGGTAATTTTATCAAAAAAAGAGATCAGATTTGTCTGGCAAGACTTGTTTCTCTGAAACCCATGTTGGCTTTTTGTGATTATGGCATTGGCCTCTAAATGTTCACAGACTCTCTGCTTAATGATCTGCTCTAGAATCTTTCCTGGAATTGATGTCAGACTAACTGGACGATAATTGTTGGGATCCTCTTTTTTCCCCTTTTTGAAGATGGGCACAACGTTTGCCCTCCTCCAGTCTGCTGGGACTTCTCCTGTTCTCCAGGAGTTCTCAAAGATTATTGCCAATGGTTCCGATATTACATTCGCCAGTTCTTTTAATACTCTGGGATGTAGTTCATCTGGTCCTGGAGATTTATATTCATTTAGGTTAACCAGGTATTCCTGTACTATCTCTTTACTTATTCTGTGCTGAGATTCCCCTATTCTGTCTTCTGCTCCATTATCCTTAGGTTGACCACCCTTTGCCTTTTCTGAGAAGACTGAAGCAAAGAAGGTGTTGAGTAATTCTGCCTTTTCTCTGTCCCCTGTTAGCATTTTGCCATCTTCTGCACGCAGTGGCCCTACTGTTTCCTTCTTCTTCCTTTTGCTTCGGACATACCCAAAAAAGCCCTTTTTGTTGTTCTTAACCTCTCTAGCCAGCCTGAGTTCATTCTGTGCTTTAGCTTTTCTGACTTTACCCCTACATGTGCTGGCTATTTGTTTGAATTCCTCTTTCGTGATTTCCCCATTTTTCCATTTCTTATACATGTTCTGTTTAAGGCTTATCTCAGTTGAAAGTTCCTTAGTCATCCATCCTGGCTTCTTGAGACACCTCCCATTTTTCTTCCTCATTGGAACTGTTTGAAATTGCGCCTTCAGTATCTCCTTTTTGAGAAACTCCCATCCGTCTTGAACTCCCTTCTCTTTTAGTTTTCTTGACCATGGGATCTCCCCCAGTATTTCTCTAAGTTTATTGAAATCAGCTCTCCTAAAGTCTAGAATGCGTGTCTGACTATGCCTGGCTTCCCCTTTCCGCTGTATAACAAACTCCAGGAGAACATGGTCGCTTCCCCCTAAGGATCCAACCACTTGCACCCCATTGACTAGGTCATCCCTGTTGGTTAAGATCAGATCTAAAATAGTTGATCCCCTTGTTGTCTCTTCCACCTTTTGGACAATGAAATTGTCTTCCAGGCAAGTGAGGAATTTGCTAGACCTTGAGGATTTGGCTGAGTTTGACTTCCAGCAAATATCCGGATAGTTGAAGTCCCCCATCACTACTACATCTCTCCTTTCTGAGTGTGTGCTCATCTGTTCTAGAAAGGCATCATCCAATTCCTCTGCCTGAGTCGGGGGTCTGTAGTAGACTCCCACAGTAACATCCCTGTTGTTTCCCTCTCCTTTAATGTTTATCCAGATGCTCTCCACCTGGCTTCCAGTATTGACTTCCTGGATCTCTTCACTGGTGTAAATATCCCTGACATATAATGCTATTCCTCCTCCTTTCCTGTTTGGCCTGTTTCTCTTAAAAAGGTTATATCCCTCTATTTCTACATTCCAGTCATGAGACTCATCCCACCAGGTTTCAGTGATGCCTATTATATCATATTTGCTCTGTTGTGCTAGGAGTTCGAGTTCATCCTGTTTATTTCCCATACTCTGTGCATTAGTGTAGAGACATCTAAGAACATGTGTTCCCTTTACTTGCTGCCTGTGCAAATTTTTTTGCTTCCCACTGTTGGGTCCTTGCACTGTTTGCCTTGTTCCCTCTATGTCAGTTTGATTATTTTCTCCAGCCCTTTTGCCTTCCAAAATAATGTCTCCCTCCCCCATATAACTCAGTTTAAAGCCCTCCTGATCAGATTTTTGAGACTTTTGGCAAAAATGTTTTTGCCAACTGGTGTGAGATGCAGCCCATCCCTTGCCAGAAGTCCCTCCTCATGGAACCGCAGCCCATGATCCAAGAATCCAAACTGTTCTTGGCGGCACCATCTACGGAGCCAGTTATTCACCTCTGCTATTTTCTTCTCCCTTCCTGGACCATGCCTTTCTACTGGGAGGCACTCTATGTTTCTGTTACCTGCAGCCTCACTAACTGGAAGTACACAGAGTGGTGCTGGGCTCAGGGAGAAGAAACAAGACAAACTGTTTTGCTATTAGTATAATTTGGGGTTGTCACTGTAGTTTATTTCTTACTAAGCTGGTATACTACTTCTTTAAACCTCACTAAGGAACATATTCAGATGCTGTAATAAGAACATATGTTTGGACCAATGAACTGTTTATTAATGCTAGAGCCAGTCCTATTGTTAGACAGAGTGAAGTGGCTACCTCAGGCAGCAAGTTTGGGATGTTGTAAAAGAGTGGGAAATGGGTAATCCCTTCCTTTTTTTTTTTTTTTTTTTTTAAGTATTTTAAGTTTTCCAGAAACTGGGAGAGGGGATTGAGAGATTTTCTGCTTTGACTGCCCAAATACCCTGACAAGCTTTGGGTACTATTCACCTTGAAGAGAACTAACCATTTATTGTTCTGTATAATGACCAAAATACTATATATATATATATATATATATATATATATCAGGATTTTCCTACCCACTGGAACCCAGATAATGCTGAAAACCATTCCAAAGGTAACAAAACCCCAGAACACATCTAGATACAAACGGGGGGGGGGGGGGGGGGGAAGCATCTTAATTATGAAAACGAAACAAAAACCCTTTCAAATTCTGCAGTAACTGTCCAATGCCAAGACAGCTGTGCTTGTTTGCCTACAACATTTCAAAGTATAACAAGGAGCATGCAAAGCCTCAGAGGATATAGTTAGTTCGAACACACTGCTGACTAGGATAGGAAAAATGACCTGGCTTGATGGAAAACATCAGTAGGCTTTTCATATGCAATGAGAGGTCAGGCTGGCCAGTCAGTAGCAAGGCACAAAGGAACTCTGAGTAAACTTAAGCCAGCAGAAGTGAATGGAATGTGCCTCATAAAAAGCTAGAGGAAATGGCTAAAGAAGAAAGAAAATCTGAGGCATTTATCTCTGAGAACTCATTGAGGGAATGTGATGTCCCAGGAGACTGGGGAAGAAGCAGATATGGATGTCTGTTGTTGTTGCTACTGCTGCTGCTGCTGCAGAAGAAGAAGGTCTTGAAAATTATAGTCACTGGTCTCAGTGTCAGTGCTCAGCAAGCTATCACAACAGCAATCAGACAGACAACAAATCATGTTAGACTAAACTGATGTCTGTCTTGGGAGGGGTGAGAAGCAACAAGGCAAAAGAAAAAAGAAAAAATAAGTATCATCAGTAAAAGCGATGACAATATTCAACTTTATGAATTACAGGGGATAAAGACCAGCAGAAGTTAGTGCAGACTAGCATGCAACTAATGGATGAGGCGGCTGCTGCTGCTGCTGTGTGTCTTAAAGTCACTTCTGACTTACAGTGACCCTAAAGCAAACCTATCACAGAGTATTCTTGGCAAGATTTGTTCAGAGAGGGTTTGTCTTTGCCTTTCACTGAGACTGAGAGAGTGTGACCAGTGATTACTCATTTCCATAACCCAGCAGGGATTCAAACCCTGATCTCAAGTTGTAGTCTAATGCTGAAACCACTATACCATTGTGGCTGTCTGATGAGACTATACTTATCAGGCAAGTGTTAATTTTCTCCACCATACTTAATCTCATCTGTATCTGCTACTGTTGATATGAATTTTGATATGAATTTTGAAAGGTGGTTCAGCTTCTCTGTCTTCACCAGGACTTTCAAATTTGTCTTCAAATGGACAGGTCCCTTCCACCCCCATATTGATATGGTGCCTTCCATATTGAGTTAGTTACTGCAGCAGCCAAGACTGATAAGTAGAGAAGAGTTCACTTGGTGCTCTTGAGTGACATTTACAACTCCCACTTATCATATTGTTCAGGACCCCCACCTTCAGCTCTGCATCTTCCTCCTTTATAAACCACCATATAATGGTATCAGAACCTTTCTTGGCCTCCCCTTCCAGCATCTGCCCCATTTCAGTATTGGCTTTCATTCCATTAGCTTTAGGGTTTGAAAAGTGCATCAAAACAGGACAAGGGATGAAGAAACCAATGGAATAAATCAAAGGTGGGGAATCTTTGATTCTCCAGATACGCTAGAACTCATCTCCGTCACCTAGTGTGGTCAATAGTAGGGAACTCAGGGAATTGTAGACAAAAACATCACGATGGTCACAGATTCCCCACACCTGGAATTGTGGGAAAGTCATAGTCTAATGCTATGTATACATTTATGTAAAATACATATAGTTGGGTGGGGGCGGATTTTTTTAAAAAAGAAAGAAAGAAGAAGTAAAACAGCCAGGCAAACAGCTTTTAAGGGATTGTATCAGAGATGAGAATGACTATAAAGGACATTTTTAAAAAAGCAGTGATAGTCCTGTTATGTCGGGATACTGTAAGGATGTAATATCCATCATGAAAGGTTTTAAGGAGACTAAATGAGGGCATCAAGTTAAAAAAAAACATGGTAGAGAATTCCATGCTTCTGGGAAAGGGTGTTAAGAAGAATAACTCCCATGGTTCATTTCAGCCTTAAACTTTCCAAGTGCTGATAATGATGTCGTGAAAGCATCATGAATTTGTAGCGCAAACGGTATGAGGCAAGTGCATTAGGGACCACCATGGGTATTTTTCCCTTGTACATTTTAAGGCAAAGTGGCAGAGTCTTTGGAGCAGTACAAAATCTATACTGAAAATACAAAGAAAATGTGTAAATGGGTTTGCCACTTTGTGCTTAAACATTCTCAAAAAGAACACTGAGGGAGGAGGCTGACATTTCTTATCCCTTCTTAGAAATTACTGAAGCAATGGTGCATAGAAGAGTTAAAACACAAGAAGTTTGCTCACTATGAACAAGGAAAGGGCTTTGTGTGAAATAAATTATGATAATGCTCTTAGCCCACACACAGCCTTTTAGCACCATGTTCTTCCTCTGCCTCCCTTATCCTACTACAAGCTTCTAACTGTAGTAGCTATGTGAGGAATGGGGTGGGGGGGAATAACAAGTACATCAGTGTAAGTACCTAACACATCATTTTTCTATTTGGGTTCAGGGTAACAATGTTCTTCAAATATGCTAATAAGTACCAGGGAGCATCATTGAGAAAACAGTCACATTATTTCCAGAGAGATAGCCTTTTTGATCTGATGGCACAAAAATGATTGTGTTATGAGCATCCAAAAGATTAAGCTCTTGCATTCCTTCATATCTCATATTTTGCCACCATTTGTGTATTTAACAGACCCCATTCGTAGCAGAAACTATCTGGATGTAATAGTCCTCGAAAAATGAAATGACATATAACACTTGTTCCCAAATGGTGGGACAGGACCCCCAGGGGGCATGAGAGTTACTCAGGGGATGGGGGTGGACATGAGATTTGGTGGCCCTGATCCCTCCTCTTCCTAAATGTTTTTATGTGTTAAATTTGTATATTTATGTGGTAAATTGAGTTAAATGTTGAGTTTACTTAAATAAAAC
Organism: Urosaurus nigricauda; assembly: GCA_034509955.1. Taxonomy (NCBI): domain Eukaryota; kingdom Metazoa; phylum Chordata; class Lepidosauria; order Squamata; family Phrynosomatidae; genus Urosaurus; species Urosaurus nigricauda. The sequence goes on from JAOEGL010000006.1 coordinate 109,775,642, forward strand.
TGTTTAAATTTGAACAATGTTATTTCCTTATAAATTGTTAAAACATGAATATACATAAATGTGCAAATGAAAATACACACACTCAAGAAAGATTTTTATTCATATACTACATTGAGTCGGGGGGTGACGTCCATATGTAGATGTAAAGGGGGTCACAAGGGTAAAAAAATCTGAGAACAACTGACACATAAAAGCCTCCAGATTAGATGACTGTAATATGATACATGTAGAGCTTCCTTCTGAGACCTCTTCGATTTTGCAGTTAGCTAAAAACATAGCTGCTACAGGAATGGATATTGGCATCACATCTTGCCAATTCAAAAGCAGCCATACTGGTTCTTGATCCATCCTATGAACAATTCAGGTTGCTAGTGTTTAACAGTAAAGCCATTTGGACTGTAGAACCTAAAGCATCACCTGCCTCCATATTGATCCATCTTTACATTAACATCTTTACAACCCTTAATTTTAGCTGAAGTGGATGGTAGTACATTACAGAGCCGCCTCAAGTCTGTGGCTGAAGAATACTATCTCAAGAAGCACTCTCTCCTTTTAATTCTCCAAAACACTTAATAATTTCACTAACTCTGAAACGGTTTTTATATGCTGCTTCTACCCACTATGTACTCTTCATATTATGTTCTGTTTTTATAGACTGCATTCTACTTTTGTTGAAATGTAAGCTTTACTAGGAACAGGGCACTGAAGAGCAGGATACAAATTCCACGAGAAAGAAGTTAAGTGTTGTGATCCCAAAATAAAAAGAAAACTGGGGTTAAATAAAGAAATTTGATGCTGCCTCGCTATTACACAGCATCTTTCTTGATACTACAATGCTGAAGTGAACTATATGGCAGAGTACAACTACACATCTTCTTGTGTTTTATAGCAGACAATTGTCTACTCATAAAGAGAAATGCAACAATAATGATGGCTAGTTTTAGATCATACATAAAAGACAGAGCCTGGAAAAGTTACTGCTTGGATACACCTCCCAGAATTGAGCTGACATGAAGATCCAAGCAGCCATAGTCCAAAAAGAAACTTTTCTAAGTTTGCTTAAAGGGTTATTAGAACAAAGTGTTTAAAGTTTGTACAATCCTCTTTAAGATAGGAACCCTAAAAGAAGGGCTGTTCTTACTAGCTGAGTTTGGAAGGAGTGGGATTGCTGGGAAGGAAAGCAGTTGCAGTTGCCATAGATGAAGTTCTTTTCACCAAGGTTGCTATACAGCTAAGCAGCATATGTAGAAGAATCCTGCAATCAAATCTTGCACTAGCACCTCAATGGAGGAATATGGGTTCAATTTACAATATACCGTAATTTGTTGTATGGCTGTTGTTGTTTAAGGAATAGAGTTAGATTGTAATTATGTTTGCAGTACTCATTTATAATTTGTCTCACTAAACCAAGAGATGAACACTTGTTAAGTTCAGTAAAATGAGTAACTGGATGTGATTACAAAAAATAAAAATAAATAATTTAAAAAAATCCCTGAAGCAGTTATGATCTCATTTCCCCAGATCTGGGAAGGGGTTCTTCTACAGCTGAAAGGGAAATAACTTATTTTGCATTAACCAATGAGCACCACTCCCCACTTCGCCTTCCTGTCATTGTTTAGTTTCTGTTCCCTCTTATTTTTCATTTGCTTAGTTTCTCATTTCTACACTGCAATTCCTTATCTATACATTCCAAAAGGATTGCCATACACTCCTCCTTTGTTTTGACTGCATATGTATTCCCACAAGAAAAACTTGGATGGAGTTAAAGCAGAGAACAACTTACTAAATGAAAGGTAGAAAATTTTCAAAGTATACTGTAACCATCTTACATCAAACCATTTATAAACCAATTAAATTCCAAAATAAGCATCAAAGAAATTCAAATAAGTTTAATATATATCTGCAAACTAAGAAACCCAAATATCCCTCATAACATTATCATTTAATAAAAATAATTCTAATAACAACATCCTGCAGCCTTCGGTTTCCCCCATCACTGTTTTATTAGATAGGATTAAGAGGTTTCTGTATTTTTTATTCTTTAACAGTCTTATAGTACATCCAAGTTATTAATTCTCAGTCAAAGGATTAAAACAAAGGCAACCATTCACTTAAGTTCATGACCACCACATTACCTACAGACATTTCCCACAAGACCACTACTCTTTAAATTTTGGTATTTATGCAACAGTTGGCAGCCAGTATTGTGTAGCAGTTTGAGTGTTGAGCTAGGACTCCAGGAGACCAGGATTCAAATCCCCACTCAGCCACAAAAACCCACAGGTTTCTAAGATGAAGGCAGTGAAGAACCTCCTTTGAATAAATCTTGCCAAGAAAGTCCTATGATAGTGTTATCCTAAATCAGAGTTGACTTAAAGGTGCATAACAACATGCGGAAGGAGATACATTTGTGAGCATTTTCACATGAAATTATACAGATTACCCAAACCTGAGAAAAATCTATGTGATGTATCTTTCTGAAAAAAAGGGCAAAGAACTTGAACTTTTAAAAAAATGTGCCCAACTATTGCCATTACAATTATTGTTCTTAGTGTTGTCAGATGGTTCCCATATCAGTGGAGTGGTAAATGTTCTCTGAGTTTAAAGGGATTACGGGGGTCGGGGGTGTTGAACTGCTTTGAAGGACTTTAACTGGTCTGTTACACATTAAAACATATAGCATAATGAAGATATATGGAGGGAGTGAAAGGAGAGGCCTAGCAACACCATCGCACTTGGCCTCAAGTTGAAGTGCCCTTTCTCCATGGCAACACCATCTGGCCTAGAAGGGAGTCAAAGGAGAGGCCTAGGAACACCATTGGCATTGGCCTCAAGGTGAAGTTGCCCTCTCTCTATGGCAACACCATCTTGCCAAGGAGGGAGTGAAAGGACTGGCCAAACTCCATCGGGCCTGTCCTAGATTAAGAAGCAGAGCCCTCCCTCCATGCCATCTGCTTTGGTCCAGGTGTCAGAGGGAGAGAAGAACTGCTGGACCTGATCCCCTTCCCCACCACCTTTCCCTTCTCCTTTTGTGTCGTGTCTTCTTAGATTGTAAGCCTGAGGGCAGGAAACCATCTCATTAAATATAATAATTGTAAACCCCTCTGATAGCCTTTAGGGCTGAAGAGCAGGGTATAAAATAAATAAATAAATAAATAAATAAACCAGAGTGCATTTACACCCACAGACATAGAAGCCATGAGCTACCGCTGATTTTAGATACCATTACATGGGGAAGAATATTTTTCAAAAACATATAGACTTGTACAGCAAGCAAGATCTTTTCAATCCCAAATAACCTGTTATACCACACTCTTCATTTTGTCACTGTTATTATAGCTACACAGAATCCACCAAAATGTGAACTCTTTTTTAAAAAGAACCCTGCTTTCAAATGGAAATGGTTGCTTTTTCTGCACAGCAAATGAAGCTGCTGCCTGGTATATTGTGTTTACCAATACTGTTATTCAGAAGACAATGCCAGGGAAAACTGGCAGCAAAATGGAAAAAGAATAACTAAAATGCTATGCAATTCATATGAAAGGAAGCTGCCTGCTCAAAGGACTCATAGAAGCCAAAACAGTGCTGTAGCATTTCATCACCTCAATGAGCCGGTCTCCAGCCTTTAATCTTCCATCTTGAATAGCTGCACCTCTTGGAAGGATGTTTTTCACATAAATTGGAGCTGAACCGCCAATGGGAACATCTCTTGAAGTGATGCTAAATCCTAGGCCTTCTGTACCTGCATGAATGATTTAAAAGTATAAGTTTCTCAGTGCTGGCCTGTACATGATGTCTTAAAAGAATATTTGATGCCTATCATGACACTTTTACATACACTCACTTGCTTTTCTTCCTTTCCTCCAATATTTAACACATGGATAGAAAAAGAAATAAATCCCATCCCTGCAAGTGAGTATTTAAATCAGACATTACACACACACATAAAGATCTCTGGCCATTAACTGGATATAGAGTTTGAGTTTCTTACAACTTTTTTTCCTTTCAGATTTCATAACTCCTACCTTTAAGTATATTATATTTGGCTGCCAAATTAAAAAACAAACAAAAAAACCCACAAAATAGACCTGAAGTAAAAAAATACTGGTATTTCTTTCCCCAGTAACGGCTTACTTGTTCATCCTGGTTGAGCCTTTGATGACAATATCCACAGTTACTGGGTGTCCTGATAATCTAAGCAGACTGCCTATCCACCAGCAGACTTTATCTTTTCTTATTTTCCTACCTATTTTCACAGTTTCTTTACTAAGGGACTAATTCTGGCCTTGGTATTGGGTGGAGATCATCATCTTAATTATATGTTCACTACTGATTCCAGTTTACATAATCATAGACACAGGTAAAGCATGCATCCCACCTGAAAGAAGCAAGCAGTTAAAATATGAACAACTCCATTGAAATTCTCATAAGGGCAACCTACTAGCCCACTAGCCACTTTACAAGACAGACAGACATATGGTAGGTTTCAGACTGGAATCTTTTGCATCCCATGTGCAGATAGTGCAGGTTCATTCAGGGAACTTGTGGAGGCCTATGATGCTTTTTCTCACTGGACTAAGATCTTCCCCAAAAGACAAAATATGACTGGTATTGAACTATGAGCAGAGCAAACTAAATAATGCCCATTTTAGGTGATCAGCAGTCTGTTTTTGGTAATTTGCATATTAAAAATAGTAACTATAGAAGACTGAATTACAGTCCTACTGGGAAAGAAAAAGGGAAATGATTGGGACATACAGAACCCATACTGTATACGGTTACTTGACTTAACTTTTAGCAGTTCCCAAGGTATTTTGAAAGTAGCATTAAAACTTCTTCTGTCTTTGCAGGAGTACTTTTTTATGTTTGAAATTCATAGTATTGAAAAATGTTGTTTTGTTCCAGCAACAGAAGAGGTTTTTATACAATTTGTGAAATATTTTGAGAGCTGCAGAGCAGATGAGGTAAATATAAATCAAGGAACCTTAATGTACAACAAGAATATCAAAACACTCATATCCTAGCATCTTCTCCTACGAGATTATTGGCTTCAAGATAATATACAAATCTCACAGTCACTATGCTTGGAAAGTAAACATCTTTAGGACCTGTAATCATATTTCTCAATAAAGAGTGCCATTTTATTCTTACTTGGAGCAGGGAATCTGTGGGGTATGTACTGTATATACTCATGTATAAATCTAGAAATTTTAGTCACAAATTGACTCCAAAAACTGAGCTGACTTATCCATGGGTAAGTTCTGTACTCTACTTTAGTTCTTATTTAAAAAGAACCACCCACTGGTAAAAGGAAAGAGTGTCATTTGTTCCGGAAGAACAGGATTAGCAATATGTGCCACCATGAGTGAAATATTGGATTAAAATGCACTAACAAGAAATTAAGACAATAATTCAGTTTTCTTTTTGTTACTTTGGATATAGATAATGCATTTTTTGGATCTGAAGTGGGGATATATTTAAAACAGTGATTGATTGATTGATTTTTTTAAGGAACCTAAGATAGTTTACATAGTTTGCATTAGCTACAGGAATAGTGAGAGTACAAATAACGCCTACATTTTAAAAAAAATGAAATAGACTAGTGTATATACTCATGTATATGCCTAGAAATTTTAGTAAAAAATTAATCCAAAAACCCTAGATTGACTTATCTTTGGGTCAATCTTAAGTTTTTTAAGTCTTATTTTTTTAAAAGAAAGAAAAAGAATCATACCTGTCTCTCAGTGGCAAAATGCAATATGGCACTCTGCCCCAGGAGCACCTAAAAGAAGCACCAACCCCCTCTACTCTCTCTGATGTGGCACCACTTCTGACTTTTGAAGATCTGGGCAGAAAAATGGCAGCAGTGGCAGCTCTTTGGTGCTTCCCTCAAGGAACGTCAAGAGGAACTTGTGTATGTTTGTCAGCTTTTCTGAGTTAAAATCAGGCAAAGCTATCACCTTAAAGTTAAAGGCCAAAATCACTGCGAAAATAGGGCGGTGGCCTCTGGCTGGCACCTCTAAAAGGGCTGGCTCTTGCCAACTTGGCAAGCCTCGGCATGGCTTCTGGCCACTTTGGGGATATGTGTCATCTAAATGCCACTCCCTCTCCCAAGTGGCCAGAACCACTTTATTTGGCCCATCTGTTTTGGCCCATAGTCACCATAGTTTTTGCTTTGCCTTTTCATCCATTTTAACATGTGTGTGTTCTTAGACCTGCCTGTGCCTGGCCTCCTCCCTAACACATTGCACAGCAACCATTTATCCCTTCTGTGCTGGATCAGGCTGTCCCTCTGTGTTGGTGTCAGAAGAAGACCAGAGAAACCATAGAGGACAGATAGACACTGAGGGTAGCCGTGAATTGGGAGAGAAGGAAGAGTTAAAGGTGAGGCAGGGGGAAAGGGGGATAAAAGAGGAGGATGAGGTGACCGAGAGAGGGGAACACGAAAAAGGAGGCAGGGAGAAGGCAGACACACACAGGGCAAAACTGGAAGGGGTCCACTGGACAAGCAGCTTTGGTAAAATGAGGTGGTAGGTCTCAGACTGGGAACCTAGGGCCAGAAGGGCTGAGAGATCCAGTTGTAGAAGGGTTCCTGGGCGAGTATCCTAGGGCTAACCAAGGGATGCTGACCTTCATCTGTCCTATTGGAACCCTGCCTCGTTCTATTGGAACTATAGAGGCCGTGGTTGGCCCATGAGAGGATCCCCACTAGGGGAGAATAGCTGGGGGACAAGTAGATATGGTGGGCAGAAATTTGGGCACCCTCTTTTGTTGTGTGGATTCTCATCTCAAATACTGGTGGGGGACTGTGAAGTAACAGCCACCAGGAGTCCGTGAGTTGAGTTAAAATAATACATTTGGTTAAAACAGTAAATACAGCTACGTTCTCTTGTTTCTATGTCTTCTACTACAGAACCGGGCCGTAAGGTGCCAACAGGCAGCGTGCCCTGTCCAGCCATCCAGCTTTTAAGGTGAACACAAACAGTTATGCTTGCTGGAATTTTCTAAGTTCTTTGGAATAATTTTCCTTTGCTTCAACTTTTACACTCATGTGTCATTAATGGTGATGGATAAATAGAACTGCAGATATATTATAATTTTTTAAAAAGGCCTGGGGAAGGGAAAACACCATGAGGAAGGCCATTGCCTCCATACACTGAGACCCTTGGCTGACCCTTCTGATATAAAGGAGGCTGGACTGGGTAGACTGTTAATTCTAACCCAGCAGGTTTCTTATATTATTAAAGATATATCATATGACACATTTCTTTTCCACCTAGTTTTAATCAACTTAATCAGTCCATCCTATCAATAAACAATGTGAATTAATTCCTTATTCTTTTTTTAAAGCCCAGCAACATTCTGTTTCATAAGCCACTGATGTCTTGATCAGTTTTGCCTTTTGCATCTTTTTCTGAACAAGTAACTTATGTTTATTATTAATATTCCATTCATTTGGGTCCTGTTGGCAGAAATATTTCTGTTATCTAAGGGACTGAGGTGACACTTTACATCTTACTGCTCCTTTTTTTCTTTTTTGATGATTCTGAGCTAGTTCAGTTTTAAAGAGTGTAAAATTAAAATGGTATGTTGTTTGTAGTTAGTTGATGAAAACACACAACAAGCTCCACTATTTATCAGGCTGAGCTGAGCTAGTGGGTAAGTATCAATGTACAGGAAAGAGTGAGTAAATTATAAGAGAAGTAAGAAATTGTGAAGAGGCTAAGAGGGAAAGCAATTCATGAGAGTTGCTTTAACTATGCTCCTGCCCTCCTCATTCAAGCCTACAAGAAGCATTTCAACAAGTTATAGAGTCCTCTATCACCATCAACACATATAGATGATAACTACATCTGTAAAGTTACCTTACAAGACTAACTCTACCAGGATCTAATTAATATCACATTGCAAAGGAAAATGCAAAGGCAAAGCCTAGAGAAAACAACATTGGAATTCCATTCTCAAAGACTGTCTAAGCTAGTAGACACAGCTCATTTTTAATTCATCTTGTCAATCACCATAGTCCACAGTTTTATCTCTCCCATTAATATTATAAATTGATGGTTATAAAGCACCAAACATTTTCTAAGTATTGTACAGGTATGAAATGACAAGACAACCCCTGCCTGTTGGCTCCTGTGCTAATCAGACATGATTCAAAGGAAAAGTAATGGGGAGGGAAGAAGAAAACCAGCACTGGAGAAGTAGATGGAGCCAGACAGACCTTGCCCTGGTCACTTTTCCTGGCAAGATACTCAGTGGCCCTTTCCTTCTATATAACAGAAAAAATAAAGAAGGCATACTTGGCATTTGAAAGGCAGCATTGTGTAGTGCTTTGAGTACTGGACCTGGACCCTGGGAGGCCAGCATTCAAATCTCCCCTTGGTTATGGAAATCCATTGGGTAATTTTGGGCAAGTCTCACACTCTCAGCTTGAGGAAGGCAATGGCAAACCCCCTCTGAACAAATCTTGCCAAGAAAAAAACATGATATGTTTATCTTAGGGTTGTTGCAAGTCAGAAATGACTTGAAAGCAAACAATTACCATTTCTTTTGCACATTTTTAATAATTTTTAAAAGGGGCACCACATACCCTGGTTTTCTGAGGCAAGCTCCTAATCTGAACTTGTCTTCTATTTGCTAATACAAGTTCACTTAAAGAAATGTAGAAAAGTAAAGCAAGGGCTATGAGGTTGCCCACTAGCATTTAGCATATAGAAAACAGACTGAGCAGAAAATAGTATATTCTACAGTAAAATATTTATAATGCCTTTTTTTTTAAAGTAATCTATACATATACACTAGCACATGGAAATGTTATGCAAGTCTGTGCTGCCTCAGTGTTAGATTTTAAAAAATCTTTCCTGTCAGTTTTCTCAAGAATCTGTACCAAAAATGTTAGGTAGATCAATGTCATCAACAACATGCAACAGATGCCACTGTTCAGGTCATCATCAGAGACTGTTCAGGTCATCCCATTTTGCATTCCCCCCCCCCCCACCAACTCTCCAAAATACACATACAGAACTTGCCACTTGGTTAGTGATGCTGTGAAGCAGAGTCTTTCCATTGTGACTGCCTGGGAAACTCTCTCCCATCATTGTATTGTAATTTTATTTTATAGCAGTGAACTGTGTGTGATGTTATGATTCTTTGTGTTTTGCCTGTTTTATGCTAATTACTGTAAAACTGATTGATATGTGCCCTGTTGAGAAAGGGGCACACATACCTTCAACTATATAAGTAAGAAACTAGTGGACTGATCAATGCTGAAAGTTCATTGAGCAAAATGTTCTTTCTTACAGCATATCTATGACTTCAGAGCAGAGCTGAGCTTTCAAACTAATTGCAGTCCCCACTACATTTGTTCTATGTGTTCAATGAAGGATGAGTGGAGTGAGGAGTTTGTACATATAAATTTATAGCAGACATGACGAGCACCTTGACTAGATACAAACATAACAAATATGAGAGGAAGTTCTAAAATATTTGTCTCTGTTTCAGTGCTGTTAGTGTAATTAATGGTCAGTTCTGAGTTAAACAGGTTTCTGGACCAGCGCTTCCTACAATTTCTTTTGGTATTCAGATCACAATCAGTTTTGAAAAATGGGTGCTAACAAAGGGCCTCAAAGATTCTCCTCCTCTTGGAAACAACAATAACAAAATACTACTCTGCTAATGCTTGAAAAGTACTTTGAACACCCTTCAGCCATTAACTGATTATTATCTCTTAGTATCTCCATGTGGGGCAGGCTGGAATGTATCCAAGTTCTTGTCTTCTTTTAACTTAAGAGCTTGTAAACAATAAAAAGTGACACATTTTTCAATTAATGTTCTATGTGTTTAATTAATTTCATTCTTGCTAGGATCTACTAGTGAACAGAATCTAGTACTAGGACTATGAAACTTCTGTATCAATTGCTTAATACTCTGCCTGCCCCCCCCATCCTCAGTATTTAGATCAAACCAACTATTAGATATGGACAGGTATCAGCACAGATCTTTTATTTTCTATTAATCAAAGGTACCTACACAACACTGATAATAGAGAAAAGTGCTAGAAATGATCCAACGTCTGTAGAAAATTTTAAAAGGTTAAAGGATGACTAAGAAGTTTGTCACACAGGGCACTTACTTCTGCCCAAATGTTCCCAAACGATTGCTCAAGTGTTGCAGAAAAGTTTCAGAAGCGCCAAAGGTGGGATCATTTCATAGAGGCTTCCTGCTTTTCTTCCGTTGTGGAAGCATTCATGGGGAAGCCTCAGAAAAGCCATTTCTATTAATGGGATCTTTCGTTAATAAAAATGGCTTTTCTGAGGCTTCCTCTCGAACGCTTCTGTGATGGAAGGAAAGCGGGAAGTCTCTATGATGTTTCAGAAGTGTGACAGATGATCCCACCTCTGGTGCTTCTGAAACATTTCTGCAACACTTAGAGAACACCTGGGCAGTGGTAAGTGCCCCATGTGATAAACTCCTAAGTGAGATATTTCCTCCTAACCCAAAACAAAACATTCAGAAATTTAAGCTATTTTAGTTTGATTTCCGATAACACTGGATAAAATAACTAATGCTGGGATAGGTCAGTATGAACCATGATGTAGCCATTTGAATGCTGAACTAGGACTCTGTGAGATGAAGGTTCAAATCCCTGCTTGGCCATGGAAACCCACTGTCTAATGTAGGAAAAGTCATTCTCTCTCTCAGCCTTAGAGGGGAAAAAATGGCAAACTCAACACTCAAAAAGATCTTCCTCTTTTCAAGCTTTGTTTATTGCATTGTTAAGTGAAGATACACTATTGGAACAGTGAAAGTCTGTGTTTCTCCAACCTTCCTTCACCATTCTCCGAATGCTGATGCTTTTGTAACAACGACCAAATAGGAGCTTCACTGTCATAGGCTTTAACTGCCAAGGTGTATCTCTAACAGTACAATGACACTCTTTGAAGCTGATGTTATAGTCTTCTTATTGGGGACTGCACTTTATGTGCCAAGGTGGGCTTCATTAATGCAAATTTCCCTCTATGTTTCGTAGGATGTTTTCAATCATGCTCTCATTTGTGTACAGGTGTATTTCTATGATACAAATTTCTCACAACTTGTATGGGATACAAGTTTCCTATAATCACTCAACTTTTAGGGAGCATTTTACAGCCATCATTTTTATACTGTATTCTTCCATTGAGCAAGATTTGAACTTGTTGTATAAAAAGTATACAATATTTTGGGGGGGGGGGGGTTCAGTAGAGGGATGACAGTAATAGAGCAATGACAGTAATGAAAAGTTGATGATTACAGGCCCATTTGTGTCCCTGCTGTTTTTTGCCAATAAGGTACTATTCTATTCTGGTTCAGTGAATTGTTCATCAGACTCAAATGCTACAGTCTTGTGTGCTTCATTAGGAGCCCATTATACACAAAACGAAACTAGTGGGAGAGGAGACAACTTAAACATTGCAATGTCATAGGGATCAAGACAAAGTTGCTCTGTTTTAATTACATCCTTTTTCAGAGTACTAAGATTATATGATTTTAAGATTCTGTTATATGGGAAAGCCACACCTCTAGAATCACAGATACAAAATTATAGTAATTGTGTGAGGAAATGACCAGTTGAAAACCTGAACTGGTCATTTGAGAATGAAATGGCTGCAGCTGCATGTCCAATCAACATAATTACACAAAGTATTTGGAATGCCTGTTTGCTGAAGAAATTGAAAGAATCCGGGCCACCTTGCATGATCTCTAACGAAGGACATGTCCTCTAGGCCTGCAAGTACACCATGACAAGTGGCCTCCTATTTTTTAACCAATTGAATAAAAAAAATGGATTAGCCACAGTATCGATAGCTACATTACTATAACCTTTGGCTCCACTTTTTAACCATTCACCCACTCCAATGTCAGTGTTTAAAGGATCACGTGTGGAGATTGGAAAAGACATCTTTTTGGACTACAATCATCAGAATTCCTGGCCACATGATATCATAAACACTATTCAGGAAAAAGGATGAACAGCCTTACTTTCTATGAGAAATGGAAGGCTACTTTCTAAAATTGGGCTGTCTGATTAGATTGTAAAGTAACTCTGATGGCTGTTAGGGGACACTGGTACAGTAGAAGTATGTTTTTGAACTTGTAACCATACTGAGGAGATGAGAAGCAAAATATGGTCATAGTATATACAGTACCTTCTCTCTTTTGTGCTGTTCCAGCAAACTCATTGGATTTAACAATGGTGCAGCACTGACCTCAATGCTACTGAACATGGCTGGTGTTAATAACTAACATAGTAATTCTAGAGTTTGTTTTAAAAAGCCAGTATAATATAGTGGTTTGAGTGGCATTGGACAATGACTTTGGAGACCCGGACTCAAATCCTGGCTAAGCCATGGAAATCAACTGAGTGGCCTTTGGCAAGTCATAGATTCTTAAGAGGGAAGCAAAGGCAAACCCCGCAACAAAATCTTGCCAAGAAAACCCCATGATAGGTTTACATTAGGGTTGTCATAGATCATAAACAACTTGATGACACACAACAACAACAACAACAAGGTTTTGATGTAAGCCAGCTAGTCTAGGGGAACAGCTGCTACTGTACAATATGGATCTATCAATACAACACATTCAGGAACTTTTCTGATTGAAACCAGCTGCTGATATGCAGCGTGAGTTTGTATGAACCACAAAGACTGACAGAACTGCAAAACTTTAGTAATATTAGAACTTGAGCAATAACCCTTAAATCTGTATGCTAGACGCTCAAACCCCGACCTTTAACAAAAGATAAATAGATATCAATTTTCATTTAAGAAAAAGCCAACAAACATTCTGCATTGACAGAAGCATATTACTGACCTTCTCTTCTGACTTTATTAAACAGCTAATTCCTATGAAAGATCAGGGTATTTGAAAATGCCAAAATGGCAATAAATATTAAGAAATCATAACAAAAGCAAGCACAATTACTGTAGGACTACCCTACTTTGTCATGTTAGACAACATAGTTCACACAGCTTGCAAAAAGAACAGCTTTAATAAGGAATATTTCTTTCTTCCTGTGACTCTTCCTTTCATATCTGAACAGGGGCAATTTGCACACTCTAAATCATTATTTTAAATAGATTGACTAAATAAGAGGAGAATTCCACAATGATGGCATATATATGTGTATATGCACTAACATGCCTACAAGGAAATTTTAATCTAATGATGGTAATTGGTGAAATAACTGCTGCCTGTTAGCCCAGAAGAAAGCACGTTTGTTAGGTTTCTATAAAGCTTGTCATGTTGTAATATCCTTCATTAAAAATAATCAAAGACAATCAACAGCTCCATTCTGCTCATATTTATAATAAACTACTTGGGGGTATACTTAAGCACTCTGCTTCATTTGTTGTGCCACATGCACATTCGCAGCATAATCAAATGAGAACTGAGGCACAAGACATTTCTTGTTCCATGGTGAACTTAAAAAGGGGAGGAAGCCACCGTTCTAAAAAGGAATCCTGTCTACTTACATCAGACAGACCATGCCATCATGAATAATTAATTCACAGCAACAGGATTTATGAGTGAGGAAATACTTTGGAAATGAAAGGTCAGGAAAAACCTCTTTACCTGGAATAGATCAACTATGCAGAATTTGAATTTCTGTCTGAAACTTCTTGGGTATTTTATACAGAAAAACAATAGTGGTGACATTGCAGGAAATAACCAGCCTCAAAACTAGCTGGGGCTAGTTGTTTTTGGTGGTATAAACTCTATATTTACACCTTCGTTGCAGTCCTTTAGGAAGCATTTAAATAACTGTTTTTAGTGACATCCTCCTAAAAGGTTACGGAGCAGCAGAGAAAAAAATCATTTTGATGTAACTTGTAGAGGATTTTAAAATTCATATTTTAATATTATCTGCTGGCTCTTATTATTTGTATTTACAGACTTTTTATGGAATGACCTGAGAAAGATCACCTATACAGTACATAATTTGTAATGCTGTATATTGTACATAATGCTGTACATTGGGATTTCCTAAGAAATAGTTCAGAAATGTCAACTGTCTCAGAACAAGGGAAGTAGGATTCCCAACTGAAAATCACTATATCTGTCACACCAAGATTTTCACTCTTTTCCTGGATAATTTCCTGATTCTGGTGTTAACCTTCAAAACTTGGATACTCTATATTAATTGTCTTTTTTTGTAGGTTGTTTTTTTAAAAAAATGACTAAGCTCCTAAAGCAAAAAAGGAAAACAAGCATAACAAAGTGAATTCAGCTTTAAAGAATTTGATCTCTGCAATCAAGACATGCAAAGATCACATTTCAATAGAGCACTAGGCTCACTTAGAACTCATTCATTTAAATGAGATTACATGTATCTAATTCCATTTTGGGCATTAGCCAATACTCCCAACCCTAATTAGACTTTCATAGTTCTAACTACAGTAATGTAAATATCTTGACATTATCAATTCTAAGCCAATTTGATGGTTTCAATCATATCTTTGATAATGGTATCATCATAATCAATCTCATTTTTGTCCTACATATCTAGAAATAGCAAATACAAATACAAACTATTTAATTAAAAAAACCAATAAAAATAAGACAATCCTTTGTAATTATCAAAACAGGGACAATCCTATCTATCTATCTATCTATCTATCTTAAAAAGCAGCAATGGGGAGCTAGCCATAAACAACTAAAAAGATTATTTAAAATGCTGCTTCTTAAACTATCTGATGTGTATGACTGGCAATTTCCCCTTCAGATCAATATGCCAGAATCATGTACCATATGTGTACTCACTGGCTATGACTTTTTTTTTTTTTCATTTTCTGGAAATTTTCCAAGGACCAGCAGATGATGGCTCATTGACCAACACCAGAGCATGGGCCACCACTCTGAGTAGCATTATTTTCAAATACCTTCAAAATGCTACAGGCATTACTGTGTGGTGTTGAGATTTGGGTGTGAACCTAGATTCAAACCATCACTCAGCCATGGAAGCTCATTGGGTGATCTTAGGCTAACCACACATCTCTCTCTTTTCTCTAACAAACATAGAGCATGATTGTGAAGGTGAGATCAAAGAGAACCTTTTTTTAGACATTTGTAGCAAAGATAGTATATAAATGTATATAAATACTGCTCACAGTAATAAAATGAGGCCATGAAAGGAGGTGACAAAGGAACTGCTCTAGGAATCAATTTTATTTAGGCAAGCTTTTAACAGTTAGGCAGGGAAGGTTCTCATTTAGATTTATGTTTGATCTGTTTTTAATTTTTGTATGATTTTTAAATGATTTTATAGTGTTTTAATGTGCAAATTTTAAATGGTTTTAAAACCATTTTTTGTAAACATTTTTAACTTTTTTGTTTCTGGATGCCACTTTGGATCCCACCTTGGGAGAAAAAGGCATCCAAATGAAATGAAATGAAATAATAAATAAATAAATAAATAAAGTATTCCATGATTTGGGTGTTATCCTAAAAAGGTCTTATCCATGTTGCTGTACCCTGCCCCACCACACCCCAAAACGTATGTGGAGAAGGGCTTCCAATAATAATCCAAGTGTCTTGGTAGCATATGTATATAACAAAAGGGAAATTACAAGCATGAAGCAGTAAAAGCCATTTAACATACACATTGCTTGCTGTAGTTGCACATTGAAATGGGTACAATAGAAAAGCTGTTTGAAAACTGTTATGTTTCATAGGGTTAGCCCTAGTTATACCAATATAGTGGTTGCATTCTAAAATTGCTATTGTTGTGTGTCTTCAAGTAATTTCCATCTTATGGTGATTCTAAGGTGACTGTATCACTGGTTTTTGTTTGTTTGTTTGTTTTTTGGCAATATTTGTGAAGAGAGGGGTTTGCCTTTGTCTTCCTCTGAGGGTGAGATGGTGAACCCAGTAGGTTTCCATGGCCAAGAGAGAATTTGAACCCTAATCTCCAAAGTCATAGTCCAACAATCGAATGACTGCACCACACTGGTGTACACTAATCCCTCCACATTTGTAGGGTTGGATTATTTGCAGATTATTGTACCTGCCACCATCTCCACTGCTGTCCTATGCCACTTTTAACAGGGAGGGACTTCAATAACACTGGTATAAGTGGGAAGAAACCAAACTGGTGGGGTGGCTGGGCCTGGCAGTACATGCATCCCTTTGCTTGCTCATGCAAGGCAATGGGGAAGAAGCACAAGGAGTCAGAGAGCATATTCCCTTGCTCATATCTGCAGGTGGGCTTGGGAAAGTGGATGGTATGGTGCACATTCCCTCACTCACTTCTGCAGACAGACAAGGGAAAGGGGGTGGGACAGGTCTCACCCCATCCAATGAGCAAGAGAACATGTGTGCACTCAGGCCCAGCTACCTTGCCAGCACAGCTACCTGGGGAGGGGGAGAGATATTCATGGTTTTTAAACTTTCATGGGGGTCCTACACCCTAAACCCCACAAAAGTTGAGGGTTCACTGTAATTGCCAAAGAATATTCTAAAGAAAGCCCCATGTAGGGGTCAAAGCAGTAATCAAATATTTGCCAGTACTTTGTGCCACAGCTATTTGCACTCCCACTGGTTATCACTGAGAAGCTATAAAATGTTGTTTAGTCCTCTCAACAGGCAAAATTACTGACACAAATTATATGAACTTATTTCCTTATTCAAAAAAATCTGAAACCTGTGTAACGTCTTAGTGATGGTTCCTTTTTATTTATTCCATAAAAGATGAAAACATTGGTAAATCATTCTCGTGTCTGACTTTATATTTATAAGTACAACAATTCAACACTCAGCTAGTAATACTGTGTTTTCCCCCAAAGCATGTCATCTTAAGCTGATGGCCTTAAGTATTTTTGAAGGCGCATCAACAACAGAAGCAAACTGTCAACTCAACCTTATGTCATCCAAGTTTGTAGAGCTTAAAACTCAGTAACCAGAAACAAGCAATCTGGTAGTTCACATGAAGTTCACAGAAAACAAGGCATAATCAAAGATGGAAAATAACAACTTCAATCATGATTAAGCCAAAGTAAGAGTCCCCCTAGACTTGTTCCATGTGGGAAAGTGTCTTGTTAATTTTTCATTTAAAAAATATCTGACACTATGCTAAACCATTACATAGAGCATAAGGAAAATGGTATTGTTTGCCAAAACAACACAGAAGTGGAAGTGGGATACAACTTCATCCTTCTTCATTACAAAGAATAATGAGTTTTGTAAAATTCACTCATCAACAGTAACTTATTTTAATATATTCTGACAAAGGAACATTGCACCATATACTGACATATTATTATATCTAAACATAAAGATATGACTTATCACACACATAACATGTTACTTATACATTTCCAATACAATCCACCTACCTGTTGGACTTTATTATTATGAAAGCTTATGCTATGACAAAAATGCTAGTCCTTAGGTATAACATTATTCTCTGTTGACTTTTGTGCAACAGACATAGCTATTCCTCTAGAAATCCATCTATATGGAATTTATGAATAACTCAGTTGAGAAATATTTGGTTAGCGATTGTTTGAAATGTCATGTGTGTGCCACTGAAAACCCAGCAATGGAATTTCTGGCTTTTCCCCTTTGAATACATGAAGCCTGACATATCACAAAATGTATTTGAAAGCTTCCTAAAGTTTTAAAGAATCTTGCCATGGAGCTAAAAGATGCTCATGTGAAAAAGAAACCCCAGACTTTGGCTTTGTTTTACCACTTTCATTACTCCTTTTGTGTTACTAATCAAACCACTGAAGTTATTAAAAGATGTTTTGCTTTAGTAAAACAATGCAAAGAAAAATCTGTTCTCAGACAGTTTACCTAACTGTTCCATTACTATTGTGTCCTATGCTGTTATACTTGAAAGAGCAGCAATGGGAGATGTTTATGGATCAGGGCCTCCGTATTTTTCAATACAGATATATATCAGCCTCAAAAAATATCATTTGCACATTTTAAGTAAAGAAACAATCATCTTACCTTTCCTTAATTGTATATTAAGCCGCTTGCCAATCCGTTTGGTGTTATAGCCAGCGTTTGAAGCAGAGGTGATCACTTTTTGTGGTGAAGGTGATGGACCTAAAGGTGGTTTTCCTGATGAATTCACACTCTGAGGTAGTTGTGAGTAAGAGTCCAACTGATCTACTTGATTGCTCACTCGGGGTATTCTTTGCAACGTGTGAAGTCCAGTGTGGTTAATACTTTTATTATCAATATACTGGGAATCAGGGCTAAACCGACTGGAGTAATGAGTGTTCTTCTCACTTTGTGACAACTGCTCATACTGTTCTTTCTTTGCTGCTGGAACCACATGGAACCAGATAATGGGAGTACGCATGGCTTGACGGAACATATGCTGTGCTCTAGGTTTGAGAATGAATAGAAAATTAGCAAATTAAGACTGGCAGACTAGAAGACATTACAAGCATAATTACTGATGTTAATTAGGCATCATGAAATGACAGACATATTGTTGAAACTGAACTGCAAATTGAAAAGACAGGTTTTCTTGGAGTGATTTGTTAAGAAGTGCTTTTTCTTCTAAAGCATATTTCTATTAGGGCTGCATATTTAGAGGGTTTTTTCCCTCTACTTTTTAGTATATTTATCATCTTTTTTAAAAAAAAAATCACTAAGTTTTAAAGGTTTTTTTAAAAAAATATTCTGTCAGATCCTGAAAATCTACACATTGCCAAAATCCTTCAAAATTCCTTAATATTGAACACAGAATATATTTTTAAAATGATATATTGTTTTATGATGGATTGAATTTCATATTGCCATGCTCAATAATTATGCAATGCCTAGTTAGCATTCTCATTTCATTTCTAACATATGTAATTTCAATTCCAACATTTAAACTTTCCTTCATAAACTCTATGTGGCACTAACTGCTCTATATAGGGTTGTATTTGAAAACTTTATTTTGCCCATAGAGCTACAGCCAGATTGTTAACAAGGGCTGGCTTCAGGAAGCACACAACTCCCTTGTTGTAAGAACTTCGTCTGGCCAGTTTGTGGTCACTATTCAAATTGTTGGTGATGAAATAAAAATTTTAGGCTCATGTTAACTGGAGGACCATTCTCTTTCATACAAACTTCTCTACATGTTGAAAACTTCTGGGAGCCCCTTCCCTCTGTTCTCCACTTTCTCAAGCTTGTTTTGTGGGAACAAAAGAGAGGGCCTGCTCACTGGCTGCCACCAGACTATTGAAGTCTCTCCCTAGAGAGGCCAGGAATGTCAATTCTTTTCTCCCCTACCGCCGTTTTTTTTAATATATATACTCTGGCTTTTCTTCGCTAACGAAGAGTCAGGAAGGACTTATCCCACGCTTACTACAAGCGTTTTGATGACTAAAAAGGCCGACCCGAGATAAGCAAGTCCAGTTACAGAAAGCACAGCAGAAAGTCTCCTTGGGGTGATGTTTCCAAGTTGTGGTTCTTTCTGCGTTGTCATTTCTCTTCAAGACCCGTTCAGCGTGAGTTCTCAAAAGAGGCTGTAGCATTGTGGATAGTGTGTCTCCATGCTTCCCGATGTGAGGCCAGGGCAGACCATTGTTGGTGATCAATTTGGCCAAGCTTGAGATGTTGTTTCAGGGAGTCCTTGCATCTCTTCTTTGGGGCCCCCTCTTACACTGACCCATGGCGAGTTCACCATAGAGTACTATTTTGGGGAGGCGGTGGTTCTCCATCCTAGAAACAACAATTCTGCCTCCAAAGTGAAACTTTCCTTCAGTCCTCAAATTCCTAGCATTGCAGGTGAGACAGTAATAATCATAAATGCCTAACTTTATGCTTTCTGTTTTTGCATTCCCTTGGTAATGTTGTCTGCTCTTTTTCTTTTGCTGTCCAAACTGTTTTTTCCGAATGCTCAATTCATGTTTTTATAGTGACTTTAGCTAGAAATAGGGGCACTGCAGAAAAACTTCAAGGACGAGAGCAGAATTCTGATTTAGATGGACAATTCTTCATTTTGCTCCTCTCCCCATAGCTATGACCTTGATATGAGATTTTAAAAAACTTGCTTCTGTTAAAACCTTGATGTGCAAATATTTAAAACCTTACTAACATTTTCAGTGAAGCTTCAGCATCTGTATGCATGGGTGTATTTCTTTTGACAAATTATCTATTTTTGTTTGCAAAATAATAAACATGATAGATGTGAGCACTGCTTCAGTTCTCTACCTATAAACAAGCCAAATCACTCAAGATAATTGGGAGGGGTGGGTTGAAGAAATGGTCCTATAACCATTAGAAAACAAGGCCTAAATTATCAGAAAAAAGATATGTAATGGCAGTCATTATCTTGTAGTTTTGTAGACTGAGTAATTAAAGAAACACTGTAATGATCTACAAACACTTTCCTCTTTACAGAAAGAACTTACTTAGGCAATTTGTTCTAAAACATTTTATTCCTCCCCAAATTACTTCCATGTGTGATAGTTAAAGGTTAAGAAGAGCAATAAACTGTAAGCATGCACTTAACTGTTCAAATCTTCGATTGCGAAGGTCCCCATCATTTATTCTGACAATACAGTCATTTTCATGAAAGAGGTGTTCTTGTTCAGCTTTTCCACCTTTCTCCAACCGCTTTACTAACAAACCTAAAGTTCTGGAACAAAAAAGGTTATATTATTACCATACATGCAATAATTTCAAGGATGCATAGATTTGTTTTGAAGAAAAATTAAAGTATCTAAACACAAAAGTGATGTCATTATCTTATTTGCCCGCTTCTGTTCCCCCATCTCCAGCATAATGAAAAGCTTAAAGATATGACTCATATGATATGCTGTTGCTGAACTAAGTCTAAGTCACTTGCACTTTTTCCTCATGGGAAACACTAGGCCTTTAATTCATGTCAACTTTTCCCATCAATTTTAACATGGGCCAAAGTACAATTAATGTGCAGTGCAGTCCTATACATGTTTGTTCAAAAGAAAGAACCATTGAGTTTTCTTAGTCTTATTCCTCAGTATCTGCATTGGGACTCCAAGTTAATTTGAATCCACACTATTTTCTTGTCATAGTATTATATAAGTATTGCTATAGTAGACTGGGATTTACATGTGAACCATGACCCCACTCCAGACAGTCTACAACAGTTGCACTAAAATAGCCTGTTTGCTATCTGTTATCTTTGATTACAAATGAGAGTGGGAGGAGGTAGCGGCAGAGATAAAAAGAATGGCACCTAAGAGGGATGGAAGGACAAAACATGAACATTTTGCCCCATGTTGGGGCTGGGAATGAAGGACAGATTCTATTACTCTGGAAGAAATTTTCCTTCTCCATTCTGAAAACTAGCAGCTGGACTCTGTTTAGGAGTTACAAATGCCTAACATACGCATCTGTGAATCTCATAAAAGCCAAACTGTTGCAAATGTGAGACTCTATGTGTAACCCTATTTATAACCTACTTTATGGGAGATGTAGGGATATCCCGCAAACCCTATTTACCAGGGAACAGACTCTGCAATCAATGGGGGTTGCCCAAGAAGCATCTGACTGACTTTCCCAACCTCTCAAATGTTGTGTGATCTCCAATGTGAGTAGGTAATTCCACAGGAATGCCATTTCTGCCTGTCACAAAGAAAAGTTTACTCATGAGGTGGGGGGACATCCGTCAACTGCTTCTTTAGTGACAGGGAAGTGAGGATGGAGGGGGAGGTAGTATAGTAATGTAACTACAAGGGTTATATATTCCCAACTCCTCAACAAGATTCTCACCAATCTACTTCTGCACTATTGTTTTGCTTTGTGTGTGTTTTTTTAAGAAGAGTCCATTTAGGTTAGTACTGTACATGCATACTCAGTTTAAGTAGACTGTGTTAATTTCCACCTCATTTAAATAAAGATTCAATTTTGACCAGACTCTCACACCAGCACAAATAAGCAGTGGCCAAATCACACTTTGGCATATCAAATGTAATGTTGTTATTACACTGCTGGCATTTACACTGTCACTGATGATTACCATCATCTTCATATGGCTGGGTGGCAGTTTTGGGTTGTTCATATCTTCAAAGCAAAGGCATATTTGAAGCAATTTTAGACATCAATAAAACATGAGCTGATTATTTCCAGTTTTATCACTGATTATAATTTAAATGTAGAATGAGAATGTTAACATATGTGACTGAGTTTATTTCATTTACACAATTAGGCTAACAAACATTATGAATAGATTTGCCAGCATTAATATGTGAACACTTAGGCTGCACATGCAAAAATATCCACACAACTGCAGCCTCAGACCATCTTTACATTTTCCAATCTTATTTCTATCCATCAAGCCTAGTCTTCTGGCTGTCCAAATTACACAAGAGTAAAGCAGCATACAACTATTACTTCAACAAGGTCATACATTTCCAGACACTTTCCAACTTTGAAGCCTTGCTGATTCCAGTAGTTTCTTCCACCTTCCTATCCACCCACCCACCTCTCTCTCTCTCTCTCTCTCTCTCTATGTGTAAAAGCCTTGGTTTGCAAGTCATACCCTGTCTTCAAAGAAGTTTTGAAATATTAATGGCCAAATGCATTAAAGCAGCTAAATGCATTTTCAAGAAACAGGACACATACACATGAACCAGCATTCTGAGCTTGCACACCAAGAGATCTGGAGATAGACAGGTTTGGAAGGACTGTGATGGACAGGTTATGCAGTGAGGAACAGCAAGCAACAAGGTAGGGTGAGTCGAGGTCGATCACTAGGATGTCACTGAAGTAGATAAGTGATGTCAAGGATGGGTGATGTCATTAACTAGGGAATCCAACAGAGATCAAAAGAGAGAGATGAAGATATAGGAATAGGCAAAGGGATGCAAGAAGGAAATGTACAACATTGATGAGAAGCTGGTAAGGAGTAGTGGCAAAACAACTCAATATTTAAACGAAGTGCTATGGATGGACCTATGGAGGAGCTCTATGAGTGAGAAGAGTATGTGATTTGCATGCCAGTTCAACCCCTGACAGTCTTACATAAATGAATAAGCAACTGGATATTGTACAATACCTCTTTCCAGAAAAGCTGGAGAGAAGCCCTCAGAGAAAACAATGTTACAATAGATAGACAAACAGTCTGACCTAGCACAAAGTGGCTTCCTGTACCACAGTATGAATTATATTCTGGAAGAATAAGGAAGAATTATCATGTATCCTAAGGATTATAGTGTCATTATCTGCTCCCTGATAGGCTAACACTGAATTCAAAGTGAAAGAATGTATGAGTTTCACCTATGACAAATGCATGTGTACTTTATAATATTACCAAATTTGCATCTTTGACCTTGTTTTCCCCACTTTCCTATGAACATCTTCAGAACACAAACAAGGAAAGTTATCGTCACTATCAGCTCAGAAACTATCATTAACAATGTTGGCTCTGCAATAGGTACCAATAGTACAAAACAATATGAGTTGTTAGTAATGTAAAGGTATGACCAGAGGCTTTCACATAGATTACAACGGAGGGATACTAAGAGCTTTATGAATCTACTGAATCTGAACTGATTCAATTTAATGTCTATTTATCTAAGTTTAGGTTCTGTTCTCAATATGCATACTGCATTTGAACAGAGTAAATACCATCACAACCAAAAACACTTGTCACAACAGAGACATCTATCAGCATAAGGCTATCTTTGTTGATGATTTATTTCATTGTACTTTTTAGACAGTACACCCTTTATCGAGAACTTCAAATGAAATCGATTTATATAGAAATAGGATTTGGGCAAAGTGCTCAGAAACTGATGTAATTGATAGCATGAAACAAACCATTCCTTCAAAGTTCTTTACTTTCCAGAAGGCAAAAAGACAGAACATTTTTGTTGGAAGATAACTGTGCTGGTAAAAACTTTACACCAAGTCTCTGGCTGCTACCTATATTTTTAAACAAAATCAAACAATGGAAGGTTGTACACTGTCAAGAACTCCAGAATGGTGGAGCATCCCATTCAGGACTCAGTAACTATCATGACTCAGTATCATGACTCAATAGACAATGCATCTAAGGGCAATAGAGAGAGGCCACCTGAAGTTGGCCTTCAGCCCTGTGATAATTACATCTCTTCAGCTGTGCATGTTTATGCCCACACAGCTCCAGATTGGACATACAACACAGTATTTGTGAATACCAGATGCTGCATTTGAACTGAGCTCTCCTACATTAATTTAACTTGTTGGTTTTGTTTAATGAGAGTAATTGCAGTTTTGACGTGCAGATTATTTATTTTTATTATACATTGTTACTGCATGACAGGATTAATAAGATTTCAACTTCTTTAAGGGCTTATGTAGTCAGGTTTGAAATGAGGTGTGTTGTATACGTAGCAAGATGTGTTCTGCATTATTATTAGAAGATTCAGAATATAACCTCCTTTAAAATGGAAAGCAATGGTCATCATTATTCCAGGATAAAATTAATATACTAATTATTAAATGCTGAGCTATCTGGGAGAAATATTAACAGCTTATCACAAATGTAATTTTTCAAACCATTAGTCTATCACAGAAATTAAGAATTAGAACTGACCTGTTGCCCCAGGATGTAAACAAGCTTGAGAAATAGCTAAATTTTTGAAACTGTTTAAATTGATAAAGAAAAAACAAAACAAAAACAAAATATTTCTTCATTCATTAAATCCATTAATATTATCATCCTAATTAAGGAAAAGCCTGGCACCTTCATCTAGTTTTAAAAATAAACAAAGCTTCAGCTTAGTTCATTTTATTAGCAGAGTTTTTGACTGGACCATAACAATAAGTTTCTGCAGTAATTAAAAAGAACTCAGGAGAGGGGAGTCCTGGAACCAAACCCCAGCAGATGCTGTATCAAAAGTAGCTTGCACAAATAAGAGAATTCTAAATCTTGGGTCACTCATACAATGCTCTTCTGCTAGGTTAAGCACAGCCTTTGGTGAGCAGAACATAATGGTATTCTTCAGCAACACACTAAAGCTTTAACTGGGTCTATTAATGTTTGCTTCTATTAGAAAACAAATTGATATTGTTGTACCATGTCCGTCCCATCTAGAGAGTTCAAATAGGATAAAATGAGGTAAAATAATCCTGTGTTACCTGTAGATAAAAAATGGTACAAAGTCCTGAGCAGGTATGATCCTGAGCATAACCAATCTCATCTGATTCTGGAAACCAAACAGATATGGCCTGGATAGTATTTGGGATGGGAACTATGATCAACAATATCTAGAGGTGTGCATAGTCACCTTCCTCAATGAAAAATATAATTATTTGGGGGGGGGGGGAATCTCTAGGCAGTAAATTGAAATGAAACCTTCCCATATGGACAATGCCAGCAGGCATATCTGGGATTATATATTTAAATTGCTCTTTCGTATACAATTTTAAATTAACATTGTGAGCTCCCCTGGGCTAAGGAATCATTGAACACAAATGTTACAAATGTGAAAGGATGGGTTTGTCTATGGAATGCATGCTGCAAAAGCATCAGGAATAGAAGGCAGACTTTTTTTAAAATGAGGAATCACTGTTTTCTCTAATGTCCACTAAAGACAAGAAAAGTCTTTTATCAGATAGTTTAAGATGTTTGTTTTAATATGAAACATTATGAGATCTAGTGCCTTTAATGAAAATCCACCTTTCCCCTAAGAGTTACAGATAACAATATGGGGTTCCTCTGTCTGTCATGTAGGCAGGCCCATCTCAAAATCTTATCTCGCAGAAATGAGCAATAATTTCAATAAGGACAGTTATAACTCTGTATTGTCTACCAATCTTAGCATGCAAAAATAAGCTTTGTCCATGCCCAACATAAAGCAAACTAATGAGTAACAACAAAAATGAAGAAAATACTCAGGAATGAGCACTGGATCTGAATAAAGTGTTGCAAAGTCCTAAATGGTTCAGGCCTGTTAAAAACTCAATACCTCTTAAGTCATTTATAGTTATGAGAATGTGACCTCTTACAGTGGTTTCATAGCAGACACAGTGCAAGGTGGGGTAAAACAGCTAGGCCTGAAAACAAGGGGGTAAATCCACACTAAGATGAAAATGGAAGAGTAATATCTAAAAGATTTATGAGCTTTGGATTTTGAAAGCTGCTCTCCTGCATGCTGGATATAAAAATAAAACCATGACAGGAAGGGAAGCAAGATGGAAGAGTAAAATCCATAACAATTTTTGATATGGGAATTCTTAGCCTGACAGTGACTCTTCTCACCCGAATTAATAAAGTCATTTGTACACCGAGCTCATTTCAAATAAGCTTGGGAGCTGAAACTGAATTTCAAGGCTAGCCCCCACTGCAACTTTCCTTTACAGAGAGGTTGTCTGATTATGCTTCTCAAGTCTACTTGCATGAGTCAAGACATCAGCCTCCACAGCTCTCAATTTATGATCTTACCCTGTGATTAGAAATCTTCTGTGTGCCTTTTCAGAATCTCAAAGAGCCACTCGATTATGCTACAACCAAAATCCCCTAACGAGCCATCCATAAGTCTATGCTGTGTCAGTCTGTCAAAATGCAATTCCTAATATGTCAGGATAATTAATGATTCCATGACAACTTTCCTAAGAACACAGAGCTTCTCAGATTTGCTCCCCCCACCTTCCCCTGGCAGTTTATGATAATATATCCTGCCATAAGCTAAGCTCTACAGCTCCATTCATATCTTCCAATGTATTTCTATATATTATAAAGGTTTGTATTTTATAAAGCATTTCAAGACTGAAACAAACCAGAAACCCAGACTGTACTCATTGTGGACACAAATTTGCATGTATGCTCATAGAGAAAGAAATTATCTGTTTCTTTATAAAACATCCATCCACAGATGTGTAGTTCATTTCCTGCTTTCTCTGAAACAGACTGGGAGTACCTGAACATCTTGAAGTCTGGACCCTGGTGGCACAGTGGTTAAATGCCTATACTGCAGCCACTCACTCAAAACCATAAGGTGGCGAGTTCAAGACCAGCAAAGGGCTGAAGCTCGACTCAGGCTTGCATCCTTCTGAGGTCACTAAAATGAGTACCCAGATTGTTGGTGGGCAAATAGCTTACAATTGTAATCCGCTTAGACACTCCTTAAGGGTATGAAGCGGTATATAAATGAAGCTGTTTGTTTTGTTTTGTTTGACCATTGCCAAAAGCTGTAAGACTCGTCACTGCTACCCTGAAAATGGAAATGGCCAAAACAGCTGTATACATGTACTTCTATGAACAGTATCAAGAAAGGTGCTCCAGCGCTGTTTGCACACTGTTTCGCTCTTATACAGCTCAACTCTTTTCATCTGTAAGAGCTAACGGATTATTTTAAGCCTGGATCACCTACCAAGCTCTGCCAGAGCCTGCAAAACTTCCCAGGAGTTTGTACTTGGATCTGTGCAAGTATTATCAATTCCTCTTTACTCATGCAGTGGGGCCTCTTTGTATGTGCTTCCACTTCTTCCTCTTTCATCTTCTCTCTCAATGAAATTGTTTCTTGATATCAGACTATACAGAGTTAAGTTCTGCACATGTTGGCTCTGCACATCATTTGATAGTCCAACTGCAGTAGTTCTGCTGAATCAGTGAAACTTATACAAATGTCAGCTTGCCATTAAGGAATTAATTCAATAAGCCTGCTCTATTTGGGTCTAGGGATTGGCCAACGTATGTAGGCCTTATTCTTCTCTAGTGACCTGGACATACACTGCAATCATTCCCCCTGCTTTCATTCGTCTTTAACTCTTCCAACAGGCAGACTAGTTTCTACAGGAATTCTATAAACAAACCTATTAGTTTGCCTTGGAAGCCTCTTTATAAAATGCTTGTTCATTATGGTAGCCTATTGGGCTAGTAGCATATCAGCCTGTGGGCTGACTACTGTGTCACCATCATGACATGCACATATTTTGGTAGCCTCAATGTAGGGCGGAAACATTTGAATTGTCCCTCAAAGGCAAACCCAAGTAGCCTTCCCTTGGTACATGTACAAATACCCAATACACACATCCTAATGAATTCTTTCAAGATACTATTCATCCCTTCCCATTCTCCTACTATCTTAGCTTCTAAAAGTAAGTTTTCACCATTCCCATTTTCATAGCTTGTTACAGACAGACATTAGGCTTTAAGATATCTCCCTTGACATGCAGCTTGCATTCTCAAAAGACTCACTTACAGCTATCAGCTGTAGTTGAAAAGAGAATAAGAGCAAAAGCATAATCAAACTGAAATGGCAGAGACTGCTGCAAACCTACAGCCTGCACCAAGGGTTTGGGAGCAGAAGAGCTGAATTCTTCCTCTGAAAGCTTGGCTGACTTGACTCTTTCTAGGTCACTTAAAATGACCCATGCCTGCTAGCATCCTTCTTGGAGCTGGGAGAGGGATACCAATCTCTTTCAGTGTAGGAGGGCATAACTGGATTTACAAAAGAATGAAAATTATTAGATCAACTATCAGTATTTGGAGACAATTGCTCTTGGAAACAACCCCTCCAATAAAAATCTTCTTCCATCTACACCCAATAAGGCTATTCATAGGGGTTATTACAGGCAGTGCCAAATTCTCAGGAACTGCATTTTCTCCAGTTTGTGTGCTGAGGTGAAATCATTACAAAGCAGGCTAACTGACATTACACATGAATCTGAGAACTGATTTAAAAAAAAAAATCCTTCACAAGTAATACTGCCAGACCATTGCCACACAAGCTGCTGTGTTGCTATTTAGGTTTTATCTAGATAAATTTCACCCTTTAGGAAATTATCTCAGCTGGCCTAACTAAAGTGATGAATATAGGCTTGCCTTCTGGTAGCCTGAAAGAGAAGCATGCCATTGGTCACTAGTATGTATGAAATATTGCCAGGCACAAAGCAGAACAAAACTGTAGAAAGAAGAAACAAATGTAGAAAGAAGATTAAAGCAAGTATCAGTAGGCACAGGAATGAGAAATACATGAAGGACATAAATTACATTCTTGGAAACACTTCCCAACTCTGTTTTTTCTACTTTGTGCCCATTTTTGCACACTGCAATATTAACATCACTAAGGACCTTGTCACACTAGACAAATCCTGCTTAGAATCATTATTTTAAATAGAAAAAAACCTCAAATGTGGGAGGTTTTTTAGATGATGTTTCTTCCAAACAGCAATAATGTGAAAATAAAGCAAACAGAAAGTGGACAAGAACAATGCCTTTTTATTTTCAGGAAGTTCTCGGAAGTAAAAAGGCATCATTTTTGTCCACTTTCCATTCGCTTTATTTTTGCGTTATTCCTGTTTGAACCTCTCACATTTGTGGGTTTTTTTCTACTTTTAAAATCCCGTTTCTGAGCAAGATTCATCTAGTGTGATAAGGCTCTGAGGCTACTGTTTAGATTAAGAATGCAGCAATTCAGAACTCATATTATAACATATAACAAGATGCCTACATGTTACAATGTGAGTTCAGAATTTTGTTGTTGTGGTTGTTAAATGCCACCATTCAGCTTTGACATGTTGATCCTATGAGTAGAGTGAGAAACATTGTATTATTAACAGAATCCAAGACATCCTATTATTAACAAACATGCTCAGTGTTTGCAAACTCAGGGACATGGCTTCCTTACTTGACTCTACACACCTATACTCTAGTCTTTTTCTTCTCCTACTGTCTTCCACTTTACCTAGCATTAATATCTGTTCTAATGAGTCATATCACCTCAAGGTATATCCAAATTACAACAGCTTCAATACTAGTCTGTTCTTGATCCAAAGATTAATTAAGCAATGCTAACCTGGGGACAAACCTAAAGATAATCCAGAAGACTCATCTGCTGCCAAATGCAGCAACTCTTTTTGTTTATGGAAATATGGAGAGATTGCACTGCTTTGCCTTTACTGCAACTGCATTGTCTACTAATTTGTTTCTTTTCCCGGGAACTAGTTCTTGTATTTCAAGCACATAATTGCACCAACACTGCATGCCCATTCTCATTCATATTGCCTGTCTAGAGATCCTAGGTTCAGCACCGTGTGTCTACAATGACCAGAACACCTTTTATTTAGGATAGTTGTTCTCTTCCACTGAGCATACACCTTCAGGAGGGACACTCATGGTGCAGTGAGGGAGGAAGGGGACACCCACCTAGCCAGCCAGATCAGTTGAACCAACTGATGATCAATGGGGTTACAGATGTCACACCAGATTGCCCTCACATCCTCATTATCTCCTCTGGCACCTGTGTTATGCACTCCTTCCCTGTGGGAGGATCCAGCTTTTTCATCTTCTACAATGTACAAGCAACTATCTTAAGATATAAGGATATGCTGCAGATGCTGATTCTGGTTGCTGCTGTTTTTACAGATTGTCCATGAGTTGAGCTTGATAGTAGTAGCCATTATTCTCATCCTTAGAAGTTGGAAACGTTACTTTTTGAACTACGACAGCCAGAATCCCCTGGCCATGCTGGCTGGGGGAACCTGTGAGTTGTAGCCCAAATAAGGAACTTTTCCAGGCTCTATGGATGAGGCTAACTGATGCTACATTAATTGTCCTCTCAAGGTAAAACATAAATACAGATTTTAATTCAAATATTGGTAAAAAAATCCTTCATGTCCAAGGCCTGAGAGACTCCCAGAGTAGCAGTATAATATCCAGACACCCCCTAGCTCATTGCAGAGACTGCAAACACTCACTTAGTAACTGATTTGTTTCTAGATAGCTAACACCATGATGTGATTGATAAATGGCATGCACTGGCCTTCACTCTGAATACCCTGAACTTCTCTGTGACAAATGCAATGTTTAATAGTTTGGAGGTGGTCAGCAACAATTTGTTTCAATAAGTAAAGCAAAGATAATAGGGAATACTTCCTCCTCCACTCTTGTGTAAATGTGTGTGTGTGTGTAGGATGGGATGGGGGGGGGCTATTAATATGCTCTCAGTTTCTACCCTCCCACAGTATTTGAAGCTCTGTTACTCTCTGTCACTTTTGGAAAGGATATTCTTTAGAAATATTCCCTAAAAATTGAAAATTTAACATTTCTAAACATAATGGTAATAGCAATGAAGTACTGCTGAGAAGTGTGTTTGGGCCAATCTGTTTGCTCTTTGAGGAGATTACAGTGTTCTTCAGAGTAAAACAGGTTATTATTATTTTCCCCCTCTGTACAATATCCTGACCTTATTTATGTGGCCTTTAAGGTGCCATTATGCACAGAACATAAGCTTCGCTGATGACAACAACTTGGCGAAGATGACAGAGACTGCATAGACAATTGAGTGCAAGGTTCATGGCCAAGGTGTCTAACAAAGGCTGAACTCCTGCTCCATCAAAACTGTATAACAAAATGTTCTGTCCATGACCCTAAGGAAGACATCATTTGCACAGAGTCTCCTATTTTTAATAAATGCACAATTTTAGAATCACTACAAGGCAACATTGTTTAAACAGAAAAACAAATCAATTCTGAACTGAGCTGCTTTCTCTCCCCTCGAAAAGAAAACTCTAGTTACCCTCACTCTCCTACCCAGTGCTAAGGAGTAAACACATTCAGGCAGTGCAGTGCAGATATTACTAGTACATCAGTTACCAAAATATTTATATCTAAGATATTATAATGAGATGTTATTTTATATTTCAGGTCAATGGTTTATTAAGCTTTGAGGTGTGAACCTGAAATAATGTTGTACTATAGTGATTAGCTGGGATGATTCTTGATTCTGTTCAACAACCAGGGAATTTCCATGTACTCTTGGGCCCTTTCACACTACATAGTTATACTGCTATGATTCTACTTTTCACTGTCATGGTTCCATATTCTGGAATCCTGGGATTTGCAATTAAGAATTCTCAGCCACAGAGTTCTAGTGCTCATCAAACTACAAAGCTCAGGATTCCACAGCAATTAAAGTGGAATCATAGGTCTATAATTGTGTAATATGAAAGAGCCCCAGGAGTGGGATGCTTGGGGCTCTAAAGATTATTTTGTGATTTCCCAAGTCCATTTTGAGACCCTTAGCAAACCAAAAATTGTTTTGATCTCAGTATATACCAAAGGGTGTACCAATAATATCAGTTTAGAACAGATTAAAAACAATCAGAATTTTTAAAAAAAAAAAAAAAAACTAAGGCATATTTTATGCTTAAGACAATTTAAAACCAGTTTAAAATAATTTTAAAACATGCACAAATTTGGATAAAATCAACTTTATCAAAAAAAAGTCCCAACTCACACCCATGGAAGCAGACATGTGCGGGTGAGATATCAAGATGGCATTTGAAGGTTGGTCCCAATCTGGATTAGAAGCCATGCCTGATTGTGAGTAATTCAAAAGGTGAAGACCCAATGATACATAGTCAGCCCTACATATTCACAGAATCTTTATCCACAGATGAAACTATCCACGGTTTGATTTTTTAAAAATCCAAAATCATAGAATCATAGAGTTGGAAGAGACCACAAAGGCCATCCAGTCCAACCCCCTGTCATGCAGGAATTCCCAATCAAAGCATCCCTGACAGATGGCCATCCAGCCTCTGCTTAAAGACCTCTAAGGAAGGAGACTCCACCACGCTCCGAGGGAGTGTGTTCCACTGTCAAACAGCCCTTACTGTCTGGAAGTTCCTCCTAATGTTGAGGTGAAATCTCTTTTCCTGCAATTTATATCCATTGTTCCGCGTTCTAGTCTCTGGAGCAGCAGAAAACAAGCTTGCTCCCTTCTCAATATGACATCCCTTCAAATATTTAAACAGGGCTATCATATCTCCTCTTAACCTTCTCTTCTCTAGGCTAAACATCCCCAGTTCCCTAAAGCGGTCCTCATAGGGCATGGTTTCTAGACCCTCCACCATCTTAGTTGCCCTCCTTTGGACATGCTCCAGTTTCTCCACATCTTTTTTGAATTGTGGTGCCCAGAACTAGACACAGTATTCCAGGTGGGGCCTGACCAAAGCAGAATAGAGCACAAACCTTGATTTCGCCATTTTATAGCAATAGCAGTTTCATTTATATACTGCTTCATACCACTTTAATCAGTCTCTAAGCAGTTTACAATTGTAAGATAATTGCCCCCATCAAGCTGGGTACTCATTTCAGCAACCTCAAAAGGATGCAAGTCTGAGTCAAACCTGAGCCCTAGCTGGTATTGAACTCACATCTTTGTGGTATGTGAGTGAGTGGCTGCAGTAAAGGCATTTAACCACTGTGCCACCAGGGCTCCTTTTATATAAGGAAAATCATTTTAGTACCCCATTATATATAATGGCACTTGAGCATCCATGGATTTTGGTAACCACAGAGGGTCCTGAAACCAACCATAGCAGACACCAAGGTCTCACTGTACATCTTTAATACAACATGTCATCACATTTCTCAGACTGTGCCATATTCTCAGAAAGTCCCTTTGTGGACAATAGGGCTTACTTCAGATTAGACAGGTACAGGACTGCACTGTAAATCTCAATGGATTGATGTTCATTATTATTTTTCTTTCTCACTAGATTCTGTATGTGCATGTGGTGGTAGTTCTCTGGAATTTCTGTCATTCAATTCCTCTCAGCACAGTCAGTGTTTCTTTTCTTTTCTAACTTAATTTTGCTCCTATGTTTTAAAAGTGCATGTCAATTCTCTGGCCAAGCCTTTTTTTTAATTCTTTCAAAAAAAAGACTTGATGGAATTCTTTGTCAATCAATAGCTAATCTCCACAATTTGAAAGTGGATTGCTGTTAGCTAGCTATTTCCCAAATCAGAGTCCTGAAAAGCAGAGCAGGAATATTAAGAACTGGGGCAGATTACTATGACATGTTATTTTTGGTTCTAATTGACCCACAACTAAAGAAAATGGTCTGTCATAAAGCAATTTGCCTCTTTGCTACTGGAATTATCAGAAGCAAACAGTAATTGACAAGTTCTCACAAATCTTCATATCTTTCACTTACATTATTATTACTATTAGTTTAAGCATCAGGAAAAATATAGAAGGAATATACACTGTCCCAAAAAGTTTGGGACAAAGATTTGTCCCACTTGCATGTGACACAGAGCAGCTACAAAGCTACCCACACTGAATTTTCAATTCTAGAACAGTTTAATATTGTTATTTGGAATTCTGATAAAGAAATGCAACATTTCAGGTAAATTCCACTGTCCTCTCTTCACAGTTAAGCAGCACAAAAACATAACCCATCATGGGTTTATTGCCTTTTGGAACAGTGGTTATCATGCGGCTACATCAGTTACCACTTATATCTGATAAATGTTGCTAAATAAACACCATATCTTTCATAAGTGGCACTTATTCTTACCTCCCAAGTCCTCAGGGAATGATGCTGTAAGGAAATTATTAGTTTTTGTCGGCATACCGCACGTTGTTGTACCTGCTCAGCCATTAACTTTAAAATACTACCAAGAATGAATGGTTTTTACACCACATTCATCATTCTGCAAAGGGGAAAACTCCCTTATTTATCAAGTGTGAAAAGCAGTTGATAAGATATATTTGATATACAGTGATATTTGCTTTTAATCAATTTAAAGTGAAATTGTTGATGGATAGGTGACATGTCAAAACTTAATGCCCCTTCAATATATAATCTATAGTTACTTTTATAAAATTCATGTTTGGCCCTTTCTCACTAAAGAGAGCGGAAAATATGAATGCATTTATTATTCTGTGATAAAAGAAATCTATTTCCATTCCCCTTCTCATATACTCCTCAAGTCCAACTTACATCTTCAAGGAAGTGTACATATTTTTCTTTTATACCACAAATCTTTAAAATCATAGTACGGAACCATAATTGCTTTACAGCTGATCGAATTTCAAAGTTCATTCAATCAAAGACCCTGAATACTAAAAGTTCACCTTAGTGAAGTGGGTATTATGAATTTGAGTGCTCTGTTTACCAATGAAGATCATCAAATGGCCATCACAGGTATAATACTAATTTTATCACACCACTCTGATCTCTTAGATCATATCTTTTTTTTGCATGCAGTGCAATACGATACACACTCACATTCAACAGCAGATCCCCAAAAGCATGCTATATTTCATAGGCTGACTTTATTTAACACCACTGTGACTATAAATTTGATTCCTTTCAAGTCTGAATGGTAAACACACACACACACACACACAAGTGTGTCTTTGTGGTTTCAGATGCTGCCAGTCTGATAAATTATGGTCTAAGCAGCCAGGGATAAATGCTGCATGAAGTACATTTCTAATATTAGACCAAGGTAAAAGGCGAGAAGAAACTTTTATGAGACTCTGACGGAAATAATTCATGGTCTTGCAATTCAGCTTCACATTAGGACAGAATATAATTTCTATTATAAATTAGGACCTAGATTCTGTCATCCTCACCTTGACCAGTGCAGTTATATTCAGAGGCAAGATTTCTTATGGCTTAGTGTCAGCAAGACTTTTTTTTTCTGAAACAATTGTGCTTTAATTCAGATAGGCACTCTCCCTCTCCAAGAGATAAAACTGGATACTAAAATATAGAAGATGATTCAGTTAAAAACCTACACAATACATTACCTTCCGCCTCGGGCACTGAAAGGCACTACATGGATTCCCAGAGGGCCACCATCATTGGAGACTTCGACGAGCTTTACCATATCACTGTGAGACAATGATGAATGAGGGAATGTGAACATGTACCATAAATGAACCCACAAAAAAGAGACCACACATACACAATCACACACACACGTATATACACAACACAACAATATTTGAGAACTTAGGGTGATAAAAACAACACTGAGTGCAACATACCTCAGTATTAATCTGGTGGCATGAAAGGAGATCAATCATCATCTATTAATACATCAAATGAAACATGAACTAATGTTCTGGGCAACCCTAATCCATTATACAAATTGTATTATGTACAACTATGACAGCAGGGGATTAAAACTGGCTTTTGCATGGGTTGAAAGTAAAGTCAGCATTAAAATCAAGACCATCACAGACAGACAGGAAGGTCTATTTCTTTTTCATCCTCCCCCCCCCCCCCAATTCATCATTTTCTTGTTAGTCAACTGAGATTGTATGTTGCTGTATAGGTGAGTTCCTCAAAGGCATATACTCAAAGTTATACATTTAATTCACTTAATTTCAAATTAATCATTCTCAATGGAGATAGCAGAAATCTTTTAGGTAACAGTGGCCTGTGAGCTAAGTGAAAAGCAATCTCATCTTGCCACTGTGTAATGCTCCCTCTCCTCAGAACACAGGCTGCTAGTGCTTTGAGTGGTTTATTTCTTTTGTTTTAAGAAAGCGCAAATACAGTGTTGAGATATAACACAAGCCTATGTTTGTGAGATACATATATAGCTTTATGCCTTCAAGTTGTTTTCAACTTATGGTCACCCTAAGGCAAGTCTATCACAGGGTTTTCTTGGTAAGATTTATTCAGAGGGGATTGCTATTGCTTTTGTCTGAGGCTGAGAGAGTGTGACTTGCCCAAAGTCACATGCAAACCCTGGTCTCCCAGCACTGTAGCCCAACACTCAAGCCACTACACCACACTGGCTCATTAACCACATTCAGTCTTAGTCCTAGAAGACATAGTCTGCAATAAGGGGGGGGGGGGGAGATCTGCAAAATGGAAGTAAGACTTTCTCCTACCCGACACCTAAACAAAAGTGGCAAATTGCAGTTTACTGCACTAATATATCTGTAGATGTCATTTATATAGGACTTCTACTCAAACCCGACAATATGAAAAACAAAAGAAAACAAAGGGCCTGAATAGGCTGGCTGGAAAAGCTGGCTTCTGGACAGCTCTGGGGAACGGTACGTTGATGGTGCATGCCCCCAAGATGCCCAGAAGCTGCCCTGGCTGATCAGATGAGAGTGGCTTCAAGATGCTCTGAGGGCGTGGTGTTTTGACAATGCATGGCCCTTGAGCACTGGAGGCTGTCCAGGGATTGTGCCAGGGACACCTAAAGTAGCCCAAAAATAGCTCAAAAAGGAGTGTATATTTTCCACTTCTATTTTGGCTGGCAGTGGAGGGGGCACCTTCAGGACTGTGGCGTACATTTGCTGTACACCGGAGGTGTCTTTGATGGTGGCGGCTTCAAACCATCTCTTTGTGGCTATTTTGGCCCAGAGATGTACATTATTTTTGTGATATGGAGGACATTTCATTTTTGTAAAAGCTGTTTTAAAAATGAAAACTGATTCTTTGAACAGTGGCCTGTATCTCTTCTGCAATGACCTAGAAGAATTTCAAAACCAGCTTGTGAAATGTCACCAGAGAGGCAGTTAAAACATCAGGTGTGCTGAGACCAAACTTCTTCTGACATAGCAAAAGGTCCTTCCATTAAGGATATAAGAAGTTTCCCTACAACTAGTCTGGTCACTGTTGTATCATATTCACTAGTATTCACACAGAAGGGCAGCAGCTCTAGAGATGCTGGTAATAGAAATGGGTAATACCTGCAAGCAAAGCACATGCTATTCCCTAACTAGCCTAGTAGTTTTCACATTTTACACTGCTGCTTCAAGGGTGTACTAGAGACACTTCACAGCAGGAAAATTCTAGTGAATAGTCAAAATTGATTTTTCATTACTTTTCATTTTCATTACCCTCTCTGTACAGTGTGAATTACCCAATTTCTTCTTATTGTGTTAAAAGGTAAGCCCAAAGATAATAATGCATATTCTACAATGGATTTTTCCTACATAAACAGTGGTATTCTGAGTAGAAAATCCTTCTCTCTCTATTATACATATAAAAGCTAGTGGATACAGCACTGATAAAAATTGCCTTGTCCTTTTGACCAAAGTTTGTCCATTAAAAAAAAATAAACAGGTTTGGAGGGATGACTATGGAGGGAAAATACTGGCATTTGACTCATTCAGCTCAAGAAATGAAAAACCTCACTTGTTCACATGTCAGCAAAAGGAACAGTACAATTATTCTCTGTATCCCATAAGCAGGTGAGGTATTTTATTGTAGTAATAATAAGAAAACTAGAATATTTTTTGTTGCTCAAATTACACAAAATTTCACAAATGAAGTAAAACCAGGCAACTTTTGTTGTTGTTGTTTGCTTCCAAGTAAAATTACTTTGGTTTGAGTAATTTGTATCACCTAGTGGTTAGGGTTTGTGCAATATTTATATCTGTCCTTTGTTTCTAGAAGGGGACTCCAGCTTTCCACAGATAAGTTTTCACAAATTGCAGGGACCTTGACAATAAAAATTGTCTCATTCCTGCCCCCAGAGAAAGAAATTTGTATGTCTTGAAAATTCCTCATCAAACTCAAGACATAATAAATCTATAAGAATCGAGTCATTTTCTCTATTCTGGGACATGTCAAGCTGAAAGTGATTTAGGAACTGCTTACAGACCAACACAACTATTGTGTGGAATACATATAAATACACACAAAAGCATATAAAACATATTGTACACATTAGAAGATATTGCTTGCAAATTTTAAAAAAAATTCTATTAATAAGCTTACTCTAAAGAATAGTTGGTGGTAATCTCTAAGCAAGTGTCTGCATGACCCACTGGTTCAACTCGGCTGTTTTCTTCTTCTGTCCCATCTTCATCCTGGTAATAAAAGAAGAAGCAATGCCAATAAAATATACAGTTTTTCCATATATAAAAAGAGCTTTCCATAGATAAATGGTCAGGTAGATAGATCAAAGTATACCTACAGGTATCAAGCATCACTCCTGGATTATGCCACCCTGTAAAAAAAATCCCAAACATTTTGAAACAGCTAGTACTCATGGCACCATATTATTAACCTGAAGACATTCAGGAATTGGAACAGCTACTAAGGAAGGTGCAAAGGCAGGTCTGATGCTGAACATAAAGAAAATAAAAATAATGACCACAGAAGAAATACACAAATTCAATCTAGACAATGAGGAAATGGAAATAGTTAAATAACTCCCATATCTAGGATCAAACATTGACCAGAATGGAGTCTGCAGTCAAGAGATAAGAAGACTAGGAATGGGAAGGGCAGCTATGAAGGAACTATGAAGATACTGAAGTGCAAAGACATACAACTGAGCACTAAAGTCAGAATCATCCAGGTCATTGTGCTCCCAATTACCATGTACAGATGCAAGAGCTGGACAATGAAGGAAGCTGACAGAAAGAAAATCAACTCATTTGAAATAAGGTGCTGGAGAAGAGTACTTAGAATACCATGGGTAGCCAATAAGACAAAAAATGGAGTCTTGAGCAGGTCAGACCAGGGCTCTCCTTGGAAGCAAAGATGATCAAGTTGAGACTATCATATTGTGACCACATAATGAGAAGGCACAGATCACTAGAAAAACAATAATGCTAGGAAAGGTGGAGGGTGAAAGAGAGAGGAAGATCACAAACCAGATGGATAGACTCAATCAGGGGGTTATGGGCAAGGGCTTGTGAGATCTGGACAAGGCAGTAGAAGATAGAAATTCTTGGAGATGTCTCATCTAGAGGGTCACCATGAGTCGGAACTAACTCGAGGGCAGCTAACAACAAATACTCCTGAACCATTTCCAGACAACCATGTACAGCACGCTGTTATTGTTGTTGTTCACCTACAAGTAATTTTCAACTTATGTCAAGCCTATCACATGGTCTTCTTGGTGAGGTTTGGCCAGAAGTAGATTGCTATGTCTTTACTCTCAAGCTGAGAGAGTGCGACTTGGCTATGCCTACCCAGTGAGTTTTCATGGCTGAGCACT
The DNA here is from genome assembly GCA_034509955.1 of Urosaurus nigricauda. Taxonomy (NCBI): domain Eukaryota; kingdom Metazoa; phylum Chordata; class Lepidosauria; order Squamata; family Phrynosomatidae; genus Urosaurus; species Urosaurus nigricauda. The sequence goes on from JAOEGL010000006.1 coordinate 109,815,327, forward strand.
GATTCGAACCTTGGTCTCAAGAGTCATAATCCAACACCCAAACCCCAGGGAGAGGGTAAAATCACTGAGCAAGTAATGATAAATCAATTTTGGCTATTCACTAGAATTTTCCTGCTGTGAAGTGTCTCTAGTACACCATTGCAGTAAATCCAAATGTGATCTTACTGAAGTGGCATGAACTCTATCTCCACAGATAGCCTTATGAAGAGTACTGGTCCTTCAATGGCCTATGCAGACCAGGTATAATTCTCTAGGAGCAGGAAACTTTCCCAACCTTCCTTCAAGACAGTTGGGCTTTGACCTGGGAGTGTATGCAGAGTACGTATTCTGCTATTAAGCTATGGATTGTTCAAAAGCAGGACATTAACCACAGCTCAGGGCAGTCCAAAGGGGTTAAGCAGGCTGATTGCTGCCATGTTACCTAAAATGTATATAGTCCACATGGTTAGAATGAAATAAAGAATAGAGTGGAATGTTTAAATAAGTTCTTAATATAATTATTATGTTATAATTATTTATGTGGTAAAAGAAAAATGAGTTTGTTATATACTATAAATCTGTATACCCCACTAACTAGAAGGTTAAAGCACAACATAATCTCAGATGATGAATGCAGCTCCTCTTTCTGCACTTCAGTGAGTATCGTTCCACAAACTTCAGCAGCTTTCAGTCTGCTTAAGTGGTTTATTAACTTCCAATATATAACATAATCTATTGACCCTTGCCTCTGATAGCGATAAATATTTATTCACAGACCAGGACAAGAACAAAATACAGCATACAAAATACAATATACAGTAAGAAAACTCATGAATGACGTAAAAAAGAACTCATAAAAGAAATAAAAATACATATAAATAATACTAAAAAATACAAATACAGATAATAATCTGTCAGATTATGTGAATCCTCCATTTACAATGCACTATGCTCATCATCATCATCTATTACAATCAACAAATTCAATAGATCTAATAGAAAACTCAAACACAAAATTAAAAACAACATCCAAAAGGAATAAATAGTACAGTAAAACAATAAATGTACTGCTGTCAGCTTTATCTGAAGCACATACAGAGCTCTAATCCTCTTTGCCTCTGAAAGAAATTTAGCAACAGCCAATGTTACATTTGGGGACTTATCCTCCGCCAAGAACCTGATATGAAATTGGGCATTTACAATGCACTATGGTTGCTATGGTCCATTTTAAACACCAGTTTGCTGAATAGCATGCTATTAAATTGCAGGGCAATATTAAGAAAATACAGCTTTGAAGCATTTCAAGCACTGTTTCTGGATTCAAAGAATTAAAAGTGTATAAATGTTAAGTCTGATTTCCAAAAGCTGAAATATGCCAAAATCCAAAATTGTCCACATGGGTAAGATAGAGACACCTTCGCTTTTTGGTATTTCAATGTACAAAAATTTTGTTTCATGCACAATATTATTAAAAATATTGTATAAAAATTACCTTCAGGCTATGTGTATGACGTGTATACAAAACATCAGTGAAATTTTGTATTTAGACTTGACTCTCATGTCCAAGATATCTCGTTATGTATATACTTGTTTATGCAAATACAAGTACTCTGAAATAAATTTAAAAACCATCAGAATCCCAAACATCTTTGGTCCCAAGCATTTTGAATAAGGGAGATTCAGCCTGTACTGTATGCTGTTTTAGACAATTGAAGCTTAATGTATATGAGTACATATATGATTTAGGCGTCAAAAATACAATAACATGTGCAGTATCAATTTAAGCATCTTTCCTTCAGGAAGAGAAGATTCAGACCAACATTAGCTGTGCAGCTTTATAGAAATCTGCATCTATTTAATTCTTTATGTATACACATCTATTTTATTGTGCCCCCAAATTTCAGAGCACAGATTTAGAATCTGCAAACTGAGTCATCAATCAGCAAAATAATATGAGATGGGTGAAAGGTTATGAGTTTAGCACACAGAAAAGTCAGATAATATATTAAATTATTGAAAAGATATTAAAGTGGGGCAGAGGCAGTCAGTAAAGTCCAATTGACATTTCCTCTGAGGGCCTGCAAAAATAAGAAGCTGGATGTACCCTGCTCTCAATGAGCTATAGATATACATACTGTATTGGATGGCAGATCCCTGCATGAAAGTAAGCTACTTGAAGATTGATGATTCTGTGTTTTGAGAGCCTCTAATATGCACTTCTTAGTCATCTATCTCTCTTAAGCACCAGGCAAGTAATACATTTCAAAGGTTAACCAGCATCTTGAACTTGCCTGGAACTGCATTAGGAATATAAACACAAACTCAAAATTAGATATTTGTGTTATTTATTTTTTGAAAGGTGTTCAAATATAAAGAATATTGAGTCTCCCAGCGACACGTTAGCATTTATAAGTGATTTCAGATGTATTTGTTGCAGAGTCTGTATGCGTGTTAAAATCTGGTCTGTGGTATATAGCTGAAAACAGCATAAATATTTTAAGATGACAGAGAAAACCTCACCAGCACAAAGCTATGCAGTCCCTTCTCTATGGATATAATGGAAATTGCTGGGATCTAACGGGGCCTTCTCATCTGCAGGAACATTGTTGGTCTTCTCTTCCAACAGCACTTTTTTGCATCTTATGGGGGGAAAGCCAACCCACTTTCCTGGTTTTAAGGGTGGGTTTTTAAGACTGCTGCTGAAAAGCCAAAAAAGAGCAGAGATACCAGAATAAAATGATAGATTTAGAAACATCCTGCACATTGCTCTTGGGCCAAGATGCTAGTGGAGCAGGGCTGTTGTTTTTTAATTTGGTTGTTTTTCAGAGCGAAACCACTATGACAGTGATGGTTTGGGAAAATAGTATGCCTCTTCAACTACTCCCTACTTTCATGGACCTTTAGCACAGGACTATCTGCACCTGAATTCTGCGTCTGATTCAGAAAACACAGCTATACAAGCTTCAGATCTTTGTTTTCAGACTGTCCTCACTTAATTAACCCAACTCACTGAGAACTTTTTTTTTTTTTAACCCAGATCTCATTCTCAAGTTCTTCCCCTGGACTATCCTTGTCTGGTGTGTCTCATGACTTTACTGACATTGATTCTGGGCTGTTTGCTGTGGTCTAGAAATGGGTCGGTAACAAAAGCCAATTATACTTCTTATACTTCTACATCTACATCTTAAAATCTTTACCTCCAGCTGCTAAACAAAAACAAAGGCAGGAAATAAGGGACCATGATACAGCAGCACTGATGTGCATATTCATATGAATCCTTGAAGGGTGAAGTATGAGTTTAGTGTGGTAGGTCTGTCTATTTATTTACCTATTGGTTTATTGCATTTATTGTAATCTTGCTACTATTATGAGATCTAAGGCAGTTAACTTGCTTCACCCTTGTCACATCTTACTGTCTTTATGATGATTTTAGGATTTCTTCTTGTTTTAATTGTGTATACTGTTTTTAAACTATGCTGGAATCCCACCTCGATCCGTGGGGAGAGGCGGGAAATAGAAATAATAATAATAATAATTATTATTATTATTATTATTATTATTATTATTATTATTTGCTCTTCCACTCCTTTTGATTAATGACAGCCACTTCCTTTTCTTTAATACAGGTTCCGCTGGTCACTTAGAAACCCAAGTAGGAATTTTCGGCTTTCATTAGTTTTTGGTGAATGTCTTTTTTTTCTTTTTTTTTTTTTCTTTTTTGGTCATCTCTATATATGTATTGGAAGGCAGTGATTCAATGGTTAAGGATTTGATCTTTGATTTGTTCTATGGTCAAATGTTAATGTTAGCTAGGTCAATTTGGTCAGATCTGATTTGAATTAGAGTTAATGCTAGTTAGGTTGGTCTGTTCATATTTGGCAGAAGTAAAGGCAAGAAACGTGATGCATGTTTACACAATCTTATGAATGTACATTATTAATTAATGCCCATTATATGTCTTTGGGCATTAACTAATAGGGACTTTTTCCCATCTGCGGGGGATTTCTTGCTGGGTGCTGTTCCAGTAAGATTCTATACCACTATGATAAAGCAGGGGGGGGGGGGGAGAGAAAGGCAAAACAGAACACACAACAATCAAATCCTACTTGCAACACTACAACTTTATAAAAAATGGTTGTGCAAATGGTTGCACTCTCTTAGAAGTTGCATAAGTGTAGTCCCTAGAGCAGCCAATCATTTTACAAATACACACAAAGCCCTGTCTCTCCTTTTTGACTTCATAGATGGGTGGGAAGTTAACTAAGCATTGCACAAAAGGTGAATTTAGACCGTGGAAACCAATACACAATAAACTGGGTAACTGCAATCCAGTACCGTGTTTCCCCGAAAATAAGACAGTGTCTTGTATTAATTTTTGCTCCCAAAGATGCACTAGGTCTTATTTTCAGGGGATGTCTTTTATTTCCATGAAGAAGAATTCACATTTATTGTTGAATTTAAAAAATGAACATTTATTATATGCTGTATATATATTTATATACAAAAAACTTTGCTAGGTCTTACTTTCGAGGGAGGCCTCATATTTAGCAATTCAGCAAAACCTCTACTAGGTCTTATTTTCTGAGGATGTCTTATTTTCAGGGAAACGGTATCTTTGCTTGTGTAACACTAGGCTTGAAGCGTATATGATCTTGGCCATATTGAAGTGTGGGTATGAATTTAAATATATATATATTGGGCATTTTTTTTCCAAATAAACCCATTTTATAAGAATACATAGCTTGAGCATTTACATTTTTACAAAATCCATGTTTTTTCCAGTGTTTTAGTAGTTCTAAGGGACACATATCCTGTTTCAATTTGATTTTGGTAATCTTACAAGCCTAAAAATTATCTGTCTCAATTATGATACTTAGAGTAAAACATGCTTCTAAGCTCCTCTACAGCATTGGTATCATGATGCCATAATCAGCAGATGTGTCCCTTTTAAAAAAAACAATTTAATACTGCTGTAATCAGCCACTCTTTTCTTTCCAATATAACAGACTTTCATTTACATGGAACCAAATGTAGATTAATTTGGACACCTGCAGAGGGAAGTAACTTAAGAATTCTCATTTGCTAAAAAAAGTAACTAGCTTTGAAAGTATCTGCTACAAGCAATTATTGCCTTGGGTTTCTTCTGAAATTATAAACCTCACCTGTTACTGAGGTAAAATTAGAAAATTGTATACTTGATTTGGGAGTTTAAGAAGGTTCTGGAGCCAGAGATTTGGTAATCTTAAGCAACATATTTTGTTCAACAATGTTTTTCATAAAACGATGTAGTAAAATTTTATCTTAAAACTATGCATCCCATAAGGATATGAATTACATTACACATGCACACACTCCATTCTGACACTCATTCCATGCCAATAGGTTCCTTTCCCCACAGTATTATTAATGGTGAAGAAATGACTTTGATCATTCATTCTGCTTCATAACATTTAGTTCCATGCCAAATCTCTACAAAATGAACTTCAACAGGAAGAAATGTAAGATCCTGCACTTTGGTAGAAAAAATAAAATGCACAGATACACGATGGGGATATGTGAAAACGATCTAGGAGTCCTAGTAGACTACATGTTGAACGTGAGTCAACAGTGTGATGCAGCAGCTAAAAAGGCCAATGCAATTTTAGGCTGCATCAATAGAAGTATAGTGTCTAGATCAAGGGAAGTAATAGTGCCACTCTATTCTGCCACCTGAATTGGGTCCAATTTGATCCATTCCATTGTCCATACATCAAGAGCCTTCCACAACCTGCTTCCGTGACATAACATAACATGTTAAAATATGAATATACATGAATGCGCAAACAAAAATATGCACATTAAACAAAACATTTTTATTTGTATGCTATTTCAAGCAGGGTAGGGCATGACATCCACATGTACAGTAGATGCAAATGGGTGTCACAAGGGTAAAAAATATGAGGACCATGGCTTTAGTGGAAGGGGATTGTTTTATTTTTCTGCAAGCATGCCTGCTGTTGTTTTTTTCTGATCCATATGCATACTTTTGAAACTTATAGCAGGACTAAAAGACATTCATTTGGATGTAAAATTCTGTCTTCTTAAATGCTACACACATCCTAATTCCTTGTTCCTGAGAAATTACAAGAAAAAATAAATTTCAAAAATTGCAGTAAGTACAGTCAACCCTCCATATCCATGTTTTTTTTAATCCACAGATTCACATGGATATATTTGAAAATATTTTTAAAATATATACATTCCAAGAGCAACCCTTGATTTTGCCATTTTATGTAAGGACCACAATTTTACTACGTTATTGTACTTAATGGGTCTTGAGCCTCCAAGGATTTCGGTATCCATGTGGAATCCTAGAATGAAACCCCAATGGATACCAAGGGTCCACTGTACTTCATTACTACAGCCAATGTTCCACAGTATGAGTAATACAGCAAAGTTATACAATCTACAGCTGAAAGCTTTATATAAATATGAATTCACAGAGAACTTCGATATCATGGAGTGTACACTCTTCACAAAAAAAGCCAAACACTGTATTTTCAATCAAAGTAAAGTAGACTATGGTTGAAGAAAATAACATTTCCTTTACAACATACAGGGGGAAGACTGACAAGTGTGAGATATGGACACATATATGAAAGCTTGGGAACATTCCAAGTAAGAAGAGATAGGCTTTGTGGGTTTTTCTGGCTATGTTCTAGAAGAGTTTATTCCTGAGTTTCAGCAGCATCCGTGGCTGGCATCTTCAGAAAATTAACTGAAGATGCCAGCCATAGATGCTGGCGAAACGTCAGAAATAAACTCTTCTAGAACATGGCCACATAGCCCAAAAAACCCACAAAAAACTATGGATGCCTGCGGTGAAAGCATTCGACTTAACAAGAGACAGTTGGCTTATTGGTTTGGCATTAGACCTTGCCGAAGGAGCTCAATGAATGTAAATTATCTACAGTGTTTTTACCAAGTGTTGTTTATATAGTAAATGTATGTAATGAATTCCATGGGATGGCCTTCAGATCTTACAAAATAAATCTAACTTCAAGCCAACCACAGTCAGCAACAAGTCTATACACAAAACAAAAATCCTATCCCAGGAAAATGCAACTCTTCTGCTCAAAAATAATTAATCACAGCAAGGTCACATCCAAAGCATTGCTTTTCTTCAAAGTATTCAAGTTAACAAAGGATTCAGAATTGGTTGGCTTACGTATATGTATGCAGAGAGAGAGAGAGAGAGAGAGACAGACAGACAGACAGACAGACCGATCAGTGGAGGAGAAGGAACATGGATAAGAGGGTAGGAAACACCATAATTCAGAACACATTATAAGCCAGAGATGTTTCATACATTCTGGGTGAATAGATTTTAAGTAAATTAAGTTTTAAAATATAACTTTTGGATATATTCAAGATCAAGTGTTCTTAAAAGGATTGATTATTATTACTATAGGAATTATATTGTAACAATTATTATTGCTATTTTTAAGGATAAAGTGCCTCCTTGTGTGCATTTGTTGATATTTCTTTATATTAGGTCTATTGTTCTGCAAATTCAAAAGAACCAGTCTTGATCGCTGCTGCTCCCTTCGCCACCTGATCACTCTGGGAGCAGCAGCCACACACCCGGCTTTGCTGGCCTTGTAACAAAAGCTAGTGTGGGCAAGAGGTCTCTCAGCACTACTCAGCCAGTTGTTTAGTTGCTGCTTCAAAAGTGACTTCCACTGTGGAGGAGAGCTGATACATATGTAGGGGTTTACAGAGGCCACATGCTCTGAACTGGCATGGATGGGGAAGAGGAGAGATTTTAACTACTGGAGCCAGTCCAAAGAAAATGACTCTTTCCAAGAATTGATTCCAGATACTCCACCCCTCTTTCTCCAGAGAAGTGCCTTCCTCAAACCTTCAAATGTTGACCCCACTCAAATATTGTTTCCTCTAATAACTTTTCTCTTGGCCTGTCTCACAAAATAAACCAGGAGTTCCTGCACTGCTCCAGCCTTCCAACCAAGTCCTGGGAGCTCACAAAGCTTAAGCAGGGTTCCAAATTTAAAAGCTCCTTTTTGCCACCACTTCTCCCCTGCAAGCCATGTGCTCCAACGCCTCACTCCAATCAGTCTCTCTGTCCCAAAATAGTTTAGCTCTGGGCCACAAAAGCAATAACTTGCACTCAAGTTTGTCAAGAATTTCCCAACTGCCACTACTGGCCAAAAAGTGGCTAAGAGAGTGAGTTCGTGTGAGGAGGTGAAAAGCGGGAGATAGCACCACATGAAGTGATGAGGAAGGTTGTGCGGTGGCTTTCAGGGACCTTGAAAAGATGTTTCATGCAAACCTTATCATGACCTTAACTAAAGGCTCCTGGTTCCCCTTTTGTTTTGTGTGCACCAATACCTTGACAGAAGGTCCCGCTGCTACCCCCTTTTCCCCTTCACCACCGCTTGCTGTTCTCTTGCATCATGGTCCCCTGGATCTTTCCACCACCACCAGGGGGGTGTACCACCCACTTTGGGAACCACTTCATTAAATCCACATTCCCCCTGTGTCTCTGCATACCTTGTTCCATTTGGGTGAGTAAAGGGAAAGAAAACAAATGGAGCTATGCAGGACACTAATATGAAAGCATAGGAGCTAAGATCTGTAACCCATGCAAAACAGTATTTCTGCCGGTGAGGAATGAAGCAAAGCACAGTAGAATACAAATAAATACTTGTTCATTAAATTACAAAATTACATCTTTGAGATAGCTTAAATACTCTAAAGGAATCAGCTCTTGTGCTCCTGGAACTAAGCAGGGTCAGCCTTGATTAATACTTGGATGGGAAAACACCAATGAGTAACAGGTGTAGTAGGCTGCATTTCAGAGGAAAGAACTTCTTGACATAATCAAACCAACAATGCAGACATGCAAGGGACATGTCCTCGGATGGGTTCAAGGAAAGAACTCCACTTTTCCTGTAAGTATTCTGCTTTTCCATAACGAAGCTCTACCTAACCTTTCAGAAACACATCTGTAGTAGTTATGAAACTGAGGATCTTAAGAACTTGCTGAATGCTAATGTCAGTTCCAACTAGAGTAGACCCACTGAATCATCAGGTCTACTCTATGTGCTGATTCACCATTTAACAATAATTGTAAGCCACTCTGAGAGTCTTTCAGGCTGAAGGGTGGGGTACAAATACAGTAAATAAATAATAAACAATTGATTCAATGAGTCTAGTCTTCTTGGGACTAACCAGTAGGATTCAGGCTCTTGAAGACTGTCAGCACTGCTACTAAGTTCTACACAGCGTAAAACCTTGTGTTTTACACAAAGACTTGGGATGTTAAATTATTCAATTTAAATTGAATGCTCAAATTCAGAATGCTTGTGGGATAACAGTGTACGAAAGCATATGCCTAATTTCTAAAATAAATCTATTCTCCCATCTGATAGCACTCCTGGTTTGCAGAAAATATTGATCAATTAGTAGATTACACACACCGCTTGTTATTCTATTGAGGCAAAACTATGGGAAAAAAGTAATCATCATTACAGCCCACTTGCAGATGAATCCATAGCTGTGAAACAATCATTTATAAATGTGGGTTTACGTGTCTTGTCAACAAAACAGATTTCACAGTTCCCAAAGTGACACCTACTGGTAATGGGAGAAAGGGAAAATATAAGAAAAAGATAACATAATTTTTAAGGTACTTCTTCATGCAGACTCTGACATTTTCAACAGTACTAGCAACATCCAAAATGCTTTCTAAGAATCTGATCAATGCAGATTGCAGATTATAGAAATGATATTTTTATATTTCATCCACAGTTTGTACCATGACAACAGTGTAGAAATCTCAATATACTGAGTAGTTTTAAGAAGAACTTTTACCTAATTGCATTTTAAGGCAGTGCAAATGTATTATTTCCCTTATCCCTGATACTTTTCTTTCTTTCTAAGAAAAGACATTTTGAATAATACATACAGGAGCATACAAGAATATGTCTTTTAAAGCCAGACGTGCACAGTGGAAAAAAGAGAATGAAAACTTTCAGAAACAGCCCCAGGTTATATTTTTCAGAATCAACAGCTTGCATAATGCATTCTTGGGATACACACTTGTATATCAACATCTGGAAATTATTAACAATTAGAACATGCAAAATAATTATTGGAGAGTCAATAAATTATATTTTGCTATCATCATGGGGAAACAGTTAAATGCCTACTGAGAATTTTCAGTGGAGGGGGCACAGAAATCTTATAACAATGTAATTTATCATGCATTTATGCCTCTCTCTATAACTGAAGTGTTCAATCCTCTAGAGAAGTTCTGTTTTCTGACTTTCATCCTCTGTAGTGTTGTAGAAAAACGAGGATCAAAAGGTCTTTTGTTTTCCTCCTTCACTTGACTTTATCTTACCTCTGGGTTTTTTGTATTTTTTTTAGACAGCACAATCTAATAAAATATAAATGTAAATATTTTAAAGTTAGCCTAATATTTCTACTTTATTCTACTAAATATTTCTACTATGGCTAAATTCCAATAAATATGACTGAAATACTAGCAAGGACCAAATATGACTGTGTGACTTTGTTGTGTGTTATTGTTGTTGCTGCCCTTCAAGTCATGTCTAATTTATGCAAGTGACCCTGAGGTCACTATAGCAGGGTATTCTTGGCAGGGTATTCTTGGCAAGATTTGTTGGGAGGAGTCTTTGCCTGTCTCTGAAGCTGGGTTGCCCTAAAGCGTCCATATCCTGTCTGATCCTGAAAGCTAAACAGGGTCAGCCCTGGTTAGTACTTGGATTAGTATTTGGATGGGAGCCAACCAATGAATACTATGTGCTGCAGGAAATATTTGGGAGGAAGAAACTGGCAAAACCACATCTGAGTATTCCTCGCCTAAGAAAATCCTATGAAATGCATGGCATTGCTATATAAGTTGATAGGTGATTTGAAGGCAAATGCATACATCTCTGAAGCTGAGAGAGTGTAACTTGCCCAATTTGACCCAATGGATTTCCACGGCTGAGTAGGGATACACATGCTGGTCTCTCAGAGTCCTAGTCAATCCACTACACCACATTGGCTCTTGTGAATATTATACTCTTATAAATATAGACTATTCCTTAACTGAACATACACAAATATAGATAGAAACAGTCAACATCTCCTTTCTCTCTAATTAACGTCTAACCTGACAGGCCAACATGCCAGCCTACTTCAAAAATAATAATAAAAGTCTTCTGAGGTTGCAATCATCTTTCCCAAAGTCTTCCAAATCCCTTCCTGCCTAACATTTAAGCAAGAAAATGAGAAATTTGTAGGACAGTGATTTTCTCATGAAGGAAAGAAGGGAAATCCAACCGGCAGCATGCACCAGTAAGAAAAATGTGATAACTTTAGGAGACTGTAAGACAGGGATTGCCTTAAGCGGACAAGTGACTTGAAAGCACATACATACACAAGATGGGAATTCTTCTTTGACTTAAGTCAGAGGCCTTGCCATGTTTGTCTCTTCTCTGAGGTGAGCACAGAGTTCCCAAAGCTTATTTCCAGTCCAAAGTCTACTCAGCTTCTGTAGTGAAAACTAAAGCAGTGAAACAAAAGTTTTCTTTCTAGATCAAAGTCCCATCCTGTCCAGCACTAGTCTACATTTGAAAATAATTACATAGTTGCACATCCTGTGCTATGTCTACATTTTACCATTTTCCTCCCAAAGCCTACAAAGTAGAGAGACAAAACAGGTTTACCACCTCCTTCTCACTTTAAACAAGATGGTGGCCATAAGAAAACAACTTCTCACCATTTGAGAGAGCTCATACTGTTTGTTTCTGTGTGGAGGAGGAAGAATGAAAAAAGAAAAAAGGAAGCATGGGACAGCACTGGGGCTGTTGTGTGAGAAAAAGAAAAGGAATGAGGGCAGTGATGATTTGAGATAAGGATTTGTAATCCTTGCAAACCATCCCCCCCCCCCCCCCAAAATACTGATGCTCAGTGAAAGGGGAAAGATCTTCACACACTTGATGTAGGCAATGGGAGATATCTCCCTGCATCTCTTCCTTCCTTAAAAGCTAGCACTGGGTGTTATTTTTAAGCCTAAAAGAGAAGACTGAGTGTATAGCCACCATGTCAACAAACAGAATAATTCCAAGTAGAAAGTGGCCAGACGCTCTCCACATAATGCTTTCTGTTGGTGGAGTATTCACTACTGAATGCAAGTGACAAATAACATAGTGGTGTCTCAGGAAACTAGTGAAGCACCTATGAAATGACAAAAAATATACAACCTGTGAGGCATAAAAAGATGGGTGTCTGTATAAAAAGGAGAAGCAGAGAAAGACAGTTTGAAAGTCAGTATTCACATAACTGAGGTGCATCAGTTTTCATAGTGAAGTACTCTGAAAAAGTAGGTCAAGTTAAACACATCCATTAGATCTTCTATAAATAGACTGCTTTCAGTTCACCTGCTTGTATCTAATGTAGAACAACACGTTTATTTATTTGTCACTTCTGCACCATAGTGCAAGTTATTCAGTGAAAGAAGAGCAATGACAAAAAGTAATCACCTAACATTCTGTGATTTTTATAAAGGCAAAGTAAAATTGTGCTAAACATGTGGCATCTGCACAGCAGGTTATCCCCATAGAAAAGGAAAAACCAAGGACTGGGGTAAAAGATCACCTGTATATGTCTGGAACAATGAAAGAGATGCATAATGGATTACTTCTATGACCCCTCCTAGGCACACAGACACAGAGCAAGGGAAGAAATTATGCACAAACTGGATATTTATGAAGGCAAAGCCACAAGCTTGCATAGCACTTTAGCTCCTTCAGGAAGACAGTTATATTTCCATATCACAACCATCAGGTATTAATTGTCAATACAAATGTGTTAGCATCTCAAGCATTTCAATTGCTTTCACAATAATTTTGCTTGGATCATTTTAACAGGATGAAAAATTTATCTGCAGCTGCTTTGAAAACTTCTATCACAATGCAAGACTCTCCACACTCCCAATGTGGCTTGGGATGGGGGATGAGATTTAATGTCCTTTGTGTAACATACAAAAGTAAATATAGAAGTATGGTAGATGCACTTGTGGTTTGTTTTATTTCCAGTTTACATGTGACCTTGTAAATGACTGAACAGACTTTTTCATATTCATTCAGTATTGACTATATCTATGTATGTTTTATCCCTGCAACTTCAATCCTTGGTGATATCACTGGGGAGTTAATAATATTTCTAATTAAAACATATTTAAGCACAAATTATATATGTTATATAATATATAATATCAAGACTGTAGTATTCTGGACACTTCAAAAGCTGCAATAATTCTAAATTTCCTGCAAGTCTGCAATATTTTTTTTCCATAGGGGAAAGTGGCAAGATAAAAATAACACTCATGGTTTAAAACCCCATTTTCCCTTTCCTGTGTCACTAACACTCTGCTCTATTATTAAAACTGAAAGAATTTTTAAAATCCAATTTACTTTTCATTTCCACTCATTTTGCAAAGTTAATCGCATCGCAGTCTGCTCAGCAAGGGGAGAGGTAAGACCCGTTTTCTGTTTGCACTGTTTCAATCCCAGTCATTGCATTCTAACAGATTTTTGCAGGTGAAGGCTTTAATTATCTCTGGAATGTAAAGCAAGAAAGAAACATTGTAACATTTAAAACTATGCAAACCTGGCAGCTGCCATCCTACCCAACACAACACCAGGATATGAATCCACAAATTCCAAGGCCAAACATATAAATCTTACACCTTGAAATAATGAACTAGACTTCAGTGTTTGTACTGCTTCAGCACAACTCAGAGAATGAGCTTATAACTGCCAGTTGTATAACCTAAGCATGTTTCCACTAAGTCATCCAAGGACACATTTACAAAATTGCACATTTCTCATTGTCAGTCCTTTTTTAAAAAGTATCCAAAGCCTGGGCATGCTACTCTGCACCATCATCCTCAAAATGGTCCTGTTAACATGGCCTCTTAGAAAAGTAACTTTCCCAAGCTCTGACCCAAAGTTTCCACGTGTGGGCTTAAAGGGTGTATACCGCTCCAAACTTGGAACTGTTTCTGATGTCATATAAGTGGTGCTCAGCATTGTCACAATTTATATCTTGCTGTATGCCATTTTATTGTTGTTGTTGTTGTTGTTAACTGCCCTCGAGTGGGCCACACCCCATGTGGATGAGACATCTCCAAGACCCCCTGTCATTCACTGCTCTGCTTAAGTCTTGTAGATTCATGCCAGTGACATCCCTAATTGAGTGTAGACATCTTGCATGAGGTCTTCTTCTCATTCTACTGCCCTCCACCCTTCCTAGTATAATGTCTTTTCTAACGAATCATGCCTTCTCATGATGTGGCCAAAGTATGACAGCCCCAATTTGATCATCTTGGCTACCAGGGAAACTTCTGGCTTTATCCGCTCAAGGACCCATTTGTTCGTTTTTCTGCCTCTCCACAGTATCATCAGCACTCTTCTCCAGCACCACATCTCAAATGAGTTGATTTTCCTGTTACCTCCTTTATCACTGTCGAGCTCTGAACTTCCATACATGGTAATGGGTAATACAATGGCTTGGATGATTCTAACCTTAGTGTTCAGTTGTTTATCTTTACTCTTTACGAGCTTGTCTAGTTCCTTCATACCTGTGCTTCCCAGTGCTAGTCTTATGATTTCGTGACTGCAGTCTCCATTCTGATCAGTGTTTCAACCAAGTTATAGGAACTCTTTCTTTTGATTTCCTCATTGTCTAGGTTGAATTTATGCAGTGCTCCTGTAGTCATTATTTTTGTTTTCTTTATGTTAAACATTTAAGTCTGCCTTCACACTTTGCATTTTCATTAAGCCTACCTTTGCACATATACTTTCCTTAGTAAATTCCATTACACTCTCATATTTCTGTATTTCATTAACCCCCTCCAATTAAAAACCTGTTGATCTAATCCTGAACTCCATCAGTGTATCTGAAGAAGTGGACTGATATCTATGAAAGCTCACAGTAAAATAAATCAGTCTTAAATGTGAAGCTAGATTCATCTCCCCTTACTCTTAAATGAAGCAGGAAATTAGCAAAGCTGTGGTACACACTGAAGAATACATGGGCATTGGAGCCAGCCACAGCATTGGGCACATTTGCTCTGTTGTCATATTCAAAGCAACCAAAAAGGACTCATCAAGGACATTTATCCCAGCGCACCTTTGGATTTTTAAGAAATCAGTCAAAGCCCTTTAGACTAATTCTAAATGTCACTTTAACTTCACATAGTGCCCTGGAAGGAGTGCCACTCTGAGAGAAATTTAAATAGTCAACCACTACAGCTGCCTGACCTATCATGGTCCACCACGAGAAGGACTCCCCACTGGAGGGTCTTATCTCATACATGAAGCCATCCCTCTAGCATACATATATACACATGAGTCAGTTAGGAATGCCGGAGAGCTGATGATATCAAATGAATTGGAGTAGGCCTAGTATAAGCCAAAGAGCAAATGACCTTCTAGAAATTCAAGAAATATTAAGAGATTGCAACATGTTAGAAATTTTTTCTTAAGCAGAGCTTTAAAAAGGCACGCACACACATTCCACAACCCCCTGTATTCACTGGTCAGCATCAACCACTTTTTCAACCTCTGGTCTTAAGACTCCAGTGGCATACCTGTTGTAGATTAAGAAATGGTGGAAATCAAGAACAATAACATATTAAAGTTGAAAAACAGCACTAGCGGTACAAAACAGTCAGAGCTGACACTATTGTGAAAACTTGGAGAACTAAATGGAAATATCCAGTTAAAATTTTAGAATGTTGTATATTTTAAAAGGCAAAGGATCAAAGCCCAACAGACTAAACAGACAAAAAGGTGTCAGTTCTATATCTTCTGCCCATTCTGGCATGAAGGATAAATGTATGTCTCCTTAGAGGAAAAAAAGAGTTCAAACATCAATAAGACTCCATTTGTCAAGGTACTATTTTAACAGCATTGCAAGTGATCTTTGACAAGGTTTAATAATATTTGTTTTGCACTACAGGTCTTTGAAATTTTCTGGTATCTTGGAAAGTGGAAGTTGAAATGTACTTGATTTAGAGAAGCAGGCTGAGTACCAATGTGAACCTGCTGACACCATGGATTGCCACAGCATGCCACCCATTTCAATTGCTAACTGCAGGGCTGTTTAATATTGACAAATATCTAAAGCCACACTGCAAGTCATGCATTAATTGCACTATGACAGAACTGGCACAAATCTATGAAAAAACAACTCCCAGTTCCCTTGATCTGTTAAAAACAACCCCTGGCTGTCAAACACACATCTTCAAAATTAGAATGTTAGGAGGCCAACGTTATATACTTCAAAGGGCATGTGACAAATCAATTTCTTTTTATTTCTCTATTTTACTATTTTCCTTTTCACAGGTATGAATCAACATTAAGAATGAATAAATCCATATCTGGAGGGCATAATCTTGAGACCTTACTGAAAAAGCTCTTCATTTTTGAGACCCTGGTTGCTAGCTATAGCATGATCCTATGCCATAGGAGAGCTAACACTATTTTACTTGGTTTTAATTTCAAAGCTGAGCACATAAATTCATGTGTTCAGCTTCAGCAAACAATCATGAAATGAAGAAAATGATAAATCAAAGGCAGGATAAACTGACCAAAATATGACAAAATGGAAAGGTCTTGATTTCTACTTAATCCCCTTGAAGTACCTAGATCATTTTTCAATTTAACAAATTATCAAGAGATTATGAGAATTACCAGCCTACATTGTTGTATCCAACTTTAGAGAAAGGCCATATTAGAAAGAAATACCACCATAAATTAGTGCTACATTTATCTTTCTCATCCATATACATATTCACACAAACCACATTACAATGAGGGTTTTAAAAGGTCTCCCTTGATCTAATAATAGGAACCAAAGGGACAGCAGCTCCCCCCCAGTACTGACATCTTAAGAAAATCTTAAGAATTTTTTTTTTAAAAAAAATATTCTTTTCAAATTTTCTTTAAAAACATCACCTTTCACCAATGTTTTCAACCAGATTAAACTATGTACATGTAAACACGTATGATATTGTAATTTAAAGGTATAATTTTAATTTTCATGTTTGTTTGTCACAACTATTACCATGACATTGGGTGATATGCAGGAAATTACAATTAATGAGTAACATTAGTACCCCAAAAAAACATTACTAAGGATTCTATATGGTGTGGGATGGGAGGAGGTAAATTGGAGATGACACTGTGGGTTATCATAGTAAAGGTTATTTCTATGCCAAGAAAATGTAATGAGTGGAAGAGGAGAGGGAAGAGAAGAAAGACTTTCTAGCTAGGAGATGGGAAAGGTCAAGGCCAGGAGCTAAAGAGCTACTTTATTCACACCTAAGAACATGAGAATGTCCAGTGGAATTTTCTCATCTGAACAACAGATTCCAGTATTATATCATGCACCACTTTTAAAATTCACCTTCGTTTGGTGTTTAGTCTTCCATCTGGACTTCAGAAATATGAGCCGCAAGCACTTTGGGAGTGTGCAGAACAAGTGGCACTGTTGATTGAATCCCAGTTCACACCTATTATACACATTCTCAAAGGAGTCAAAGCCTAGAATGAAGTATAGCAGGCTTCTGGACCTCAAAAACAACAGAGAAAAGGGGGACATAAAATGTATGTATACAATATAACATTCTCTCTTGTCCTTAACCACCAGAACACACTGTGCAATAATAATAATAAGCATAATAACCCCCAAAAACGAACAACCCAAAACACATTACCGTGAAGTCCATTTGGTCTCTTTTTTTAAGTGGAAGGTCCCAACCTCTACCCTAGCTCCAATACACACACACACACACACACACACATATATACACACACACATAGTATATATAAAACATATTTTTAAAATGCAAAAACAATAGAAAATCAATACAACAAACAAAGAGAAAAATCTATAACATTGATGAAAAGCAGCAGCGGCTCCCTCCTTCCTTCCACAATAACTATGCCTAGGGCAATAAAGACTGTACATTCTCTTCTTGGAAGTTTACAGCAAAGGAGTGTTTTATAAAACCTTGTTGGAGAAAACATAAGGAAAAGTTAATAATGGTATCCTTGGGGACTAAATTTGGGACCCTGGTTTTTTAACAGAATTATTAATGACCTAGATGGGGAAATCGAAGCTGAAGTGGTAAAATTTGCTGGTGACACAAAGTTATTGAGGTTAAAATGTGAGGGCAGCGGGTGACTATGCAACAGTCTTATGATAAAGTCCAGAAGGATCTAATCAAATCAGTGGATTGGGAGTCTTGGTGACTGAAGAAAGTTGACTTCGATGTAGTAACATACACTGGGAAAATGTAATCTAAACTTTCTATAATCACTAAGAGGCTCAAAACAAACAGAAATCTCAGAGGGAAAGGAAATGCACAGGGCTTCCTGAGAAACCAATGAGAAATGTTAGAACCTGAAAAATTCTAGAACTTAAAAAGATATTTTTAAAAAGTTATAGTTCCAAACCCTTCCCCTCACAATAGTTAAGGACTACTATAGCTACAACTTTTGAAAAAGTAACTATTGTCTGTATGGTTAATAAAAAGTAATTTAAACTGTTGCTGTTTTACATCTGCCATTTCAGTTACTTTTTTAAAAAAATCAGAAACAGGACTTTTTAAAGCCCCCCCCCCCCATTAAAAGTCATAAGCAAAAAGGAAATGGGGCAAAATATAGTGTGTTGCATGGAAAGCAGTGCATTCTGCTATAAACATTGTTCTCTGAACAAATGCACTGGGGTTTGCCAAAACGAGGAGGAGGAGGAGGAGGAGGAGGAGGAGGGAGGGATGAAGGATCTGCACTTTAATAAACGGTTTTGTGTAACCAACTTTTCAAAGAAAAAATAAGTCCTGGAAAATACACACACACACACAAATCGTATTCATGTCCAGTCAGGAAAAAACATTTGAAATTCTTTATTCTTCCACATAAGAACAAAATAAGTGAAGGTTTCTATCCCTACTTGTTTCACTCTTATGGGGGCATAGGAAGTCCTACAACAAAGGAGAGAAAAAGAGCATTTATGACCTCTTATTTTCAGAAGCAGAAATATAAATGAACTGGGCAGGAAAGAACGGGGAAAATCCAATCAGATATACAAAGAACTATCCATGGACTACTATTCCTAAAGTAGAATAATCTATGACCACAGGGAACAATACCCAATTAAATAAAATTGACATTTTGACGCTCTTAAGGGTTCTTCTCCCCAGAAGGCTATGTCTGGCTGTGTAAAACATGCTGTAAGAACAGGAGTGGACTGGATGGCCTAATAGTATAATTGGATTTAAAATAACAAGATAATGCTATTACCAATACATTTGCAGCTATACAAGCCAAAACATTGTTTCTATGGTAATCAGTGCCTTCCACTGAACAAAGTGACAGCACACAGGGACTGAGACCCATGTCTCTCTCTATACCAAAGTGAATGTAAAGCAAAAATAGGGACAAAACAGACGGATGTTTTGCACTGCCGTCCAACCAGCTCTGGAGCGTGGCGTTTAAATGCTGTGCATCCTGAAGCCGCCTGGACATTTACATGGGGGCAGCTTCATGACAATTCAGTGGTGCGGCATTTATACTCTGCATGCTGCCAGAGTGTCATGAAGCCGGCTTCCAGCCATAGTGTCACACAAAACCAACTTTCTGCTGCCTGAAAAAGGAGTGGCTTTTTGCCACCCTGAAAAGGAACAGCTCTTTGCCACTCCTTTTCCAGGAGGCTTCAAGGTGGACTGGGTCTGCAGCGTGCAGTTGCCGCGGCTCCAATCCATCCTCGGAAGGGGTGGCTTCAAGCCACATCCTCTGGCCTTCTATTTTAGTCCTTAGTCACACATTTACTACAGCATTTCCCCACCAAGTTTCCACTTCTAGTTTTAATATCAAACCCAGTGAGATTTCTCTTTCTAGTGTGATATCAAAATCTTGTTGAAGACATTATAAGATCATACCAGAAGCTATCAAATTTAGGGCCCATGACCAGATGATCTATGTATGGTGTGCTAGAACATGGAACCTTTTTTGTGGAAACAATTAGTATCTCAACAGACTGTAGGACAGGAAGATATAGGAAACAGAAGGATGACTGTGACTGTTCTCTACAAAAGCTACATATCCCCCTCCTTTCCTTCTTACCATTTTCCCCCTATTATGTCATGGGCTTATAGACTGAGAAAGCAATTGTGGTATAGTCATATTTGAGCAGTGGACTAGGACTCCTAGAGGTCAGGGTTCATACCCTTCCTTAGCTACTGAAACCCTCAGTTTGATCTTGGTCATACTGTTTCTCTTAAGCTGAAAAGAAATGGCAAACCTCCTCTGAATAAATCTTGCCAAGAAAACTTTACGATTAGGTCAGCAAAAATCAGAGTTGACATCAATGAACTTAGAAACCACTACTTGACAAAATGTAAGCTTACAAAAACCAAATGACCTCCTGCCACTTCAGGAGCCTTTGGCTTTACTTTACTGTACTTTACCTTAAATACATACCGTATATACTCGACTATAAGTCAATCTCATATATAAGTCGAGGGCAGGTTTTGGGGGCAAAATTATGGATTTTCATATGACCCATGGATAAGTCAATAGTAAGACTTCGGGTCATGTAACAAAGGATCTAAACAACGAAACAGAGGAAGACAATGCCAAAGAATTTACAAAATTGCAGGAGGCATAACTGTTTGTGTTCACACTGAAGAAGGGATGGATGAAAGAATAGAGAAGGGTCAGTGCTCCAAGAACAGGTTACACTCTTGCCCTTCACCAGGGGATGGTTTCTATTTTTATGAGAGTTAAAAATACAGTACTTAATCTTGACCCGTGGGTAAGTCGACTCAGATTTTTGGGGTCAATTTTTTGACTAAAATTTCTAGACTTATACATGAGTATATACAGTAATACCTTAAATAAATAATAATAAGTTAATTCCACTTTAACCTGAATTTAACCCTCCCCCACTCCATATTTGCTACCTGCCTCTCATAGGTGGCAAATTATGTCTGCAATAGCAATGATTCCATGTTTAGGCCTAAGATTCTGCTTTTCTAACTAATGACAATTCTCGCATGGAACATTGTTCAAAGGAAATCTTGTTTCTTGCCTATCAGAGAAAATCAGTAAAAGGGATACTTTCAAGAAAGTAAACTCCTTAAAAGGAGGAAAGACAACTAGTTGAAGGAAGGTCAAGTTAAAGCCTGCAGATACCTAAATCCCAGTAAGAATTTCAAGAAAAATCACAATAATTATGTTTCCTCATTTACTGGCAAATGACAAACACTGCAAAGAGATGTCACTGTATCACTGAACATCAAACAGTGCCCTTCCTTCTCCCTTGAAACACATGCATTCTTTTACGGGGGGAAAAGTGGCACTTCAAAGTTCAAAAATACTTCACTGAAACGGAAATAGGATGTGAGCTTAGCATTTATTCCCAAATGAATCTTCTGTAGGAAATCTAATGGTGTGCATTTGAAAGAAAATAACAAGATCTCAAACACTATAAGGATTTCACATCTTTTATAAGGAAACAGTGCTTCGCAGTATGTCATGATCCTTCTTTCTGTGTCACACAGAAACATATGGGGGGGTGATAGATTTTTTTTATTTTTAAAGGAATTTTAGGATGATTAGAATAATTCTTTATGGGATTTGCTACTATAGATCACAGTCAGGAAAGATTATTATGTGAGCCGCCTTGGGTCCAATTTAGGAGAAAGGTGGCAAATAAATAAATTCTGCAGATTAATAAACTCATTAGTAATAAAACAGCAATAGCAATAGAAGCATCATTTATATACCGCTTTATACCACACTGAGCACTGAGCAGATTCATCCCTTCTCACTTTGCTGCCCCTCACTCCTGGAACCTCCTTCCCCTACGAGCATGGCTCATTACTTCTCTAGACAGTTTTAAAACTGAGTTAAAGACAACATTGTTCAGAGAAGAATTCCCAGAACTGGGACTCAGAGCGGCTTCATGACATTAAAAGACCTAGCCTAAAGAAGACGACCCTCCCTCCATGCCATCTGCCACTGTCCAGCTTCGGAGGGAGTGTAAAGGCAGGCCCAACGTCTCCAGGCTTAGTCAGAGCAAGAAGAAGGGCCCTCCCTGCCATTGTCCAGGCCTCAGAGGGAGTGAAGGGAAAGGGATCACTGGGCTTGATCCTTTTCCCTACCGCCTTTCCCTTCTCCTTCTGTGTCATGTCCTTTTAGATAGTAAGCCTGAGGGCAGGGACCATCTATTTTAATAGATTGTATGTACAGCGCTGTGTAAATTTACAGCACTATATAAAGTTTAACAACAACAACAACAACAACAACAACAACTCATTGTTAGCCTTATCTGGAAACTAAACATGAAAACATTCACATGCAAAGTACAGTCACCCCTCCTTATTCACAGATTTTTTTTTATCCACAGATTCAAGCATCCACAGCTTGAAAATATTTTTTGAAAAGTATAAATTCCAAATAGAAAACCTTGATTTTCCAATTTACCTAAGGGACACCATTTTGCTATGCCATTGTATTTAATGGGACTTGAGCATCCACAGGTTTTGTTATCCACAGTGGGTCCTGGAATCAAACCCCAGTGGATAACAAGGACCCACTGTATAGGCCTTAGAGCTGTTCATTAAGACACCATTCGTATATGAGAAAATTCAGTATTTTTAATCTCCACACATTTATCATTTAAAATACAATATTATATTAATATATAGGAAACTCTTTTTTCATTTTTTAAAAAATAAATGTTAACAATAATCAGGCATCTAGCAGAAAGAGAGGATATCCTTTAATAACTACTGGTAAAGAAGAGCTACAAATAAAAAAAAAATAGGAAAAAATATTGCAGTGACCACAATGAATATACCACATTTGAAACTGAAAGGAAAAACAAGAAACATGCCATTAGAGTCTCAGAATTCACACAGAGAGATGCAATCGGCCTGATGGAACTTGCTCTGTATTTCTAAACTCAACTATTTTATAATGCAATTTTCAACTAAAATATCATCTGTGAGCAATAAAAACAAGGCAACCTTCATCAAAATATTAATGAAATAGTAGGAGAAGCCTGAATTCTTATTACATTTTTACAAATTTATGGGTTATATATCTTTTTTGTTGAAAATAGCTCTGAAATACTGAGCAATACTTTTCTTTCCTTTTTATACTTGAATACTGTTTTTCTTGGAGTCTGAACAAAAATGTGTTCCTCTTTGGGAAAATTTGCGGTCATCAGTGCCAAAACTTTAGCCAATACTTCATGAGAAAATTATGGAATTATGTCTGTTTGTGATTACCAACAGAAATTTCTCATGGAAATTGGTCCCCTTGGAACATTAAACTAAATGAGTAAGGAACACTAGAATGTGATCAGTATGATGAAGATAGCATTTCCCACCAAAATACTTCACTGGTGTCCCTTTTAAAAAATAAAAATAAATCTGATCAGGTATTTACTCTAAACTTTTGTGATACTGTGCTTTAAATCAGCACAATTAAGAGAGCTGAAATTCCATACACATTTATGCAATTTATATTTCCAATGTTAGCAGGATCACACCCTAAAAAACTGTAAAAACGCTGGGTATACAGGGTGCCCTATTATTCTCCTTTCTGAGTTTTATTTAGGAATTTATATGCTGCTTACATGAAAAATTCCAAATACCAATGTGTATCCACCAAATTTTAATATTTGACAGCATAGCACACAGAACAAAGCAACTGGATCATTCCTCGAAGGGAACATGTCTTCTCAAAATGGGAAAGCATCTTTGCATGCACAACATTCCATTGGCAAACTGGGATATAAAGATATTTTTTCATATGAAAAATATTATTATACTGACCACAATGAATGTACAATAACATAACATAACCAAATTAATCAAGCAGCTAGGAGATTGTCCTGTCCTTTCTCTAGTCTCCTCACTGAATGGCTGGAGGTAGTTTTGCAGTCAAAACAGAAGGGGAAACTCAAAGGAAAAAAGGTGAAGAAAAGACAAAAACCCAGGACCCAACCTAATAATTAGCCCACAGAACAAATCCATGTGCACTTGAAAATGCTGCCAAATTTTATTGTTGTTGTTGTTATAAAAACTTTTGTAATAATAGAGATATATAAGCAATATAAAATAATATAATAGGACATAATTAATGTAATAGTATTTAAAGTACCTCATGACTCTTTGTTGTTTTCTGGAACAAAATTTCAAAGCAAATAATAATAATAATAATAATAATTTATTTATATACCGCTGTTCCAAAAAGATCAAAGCGGTTTACAAAATTATATTAAAAACACATAATGTATAAATTATTTACATAAGCAAACAATTAAATACCTAAGCAGTACATAACGTATACAAATTAAAATTCGATCCCTCATCCCTTAACTAAAATACAACCGTCATTAAACAAAATTACATAAAATACATAAATAATTTGCATAAGCAAATAAATAAAATACTTAAAATACCTAAGCAAAACATAATATATACAACTAAAATTAAATCCCTCATCCCTTAACTAGAATGCAATCATCACTAAACATTAAACACTAAGAATAAACATTAAAAAAACCAGCACAGAGATGCTTTCCTCTCTCTTGCAGTCTCTTCTGCCTGCAAGGTTTTTAAAGCAGGGCAGAGAGTGGGGCCAGTGGATGATGGGTGCTGGTCTCTTGGAGCCTGCAGGCCTCAGCTTCCCTTGCCTCCTTCAGTCTCTTCTGCTTGCAAGGTTTTTATAGCAGGGCAGAGGGTGGCGCCGGTGGATGATGGGTGCTGGGTCTTGGAGCCTGCAGGACTCAGCTTCCCTTGCCTCCTTCCATTTTATATATGTGATACCATTTGGAAATGCTTTGGAAATTGTTACTCTGTACACGAGCCCACGTGGCGAAGTGGTTAAATGCCAGTACTGTAGCCACCGTGTTGTGAGTTAGATCCTGCAGGGCTTCAGACTGATTCGGCCTCCCATCCTTTTGTGGGTCAATAAAAATGAGTACCCAGCTTGTTCAGGGCAATTGACTTACAGACTGTAGACTATAATATGAAGCAGTATAGAAATATAAATGCTATTGCTACTACCCATACCAGTCCAAAAATCCCAGAAATGAGAAATCCAAAATTAAAAGTTAAAAGGAGACACCAAACACAAACATAGCAAACTATGACAAAGTTTGAAGCCCCAAAATCATATTTGTAAATGCCAGCAGATGTATCTCCTTCAGACTATTCCTCTTTGGAATAGCTGCATGAGAGATGTTGGTCCCAAAATGAAATAGAGTGGGCCCTTGTTATCCCCCTGGGGTTTGGTTCCAGAACCCTCCGTGTATAACAAAATCCGTGTATGCTCAATTTCCATTAAATATAATGGCACAACAAAATGGTATCACATATATAAAATGGAAACTCAAGGTTTGCTATTTGGAATTTATACTTTTGGGGAATATTTTTCACGCCGTATAAATCTATGGATAAAAAATCTGTGGATAAGGAGGGCCAACTGTAATGAGAAATTGCCATCTGGTTAGTCATCCCCCCACCCCCATTTGTTTTTCAAACTTAGAAAGTATCTCTATAATATCTTAAAACCAATTTGATGTCACTGTGGCAGCAGGTCATAAGACATCCATAAATTTGTTTCCTGTTAAGTATTTCTTGTTCAATAGAGTTACTTATGTATTACACATAGCACTTCATCTCATGTTTAAAATATATTTAAATATATATGTTCTTATCATGTTTTTAAAATAATATTTTTATTCAATTTTTTTCAACTTTTGTAAAATAACATGTTACCTCAAGTCTTTTTAAAATTATTGTAAGCTACCTTGAATCTCACCTTGGGAGAAAGGTGGAATATAAATTTAATATATAAATCTCTTTGCCACCATTGATGATATATACAGCAATGGAAATACAGTGGTCCCTCAACATTCACTGGGTTAGGAATGAGGGACCCTTGTGAACGTGGAAACATCACAAATAAAAAAGCACTATTCTTTTCGTCTCTTTAGAAATCTCCAGGTCCTCCAGTGCAACTCTATACAGTGGTCCCCCGGTTTACAAATACCCCGGCCTACAAAAACCCTGGTCTAAGAAAGAGCCGGGGCTGGAAAAATGGCCCCGGTTTACGGGAAAAAACCCGGTTTAAGAAAAGAAAGCAGCGGGAAATTCAAATGGTGCGGGGGCTGGTTTAATGGGCCCCGGTTTACGAACTTTTCGGTTTAAGAAAGGGGTGCTGGAACAAATTAATTCCGTAAACCGGGGGACCACTGTAATCCAACATCTGTTAGAAGTTGAATCATGCTGGAGGACCTACAAATGCCTAGAGAAATGTTTTCTCTAGAAACTTCTAGGTTCTGCAGCACAACTCTATGGTTAACTTCTGGCAGAGTTGCACTGGAGGACCTAGAGATTCCTAGAGAGATTAATCAATTAAATATACTATTCAAGACCACAAATAAAGTTAAAGCTGCAAATGTAGAGAGCCAATTGTATATGAATTCCACTATTCATTTTGAAACTCAAAAACATGGAGTAAGTATACTTCTATTTGGCAAGGAGCAGATAACAACTGTACTGCAAGCAAACTCTTACCCAAAGCTGTTCATTTTCAATGTTTATTTATAATTCTGCATTAAACAAAAGGAAATGCAGAAAGAAAATTTGGACAATTAACCATTTAAGTTGTGAAAATGTACACACTCTCATTTTGCACAATATACTGTAGCTTTGATATTCAGGAGAGCGTGTAGGGGCCATGAACTGAAGCCCTGCTTCCAATCAATGGAAGTCTCTACTTAAGTTCTGAAATTTCCAAGTATAGTGTCTAACATGTTGTCAAGAACAACTACAGGATCAGTATGTGACAGAAACTTGTGTTAGCTTAGGGGTTTTCAAAGTGGCTGTTATCAAGATTAAATGTTTACTTGCTGCTACTTCCTGTGTTCTCCTACAGAGTTACACTTTATACTTAGCACTGCCCTTCAGCATCACCCCAAGGGAATAGAAAATTGCAAATTTTGCAAGCATCTTATGAAAATAGGACAGGAAAATCTCCAAATCTTCTTCTCTAGGTCCTTCCATCAAGGTGATGATCCTAGTATAGAAATCTCTAATATACAGAGTGAAGAATATCCTCAGATTTCTTCATCTGACAAGGGAAGACACAGACATGGTTTTTAAATCTGCAGTACTTCCAGTACCAACATTTCCAAAAACAGAAGGCAGTTAAACCACTTTATACTCTAGAATGTAATATCTCAGATCAAAGGAAATGTCCTTCTTTTAAAAAATTCTTAATAATGAAATAAAAGATGACACATAAAATCCATTTGCAAATGTAAAATATGACAGAGCTGATCATGATTTAGCTATTTGTTGGCTTTTTTAGTTATTCTCTATTGGATACATTACCATGCTTAATGCATCAGATGAAAGCAGGGCCATGGTTTCCAAGGATCTATTTTGTAAAATTCCTCCCTCCATCACTGCCCAATTTAATAACTTTATTGGTCCTTTAATCTCTTCAACGGTCTTTGAGATTTCAATCGGTACAATTACCTTAAAATCTAATGTGTGCACTTCTGGTGTAATTGGAGAAAAGAGGAAGCATGCTGTGAGGGATTTCATCCAAAACTATGGAAGGAAAATGGCTTATCTGCCAGCATTGTTCTCCTAATTTTTGCAAAAATCAAGACCAGAACTTTTCATGCTTTCTCTCATAATCTTCTTGAACAGGGGCATATTTCTAGCATACATTCCCAAAAGAGGATGTAGACATAGTCTTCCTGCTACAGAATCCCTCCTACCAATCAATCTCTAGATTAGTACCCCTAATATCACTCAACTCTGTATGTACATGTCTCCTGTGTACACTTGCATATACAGTTAGCCCTCCACATTTGCAGCTTTGATCTTTTGTGGATTTGTTATTCGTGGATTTGATTCACATGTTCTCTCTAGGAACCTCTAAGTCCTCCAGCATGACTCTATAGCCAACTTTCACCCCAAGTTGTACTGGAAAACCTACAGATTCCTAGAGAGAATACTTCTGTAGACATTTGTAAGTCCTCCAGCAAAATTATATAGTCAACTTCTAGTAGATGTTGACCATAGAGTTGTGCTGAAGGACCTAAAGATTCCTAGGGAAGGGTTCTCTCAGATATAAAAAGTGGTTTTTTATTTGAGGTTTTTCCACTTTTACAGGGATCCTGGGTCACTAATGCCAGTGAATTTGGAGGGCTCATTTTATATACATAGACATTCTCTCTCTTCCTAGAACCAAAGAGGCTATGCACCCCTTTTCCAGATTGCTTTCTGACAAATCTCCATGATCAGAGAGGCAAGGATAATGCATAGTTCCTCAAGTGATTGCTTTAGTATTCATTATTATTGGCATAAGAAAAGTTTTTTATAGGGAAGCAGTGGGATATGTGGCTGTGCCAAAGATGCCTTAAATGAAAGTTAAGTAGCCAAAATGTCTTCTTTCATGTGGACATTTCTGCACAGTAGAGAGTAGCAAGTTGACTTGTCTGAACAATAGCTGACAACTGACAACAAGGCTCTGGCCTAGCGAGTCAAGGGTTATGTAATTCTGTTTTCACAAACAATCTTCTTACTCATTATTATTTGATCAAAACAGCTGGAAAAATTATGAGATGACAGCAAGAACTAACGTGGATAATTCATAGACATTCAGTACTTACAGGATGACATTTGGAAGTATCATGTGAATGCATCCATGTGGAAACAAATTCCCTATGTAACCTTTTCTTAGACCAACCCTAACCACAAGAAGACATGAGGAATGTAGAACCCTAACAAAGACTGTATATACTTGACTGTAAGTTAATCTCATGTATAAGTCAAGGTCAAAATTAGGAGTATTGATATGACCCATGGATAAGTCAAGAGTAAAACTATGGGGCAATTAACAAAGCATCTAAATAGTGAAGCAAAGGAAAACAATGACAAAGAATTCACAACATTCCAGGACACATAATTGTTTGTGCTCATACTAAAGGATGAATGGATGGATGAGTAAGGAAAGTTTAGCACTTCAAGGACATATTAAGCTCTTGCCTTTCATCAGGGAATGGTTCTTTTTTAAATAGTTGAAGTACAGTACTTACACTGACCCATGGATAAATCAACTCAGGTTAATTATTGTAGCCCACCTTCAATCCCATTGTGGGAAAAAGACAGGATATAAATCCTTGAAATAAATAAATAATTTTTGGAGTCGATTTTTTGGCTAAAATTTCTAGGCATGAACATATACATGAGTGTGTAGATTGATCCTGACAAACAGGCCACGGAGAAATGATATTCCTGCATTTATATGCTCTTGGAATCACTTTAATCCTTTACCTGGCAGAAAGGCATTATGTTGAGGCCCTTCCTTCAAGAAGAGATAGCCATCTGGCTCTGGACATCTACTTTTTTCTATATCCCATTATCCTATGAATCCAGTCACAACTATATAACTATGCTTAAATACCTGTGACTACAAATTGTACTACATCTGTGCATATGAAGAAATGGACTGAAATCTGTGAAGCTAATGCTAAAATAGATCATTTCTAAAGGTGCTCTTAGATTACAGTCATCCCTCCACATCTGCAGATTTGACTTTTGTGGATTTGATTATTCATTGATTGTATTAGTATATTCTCTCTAGGAATATCTAGGTCCTCCAGTGCAACTCTGTGGTCAACTATAACCAAAAGTTGCATTGAGAGACCTAGAGATTCCTACAGAGAACACTCCACTAAGCATATATAGCTCCTGCAGCACAATTCTGTGGTCAATGTCTGGCAGATGTTGAACACAAAGTTGCACTGGATTTCCTAGAGATTCCTAGAGAGGTGTTCTTTCATGAAAAAAACATAGTATTTTTGTTATTTGCAGTTTTTCCACTTTCATGGGGGTCCTGTGCCCCTAACCCTAGTGAATGTGGAGGAACCACTATACTTCCATTTCCTCCCCCTTCATTTTAGTTCTTCTTTGGACAATACATGAATGCTCATGAAGTTGAACCAATGTTCATTTAAGGGGAATTATTTAAGAAGGCAAAATAAACTATTTCTACTGGATGAGAAATTTCTTCTGGAAGAGAAAACCACCATGATGGAACTTTCCTGTGACTACCACTGATGGTAAACAAGGAAGAGATGGTAATGTTATAGAAGAAAATGCAGTAGGATCATTTTGAGCTGTATCCTTGTGTGTATGATTCGAAGGCCCTTTCTTCTATTTGTCATTAGGATTAAACAGATTTTAAACCAAGCAACCAGCAATCATATAACTAGGCATATTTAATTAAAAATCGGTAAGTATTCCTAGATCTAATGGCTGCAAAATCTGTGGTTCCTTGAAGATATTTTATTTACTCTGGCTTAGAGCAATGTGTTAAACACTATCACTATAAACTTCAAAGCACTACAAAAGTCCATTTTGGGAAATGGGAAAAGCATGCAAGGCAAGTGAAGCTCTTATACAAGAATCAAAGATTGGCTTTGGGCTCAGTGCCCACAAAGAGGTATTTTGTAAGGTATTTGAGGCTTTCAGTGTTTGAGGCATGTGACTTCATGGCTTTGCTTGTTTATTTGACAAGATGTAAATATCTGTGAAAAATTTAATAAAGTGCAGATAAAAATCATCTCTAAAGAGATTCTCCTTCCCAGTCACTGCTCAGCTGTTTGGTGACATTACCGTGGCCTTTAAATTAGCACCGCAGATGACACAGCTGACTGGAGGGTTACTCTAATCAGTAGGGAGTCTCAAGCCATCAGGAGTGAAACGGCCTCGCTGATTTAGGCAGTGGTATTTCTGGATGCCAAGTTGCTCTTTCCCATCAAAATAAAAGTTGACAAAGCAGAACATCTTATGCAGCTTTTTCATACCTGATGAATCAGATGGGGAAGATGGTAGGGGAATACCCAGAAACAGAGGCAACACTTCAGATACATGATTTAACCCAATATGTGTCATTTGATCCTTATTCCCTCTTTTTTTATATTTTAAAACTCTGTCATCACCCAACACTGTTGTCATGTAATTCTACTTGTTGCCATTAAAGTTATCATTCCTCTGCCATTTCTTGACTGGGAATGCTGGGGTGCCTTCTCTTCAAAACTATTTGAGGTTAAAAACAAAAAGTGTTTTGACAGAAATTTTGTTTTAGAATGCCTGTCCGTTCTTAGGGCTGCCAGTGTGGAAACTGGAGACAGCCCCGATGCAATAGAAGAGGGAATATTTTCAGGCATTGTTTGCTACATGTTTGTGTTCCAAGCAACACTTGCTGAAATTCCCTATTTTGCACAGGCACTAAAAACGTAGGAGCCATCTCAGGGATAATGAAGAAAGAGAAGGGGAAGATAGAAGATCTAAGGAAAGAAGATGTATGTTATGTGGATATTTGAAGATAAGTTGATGCAGAAGGAGAATGTATGTCAGTATTGGTACAAAATGAGTATTGGTACAATATGAGTTCCATAACAGGCCTAATCTTTCATCAAAGAAATTGCCTGGTGATCCATTCTTCTTCAAAATGTGTGTGATGCAGCTGGATGTTTTAGCCTTGCACACTGAATCCTTGCTGTTTTGAGATGTAGTTGGACTTGCTGCCTTTTTGTCTTACATATCACTGCAGGGTAGGGGTAAGATGGTACCATAGCCTAGGATAGATTATATATATATGCCAGGAAAGATGGTTCTGTTGCTCTGCTTAACAACATAGTTGATTATATATATATATTAACATCTTTTAAAAAATATATTAACATACATTACATAGTTGATTCTGATGGCCACTGTGGGGAATCAGGCGTGGTGGGGTAGAAAGGCTAGACTGGCTGGTAAAAGCATGGTTAAGTGGAGACAGAAACAGTTCCTCATGGTCTGTTGTTGCCTTTGTTCTTTTTCTTTCTCCTTTCACAAAGAAATATAACTAATTTATTCTTTGTAATTCTTTGTTATCAAAGTGTTGTTGTTATTGTTGCTGTTGCTCAGAGAATTCTATTGAAATAAATGTATGTGGGGAGGGTTGTGTTTTTGTGTGTGGTATGTTTTTATATGCTTAATTTTTAAAAATGTAAAAGTGTAGGAGGCCCATTCCAGTTTTAATCTGGCAACCATACCTCTGTTTTACCTAGAAAAGAATATGGGCTAGAATACAATTGTTAGACCTAACCCCAAGCAAATCTACTGAATCGTTAGGAACTTGGAAGTCAATATTAATGTGAGTTCTGTTGATCCAACAGGTCTACTCTATTTTTGCACCAAGAACTCAATTTAGATCATGATACGTGGTGTCTGAAAATTATCTTTACAATTTCAATTATATATACAACTGAAATTGTAAATATCATTTTTGGACATCATATGCTTCTTCTTCAGCAACATGCATTTTTGACCAGTAAGAGATATCTAATTATAAACATAGGAGAGGCAAATTGATTGTTGATAGATAGGAACCTTTTCTCCTATCATCTGCATGCAAGAGAGGAATCCCTGGATAAAAATACAGTGGTCCCCCGGGTTACAAAAGTAATCTGTTCCGGATTACTTTTCGTAACCCGGAAATTTTCGTTTCCTGGGGGACCGCTTTAGTTGACGGACCGCGCGGCAAATTTAAAGGGGCCGCGTGGTTTTTCCATTTCGGATCCCGGGGCCGTTTTTGCAGCCCCGGCTCTTTCGTACCCCGGGGGATTCGTAAGCCGGGGGATCACTGTATGTACTTAGTGATGAGTATGGGTTATTGCGGACTATATATTAAAAGCAGAGTTGGGGAAAAATCATTTTGCTTAGAAAGTTATCCTGGAGGGATTATGGCTCCCATGTTTTAAGCAGCGTTAACAGTTTTGGGAAAGATTGGTTTTCCCAAACTCTGTTCACAGCAGAACTTGGATAACTTCCTTTGGTTGGTCTACAACTTTCAGATTATCTTAAAAGCAGTACATGCATTGGCAAAGACTTTACCCACAGAACTGTATGAAATTGTGCTCTTTATTTAGTCAGAAAACTTCACAAAACAATATGTTCTTATCATTAGACCTTGATTTTTTTTTAATTTGAATAGAATTCTCTGAGCAATTGTAGTTAATATTTAATGCACCATGCTTAATTAGCAGTCCTTTGTGAAATCACCACAGTGGTTTCAGCATTGGACTATTCTCAAGACCAGCATTCAAATTCCTGCTCATCCATGAAATCCACTGGGTGACCTTGTGCAAGCCACACACGCTTAGTCTCAGAAAACTGAATGACAGGCTAACCATAAGTCAGAAACAACTTGAAAACATACTACTACTACTACTACTACTACTACAAAACTTTGATAACAAAGAGTTAAAAAGAAGAAATTGGTTATATTTGTGAAAAAAGAAAGAAAGAACAAAAGCAACAACAGACCATGAGGAACTATTTCTGTCTCAACTTATCTTTGCTTTTACCCCACCCCGCTTGGTTCCCCACAGTGGCCATCAGAATCAACTATGTAATGTATGTTAATGTATATTTTTTAAAAGATGTTAATATATATATATGTGTGTGTGTGTGTGTGTGTGTGTGAATCAACTGTGTTGTTAAGCAGAGTGGTATCATCTTACCCCCCCCCCCCCCCAAGTCCAACTACATCTCAAAACAGCAAGGATTCAGTGTGCAAGGCTAAAACATCCAGCTGCATCACACACATTTTGAAGAAGAATGGATCACCAGGCAAATTGATGAAAGATTAGGCCTGTTATGGAACTTGTTTTGTCATAGTTCATTGTTACCTGAAAACTATTGCACATTAAGATTTCATCTATTTATTATGACATTTTCACCCACCTTTCAGCTTAATGGAAACCAGGCAATGTAGAAAAAGTATAAAGACATCAAGAATGTGTCAATCACGATGAAAACAAAGCAAAGCAGCACACTGAACAAAATAGACAGAAACTGGAATTCTGTTGGAGTGTTACAACGGCCACACAGCAGTGGCAGCAAAAAAGAGAAAGACTCTGTCAGCTCTGAACAGTATATTTTTCAAACACTTTACTTCCCTCACAATCCATAAACTTTTAGTCTTTTCCCTCCTGCTGCCACCACCTACACTGATGTATTTGCATTAGCACAGTGCACCAACTGGCCTATAATGGTCAACTAAAATGTCTTGGAAAACATTCATTTGGGATACCCTCCCAATGGTCAGAAACAACTGCAGTACTGGTGTCATTCACATCTTCACTGTGAGGGTATCCCACAATGAAGCATCACTAACAAGAATGCTCCCTCCCTTGGGGATGCAAAATGTACACAAGAAAGTAGAAGAGACTTTCCTAGCAATCTTATGACATGGCCCAAGCTGATACAAGAAAAGATACTGCTTCAGATATATGGATCCAGGCCATTCAAGGCTTTGAAAGCATCTATCCATTCTGTACCTCAGAAGTGAATATACAGCCTATGTGATTCTTTCAAAATTTGTGTAATATAAGGAAGTGTGGCTATATAAGTCACAGAATTCAAAGACCTAGCCATGCTAGTCTGGAAAATCAGTATGCAAAGGAATCTTGCAAAACATTTGAGACTAACTGAAAGAAAAAAGCTGGTAGCATGAGCTTTCGTAGACTTGAGCCTACTTGCTCAAATGCATAAGGTGGAGTGGAGAGTCTAGAGATAAACCTATATAAGCTGGTTGTGTGTGTGTATGTCAATTGAAATTCAAAAACTTGTGGGTATGGAGATGAAGGGGTAGGTTCAGTTTTAATGGTGGTTATTGGGGAACAAAGGCACGGGGAAGGATGTTGCCTAAAGTCAAGGAAAGAAGGTAACTATATAAATTAGTATTACATTATTACAGTTCCACATTTTGAACTAACTGAAGATTTCTGGTAATCTGCAACCATCACTGTGGATATCCAATAGGGAGGTTGCCCAGGTTATATCTTCCTTTTCCTTCCAGTTTTCTTTTTGTCCCATGTCTTCTTCTAGTGTAAGCCAGTGGATAGTGACTGCCTTATTTTTATGTATCTATAAATTGGTCAGGGAGTCTTTCTGGCTTACCATTACTGTACAATGTTCCTTATGAGGATAAATAAAATAACAGTAGCATTTAAAAGCTCTTCAAGAATCCCTGGGTATAAAAAAAGAAATTATGGGAGCATGATGTTTTAAATTTAGAATATTCAACTCCTAGATAATCATTCCTTTTTATTTGCTGATTTTCAAGCCTTTGTATCTGGTAAGTACTTCCCCAGTGGAATCAGCTATGCTTCTGTGTGCATTGTGGCTTGTTCCACTGGGATCTCTCTCTAATGAGAAGCAGGCATCCCAACTTATGCCATCTGGAGAATAATTCCAAAAGTATAGTTGGTGTGTTACTCTGTTTCAAATAGAAAAAGGAATCCTACTAACAGATGTACCATGGCCTATGTTTTCATGGACAAGAACCCAAATGGGCTGCAGGCAAGAAGTGGACTTTCACTGCTCCTTTTGCCAGTGATTGCAGGTTGCCCACAGCTCCCTTCCTGAAGCAGCTACAAGTAGGGGAAGGTCTTCTGACATAAAGCCTGGTATTCTATTTCCTCTCAGTCATCCCTTCACCTTGTATGATGTCTGTTTTACTGATGGTGGATGCTATTGGTTCCGATGACAGCGGGGTAGTGAATCTGATCTGGGTATTTCTCGCTGCTGACAAGAATCTACCATCTACAATTGGCTACTAAGTAGCCATCAGGGAGCATGAGGCCATTGATGTAAATTCCTCAAGAGAATCTGCAGAGGGCTGCTGTTTTGGTGCTTTTCACTCACGGGGTCCAGCCCTACATGCCATGTCCTGAGCCTGGGTTCAGCATCTCTGAAGATGGCATTGCCATTTTTCCCAACCCAGCAACTTCCTCTCTATGAAAGGTCCTGCCTAACAAAACAAAATGAGTTTACATGAGACAGAACAAATGCATCCCCAGTGCCTTGGCAATCAGACTTAAGCTCCCTGCTGTGACAATGAAAGCACTGCAGGACCATGGCAAACAGAGTGAGTATTGACTTGGCTGCACATCCAAGTGCACACGTTGAACAGAATGCAGGCTGGACAACCTTCAAAGAGAATTTTTGATACACATATATGTAAACACACATACTTGTAAGTAAATGTACACATATATTGTTCTAGTCTATTTTAAGTGTTATGCAACTTCATGTTTAATCTGTTCATTCTGTCTCTTTTCCAGCTGTACAAACGAATCCATTTGATTTATTCATTTTCATTCTTGGTTTCAGACCAGAAATTTCTCTTATGTGGAAATGGGGAAGGCCATCAGAAGAATCATTCATATTTTGGATGTCTAGGTTAAAGACCATCCTGGTAAATATCTCTACTTCTAATCCAAATTATTGTTATTTTTAAATATGCTACTTCTGGATGTAATCCAAGAGTTCTGTCTCTCTTATTTTTGACATATCTAACATGGAATTCCCACAAGCTATATTTTCAGAAAGTACAAATGCAAATCAATTTTATCCCTTGGTTTTAAGTTTTAACATTCAATCTTACCGCCAATACACTTTTCCAGCTGCTGTTACAAGGCAGTTCATAGAGAGCGAAAGCTTTTGATTATTACTTTTTAAAATTACTAAACAAGGGAATTCTATAGTGTAAAATGTGTTATTAAAATCTTTGTTCTATGCTCAAAAGTAGCAAATACAAACAGCAAAAGTCTATTTTCCTATAGCTCTATTGCCAGTGACTTACCATGATCCTTGCAATACAGACTCAAACAACATCTTTCTGTTTCTGTTTACAAAAAATGCCTACTTATCAGAGGTTAGAAAGGAAGTTAGTTGTAATCTATTAACATGGAATGAACTCTATTCTGTTGTTCATTCCCATTGGCCATCACCAAAGCCCAGGTTAATTCACTGCTGCATCTCAAAACTACTGTTTGCCAAATACTGATACATGGTTGCCTGCCCTTTCCATGTCTCAGACATTAGGAGTGTATACATAGTTAGTTTATTATTGGTTAGCAGCATTGCTCCCTCTAAAGTTGTAGCTTGAATTTCTATTTCCCAACAAAGACAGTATCTTCCATCTTCTTTCCATTTCTTGCTAGCAGGGATATGACAGAAGAGGATCTGAACATCTGTCATCATGAAACTGTTGGGGGGGGGGTGTTAGTTTAGTCTGTTGCAGCAAAAATAACAAGTCTTTCCAAACCATAGTAAGTTTCATCTGGTATAGGTGTTTGTGGATCCGAAACTATTTTTCATCACTATGCATGTGTTAATCTTCTAATCTATGCTAGGGCTGCATTTGCACTGCAGAAATAGTCCAGTTTGACACTGCTTTCACTGCCATGGCACAGTAGTATGGAATTCTGGGATTTGTAGTTCTGTGAGATATTTAGCCTTCTCTGTCAAAGAAATCTTATGTCACAACAAACTGCAGTTCCCAGAATTCCATAGCACTGAGTCATGGCAATTAAAGTGGTGTCACACTGAATTATTTCTGCATTTCAGATGCAGCCTAGGTTGTCTTCAGCATCCCCAATGACTGTTAAGTGATCACTTTCAACATCTTTACTTGCTGGCACCTTTTGAATTTCCACCCTTCTACATCTCCTACTCTCCAACCATAGCATGCATATAAATGTCTACCATTGGTGCTCAAGCTATATGTATTTGATGAAAGGGGCTGAAGCCCACACAATTTCATTTATTTCAATGCAGTCTACATACCTTATGCCTAATAAAAGTTGCTGTTGTTTTTACTATCATCATAGATTCCCTTCTTTTGCACCTATAAGAGAGTCCAGAAGCTGAATTTGCAACATTTCTGACAACTTCTGTTCACTTCATACAGTTCTTAACCAGTAATGCTTCAATGTATCTCATTTTACCATTATTCTTGAATGTTCTACATTCCAGGAAGAAAAATCTGATCCCATAACTGTAATCGCCTATTCAATGTACTGGCAGTAATCATTAAAATAAAAGTAGACAATCTCATATTACTTTGATATTGCTGGGACAATTTATGATCACTCATTTACAGAAAGCAATCACAGATAGTAATCAAGGTAATTAATCAATTAAATGTTAATTACAGATCAAAATACTTCCCATGCTCGTAATTAATTAATGAGGCTGATAAACAGAGAGAACCTAGGACTAGAGACTTTTGACAGGGCATTATGAATGTATTCGTTCCTTCCTTGGCTAAATTTTATTCATAAAAACCTTCCAGAAGGTCTTCTCCTCCAGGTGTATCCAAAGCTATCATATCATTAACCTATTAGGTAAAATCATGATTCCTTTTCTATCAATAAGAAATAGCCAACTACAGCCAACAGTGGCCAAATAAATATTATTTCTCCTGAGAAGAGGGGAAATTTTTACATGAAGACACAATGTACTTTGAACAATCCAAGATAGTTCTTTTTTAGTGTCACACTTGAATAACTAACTTCAACTTATTATCTGAACTCAGGACTCATTATTTTGAACTCTCCTACACCCATAGTTTTCCACCCTCTCTGTACTGGTACCTTTCTGATTTTATTTCTCCAATTATTTAATTTATTTATTATGTTTCCTAACCCTACATCTACCACCATGGTCGTGTTTCGGCTTGATTATTCTTTGGAGCCATTTTGGTCATGTTGTACTATTGTAATTTTTCACACTTGCACTCAGCTTGAGTCTAAAGAAAACATTAAAAGTGAAATCGTTTTCAAAACTGAGCAAAACCGAAACAACATACAACAACTAACCATTTTCTTCTGCATGTTCTAAAGCTATAGTTCTATGCTATCTTCACCTGAAGGTTTACTTTGGGGGCCAAAAGCTTCACAACATTTAAAAAAGTAAACAGTCAAAAGGAGAACTTTGTTTTAAACCACATATTATATGAAAAAGAAAAAATTCTCTATTATCCTGAAAAATGTCTGCAGATATAAAAGACCTCCTGGATCAGGCCAAAGTTACATGTAAGCCATTGCTTTGTGTGACCTTCTGGAAAAAAAATCTTAATCGGTTGTATATATAGTTGGGAGTTGCAATATATCAACACTGGGGAACCCACATTTGGAAAATACTGATATAAATTCAACAGTACTCCTCTATTATTTGCCATCTCCATCCCTGCCCCCAACTGAAATTCAGAGGAATAGTACCTCTGAAAATGTGTATTTCATTTGCTGTCATAGATCCCTATTAACAAACATGGCCTCCAGAAATTTCCCTGACCCCGAATGTATTTGTTTGAATCTCATGCCACCTCTGAGAGCTTTGGAAAATTACATTTTTGTTCTACATTTCACCAAATCCCCCAGCCAGCATGGCCCTTGTCCGCTAACCCGGATGGGCATTCTGGGAGCTGCAGTTCAAACAAACTTTTGACAAGCTCTGACATTGTCATATTCTGTGTCTGTAATTAAATTAATTATTGATTAAATAATTGTGTATGTTGAAGCTAGTCAATACTAAAATTCAAAAACCAGAAAAGAATGTCTATGACAGGCAACAGACATACTGTCCTACAGCCCAAAGTATGAGCCAATGTTTTAAAATCACTGGTGAAAACATACCTAAATACCAAGGGGGGGGGGGGGACTTGTAGCTATTATTGTGAACTATAAATGAAAAAAAAATCTATATTAGAAGAAACGATATTCTCTATAGACATAATTAAGTAAATTGCTTTAATACATTTAAAACTTCCAACCTTCACAATCTTTGAAGTGAATACAAGAACTGTTTCTATTTAAAGTTAGTATGAACGGGTCTGTGTTGCACTAAAACTTTTACAGTGATGTAAACCATTGAAATAAATTATCTTAATTCGGTCAGATCTATATTCATTAACTGTATTACCCACCATGGGAATAAAAGACAAAATTTTAATTCTACTAATGTATTTCACTTACGCATTCAATTGGCACTACAGTAATTAAGGGCACTATTCAACAACATTCATACACTCTTCACTTAGGCCAAATTTTCACTGCAATTCCACTGGGGCTTTGATCCAGCTGAAGAGTGTGGAGTTTGTAATAATTTTAGAGGTGGAAAAATTAGATTTGTGGAGATGGCATATAAGAGACCGTGGATATTTATCTTTTAGTGTCCTGGAGCATCGTCAGTAGGAACTTTTAAGTAATTAGCAACAATTATACCAGTGCAATATTCAGAATATATAAATAGCAGAAGACTACTAGATCATTGATTACCCTCACAATACCCGAACTGAGAATAGCTGACTACTTATGAACAGTGGCATCACTAGGGTTTGTGTCACCTGGTGCTCATGGTATTCGTTAGAATGTTAGATTCTACCAGAGTTAGTGTTGGTTGGGGATGATGGAAGCTTGACTTTAGTTAGAGACTAGCATATTGGGAGGGAAGATCAGTTAGCAGGCCAGATGGGAGCTTATCAGTTCGCATAGACCTTGAAGTAGTGGCTTGGAATGCAGCAGTTAGTTTAGTGCTTGGTAGAGACATACAGGGGGGCCGAGAGTGGATTGCACAGGGATGAGCACATAGATAGTTCGCGCGCTTTTAGAATGGGAGGGGTAGCTTGGCAAAGGGGATATAGTAGTAGTGTTCAGTGGGAGGAGACAGTCTCAGCTTAGAAGCTGAATGGTGTGGGACTTCAGTCTATGGCTTAATCAATAAAGTGCTGTTTATTCAAAGAAACCAGACTGAGAGATTATTCCTGGAGCTGGTCCACTGTTCTGACAATAAGCTGAGACTCCCAAAATGTACTCTGTGGCGATGCAACAGCAAAAGACCACTGAGGAACTTGAAGAACCTACCTTCGAGACTGAGGACCTGTTGGAGGAGCTGGGAGCTGGGGCGCGCCTGAAAGGGACCGGCCAGACGATGGACGCTACTCCCAAACCCATGGGAGAGGATGTGTGGTTCGGCCAACCCTCTGTCCTTACACAGCGAAAGGAAAGACGGAGAGCCCAGAGACTGTCGGTGTGGGAAACAGGACTGTCCCGACCACTGCAGGTAGAGGGGACTGAGCCTGAAGACTGGGAGGAACAGGTGCAGCAACTGTGAGAGGAGATGGGTGAAACTTCGGGGCCTATGGAGAACCAGGGGCCCTGGCGGAGGTGGAACCGGTGAACCCGAAGCCCCCGCCCCAGGCCCAGCCCCCCAACCAGTTAGACCCCCACAGGACAGACCACAGGACCCACAGGCGAGGAAACTAGGAGTCAGGTATGATGGGGACTCCCCCATGTTACCCTATTTCCTATCCCAGGTGGCCGCTCACATGCAGGAGTGGGGACCCAAAAGTGGCCTAGGCGAGGTGCGTAGCCAGACACCTCTGGGGGAAGCAGCAGAATGGTTGGTGCAACTCTATGATAGCCAAGCCCCGCCAAGCCCCAGAGCTGCAAAGCCTTCAAGAATTCATGTTAGTGCTGTGGGTGCGCTTTGAAGACCCATTCAAGGCAGACAGGGTTCAAGAAAAACTGAAAAACCTGGACCAAGGGAACAGGTCAGTGGTCGAATATGCTACCCAGTTTAGGAGGCTGATCGCGCAGCTGCTGGAACTTTCCGAGGGAATGCGAGTCCAATACGTCAAAGACAGACTGCGGCCTGAAATTTTGCCTTGGGCTCTTACGCGTGACAACCCAGCTACATCAAAAGAATGGGTCTGCCTCGCTGGGGAAGCTGAGGTTATTCAACAAGAAGTCAAGGCCTCACTGCAGAGAAAGGGCAAGGATCCTAAAAGCAAAGAACCCAAGGGTTCTTCTCCTCCCCAGAGCACCAAGGGCAGAGCAGGAAGAGCCCGGGAGAGCGAAAAGGAAAGATGCAGGAGGATGGGACTGTGCCTGGGATGCGGCCACAAAGGACATTTGGTTGCCAACTGTCCTGAGAAAGGGAGTAACCCTCCAGGGAATCCCCCAGCGACACTCAGACAGATGGCTGTCCGAAGCCACCCAGAGAGAGGATGACAGGGAAGGGGAGAACGAGAAGAACAAAGCTTCCAGGCAGACTCACGGGGAGAGGGAGAAAGTGCGGAAAACTGGTACGACAGTGATGAAGAGCTTACTCGGGAGCTGGCTTTAAACTCCGAGAGCCTGCCATAGACAGCAACGAATGGCAGGCCACTGGCAGACGGAGCCACGGAATGGTGAGTTGGGATACCCCTTTATGCACTTTGACTGTTCTCTTGATGGTGAACCCAGAGCAAAAGGCCATAGAACTGAAAGTTGCAGTGGACACAGGCTGCATGAGGTGTTTGATTAACCCCGAAGTGGTCAAACTGCTAGGGATTAAGACCAAAAGACTGAAAGACCCCATCCCATTTTTTCAGATGGATGGTACCCTCATGGGAGGGCAAGCCAGCCAAGAGAGAACTGTAGGTGTGTGGCTGGGAGTGGCAGAACACTGGCGAAAAATTAGCTTGGTGGTGGGGCCCACACACAGATATCACATAATGCTGGGCATTGACTGGCTACATTACCACAACCCTGCTATCAGGTGGAGGCCAAAACAAATGGTATTTAATGACCCAGGGTGTCGAAACCATGTGTTAGGCTCTAAACAAAACCCCACAGAAATTGTAAGACCAGAAGAGCGGCCAAAGCGATACCTAGAGGACTCCGCGGGTCACTTGGAGAACCAACCTGCACCATCCTCCGTAAATGAATTAGGAGCTCAGGCACCCACCAAAGGAGCAGGAACTCTGAGGGAGAAAGGGAGAGGAGACAACCCTGCATGTTA
This sequence comes from Urosaurus nigricauda, assembly GCA_034509955.1. Lineage (NCBI taxonomy): Eukaryota > Metazoa > Chordata > Lepidosauria > Squamata > Phrynosomatidae > Urosaurus > Urosaurus nigricauda. The sequence goes on from JAOEGL010000006.1 coordinate 109,858,114, forward strand.
CCAGGACCTCAGCAAGGTTTGAGTAGCGCGAAAGCGATCAACTGCCCCCTCACCATTTGACAGACTGTGCCATAGAAGTTGAACCGGGAGCACCCCTACCCAAACCTAAGCTATACTCCATGACTCCTGGGGAGCTGAAAACCCTTAGGGACTTCACTGATAAGAACCTGGCCAGAAGCTTTATCCATCCTTCAACCTCCACTTTTGCAGCCCCAGTATTCTTTAGAGAAAAGAAGGATGGGTCTCTGCGGTTGGTCACTGACTACCAAAACCTCAATGGGATATGCAGTACCAATAAATACCCCCTTCCCTTGATGAAGGACATGTTGGGATGAGTGGCCACGGGGAAGATTTTCACTAAGCTGGACCTGAGGGAAGCATACTACAGGGTACGAATAAAGGAACGGGATGAATATAAAACTGCTTTTAATAACCCTTTGGGGGCATTTGAGTACTTGGTGATGCCCTTTGGGCTTTCCTCGGCACCGGGGATTTTTATGCATTTTATTAACAAATGTTTACATGATTTGCTGTTCAAGGGGGTGTTGGTCTACTTAGATGATGTATTCATATACTCCCAAGGCTTGGAAACACACATTAAAGTGGTGAGGGAAGTGCTGACACATCTACTGGACAAACAGTTGTATGTGAAATTGTTCAAATGCCATTTCCACACAGACAAATTGGACTTTTTAGGATACCGGGTATCTGCTCAAGGCATTGAGATGGACCCGAGCAAGGTTCAAACAGTCCTAGATTGGACCCCCCCCCCCCCAAGAACCAGGAAGCAGGTCCAACTATTTTTGGGGTTTGCGAATTTTTACAGGCAATTTATTCCGAACTTTGCTGAAATTTCACTTCCAATAACCAATCTATTGAAAACCAAAGGGGACACGAATAACCCCAAAAAACCCAAACCGTCCACACCCATTGCATGGTCAGAGCAATGCCAAAATGCTTTTGAACAGTTAAAACAGTTGTTCAGCTCAAACCATTTCAAAGGGGTGCAGGGGAATATCATAGCCCATTTCTATCAAAAGACAGTTCTTTGGGGAGCAGTGGTGTCACCCCCCATTAGGTTCTCACCTGAAGTGCCCCCCTGCACCCCTCTAATGACACCCCTGCTTATAAAGCAGAAGAAAAATTAAAAAAGGAGTAAATAAACAAAAACTGCAATTGATAATCAGTTATCGGGAATGTGAAACAGGACAGACTAAAGCATTATTAAATCAATGCCTATTGATTCCTAGCAACCCCATTAATTTTATAGGGTTTTCTTAGGCAAGCAATACCCAGAGGTGGTTTTGCCAGCTCCTGCCTCTGACATATAGCCTACAGCATCTGGTATTCATTAAAGGTCTCTCACCTAAGTATTAACTAGGGCTAACACTGCTTAGTTTCCAACATGAGATGGGATCTGGTGCCCTTGGGGTATTCGATTGCATAAGGACAATCAGTGCTATTCCCTATGTTACAACTTGTATGTATTCAAAGAGCTTATATGTTTCCCTTAAATTTCCTGCATCTGTTTTCCTAGATACAGTCCAATGCACAAATGCTGTCTCATATGCACACAATGCATGCAGACAGATACACAAATCTGACTACCTGCTAAACAACTCACTTCCAGCTCCAAAAGACTGAACAATCAATTGGTCTGTCCATCCAGGATGTTCAGTGAACTGTGTTTTATCCGTATCCATATTGATCATATTGATGTAAGCTGTATGTTTGTTGAACGTTGGTCAATTGCACTCCAATAACTGAGGAAATTGTGCTGGGTGGTAATCTCAACATTTAGCTAGCAAGACTCTTCATTCTGTATGAAGCACAATATGTCTTAGGCCCTGGCTATCTGTTAACTCTATGAGCCTTCCTGGACCCCGAGGGGTTCAGGAGAGGCACTTTGTTCATTTCCACCACCTTCATAGGTATGGTTGCAGGAAAAACAAAAAAGGGACTTCTTGGTGGCTGTCCTTAGGAAGGCTAGAACAATCTGGTCCTTGCTATCCTTCTGTCAGCAGGTGAAGATTTATTCCAACAGGCTTTTTGAATCAGAGGATTTTAAGGAAACAGCTGTAAGAGCTGTATTGTTTAAAATTATATTGCTTTAAGTGTATCTTCTAACTATCATGAATACTTTAATTTCTTTTTACTGTTAATTTGTGGGAGGGGAGGATTTAATTGTAACTTTTTTAATGTGTAAGCCACCTTGATACCCACTCTTGGTGAAAAGGTTAATAACAAGGAGGAGGAGGAGGAGGAGGAGGAGGAGGAGGAGGAGGAGGAGGAAAGAGGAAGAAGTCATCATCATAGGAAATGTGTTGCAATTATTTGTAAAAACAATAGTTTTTACAAAAGACCACTGTAAAGGAGGAAAGAATTTTTTTCTTTTCTTTTTTCTTTTTTGCTCAGCAACAGCAACCGGTATGTAATTGTGTATTCTTGCATGCCAATGAGCTGGACTGGATGGTTTCTTCCAATTCTATGATTAAGGATTAAACACAATCTTACATCACTATCATAATTGCAGGTATAAAGTTTTCAAGTCAATGGCTTATAGAATATACAGTTACTTTGTAAATTAATGGATTCCAATATATTATTGGAATGCTCAAAATGCTTGCAGGTGATAAATGTGAAAAAGAAAATTAAGGTTGTCCCATTTTATGAGATATAACAACTCGGTAAGCATTTTATCTCATACCATTCATGCTTACTTTGAGGAGCATTTTATAATATCAATGTGAACCTATCCTAATATTCAAGCGCAGATTCCTAACCAGCAAGTGCCAGTGCTCGACTCTAGTTCACAAAGCTTCAAAAGATGTGCTGCCAATTATCTCACATTACTGGAAATTGGTATAATATACAGGAGAGTGGACAAAAGAGCATGGATGCATTTTGAAATACCTTTTCAGCTATTAGATGCTGAGGTCCAGAGCACTGGAATAAGAAGCAGCAATTTCTCTAATAAGAGCCAGCTCTGTTCTCTTAATAAGTCCCTTTCTGCAGCCTCCTGAGACTTCCTTATGCATATGTTAGCTCATAATGGCACTGAGGAGTTGCATCATGCTGTACCAGAATCAGCAAGGATAACATGAGCTCTCACCGAAAAGATGTGGAAGTTACTGTTTCCAGAAGACACATTATCTCTTTTCATTCATTTGCACAAATGAAGACAAATGAAGCAGCAAGACATTTATGTTATAATTATAACTATCAGTATGAAGTAATGGTAAATGTGTTCAACTAGGACCAAGCAAATCCAGATGCAAATTGTTCAAACAGGAAACACTCAGGTTAATTTTGAACCAATCATTACCTCTTGCTACAATCTACTTAAAAGGGTTGCTGGAAAGAGAGTTAGGATGGGTGCATGGATGTAGAAATTCTATACATCCTTGGAAGCAAGGCAGAACAAACAACTACGGGTAGTAATAATCCACTCAGCTAGTCAAATGGTATGACCATGTGGATACGGGAACTATCAATGCAAATAACCAAACTATGTCTTGGCACTACAAAAACCACCAAAACAAGACTTGGGCATGAACACTTCTTTCTCTTCTCTTTTTCCTTATAGAGTCATAGAATCATGACATTGGAAAAGACCACAAGGGCCATCCTGTACAACTCGCTGCAATGCAGGAATACTCAATCAAAGCATCCCTAACAGATGGCCAGCCAGCCTCTGTTTAAAGATCTCCAGCCAGCCAGCCTCTGTTTAGAGATCTCCCGTAGAGTGTGTTTCACTGTCTAACAAATCTTACCATCAGGTCAAACAGCTCTTACTGTCACCTCTTACTGTTATACATAGTGATTATAACCATAGTTTGTGGATTTGGACAAAACAACAAACTATAGTTTGGTAGTTTGATACTATGGTATGGTTTGCTATTAATTTCACATGGGACATATGAAGCAAAGGAATAAATATGTCACCCAAGATGTGCTCCTGCCTGGCCTTTTTTAAGAGGAGGAAAGGGAGGGATGAAAACCACAATTTTCACTTGCATCGGAGCCTGTCATGAACAAACCCTCAATGCCATGCTCATTTTTGTTCTCATTATGGATTTACTTCCACTGTTCATGCCCTGTTAAACAATTTTAGTTTAATTAATTATCCCACTGATATGAAATCACCAAAGGATCCTTCCTTTCTAGGTACATGCAGACTCATTAACATCAAATTTAATAAGATTTTTTTAAAAGCCTACAAAAAAAAATACTTAGGGAAAAGAGTAAGGAAAGAAGCACATTCAGTTAACTAACACAGTTCAAGCACGTGTTGTTATCTCTGTCTATCTCAGTAGTAATTTTGCCTTTTTAAAAAGGTCTCATTAAAAAAACTTTGGGGTCAGGATACCACAATACACAAATCTATTTCAAATAAATTAAAATATGCAAATAGTAGGCATTTCCTTAGAAGGTCACCATTAAGTCTCCTAATTCAACTTGCCTGTAAAGAAGACATTTAATTTGGAGCCTACAATAGGAATGCCTTAACTATACACTACATGGCAGCTTTTAAAATTTTCACTTTGAGCAAACATTTCAGTAAGCCCACAGAACAGCTTTCCAGATGGTTGGAACTGCAGTTACTAAAAGCCCCAGCCAGTGTGGTCAGACATAAGGGATAACTAGAAGTTGTAGTAACTAGATGTTTTAACCTGCATCCATTATCAAATCAAAGGCACAGAAAAATATATTTCTTTACAGGACAGGGACTATTCAGGGAAGCTGTATGATTTCCTTACAAAACACTGGAGAGCAAGCATACAAGTTTCTTGAAGGAAAACAAACCTAGGTGTGATGATGACAGGAGGGAACTTATAAGCTCAATTTAGTCCTGAAATGATACAGTGTAAGTTAACATAATGTCTGTAAGTCAGCAATTCAGCTTTGAGCTCCAGCCCATGATCAATAGCAATGTCAATGGTGTGTTTCTATTGTTAGATTACACCATATCAGACTGGAGGAGCATGTGTATAAGTAGGAGAGATAAAAAATCAAGGCAAGTAAAGGATGCCAAAATCCATATATAAATTCTAGCAAAAAATTGTTTTCCCACTATGCTAGAAATGACTTCAACAAAGAATAGCTTCTTTTTTGTAAAGGTTTCCAACAAAATCTGCAAATAAGTGTACATACTTATGTGTTTTTATGCACTGTAACTTCCCTTACTCACTATTATCTTCCTCAGTACTTTAAGGTACTGTGTAAATTAAATTTTGCTAAGATCAAGGAAGAGATGAATAACTTTCTTACAATCTAGCTTAACTCCTAAATCACTCCAAAAGACCTTCAGTTTCTATTAACTTAAATTCAATCCTGAGCTGATGCACTGGAAGAGTTGTAGCAATTTGTGACCAATTTCTGTATAAAAGAAGAACCTCTTATAATACATATATCCACTGTTTTAATACCCACATATATCCACTGTTTTAATACCCACATGATGTCTATTCAAACTACAAGACGAATATGCTCAGATGATACACCTAATGTTAGGACTATACAATTTCAGACTCCTCAGTAACTACACAAAAATACATGTTGCTGCACGTATACAGTTTGTGTCTCTGGGAGAAGATGTCCACTTAAAAATACTAGTTTCATATGAGAAGAAAAGATTTTATGTGGCGATGCAGTCAAACATTTGATCAACCACCTACTGTCCAAACAGTCCAACAATCATAAATGCAATCAACTTTTACCTTCCTGTAGAGTGCATGCTTCAGCTTTAACATTTACTTATCCTGCACCAAGCACATTCACCATTCATTGTTTTAATAAACTTGACACTATACAGATTTTTTTGTGTTGTTATTTATCAATATTTTGCTGACATGACATGTCCCAGCAGGATGCTTCAAGAATCCGTGCTCAGAGTTTGCACACATTCATTCCAGTAAACTGAAGTCACAGCAGTCATAGTTACTGGCCTTTAAAAAAACCCTGAAGGTCTGATGATCATAACCATCTTCACTCCAGCGAATAAAATTTAAAATATAATGGAGCATGTACATGCACCTGTAGGCATGCACAGACATACAGATCAGAGTACAACTGTGTTATCAGAAGCTGTAAATATGTTACCTGTTCTTGTCTCTCCAGCCATTTATCTACCATGGGATGAGTGGCACTTAGTGAAGAACGAGCGTTGTCCCTCTGAAACTGGTTAGTAGACCAGCTACTGGTGTCTCGTGGAAGGCTTCGGTAATTTTCATCTTTCTGTTCCAAAATAAAGAAGAAGAAGAAAGATGTGAAGCAAAAATATTGTCTAACTCCATGCAACAAATATCTGAAGTATAGCACATCAAAAATGGATTAGGAAAAAAACATAATCAGTCATTTCAACAAACAGGTCTGTTGGTAATGCTATTGTAAATTAGTGAATGGTGCTACAATTGCAAACCTTTTCTCAGGTTCTGTAAAATATAACCTATGAATGCATACTGTCTCAATGTATATGAGGATGTGAATGTATTTTTACATTCAATATGAACACTACACAAAAATGACCATTCTGTCATGATTATTCATAAATGCATTGAAAATCTGCATGCTTTTCCACTATCAAAGTGTGAGAGTCATCAGACATGAAAGAGAACTCAGATTTAAAAGTAAGGCTTCTAAAAAGAGCAGCTTTATAGGATCAGATGAAATCATACCGGATATTGTAACTGATTTACAGTGAAGAAAAGGCAGGCATCATGCTTCATTCACAAGCTTCCCAATTGGTATACAGCAGAAAGCTCCTAGGTCATGTTCTGTGAGTTGCCAATTCAATAGTGGACCCATTTACACTGACTGGTAGTTGGCAATAGTAACAGACAACTTGGAAGAAGATAATTTAAGTGATGATGCCACTAGAATGTTTTTCCACAGTCAATAACCTGTTTGATTGTTTGGAAAACACCCACAATGGGCCGTTGATATACACACTGGGGTTTGGTTCCAGGAACACTTCTCCCCCCCCCCCCCATGAAGAAAAAAAATCTGTGGATCCTCAAGTCCCAATTAAATACAATGGTATAGTGAAACGATGTCCCTTATACAAAATAGCAAATCAAAGTCTGCTTTTTTATATCTTTTCCAAATATTTTCAAGCCATGGATAGCTGAATCCATGGATATGGAGGGCCAACTGTATTTGTTTGCTGAGAGCTATGAAACATGTGACAGAAGCACAAAAGATAATCTGTAGCTGATGGCTGAGAGGAATATTTCATCTTTGCCCCCAAAATTCAAGCTGAATGTTTATTTAGGAAACACCCTAACAGATGTTTAGGTAAAAGTTGGGAAGGAGGGGGAAGGAAGCAGACTTTAAAGACTTGGTGGGGAAATACAGTAATTAAGAAAGGGATACTACTTGCTATAACTGCAGCAAGTCCCCAATATCTCTCTTCATCTTATAAATGCTGTGGGTTGGATTTTAAAGTCCTCAGCCAAAAGTAGTAGGTCAGGTGCAGAGGAATAATGTTTCTTAGTCTTTCTTTGTTATGCCACAAACCTTTTTGAAACCACCAAGAGCCAAGAACAACTATTTAAATTAGCAAAGCTAAGGGAAAAATCCCAGTTGCAACAAGAAATATGACTTGATGTGAAGGAAAACCATTCTCATACCATAATTTATTGATGTGGTCTTGTCATCAGATGGCTCCTTTGAATGAGCAAATGCACATCCTTGCTTGTAAGACTGGGAGGATAATGCAGAGGTAACTCCCACTATTATATTGATTGGCAATTATCAGGGCCTAGACATACTTTTGAAATGAGACTGCATAATCCTGTTCTATACAAAGAATAATACTCTAGATAGTTTCCATTAAATTAACTGTCTGGTAAGCTTCTTTTTTAAAAAAAAAAAAAAAAAACCCTTCCAGGGCTTTCAGAGTTGACATGTCTTCTTCAGATGACAGCTAACTGTGGACTGTAACCTATTTTTCAAAGAAATTAGACTGTTCCATTTATAAATGAAGTCCCGGTTCTTACTAAAGCCATGTTAGTCTGTAGAATCACTATGTAAAGAGATCCTGTAACACCTTTGAGACTAACTTCTTTTTTCCATTAGTCTCAAAGGTGTTACAATATCCCTCTACATCAAGGTTCACTCAACTTACTAGTTTCTTATACAAACAACTGCCTGAATATAAAATGGAAAAGTAACACAGGCACAAAAAAGTAAATGTGGTCACCAGCATTTCTTCAGGAGTTCAGCTGGGAACTCGAGAGCACTGCTGACATCATTGGTTACAATTAAATGTTCTGATTTTGAAAAGAAGATTTGCTCCCTGTATTTAGCACCCTATAGGTATGGCTATGTTCTGGAAAATTTGAACTGAGAATTGATCGATACAAATTATCATACCAGAATATTATCAGCCATTGCCCATTTTGAGTTCCCTTTAAAGAAAAAAAGCACACTCTGATATAGAAAATCGTAATGACACGCTCAAGTTGAAAGCAGTCTCCTTGCTGCTGCCACCACACCAAAACAAACAAGCTGATACTGTTTTCACTGCATTAGCAAAATACAAGTGGTTTATGCCAAATATGATAATATGCAAAACAGACCCAATGAAATGGAATTAAACATGACTCAAATGCATCTGTTCTGTAGAGAAATCCAGTTTGACACCATTTTAAATACCATGGCTCTATCCTATGAAATCGTGGCATCAGTAGTTTTGTGGGGGCACCAGCACACTTTGGCAGAGAAGTCAAAAGACTTTTTAAAAACTACAAATCCCATTATTCCATAGGCTGGAGTTACAGCACTGAAAGTAGTGTCAAACTACATTATTTCTACAGTACAGATGCACCCTAATCTAAATTCCAATAAAATTCTTGAGTGTATTATCTGATAAGTATGGATCCAATTCCTTGTATGTGACACCTACAGCAGAAAGGTTGTCACCTTGATAAGCAAAAGCTATGGAGAAGTTACTCTATAGATATCTGATGAAATATGCTTTTATTCTAAACAAAGAACAATAAGAATTTAAATTACTGGATGTAGCTATTTATGACAGCTGCATCTGCACTACAGAAATAATGTAGTTTGACACCATTTTAACTGTCACAGCATCATCCTATGGAAACCTGGGATTTGCTTTTTGTTGTGGCACCAGAGCATTCTCATGGGGAAGGTAAATATTTCACAAAACTACAAATCCCAGAATTGAGCCACGGCAATTAAAGCAAACTGCATTAATTCTGCAGTGTAAATGCAGCTGGCATTTCATGGCTACATCTTCACAGCTAATGTATTGGCGGGAGAGCATTCCTCAGATATCCTTCCTGCCTCATTTTATGTAGTCAAGCAAATATCAGATGAATCGCAATAGCAAGTACATTTCTATAGCACTTATCAGTGAACTAACACTCCCTAAGCAGTTTACAGTATGTAAGCCAATTGCTTCCAACAAGCTGGGTACTCACTTTAGTAACCTACAAAAGGATGGAAGGTTGAGTGGACCTTGGAGCCTTGCCTGAGATCGAACTCACAACCCTGTGGCTGCAGTACTGGCATTCAACCACTGTGCCACCAGGGCTCCCTATGTTACTTACAAGGCAAAAGCATTGGTACCATCCACCCTTCGTATCCATGGCGGATCTATTCCAGACCTTCATCCCAGATGAGAAAAAATGGGAGACACAACTCACACATGGCTGCATGCAGTCTGCAGATGTTTAAATCTGAGGTGGCAAGCCTGCAGATATTGAGAGCCCACTGTATATGCTGAGGGTCTCCATATACTCAATGGTTTATGTCTGCAGGAACTGGTAAAGACAACAGAAAGAGCAAATCCAATTTGAAAATTATGTCTAGCAAGCAGACAGAAGTACTCCATTCTCATTCAAACAATGTTGGTGTATTCATTCATAGGTCTTTGTTTTAAGAGAATTTTCTGGATTACAAGTTCTTGTTGGGTTAGAGAGTCTGGGAACAGTACTCCAAAAAAGATTTTCTTCCAATTCTGTATGCTGTATAGTAAGCTACACAGAATTATGCAGAATAAAATAACTCAGATGACAGTGTGGAAATCTATTTTTTTAAAATAAAAATTTAAAAAAAAACTCAATATCCAGTTTAAAAAAAACCCCAGAAGCAACAGTCATTTTCTTCATGATTCTTTGGAGACAAAGGCCACTTGGGGGAAATTCTCTTAACTCAGCATGTCAAGCACATGTTTCAAGGCTTCCTGTATAATAGGGACATAGAGACTAATTCTGTCCGTCAGTGAGTAACTTGTTACAAGTGTTTGTATATATTAGAAGAGACGGACACCATTGCTTTGCAGTCTCTATTCCCCTCTGGGCAGATTCAGTTTATTTTATCATTCTACAGTGCAATTTAACACTCTGCCTATTTCCAGATGATTTTAGATCCATGACCTTGTAAACTCAAGCGGACAAGACAGGTGATGTCCCAAAGAAATGCTTAACAGAGAGACCACATCCATTGGTGCAGAATCAGGGATCTAATAAGCCTTTTATTTAGACCACCAAAAGAGGAAAGAAAGAATGCACTCCAATATTATTCTTATACATCCATACAGACACTTGTGTGGTGCATGCTGGGGGAAGGAAGAGATGGATGAAACAGAAAGGAGTATTTTAAAAATACAGGTTCTTCCTGAATTATTAGGACAAAAAAGAAAGAAGAACAAAAAGAAATGGAGCAGACTATTTTATTCTGTATCAATGAAAAATATATTCAGGAAAGATGACTACTCGTTACTCATCCCAGATATCAAAAGCCTTTAGAAAATGCCTGTCTCTACATCTATACAAATGGAACTAATTTACAATGCAAAAAGAACAGCTATGATAGCAATGCCATGAGAAAACAGCAGGTTTTTACAAAAGCCAGCACTAGATCTCATTCTGCTATCCTTACAATGATAAAAGATACCTTACAGATGTTACAAAAGTTAGCTCCTAGTTTTGATTGGCTAATAAAGGTCTCACAAAGGGGAAAGGGGGGATTGTTAAGGTCATGGGTGATGAATGGCTCTTCCACAAACCAACAAATGTTGCATTTAAACATGTAACGCTGAAGGGTCTGAACCACATCTTGGGACCAATTTTGAACTGAAAGTCAAAACATCATAGACAATCTTCCATGTTTATAAAGAAACTATTAAAATGGTACAGTGTTTGACTTCAGTGGTACACATGCAAAACCAAGAATTCTCAAGTGCAATTCAAATTATTTCCCAGGACTGCAGAACTCTGATGAATTTCTGCCCCCTTCCCCCAATTCACTCTGTACTCATTAATCTCACAGTAAAATCTCAATAAAGATAATGCAAAACAAACAAAACAGCATATGGTGATTGATGTAGTGTAATTACAATGCAGGAGCTGGGCTTTAATCCTGCTGGTAGGTTTAATAAGACAAAAAATAAAGAGAAGAAAACTATGTTTGTTCCCCCCAGGTGCATTTTAAAGAGGAAGAACTATCATGTACTACAAGAAATACTGCCTGTTTATTTAAATAATAATTCAGAATCATCCATCTGCATTATATTTGTTCCACAAATCTAATGCAGTCAAGATGAAACTCACTTAAGAATCCATTCAAACTTCTTACTATTCATTACAATCATATTACGGCTTCTCTTAAGTCCTTTTGCTGATTCCCTGCTGTACCATGCACAAACACCAAAGTCTTGTTCTTACTCTGCTATTTCTTTCCAAATAATTTAGTCTCCTTGAACAAATGTTTGTCTCTTACCAGATTCATTATGTATACATGGAAAGGCCTCATTGTCTTCATGTATCTTGTCTTTTTAAAGATCAATATGAGGAATCTGTTTTATGATTGAAGAGTTCAACTGGAGAGTAAAGGAGCATGTAACTCAACCACTCTTTATTGGATGTCAAACACTGAACGCCTCAAGATCTTGTCCAAGAATATACTGTTGTTATCATTGTTGTTGTGTGCCTTTAAGTTTTTTTCACTTATGACCACCTAGGGTGAACCAATCATGTGGTTTTCTTGAAAAGTTTTGTTCAGAGGGGGGTTGCCACTGCCTTCCTCTGAAGCTTAGAGAGTGTAACTTGCTCAAGGTCACCCAGTGGGTTTCTATGACTAAGTGGAGATTCCAACCAGAGTGCTAGTCCAAGACACAAGCCATGCTGGCTCCTAAGGATAGATCCAATTATTCATTTCAACTAGAATAGATTCATTGTGAGTTGATAAGTCAACACATATGTAGTTTAATGGGCCTACTCTATTTTGAATAAACATTTGGATTCAGCTCCTTGTCACATTCAGAGCAGAGGGAAATATAAGATATATAAATATGTGATTCTACCAGCTTCCATTTCTCCTTCCATGTAATGCCAACATCCAGCCAGTATCATGTCAGTGAAATAGTTATGTCATTCTCTACACAGAGCAGGGGGGGGGGCATTTTCATCTCCAAATATTTTGGACTATTTGGAATATTTTGGAATAGTGGAAAGCAAAAAATTTTGCACAGGCAGCAAGATAAGGGAACACATGTTCTTAGATGTCTCTACACTAATGCACAGAGTATGGGAAATAAACAGGATGAACTGGAACTCCTAGCACAACAAAGCAAATATGATATAATAGGCATCACTGAAACCTGGTGGGATGAGTCTCATGATTGGAATGTAGAAATAGATGGATATAACCTTTTTAAGAGAAACAGGCCAAGCAGGAAAGGAGGAGGAATAGCATTATATGTCAGGGATATTTACACCATTGAAGAGATCCAGGACATCAGTACGGGAAGCCAGGTGGAGAGCATCTGGATAAAAATTAAAGGAGAGGGAAACAACAGGGATGTTACTGTGGGAGTCTACTACAGACCTCCAAGTCAGACGGAGGAATTGGATGATGCCTTTCTAGGACAGATGACCACACACTCAGAAAGGAGAGATGTAGTAGTGATGGGGGACTTCAACTATCCGGATATTTGCTGGATGTCAGACTCAGCCAAATCCTCAAGGTCTAGCAAATTCCTCACTTGCCTGGAAGACAATTTCATTGTCCAAAAGGTGGAAGAGGCAACAAGGGGATCAGCTATTTTAGATCTGATCTTAACCAACAGGGATGACCTAGTCAATGGAGTGCAAGTGGTTGGATCCTTAGGTGGAAGTGACCATGTTCTCCTGGAGTTTGTTATACAGCGGAAAGGAGAAGGCAGGCATAGTCAGACACGCACTCTAGACTTTAGGAGAGCTGACTTCAATAAACTTAGAGAAATACTGGGGGTGATCCCATGGTCAGGAAAACTAAAAGAGAAGGGAGTTCAAGACGGATGGGAGTTTCTCAAAAAGGAGATACTGAAGGCGCAATTTCAAACAGTTCCAATGAGGAAGAAAAATGGAAGATATCTCAAGAAGCCAGGATGGATGACTAAGGAACTTTCAACTGAGCTAAGTTTTAAACGGAACATGTATAAGAAATGGAAAAGTGGGGAAATCACGAAAGAGGAATTCAAACAAATAGCAAGCATGTGTAGGGATAAAGTCAGAAAAGCTAAAGCGCAGAATGAACTCAGGCTTGCTAGAGAGGTTAAGAACAATAAAAAGGGTTTTTTTGGGTATGTCCGAAGCAAAAGGAAGAAGAAGGAAACAGTAGGGCCACTGCATGCAGAAGATGGCAAAATGATAACAGGGGACAGAGAAAAGGCAGAATTACTCAACACCTTCTTTGCTTCAGTCTTCTCAGAAAAGGCAAAGGGTGCTCAACCTAAGGATAATGGGGAAGAAGACAGAATAGGGGAATTTCAGCACAGAATAAGTAAAGAGATAGTACAGGAATACTTGGTTAACCTAAATGAATATAAGTCTCCAGGACCAGATGAACTACATCCAAGGGTATTAAAAGAACTGGCAAATGTAATATCAGAGCCATTAGCAATAATTTTTGAGAACTCCTGGAGAACAGGAGAAGTCCCAGCAGACTGGAGGAGGGCAAACATTGTCCCCATCTTCAAAAAGGGAAAAAAAGAAGATCCCAACAATTATCGTCCAGTTAGTCTGACATCAATTCCAGGAAAGATTCTAGAGCAGATCATTAAGCAGAGAGTCTGTGAACATTTAGCAGGGAATGCCATAATCACAAAAAGCCAACACGGGTTTCAGAGAAACAAGTCTTGCCAGACAAATCTGATCTCTTTTTTTGATAAAATTACCAGTTTGGTAGATGAAGGGAATGCTGTGGATATAGTATATCTTGATTTCAGTAAGGCCTTTGAGAAGGTTCCCCATGACATTCTTGCAAGCAAGCTTGTAAAATGTGGGCTAGACAAGGTAACTGTTACATGGATTTGTAATTGGTTGACTGGCCGAACTCAAAGTGTGCTCAACAATGGCTCCTTTTCAACCTGGAAAGAAGTGACCAGTGGGGTCCCACAGGGTTCTGTACTTGGCCCAGTGCTATTCAATATCTTTATTAATGACTTGGATGACAGAATTGGGGACATACTTATCAAATTTGCAGATGACACCAAATTAGGAGGAGTAGCCAATACTCCAGAAGATAGGATTGAAATTCAGAATGACCTGAATAGACTAGAAAGCTGGGCCAACTCTAACAAAATGAAATTCAATGCGGAGAAATGTAAGGTACTGCACTTAGGACGCAAAAATGAAATGCACAGATATATGATGGGGGACATCTGGCTGAATGAAACTACGTGTGAAAGGGATCTAGGAGTCCAAGTAGACCATAAGTTGAACATGAGTCAACAGTGCGATGCGGCAGCTAAAAAGGCCAATGCTATTTTAGGCTGCATCAATAGAAGTGTAGCGTCTAGATCAAGGGAAGTAATAGTGCCGCTCTATTCTGCTTTGGTCAGGCCCCACCTGGAATACTGTGTCCAGTTCTGGGCACCACAATTCAAAAAGGATGTGGAGAAACTGGAGCGTGTCCAAAGGAGGGCAACCAAGATGGTGAAGGGTCTGGAAACCAGGCCCTATGAGGAACGACTTAAAGAGCTGGGGATGTTTAGCCTGGAGAAGAGAAGGTTAAGAGGTGATATGATAGCCCTGTTCAAATATTTGAAGGGATGTCATATTGAAGAGGGAGCAAGCTTGTTTTCTGCTGCTGCAGAGACTAGAACGCGGAACAATGGATGCAAGCTGCAGGAAAAGAGATTCCACCTCAACATTAGGAGGAACTTCCTGACAGTAAGGGCTGTTCGACGGTGGAACACACTCCCTCGAAGTGTAGTGGAGTCTCCATCCTTGGAGGTCTTTAAGCAGAGGCTGGATGGCCATCTGTCGGGGATGCTATGATTGGGAGTTCCTGCATGGCAGGGGGTTGGACTGGATGGCCCTTGTGGTCTCTTCCAACTCTATGATTCTATGATTCTATGACTACAACTCTCAAAGTCTCTTACTTCTGACCACACTGGCTGGTGCTTCTAGGAGCTAAAATCTAAATCTTCTGGAGGAGCGGGTGTTCCAAACCTCTGCTCTGAATCTTGCCATGAATAGGAACAGCAGCCAGAAACACTGCATCTCCTCTCAGTGGCACAATGTGCAATGAGTGGGCTTCTGGTTTGCCAACTTCTTGATCTTGCTAGTCATATACTACAATGGGTCTTAAAGCAGAAAATTAATAGTTTTGGGGAGGAAATGTATAGTAGGAAAATTGCTGAAAGTTAAGCATGGGTTTTAATTTTGAAAATAAGAAATGCTGAAATGCATCCCTTACAGATAGATATTTCATTTCATTTCATACCACCCTATGCCTCAAAAAGCATGAGTTGCTGTGACATAAAAGTTATGACTCCCTACACACCAAGTAAGAAGACAATAAACTCTCTCATGCACATGTACAATCTTTTAATTTCATTTTATGTCTGTTTTGCTACATTTGGCAAGGAGTATATTATTCCCATATGAAAGTCTGAAAGGAGATTAACATATCCCAAAGAAAACACACATATATTGTGGATTATTAAAACATATTTATATACCTACTATAGGTGCATACATGTTTCTTTTACCAACATTAGCTAGTCTTCTTTATAGTTCTATCAATTCATTATAAATATATTAGCAATTCTCCTCATTTTTGCTGTAATACATTTTTCCTGATCAAATATGGCAAGTACTTTTAGCAAGCCAGAAAACAAACAAATAAAAGCTTGGCAACAGAGTAAATTAAACTTTGATTGGTTTCTATGTTCTTATTTTCAAACACGCAACCCAGCTTTGAAAATGAAATGCATTCTCAGATATAAAAACATTCAAAAGTCAACTTAAATGTTTTGACTCCAGAAGTATAGCCATATCAGTGAATTGCTATAAGGACTACAGGGAGATCTGTGGCACATGAAAGACAAAGTAGCTTATAATATGAGCTATTATACGTAACAGATTTTTAAAAAGATTTCCGCCCACCTCCACCACTGTTTTACATGAGAAAATACTGATTTGCTAGAATCCTAGTTTCCAAGTCAAAGGGAGTATTAGTCCCACTATATTCTAGGCTGGGCTGGTCTCGTCTGGAGTACTGAGTTGAATTCTGGGAGCCCTCATTTTTAAGACAGTTATAACCAAGTTGAAATAAGTTCAGAGAAGGACAGCAAGGATGATACATGGCATGTTCAGCGCAATGAAGAGAAGATGGAGGAAGGACATGACTGCACTTTTTAAATACCTCAAAGTACTGTCACAGAGAGGGGGGTACAGGTTTGTCCTCTACTTTTCTAGAGGGCAGGACCAGATGTAATGGCTTTAAGTTACAGGATAGTAGATTTCTATTGAACATTAGAAGGAATGTCTTGACAGTAAGAATGGTTCAGTGATGGACCCAACTGTCTAGTGAGGTGGTGGCGTTTCCTTCTCCCGACATTTCTCCTTCAAAAAGAGGCTAGAGAGATATCTGATGGGAATGTAGTAGCTGGATTTCCTGCATTAAGTGGAAGGTTGGACTCAATGGGCCACAGGTCTCCTTCCAACAATATGATTCTGTTTATATAAGTGTATAAACATATATTGATAAAGTATGAACCTCTAGCCACTTTCAGATTTTTGTTTTTGTGTTAGGGGATTGCTTTGGGTTTTGTTTTTTGTTTTTATGATCTTGTCTTCACTTTTTGTTTTGGTCAGTCTGTGCATCCCCCAAAGGATTAAATAGGCAAAACACTGGTCAGCCCACTTCCTCACCTCACTTTATGATTTTGATCATTTCCTCATGTTCTAGGGAACTTGAGACTTAGGTGTTTCCTTAACACCGTTTCTACACTTCATATCAATGGCACACTGGAGACCACAACTGAATCTTAAGAAGCACTGGTGGCACAGTGGTTAAATGCCAGTACTGCAACTACAAGGTTGTGAGTTCGATCCCAGGGCTCCGAGGTCCACTCAGCCTTCCATTTTTTCATAGGTCAGTAAAAAGAGTACCCAGCTTGTTGGGAGCAATTGACACACTGTAAACTGATTAGGGATTGCTACTTCACTGACAAGAAGTGTAGAAATGTATTGCTATTGCTATTACTAAAGGAATTTCAACATCTCTGTGTGACATGCAAAATGTTGTAGATGAAAATTCAAAAATCCCATGAAGCACACAGAAAGTTTTAAGGGTGCATCTAGCAGCCCTTTGGAAGGACACTGTACCAAATGTGGGACTGCATTTATAATAAAAGCTTCCTTCTTGGTAACCACCAGAGAAAGAGTAGGAAAGATTACATTTTGCTCTGTTCTGCTCTCTCTGACCTGGCTTCAAGATGGTGCCATGTGGTTATATGATGTCACCCTCAGCCAAATGTAGCAGGAAACAATGTTTCCTGAAATCACTGCAGTCTTTTAGGCATTCAAGGAAAGTGGTACCCAGCAGCAGCAGGGAGTATACGTTTTGTCTAGTGACTAATGAGGCAAACATTTTGCCCCTTGGGTATGTTCCTACCAAACACTGAAACAGCACTGAATCACAGAACACATGAACAGGATAGTAAAACTGGGTATGAGTGTTTTCACTGAGATCTAAATACCATAAAGGCACCATATCCCAACTGATATTGGAATCTAAGTAGGTCCAGCCCTGGTTAACATGTGAACAGGTGCTGTAGCCTATATTTCAGAGGAAGGAACTGGCAAAAACACTGCTGAATATTCCTTGCCTTAAAAAAAAAACCCTATGGAATTAATGAGGTTGCCATAAATTGAAAGGTGACCTGAGGGCACATGCACATACACTGACTGCATGTAACACAGCTCTGTAGGTTGTAGTTTTCAAATAACAGCCACAGAAGGAGACAAATAGAATTTGGGATGTGGTATGAAAGGAAAACGGATTAAGCCTGTTCTTCAAATAAAAATCCCCCTTGCCAAATGTTTCACTATTGTCCTCAATGTCAATTCTGTCAATCAGTCAATTTTTTGTTGCAGCTCAACCATGCCACAAAAAAAAAAAAAAAAAATAGACAAAGATTTATTATTCCCACAGACTGCCATCCCTCAAAAGATTAATCACTATTATCAGGAAAACAAATTTTAAGGAGATAACTTTATCAATATCTGTTGTACAATGCCACATTATTTCTCCCATCTTCCTGATTTAAGGCTCCTCTGTGCCTGGATTTCCCATCACTATGCTACATCAATTGGATTTCTTTTTATCTTGGTCACCTTGATGATTTCTAGTAATAGGTTGCTTTGGTGCATTTCAGGAAAATGTTTTGAGAAAAATAAAGAGTACATGAATGCTCTAAACTAAAGAGATTAAATTGTACCTTTAAAATTGATAGTCCTTAGTTTCCTGTAAACAACGACTGACATGCAGGAGCTCTTGAGCTGGGCTGGGGGGGGGGGGGGGACTAAAACTGTCTGCCAAATATTAGGATTCAAAGACATAGCCATGTTTTATACTTGTCATTCGTCACCTTGAGTCCCTGAATTGGGAGAAAGGCAGGAGTTAAGAAAATAGTAGTAGTTGTAGTAATCTAGAAAATCAACAAGCAAAGGGATCTTATAGCACCTTTGAGGTTGACTGAAAGAAAGAGCCTATTAACAAGAGCTTTCATAGAATTAAGCCTACTTCCTCAGATTCATGAAATGGATGGTCCAGGGACAGACAGGCTGTGTGCGTAAGAATAGCAATAGATATGCAAAACTTGTGGTTATGGAAATGAGATGACAAATTCAGTTTTAGTGAACTTTGTTTGAGATGTGGATAAATATAAGCAGCATAAGTAATGAAGCAGTACAAAGGGTATATCGGGAAAGAGTTAAATGTGAGTAGAAAGCCAATGACAGGGAAAAGAACCTTTTATTAAGAATTTCTTTTTTCCCCTCCCTTCTTTTCTTTACTTCCTTTGCCTCCTTATTTGGCTCAAACCCTCCAAATAGATCAACCCTCTAAAGAGAGATGCTGATGATATCTCTATAAATTTCACTGTGCCCACAAGATAACGAAGGGTATGGAGAGATAACAAAATAATAATAATTAATGCCTTGTTTGTACAGCATCCGAGTAGCAATTTCAAAATATATGCAAATGCAATTTTAGCCATTAACCACAAAGTAATGCACAATATGTTTTGCCTGGAAAATTGATTTCTATAACCAAGTTTTGAAAATGAAAAAAAATACTAAGCTTGGATTTCTTTCATTATTTTTTAAAGTATTTTCACTGTCAGAATTAGGTCAAATAAAGGAGAGTGCAAGAACAAAACAAAGCCCCAAAAATGCCTTTGAAGTCCTCTGTTTAATAATAAAGGTTCACAGGAAAACAAGCTTCATGCTGATTTCTTTAGTCACAAGTATTATTGCTCATGTGGATGCACTGAAGTCATAGAAAATGCAGAGAGAGAGAAAAAATACCACACACTGTGCATCAGTCTTGTCTTTAATGTTTAAATGAATTTATAGAACTCTTTGCCGATTTCCTTCCCCTCTTTTCTAGCCACAAGACCAAAAAAGGGTTGGGGTCTATAAGAACCAGGCAAACTACTAAGAACTATCTTGGACTTTGATAAAAGCAAGAAAAATTTAAACTTTCAATGACAGTGAATTTTCCAGGATCATAGTAAAGGGTCAAAAAGCACCTTTAGGGCTCAAAATTTATGTTTGCAAACATCACAGCTCCTGTAACCTGAGGTTAAAATAATGATCTAGTAGATTACTGATATAAGAAAAAAAATGCTGGGAAAGATTGGACTGAACAACTTTTTTCTGTCATATGCCCCTGAGTAGTTTTATGTTTCATCATGTATCATTTTGAGAAGCAAGGAAGGTTGTCATTCACAACCTGGTCCATCAACACCATCCCCTAAACTGAACTGTTACCACCTAGTGGCACTTTTTAGAAGTTCTTCCTATCCTCTAGCTGGTAATTTTGAAGAAACTTGCTATTACAGGGCTAATTTTGCAGGAGCATCCAGCTACTGAATGCTCCGGTATGTATCAATAACCACACAGAAGATATGTGGCATAGTGTCAGTCATATATAGTGGATTAGTATAAACAAGCACACAAAAGACTAAGGTCTACCCAAGCAAACATATTCCCATCAGAACCACTGACCATTCCTCCTATAAGACCACTTCTTTTCAATTGACTATTTAAAAAAAAAGTCAAGTTTACAAAGGATAAAGCATCCAAAGTATATTTTTGGTATACTTCACTTTGAATCAGTAAAAATAAAAACTAACTACAATAACAACACTGTTGATTTAGAAGAGAAATTATTATTCTTAGGTTCACTTCAAGTTCTCAATACTGGCCTCTTTAGTGAGAAGACAGCTCAAGAAATAACAGCACTTCAATTAATAAATGCACATTTTTTCAGCAGTGTTTTCAATTGGGGAATCTTGGCAGTACCAGAAACCTAGATGTATCATTACTATCATATCTCAAGATCTGGATTTCATTGTTCAGAAGTCTCCATTATTACAAGAAAACTTCTCTGCAAAATGGGGGCAGTATCAAAAACCATGTACATCCAATAATGAAATCACATCTGCTGTGCAAGGAAAGCCTTTTATTCAAAGAAATTGTTACAAAACTCTGCCACTGCTACTATAATACTTATTACTTATGACAATCATTAACCTAAGTATGAAAGTCCAAGATCTAATGTTTGCTTCCCAAATCACTAGCTCCTCTTAGCCCTTCATACTTTGAGAAGTAATTTCTGCAGTGAGGAATGCTGCAGTCATATGAAAAGCCTCCATGGTTAGAAAGGCTGACTAACATAGACTTTATATCTCAGCTTTTGAGGACCAAGAAGCAGCTATGTGCCCTGGGATCAGAGATGAACTCTGATTTCATGAAGGTTCTACCATTTTAAATAGTGTTTTCCCAGAACTAGGCATCCTAATAAATCAACAACAGCAAAATAATAAGTACGGCAATGCTTGACTTAATATTTTATTTTAAATAAAAAAATACCTTTCTTTCATGACTCCTTGGCCCCCCAGAAGTATTCTGTTTGAGGAAGCCTGCTGTTGTCGACCATCTTGTGGGATTTTTCCGGGAAGGCTCTTCTGAAGTAAAATTATTATCACTGACTGATGTTGAAAGGCCAACTAATGCAGGATCACTGCTGCGCCGTACATGAAGAGGCATATCTGAAATGATAAAAAGCAAAGGCACTGAAGATTTAAGACCTTATTTCTTCCCCAATTAAGTCAGGAAATCATATAGTTCTCATTTCAAGCTTAAAAAGCTGAGTGTGTCTGAAACCAGCATGATGGCAAAGAATTGGAAGAGTCTCCAGTGAATTATCTACCACAGTCAACTGACTTAAGGAAGGATAATTTGTATTAAATCATTCCTAGGGGATACTTGTTCAGTATCCCTTGAAGAAACAAATTGAAGTTCTTCAAGTTCTCTGGCTTGCTCATGCTGAAATCTCAACAGCCCTTCTAGTGAAGATGTTCTGACCAAAAAAAATATTGATCCTTACAGTTACAGGCAAGAATGAGAGACACAACATATCCGAATTGCAAGCTTTCAGGCAATTTGCCTCTCGGATAGTTCACACTACAATGTGGGTGGGTGAAAGAGGATGGAGCATATGCTATTCCTTTGCAAGTGGCCATGCCAGCTAGATGATTCTGGGAGTTATACTCCAAAATGTTACTTTTCCAACTTCTGTGTCTCACTGTCCATAAGCAAATATATGAAACAAGCTTCATAAGTTAGAAATTTTATTTTAGAATTTGGGGATGTTGAAGGTTCATGTCTGCAAATTTGGGGTATTACCCTACCTTTACTCCCACTATCATACAGATAGTGTACAGGTTCAGGAACTCACACTATAGTTTAACAGCAAATCAGCAATGATATACTCTACATTTCTTCTTCATATATGAGGGAAAGTTTCTGCTTTACAAGAAACCTGCAAAAGTTTTGTCCTTCAGACATTTTGGCCTACAGCTCCCATCCTAGAATGACCATGGTCAATGGATTATGACAGTTCTGGACGGTCAGAATGATCATGGTTAAGGGACTATGGGATGATCGGAAGGGTCAAATGCTCACTATTTTCAAATGTTCTCCACATTATATGAGAAATATGGTTTGTTCTACTCAAAATGTGTTTAAATGAACCAGGATCAAACTGTGATTTGATATCCTGGTTTGTTACCTACCCATTTTCTCTAATGACGTCATACTGCACAGGCTGCTGGCACTTATCTCTTGCACATTTCAGGAAAGAAATGGAGAGAAATGCCACACATTGTCAACAGATAAAATATAGTCTTCAAGCTCCTTTTCACACAGTAGCAGTCAGATGTCTTGATCAAGAGAGAAATTCTTATTGTAATTGGCACATACCCAATAGAGTACCATGGTTCCAATCATAAGAATTTATATAGACCAAAGATATTGTGGTGTTGAATATTTGTTTAGCAGAACAATTTCCTGCCATTAAACCTTTTCTGTAACAAGCAGCACCCAAGAGAACCCAAAATCAGCACATTCTCAAGCATGCTATTGGGAAACAGGAAAAATAAGTAAAAATGAAAAATGCATTTTATTTTCATTAGGCTGTCTCTTTTCCCTGTTTAAACACCATACTTTTTTATTACATTCCACAATGTTCAACAAAGAAAACACATTAGAAGAGATATGTTTCCCTGCTAATGAGGCAGAATGTAATATAAAAATGGAACAAAAATAATTAGAGGCATATATCAAGAACTATCTATTATTTCTTACCTAATAGCACACAGTTTATGTGCTTCAATGAGATTTCCAAGCATATTAAACAGCCTTACAAATT
Organism: Urosaurus nigricauda; assembly: GCA_034509955.1. Taxonomy (NCBI): domain Eukaryota; kingdom Metazoa; phylum Chordata; class Lepidosauria; order Squamata; family Phrynosomatidae; genus Urosaurus; species Urosaurus nigricauda. Next base: position 109,881,358 of record JAOEGL010000006.1, read on the forward strand.
GCTAGGGCCAATTCCAAACTGTGAGCCTGTGTTCTTCCACTCATGGTTCCTAGTGTCGGCTGGCAAAACTAAACCTGGAAACTAAAGTGCAGGAAGTATAGTGCAGTGCTTAGGGAGGAAGTTACATTTTTGGACCATGGTTCCCATAATCCTCCAGCCTCCATTCTGGTGATAGGTTCTGGAAGTTATAGTTCAAAAGATCACCTTTGCAAGATCTAACTTTACATTTAGCCTTCAATGTGAGATTCATGGATTTCATAGGATGGAGCTATGGCAATTAAAGTAGTGTCAAACTGCATTATTTCTGCAGTGCAGATGCAGCCTCTGTAATGCCTAGCCTTGATTCACCAGTTTACGTGGGTTATCTCCACATGGGAAGCAAGAGTGCTAATTCTCTGCTTCTCATAGTTAAGATCTATCCAAGCTCAGCTATTAAAGAATCAGCTCACTATAATTTTCATGGCTTGAATAATTGTTGCAACTTGTAGAGACTCTCCAGAGGGTCCTTCTCTCCAAGTTGTTGTAGCACCAGAGCTCACCCTCTCCTCTGCTCTGCATCTACTTAAAAGCCAGAAACAAGTAGACCAGGTGTCTGTTCAGACAGACCTGAAGGGGCAGCACGGAGCCATCCCTGTTTCAGCCAGGTTGGGCCACAGCAACCACACACCATGGCCCCAATCTGACCTTTCCAAGGAGCAAAAAGGAGCTGCAAAAAGCAGCTCCTTTTTGCACCCTAGAAAGGGCACCATAGCCATGTTGCCGCAGCATGGCAATGCTCCGTCAAAGCTGCATCATATGGATGCAGTGCCGGAAAAGCAGCACGCCACCACACAGCATGTGGGGTGGCACATGGCATCATAGAGTCCTAGGGGTGGAGTCAGGGCATGCATCATGTGGACGCAATGCCCCGACTCCATCCCCAGGCTGGTCTAAACAGGGCCTAGATTAACTATTTCTTGTCTCTTCTCCCTAACCACATGAGAAGGAATAATCTCCTCATTTCACATTGCAACAGCCCCTTTAGCTAAGATATCTGTCTTAATTTCTAAACATACAAAACCTATGTTCCGTGTGCATGTGTGTTTGAATAACAAAACTGTGAGTAACCGTGGTTACTACTTAATACATAATGATTAATGACAGATCAGGTTTTAGCCCAGAAACCTCAGGGCCTCTGACGATGCTGAAATGGCAACCCTACTTGCAACAGAATGTTCAAGTGTGTAATGGCACCATTCAGTATATTCTATTCTGTTCTTTTCACCTTCACCCTAAGTTTGTTCTCCCCCTACTAAATTGTTTTCTTAACCATTCACCACACACTTTTTGGCTGTTTTAGGAAAGCACCTCTCCCACTTTAAGGAACTAACAAAAGGTATCAATTAAAACCCAACAATAGAATATTAAAAAACCACCCCAGCTTTCCATGAAAACCACCCCAGCCTCTCATAAAAACAAGTGTCAGGAGGTGGGATCAGCCAGTGAGAAAAATCTCTCCCATGTCCCCACCAAGAGAGATGGTGACAATGGAAGGAGTGAAAGAAAGTCCTCCCCATAGACCTTAAGAATCTGACAGATTCATATAGGAGATTCTGTCTTTGAGATAGTCTGGACCTAACCACATAGGGCTTTATAGGTCATGACTTTGAATTGTGCCCAGAAATGATGCCATAGTTGTTTTAAAAAGGGAGCTACATGCTCCTTCTGAGCAAGGGGAGTACTATCTTTGCCAGGTAAGAAAAAAACTAATGACCAAAGGACAAAAACAGAATAAAGAATAAAGACAAAAACAAGCATAAGCATTCCTCCTCAGTGCTGCATCAAAATATGAGTTTGCATGTTGCTAAGTATTTTTGTTGTTGTTGTTGAAATCTAACTGGCTTTAAAAGGGGGATTCCCAAATTATAATATGTATCAGAAGAAATCAAAAATAATGAAGCTGGCAATAATACTCTCACTGATTAGCTTTCGATTCTCAAAATCTTATTTTAAATTCCTCAGTACCGAAGTCAGTATAATGAGACACTTAAATACTCATTCCTTGCTTCTTTTCATGTGCCCCTCCCCTCTCCCAAAAGATTTACACATATGGCTAATGAGAAGATATGACATGAAGCCTCTATCTGCTGCCAGCATGAAGTCTGAATCTATATTCAAATGTCAGTGATTAGTGCTAATATCCATACTTTACCAACAAAAGTCAATCAAGATGCCTAATTGCTTAAACATATCTGAAATCCATTGCAGCATTACAAAAAGAGGACATTCATGTGCCATTTGATTAAATCTAGAATTCCAGTAGAGTATAGGTATGCGTACGCACACATACACCACACATTCTTTTCTGCACATGTTACAGTAAGTATACCACACCATCACCAATATATCACCAAACTAATTCCAAAATCAATCTGATGCAAGCATACTTCACTTTAAGGCACTTCACTAATATGGCACTTTTCACAGTACAGCACCATTTTGTTCATACTCAATCTGTTTACAGCATTTGTACACTTAGTGTCTAAGGTCCAGAGCAGACGGGAAGGAAAAAGCAGTTTGATCCTGAGTTTTTGAAAGCAGGTCGAAACCCTGTTGTTCCCACAGCTACTCCCAAGATGGGCTAAACTGACCACAGACTGTCCACACCATGCAATATCAAGCCGCACTGCATGGGGTTTTTTTATTGCACTATCGCACAAACACACTGCCTCAACCTCCAATTACCTCCCTCTCCTCGCCCAGATGCTCTTCCATTGGACACCCACCCATATGATCAATCACAGTCACATGTGCAATGCACTGCTTATACAGTGCATTGGTGTGTCCAGTGATACATTGGCAAAGCATGGAAGCCCCTCCATACATGCCCCCTTCACTCCATGCTCCCCTGTAGGGCTATCTGGTCTATGTATGTTGTATACACATCCATTGCATTATGAGTAATCATGTTTTTGCTTTGCCGCAGTCTCATACTGGCACCAGGCTGTTTATATGCTGGTGTGATGATGTGTGTTTTTGTCCCGGACTGTGGCCAGCACACACCAACAAAGCTGATAAGGCCGTTTGACAAACCTGAATCTTGTTCCAAAGAATAGTCCAAAAGCCAGAGCCGAGGTCAGGATTGGAGAAAGCAACAAAGTCAGTCCGTTCCAAGGTCAGGACAAGGCGAAAACAGCAAAGGTCCAAAAACGTTCCAAGGTCAAGGCAAGACTAGAAATCCAAATGCACGAAGCCAGCACACAGTCACACCAAGAGACTTACAATAAGTTCTGGCAAAAGGATGGCGTCCCACAGGTGTTAAGTAGCTGACACCCTGCCTGGTATCAACTGAGCCTTATTAAGAGCTTGTTTCTCAGCCAGCCTGCGAGATCGACAGACACAAGCACTTTCAGCCCTTCGCTCCTTAAAGGAGGGAACCTCCAAGCCAGATTCCTCCCTGGAGCCCACACTCATCTGCTGAGCCCCTGAAGGGAGCTCCACAGTGCCAGAGCCTGGCTGTGCTTCCATTCCTGGAGCTGGATTGTCAGGGCTAGGGTCTAGCATGGCAGAACTGGGACCTGGCCTAGCCTCCAATTCCTCTTGCTCCTGCGGAGCCATGTCCTCCTCCTCATCCTCTGGCTCCAACTCTTGGCTGGCCATGACAGTTTTTCACCTTCAATCGGAGTATTCAACTTCTTTTTGCTCCTGTATTTAGCCCCAGAGCACAGCTTTCTTTTGCTTTCCACCAATTTCACCCTGTGTGTCATCTAAACACCTAGTCTTCAAAGAGGTTAGAAGCCACTTTGTTGGGCCAGTGTGGATTAACCCTAAGTGTCATATTCTGGTAATTTTTTAATTTATTATTTTAATTTTTGCATTATTATCTTAGACCTAGCACTACTGCAATAATAAATGATAGTGCAAATATGTTTGTAGGCTTTTACATACAACAGCAAGAGGGGGGAGGGTTGTGATTCACTTTAATGCCATATTCGCTTTATGGTGGTGGTCTAGAAGTGAAACCACTATGTGCCAGTTTATCCATTCATCCCAGTCTATGTTTATCCAGTCTATGTTTATCCATTCATCCCGGTCTATAGGGTTGTCATTAGGCTTTCCTACTTCTCTCTGTCCCCCCCACTCCCCACTGCTTGCAATGCCTCCCCTCTCAAACAACTAACCTCCACTACCAATCACAAGTCTTTCCACCCAAAAATAAGAATACAAACAGCATAAAAATAAGTACTTCTTAATTTAAAAAATGGCTGGATGCCATTTTTAAAGTTACTGAATGTATAGAATTCAGAATTTTATCTTGTTTTTTTTTTTAAAATCAATTTTTTAAAAAAATAATTAAAATACTAGACAAAGGCATGCATGGGCCCAGTGTAGTGTCACAAATTCCTGGGTGATGCCAGATAGCGTTTGATGTCTAAGGTTGCTTTGAAGAGTGGATAAAACAGCAATGAACTCTAATCACACGGCTTCAAATTCTCTGTGGCACTAATGCACTGTAAATATTGATTTGCTTCTGGAGCCAAGGTGCATTTTTAAATAAGCACTTGAAATGGGAAATCTAACAACACATTGCAGAAGGGTTTTTTAAAGTCAGAGAAATAAAAATGTACAGGGGCTTAAATACTTTCAATAACATCCTCGTTAGTATTAACTCAACAATAGCTAGATAAATGAAATATGAAAGGAAATTTTATAAGCACATACAGAAGAGATTATTTCTGATTATGTAAGCTATTATTGATGGCTAAAGCCACAAAAGAGAATTGGATTTGCAAGATAACAAAGTTGAAATATAATTAATATAACTATAAATAATTTCATAATAACAAAATTAATAACCAACAATACGTATATTCTCATACACACTAATCTTACAAAACTGCATGTATAACCTTAAAAAGTTGTATTTAATTTTGTCACAGCTCTCTCATCAATGTATGCCAGAAAATCATATTACAGTGGTCCCCCGGGTTACGAAAGTAATCCGTTCCGGGATTACTTTCGTACCCCGGAAGTGTTCGTAACCAGGGGGACCGCTTTGTTTGCCGGACCGCGGGGCAAATTTAAAGGGGCCGCGCGTTTTTTTTCCGTACCCCGGGGTTTTTTTCGTAAGCCGGGGCCGTTTTTGCGGCCCCGGCTCTTTCGTACCCCGGGGTTTTCGTACTCCGGGGGATTCGTAACCCGGGGTACCACTGTACTGTTGGCTTTACAACATAAGGCAATCATGGTAACAGACCTCCACATATTGATAAAAAATCACTATCATCCTTCACCACTAGACATGTTGGCTTGAGTGTGTGGGAACTGGGAGACCAACATCACATGGGGGCAGGTTTGTTAAAGGTTCCGCCCGCCCTTGCTAAGGGCAATCTGCTTCTGTATCTCCCTGATATGCTATGCACATCCACAACAATAAGCTCTGAGTACAAATGAACTCTAAAACAACCAGTCATGGAAAGTAAGTCTCATAGAACTTACATCATGATACATTTTGCAAGTTGGGAATTTTATATTTATTGGAATGAAAAGACAGAGGATCACATTCCTAACCTGTCACTTCTTTCCATATTGTCCATCTGAAAATACACCAGATTATGGTGATGAGCACTTGCGGTTTGAGGGGGGGGGAGTGATCAACTGGTTAGCCCTAAATCTTCTAATTCATTGTAAAATATTTTTGGCTATGGTAAGTTACATGCTATTATTTCCTCTTTATGCTCATCTGGAAACCTTAGCTGCTGAATATTCAACAGCTCAACTTGCCAGCATTTAGCTGGTTCAAGCATTCCCTCTGAACACCCCACTCTCCACTTCAAACTTCAACCATAACTCTGACAACCAAGCAAATCAAATTCCATGCAACAGCAGTTTCCTAGGTAACCAAGCACAGACACCAACTGTGCAAAGGAAAAACATCGAAAACCTGCAGCATTCTATTTGGGCATTAAACAAAATAGGTATATAAATCATCGAGACCACCAGAGATGCCAAATGCCGAAAACACTACAATGAATAAATTCAGTAATTCATTCATACTTGGCAGTATGAAAAAATGAACTGGGCTCGTGAAATAGTTAAGAACTATGAAAGGACAGGTATGAACAAGCTAAAGCATTGCTGTCCAGTTACAGTCCTATAGAACCTATCGAATGGAGCATTGCTAATTATGGTGCTTGCTTGATGTCCAAAATGATAAGGCTTCAGATACAATCCGTTGGCACTTATTAGCCTCTCTGGATCCAGCTTAAACCAGCAGCTAATTAACTTCTCCCTCTCCAACTTGACAAGTTGTTAAATCCTTGCTGAATCCACCTTCTCTGCAAAACTTAGCAACCTTGGCCATCTGGAGTGCTCTGTTCTATTTCTTAATTTTGCATCCCAGTTAGCTTCCATAAGGAAGCACAATTTGGATGTTAACAATGTCCTCATCCAAGCACTGACCAATTCTGAAATCCTTAGTTTCAAGCATATGTTTTCAGACTATATCCTATGGATTCATGCCATAACACTTGTTTATGCACATGGAAACATCTGAATTTTAGGATTTTTATTGCATGCATAATACATAATTCACAGTGCAGGCTGTTTAATTAGGCAGTATTAATAACTGGCTACACCTACCACTTTATATGTAATTATCAATACACTTCAGAAGTCATTTGTTGAGAGATAACTATGTATTGATTTTCAGAACGCTCACTTTAAAAACTTTACACACAAGTTAGAATATTATGCATTATATTAAAAATAGATGTTGCCATCTAAATTCCCTCTCGCACAAGTATGGACAATGAAATGCAAAGGAATCTTGTAGCACATTTGAGACTAACTGAGAGAAAGAAGGCGAAACTTTCCTTGACTCAAGTCTACTTAAGTGATTGAAGTGCCTAGGGACAGGCCTTTATAGCTATGAAAGAGCTGGTTGCATTTGTGAATAGCAATAGAAATGCAAAACTTGTGGGTATGGTAATGAGGTAACAAGTTCAATTTGGGGGGACAAAGGCAGGAGAAAAGATGTTTCCTAAAGCCAAGATAAGAGATAACCATATAAATAGTGTAAGCAGTTTTTTTAATGTGGTGTGATACTGGTTGGGAACCAGAAAGGAAATGTGATAAAGTAGACAAGAGAGCCCTCATAAGGCTGAGGTGTTTCCTAGTGTTATAATATGTGCAGTGTTCCAGGAAACCATTGTTTCTGTTAAACCGACTGTTGATGGACTGGAGCTTGTGGATATATTCCAGTTCTGTCGCTCCTCTTTCCTATCATCCGTTGTGGTGGTAGCTGATGTTGTTCAAGGATTACTTTTCTGAGATCTAAGATGGAATGCCCAGGAATACTGAAGTATTCAGCAAGTGTATTTTGTGTATTCCTGTTGTTAATGTCCAGTTTAATGTGCATTTGTCTTCTGGCACAGAGACTGGCCTGTTTGCCCAATGGATAGAGCTGGAGGGAATTTGTTCACAGAGGATGGAATATATCACAATACAGGATGAGCAACTGAAAGTCCTTGTAATATTGTGAGTGGTGTAATTAGGTCCTGTGATGGCATTTCCTGAATAGATCTCTGGGCAGAGTTAGCATACACATTTGTTGCAAGTTCTTGTACCCATTTCCCCATCTGTGTTGTATATTCCCCTATACGTAAGTAACTGTTTGAGACTGGGAGGTTGTCTGTAGGCAAGCAAAGTCCTGCCACCTTGAGAAGGCAGCATTATTGTCCAGAGTGGGCTGTAGCTGACCTTGGCTTGCTATGAACATTGAAAGTTACTGCCACAACTGCCTTGGATCCTGTACAGGAACAAAGAGGGGACATTAAATAAATAAATATTCCCTATACATCTGTTACCCTTGGTTAACCAACTTTATCCTTTTGATAAACTGCTATTTGGAGTAGGAAGATTTACTGGAATGCAACTACTTGGGAGAATCAAATGCTCTTCTTAAATCTATCATAGTTTTACTCAGAAGCTGCATATTTCCTGGTGTCCATCAGCTGAATCAACCCATTTCAGCAGCATTTTTGAAAAGCCCACAATATGTATTTTAATTTTTAGGATACTTTGTCCAGGATCCAAAATGGAACAACTGCAGATAGAGCTGCTTCCACCACACCCACTGGGAGAAGTGACCTATAGTCCACACAACAGTATCTTGTATATCTTAAAACCTAGTTCAGAAGGTCTGGGAAACCCTCTGGTGTTGATGGCTGCAGAAGGAACAGGAAGAAATCTCTCTGCTACAACACCAGTATGACATCAGATTTATGCCTAATACAGACAAGTACTGTTTATCCTTCTTAAAAGATACAGATGTATGGTACTACTCCTTTGAAAAATCTACATAACCAATTTAACAATAAAGCTCAGGTACAAGAGATGAAGACGACCATACTTTGTCCTAATGAAACAGTTATTGTAACTCATCTGGGAAAGCAATGGATTTACCAGGCCAAGTCTGAAATCCAATCACTTTTAGTTTACATTAGAAATTAGAAAGCTTCCTGATGTTATGGCTACCCAAGCCTGGCCTATTGACTTTTCGATCTGTGTATTCAGTTGCAGTTTGTACTTCATGATGAGGGCTGAGCCTCAAGATGTTTTAAGAATAGCTAATGCTAGGAGAAGGAATATATACAAATAACAATGGAACGTCCTACAAAAACAGGCCAACAAAGTCAAAATGCCAAAACTGAGTAACAAATTTCCTTGAATGTCTAATTTTAAAGTTCATATTTATCAATATTCTTTTATTTATTACATGCAGACCTCAAGTGTCAAAAATTACTCTTAAGAATAGAAACAGTAAAATTCAAATTAAATCAAACAGTTAAAAGATAAAGCAGGTCTAAAACACATCAGTAAGTTGGGGAAATGTATTTCAGCTATCACCCAGCCTAGATATCCAAAGCCTGTCTGCACAAATTGGTCTTTGCCTGCCATGAACGATTTCTACCTTTAGGTGTTTTGGTCTAATTTGAATACACATAAAAGACAACTAAAGATCCATGTAAGAAGAGCTATAGCCAAAGCTTAGCCACACAATCACTGCAGGCTTCTGGGTAGTTTATTAGCAATTCAAGGATGCCTCTTTTTGCCCATTTTTTGTTTGACCCATTTTTAAAATGAGTTTTATACTCTTTCATTTTATAATTCAAGGTTACAAAATCAAGTCAAGGAACTGCAAACATGGTGCTCTTTTTATCTGACTTTGCATATATTGCTGGGCTTCCCAGCTATCAGAACGTCAGGATCAACTAACAGCAGTTAATGGCAACAGACTGACTTGCTGCACTGACATCAGGGTTTTGTGAGGAGAAATAAGTTCAGGAGCACCCCTTGAATCTGACACAACAACTTTGGAAATGGAAGGAGGCAAATTCTCTTCCAGCACCAGCACCACTCCCAAAGTTTGTACACACAGACCTTTCCAAATAAACCTGAAATATGAAGGGTTTTGTTTTTTAAGTTCAGCATGAAGGGAAAGAGTGGGAAAGGATAATCCAAGTCTTCAGTGGTTGGTTTTGCTTTCGGAAGACAGCAACATGCAAATTAAAAGAGGAGCATGGTCTTGAGATTATTCAAGTGGATTAGGGGGGGAAATTTTGAAAATAATCACTGATTCTCAGGATATTGAACATGGCAGCACTGTACCATCTGCGAGTATATATAACACCTAGAATCTCTGGCCCAAGAAACCACTGTGCAAATGTCCTTATTAATGGCCCTAAATCCACAACAGCACCCAATGACTTGTGCAAATATGTGCCAACTCCAGCAAGAATCATAGCACCTTGACATAAAAATCAGCTGTTTAACACAACCCAGTTCAAATCCTTATGCAAAGTTGTGCTTGGTTAACTCAGCAACATAACACATGCTATGTATCCAGATAGATTTAGGGGCAATCCTCAAACTTCCATTTTAAAGGAGGTATCTCTTTCTAAGTAGCAGGCCTGAGAAGCATTTTGGAAAGTCAATGCCTGTCCAAATCAGGCAATAATGGACTAAATAGTCTGACTCAGTAGCCATATTCATGCATTATTTATATATGAGTACTGAAGAGGCATTGGGGTCTTGCATTTAGCCTTGTCCCCAAAGGCTGTGCCATTCATTCTACCCCTTCAGTTACCATCTCCAGACTAACATTTAAAAAGCACTTATTGAGCCCTGTTATACTGCAGAATTATACTGCTATGATTCCACTTTATCTAATACGACTGTATCCTATGAGATCCTGGGGTTTGTAGTCTGGTGAGGTACTAGAGATCTCTGGCTGAGAATTCTAAATATCACACACACCTGGAAAATCCTGGTATTCTATAGGGTATTGTCTTGGCAACTGAAGTGGAATCACAGCTACAATTGTGTAGTGTGAAAGGGCCCCTATACTCAGAGGGGTTTCTCTCCCTTAATTCATATTCTGCATCACCTTGGTCAAAGAGCCTTGGTCAAAGCTTGCCTGGAGGGATGGGGATTTCTCAGTTCTCAGAATCCTTCGGCCATCTTGATAACTGGACATGGAATCTGGGATATTTGAGGAAGATGAGTTCCTGAAAATGTATTTTTTAAAGCTTTGCCCAGGATTACAGGAGGCTGTCTGCTGCAGATGGCCTAACACAACAAAGTACAGGAGGAAGGAGTAGAATAACTTTAGTGTCAAAAATATATGGTTTGTCCTATTTCCCCTTCCCATATTTATGTAAATAATATGTAAACTGGTGCTAGTTCGTGTCCATTCTTGTGTGTCTAATGAAGAAACATTGACTTTTGTGCCCAAATAATTATTTTTAAAAACAGCTGTGTAAAACATGCCCAGTATCCCTTAAAGCTGTTATGAAGCTGAGCAACTGTAAATCAAAAACAATGTTCTCATTCCCCTTTTGCTTTCCTCAGAAATGGGGAAATTTGCTGCAAAACAATTAACCTATGAGGCAAATGTATTTGAGATAAGATGCAGAAAAATGGATATTTGAAGTATTTTCAGACGACAACTATCATACACTTTACAACCTAAAAAAAACACTTTTTAGAATTTAGGGTGAGGGGAGAAGAACATGCATTATCTAGACACACACATAATGTTTTTGGAACAGAAGCCAAATATCACGTATCAAATGACAATTTTAAGCCCACACGTAATTATGGACAGTTAACACCTTCCTTACTAAACTTCATCTTATTTTTAAGCAAACCTATGAAAAGAAAATGCCTCACAATGTGGGCAGGCATTTCAGACACTAAAGACTATATGACCCTGATTTCCATGCGTCGTGATGTGGCTAGTCTCTTTCAGCAGGCTTATCTAGATGATTTTTAAATTATGAATATTTTACCTTCTTCTCCCCATGATGAATTTAAATATAGATTGTTTTAGAGGGCATATGTCTCATTTGTCCTAATAATAATAATAATAATATTTATAGCCCACTCCTCTGTCAACCAACCAGATTTTAACTGATGAAGGTTTTAATTAATGTGTTTTAATTGATGTTGTGCATTGTTTATGTGTTGTAGTTACACACCTCTATCTGTGGGGAGAAGCAGGTAACAAATCATCATCATCATCATCATCATCATCATCATTTCCCACCTACAATATAAATTGAGTATCTAGAACACAGGACAAGTCAAATTCTCATTAAAACTCTTGTCCTAGGCCTAACTTACCCAAATTGGTGTGTTGGACCAAAAGCTTTAAAAAATTGGTTTAAGGTTGTTTCAGAAAAGCATTACCTTGCTCACAGAGTTTGAAAAATGTTCCTTTTTAAGGCTACATGTGTGAAATCTCCCAACCAGTAAGATTAGTGTCCATATTGGCTGGGGAATTCTGGGAATTGTTGTTTGTTTGTTTGTTTGTTTGTTTAAAAAAGGTATTTTCCAGGTTCTGCTTTGCTCAGTGAAATCAAACAGACCTTTCAGTCATTTTTCAGCAAGAGTCATTTTGGAAGTTCACTACCAGATAATGAAATGGACTGTACCAGAAACCTCAGAAGATGCTGTAATATTAAGCTGTTGCACTGATCCATTTGGAGTGGCCACCTATATGCGCCATAAAAAGGGGTTATGGATTTTCATAATTATTTTTTCACTAGTACAATAGATCTCTTCACTGTAGGGAAAGACTGTGACCAATCACATTTCTCATTTTGCTCTCTAGGTGAGGTGTTAAGCATTAGTAGGAAACAGCAATGTCTTTGCATATTTTCCTTTCCTGTTGTTCTTTCTCTTTCAAGAAGACCAAGGGGCAAAACAGACTGCCCCAAAGGGGCACCTTGAAACAACTGCTGAGAAAGCTAGACTGGGGCTGCAACAACCACATGCCGTGGCCCCGATACGCCTTTTTGTCAGCCCTAAAAGAAGCAACAAATTATCACTCCTTTTTGCAACAGCAAAAAGCTGGTTTTTCTGTCCTACCACAGCTTTATGACACTCCTGCAGCATGTGGCATCTAAATGCCTAGTCTCCAAGCCACCTGGAAACTGGCATTTAGAGTTGGGCTGTTTCATCCCTTAGTCATTGAAACAAATTATGCCTTCAAACAGAGGACTCTCCTCTCACAACTCTTCAAACAGAGGTCTGTTCTCTGCAAAGCAGGACATACTTGCAGCTTAAGTCTACTTGGATTAGTATGTTAGAAGAATCTACACAGATGAAACACCTCCCTATGACAGAAGAACTGTTAACAAAAACAGAGAACTCTCTGCTCCTAGAAATAGCACCCAAAAGCTATGTGGCATGTATAGGAATGGAGAGAATGCATGTTAATATTATTTGACAATTCCAATTCCAAAGAGCATTCTACAAACTTTAAAGAGAATGACTCTTAATTCCCCAAACTTACTGATAATGGGCTCAGCAAATGGAGAACAATTACAATGAAAATTGAATGCCTCCAAAATGTAAATTAAATTGCATCCTAAATGAACAGTGCAGAAGGGGTTTATGGCATACGGCAGCATAAACTTAAGGCACGCAAATGCTGGCCAACAATAGAATACAACTTACAAATAATACTTATTATCACTTATTGTAGTGATGTCCTTATACTGTACACTTTATATACAGAATACTATAACTGCTACTTCACATTTCATAAACAAACTAAAACTATAGCTTGCCTTTATTCTTAAAAATATTGCTGGCACAGATATTAGAGACTGCATCCAGTGCTGAAATGGGCAGTTTGTGATTTTCAAGAGCTGGAGTATAACTCCCATCAGCCCTCACCACTGGTCAAATGGTTAGGGATATCAAAGCTGGTGTCCAAAAATAAATCTGTAAAATCTGATGTTATTTACCAGTTCTGGCAGCAATGCTAGCACCCAGTACAGTAGCATACTGTATATACTCATGTATAAGTCTAGAAATTTTAGTAAAAAAACCTGACCCCCCAAAAAATTGGGTCAACTTATCCACAGGTCATAGTACTCTTATAAAAAAAAGGATCCATCCCCTGGTGAAAGACGAGAGCTTACTCCATTCTGAGTTTCTTGGTATTGTTTTCCTTAGCTTGTTCCTTTGTTACATGCCGAAGTTCTACCCTTGACTTATCTATGGGTCCGATCAAAATCCATAACTTTGGCCCCAAAAGCTGCTCTCAATTTATACACGAGGTCTATTTATAGTCCATTATATACGGTAATTCTCATGTGTTCATGGATGGTAAAATCAGATTGTCCCGATAAAGGACTGGTTAAAGCATGCTTTCTTGTTTTGTAAATTTAACTTGCACTAGTGGGCCATGAGGAACCCATCAAAAAAGGAGAACCACACAAAACTGAAGGGAACCTACCTCATTCTAAAACACTGGTCCCCAGACTATACTTTTTAAGGGATTTTGGACTTCAGTTCCCAGAATCCCAGAAATTCCCAAAATTTCTTAAAGGACACAGTTTGGGGACCATTGTTCTAACACATGCCACCCTTCCTTCTGAATGAGAAACTCCTGGGCTTACCCACACAAATTAAACACTCCCTATCGTATTCTAATATTCCACATGTGATTGAGAGGAATTTGGGATTTTTTGCATGGGGGGGGGGGGAGAGAAAGCATCTCAGAAAAGGAATCATGTTTTTTACCAAAGTATCCACAAGGATGTACATTATGGTGCTATGAAACTCCTCTCGGTAGGAAAGGGAAATCTTGAACACTCTTCTTACTTTCTTCATGGTCCCTGTCACAACTCCTACATTTTCCCCTAAACATCCCAAGGTTCCATCTCCAACTGTATTTTACTACTACACTGTATCACCAAAATATTATTCGAGCTTCATGGCTTGTTCCTGAAATTCCAAGTTGTCCCATGTGCCTTCAATCAGCCAATAAAAACTGGGATTTAAAAAAAAAATGAGAATAGGAATTGTGGTGATGATGAGAACAATGGAAATACATCTTAAACAGATTCCTAACATATGACAGTATCTGGAAACTGAGGGATCAGGGAGGAAGAAAAAGAACAGGGTCAAAATGAATAAAGTAATGAAAGAAAACATCATGATGGGACATTGTGATGTGAACAATCTTTCTGTAATTTAGAATTATATCCAAAGTCTGCTACACATATCTCTGAGCCAATAGTTTTCTTTCTGCTTAACCTACACCACAGGATTTTTGTGAGGATAAAAATGTTTGGAAGTACCATGTACGTTATTTGAAGGATGGTGTGCATTAGAAATAAAGAAAACAGAGGCAGCAGTAATAGCCGTGAATGTCACTCACAAATGTTTGTGAATGGTGGTCTTGGCCTCAAAGTCTTTGCTAAAAAATCTAATCTAAAATAGGAAACCCTGTTTCAAAAAAAAAAAAAAAACAGAAGACAAGAAAGCTGTTATGACTGCTGCTGACAGGAGTGTATATTCAATGAATCAAAACTGGCATTTATTAGACGGGTAATAAAGTAAAGTTTCTCTAACTTACCTAAATTATTCTGCTCACACTAAACATGGAAGAATTACTGTTTTGGACTCAAAATACGGCAAGGTCCTGAACCTTAATGGTATTTGTAGCAATTTCACACCCCTCCCCCCCCCCAAAAAAAACCTGGGTCAATTTATCCACAAGCCAAAGTAAGTGCTCTACTTTAATTCTTTTAAAAAAAAAAAAAGAACTATCACCTTTTCTGAGTGACAAAAGGCAAGAACTTAGTCTATCCTGGATGCACCCTAAAAGAAGTACTGGTCCCCTCTACTCTCTCCACTTCCATGGCATTACTGATCTTTATGAAGGTCTGGGTAGGAAAATGATGGTGGTGCCAGCTCTTTGGCACTTCCCCTCAATGGACTGCCAAGGGGGATTGGACTCTGAAGAATCTGAGTAAGACATTTGGGCATGCCTGTCAACTGTTCTGGATTAAAATCAGGCAAAGTTATCACGTGAAAGTTGAATGTCATAGTCACCACTAACATAGTCACCATTTTCTTTTCATTCTTTTTGACGTGTGTGTTTTCTCATCCCTGCCTGTATCTGAGTGCCTCCCCAACACATCACACAACCACCACTTACAGTACTTCCCTCCTCAACCATCCTGTCTTTAGGATAAGAACAAACACAAAATTATGCCTGCCAGAATTTTGAAAGTTCTTTTGCATGATTCTCTTTTGCTTTGTTCTTTACATCCCTTTTTATATGCCACTACATTTAACTTCAACTTAACCATGGGTCCTATCAAAATCCATACTTTTGGCCCAAAAACCTGCCCTCAGCTTATACAAGAGGTTGGCTTATATTCAGGTATATACAGTAGTCTCCTATATCTACATTATTTTTCTCCTGGAGGAGGCCAACAACATAGCAATTATTATTTATTAGGGGATGACATGTACTCATAAACAAGGATGTGTTTTCTCCTCCCCTAACCTCCCTCTTTTGCCTTTTTTGTTGACTACTCACTACAACTAATTTTTCATGTCATACAGGCAGACACTCCCAATTAGAACTCAAAGGAATAATTCATACAAAACAAATGTGACAAGTTTTGCCTGGCATAGTATTTGTGGATTGTCTATGAGCAAACTGGGATCGTCCAAGCCTTATACACACTTCAGGCTTGTCTGTACATCTTTTACAATAAGAGTCTAGAGACATTTTAATGGGAGAAAAACTGAAGCAGCATACAGTTCTGAAGAGAAAAAAAAAACTCTACTGCTTTTAACTAATGGCAAACATTACTCCATTTTATCCCTCAAGTGGCTAACTACAATGCTTGAAGCCAGATTCTTACTTTAAATATCCTCATTTCATTTCAAAAGTACCTATTTCCCTTGGAATTTTTGTTGGTTTCTATTTAAAAGCCACTTTTAATTATAATTCACTCTGACAAAACTTAAATGTTTACATGAAGTTAAACAGAAACCAAACCCCTGGTTTAAGCAATACAGTATTTCCTCCTCCCCAAATTTCTAGGATATGGCTGAAGAAAGAATTTCCATTGTACAGAAGCAGCATTTAAAAAAAACTCTTGGATGTTTTCAAAATTAAACTGGGAAGTACAACACATTTGGTCTTTGATTTCCAGATCCATTTCAATCTGAATTCAGGACTTGTTGTGGGACACAGACAACTCTGATCAGTGAATACTGGGCATTGGATAGGAGGAATGGGTTCTTGTTCTCTCTGCTGAATCTTTTGGTGTCTTTCAATACCATTTACCATAGTATCCTTGTGGGCCGTCTCTCTTGGTTGGGACTTGAAAGGCTTCCTTGCTTCTAGTACTCCACCTCTTGCAACTTTATCTCTCCTTTCCCTCATATCTCCTCTTTCACTTCACTTCACATTTTCCTCCACTGTTTGCTCAGCTTACTCTCCCTTCCCACACACCTGAAATGAAGGGCTATTTGTACAAAGAATTCACAGAAGACAACTTGCACATTTTGCCCCAAATCAAGGCTTCTACAAGGATTAGAAACTTACCTACTTACACACACACACACAAATACAGTATATATAAACTTGGAATCCATGCAGATTATGGTCCAGACAGGCAGTGTGCATCATGCCTAGAATCTGGATAAAACTCAGCCTTACCAGAGGCACGGCAACCCAACTTTTGTCATGTCTTGGTTGTGTGATGCCTAGTGATTTACAGGGTGGTATCCTATTAAAACCGTTAGTTTGGTCCTGCCAAGGATCTTTAAGGATATTTTTGAGTCAAAATGGCATACTTAGAAAGATGCTGGTGTTCAAAGTAAGTACAAAGATCAGGTAACTTCCACTGAGATATATGTACATCAACATCAGCTTGGACCAATGGGCAAGTGATTTCTATCCAAAGTAATTCTTTGGCCAGAATTTGTGTCTGGATGAACAAATGTGCCATAGGACTCCTCATCACAATCTCAACTTAGCCCATTAAATCAATTTCTGTACAGGAAAACAAAATCTAGGCAAGATGCAACATAAATTAAAACACTCCATGCAATTAGCCCATTTTGATACACTGGTATGTATATGTAAAAGTGAGTATTGTTCAAGCCATTATTAAAGAGTCCAGTTGCATCTTATTTAAGATTAATATTAAGACATACTTAAGATTAAGATTAACCTTTTTTATTGAAAACATTAGTTTTCATAGGTGATTAGCTACATCATCAGATGCTATCACTGCTTAATTACCTAAGCCCTCTTGTAACTATTTTACAAGCTGGTTCAGTGTTTGAAGAAATATTTCCTATTTGTTTAAACTACAGTACAAGGTAAAAACAGAAATGAATGCTACCTGTTAATGTTGTCACTTTCAACACTGTGACACAGAACTAAATGCTATTAATTTTACAGTGCAGATACTAACTATAGTGTTGTTGCAATGCGGTAGAAACTAACATTTCTACAGTACTAATTCTCCACATTACAAGACCCTCTATTGAAGCAACCAATCTGCTTCAAATCTGACTTCATAAAATAGATCAAAAAAGTAATAATCCTACAGTGTTAAAAGATGGGGAAAAGCTAATTCTCAGCTAAAGAGCATAAAAGCCAGCATCCAGAAATCGCAACACTACTTTGACTTACACAGAAGACAGTAAATCATAGAGCTTCACATCCAAAAAGCTAAATCATGCAAGCTGACAGTTAAAGCTGTTTAATGCATAACATATATCAGGCTCAACAGCTAAGAGTTTTAATGGTAAACCTGACCCACATTTTAAAAAATACAAGTTCTGCCTGCACTAATCAAAATCAGAGATGAGTGAACTCTCCCACAGACGCAACACAGAGCAGTAATACAGAGGGGCCTAGATGTGCTGGATTCAGTGGGGAAGTGGATCCATTCCAGGTTTAAATCCAAAAGTAAACCAAAACCTGATTAGTGTCTTTAAAGCCAAGATTAAAAAACAGAACACATTCATTGCTCCACTGATATGGAAGCTGCTGATCACCAGTGTTTGGGCCTACTGTGAGCCACAAACTGGAGCATAAGGGTTGGGCTAGAGAATGGTATAATTCAGTGGGGCCTAGGGATTCCAGACCAACTGCAAGCCATTACCATGAATAAGGAGGAGGAGACTGAGATTAATTACACATTAGGGATGTACCTTTGGCCCTACTGATGGTTCCTCCTATAGCTTCTATCAGTCCTCCTGGCACAGCCTTGTAGGAACTGTAATCCAAAACATCTGGATGACCAAAGCCCAGCCCTATTGTAGATTATACTTTAGTATCTTTACAGGAATTTAATCCCTTCATCTATTCTTCATCTGTGAGATTTGTCACAGCTAGTCAAAGAGATAGTATTAATGCAGAACAAGCAACATAAAGAAGAATGAACTGCCAGCCCTAGACCTTTCCAGATGACAGAGAGAACATGGGTTTGTGGCTGTTGCCACAGAGATGCGTGCTATGCTTGTTATGCTCTGTTCAGGCATTTGCCTGAATGTATGTGTGGAAGTGCAGTGGCATGCATGCAGGATACCACCTCCAACATTCATATGCCCATTTGCCCCCTTCCCACAGTCTCTGGCTTCTTTTCTTTCTTGAATTGAACAGTAAAGTCTGAAGACACTTTCTATTTCTGTTCAGTTTCTAATACTGTTGAATACAAGAAGGACACTCTATACATTCTATCAGGATCCAAGATCAAATGGAACTTTCTGTTCATGTTCAACTGAATATGAGTAGAACTTTCAAAAGATCTTCAAGAGACCTTCTAGGACATTGTTGTGGCAATTTAGCATCTTCACACATTCAGGCAAATGATATTTAGAGAAATAATTCTCAACTGGGAATCTTCCAGATATTTTGAATACCAGCAAAGAAGTAGTGAAAAATTCTGGGAGCCTAAGGCCCAAATAACTGGAGAACAAAAGCTTGAGAACCCCTGGGTTATAGCCTGCACACAATCAAAGACCTGAATAGAGTTTATGTTATACATCCTTTCAAGATATGCTCTTCCTCTGACCACAAGGCCAGTGGAAACCAATACTTCTGGCAGGATATGCATGAATAAAATATATTAAAACATGTACAATTTTTTTGTTTGTTTGCTTTGTTACTCAACAAGCACAGAGGAAGAATGGTTAAATACTAAATGGTTTGGTCTACAATGCAATTGTCTGTTGGAAAGCTAAGCCATTATTTTATCATGAAAAAGGATAAGCAAAATAAAATTTTATAGTGAATTCACATATTGTTAAAAGTTCTGCAGCTGTACTAATCCAATATACTAAAATGGACTAACGAAAAAGTGACAAAAGAGTCAACCAGCTTTTTGTGCTTGTGAGAAATTGAGGCATGACAAAAAAAAAAGAAAAAGCCTAAGACATGAAATAATTTCAGAAATGTGGAAAATATCATTTCAGAATTAAAACATAAATTTTCCTATGGCATGGGACTGTCTTATGTTTGTTGCAAGAGCCAGCATGATGTTGTGATTTGAGTGTTGGGCTAGGGCACTGGGAGAGCAAGGTTCAAGTCCCTATTTGGCCATGGAAACCCACTGGGTGACACTGGGCAAGCCACACTCTCTCAGACTCAGAGGAAGGCAAGGACAAATCCTCTTCTGAACAAAATCTGCCATGAAAACACCTTAGGGTTGCAGTAAGTCAGAAATGATTTGAATGCACATGACCACAACAGTGTTCATTGCATGTCTCTGCTTGGCACACACATATACAAAATGTTGGTCCTAATTTCAACCTAATGCTCACAAAAGGGAAATCTTGCTTTTTTGAAAACTGTTCCATCCTTATGGATATTTTCATAATCTGTTGAAGGGATGAAGGTTTTGGAAGCTACCAAATTAATGTGGAAGGCCACATGAAGATACAATGTTAGAAACTCCTAATGGAATAATCCTAAATGTATCTATTCAGCCAAAAGCATTGCTGAGTAGATACATTTATGTACTCCCAGGTGTTTTTCTGGAAGGCTTGACTGTCTTTATGCAACCTAATGGAACTCCTGGTAAGCTTCCAATCAACACCAGGGTTACCTAGAAAAGAGTTTGAAAGCCAATACGGTAGGTTAGCTACGAAAATGAAATGGAAAGGCTGCATACCATTTGAAGCTCTATAAAGCACACTCTGGCATCTTTTTTTGTGATAGATAGATAGATAGATAGATAAGGGTTACACATTTTTGTCTTTTAAGATAGAGAAGATGTTCAGGTAGGTCTTGGGTACTTCCATCCAAAACATAAAATCAACCAAAATGAATTATCTTTTGCTGAGAAGTACAAATCTTGGTAACACGCTAAGAACTGGCCGTTATGAGTCCCACCGCCCAAAAATTACTCTCAGGCTCACAATGTAAAGCAAACTGGAGAAGAACCTCTGTTCAATGACTCTGTAATCCAGTTATCTAACTGCTATTGTGCTGATAACAAAAAGGAAATATACACAAGTCCTTCTACCACTCTTCTCTTGGTTCTTGGTGCTAACACTGCTGTAACCTAGGTGTTTAGAGAAGGTGTTCAGAGAAAGAAGAAAATATTCTCTCTTCTGGGGTAAGCAGATAGGTAGGAAGGGGAAGAAGCACAAGTGTGGGGTGAGTTTTGAAGGAACCAAAGCAGAATTAGTCAAGTTATGTCCCATTTTGGAAGAAGAGGTATTTGGGACCATTCTAAACCAGTGTCTAACCAATGCAAGGAAAATTTGTAAATCATTAACAGGCCTGCTATGGAAGAATAACAGATACCTATGTTTATTTCTTTACTAGATTATACCTTGCAGTTTACAATAAAACAATGAAACAATCAAAGCATGCTTTTTACAACCAGTCACAGATACAAAAACATCCATAGCACAACTCATGAAAAAACCTACAACCCAATATATCTAAAACTAAGCTCAGTTAAAAACTAAACATTAGAATCTTTAAGGGGGCTTTTTCATACCTCAGACTACTCCAAAACTCATGTCAAGAAACCACATTTTCCAAGTGGGAGCTATTCTTTTCCTTGGAAAATTAACATTTTGAAGACAGAAATATACTCAACATTCACAAACACAGTGAAATATTTTTTAAAAATATCACAATTGTAAGATATATATTCCACTTTTCTTCCACGTGGATCTCAAGTTCATCTGCTTCTCCCATGAAGGCACTGATGAAACAGAGTTGCCACATTATGTCTTTCTACCACACTGCATCTACCGCATCTGCACTGTAGAAATAATGAAGTTGAACACCACTTTAAGTGCTGTAGCTCCATCTGTTGGAATTCTGTGATGTGGACAACAGGCTCTTTGTCTTTCTCTGCCAAAGAGTTCTAGTGCCTCACAAAACTGCAAATCCCAGGATTCTGTAGGATGGAGCCATGGTTAGAGTTTGGAAACCTTACTTTTGTGGACTACAACTCTCATCATACTATCTGATTCATTTCAGTGCTAATGTCAATTTTTGAAATTTTGGTCAAAGATTGCCTCAACCCATCTGTGACACAAACATTACTCCAATTCTGAGCAAATATAGACAAGGGTTTATCGCTAGGAAGACTTTCTCCAGTGGAGGGCGGGGGGAGGAAATAGGAGGAAAACTCAAAATGGGACTGCCAAGCAATTTAAGGGGAGATGAAAAATAAATAAATCAATACATTCTGGATGGATAAATAAAATGATCCTTATCAAGCAAGAGAAGGGGAGGAAATTATCTTCCAGGCTTCAGTGTTGACAAAAATCACCGATACTATAGCCTAGCATAAAAATTGCATAGCTGACTAGTTAGAAAAGAGCCTGGTAGAATTTGAAACAAGACTTGCTGGAGAGAAGAAGGGGATATAACAAGTGAATCTGAAGGCTAAATTTCTAGAGACTCTTTCTGGCATGGAAATGGTTTAGTTGGATGCAACTCCTCCTGCCTGTTTTTCAGAGGGCAAGAGGGGGTGTCTCTTTTCATGGAAGGTTAATACTAAAGTCTCCCTGGATAGCTCAGGGAAAAGAAACAGCTGTGCTCCAGCCGGAGCTCGTTCTCTGCTTCAACTCTCCCTTGAATAGACAGCACCACAGGGTGTAGCCACAGACAAGGAACTCCCAAACCACCTACTCACGCTTCCCTGGTCTTAAGGGAATGACATCTGTTTCTGAATTGGAAGAGAACAACACGAGCCTCCTGCTGTAGGTGGTCCTTTTTTCAGCTTCGTCAACACCTCAAGCAAATGTCTCAGCGGGGCTTCACATGAACATGGAGCTCATGGAAGCTGCACGGAATTAAGCTGTTCGCACGCCACTGCTAACGGCAAAACAACAACACCCAAACCCAAACACCTAAGTAGGCCTGCAAAAGGCTTAACCTATCCATGGCAGTGTCTAGACCAGCCTCTCTCAACCTTTTTACCCTGGAGGAACTCTCTTGAAATAATGTTCAGATCTCAGGGAAGATCTGCACGAAAACTATTATATATACAGCTCAAAAGAGATGTTTATAATTTTTTATTCATACTCTCTTATGGAACCCCTAGCAACCTTTTTGTGAAACCACAGGTTTCCAGGGAAGAAATCAGAAGAAGACTAGGACTGGGAATGGCAGCTATGAAAGAAAGAGAAGATCTTAAAATGTAAAGTTATCAAGCTGAACACCAAAGTCAGGATCGTCCAAGCCACTGTGTTTCAAATTACCATATAGAGATATGAGAGCTGGACAGTGAAGAAAGTGGATAGAAAGGAAATCAAGTCATTTGAGATGTGGTGCTGGAGAAGAGCATTAAGAATACCATGGACAGCCAAAAAGACAAGCAAATGGTTTTTAGAACAGATCAAGCCTAAACTCTCACTGGAATCCGAGATGACTAAATCAAGGTTGTCATAGTTTAGTCACATCATGAGAACAGATTACTCATTTGGGGGGTGGGGGTAGAATAATGCTAGGAAAGGTGGAGGACAACAAAAGGAGAGGAAGACCACATACCAGATGGATAATTGCAATTAAGGAGACCACAGCCATGAGCTTACAGGACCTGAGACAGCAGTGTTGGACCAGAAAGCTTGGAGGTGTCACAGGATGACCATAAGTCAAGGCTGACTCGAGGGCAGTTACCAAGGACAGGGTTCCAGGGAACCCTGGTTGAAAAATTCTTATCTAGACTAACCATGGAACGAATGTTTTGTCCCTAAGGGTTCCCTATTGTGGGGTTTTCCTGGTTTGTTTAAAGGGGGTCTACCTTTGCCCTCTTCCAAGATTGTGACTTTCCTGTAAACTCTTGTAAGTTACATTTCAGAAGAAGGCAATGGCAAACCACCTAGCCTAAGATAATACTTGCCTAAGATAACATTCATAGGATTGTCATTAGTCAACAGGTGACATGAAGACAGTGAACAGGTCTGAAACCTGCAGGGGGCAGGAAATCAGGCAGTCAGCACTGTATACTGATTGCGATTAACAGGTACATGAAAATTATCAAGCTGTTTTCAGGCAGAGAGAGATAACATTTGGGTGTGCTTAGAAAATGGTGTTGAAAAACATGATGGGGTAGAACAGGCAGTCTCTAAACAGTCTATTAAATCAAGTGATCATGTCTAATCTAAAGATAGATTTTAATCTAGTTATTTTCTAACACAGTTACACTGTTAAAAGCACTATTATCTCTTCAAGGAAAGCTCTGAAAATATTTGAAGAGAGTCCTCATCAAATTCTCAGACTATTCAGTTGGCAGCTCTGCCAACTATTAGGACATGCAAAATGGCTCAAAACCTACATCATTAGGAAACTGACATCTTATTCCCCATTTCATTTTGACTGCTTTGGTCTACTGCTGGTGTTAAACAGATAACATGCCCCTTTTCATGTAGCTGGTAAAATTCCAGACCAGCATCCAATACGTGGAAGTTGACTGCTTCCATCGACAGAACCAGGAGGTGGATAACCTTCCTCACAAACCAGCCAAGCATCCTCTAAAACCTACTGGGGAACCTTCCAGAGCAGAGAGGAACAGGCCAGAGGGGAGAGGAAGACATCTTTGTTTTGCTAAAGGGCAAGTGTTAATATAACATTAGTTTTAGGCCAAAAAATAAAAAAATAAAAAAGATAAACAGCCATTAACTATGACTGTTCTAGACCCTGGAGGTTCTTAGAGGTTCACTAAATTTAGAGCATGAGTATGGCAGCCAGCAAGGTATAGTGGTTTGAGCACTGGACTACAAGACCAGGGTTTGAATCTTTGCTTTGCCAAGTCATGCTCTTTCAGCCTCAGAGAAAGGTAAGGGCAAATACCCTCTGAACAGACTTTGCCAAGAAAAAAACAATGATAGGTTTGCATGTCATTAATGGCTTAAAGACACACTACCACCCATTTTCAGAGTTATTTAAGTCCTTATAAATGAGAAAGAAAAGGAAATGGCATTAACTGGCTAGGCCAAATATAGTGACATTTTAGTCACATATTTTATTTCAAAGCTTTAATTCTGATATGGCACGAATGTAATGATATATTTCATATCTGTTCACTATTTCTTTTTAACCTGTCTAATGTCTCATGGGTTAGGTAAGACCTAGGTATCTCCTAAATTAAGCATCCCCTAAATTTTATACCTAGATAATCTTAGACAAGAGTTTTTGAAATCATTAGGACCTGGTAGCCATTTCACCTTAAATCCCAATGATTTTAATGAGTCTACTCAAAATATGGCTAAGTCTGAGTTAACCAACCTACTGTGTTACAGAACTGTAATCTTAATGAGTAAGACAGGATAAGTCCAGATAAGGGAAGTACTCATGACACTCTTTTCTGCTTTGGTCAGACCTCACCTGTACTACTGTCTAAATCTGGGTTTTGTATCTTGATCTCTCAGAAAAGAGCAACCAGAATGATCAAAGGTTTGTAAACCAAGGCATATATGGAAAGACTTAAGGAATTGGGATGAAGGAGTTAGCTTAGGGAACAGGGAGGAAGGATATAGTTTGAAGTAGAGATGGAATTAGGGATTTAGCCTGAAGAAGAGAAGACTGAGAGGTGACATGATAGCCATCTTTAAATATGTGAAAAAATGTCACATAGAGATGGAGTGAACTTGTCTTCTCCTGCTCCAAATATTAGAACATAAACCAGTGAGTTCAAATTACAAAAGAGAGAGTGAGAGAGAGAGATTCCACCTAACAGGAATAATATCTTTACTGTTAGAGCTGTTTCACAGTGAAATGGACTGTTTCAGAGGGTGATGGACTCTCTGTCTTTGGAGATCATTAAAACAAGGTTGGCTGGGCATCTTTCAGGAGTGCTGTAGTTGTATTTCACAGCATGGCAGGGCTGGACTACATGGCCTTTGGAGTCCCATCCAAATCTAAAATTCTATGATCTTATAAAGAAGTGTTCACTATTGCATGGTGAGGGATCAAAGGTCTTATTTAACAGCATTTAAATGCTGTCC
Organism: Urosaurus nigricauda; assembly: GCA_034509955.1. Lineage (NCBI taxonomy): Eukaryota > Metazoa > Chordata > Lepidosauria > Squamata > Phrynosomatidae > Urosaurus > Urosaurus nigricauda. Next base: position 109,907,149 of record JAOEGL010000006.1, read on the forward strand.
TCTGAAAGAAACAAGTTGCTTTACAGGCAGAACAGCCATGGCTGAACTGTCACTTCCTGACATCCTGTCTTACCTGCCAAATTGCTCATTAGGTCTGGCAATTTTCACCTGCACCTCAAGTATATATATTTCAGCAGGGAATAAACATCAGTTTGCTTCAGACCATTTCTGCTACAGCAGGCTCCCCAGTTTTTCTCTAAAGCACGCAGATGTGAACACGCAAACACACACAAGCCACTGTTGTGAGTTATTATTTTTTAAAAATTAACCTCAGCTGAGCAGGTACAGCAGCAGAAATGATATTCAAGGAAATAAGAAACATTAAAAATTGAAGTATCAGATCAAAGGCAAGTGTAGTAACACATAAAGAGGAATGGTGTGGTTTGAGTAGTCTCAACACAGAAAAGCAGACTTTGTTGCCCAATATTATTCTTCCTTAGCTGCAAAGATCCAATCTTAGCCAACCCTCCATATGCACACAGTACATGATTACTGCAGAGAATGTGTGGTTATATGTCTTGCGCACAGGGGGGAACAGCAGTCCAGATGAATATTGCTTTCTCAGCTGGAGCTGATCTAGCTAACCTTTTCCTTTCTATGGAAGGTGGTACAATTTATACACAAACAAAAAAGGGGGTAACATGGCAACCTGAACAAAGGAAGATGAAAATCTCAGCAGATCATTCAGCCTTAGCTTAATATGCTTAGACAGTGCATCAGAACACCGGCTGCTCTGTTACCCCTCAGATACATGTGAATAGTACAATAAAACATAGACTTTTACCACATAAACTGCATTTTCAAATGGACCAGCCCATTTGATACTCAGGAAACAAATGTTCAAGGGGATTTAAAAAATAAAATTACCAAGCACCAAAGGAAAGAGTGAAATATCTACAACAGCGACCAAACAATTTCAGATGGAATACTGTTTTTCATTTGGTAGAAGTAAAATATTCACCAGAAACCCTACAATTAGCTGCAAAATTACAATAATTACAGCAATTTTGCATCCCATCTCCAATCTAATTAATACATATATGATCTTGTCAACATGTAACAATCAGAATCTGAAACTACCACAAAACTGGACGGGTTTTATTAGTTGAATAGGAGCTGAACAGTAAGAAGGTAATTATTTGAAATCCTGAGAATACCATTTGTATGCCATGCTTCACTTCACAAGTTAAAAAGGAAATACAATAGGGATATTATTTCCATTTTCAAAGTATATTTAAATCAGGTATTTGAAATCGGTTTGCTTTAATGTCAAGCAACACTATGAGTATGGTTTCAATTACCCATGGGGTACAGCATCCTGAAGAACAAAAACTATTCTACAAAGAATGGAAAGGAATTCTTTTAAGTGGAACACAGAACATTGCGTTTGCTTTTCTAGGATATCTGTGCCAAAATATTTCACACATTTTTATCTGAGCAGAGATGTCATGCAAATATACTGCCACAATTGGCATCTTCTATCAGTTTTAGCAAACACAACACTGTCTGGTACATAGGACAACATATGCAGGTGTATAAAATGGCCAAGACAGGTGAAGATTCTAAGTGGCTATATTTTACAGAATCTATTACAAGAAAACAAAAAGCCATCTAGTCTTGACACTCTGATATGAAGCAGATTGATCAAGCTATACAATCCATGCACACAAGAATGAGAAGTTACCCTTTTGGGATTATAGAGTTATCTGTTTGACCAATGCTGGAAACATATTGATGGGCACTGGGCTGATTCAGCAGGCAGATTCAAGTTGTTCTTGTTCTTGTTGTGTGCCTTCAAAGACATTTCCAGCTTGTGGCAACCCTAAGGAGAACCTAACATGGGGGTTTCTCAGCAAGATTTTGTTCAGAGGAGGGTTGCCATTGCTTTCCCCTGAGACTGAGAGACTGAGAGATTTGCCCAAGGCCACATACGTGTACATTTTGAGTGGGCTAAGAGACAAGCGGCAACCTTTTTTCTATTCATGTAATTAGTGTAATAAGAATGCTTTTGCTTGCTGAATAATAAGACTCACAAAGGCCAACAGAAGATGAAACTTTTAGAGACAGGGTTGCTGTTGTTTTAATGGTTTGGCAGAGTGAAAATGTGTATCCCCGGTAAAACCTTTGGGACATTAAACCATACCGTGTGTCTGCTCTCACACATTCTTCTCATCTGTCACGCAACATGTCTGGGGAATGCAAGGGATCTTCTCGTTAGTCTCATTTTGTGCTTTTGTTACCCTCAGGGAATAAGAAACTGTTTGTTTCACTGACACAGATTCAAGATACAATGAAGATGAAGAACCACTGCCCTCAATGATGTGCTAGCAACAACACCCAATCTGGCAAGGTTATTAAGCAATAAAATTACATGCTCAAGCCATCCTGTTTGGTTTTCGTCAGCTAGGAGAAATGTCGGCATGAACCAGTGAGACTCTGAAAACCCAAAATGTATCAACCTCCTGGGATATTTTATGTACAAACTAAGGAAAACTTGCAAAGTTTGCTGCAAATATCTCAGTATGAAAAAACAGACCTTGGCAAAATGTAGAATACAACAAAAAATTCCATTTTTTGTAACATTCCATGTTTTTTCAAATTCTCATCCTCCATCTCCATGTTATGCATTTTCTTGTCCAAACCCATCAAGTATCTAAAGCACAGCATCAGAATATAGAGTTAATTTATACTACATTTAATAAAGTGAGATGAATACAGAAAGATGTAAAGATGCTGTGCAGTACAATAGCATCTCCCTGGTTTTTACAACAACCAGTGTTGATTACAATCCTTAGTTTCATCCTGATTTTGACATTTTTCATTCTGAGAAGATGATGATATGGAATACACCCTCTTGCTCTTAAGGTTTTTGGGGAAAGTATGGAAGGGAGAGTAGTTCATAATTAAATAAGGCAAGCTGACCTAAACCCCTTCAATGACATTCACAGAACAGTATGACCTATTATTTATAATCTAATCATTCATCTTCTTCATCTTCATTTGCTAGGTCAAAACTGGCACTTCTAAAGCTATGACCTGGGGGAACTTAGCTGTACGTTTTTCATGCTTGGATACCTTAAAATTGGAGAAGTGTGAGTACGCATGCACACACGCACACATACACACAGATTGTAAATGCTGAAAGTAGAACAGAACACTGCATATAAAAAAAAAAAAAGAATGGCAAAAGTGTTTTCACTTGCCTGCATCAAACATTTGCCCTATTTTTAAATTTTAATCAGTTTCTGATAAAGACAATTAATGAATCATACTCCCAGCCGCACAAGAGGGTAACAGAAGTTGGCAACCTGGTAAATGAAGATGAAATGTGCAGAGGCATGGGGAGTTCTTACTCACTTGTGCGAAGGACCGAAGGCGTGACCTCTATTTCACTTGTTGCTTGGTAAGGCTGAAAAGCTGATGCAGCATTAGTGCCCAACTCACTCCCAAAGATCTCAGGACTCTGGGTGCCAGTGGAGCTGGTGCTAGTGCCATCTCCTCCATGGTGTGGATCTTGCTCATCAAATATAGCCACAAGCTGTGAAAAGAAAATTGATCTCTAATTAGAAAAGGCATGATAACTTTAGTCACTGTAAGAAATACAGGATATTTAAAAAAAAAACAGAACACAAGGGGTTGTTTTTTTTTAAAAAAAATGTGTTAATAACAAAATAGCATAATGATATAACCATTTTTAACCAAACAAGAAACATACTAGGCTTTTCAGATTTCTCAAAAAAGAAGATTTTCAATGCTTACATGAAATCTTTGGTTCAAAAGTTTACAGTGTGAAAAAGTAACAGTAAATTAATAAATTACTCTCTCCATCCACCACTACATTTATTGTTGTTGTTTTTGTTGTTGTTGAAGTTGTGTGTCTTCAAGTCATTTCTGACTTAGGGTGTCTCTTAAGTTGAACCTATCATAGTGTTTTGAGGGGCTGAGAGTGTGTGACTTGCCCAAGGTCATTCAGTGGCTTTCCATGGCTGAGTGGGGAATCAAACCCCAGTCTCCAGAATTCAAGTCCTACACTCAAACTACTACATCATGCTGGCTCTCCACTACATTTATACCCCACCTTTTTTCCAGACTGGGACTCAAGGCAGCTTACAAAAGATAGAAAATTACAATCAGTCTTCCTTATACACTGATTTTTTAATCCATAGATTCAAGCATCCACAGCTTTAAAATATTTCCCAAAAGTATAAATTCCAAATAACAAGCCATGAATTTCCATTTTATATAAGGGACACCATTTTATTATGCCATTGTATTTAATGGGACTTGAGCATCCACAGATTTTGTTACTCACAGTGGATCCTGGAACCAAACTCCAGTGGATAATAAGGGCCCACTGTACAATTAAAAATGCATTTGGTTTCAAGCATAAAAAAGTTGAGATTATAACAGTATCAAACTAACCATAGAATTTAAAATAAGGAGGAGAAGATAACACAACAGCAGTACAGCACCATATAGAGCCCTTTTGTTATACAATAATCAATTTCCAAAGGGTTGCTGGAACAAAAAGGACTTATCCTGCATTGAAAGACAGTAAAGGAGGAACCATTCTAAGCTTGTAAGAAGGATGTTTCAAGCCTGTGGGCAATCATGATGAAGGCCCTCTCCTACCCCACCAAATGTGGCCTATGAAAGTAGTGGGATAAAGAGAAAATGCTTTCCCTGAAGCTCTTAAAGTGTTTACACAGCTTATATAGGAAAATATGGTCTTTCAGACAGCCTGGACTCAAACCACATAGCTCTTCAACACTCAACTATTTGACAAAGGAGGAGGTGCAAACTCACCACTGCCATTGATGAAATAGAAATCAGGTTAAAAAGAAACTTAATTCTGGCTGGTTATTTTTAAAATCTGGTACACTTTATGTTAGCTTTTCTAAAAGTGCTATTTCCTAAATTATTTATAACAAGAATCAACTAAATCTCTTAAAAAGCCATTACTTACACTCTCTGCTAGACCGCCAGTACAAGAATTTTGTCAAGGGGTTACATTATGCTAGCAATAAAGAATACCTACAAATGAGACACATCTTGCAGAAGCCATAGTCAAATATGGAAAGCACAATGGGAAGTGTTGGCTCAAAACTACAATTTTAAGAGACCCACACATTCCCTATCCCTGTATCAAGAGAGGCTACCTGGATTTTTGTGATGCTCCTAATCATAATGTACAAGACATGCCACCTTCAACTCAAATTGTGGCAAATCTAAGGTGTGCAACTAAACAAGGCCTGAAATTAAAAATCTAGGCAAAAATGGTTCCCCCCAAAACCAGGGCAAACTGGTAGAAATAATATTCCTTTTATACTGTAATAAAAATTAGTGACTGACTCCATGCCTTAAACATGTAAAGAATATTACTGTTATCTCATTCTATAATTTGTTTTGTTACAGCAGTAAATTGTGTCATTCTCCCAGCAGCCACACAAGGAAGAGATGTGATATCACCCTTGGTTTTTAGATAGGAGACAGGCACAAGGAAGCTAAAATGTCTTGCCAAAGATGAAACAGGAAGCCTTTTAAAAGCAAATAATTGGACCCATTTTTCCCAATTGCCAGGCTATGAAGGTGACAGCTGAAATAGCAGTAAATGTAAAAAGGCAATATACAGAGATGTAAAATCTTGAAATTTTTCAAGCCATGGAAGGAATTCCCTCCCCCTTTTTCCTTCAAAAACAACAACAACAAAAAAGATTTTGAGGAAAAGCTGAAACAGAGGCAATGCTTATAACTGGCAGTAAGCTGACAACTGAACAGGATAATCTTATATATGCTTACTCAGAAGTGGGGATGTAGATTGTTCACAAATATTCTTGTCCTTAATAGGAAGAAAGGATATCTTCACACCTTGTTGAGATGATACACAGAAAAGAAGTAACCTCCACACAGCACTGTTTTTGGCCTCTGTTAAAGAGTCAAAAGAAGGAGCTCTCCTTCACTTTCCCTTTCTTTGCACAGAAATATATTTCACAGACAAAAACAACCTCCACTGAATTTTATGGGATTCACCTCCAAGCACGTATGTATGGAATCATATCCTTACTACACTATTTTTGCCCCTGAAATGTATTGTATATAAATTTGGAACATTAAATCAAACTGTGTAGTACAGTCAGACATCCGTATTCATGGGGGATCCTTTCCTTCTGTGGATACCAAAATCTCTGCATGCTCAAGTCCTATTTAAAGTAATGGTGGAAAGGCCTGCGACTTACCATTCACAGATGGTTAATTCCACAGATGGCAAGTCCACCAATAAGAAGGCCAGACTGTACATTTATTAAATCTTAACATAGAAGGCCCTCAACTTTAGACAAACAATAATCACAAATATGGCCACTACTACAGATGAAGTTGAAAGCTGCTCCAATTATACAAGTACCAATACATACATTCATTTTTATTCTTATTTTGTTAGGTTGGGGATTTTTTGCATTAGGAATATGGAAGGGGCAGAAACATGGAATAAAAAAGAGCACCAGCACACTAGTAAATCAAATCAAAGTTATATTGTCTGACCAGCATATACCAGCATGTGACCTTGCAACCGATAAACCAGAATTTTTAGCAGTTCTTTTTTACTCTTTGGAATTAACGTGCTTAATGATGCTTACAACCAGGTAATCTCAATTTACCTGAGACAGCCAAAGGTTCCTGGAATGGATATATATTTAGACTGGAAAAGTACCATATTTTAAGCATAATTGATGGTTCATTTTTATTAAACATTGGTAAAGAGTATCATGAAATGGTCTACATGAAGTGCCTGGATTCTATCCTAAAATGCAAGGTAATACAAAGAATTCCCAATTTTGAACATGATGAATGGGAGGTGCCAGTGCTATGGCAAGCCAGTAAGAATCAGGACCACATTTCAGTGGGTCTTAATAAAGGTATTGTGGCATGATTGTGGCTCAAGAGTTCAGAGCTTTCCTACAGGATGAGGAGCCTAACAGCGTTAATTAAAGAAATCTTTTCAGAGTCCTGTTTTTGCTGTAGCTATGCTGGAGCAGAATGTTGACTTAAAAGAAAAATACTTTCATAACTTCAAATACTCAAAGACACCTTACAACATTTAAAAGCATACAAGTCCACATGCTCTTAAAATTGCTGATTTCAGATAAACATCTTATCAAAATCATTACTACCTCTGAATCTCTGATCCATTTAGCAAGGGGAATTTGAAAGTACCAATTTAAAACATTCATTTTCTCTTTCAGAATGAGTGAAATGCATCTTATGAGATGTGCCCCTCCTCCATTTCAGGATTTGAGGAAAGTAAACAGGGAAAACATTTCTCTGTCTAAACTCCCCCCCTCCCCATTTCTGTCCAGATTTTTCTCATCTCAAAACTGGAGGGGCTGCCATGCTCTTGCATAAATGCAGTAGTTTCATATATATACCAGTTAACATGACTGTGGTGTGGGTTGTATAGAAGGTAAGACGATGTCCACAACATGACAAGTGCTACCAAATATCCTACAACAGCATGCTCAAGAAGCCTGAGCAACATGTGCCTCCAATATTACTTCATTAACCTACTCTCAGGGGATATTATTTCCTCCATTTGTATGAGATCAGGCTTTCTGCAACCAGGCACAATGAACAGCAGCATTAAAAACATGGGTTCCTGTAACTACTGCTAAATTGATGGGTTCCTGTAATTGCAGTTTAATTCTATGACAATACAAGCTCTTTAAATGTCTTCTCGATACTACATAATAAGAGTGCAGAAAAGAGAGATGTTTACCTGCATACTCCTAAAAATGTACCAACAAGTTACTAGAAACAGGCTGCAATTCTTTGTTACTGCTGTCACAGTGTAACATACAGGACCAAAACCTGCAAACCAAAGGCTTGTTAGTCCTCTTCAAGTGCCATGAACTGATTAGAGACAGAAAGAGATTATGTTGGGCTTGAGAGTCTTGAAAGTAAAATGTTTGCGTCTGGGTGAGAAAATGTGCACTTCATCTCAAATATCTGCACAATAGTGAGGCTTCTCACCATTTGAGAAAGTGTGCACAAAATAATGCTCTTTTTTTAAAAAAAGTGAGCAGTTAATATATGCATAATTGGAAGGACATGTTTTAGTCAATGAGAAAATGTAGTGTAAATGAGTGTGCAAGTGCACTAAAAACTATGTATTTCAATGCAGCCAGAAATGACAGGTTCACAAGCATGTATGAAGCAAGGGCAGGAAAAGGGTGAAGATGAGATTTGGGTAAACCTAACAAAACAGAGACTGAGAAATTAGCTTTCTTCTCTAACTGAGATTTGATTGGATTTGTACTGACAAGATCATATATATTGGTGGACCACAAGCCTTAATGTTCAGTGCAAATTCTATTCTGTGTGAATCATTGTTGGCACAGCTGTATGCAGGAAGAACTGCTAGCTGAAAACAGTCATATTGGAGACACAGACTGCAGGTGATGGTACACCATTGCCGGCACCATTTTGTTAGCAAGAAATAAATGGTGTGACCCACAGTTCCAAGCTGAGTCAACATGCAGGCATCACTCATTAAAAGGATTAATGTGATGGATGGAAGGGATAAGAAAAACTGGATAAAGAAAGTAGAGGCCGTCGTCCAGCTTTACACAACCCAGTGTCCTCCAGATGGGCTGATCTACAATTCCTATCATTCTTATCCAGGATGTCCTGTAATTTTGTTGAACAGTGTTGTAATTCAACACATTTGAACGGCATCAGCTTAGAGACCTCTTTGATCAGATTTCTGTAAATAGGGTTTTCTCAGCCTCATGTCCCACTAAAAACAAACCAGGATTATACAAGTGACAGTACCAATAGCATGCTACACCTAATGAGTTACCAAGCCTCATACTGAACAGAGTTCAGGAGGCTTTCAGCCACTGAGCTCAGCTAGAACCACTAGAAAATAATTTTCCCATGCCATTACAGGGCACAAGTCAAACTGACCTGAAGGAATTTTGTGAAGCCAACAGTACAGTAATCAATTGGATCCTGGGAATTAGGAAACCACCAAACGTTTATTATTTAAAAGACACTTTTAAACCAACAATCTAATGACATTACACCAAGAATACAGTTGGATGCACTGCAACACATATTTTTACCTTACTTTAACAAAGCAATAGACTTGCGTAATAACAATTATCAAATGTGAAAGGGGGTTCATTTCATATATACATATAGATTAGAAACAGGTAAGGTTCTATCTTAAATTCTACCTCAGGATCAAAGAATAATGCAGCCCATGAATAAAATTAATCTATTTCAACTTTATGTTGGAGGTCAGCTGGATCAGATTCAGTTTATTCCTAAAAACATCATTTCTGTAATATCCAGCCATTTTTTTGCTAGCCAAACACACCCAGGAAGTTCCCACAACTCACTGGTAGGTCTTAGCCCACCATCAAGGAATCTCTGATGAAGGGCGGTGAATTAATTTGGCAACAATGGAATCCTTGGTAAACATTTCCCAGAAAGAGATACATCTTAAGGTCCAAGCGGATAACATAGTGAGGCCAACTTTATAATCAACAGTGCTCTCTAAGGGGCACTTACAGTTATGAATTAATACCTGTAAACAGCAATAAGCAATGGGTTTGGTTTTATTTAAGTCCCGCTACGCTCTTCTGAGCCCCTTGTGTAGAGGACTGGATTCAAATATAATAACTTAATATGTGCACTTAAGCCTAGCTGAAATCAATATCATTTAAGATTCCTTAACAAAAGTGCTTGCTTAAGGCAGGACATAAATGTAGAAGAGACAGGATTCCAAAGTACCTCTCATCTCTGACTTATGGAAAATGTAGATTTTAGATAGCAGATGCACATCTCCCAGCTAGGGGGACATTTCTGTACTCTGATGAGGGAGGGGGTGGTGGAAAAAAGACTGTTTTAAGTTAAAGATCCTACAGAATAGTGATGGGGAACATGTAGCCCTCCAGATGTGGTTGGATAGTACCTTCCATCATTCTTCACCATTGGCTTTGCTGGCTAATGGGACCTGTATTCCATCAGGACAGACTTATGCCTCCCAGCCCTGTAGGTCCACCATGGTTTGAATGTTAATCTGAAATAACAAACCATGACTGCTAAATATTCCACATGTGATAAAAAGATCAGGGCCTTATCAAGTGGTCTGTGGCTTCTCCAGATTCACCCTTGGATAAGTTGTGTGCATGTAGCTGGGGCCACTGAGGGCAGCTGAGATGTGAAATTACTCAACTTCTTAGCTTTGGCAGCCTTCCTTTAAAAAAAAAAGGAAGCATAAATAGCAGGCACATGGCAGAGGAGCTGCATTTGGACCAGAATGATAAATGTAGACTTCAACCCCCTTGTAATAGTTACATTGTTGCTGTTGTTATTAACTGTCTTTGCATCAATCTCAACCCATGGCGAACCTATGGATGAGACATCTCCAGGCCCCCCTATCCTCTACTGCTTTGCCCAGCTCCTGAAAACACATATTCGTGATCTCTTTAATAAAGTCCATCCATCTAGCATGTGGGTTTCCTCTCTTTCTATTCCCTCCATCTTTCCTAACATTAGTGTCTTTTCCAACGATTCATGCTTTCTCATGATGTGTCCATACAGGAAGCCATATCCAATGAACTCCAATTGTTGATGAGGTAACAATCTCTTTTGTTCGCCATCAGAGAACTTCAACTGTCTGCTCTCATTCTGCTAATACATGGATTCTTATCTGAGCCAGTGGATTGTAATCTCATACTAAACTCAGTCAGTTACTCTAAACAATGTCTCATAACTCTTTGTTGTTTTGTTCCAACAGCGTGAACTCACCTACCCTTTTCAATCTCAAAGCTCATTTGGCAAATCCCAATTTTATGCATTTCCTATCACCCACCCCCCAAAAGCCTAATTTTTGTCAAAACATTGGAGAGCTGTAAAGAAGATGCATCACATATGTACTTTCCTTCACTACCCTGTCCCCCCCCCCCCACTAAAAAAAGTTCTCATATCAAATCTGCAACTCTTCTTACAGTCTATAAAGATTTAAAAGCCAAAAAAAAAAAAAAGGTTGGCAAGCCTTCCTTGGTTTGCAGTACATCTATTATTGTGGATGCCCTCCAGTGTTCTCCCTGCATTTTAACTAAATAGACTAAAACTTGAGGTACTATTCAATGGTTATCAAATGTTACTTCATTTGAATCAGGTATTATTCACTGGCTATCCATTCACTGAAAATTAGCATTTCCTGTTTCAAGATCTCTCTTTGATCATTTACATCTCAGCTGTTATTGACTAGTGCTGACAGCACTTTTGTATATATATATATATATATATATATACACACACACACACGTCTTCTGTGAAAAGCACCTTGAGAAACTATATTTTTGTATACCCTCCAGAAAAGAAAAAGAAAAGAAGAATTAAGAGTTAAGTTATGATATACTGTCAGAACATTCTGCTCTCACTGTAATGTTTTGACACATTGGGGTTACTTATCGCAAAAGTAGGTTATTAATACTATAAGGCCATAACTGACTTCATAAAGCAGTGCAGAAGGCTAATAGGAATAAAGGAAGGAGGGTTGTAACAATGGATTTCTTTATCATCTATTTTAAAAAGTAATGGAATGGTGGTTGAGTAGGAATGTGAAAAACTGGCTTTTGTACAAGAGACATGGGCTTGAAAAGAGGAGAGGCAATTTTGGCCACACAAGTATCCATCAGGGGTAGCAGCCCCTTCCAAAATCTGATTATTGCACTTTTTTTCTAAATGTGGAGTGTCCAGAGTTTCACTGTTGGTTTTGAAAAGAATAAATAAAAATAAACACAGAAAGACCACCCACATTCCCCATGTGCAAGCTAAAGCAAAGCACTGCCCCTTGCTTCAGACAATGATTCTCAAACATTGTGCTTTCAGATATTCTGGATGAAGAGTTACAGCATCCCTCACCATGAGTCATGTTGGCTATACCTTCAGAACACTGAAGTCTAAAATATCTGGAGGGCCACTGCTTTACAGGAGAATCACCACATTTGGAGCCTTCCAGTGGTTCTCCTTTTGGAGGGGAGGGCTAGGAGCAACGAAAAATAGCTTTGGTGGCACCTACATGCAGCATACAGTCCATGAGATTCCCATCCCTGTAACAGAATGAATAAGGAAAACATCTTTGGGCATATAGCCATTTACATACATATGGTGGAGTAATCCGGCTCAACTTTTGCTGTTCATGTTTTGCTGTTCATGTATTCAACTTGCAGGACTATAAGGCCTATATCCTTGAATGTGTATAAACATCTTTCCACCAGATCAGACCCCTGCAAAGGCCACACTGCACACATGCCAAGCAAATATGTCTTCACTGACTTGCCATTAAGATGTGACCTTAAGCCTTACACACCTACAAAATATAAAATAATAATTGTAAGCCGGAGGTAGCCTTTAGGGCTGAAGGCAAGGTATAAATAAATAAATAAATATTATTATTATTATAGCTGGCCATAAACTATATTCTTACAATATAATCAGCTTAACAGAACTTGCATAAAGAGAATACAGGATCATGGTGGCAAGTCCAACCCACAGTCTTGTATACACAGCTAATACAACACAATGGTTCTCATGAACATGATTATACAACAAGGTAAATAAAAGATACTTGGGACTACTTTGTGGGATCCCACTTACAGGCCCTGAACAGCTTAGGACCCTTAGGTAGATACTATGATGACAACAGCTCAAGTATTTCTGGTTATAAATTAAGGTGTATTTATTATTTATTTTATTTATTTATTTACAGTATTTCTAACCCGTTCTTCTCAACCCCCGAGGGAGGACTCAGAGTGGCTTACAAGGCAATCATTAGATGCCGGCAGTATACAATTTAAAACATAAATACAGTAAAGTTAAAACAAGCACAATCAACAATAATTAACAATCAAACAGTTTAAGATCTCAGTATATGATCCTTCCATATCCCAAAGCCGTAATCTGTATTCTTATGACCATCAATGTTAGCCAGTCCCAGTGAAGTGCTGCATTACATTAATGTGCAAAAGCCTGGTCCCACAACCATGATTTTGCTTTCTTCCTAAAGGCCAGGAAGAATGGGGTTGATCGTATCTCACTCGAAAGTGCATTCCACAGGCAGGGGGCCACTGCCGAGAAGGCCCTGTTTCTCATCCCCGCCAGCCGCAATTGCGAGGCTGGTGGGAGCAAGAGCAGGGCCTCCCCGGAAGATCTTAAGTTACAAGGCGGGACGTGTACAATTATTTAAATCCATAGCTAAACAAATTACTAAACTGCAGGACTATAGTTTAGTACTAACACCAACATAACCACTTTTTTATTCCCACTTTGTAGGGGAATAACTGTAGTCAGGCACAGATTGGTCTTTCATATGGGCCAGGCCTCTGTTCCATGGCTGTGAATGAGCTACAAGTTTAAACTATGTTATGGCAGGCATAAAACCAACAGTCCACAATGAATCACAGAGGCTTACTCTTGTCACCCAATGCTGATATAGGACTTGGCTGCTGGTTTTGAATCACCATCTTCCTGAACTGGTAGCAACATTTGGGGATGGAATAATAATAATATTATAATAATAAAATTTTATTTATAGCCCGTTCCAAGTACACTTGTGGAGTACTGCCACATCTAATTTAATTAAGTGGTACCCTACAGGCTTAAGCTCCAGGTGACATGTGTGTAGCTACAGCAATGTGTGAATCCTAGAAGCAGGATAGGTCTACAAGTGCTTGTAAAACAGAAGTTGAACCAGAAGATTTTCACATGTTGCCAGTTACAATGCTGGTGTGTTGTAGCACCATACATAACACTGGCCCAACTAATTTTGTTCGGAACAAGTGCTTTTAAGAAAACAAGTAACTGTGTTTCCTGTGTGACTCCTATAATAAAATCATATTACAGCCAGCATTGATTTAGTCATCTATTTAGTCAATTATGTAAATCTCATTAATTCAGGCAGTTTTCAGAGCACCAGGAATGGCTTTTTGTGAGTCTCATGCCATGGGGTGGCTTAGACTAGCTTTATCTCTGCTATCTTGTGTTTTTAGGTGAGTGGATTATTATTGTTGCTTTATATTAGTTTTTAGTTCTTATTGAGACAGTGCTTATTGCTTCAAGGTATTTTAAAAAGTGAGACAAATGGATCAGGCAAGGGAACTAGTAAGAATGTATGTGTTTCACTGAAAAATATTCCATCTTGAAAATGCAAAGGAAGAAAACAACCACCAAGAAAAAAAAATCTAAGCTATGTTCTTGTACACAAATAGAGTATAAAGTTTATGCATACAGCATGCATTATATTGCAAATATGATCTGTAGTATCCAGTCTGTAGTATCTATACTGTAAATATAATCTGTAGTATCCAAAATGCTTGGGATAAAATAGTTTGGATTTCAATTTTTTCCAAATTTTGAAATATTTGCATATGCATAATGACATATCTTGGAGATGGGACCCAATTCTAAACATGAAATTCATTTATGTTTCATATACACTTTATACACATAGCCTGAAGATAATTTTATGCACACTATTGTTTTAATAATTTTGAGCATGAAACAAAGTGTGCATAAAACCATCAGAAAGTAAAGGTGTCTGCCAACCATGTGGACAATTTTGGATTTTGAAATATTTTGGATATTGGAATTCTGAATATGTGAGATTCAATCTGTATAAGAATACATGTTGAGTATAAAGGCAACATTCTGATAAATGAAGTAGCATTTGCATACTTAGATATATTTACATAGTACGTAAACAGTATATCTGAGTAAGCACATATTCACTGTAGTCAGTTTAAGGTAACAACTCTATTGTATTCCATTACAAAAAATGGATAAGGAAGAAGGTACTGTACATTCCTTCAAGTGCTAAGATAGCTATGCTTCTACAGTCCACCACTATCCAAAAGCAATGTCCAGGTGCACCTCAGCAAAGCTTCTACAAATGAAGTTCTTGTTTACAAATGTTTTTCTATGCATCCAATCTCTTTTAGACAATCATGCTCTGGCTAATTTTTTAACAGCTTTGGAATTGAGAAAATGATGAAGGAGATCTGGAGAAAGTTTGAACAGGAAAAGCGTAGGGTTCCACTCTAGGTGATCCTACTATAGCTATGTGTGCTGGCCTACAACAGCCATGGTTCACGGGTTGCCTTAAGAATCCCTTCCTGAGCATGTATGAAGACCAAGGGAAAGGGAACAGGTAGGCCTGCCTTACCAGCTACCCCTAACATGTTTTTTAATTTTAAAGAAAAAGCATAGGTCTAGTGATTTGCCCACCAAAATGAAAATCAAAGAAAAAGTGAGGGCTAATGACAGTCATCTATGAATGCCTGTTAGTGGCCTCAAGAAGGTTCAAATATTTTTTTTGTTTATTTATGCAATTAATCTGACCTGGTTGTTTCATTTCATATGTGCATCTTTTTGGTCTTGAAGAAAAAGTTTACTGAAATATATTGAATGGCTCTTCTTTTTAGTGGAATAGAAAACTATCCCTAGTCTTTCCATGTTATTTCTGCCTCTTGTGCCATATCTTCTGTTACAGAAATAATGCCCAAGAATTCATCTGTTTTATTAACTGAGGTATATGTATATTTTCCTAAACAGGAGACACTGTACAGCCTCTCAGATACAGTTTAAAACAGTTCTTCCATTGATTCTTCTGTGATAAATAAAGAGAACAGGGAAAACAAACATATTCTTCCCACTCTTCAACCCACTTGTCTCTCCCTTTTGTCTTGTTCAATGACTCTTCCAAGAGAAAATGTGCCACAAAACATAACTTGTTTTACTCAGCCTAGGATGTTCATTATACTGTCGCGAGCCTCCCGCTGACAGAAATGAATGAAGACCCAGGATTTTTCATTTAGAGAGACAAGGAAACATGCAATAACCCAGAACCTTTTTAAAAAGAAGAAGAAAGAAGCCATTTCACAGCATGAATTTCTCCATGACCAGTGGAAGCAACCACACTGAACTAATAACACTTGATGGGAACGGAGAACAGCTTTATAGACACTGATGATGCACACATCTGTCATCCAAGCAAGACAGCTTTCTTATCCAGAGCATAGCAAAATATGTAGGAAAAATTATGTCCGGTTGGATTATTGAGTGAAGTGGGAGCGGGAGAGAGAATCAGGATTCTCTATATAATTCACTATATTTGTGAACTGGCAGAACTATATATACTTCTTGCACTCAACAGCAATTTCTCTATCCCTCTGCTCTTTCTTTTTACTCCAGTTCTTTGTTCTCTCTCACTGGTATTTCTCTCTGGTAATTCTCCAACTTTATCAAGCAGCAGGTACCTCCCTCTCTGTGTGTCTTTTCTCTCTCTCTGTTTTAACTAGTAAAAGGTTTCAGCATTTTGCAAGTGGAGAATAATGTGAAGGCCCTCTTTAGAAGTGAATATCCAGGCCTTTGTCTGAGGCTGGGGTGGAGGGATAGGGTTCGGGAAGTCTGACATCTAGTGACCGAAGTTTGTACTCAGGCTTAGAAACTAATTTTCAATAATTAAAATCAATTAATGTCAAAAACAACGTAATCCTAAGAAACTGTTCCAGGTGTCTGAATTTCACAGTTTGCAAGTATGGAGGAGACAGACAGACATGAGACATGGATTCTTCTTTTATTATAGATGTTAGTAGTCTTTTAAAGTGAAGAATGTTACAAAATCTCCAAGGACAAAATTCACTGACAAAATTGGAAACTTGTCATTCCTTTAACCCCACCAGTTTACCCACAAATTGGAGGGCAGAGAACAAAAAGTTAGTCCTATACTTTTTGTCTTATGTTCATTTCATATTATAGCTTTCATGGATATAAACCCACTTTTTCAGATGCAGTACCAAGTGGTGTTAAGGCCTCAGGCATAAAGCCCATTTACACAGTTGTGGGAATGGGACAGAATTCAGCAGGATCCAGAAAGATGCAGATCATGACACCTGCCCTAAATTTTCAAAGGGCTGTGTAAAGTGATCCGGGTCTTCCTGGATTGCCTCACTTGTATATTTTAAGCAGCAGATGGAAGATGCCCAGTCTAGGCTCTGGGAGTGTGTCCATTTGAATTCAGTTCTCTGCATCAGTGGAAAATAGTCCAAGTAAATTGTTTAGTTTCTTCAGATATTCATCAGTGGGGAGGATTCTGTAAAATGTGCTCTTTGACAGTAGTCCCCTCAGCCTCCTGTATGTATTCTGAAATATGGAATACTTGTTCTTAATAAACATAGTAAGACAGCACTTAGTTTCCTTCCATAGGTTTGGTGAGGAAGCTTATTTTTAAAAATCATGCAAGCTAAAATCATATAACCTTTAGGCAGCCTTATGATATATTTAAGTTTGCAGTATACTCATAGGCAATTTTCTTTCCTTTATGAACAATATGAATGTCTGTTTACTTACCTTTAAGTTGCCTATCGATGTATGGCAACCCCATGGATTTTAAGGAATTTCTTAGGTAGGGAATACTCAGAGATGGTTTGCCACTAGCTTCCTCCAAAATATAACTCACAGCACATTGGTGTCTTCCCATCCAATTACTAAGCCTGCTTAGCTTCCAAGGTCAGATGGGATCTAGTGCATTATTTAGGCCATTCTCTCATACACAAACACAGATGCAAATTCTTCCATCTATTTAAAGAACAACATGAAACACTAAAGGTTATATCCCCAAATATCTCAAAAACCCTGTCACTGAGGATAGAATGAATGACTTCAATAAAATATAAAACTTCCTATCTAATTTGAGAAAAACAGTTTTTTATTAAAGATAAAAGAAATAAAAATTCATTTTTACAATTTGGGAATACTCTAGCATTCTCGTCGCATCACCAAATAGCAGGTGCAAAATTATAAACTGTGGCAATAAGAAATACAGGACTATATATAATGAGGCAGTAACCAATTATTGTTTGGACAAGAAGAAAAGTAACTATAAAATCAATTTGTAAGCTTTCTGATGACTGAACTGACTTTAACAGCATCTGGGCTGCCCCAAATACTTATTCATTCTCTGAGCTTCCCTTTCTTACATGGCTCATTAAAAATCCATTTCAAGGTAACTAGCATTCCAAAGGGCTTGCAAACAGGAAATATAGCAGGAACACAGACATGTCATCCAATATGCCTTTATTTCCCATAAACCTGAAATTAAAATGGCAAATAATAGCACCTAAGAGAAATCCTAAATAAGTGAATGCATGCAAGCACACAAGAACAAAGATGTGTGTATTAATGCCAAGACGAAGAAGAAATGAATGCTTTAAACAAATGTGGCTTCATTTTAGAATGTCTATGCAACTAATGTGCACTTAGTACATTTAATAAACAATTAGCCATTATATTGCCTAGTTCCCTACTGTCAAGACGCCAAATCAAATCTTTTTCCCAACAACTTTTTTTTTTCAAAACAGCTACCCATCAAGCATCTAATTGGAAGAAAAACGTATTTTCTGTCATGAAAATTAATTTTAAAAGCTATTTTATTTGCCCCAAAATGGCACAGACCAACTGCTGAATGTTTAGGAAGATTTGTTTATTAATATTCTCCAAAAAAAAATTCTCTTTTTTTTCTAGCTGCAAGATATTCCCATTTTGTAGGGGAACACAGACCTAAGTCCCAATTACCCAAATGAAATGAGAGACATTGGCATGACACTGCTACAAGTTGCTCTGTTAACATGTGAAGAGGACAAGAATGGAACATGTGAGATGGCAATGAATGAAATAGATCCTGGGAGCTAACATCACACAAGAGAAATCACTACACAACAGTGGAACTCAGCATGTTGATTTCAAGGCACAAACACAGCTAAAAATCCAGTTCTGGGCACCACAATTCAAAAAGGATGTGGAGAAACTGGAGCATGTCCACAGAAGGGTGACTACAATGGTGAAGGGTCTGGAAAACATACTCTATGAGGAACAGCTTAGGGAGCTGGGGATATTTAGCCTGGAGAAGAGAAGGTTAAGAGGTAATATGATAGCCCTTGTTTAAATATCTGAATGTCACATTGAGGAGGGAGCAAGCTTCTTTTCTGCTGCTCCAGAGAACAGGACCTGGAACAATGGATCCGAGCTACAGGAAAAGAGATTCCATTTCAACATTAGGAGGAACTTACTGACAGAAAGGGCTATTTGACAGTGGAACACACTCCCTCGGATAGTGGTGGAGTCTCCTTCCTTGGAGGTCTTTAAACAGAGGCTGGATGGCCATCTGTCGGGGATGCTTTGATTGGGAGTTCCTGCATGGCAGGGGGTTGGAAGGGATGGCCCTTATGGTCTCTTCCAACTCTATGATTCTATGAAAGCAAAATAGCGTTGAATTATTATATCCTTTGATCTAGACACTATACTTCTATTGATGCAGCCTAGAATCACATTGGCCTTTTTAGCTGCCACATCACACTGTTGACTCATGTTCTACTTGGGGTCTACTTGGACTCCTAGATCCCTTTCATGTGTATAGTCATGTTAAGCCAGGTGTACTCCATCCTATATCCATGCATTTCATTGTTTTCTGCCTAAGTCCAGAACCGTACATTTCTCCCTGTTGAAAATAATTTTGTTAGTTTTTGCCCAACTTTCTCATTATTTAGATCATTTTGAATTTTGATCCTCTCCTCTGGGGTATTAGCTACTCCTCCTAATTTGGTTTCATCTGAAAATTTGATAAGCATGCCCTCTATTCTTTTGTCCAAGTCACCATAGTTTATTGCACATGCCACTAGAATTGGCCTGGCGCATTATGAAAGGGGACATGATGGGAACGGGAGGCAGCATAGAATGCAGTTTACCACACAGGAGAACGCTGCTGCCGTCGGCGGAAGTTCCCAT
The DNA here is from genome assembly GCA_034509955.1 of Urosaurus nigricauda. Classification (NCBI taxonomy): domain Eukaryota; kingdom Metazoa; phylum Chordata; class Lepidosauria; order Squamata; family Phrynosomatidae; genus Urosaurus; species Urosaurus nigricauda. The sequence goes on from JAOEGL010000006.1 coordinate 109,927,000, forward strand.
CGCATTCTGGATATGTTCCCGAGGAGATGGTTTTCAGTAATGCTACTGAAGCATTCCTGAAAATTACCTCTTCTGGGACACATCCAGAAAGGGATCTAGGAGTCCTAGTAGACCACAAGTTGAACATCCCAGAGCCAGTTAAAGGCCCCTTACCCCTGCGAATACCAATGGGATTGAACATCCCTAAGAGATGCAGGAAAATCAGGCGAAATACACCATCTACTGGGAGCATGATGGGGAATGTGTGAGCCACCAAATGTTGTTAGAACTGTGTGTCCTATCCTCCCTCATCACCAGCTATTCTGGATTATGGGCGCTGCTGTACAAGAGCATCTGAAGGACAGCAAATGCCCTGCCCCTTCACTAGAGCAATCAAAGAGCTTTCTGTCCTAAAATCAAGCCAGAACCCAAAGTGAAAATTTAATTGGGAGGGGAGACTAGAGTTAGGAATGCTACAAAAAATCAGCTTTATCTTTTTAAAAAATCTGAAGCTGGGAAATCACAACACAGTCAGGAAGTGAACAGAATATTAGGGACTATAAATCGTTCCGAAGATGTGAACTTACCATGGCCTAGATCCAAATAGATTTGTTGATCACTTGATAGCCTACATGAACCAGTGAGGCTTTCCTCACCCTGCAAATATCAGATAATGCTGCCTGCATCACAAATAGATTTTGAAACTCCCCTATGTCTCTCCTGTTCAACGTTGTTACATATATCCTGGTGTCTCCAGAAATAGAACTTTAAAAGTCCTTTTGGGTGCAAAGAACTAATAATGAAATCCTTTCAGTCTTTGCCTGCATCTTTAGGATATTAATAAGAAGATAAATGCAAAGAAGAAAATGAAGGAATAAAAACACGCCAGTCCTCTCAGCATTTCCTTGGAGACAGGAGCTAGCATGCACTGGACAGCCATCACAGAGGGAGGTAGAGAGAATCTAGGACTCAGAAAGAGAGGTGAAGATAGAACCTGGGAGTTGGTTTAGTTGACAAATAAAAATTTAATGATATTGTGGGCAGAGTATTTCTAAAGTTAATTTTACACCTAAATACCTGAAATGTAATGGTATGTTTTGCTACACTGCCATTTGCACCTAAATTTCCACAGCTCTGACATGCCTTGGCCCCAGAAGCTGGTTAGAGGCTTTCCATCCATCCCCACTCTCACTGCTCTTGCCTTGGATGGAGAGAAGAGCAACCCTGTACTCTACTGTCTCTACTATTGACTCTAGAGCTGTCTGTATCATGTCTTAGCCCAAGTGGTTGGTAAGAGGACATTCCTCCATTCCAGTTGTCACTGCTCTGGCTTCTGAGGGAGGGATGAATAGCCAGCATCTTCTGAATTTAATTTTCTCCCTCACTGCTACTCCTTTTTCCTTCTGTGTCCTTAGATTATAAGCCTGAAGGTATGGAACTGAAAATTAACTATGGGTCAAGCTGCTATGGGAGCCTTTTTGTCTGAAGTTGTTGTGTACATTCAAAGTCATTTCTTTTCTATGTCAACACTTATGGTGAACCTATGATGGGGTTTTCTGGACAAGACTTGTTCAGAAGAGGGTTTGCCTTTTACTTCCTCTGAGTCTGAGAAATGTGACTTGCCCAGTGGGTTTTAGCCCAACACTAAAACCACTACTCAACACTGGCTCTTTTTGGCTAAAAGGCAAAGCATAAATGCTATAAAGGAAGGAAGGACCGAAGGAAGGAAGGAAGTCTGTAGTGAAGCACATAACGTTTGGAAAAGAGAGCCCCATTATTTGAGATTTAGGTGACAAAACATCAAACTATAGTACTATAACAATACTCAATTGTATGCATCATGTTTAGTTTCAACAAGAAATAAAACACAAGAAAATATATAAACTGGGTACTGAGTACAGTACTGAGACAGTACTGAGTCGAAAGCAAGAACCACACAAGAGGGAAAAAGCATTTGCTCCTGCCCCAGAGATGAGAAAAAGTGACCTGTGCAAAGCACAAAGCAGCTATATTGCTTGGAAGCAAGAAGCATCTTATGAGTGCTCTTTAAAATCCTGCTGCCCTCTTTAAAAAGGCATGCTTCTAAAAAGGCACTCAGATTGTTCTTCCACTCCCTTCCATTCAGCCAAATAGGTGAGTCTGAACCACCTCTAAGGTCAGTGGTTTTTCAGCTCAAGGAAAAAAAGTGCCTTTGACCCACTAAATGTAGGTCATACGAAAGACTCTCCTTTTTACTTCTGACAGTGGGAGTTAGCAGTTAAAGTACTGCCATTGCATAGCAGAGAATCCAGACACTGGGCTTATTAAAGAGAGTAATGCAAGATACATTGTTCAAATACAGATGTGTTAAGTCTATCCATTTCTTTTTTGTCACTTGGAGCTGGAGGTCTGAAATACCAAGGATACAATGGCTACTATAGGCTTTCCAAATGCAAACCAAGTTTACAGGACAAAAGGGGGACAAAAGGGGAAAAAAAGAAGCATCAAACAATGCACAAAATGCACTTTTGAAAATGTAAGGGTTTCATCTTAATTGAGAGCACAGAAGCAACAAAGTCGGTTAAACAAACAAACCAATATTTGCAGCATATTTAAGTGCTCAAGGAAATGGAATTTGTAAAATATAGCCACTAATTTTACATAGTGTGTGCTGCTCAATTTAATTTGCATGCAAAAGCCAGGAAAATGCAATTAGAAATACTCATCTAGACAGTGATGAGAAACTTCAAACATTTTTTGATTCCCTTCTGTTCTGCTCATTATTTCAACACCTCACCATAATAAAGAAGCAAGATAATACTTTTCCTTGACATTAGCCTACATTAGCTTTGGTGTGCAATGCAATACCTATTCATTTAGCCGTATTTTAATCAACTTGGTAAGCTTTATTCAAAAGGTAAATACAATAAAAGAATCACTTTCTATTAATATGCAGAAGAATTTGTGCAAAGTAATCCAGTGGGATCAAGCTGAATCGTGACCAAAAACATAAGAATATAGAAAGAAATGCCATTGTCAGTACAAATAGGTCACAAAAACTAATTTCCAAAATTGTCTCTATCATACACATGCCTAGAAGCAAAAATCCTTTGGGCATCTAGAGAAACATGTCCAGATGAGACAACACGGAAAGTGAGGAAGCCTAGAGAACAACCAATGAGGCAAGGTACGTTTAGCCTGGAGAAGTTATGGCTGAGAGGCAACATTATAGCCATGTTCTATCTGAAGGGTTGCTGTTCAGATGACAGAGCAAATTACTTTCTCCTGCTCAGGAGTGTAAAACCTAAATTCAGATAACAGGAAAAGGGATTTACACTAAATATGAAGAAGACTTTCTAAACAGGACTGGCTATCCTCATTGCCTCGGGTGGCTTTTCCTGTATTTGAGGTTGTTGTTGTTGTTTTAAAGCAAAGACTGAATGTCTATCAGGAATTTGTAGCAGTCAGTATTAGCAAGAACACTGGTCTTTTGGGTCCTCCCTAGGCTCTGTGATATACAGCAGACTCTATCAAAGCATTTTTTGCCACTTTCAGCAAATAAAGGAGTGCCTCCCCTAGACCTATTGCTGTGTTTTTGTGACTAATGGTGACCCTCAGGCAACCCTATCATGGGGTTTTCTTGGCAAGATTTGTTCAGAGGGGGGTTGTGTTTGCCTTGCTCTGAGGCTGAGAGAATATGACTTCCCCACAGTCACCCAATGGATTACCACAGTCTAGCAAGGATTTGAATTCTGGTCTTCCAGTGCCCTAGTCCAACACTCAAAACACTACACCAAGGTGGCTCCCTCCTATACCTACCTCACTATACAGACAAAACATCCTTGATGCATTTTCTTAATCAAATAGGGTGAAGACTAGGGCTGCCACTAATTGTTCACAGACTTCTTCATTACCAGAAGGCAATATGACTTCACTTCTTTCCCTCTGATCATCCACATAAATAGCCCTGAAAAAAGATCACTAGCTAAGGTATCTGTTTTTACATCACCTGGCCATAATTCTTTTCTTTACTTGTCTTCTTGCAAGAACAATTCATTGATGTGTGGAATATAACAAATTAGTTGATAGGTCAGAGATGTTATCCAGAGCAACATCAATGATCTCTAGAATTCTAAAATATGTGACACCATGAAATCAATAACATATTGGCATCTCCTACAAGAAAAGAGGGGAGTACTCAAATGAATCTTTTAAAAACTCAGATATTCAGAGTGTTTTGACAATGTTGCTATTGCACTGAAAGGAGTGTTTTGACAGTCTTGATATTGCACTGAAAGCATCAATACAATATCCCTTGAGAGCCTTGCTCTCAAATATTTACTGAGTTTTTACAGTGGGCCCTTGTTATCCACTAGGGTTTGGTTCCAGGACCCCCTGTTGATAACAAAATCCATGGATGCTGAAGTACCGTTTAATACAGTGGCATAGCAAAATTGTGTCCCTTATATAAAATGGCAAAATCAAGGTTTGCTATTTGGAATGTATACTTTTTTTGAATATTTTCAAAAAAAATATGCTTGAATCCATGTATAAAAAAATCCATGCATAAGGAGGGCCAGCTGTTCTTGCTTCAAGAAACTACAAGAAGGCATGTTTTGTGTGTGTGTGTGTCTCCAAAGAAACTAATAATGTACATCACTTTCAGGAAGAAATTACCATCATCATCAAGAAGACTAATATTAAATTTTAATCAAATTTTAAAAATCAGGTGTGGTCTGATCACACATTTTCCATTACAGATTTGGATCTCAGCTTCAGAGTTCTGTACCCTAATGTGACCTATTGCGTGGCCTAGAATGATGTAAGCTCCATTTCTGCTTAATTCTTTCCATCATCCAGAAACAGAAAGGAAATGCAGCTGGAACTGCTTGGAGTTCAGTGTACAACACAATAGTTCACAGAGTCTTTGGCTTCATTGCCTACTTTATGGTTCATCTTGAATTCAAAGCATGCCTAGCTGGCTTATTTTTATTAAAAATCATTCAAGATTTTTATCTCTCAGCACCAAATGGATCATTACCCTGTCAACACTTATCTTTATTATGCAAAAATATTCTGCATTTAACTCCTTTTGTTGAACAGGCAAAACAATATATTCAGTGCTAAGTCTGTTTTTCATTAAGTTTTGCATAAGGGCAGAGAGTGTGCAGAGGATTATTTACTACAGGTTCTGGGCATCCACATCTCACCAATATTAGCAGTTTGAACTCTGAAACAAGATTTAAATGCCCTTTTATCTCCATCAATAAAAATTCTTCCAGTGCACTTGTGGAAATTTATAGGCTCAATCTGGCAAATAAGGATTGACTTATAATTTTCTGACTTTTCTTTTCCTGCAGCACATCATCATCAAGATTTTTTTTATCCCTTCCATGATTATAGATCAATTATTGTACTTACTGGTATATTTAAATGCTGTATAAGATGGCTTTGGAATAGGAAAACTAAGGTTGGATATTCATTCTTATTTGCTGTGAAAAGACAGAAGGAAGACTTTATCCATAGAATAGTGGGGTGGTGTTTGAAAAGAAAGGGAGAAAACGTATTAGTACATTGTCTTTTAATACACGCTAGCATCCTATTGATGAATGTCAGACCGCTTTTATTAGGAGTCTGCCATGTTTTCTTACTTACAAATACAGTTAAAATATAATTATTCTCTACATGTTCAGTCTTTGAGTGCTGAACATACAGTATGTTACCAAATTAGATCCAAAAGAATCATAGAGATGGAAGGGACTACAAGAGTCATCTAGTCTAGCTTTGCAGAAATACACAACTCCTGAAAGCTGCACATCCAACTATTCTGCTTAGACCTTGAAAAGGGGAGAGACCATCACCCTCTGAGGCAATCTGTTCCAATGTTACAGTTCTTACAGTCAAGAGGTTCATCCTATTGTTTAGGTGGAATCTCTTCTTGCAATTTGAAACCACTGGATTGTGTTCTGATCCCAGGAATAGTAAAAGACAAGCTGGCTCCACATTGCACATGAACATCCCTTCAGATTTTTAAAGATGATCATTATGCCACCACTGCATCTTCTCTTTGCCAAACATGGCAAAACTCCCCACTCCATTCCTCAAAACTGTTGAAGAAATATTGGAGAATAGTTCTATATTTTGTAACAGCCACCAGATTACTAATAGTGAAAATTTGGAAAACAGAAAAGATACCTATTACTGACGATTAGATACTGAAGATTTGGGAACTAAGGGAAATGGACATGATAACAGGACTGATTCATAACAAATCTGGGTGGAAAGTATAAAGGGAATAGGGTTCAATAGAGAACTATGTGAATAAGATATGGAATATTAATATATGAAAAAGGGAAATATAGTAATAATATTATAGACCAATTATAACAAAAGAATAACATAAGATAAATACACAGTAATAAGAAAAATAAAAATATGAAGAGTAAATGATATAGGATGGATAAAAATAACTGATCAAGAAAACACTGACAAAGATTTGAATTAATATAAGGGTGTGAAATACATTCATATATGTGTGTGTGTGTGTGTGTGTGTGTGGAGAATTCAAAGAATATGATGTTAATCAAAAAGCAATAAAGAACTTAAGAATTATGATGCATAACAAGGAATGTACAGATCAAGAAAAGGAATGTACAATACAATGCGGAATTTCTTTTTTTTTAAAAAAAGTATTAATAAAGAATAATTTTTTTAAAATGGTTGGTTTGCAGACTTTTGACCATCTTGGTCAACCTTCTCTAGACATGCTCTCCTAAGAGAGCTGTATCAGTAGGAATGTGGGACTTTTGAGGACTGGAAATATACAAAAACATAGAATCATAGAATCATAGAGTTGGAAGAGACCACAAGGGCCATCCAGTCCAACCCCTTGCCATGCAGGAACTCCCAATCAAAGCATCCCCGATAGATGGCCATCCAGCCTCTGCTTAATAGATGATCTAGACATAATATAGACAGTATACTTCTATTGATGCAAACTAGAATTGCATTGGCTTTTTTTAGCTGCCACATCACATGATATCAAAAGTGCCAATAATATAAATATTTTACATGACATAAAGATGCTGACGTGGAATGGGAACATAGGAGGAAGATAACAATGTGGTATAGAGTTACAGCAGAACAAACACCATTCTTCTGGAGGGGCTTAAAATCTCACCTTTTCACTCAGCTATCATTCCAAGCTTATCATCTCTGGACCAAACTTTTTCCATGGTCTTCACAAAAGCCAAAGGTCAAGATCCTACATCAAATACACAGCTACAGTGTCACAGCTATGCTGTAACTCCCCATCCAAATCCTGGAACCCACCTTAAAAGACAGTCAGCTACCAGGAGTGATAGAGGTCAGTGCTGCTATTGAGTGGGGTGCTGAAATGATCAGCCTCCTCTGTGACTAGTTATCACAGGAGGCCCTGCTTCTCCATTGCTTGCACAGCATTACTCGTGAGTGGTAGAAGTCTGGTTCCATCATCCAGCAAAACAACTGTCAGCAGCAAAACAACTCTCTGCAGCATCCATTGCTCTGGATGGCTGACTGGCTTTTAAAATGGGTTTCAGAGTCATTTGCAATCACACCAATAATGCTATGATGGCAAATGAGAATATAAAGAAGTTGCAATGTCCAACATTTATCCCACAGTTAAACTGTGGAGTTCTCTACCACAAGATGTAATGATGCCTACCATAGTTAAATTGTGGGGTTTTCTAGCAGAAGATTTAGTAATGCCTACCAACATGGATAGCTTTAACAAGCATTTAAATAAATTCATGGAGGTTAGTGCTGTCAAGAGCTACCTGTCACAAAGGCTACATATAACCAAACTCTCAGAAATAATATGATTCTTTGTATCAGTTGCTGGGGAACATGAGACTGAAGGTGAAATAGCTACATGCATGTCCTACTGGTGGGCTTCTCATAGGCAACTGTGTCACTCCATGAACAGAACAGGGCATTCTTGGACTAAACAAGGCATTCTTTGGCCCAAATCTAACTAATAGTCTCAACTACAACAATATAAACATGCAACCAATGGAGTTTATGTAAATATTAACTTACAACTTAGCAATGAATTCATTGTGTTTACTCCAGTTGGGATGGGCAAATGAATTTAGACCTTTGTGCTCCAATACCCTTTGCCGCTACATACTTAGCATCTGTGGCATGCTGGTCATAACAACAGACTGCCAAATAACTAAAATCAATGTTTTGCCAGTAGATAACATGTAGAAAAGAGCAGAACTTTTAAATGTAATGAAACCAAAGGGACGCAGTGGCTCAGCAGTAAAGACTCTGACTGATGATTGTAAGACTGGCAGATTCGCAGTTTGAAGCCCAGGTGCTGCATGATGAGGTGAGGTCCCATCACTAATCCCAGCTTCTGACAACCTAGCAGTTCAAAAGCATCCAAATACAAGTAAATAAATAGGTACCACTTCAGTGGGAAGATAAACAGCATTCCATGGAGTCATGGCTTAGTAACAGAGATGAGCACGGCCCCTACAGTCAGACACGACTTGACAACCTAGTGAAAGGGTAATACATTTACCTATCAAATCTAAAGCATCAGAAAAATTGGAGAGGTCACACAGAACAAGGAGCTAGTCACCTGTAGCCTCTTATTAGTGTATGAAACGGAAAGGAACGATCACGCTGGACTGAGTGTGCAGTCAGAAGTAGAAGGCTGAAGCCTGCAGGATTCACATACCCATCTGCCATTTAAATTAAGTGCCTTAACCACCCACCAAAATGCATGGAAAAGGGATTCTTTCCACAATTCTGTTGCTCCCTAAGCAGCATCATTTGTCTTTCATTGTTTCAATTTATGCCTCTTGCATAAAAACAGGATGTTTGTGCTAAAGAGCTTATCTTTTCTTGCTTATTTTCCACTTACCCTAATCCTGTTTACATATTTAAAACTCTCCGGGGATTTGGTCCAAGACTTCCTGGAGGTTCGTGATCCCCTCCCCCCCCCCTTTTTTTTTCCCTTCTGCCTCCTCCTGTCAATGTAGTAGTGACCTCCTGTACTTCCAGTTAAGGCTCATTATTAGTCTTGCAAGAACCATCTTGTCTGCAGCTTCTGTCATCTACAACAGCCTTCTTTTATTTCTCAGCCCCATCAGTTCTCAGGCAATTCTTTCCACATCACTTTCTCAGATCTCTACTCCTTTTGTCATTTGACCATATTTCTAGATTTTCTCTACTGATCATGTGTATGTGTAGTCAAGTCACATGTCAACTTATGGCCACCCCATAAATTTCATAAGGTTTTTTTAGACAAGGAATACTCAGAGGTAGTTTTGCCATTTCCTTCTTTGTAAATATAACCTACAGCATTTATACCCAAACAAATACCCATATCTCACTAACCTTATTATTGAGGTATTAAAATATGTATTTTTTAAGCTGCTTGTGAGAAAGTCATGGCACAAGATAATGTCTTATTGCATGAGACTGGTTGCTGTGGAAATTATTATGCTCTCACAAAGGATTAGAATTCAAAATGGGAAATAAACAGCAGGAGTGGATAATACCTTAAAGATCCCACTTTAATGAAAACATGCCTGGCAATTAAAAATGGTGAAGAAGACTGAGATACACAGATGGAATGGTTTCAAAAGAAGGCTTTTTAAAGTATTTTCCCCCAAGAGAAGTCACATTTTCTGCAGTTTAATATCACTTTTAAATTACTTGCCTCATTGGAAGTCATTTGTTCATTAAAACCACTCTATCCCTATAAATATGGAAGACATTATGCAACCACATCACACATAATTACATAGGCCTTCTTCTTCAAGCATCACCTTAGTTTCTCTCAGGACTTACGTTTGTACTAAAAGAAATATTTATCAAATTTCCCTGTGCAAATATTAATAGAAGCTCTTGAACATGAAATTGTTTAAAAGCTCTTCAGAGGGATGTGTGAATATTTATCCATATCTATATTGATGTCTATGGATGTTCCCCAAGGAGAATTTGTCAACAAGCAAAATTGAACTCGATATATATGAATCCATAAGAATATTCCTGATCAAATATTACATCCCAGTGGGGTGGCTAAGATGTTTGACTAACCTAGCAACTTTATAAATGTAAAGTTCCCTTACAAAATAATATAATAATTTGGTTGTTTCCTGAATGTTTCAGAAAAGTCAAGAAATACTTCCAAGATTCCCAAGATAGAAAAATCAGTTTATACAGTATATCCACAAATACTGTGAGGCTGCAGCATTACAAACTGTCACTCAGCTTTCACTCATGAGTTTTAAAATCAAGAGGCTGACTATTTCTTGGAGCTCAGCTTCACCCATCTAGTGGAAATGTGCAACTACACACACTGCTTTTGTACCAACTGGGTCCAACAACTCTCAAAAGATTTGTACCTTGCTTGCCCAGCTATATACATTGGACAAACATTTCTTCTTCCTAACAGGCACAGGAAATATGTGGCCCTCTGGATGTGGGTGGAGTATAATTACCAACATCTATTGGCAATATTGGCAATATTGGCTAGGTTTGATTATACTGGCAATATTGGCTAGGTTTGATTACATCCTGCAGTTGGACAATGTCAAGAGTTACCTGTTCTGCATCCCTGCTTTACAACTTCCTGATTCAGCCTAAGCATATACAGCAAAAGTTACAGACCATAGAAAGTTACTTTTTAAAAGGGATGAGTTGCAAGTATACTCCCAAGGCTCTTAAAAGCAGTTACCATTACTTTTAAAAGATTTGTAAAAGTAGTTCTTTTCTTTCCTAGTTCGCATAAACTAAACTCACTAAAGTTTAGGCTTGTTAAACAGCAAGAAAAATCCCTGAATGTTAACAAGCAATTGGCCTGTGGTACAAAACATACTCTCCTGTCTATCTCTCTCAGTCTCCAAACAGCAGCTGCAAAAGCCAGAATGTGAAGTGTGTAATATTTATTCTCCAACATTTGTGAGGCCATACCTCATCAAGATATACCTCATCAAGTCACAATTATAATGTTATGTAAAGTTATCTCTGGATAACATGAAAAAGCAATTGCTAGTAAGATCTGAGTACTCTTGAAATGTCTGAACATCTCTTTTAGAGCTGTACTATATGTCCACATTTAGATTTTTAGCTGTTGAGGATAAACGGAGTCAGGTTAGAGTCCTTGTGTTCTCATCTGTTCCTTATCCCTGAAGGCCAGTATCAGGCTGCTAGTTGCTTCTGTCTCCAGTGCAGTTTTGTGCCATAGTTCAAAGTCTTTATTTCCTCCATAGACATGAACAATAGGCCTTGCTTTTTATGGGAGACATAGGAATGTACTCATGGTTATTGCTAAAATAAAGATGAAGTCAGTATATTCACCCTGATGACCTCCAGCTTTCAGAGGAAGATCTGGGGGGCATCTTTATCAATCTTGGTGACTGCAGCCTTATCCATATAATTCAATAAGAGCCATGAAAAGTTGAGCCAGCCCTCTTCGGTATAGCAACACTCAACTGTGTAGTTTGGCAATGTTACATTTTGGACTAAACTACACACTATCCTCTTACACACTGACCATGCTGGGTAGGGATTCTGGGATTTGTAATTTAAAAACAACAAGCAAATGTTTGGAACAAATGTTTATATGTAGTCTCTGAAATAAATAAGGAAACATGACAACTGCAGAAGTTGTAGATATTATAAAGCATAATGATATGGGGACATGAATCTTCAGGACAAATGAAGAAGTATGAAAAGACTCAGGAAGTTTTACAGATTTATAGTGCAGAAGTTCACCTTGGTTTAGGAGGAATTAAGGCTGGTCTATAGAGTGTCCCTTAGCAGGATACGTGAAAAGCAGAACTGAAGGCATTTATCACTGGAATCATAATCTTCAAAGTACTGCTGGCCCTGAATATCCAAAACCCTAAAGGTATCCTTCAAAGCCATTCTTTGAAACATGGTGTAGATGTTTTTGTTGTCTCTTTTGTCTTTTTAAATTGTTTTAGTCTGTGCAATTTTAAAAGAAAGTTTGAAAGCATAACTATAGTATCTCTTGGCACCTGAAACATCTGCCTGTGGCATTTCTGCTAGAGATATGAAGGCTGTGAGGGGCAACACAAAGAGAGAGAGGGGAGGGAGAGGGAGAGAGAGGAGGGCTGTTTTTCCCCTAATTACCTATTTTTCCATTTTTGCAAAAGAAAAATGGGACTCGAGGAGGAGGTAGGGAGGCTATTGTTTTTTGTTTTGTTTTTGTTTTTGTTTTTTCTGGATAATTAAAAACCTTTCTAACAAAGTTATACTCACACAAAATGTATATTATGAAGACCTTCAGCCTCTCTGCTCAGGTCCTGCAATCCCAGGCCCATGTCTTCCCTGATCAGCTTTTTTCACTGTCCCATTCTCACATCCATAAATGGTGATAGGCAATACAGTGGCTTGCACTATCCTCATCTTAGTGTTCATAGTTATGTCTGTACACTTTATGATCTGGTCCAGTTCTTTCATAGCTGCCCTTCCCAATCCTAGTCCTTTTATTTCTTGACTTCAGTATCTGTTTTGATCAATATTTGAACCAAGTTATGGGAACTCTTTGACTATTTCAATTTTCTTGGATGAATTCTTATTTAACTCAGAGTTCAACAATATGTAAATATTCTGCTGGATCTTAATATTGAGGCTGTTTCGTTTCTTCTCCTGCAAAAAGCTGTGGCTTTTAATTTTCAGAGAACTAAAATAATATATTCCAAGTAAGAACAGCACCTATAATGTGCCACTTTGGGGGATAACAAGGGCATAATTATGTTGCTTTTACAATGTAATGTAATTACTAGCAATATTGTTACTCTACCCATATATCAGTACCATTTTTGTTATTATTGTACTGTAATGAACAATATAAATTAAACAAAATTAATCACCTTGAAGACAATCAGGATCCAAACAACAGGTAAATTATATTGATTCATTTATTGTAATTACACAGATATCAAGAGTTCAAGCACAAACATTTTGTTTTCCCCTTGTAAGAGCATATGCTTTTGAGGCGTCTTGATTGCTTTGTGCTCTGCTCCTTCCCCACACACCCAATTTTACACTATTTTTGGAAAATAATTTTTAATAGGGGAGCTAACATTTAAAAAAAACCCTATAACAATTAATATAAGAAGTAAAAGGAAAAACGAGTTATTATTTATTTATAAATGCAGTTTTAGAACTTCTGACTTTCCCTTATTTCTTAGGTTGCATAAACTAAGAAATCAATGCTAAGGTAGAACAGAGAAGAACTATTTTCAGATCACCCATTCTCTCTATTATGGGGTATATTCCCAACTTTTGCACAAAATTAATAGTGCAATCCTATGTGTATCTAATGAGTACCAAAGTGACCCAAAAGAGAGTATCCATGCATTAAATTATTTAGCAGGATCCACCTTGAGAGAGCTTTTAAACCAACAACACGTAGTAGAAGTATTCAAAATAAATCAATCAAATTGTTTTGTACTATCCATAAACATGCAAACAGTACTACAGTGGGTCCTTCCAATACATGAAGGATCCGTTCCCCCCCATATATGGGTAAAAACATATATGCTGGAATCCTATTGATTCCTATGTGTAGCACCACACACGCCTGCAGCACACACACCATTTTTTTCCTCCTGGGCTTGATGTACACATAAGTTCAAAGGCACATATGGCAATCCTACATATGGAATGGGCATGCTGTACTATATGTATTAGCTAAGGGACTGAGCAGATGGACAGGAAAAACCAGGCCGATCCCTGTTTTTCCCAACCTGATTGGAAACTCCACTGTCTGCATGGCTGGCTCCACTGTCTGCATAGCTGGCTCCAAAGACAGACCAAATACCCATGGGCAGTCTACACCATGCGGTGTCAAGGGGCACCTCTTGGTTTTTTATTGCAACTCCACCCCATGCATGTGTACTATTTCACATACACACCATCTGAAACCAGAATTACCTGCCTCTTCCCACCCAGCTGCCATCCCATTGGATGCCCCATGTAACCAACCACACAGTCACACCAGTGATACACTGCCAGTACAGTGCATCGATCTGCCCAGTGATACACTGGCAAAGCACAATCATGAAGGCCCCACATACATGCCCCTTTTACCCCGTGCTCCCCTCTTGGATTGTCTGGTTGGTGTATGTTTTAATGACATTCTATGTGAATTTTATTGTGTATTGTTCACCGCCCTGATCGCAGGAAGGGTGGTATACAAATAAACTTTTATTATTTATTTTATTATTATTATTGCCGGCAATATTGTTCTACTTTCACATCATGGGTGTGTGACAGGTCAATGGTGCATCTGGCCACTTGTGCACCTGTATGCTCAAATTAAAAAAAACCATCTGGTGAGCAATGGCACCACTGGTTGCATGTCACCCATGCCAAGGCTGCTTCCATACGCTGCCTTGGCTTTCCCGCAATCCTCCATTCATGCCATGCTGTTTATATGCATGTGTAATAAAGCAAATTTTCTGCATTAAGGCTTATCAGAACTTTTTGCTCCATTTTTTAACCCCAGATTGCAGCTTAAACAAAAACAAATAGCTTCATTTATATACCACTTCATACCACCTAAGCAGTGTCTAAGCGGTTTACAACTGTAAGCTACTTGCCCCCAACAATCTGAGTATTCATTTTAGTGACCTCGGAAGGATGCAAGCCTGAGTCAAGCTTGATCCCTTTTGCTGGAATTGAACTTGCAACCTTATGGTTTTGAGTGAGTGGCTGCAGTACAGGCATTTAACCACTGCGCCACCAGGGCTCTAGTATCAGTTTCCACCAAATTTGGTGTCATATGTCATCTGGACAGGTAAGCTTCTGGTCGATTTGAAGCTGCTTTATTCTCCCCAGTGTGGACAACCCCTAAGTTATGTATTATGCATTTTTCATAGTTGAAATGACAAATATAAAGTTTTGATAAGGTATTATTGCAGATATTTCATTTCCCCTTTTACACCATAATTTCCATTCCATTTTTGAAGAAAAATAAAAAGCAATAATACCACTTCTCCCCATCACCCACTATATCAAACATTTTACAAATTTAAGCTCTGTGTGTTTGTGTACCTGCAAGCCCTTAAATCCTACTGCCTCTTACAGATTTCATAGCAATCAGGAACATAAACCATAGAAACATATAGGGGCAATACAGAACGCCCAAAAGGGGCGGTCTGGCGCTACTTTTTGTTCCAGCGCAACTTCACCGGAGCAGCTAGACACTGTGGTGAAACTGCACAGCAAAAAAGGAGCAGAGTTTCCCTGCTCCTTTTTTGTGCCGCAGTTGCAGCACAAGTGGGGGGAAGGCACCATTGGGCACCTTCCCACCACTGCAACTGCGGAGCTGCATCTAGCAGTGGTGCCATTATGAACACCGTGTAAACAGCATTACATAATGGCAGTGGAACCATTACAGATAAGGATGTGAATGCTGTGCACTCACGAACCCTAATGGCACCACCCAGGTGCCTCTTAGTGCCCATCTGTATCGGGCCATAGGGATCACATTTTCTTTTTTATAGACAGGTCACAAACACAGAATGAAGCAGCACCCCATCAGCACTGGTGTCATAGTTTACTCCTATGAGTAATCACTTGAAAAACATCTCAAAATCTAAAGCACATACAGACTATCTACATTTCCAAGAGCTACTAAACCAGATGCCCTGAAGCTCTGACAACAGCAAGATGGAAGTTACCAAATAGAAAAAAAGCCAGAGCTCCATAGAATATAATACTTCCTTCTTTTTATTACTCTATTACTCTACCTATGGAGAATTTTCCTTAAAAGCATATTTAAAAATTTGTCTACATTCAATAGCCTTTTTAAAAAACTTGATCAGAGGCTGTAGAAAACATTTTACAAAAGAGTAATCTAATATTTATACCACATACAGCAGAAAACTCATTAGAGTCTAATAATAAATCGCAGTTCTTTTTACTGTTATTTCATTCTTAACTTCAAAGGATGCTTGTTTCTTTTCAGTCTTAATGTATATCAGATTGAAGATCTGCTTCTTTTAAGGTAAATATTTCAGTTCAAAGTGTACAAAGCCAGCTCTTTCAGGTTTCTGAAACAGACAGAGTCAAGATACTATACAGATACCTGCACAAACCTGTTTTATGGTTTGCACTCCTTTCCATAAATTCTTTGTAATTCATTTCTCTCTCACACACAGAGAGAGACAAAATTGTGTGTGATTGGGGGTCCAAAAAAGAGCCACAGTCACTACATCTGGGTCCCTCCAGGTGTTTTATAGTATAAGCAGAGCACTGAAAAATTTTGGGACTACAACTCCCAGAATTCTCAATACTGACTGAGATATTCTGGGAATTGTAATCCAGACACAAAACAGTTCCAGATTTTCATGGTAATTTACTCACATTGGGTGGGACTTACGGGAGCTGTAGCCAAAAATATCAGGAAGGCATTGGGTTTCTTACTCTTCTGTGAATCCATCACAGAAGTACTAAGAGATAGTGCTTTCATTTTCTTTAGTGGAATGAAAAAGCTTTTCATTGTTTAAGCAATAAAGGCTGTTTGAACTGCTACGTCCAAACCAAAATAGTAGAATGCAATAATCACACATCATCACATGTTCAAATAAGATGTATGATCAATTAAAGAAAGAACAATAAATCATTCAATAAGCACAGGATGGATGTTGGAAAATGTATTCTTTCTTTTAAAGGCAATGCATCATTATTATTATTATTTTGGTTATGGGATGTGACCATTGTTTCCTGTTACCTTGAAACTCAGACAACAGCCGTAATAATAATACCTAGCTACAACAACAACAACAACAACAATAATAATATGATTTATTTATACCCTGCCCAATCAACTGGGAATCCATTTATATCCCGTCCAATCAACAGTGTATAAAAGCCAAAAGGCAAGTTTCAAACCTACACTCCATGTTGAGCTGGCAACTGGTAGGTCTTGAATCCTCTGTAGGATGGAAACTGACACCCTGAAGAGTATCAGACAAAGTTCAGGATGCAGCTTACATGCTACCAAGTCACAAGGGAAAAAAAGGTGAGACAATCAGCTCCATTTAGCAATGTCTCCAAATATCAGTAGGCTGGAATGGGTTATGTGGTACTCTTTGGACTCTGGCAGACATACAGATCAGGCTTCCTTGCTGATGCAAGCATCTAGCAGATTCTAACAGAAACTGCCTTTCCCTTGTTTTGCCTTAATAGATACAGTATGAGCCAGGCCTTGTGTGTCTGGGTTTTTAATTTTTTAAAAAAGCTATCTTGGTCCAAACACCGAGTTCAACCTCCTCACCTCAAAGAAGCTCAACACTGAACACATTACCTTTATATTTGGCAACTAAACCTTACAGCCTCCCTGCTATGTGGCAAAGCCATCCCCGTTTCAACTTTACTTGATGGTGAAGTTAAAATATTTCAACAGATTCCTGACAAAGGTATTTGAGAGATTTCACAGCTTCAGTACTTGAAGTCAAACTTTTCCAACCTAGTTGTAAACTACACTCTGGAATGTGAATTCGATTTTTAAATCCTGCATAGTGATCTGTTTCCTTTCCAGTATGCTGATGTCAGAAGGGACATAACTCCTGTAAATTAAACAGTAGCATTGAAAATGGGAGTTTAATAGGCATTCCTTGTCTCCAAGAGAGAAGGAGTGTAGAGAATGAGAAATATGTATATTACCCTTCTACAATACTGGGTTTTAGAAATATTTGCCTTTCTTTTAGTAGAAAGGTCTTTCCCACTTTGCTGGGCAGGTTCACTGTCACTTGACCCACTTTAAAAAAACAAACCAAAAAAATGCAATGATGGTGATAATGGTGCCAGCACTGTGATTCATTTTAGGTCAATAGCTACCAATGGGTCCCACTTTCACCACTGGAGAAAACCAGTGGTCAAAGTGAAATAAATCACATGCCAACAAGAGCATCAGAACTGACAAATCCAGTCATCTATATCAGTTAAAATCTACTGAATGACAGGCAAACTTGCTTGGCTAGAACTTCAACTATGGACTGAAAAAATGTTTGCATGACTGCTGAGAATAACAAAGCTTTGGAACAGAAATCCAAAATTTAATTACTTATTGCCTGAAGGTCATATGATGTTGACTTGCCAATAAATACTCTGGGTATATTGAACAACTGGTCTGCCCAGCTTACAGCAAGCATACAGAACTGGCATACTGCCTCAGTTTCCTTGTAAATGTCAACCTCAACAGGAGGAGAAACTGATGAATGACCTACTGGTTGCTATGTTTCCCTCCCCTAGTTCAATGCTGCTTATCCAATGAACCCCACGCAGCACTCAACTGATTAAAAAGGACATGTGTCCTTATCTAGGCCATTTCCCTCAACTGCAGTATTGGAGAAAACCTGCCATTGGGAGGTGCCTACAAGGACATTCACACAGTCAATTTACCTTTCAAATTCCAGACAGCCTTGGTTTGTTAAAACAGAGTGAGACAACAACACAGAGACAGATGGGATGTACTATTCCTTTGTAATTCACAATCACACTAAAATGCCCTCTTTTAAGAAGAAAGTTCACATCAGATTTAATACACAGCAGAGCAAATAATTCCTCATAAGTAGTACTTGTACTAAACAGCCAATAATGAAAGACAATAATGTGAAGAAACTGATTGTTCTTCTTTGAAGAAGGGCCCAGCCTAGTATTAAAGCATCTAGGATGTGGCTTCTAACAATAGCTAGGCAGTCTTCATGCACAGGTTTGTCTCAATTAATGCATCATGGCCATGAAAGTAGTAGAGTAGTTAATGAGATTGAAGTGAACACCAGCTTGCATGGCTGACAGATCAGAGACAACCATAACAATTGACAGGGAGTAGTTCCTTTCATTCGGCCATCTGTCCAGAAACATGCCCTTGAAAACAAGCAGCCTTTTGTCTCTGATCCACAAGCCGGAAATCACACAGAACATGGTCATCCAAAAGATTCACCATGCCTCAAACCTGAAGATAATTTCAATGCTGACACTTGACAGTGGCAGGTCCACCACACCATTTGTAGTTGTTCTAGAAAATAAACCATTTCAATTAGCCAACACACTTGTAAAGCAATTAAATTTGCTATCAAGTGAGCTTGATATTACTTTGCTAAATGAGTCCAGGAACAAATAAGGACAACTTCTTCCTATCTCCAAAGGCATCATTAATGTTACACAGGCAAATTGCTATTTATTTATTTATTTTTACTGATTGGGTTTCATTCTACATTGGTTCGTTTATGACTTTAAAGGTCTTAATGGCTTCAAGGCACAACATTTCTGAGGAGGAAAATTCATTCTCTTTTTCATAATAGTACAGAGCAAGAACAACAAAAAGACAAACAAACAGTACTTAGCATGTAAAAGGAGGTTAAAGAAACATATCTCTCATTCTGATGTTGCAAAGCTAAGGGTTTCTAAGCAAACAATCAAAAAGTCAAACAGTCAAACAGAGCAATACAAAAAGTCTTTTTATGTTGCTACCAAAGTTTAAATTTGATTTCCATGGCCAAAAGGGAGGAATGGCCTTATCTTACATGGATATCCCACTGTACCATCTTAAATGAGGACACTAACAACGTCTTGGCAAAATGCAGGCCTTTGGCTGCATCCACACTGCAGAAATGATCTGATGTGATGCCACTTGAACTGCCATGGTTCTGTGCTATGGAATTCTGGGAAGCGTATTTTGTTGTAGCACCAGAGCTTTCTGACAAAGAAGGCTAGGTATCTCACAAATCTACAATTCCCAGAATTCCATAGCACTGATCCATGGCAGTTAAAGTGGTGCCAAACTGGTTTATTTCTGCAGTGCTGACAGCAATCTTATCCAAACTGAATGAGATTCTAAAGTAGTAGTAATAGTTGCTGTTGTTGTTGCTGTTATTGTTGTTGTTGTTGTGTGCCTCCAAGTCATTTCTGACTTATGGTTACCCTAAGGAAAATCTAACATGGGGTTTTCTTGGCAAGATTTGTTCAGAGGCGGTTTGCCATTGTCTTTCTGTGAGGCTGAGAGTATGTGACTTGCCCAAAGTCACTCAATGGGTTTCATGACTGAGCCTCTGTCTAAGTGTCAGGAAATCCCAGCAAGAACAATCCTGTATTGAAAAAAAATCTTTACAGTCAAGACATTATTCTGCACAAAATTTACATATGAAGTTTTGATGTGTATTTTTGTGCAATCTTTTCTATTCAGGAAACAGCATTTTCTGTGCTGAAAATATTTCTAATCGGAAATATTATTTTCTTAGCAGATAATGTTGTTTCCTGCAAAATGCTATTTTATATACATGTTTTTAAAAAGACATAAGTATTTTGATCAGAATAAGTCCTGGACCGTGAATAGTCTTTGAAAACTTGCTTAATTACTTTGGAAACTGCTAAAATTAATCATTGCTTCCTTTAAGAGCAAAATTCCTGAAGAATTGCATCCTTATTGCTCTGTGTGTGCATGCACACATACCTTCAAGTGGCCTGTCATGAATTTCATAGGGTTTTCTTAGGTAAGACATACTCAAAGATGATTTTGTCAGTTTCTTCCTTTGAAATATAGCTCACAAAAACTGGTATTCATTGGCGGTCTCCCATCCAAGTATCAACCCAGTGCTGACCCTGCTTCGCTTCCAAGATCAGATGAGTATTTATGCCCCTTTATATTGCTCTGTACTGAACAGTAATTAAAATCTACATTTAAGCAAATTTTTCACAGTTAAATCACATATAATTTAAGCTATTTAAAACAACAAAGTCTAATATATTTAATATTCTCTATGTTTTTACAGATCAGAGTTTCCTTGACCGGCTGAAATAAAGGGTGTCTTGTTTCTAGTCCCCACTGAGCCACAAATTCACTGTAAGTCCTTGAATGACCCTGAACTATCTCTGAGGATTGTTGAAATAAAAGTGAAGGGAGGAAAATCATATACACTGCCCTGAACTCACAGGAAGAAAGGACAAACAAATTTCATGCCATGCCTGCACTACAGAAAAACAGTTTTAGCTTCACCTTCTGCCAGACAGATAAAAAGAGTGTTTTGTTTGTTTAAAAATGGCTACTGATCTAATAATAATAATTCGTTTATTCAGATCCTCTATTTTTAAATGAATTGCTGTTAATTACAGCAACAAAAAGGCATGCATACATAGTCATGCAGACTGTGCTTTTTGTCTCTTTCATCTCACCAATCACTCTGTCAAAGATCCAGAGAGTACCACTATTTAAGAAACAAAAGGCCCCTTTTCCAAAGAAGGATGCTTTTATGTTTACAAGCATTCCTCCAGTAAACAGATCACTTGTGCTAAGTTCTAACTATATCTAAAGTTGCCATAATATTTTTGAGACTAACTAAAAACAAATGAAAACAATCTCATTACTTAAGTATAAACCGTAGTACTATATTACAATAAGGAAGAATGAATAAGGAAGACTGAAAAATATTAAATTCTTAGCAATGGTTATGAACGTATCATGCCACTGTCTTTCAGCAGTGGTGGGGATGCATTCCCCTGTGAGGCAAGAGGCTATACTGAGAGTAGAAATGCTGCTGGTAGGGTCTCCCATGTCAAATAGACTTTTGCAGAGGACCGATGTGCCAAACAGTTACTGGGAAGCAGCAGTAACTGTAGTGTGACAATGGTGGAGGATTTGTCAGAGACAAAGGCAGTGGCACCACAGCTAACAGTTGTTAGTACTGCACAGTACTATGTATTTTACCATGAAAACCCAAGATGAGACAATGTAAAATAAAACACGACATAGTGCTAGAAGATAAAACTCCCCAGATTGGACGGCACTCAATGAACTATTGAGGTACAGCACAGAAAAACAATGAGGAGCACCTTTGTTAATGCCATAATTGGACTCAAGCCAAAAGCATGTTCAGCTGTTGACACGCTCAGAGGTAAAAGGACAGCCTGAAGCTACACAACACATATTATAGGACTATGGAATGTGAAAAGCATGAATCAGGGGAAGCTTGCTGTTGTTTTGTGCCTTCGGGTTATTTCCAACTTACAGCAACTGTACGGCAAACCTATCATGGGGATTTGAAGCCTGGTCTCTAGAGTCGTAGTTCTATGTCCAGACCACTACACCACACTGGCTATCTCAGCGGAAGCTAGACATAGTAAAAGAAGAAAGAGAATGTATATTTGAAGTGAGTGATCTGAAGTGGGTAGGAATGGGACATTTTGAGTCAGACGGACTGCAGCCCCTCTCAGCTCTATACAGCAAAACCAATGGTGAGGAACACTGGGAGATGCAATCCATAAATATTTGGGTAGTTGTATAATTCCTACTCCTAAACTAGACCATAAACTGAAAGAAGAAAAAAGAAGAGCAATCTACAGGGTGTACAAGCCCCATTAGGGATTAGGAATGGAGGAATTGTCCTCCAAAATATCTCAAAGGCTAAAAGTTCACCAAGCCAGATTTATGCTGTTAAAAATGAGGGAGAATTATAGAGAATGCATGCCTGCACCACACACAAAAACAAATAAATTTACAGGCCTTTCTGCCATTTTAGTTTACAAATAAAAATTCAGGAGCAAAAGCATTGCAGTTTTCTATCATCTCAACATTTCTGGTTTACATCATTCTTTTACTCATTTTCCTTTTCAAAGTAATAGATGAACAGCCTATAGTAAGCAGGCATTAAATATCTTCAAGGGTTTGCAAACCAATTTAGGTCCATGCACACTATAAACAAATTCAAAGGTGTATTTTACAATAAGCAGAAAACCCAGGAAGTTATAGCATTCATAAACATCAGAAAGAAATTCAGGTTCCGCTGAAACTGTTGGGAATTTTGGCACCAACTTCAGTAAAGTTAAAAGTTTTATTCACTATTTAGCCCATAAGATCTACATGGTTAAAAAAGATATATAGACGTCATTCAGAGGACTTCAAAATGAGACTATAAAAGCATAGCAAAAAATGATGAAACGAGAAGTTTGAAGTTCTTGCTTTGATAAACTTGATTTAAGAAGTTTCAAACAGGTTTTAATCGAGCATGGGGAAGGCAAGGTAGTCTTAAAAGTTTAGTTATTCCAGTTCTTGGGTTAGTGACTCTTTGTATTTTAATTATTGAATTATATATAAGGCATTCCTCTTCTCAAACAGTCTAGAAGAAACAGGCCAAGTATTCACAACAACCCTGTTCCAGAAAGGCAACATTCCCACAAGTAACCACATGTCTTGAGGTGAGGAAATGGAACTGCCAAATGAACCACACTTAGCACGTAATTAATCAACCAATTAATTAGAATTCTGTAGATGCTCAGTTCCCATTACATACAATATATAGGAAAATGGTGCTGCTTATTTAAAATGGAAAAAAAAACAAGCTTTGCATTTTAGAAAGTGTATATTTTAAAAAAATATTTTCAAACTGTGGATGCTTAAATCCATGGATAAAAAATCCTTGGCTATGGAGGGATGACTGTGTTTCTTGAGTTTCCATTGGGTAGCCAAATCTTTACTAGCCTGTATGTCATATGCTTTATTTAAGACCAGTTCAAAAACGATTTTAAAATCTCAGTTTGTTCCTTATACAAATGGCAAAATCAAGGCTTACTCTTTGTAATTTATTTATTTTTTAAATATTTTCAAGCTGTGTATGGTGAAATCTGTGGATAAAGAATCCATGGATACAGAGGACTAATTATACTTTGCCTTGAGGGATCTGGGAGAGAGAAAAATAATTGACAAATGTTATTGATATTGTTGATCTGTTTCTTCAAGTCATTTCCTACTTATGGCAACCCTATGGTAACCCTATCATGGAGTTTTCTTGGCAAGATTTGTTCGGTGAGGTGAGGTTTGCCTTTGCCTTTCTCTAAGAAAGTATGATTTGCCCCAGGGCACACCATGGATTTCCATAACTGAGGGATTCACATCCTGGTTTCCCAGAGTTCTTGTCCCAGATTCAAACCCTATACAGAATCCGATTAACAGATACTTTTAATAAATTAATATTAACATTTTTAAATAAACTTACATCCCTATTAAATGTCTATCTTCTAGCATTCAAATAATGAGGCATCAAATCAATGCTACTAAAATCTGATGCAAACTACAGCACAACAAATGTCTGTTGGCAGTGAATTACAGTTAACAAGGGCAGAAAAGGCACACTCCCACTTTGCCCCAGAGATTACTGGAATTATTTCCAGTAATTATTTCAAGGATCATATTCAAGTACGGCTGTGTTTTATTTAACTTTATTTAGAGCGGACTGCCATTCATCACACGTTCTTGAGCCAATTAGCACCTTTAGGATTGTGTGTAAATACTTTTCAAATGTGTTAGCAATTAAGTAAAGGAACTATTCCACATAAATAGCAGGAAAGGATTTGGGGTGAAAAGGCAAAGATAACAACACCATTAAAAAGAACCCTAAGAAGATTTCTTTGTTGTTTCCTTTTGCAAGGGATGGAATATTATATGATAAAAAATAAAAATCAACTAAATACCAGTTCTTGACACATAAAGTAAACTTAAATTTCAACACTGTGTCCTTATGGCTAAAACTGTAACATGAATTAAAAGAACATGCCTCATCCCCTTTCCCACCACCTTTCCCTTCTCCTTTTGTGTTGCGTCTTTTAGATTGTAAGCCTGAGGGCAGGGAATCGTCTAATTATAAGATTGTATGTACAGCACTGTATAAATTTAAAGCGCTATAAAGGTGGTTAATAATAATAATAATAATAATAATATCATAATGTGATCTGCTGTCTGAGATACATGCATATACCAAGACCCCCTTTCTGAAACATTCTGTATATACATTGTGCATTTGGCATATACAGATATGAAAATATTCCTTGAAAAATGACAGACTAGTGAGCAATCTTATCAAGATCAAGCAGTTGCATGGAGTAGGACCCACACAGCCCTACAAACTTTGTTAGATTGCAGCTGCTATCAGCCCTAGCCAGCAAAACACAGAATGCTAGGAGCTGTGGTCCAGCATCCTCTGGAAGACAACACTTAGGGCTGCAAGACTTAAAACTGGAGACAGCTTTTGTCTCCTTTAATGGTTGTGTAGAAGAAGAGATTGTAGCACATATTATGTGTTAGCTGGTTGCATGACAAGGAACACCTGCTGAAATTCCCAGTTCTAGAAAGCCATTAAAGGTACAGGTACTGGAAAGATTGGTTTAAGTGGGGAGGATTCAAAATAAAGTTGTGGACTCATTTTGGAGTTGCTAATTAGTACACATGCTTCAGTTATAGCAAAAGCAATAGGAAGTACCTTTCTATACAGCTTAATTGTGAACTCCGCACTCTCTAAGTGGGTTACAATCTGTAAGCCAATTGCCCCCAAAAAGCTGGGTAATCATTTTACCGACCTAGGAAAGGAGGGAAGGCTGAGTGGACTATGCAGCCCTGCAGGATTGAACTCACAACCTTGTGGCTATGAGTGGCTTCAGTACCAACATTTAACCACTGTGACACCAGCGCTCCTTGGAACTGAAAAGCATATATATAATTAAACAAGACACTGTTTTATGTAAGCAGCTAGTAGAGGTTATCTGCCTTTGAACAGATTCCATTACTTTGATACCTCATAAAGTGAGGCTGTATGGAAATTCAGATGAAAGATAAAATAGCTACATGTAAACATAAGTGAACACACAAACCATAGGATCCTCTGTAGCACACAATTTTAAGAACTGAGGGCAGGCTTTCTTCTTGTAACAGAGTCCCAAGGTATACATTTGTGCATGTCTCAAAGTGAGTGGGGACAGTGAGAGAGGAAAGGTGTTTACTTGACTGAGGGCTAGGGTTGCCAGACTGAATATGGCAGAGTACAAATCCACCGGACACACATCCACTCATTTAATTTTTCCTGGCAAATCTGGAGAAAATCAGATTTTCCCCACTGTGGATTAGAGTCTTCTGGCATCCCAAAACCCTGCACCTGCAGCAAATTAGACAGAGCATGGTATGGCTGGATTGCTGTGAATTCAATATGAGTGAGATAGTTCTTAACAGTGTTGACAACTACATGCATGCAAGTGTGATGCAATGGTTTGGTTGTTGAACTGCGAGTCTGGAGACCAGGATTCAGTTCCCTGCTTGGCTATGAAATCCACTGGCCAACCTTCGGCAAGTCACACATTCTCAGCCTCAGGAGAAGGCAATAGCAAACCTCCTCTAAACAAATCTTGCCAAGAAAATCTAATGATAGGTTCAACTCAGGGTCACCATAAATCAGAAATGACTTAAAGGCACACAACAACAAGAGCAAGACAACTCATAGAGCTAAGTTCCTCCCGATGCAGCTGTGTTACACCTCCTTCATCTTCCCACCAAACCCAACTGTATGTTGCTTTAGCCTCTCCACACACACATACACACATTTACTAGCTATATTTTTTTACCAGTGGATAATGCAGACAAAGGGAATCATCCAGCTTTGTCCCTATAGGACACACAAGAGTGAAAGTTCTATACCTTTTCCCCTAATCACATTAAGATGCACCAGTGGGTAAGATATACATGCCTCCTACCTGTGACAAAATTAGCCAGTAAGATATCAGGACTGCATCTTTCTCTAAAAGTCTGGGAGCCATGAGCTGATCATGCAAGAGCATAATGGAACACTGGTATTTATACATATAGATTCTGCTTTCACAAATGAGTAACCTGAATAGAGGACAGATATCATAATTTCTGCTTTCACAAAGAGTCATATGATTCTGCTTTAACTATGGACAATCATACAAAAGAGAAATACATATCTTAGCTCAGCATGCAGATATTAAAGTCAAACACTCCAAATACTAAAGTTAAACAGTAGAAGAGCTTTAATAATGCAGTTAGTAATGTGCCTAAATTAGGTTTATATCCCAGTAAATGAAAGAGTAAATAAGCCACCAGAGCCAGCCTTTAAAACATCTGCCTGTTAGAGGGAGGAGAGAAATTGGACCATGGAAATGCGAGTGATGAGGTGACTTTCCATTTTTGCACTTGTGGATTCTGAGAAAAGACCCTTCCGTTTCTTAAAGTCCACAAAAGTGATGATTCAGGGAAGAAAAATAATCATGTTAGATATTATAAAGGAAGTGTAAAATGGCCTTTTAAACCACTCTCTTCTCCATTACTTCAGGACAGGGAATTGAACCCCTCTGTCTGTAATAGCTATGTGCTCTACAAAAGACTCATGCAAACCTCACAGAAAACCCGATCATAACAGATATACAGATGGTTGCACCAAAAATAGCATTTTGTAGGTACAAAACATGTCCATATCTATAAAATAGAGGATTCGCTTAATGTAGCTAATACTAAGTCGCATGGTACAAACATTAAAGAAGGATTAGGGAGGGGTATCCACTTTTACTCACAGCCTGTTAAGGAGAAATATTATCCAGCTCATGAAATTTTACCTGCAGCAGACCACTGAAACTCCAAGCAGGGTTTTTCCATCATGTTTTCTGCATTTTGTGTAAAATGCCTCTGTACAAAACTCTTTTCCATTTGTGAAGCTAAACATATACATAAAGCAACTGCAACAGAACAGTCTGATTGTTCCCAAAGTCACAGGCAAACACCCCCCCCCCGTTTTTTTAAATTAACTACTCCATACAATAAGGTATCAATTTCTGCATGTTTCAGGTTTGCACAGTTACATAAATAATTAAAAAAAACAGAGAATAATAAAAAATACATATAAGCATTTCATACAAGATAATGATTTTTGCCTTGCCTTGTCTACTGTGAACCAAAAAATGAATTTTTGGAAGATGAACCATGTCAGGATTTGAAACTCTAATTTATAAAATTATATCCTAGTATCTGCCTTCTGCTTTGCTTTCTCATTTCCATTACCCTTTTCTTTATTGCTAAAATATTTCCCTTCAGACATGAAAGGAATTACCCAAGAACACAAGAAGCTCCCCTATAGCGGGTGAGGCTGTCTTTCTGTCTAGCCAGGGGCCTTTTTAAATCACACAATTATAGTGCTATGATTCCATTTTATTTCTGCAACAACCTTCTGTAGAATCATGGGGCTTGTAGTTTGGGGCAATAGAGTTCTCTGATTGAGAATTCTAAATAATCCTCCATAAACTGTAAATCCCAGGATTTTGCAAGATGTAGCCATAGCAGTTAATATGGAATCATACTGCTACAATTGTGCAGAGTGAAAGGGAATTTCTAGCCCAGTGTGGACAAACTTAAAGCCTGGAGTTGCATGCAACCCCAAGGCTATTTTTTATCGTCCTTAAAACCTTGTGATCTGTGTTCCAGTCTCTACCATTTTGCTATACCATTGCTCAATGTTAGGAAATTCTAGGAGCTGTAGTTTTGTGAGACATTTAGCCTCCTCCGTTAAAGAGCTCTGGTGTCACAATAATCTACAATTCCCAGGATTCCCTAGCAGGATCCCCTAAAGTGGACTCAAAATGGATTATTTCTGCAGTGTGTTTTGGACCCTTGTCTTTGGGGATATTTGAATATACAGTGGTTTGTTATCTGCTCGTTATACTTGTTATCTGCTAGGGTTTGGTTCCAGGACTCCCTGTGGATAACTAAACCCGTGGATGCACAAGTCCCATTAAATGCAATGGCACAGTAAAATGGTGTCCCTTATATAAAATGGCAAAATCAAGGTTTCTACTTTAAAAAAAAATTTTTTTTTTCAAGCTGTGGATGCTTGAATCGGTGGATTAAAAAAAATCCATGGATAAGGAGGATTGACTGTAATCATATGTATTGGGAGTTTTGATAAACTCTGCTGGTTGCTGTGATCATGATCACCATAGTTCTCTATAATGGGATAATAAAGGTCCTGGCTCTAGGCTACTTTGAATCTATTTTTGCATTGTGGATTCTTTCTCTTGTTCTGATTGACATGATCATGATTTACACTTCTGCTTTAAAAACATGATTGTTGAGAGGCACACATGATTATTTTAGAGATGTGGGAAAAAAGTAATGTCTATATTGGCCTGACATGAAAGATAATCCTTTTGAGCTCACTTGAAAAATATGGGACTTGGCTAGCCATGAACATACTGTAAGAGAGTACAGACATTGCCGGATGGACACATGTGGTGACCCATGGCTTTTGAAGCATTCTGTTCAAGATATTCCTTTTTCTTTTCACCAGCTGGCAAAACATGTCATCTTTAAATTCACCACTGCAGTTAGTTTTTTTTTTTTTTTAATCTCAGTCTTTCAAAGATGGGTTGGAAATATACAACTATTTTTATTTGATTTTCATTGGAATTTTGGCACTCCCTGCTTCTGAAGCAATTGCACACTGCTGCTCTCTAGAGCTATAATTCATAATGTCTCACTAATTTCTTGCTGTGTACTAAATAGCCTTGATGTTTATAAAGAACTACAAAGAGTGTAGGGTAATTTATTTTCCCAGCCTGCTTAAATTTTTCATTGTGACAACAGATTTACATTTTTAGCTTTGCATTTTTTCCTTAAAAATAGGTTTTTATTTGTTCCTGCCCTCCTTATGAGTTGCTAGCTGTTTCATTATGGTATGTAGATGCCACCATGTAGATGGCCTATGGACTGAAACTCTTTACCAAATTAACTACCTCCTTATACATTCTTAATTTATTTCTGACTCTCAGTTCATGACTCAGTTGAATTAATGGTCATATATATATATATATATACACACACACACACACACACACACACGTCTTGGAGCAACTGTTGAGAAGATTGATTTCTCTTTGCTCCCTGAAATGAATGTCATACTCCAAGAAGGTCCTAACTCTCTTTTCCAAACACACTATGGGGCTGTACAAACAGCCCCAAAGGGGTGGCCTCCAGCTGCCCCTTCTTCAGCCGGATTAGGGCCGTGGCAACCTCACACTGTGGCTCTGCTCTGGCCTTTCCAGGGTGTGAAAAGGAGCCACTTTTTGCAGCTCCTTTTTACACTCTGGAAAGTGCACCATAGCCACATTGCCACGGCTAGGTGGTGTTCCTTCAGCACTGTGTCATATGGATGCAGCACTGGAGGACCACCATGTGGAGCGGTGCACTGTCATGGTGCCCTGGGGGGCGGACTCAAGGCATACATCATGTGGATGCGATGCCCCAACTCTGCCCCCAGGCCAGCCCAAAGGGTTTGGACTTTTGGTACCTGAGTGGATCTTGCTCCTTTATAGCACAAATGTATTTTCATTATACCAATTGTATACTAAGTAGAAACACCAATTGAATTGTTGAATGGTGATTCAATGGTGAGCCAATAGTCATGTAAATCCTTTTGATTCAGTGGGTCTAATTCTAGTTGGGGCAAACAATTTTGGCCATTTCATACAGATTTTGTATTGGAGGCAGAAAATTAAAGATATTGGGCATTGCTGGATGCAGCAATGAACCCCCAACTGCCTGAACTTTGAATGTTTCCATTTAGACATTGTTATTGCAGTATGAATCCTGCATCAACATTGCTCATTATTAGAAATGCAACTCACTGTCTTATAATCGCTTTGTGTTGCATTTTTGTTATTTTGAATTGTTTTGGAAAAAGTGTACTTAAAATACAAAAATGATCAAAAATCTTCCTAAATCACTCCCTGCCTAAAAAACTTTCTTGGAGCAAAATGAGTAACTGCTTCTCATTATGATAAAAAGCTAACAATGTTGTCTATCATTTTACTTTTTGTAAGTTAATGACATTGATAACATTTAATGTTACCTTCTCATGTCATGCATTACTTCTAAGCTCTGCTGACATCAAACAGGAGATTAACATATTTTTCTAGGAGAAAGAAGCTTGCTATCAGTAGCCCAGTGTGTGTGTGTGTGCGAGAGAGAGAGAGAGAGAACAGGTTAGCCAGTGGCTTTTGGACTTTACAGGAGTTATCCAAGATATTGAATCCTGTTCCCCCACATAGGTTCAGCAGTTTGGATTGTCTCTTTAAAGTCTGGAATAAAATCAAGAGCAAATTCACTTCTCCCTTGACATGGAAACCCCCCAACCAAAGTATTAACTTCTAACTTCCAGTGTGTGAAAGCTCATTTGTGAGCAGTCCATGAATTAGAAACAGGTATATTCCACAATTTGAGCTGATGGTGCTTCTGTGCTTTATACAGCCACTGAAAAGGTCAAAGCATAGAACTGTGTAAACAAGGACAGCCACCTGCCCACTTTCCAATGCCTTTGCTACATGTCTCAAAGTGGCAGCTTACATGTTGACTACTATTGGACTTGCAGTGAACTCTAGAAGAGATGTCTTGTGGGAAGAAACCAGATAACGGAGCACTTGGAAGTGCTGTCAAAAACTAACTTTCCTTTTTTTTCCCTGCTCTTGACACGAACACACTGGAGGACTGAATTTTGTACTCAGCTATTCCTTCTCCCCTCTCTGCAACCCCTTCACTACTATGCTTTGAACTGTTTTTTGGCAGCGTAGAATGGGATTTTGTAGAAGAGGAATTTGACCGTTCCTTTATAAGCACACAGTACTCACGTTTTCCTCTTCTGTAATTGCTGTGTTGTGACAACTTGGGGCAGAACTTCCCTCCTTCTCTTAAGTCAAAGTCGATTTTTAAAACACCAGTTCTACGACTGAATCAAGGCAAGTCAAGGTGCACATGCTCTCTTTTTGTACACACACACACACACACACACACGTATAATGTGATTATAAAATGTGTATACACAATGGTTATTTAACCGGCCCTCAGGTGTCCAGTGCAGACTGTGGGAAAGGAAGGGACAGCCTTCTGGGTAGTGATGAATAAAATCCTATTCTGTATGAAAAATGCATGGAGAAAAAAAGATTTTCTATGCAGAAAATAATTTTCTTATACGAAAAGCGGCTTTTTTTCTGGGCAAGGCACTACATTTCTGCACAAGAAAGAGGTTTCTAAGCATACAATTGCTTTGTGTGTGTGGAGGAAACTTATTTTCAGTGAAGAAATGTTATTTTTGTAAAAAAAAAAAAAAAAAAAGCTTTTTTTTCTGTGCACCCCCATGCATTTTTGGTACAGAATAAGTCCTGAATTGCAAATAGTCTTCAAAAGCTATTCCATGGGTTCAAATGTCTTGCTATTCCATGGGTTCAAAACTGCACAGTCCATGGCTGCTATTCTGTTTGATTTCCTGGGCTGCATTGTACAAACAGAGGCCTGCTCTTCCACCCAAATAATATAGTGGCTGGATCATAGTCAAAGAGCACGGTCCTGTTAGGAGCATCTCCTGCGGAAATGTCATAGAAATGAACAGGTGTTGCTGCATGCAAACATCAAAACACTTTTGGACAAGATTGTGCTGATAAGGAACCAGACATTGGCAAAGTAACTTTACCACAGCTTCCAGCATGCAGGGTGGGGATTTCTGGTCCTTTTTGTATTCCAGAAATTTAACATTTTCAATGTCTGCATTGAATTAAATCAACAATCCAGTGCCAGCAGATATGTTAGTGTTACCAAAGCAACAACTGAATTTAAAATTCAGTTTAGGAATTTTTGCATGCTGATATGTTTATGTTCATAGTTGGTCTTTTGAATCATTTTTAAACCCTTATATGATATACTATTGTTCATGTTAGGTGCTTCCCTGGTGTGCACTTTTGCTTATTGTGTATAATTGTGACTTCTCTTCCAATGTGTGTTACATTTTGCCAGCACAAAGGCACTGTTGGATACCTCCACTCTCCTGGGTGGGAAGAGCACTTGGCACTTGAGTCTCATATTTTTGGTGTTTAATTGTTCTGGATTTCAGGCTTTGTATATTTTGCAGCTCTGTAAATTAACATTTTTTCTCTAGTTCTGTCAAGAAGCCAAGGAATTACTGGTTTAATAAAACATTCTGCTGTAATTATGCACACTAATGGACCTTGATTTTATTGATGTCGTAACTGCAGAGACTTAACCTGAAATAAAGTTGTCAATCTCCCAATCAACCCAAAAGATAAAATGGAGAATTAAATTCTTAACTGTAAACCTTGAGTGAAATTGCCCCCATCCCTCCCCTTCTGTTTTCTTTCTTCCTCATTATTAAACTGCTCAGCTTTCTTGTTTTTCTATTAAAATATCCTTCTTGGACCGATATGCATGAGATGGAGATTTGTAAAATACAATGATTAATTTGAAGTTAAGGGTCATGAGCATTCATTACTTTTTACATGAAACTCTTTCCCCTTGGAATGCAATGCTGGTGGTGTAAGTTTAAGGAATTGTGACTAAAATTTTAAAAGTGCAATCTTCTAGGGAGTAATTGTACGTTCTATTTCTCTATACCAGAAGTAGGCCAAGAAAAGCTTTGGATCTGCATGTGGACCTCAAGGCGAATTTTCTGGCCATCAGTGCCTCTGACCACCTCAACTGCCCTTTCTCTACACTCCCCATTGATGAATGACCTCTTCTGGAAATCCCTTTTAAATACACTTACCTGCACTCTTAAACATTTTTAAATACTCATTTTTTTTTCCAAAGGCAGACGTGCTCTTCCAGCAACTTCCTTCTTTTTCCTTTTCTAGTTTTCCCCATTTATTTATTTATTTATTTATTTGCAATCTGTGTAGCACCTTATGATCCCTTAAGTGGCCAAAACGTGGTCCCTGGATTTGCCCAGCTCTAATTTCAGTACATATGTATTGCATACATACAAAATACATTTCTTTCATTGTTACCTCTTCCAAATGGATTACTGTAGTCTCTAAACAAACAAAATATATGCTATTTCTTATTTATATAGGGGAAAAAATGACATATTAAAATAGGAGCAATTTAAAACAGAAAAAGAAGATTTTTAAAATAATAGTAACAACAACAACAATAATAATTTATATTTCCCACCTCTCCCATGGATTGAGGTGGGATTCCAACAGACTAAAAACATTACAAAAGACATCATCATGTATCATCTCCATTCTTTGTAAAGCTTCTTGCGGAGATAACCATAGTGGAATTTTTAATGTAATTCTCTGTTTATATTTCTTCCAAGTTTTCATCAATGACTTCCTGATACAATGGTTATTAAAGTCCTTGTTACACTCCATTTTCCCATAGCCCAAATAACTGTGCCAACCAAATCGTAATCCCTCCCCTTCTAGTTCCAGCAGTTTGTTATCTTCTAATTTCACCCAGTTTTTTGTCCATGTTAGAGTACAAGCATCATAATACAGTTTAAGGTTAGGTACACCCAGTCCGCACCTTTCTTTAGAGTCTTGTAATGTTTTGAGACAGATCCTAGGTTTTTTCCCTTTCCACAAAAAAATTAGACAATTCTATTCCATGATTTAAATACTTTATCTGTTATTACCACCGGGATCATGATGGAGACTGGTTAACGTATAAATCATTAATAAAAAGACAGAATGGAATAATTAGACTAAAATTGCAAGAAGAGTTAAGACAAGAAGGCTTTAATATGAACTGGTTCCCATACAGACAGATTAAAGAAAGAGATTTAATGGATAAAAAACCAGAAGAATTTGAATTTGAATAGAGCAGTGTATCCATCCTTCCCTCCCCTATCCCTGACTATACAAGATAGGAATCTCAACTCTCATTTGACTACAATGTTGCCCTGGTTTACGAATCCCCTGGCCTACGAAAACCCCGGTTTAAGAAAGAGCCGGGGCCGGAAAAACGGCCCCGGTTTACGGAAAAAAACCCGGTTTAAGAAAAGAAAGCGGCGGGAAATTCAAATGATGTGGGAGCTGGTTTAAGGGACCCCGGTTTACGAACTTTTTGAGTTAAGAAAGGGGTGCTAGAACGAATTAATTTCGTAAACCGGGGGACCACTGTACTGTATTTGTCTTGAATTGCACTTGTATGCTGTATTGTGAGAGTTATTTTATGAGAATTTTAACGCTGTTAATTTGTATGCTTTGTATGTATTTTACGTGTTGTGATCCCGCCTCAAAGGGAGAGGTGGGAAATAGAAATGATAAATTATTATTATTAATTATTATTATATTAATTTTTGGGGTGTGAACACTAATCAAACTTTTCCTTGGGGTGTGGGGCACAGAAAATATTGGGAACCACTGTTCTAAGCCCTGATGTGATGTTAATTATGTGAATACAATCAATGCAATGGCTCTGAGACATAGGATAGACAGAAATTGAGATCAATTTTCTCAATAGAAAATTTACCAAAATAAACACACCTCTACATTTGAAACTCTTCATAGTATCTGTAGGAAATACACAAATGATGGTCCAGCTGCCCATCATGCAAAAACCCAGAGAAACATTTCATTTTAGCCTTAATTCTTACTGTCTGTTGAATGAATGACTTGAGAGATTAAACAAAGCATAAATGGAAGAAATAGAGGAAGCCTTTGTCTTACTCTGGAAAAGTCAATATCTTTCATTGACGAAACAGTTGATGTGTCCTTCCTGATCTGCTCAAAATATCCTTGTAAATCCTTTTGGGGAGGGGGATCAAAAGGAAACTTAAGTTGCTCAGATCACTTTTACCCAAGACCCAACACTGCAAGGAAACAATTTGCCCCAGCTGAACTATTGCTATTCTAATTCTGAATCCATTCCCTGGTTGAACTACAGAAGTGAATGGAGAAACAGCCTAATAATCCTTGACCACTAGTTGTAACTCCTGCAATACACTCAGGTTGTAACTCTTGCAATAACTCTTACAATAATGATAGCAAAAAACCCCGTGAACACCTACAAAGTGTTCACAACTATCACCTACCTTGCTTTTCAAAAGTACGGCACTTTAGTAAATGTGAACCACGCACTGAATTTAAGCTTTATTGATGTGGTGGGCCGAGATTAACAAAAATATGTTACTAAATTTGTTCTAAAAATGAATAAATTTAAGACACATCTTTGCAAGTCATTTGAAGCATTTGCTGAATCTATATTGTTGTCACTCTTTTGATACTGGAACTGAGTCACCTAATATATTGTCATCACTTGGCACAAAAATAGCCAAATGGCCAAAATGTGGGTTGCAAAGTCTTTTTGCTAAGTTTTTCTCTAAGCAGTCATTCCACCTTCCTTCTGCAATAACAAAGGCAACCCTGACTCTGATGAAACAATTTCTTCAATGCCTTTTATGGCTGCTGGATCCCTCCAGGGAGTAATAATGAAACGTGAGAAGGAAACGTTATAGCAAACCAAGGTCACTAACTAGAGACCAATTAGTAGGACTAATAGTAGAGCAGTTAATATGCAGACTTTTCACTTCCACAGCCAAAACAGACACTAAAATGCTCTTCATGAGTCCATCAGCCAATATGTCACTGCTGCAGAGTAAGACTCTTGAACAGACCTGGATTTCTCAATGTATGAAATTTACATATAATTCATGTTCTGTAGCAACTGAAGTCTAAAGGAAAGCTCAACAAGTCATAGATAAACATTCATGCTTTATTTATATATTTTTATACCTGCAGGAATGGGACTTTTAGAAAGCCCCTACATTTGCTGTTCCAACACACTTCCTTTAGTGGAAGGGCTGCCCTAGAGCCCATAAAACTTGAGGCATGGTACAGCTGAAGTTGGCTGCTCACCAGGAAAGAGGCACCCAACTCTGAAATGCTAAATGCAGTGTCAGACTGGAGCAAATGTATGAAAACATATGGCTGGCAGGCAGCTGTGAAGAGCAAAATGAACTGCAGTACGCTGGCGGAAGGTAATGGGAATTGTAGTCCAACATATTTAGAAGATACTGGAAAAGGCTGCATTAAATCATATTTTAAAACCATAGACAGAAGACAATGTAAAGCTCCTAACTCACACACTCATTTCTCCCCCCTCCAACAGACTTCTCATCCTCCTCTGGAATGCCCCATTTCCCTCCACTTCCCAATTCAAAGTTGAAATTTTCTCTCCCCATCCTCCTCCTGCTCTGTATCTCTCTCACCACCAAACAACCCCATTTCTCTCCACTTCCTTCCTTCTTAGTCTTATGTTAAAACCTTCTCCTTCCTTAAGTTTTACCCTCAACTTATCCATGGGTCATATCAAAATCCATGATTTGGGCCCAAAACCTTTCCTTGACTTATACATGAGGTCAACTTGTAGACAAGAAAGTATTTAAAACTGAAATTAATATTTTGTTCTCATTAGTAAGAAGGAACACCAGTTTCCATAGGTTCCAACGCATACAGAGGCCTCCTAAAATACAACAATGCACCTGGAGTGTAGCAATGTTTATCAGAAAGAAGACCTCTTAAGTGCTATCTCCCTGTCTTAAAGCATGCTTAAAGGTTCATCTTGTCTCTGCATCTTATTGTACTTTCTTGCACCAAGCAGCTTTTTTCCCCATAACTTTTTTGATATGATTGCTTGCTTATACTAATGGTCTTTCCATTCATCATTTATTATAATTTTTTCAATAACATATTTATTCATTTGATAAACAGACTTCAGAATATAATTCAACAATGGACTATAAAAGAAAAAGAAAAAAGAATCCAGGACCAGTTAGTTGCTGAAGAAAGCATTGTGTACATTCATCTGATCAAGTGATTGATGCTTGCTTATTACATACAAAACGGATAACATTACATGCAGTGGAATTGCTTTCCTATCTGAATTATAGGAAATGATGGCTACTGGATCAAGAAATTATGTGCACTGAATCAATGATAAGCTAAAAGTAGAGACTAAACGATTGCTTACAAATGAGTATGATAATACAATTGAAAAATACCTTTATACACTGAGCATCATAAATGTCCAGCTAGCAAAAGACATTGCTACATGTCTGAGAAACGTACATAGCATATCCTGTTAACAGTTCTGCCATTTTCCTTACCATTTTTCATTTCACAAACTATATGAATTGATCAATGGGAATCTAGAGGCACATAAGAGGAAATATAAAAATCCTTGTAAGTATCTCCATTTAAAAGTCATATCCCAAATAACTGAACAGATAGGAGCCCTTGATACCAGTTTTGTTGTCAGTGTTATTTCACATCCAGAGTTATTTTAAAAATACATATTGTTATATAGATGCACAAAGGATATGTGTAAATGAGGCTGCATCGCACCGCAGAAATAATGCAGTTTGACTCTGTTTTGATTGCTATGGCTCAGTAGTATGGAATTCTGGGATTTGTAGTATTGTGAGATATTTAGCCTTCTCTGTCAGAAAGCTCTGGTGCCACAACAAATTACAAATCCCAGAATTCCATAGCACTGAGCCATAGCAGTTAAAGCAGTGTCAAACTGCATTATTTCTGCAATGCAGATGCTGCCTCAGTCATATAAAACTGGGTAAACAATGATCCAAATTACAGCAAATGTAAGTTTTCAGTAAGAAGATGCCACCAGTAATAAAATGTCAAGGCTACCTTTAAACTTAGATATAGTCAGGCTGCCTACATCTAATGAATCCCAATTTTAGACTTAATTTCATTACATACTTTTGACCACAAGAAGTAATAATCAACAGGAAGGAAGGAAGAAAAGAGCCTGACCTTGGACTGCAAAATTTTGTCACAGATTTTGGGAAGGGAAAGTTCTTTTTGTTTTTATGTCACCACCCAGAGGCCATACTGGCTGGTGAGTTCTAAGAGAAGTAGTTTTTTAAAATCCTCTTTTTCAGTCAGTCTATACTATGTAAAATCTACCTGGCCCAAGTCTTTTCACTCTTGTTGCTGCAACATTTGGCTCCTGGCTTAATTTCCTGCCCTTTCTCTAATTTGGCTTCATGATAATAGTCTGCATTCAATGCAGTTTGGTTATGACATGATCCCTGAAGCCAAATAATGGTTTGCGAAAATATGCAGTGATTTTACAAGTGTGATTGGAACCAAAAAAAGGCAAAATGTTTTTTAAAAAACCCTTTGCCACATGACATTCCTGGCCCAGTTCAACTATTCTTCTCCTTTGGCTATTTCTGAAAAGGAAACCATCTAATGATGTGCCATAAGCCATGCAAGCAAAGGACTCCTAAATCAGGGATTGATAAAATGAAGTCTGCAAGATGCATATATCCTAGCAATGCCACTGAAGCCTCCAAAAGCCCCCAGACCCTTTTAAAAATGTCTGGGTGATTTTTTTCCCCTGGAGAACACAGCAGATAGGCAAGACTGCTGCAGAACACAGTGGTTATACCACCTCCTAATTCTGCAGAGAGAGAGAGAGAGAGAGAGAGAGAGAGATCAGCTAAAAATGGGTTGAAATTGAAACTAGAAGTAACTTCTTCAGATCTGGGATGTTTCTCCGGGTTGGGTGGGCATGGGGCAGCCAAAACCATTGCATTTGGGTTACCTATCAAAAATGTTTTAATGTGTCTGGGGGCTTTGACACTGTGGTACAACCCACTGAGGGGAATGGGAATTGAAAATCAGTCCCTGTGCCCTCCACAGTTCCCCACTCCTGTGCTAAATATGCAAAGTGAGGCTAACTTGTGAAAAAATAGGTTTTCTAAACTAGACTAAGCCTAACAGGTTTGGCCACCTAATATTCCTCTTCCAAACAATTTATCAGCAAATCTTTAGCATCAAAACTACAATCAAACTATTTTAGTTTGTTATCTGGTAACAGAATCACTTGGCTGTTTATAGGAACAATCAAAAACTCCTTTTAAGGCCATATTAGCATCTGCAATAGTAATTGGAGATACTTCCAAGCAAATGGTCAATATCCAGAATTTATATTTTTAAAATACAAGGAAATAGCAACCTGGTTTGTCCCTCTTGGAAATCAAGTACTGGTTCTCTTCCCCAAATGTAACAACCTGTGGCATCTTGATATTTTAAAGGCCTGACTATTTTATTTTGTGGTGGTGGCTTATAATATATCAACACAGAAAGTTGAAACGCTGGGAAACTCAGCAAGGCATCCAGAGTTCAGCCACTTCGCTAAACCTCTTAAGATCTTTGGCAATCAAGTCAGTGCATTTTCATACTGCTTGTCCACTTCCTTTGCTCTAGCCCTGCAACCATGCCAGAAACACAGTGAGAACATATCCTCCTGCACTGTCTCAATTTACACCACATATTCTCCATCAGAAGAAACATTTTAAAGGAAAGTTTAAAGTGTTTATGAGTTTTCAGACTACACTCTCTATAACTTCTATTTAAGGAAAAGCTTTGAAGACCTACCACTTGTAGCAACCATTACTATCAGGGATTCAGACAAAATAATGTTTCTGTCAAGAACAAAGATGGAGCATCTCTTGTCTCATCAAAGGGACTGGATGTCCTAACATGGCTAAGTTCTTTGGTTCAATGATATCCTAGTCTGGCCCTCCATCATTGCCACCCTCAGCAGCCCTCCACTCTCTGTACATGAAATAAAGAAGGCATTATTGGTTGCAATGCTGGTAATGTCTTATTTCTCCAAAACTTGTACAAACAAGTTATTTTCAAAATGTATATTTTAGTCTTGATTGATAAACAGCTTGAAGAAAGGCCTCAAACAGAAATCTTTCAATCAAGAGCCTGTATTCACTACCAGGAATCAGCACCATAATTTTTATATATTAGTATCCAAGTAGAAGAGTAGCTTCAAATGTGGAGATGGTCCATTTCCCTTGACAGTATAAAAAGTATGAAAAATATTTCCTTCAGCAGTAACAGCAAATGCTGGAATCTATTCCACTATTCTCCACATGGTCAGCCAGTTGTAAATAGCCTCTGCAAAATTAAGTTTTCCTCTTCTTTTCCTTCCTTTTTAATGCTAGTGCAACTGCACATTCTGGGCTACATACAGTTGCATACATAAAAGTTAATCCTTGATGGCTACACAACAGTTAAAAATGCCACCCCATAATCAATGGTATAGAAAGCCTGCAGGTTTCTATACCATTAGACATCTAGCAGCAGAGAGCAGAAAGCATGGCTTTTCCAAACATGCCTTAAAGTTTGGCAGTATGCTTTTTCTAAGTTGCTGCTGCTGTAAGAACTAGTGGGCCCTGCACATTTGCTAGGGTTGCAGGACCCCCATGAAAATGGATAAAAAATACAAATTAAAAAATCATGTTTTTTTAATCTGAGAAAACACCTCTCTAGGAATCTCTAGGTCTGCCGGTGTGACTCTATAGCCAACTTCTGGAAGAGTGGTGCTGGAGAATTATTATTATTATTATTATTATTATTTCTTACCCACCCCTCTGAGCGAGCAATCGAGGCGGGGTACAACATGTTAAAAAACTATACAGTTAAAATCCTCCAACATACCCACCTCCCTCCCCTTAAAACAGTATTAAACTAATCATGGTTAAAACAATCAAGATCGAAAATACATGAACTTTCAAATTCTCATATAGGCGGCTGGATAGGGGACGGGGGAGGGGGGACCTAGAGATTCCTAGAAAGAACATATTAATCAAATCTGC
Source organism: Urosaurus nigricauda (assembly GCA_034509955.1). NCBI lineage: Eukaryota > Metazoa > Chordata > Lepidosauria > Squamata > Phrynosomatidae > Urosaurus > Urosaurus nigricauda. The sequence continues at coordinate 109,968,249 of JAOEGL010000006.1, forward strand.
GAATTATCAGATCCACAAAAATCAAAGTCTCAAATGTAGAAGGCTGACTGTATAGCAAACACATGCAACAAAGAATCCCATACAACTTTCCAAAAGTGTTGTTTGTTTGTTTGTTTGTTTGTTTTTGTCCTGATTTTTACTGGCTTCAATTATTCTTTCAGCAGTACCAAGATATACCTAACTGTTTGTTAACCTGTAGATTAACAACTGTAAATCTGTAGATTAATTCTGTATCTATAAAATTATTCCAGGAGGCATCTTTATAACGGTACTGAGTTAGGCTGAGAGGTGTGTAAGTGCATCCCATACCAGGCTATGGAACTACTCGACAATATGGGTATCGACTTGTTAACCTAGCAATCCGACATCATGCAAACTATCTTTTGAATCACAAAAAGGAGGAGGAGGAGAGGACAAGAAGAGGAAGAAGAAGGACCAGTTTCATAAGGGACAGTTTCTAGAGTCCATATATCTACATTTTTTTCAACTAGGCGTGAATATGGGTTTATATGGATTTAAATCCACAAAAATGCATGCAAAAATAAAAGTCAGTTGGTCTTAAAGGTACTTCTACTTTCCTTTTCCCTATCCCCACCCCTTTTTCCTTTTTTTCTTGCTACATGGCTACTTCTCTGAAAACTGGTAGACATGACTATGACACTTATCTCAGAAGCACTCAAAGAAAAACTTGATATTCTTAGAAACAGTCCAGTTGTCTGGTGGTAGCAGGATGGCAACATTCATTAGCTAAAAGATGCTGGTATTACCATAGCCTTTAATTTCTGAAAATACAGAGTACTCATTTATCACTTACCTAATTTTCTTAAGTTATTAGCAGATATATGTTAAAAAGAAAAAAAATCACGCTACTCTGGGTGGAAACATTTATTGCCCTCAAGTGATTGCTGTTTTGTTTGTTTGTTTTCCTTTATTTTTTTAAACCATCTACCTGCACCAAACTAGGCATGTACTATGTTTACTATCTTTATGTTTGGCTGGCCAGTTTTATTCTATCTCCTTAAGAAAAGGCACATGGCTGTCAAATAAGTTTAAATTAAGCCATTCACCTTGTTTACAATACTCAGTGGAAATAAGGACGTGCAAAAGCACACATTTAAAAGAAGAAGAAGAACACTTCCCAAGCCATTAACAGATTTCCAGGAATAGAAAACATTGTTTTCATTTCAGGCTAAAGGTGCCTCATTATAGCTATCTGCTATTTAAGGCCCACTTTCCCCATAAACAGTTGGAAATGGGTTGCATGGTGGCTATTTGGGAAATAGCAAAACAAAAAGCAGGAAGCATTAGATCCAGAAACCCATGTTACAGCTGTCAGAAGTTGTGAACTGAACACACATGCACACCCAAGTAGTTAATGGATCGTGTTTCTTCCCCAAGTAAGTATGTATCATCTTTCTACCAAATATAGTAGGGGTCATTTCAATGTGACGCACTAGAAAAATATTGTTGGATTAAAAACCATGTTGGCTTGACAGATAACGACCAAATGCACACATATTGGCTGCAAGACAATAAATACTTGGAACTAGGAAAAAACTGGTCATCCAATAAGCAGCTAGGAACCAATAGCCACTATAGTACTGGTGGATGAAGATAAATGTAGGGTTTTGTCCCAATTCAACAGGCTCAGTGATTACCACCCGGGCAGACTGTACAGAAGAGATACATTCTCCAAGATGTGCTGCTGGTGATAACAAGAAGACACCTGATGATATTGCACACACACATGATGCACACACACAAGATGGGACCAGATACAGTTTCTGGTGAATATAAAGATTTGATGGAACAGAAGTCACAGTTATCATTACCAAAAAAAAAAAAAATCCTCACTTTACTCCAATAAAACAATCTCTGGACCTTTGAGCTTAACAGCGACCAGAGTTTACAACCTACCATGTCTCCTTGCCTCTTTTGCTCCCTTGCCTGGCTTTGTTTGGGCTTTTATAAAGAAAGGCACAGTATACTTATTCATGAAGGCAATAGAGTTAGAAGAGACCACAAGGGCCATCCAGTCCAACCCCCTGCCATGCAGAAATACACCACAAAAGCACTCCTGGCAGATGGACATCCAGACTCTGTTTAAAAACTTCCAAAGGCAGTGTATTCTACAGCTGGTCAGCATATTCCACAAGTTCTGACTGAAAATAGTATCACAAGAAACAAAATACAGGAAGTTATTCCTAATGTTTAGGCAGAATCATTTTTCCTGTAGTTTGTAACCATTACTCCATGTCCTAGTCTTTGGAGCAGCAACTTTGCTCCATCCTCAACATGACATCCCTTCAAATATTTAAACATGGCTATCATGTCACCCATTAAACTTTTCTTCTCCAGCAGCACAAATGGTGCCAGATACCATGTTTGCAACTTGCAATGAGGGAGAGAAAGAGTGCAGAAAATTAGTCCTGTTTTAGGGGGGAAATATGCAAGAATATAACTGGAAATAATCCCTTAGGTAAGACTCTAGAAGGCCTTTGGACAGTGGCCATTATATTAAACAGTTTTAATATGAAGTTGCATTATACTACAGTAGGGTTTTGTAGCAATTTGCAGTTATTCCTTAGACTGTTACACTGCAACTAATTCTCAATTACCTTTATAAAGACCGTTTTCCCTCGTGCATGCTCCTCCGTATTACAGTTTAATAGAGATACATTTTTCTCACAATTAAACTGTACTTCCTGTCACATTTTTTTGAAAACAGGCCTGAGGCTGACCTCCTGTGGAGTACTTACTCCTACTCATTAATTAGTTTAAGTAAAGATTTAAATAGCACCATTCATGCACTCAGTCTAATTTAGAGCTTTGTGGTGCCTTATCAAAGAGGTAGCAGTTTTATTCAATTATGGAATTATACATACACATACACAGTTCTGTTTCTGTCCTCCTCCCAATACAGTGACCTCTGGACTGTAACCTGCCTAGCACATACCTCATAATGAACTTACATTTAGCATTCACACTTGCTCCAGCCAACTGATCCCACAATCATTCTTTTTTAATTGGCTTAATTAGAATACAGGTCAAAGGCAGCCAGAAACACTTTGCTATAAAAATATAGTAAAATAATATAATATAACTAGTGAATTGCTAAACAGAGAGAAAAGCAACTGATTCTGTGTCATGATGTTTTGATACCCCTCTGTATCACCAAGGGAAACCTGTCTCCATCAAAGTCACATTGCATGTGGCCACCGTGGTTTCTTCCTCTATTAGCATATTTTAGGGATTGTATCAGAAACAGGGCAAAGGCAACCTATTTTTAAAATCCCCCAAAGTAATTAAATCAAGGTTAAAAGCACTCAACTGCCTTAATTAGAGAAGATGGAAGTTGCTAGATGAACAGAATGGATTTCTGTATTCCATAATTAGAACAGATTAATGGTCTTAATAGGGTTACATCCAAGCATGTCATGGTCACTGGAATAGGTCAGTTGAGTAATATTATTTTATTAAATAGTATATGGATTCACATTGCCATTATATTTTAACCCTTGGCACAGTACTTATTGGTCATTGTTTCTTGTGTTCTTTTTGACTTGCTATACTTCAAATCACATAAAGCCAAATCAGCATTCAATTGAACAGATGGTGACGGTGATGATGATCTCATGGGAAAGAAAATCTGGGCGCTCTCTTTACGGAAGACTTTTTTCACAACTTCTTCCAGAAAATGCTGGTCCAGGGTTGTAACTTTGCAAAAGATTCTAACTGTGGACATCAAATTACAATACGGAACCAAAATGGAAGACAGAGAGCATAAAGCTGAAATATGAGCATGACGTCATTCAAGTACTGACCGAAAATAGTATTACAAGCAGAAAATTACTTATGCACTTCTAGATTGCACTTATCTAACTACATCATGTCATACATTTCATTATGTTAACCCTTGGTCAAATATTGAACTGTTTCAGTCCTCTTGGATCTCTAAATTCCACCAATGATTTTGGCTATAAGGATGGGAATCTTTTTATGAAAGACACTAACACCAACTCCAAGAGACATAACTTCTGGACAGTCTTTGTTCATTAAATATCATGCTTTTTTAAATATTCAGACACAATTATCAATACTGTCCCTTAATCCCAGTGTGCCCTTCTATAACCAGAGTCCTTAAGGTAAGGCACAGTTCTAATTTAATTGGATGCGGGATATCTTTTATTATAAATACAAAGCAATCTGGAAACAGGATTTTGGCATCCAAAAAACTGTTTTGTATGTCTTTTGAAATGATTTCTTCCAGCCTCAGAAATGAAGGGGGGAGCACAGGGCAACTTGTAAACTCATAGAAACTAGTGTGAAAATAATATTATTAATCAAATAAGGACATGCTAATAGTCTTCTCAGCCAAAGTTAAACAACTGTGCCCTTTCAGATGTTGACTACAGCTCCCTACCATCAGCCCTAACTAGCATAGCCAATGGTGAGGGACTATGGGAGCGTCAATCCAAAAACACTGGTGAGCCACACTTGTCTACCCCTGTGTGAAGGGACCTGCCTTATATGCCTTGCTTTTACCTTTGCCTCACAGAAGGTCCCTGGTCACTGAAACAAATTGTTGCTGACCACTCCCAAACTATTAAACATTGCATTTGTCACAGAGAAGTTCAGGTTATTCAGAGTGAAGGCCAGTGCATGCCATTTATCAATCACATCATGATGTTAGCTATCTAGAAACAAATCAGTTACTAAGTGAGTGTTTGCAGTCTCTGCAATGAGCTAGGGGGTGTCTGGATATTATACTCCTACTCTGGGAGTCTCTCGGTCCTTGGACATGAAGGATTGTTTACCAATATCTAAGTTAAAATGTGTATTTATGTTTTACCTTGAGAAGACAATTAATGTAGCAGCAATTAGCCTCATCCATAGAGCCTGGAAAAGTTGCTTATTTGGGCTACAACTCACAGGTTCTCCCAGCCAGCACAGCCAGGGGATTCTGGCTGTTGTAATACACTCCCTCAGAGTGTAGTGGAGTCTCCTTCCTTAGAGGTCTTTAAGCAGAGGTTGGATGGCCACCTGTCGGGGATGCTTTGACTGGGAGTTCCTAAATGGCAGGATTCTATGATTCTATGACACCTGCCCTGCTTTTACCCTTTTGACACGCTCCCAAGGGTCTTCCCCAAATTAATTCACTATCTTAGGTAGTGTGCTTATCTTTGTTTTTAATGTCTAGAATTTACTCAGACAGATGATGATGATGATGATGATGATGATGATCCCTTCCCAGCCTTCCCCTTCCCAAGCTAAAATGCAATTAAATCATCTCAATTAAAACAATAAAAATACGCCCACATGCCCGATCCAGCGCTTTGCCATCTATAAAAGAAATGGCCAAATGCCACTCCTTTTACCGCTGGCAAAAAACTGCCTTTTCTGCAGCAATGGTGGTGGCTTTTCACTAATTCTTTGGCACAGTGCATCTAAATGCTGTGCCAAATAAACAGTGTGATGCCACCAGCCATATGGTTGAGCATGCAGTCACCATGCCCCCACTCCAGCCTGATGCCGGCGTTTAGTGCCGGTCTGTTTAGTCTATTACATTACATTATGGTTACTTTATTATAACAGTTGCAAACTTATCAGAGTTTCATCTATACTAACTTAAGCACATTTCCTCTCCTAGTCAGAATCTTATCTGACCATACTGAGACCCTTTGTCTCTCTCTCTCTCTCTCTCTCTCCATCTTCCCTACTGGCTCGTCAGAATACCTCCCTGAATCTCTGTAAGGCCCAGTCAGATTCCCTATCTAACTCTTACTCAAGAACTCTCATTGAAGAACTCTCCCATTCACTCACTCCTGCAGCAACTCCCTCAGAGTCTGACTGAACTGTGACTGGCTGCCCAGTGACTCCACCACAGCTAGATCTAAATATTGTTATCAGCAGAACAAAAGTGCTATGTGTCTGTTATATATTAGACAGTCTGAAGATCATGCCTGAAGAACAGTCAAAAGTAAAATTGATGTACTTGCTCATATTCAGGTCTGCATGCAGTTTTTTTCTAGATGGCATATAGGATTGACCAGCATGTTACTATCATAATAGAGATGCAACCTGCAAACTTGATGCAGCTTGCAACAATTCACTCCCACAACCTACAGGTGAAACCAGCACTGTGAGAATGGGCAGCTCTTCTCCTCTGTCCCCCCTGCAGCATACTAAAAATCTGCTCTCCCCACTCTCCAGAGAATGCACAGAGAGATAATTTCCATGGGAAAGGGGGAATCACCTTATTCCCTGTTTCCTGCTGCCAGAATCCATTCTTAGTAGCATGACACAGCTGGATTCCTGCCATAAACACCACCAGGATTTATGGGTGACAGACTTTATATATATATATATATATATATATATATATGTTTATTTTGTGAGTTGCTCTCTCAGGCCAACATGATGCACTCCAGGAGATGAAAAGCTCTCGGGGCAACCTAATGAAAGCAAACACAATAGAACTGATTATGAAAGTAATAACCTCATTTAAAAGCATGCATTAAAAGTAGCAATAAAAACATTTTAAAAGCTGAAGATAACCATTAAAGCAGCATGGAAGAGGGCAATGTTAAAATGGAATTTCAAAAGGTATCATGAAGAGTAAAAAAAACAAACAAACATGATGATGATGATGATGACGACGATGACAACAACAGTGACAACAATTTTGACAACTATAACTCCTACCACTCCAAGAGAATTGAAAGGCCTGCATCTGAAGCTATAAGGAGTCTGTGTAGTCAAAGGCTTTCTCAGTGTCCATAATTTTATGTGGATTTTCCAGGCTATATGGTCATGTTCTGGAAGAGTTTATTCCTGAGTTTCACCTGCATCTGTGGTTGGCATCTTCAGAGGGTGATACCCTCTGAAGATGCTAGCCACAGATGTAGGCAAAATGTCAGGAATAAACTCTTGCAGAACATATAGCCTGGAAAACCCTCAGAAAACTATAAGGAGTTTCATTACATGGTGTATTCAGAACAGGCAATTAGTGCTAAATAGGAAGGCAGTAAAACACCAACAACAAAAACAACAACATTTGACAATGTGCTCAGTGGTTACAATGTTTGACTAAGATTGAGAAGACCAAGTTTCAATTATCTATTCACACATGAAACACTCAGGATTATCTGGGCCAGTCTCTAGTTTTGTGCTTAGCCCAACTCACAGGGCTCTTCTGATGATATTAAAGGGAATGGGGAAAGCCATGTATGTTACTGGAGGAAAGATGGACTTTGAAAACAGTCAGCCCTCTGTTTTCACGGGGGATCTATTCCAGACTCCCCCTCGAAAATGGAAACTCGCAGATATTCAAGCCCCATAGGCTTGAATGGGGCATGTGCCCGCGAGCGGCTACAGGTACGTACCTATGGTGTGTGCCTCATTTAAACCCCCTCTGTTTGTTCCTCGCAAGTAAGCAAGGGTCACAGATCTAAAGGCTCTGCAAATGAAGGGGCAACTGTACAAGAAATACATAATCTGCTATAAGATTTCTGTGCATTACTTGGACACCTACAGCCACAAAGGGAACCAGACTGGCAGTATCAAAATTCCTTTAAGTAACAGGAGCAGGTTCTCGAACCCCCAAATGAGTTAATAAAGCTCCTTTAGGTACCATAAATTTCCATGAAGACAGTGAAGAAAAGCTTGCAGTATGAAGACAGCAGGTGTATTTCTTTGCATACACTGGGAAATCATATATGTCATTTTGCTGTCCTCTATGGAAATGTAAAAATTACATTTGAGGTTCTTGTTAAAGAACAAAGAAAATTCCATTTCTGTACTAATGGAATCCATCCATGAATGTACAAAGATACTGGTCACATTTTGTGTGTCAAACTAAGCCATGTTTTATGTTATCCATAGGTGGTTTTTTTTTTTTTTTTTTTTTAAATCACCACAGACAGAGAACAATTTCTGGTCTGTTTCTGTCATTTGCAGTTTCAGGATTGGCAACTGGATCAAAAAAGGTCATGGATAATTGTTATTTCCTGGCTGGAATGGGCCAAACTATGAGTTCTAATTGTTGTGAGCAGCTGGGTAACGAACCATTGTTTGTTCCCAAAGAAAGGGAAAGGGGAGAATGCAACAAACTACAAAGGTGCATACCCACCAAGGTTTCAGTACATCTATATATCCAGATTTTTTTCCCTTGGGTAAGAGCAAAAAGTCTATTATAATTTTTAATAAATTAATGCTTTCTGGTTTAATGGTAATGAATAGTCTTTTGGATGCTTGAAAGCTTTTTACTCTTAGTGCTGCTATGGGGGCAGAGTCGGAAAAAATGAACAGTATTTAGTAGAATGCCTGCAAGACTTGTTTGCAATATGTTAATGTATGTTATTACAATGTTCATTAGCTCAACAATAATTGTAGTCATTTTGATTCCTCAAACCACAGGCAACATTTTTTAAAACTGCTTGTCAAAGGAAAAAATAAAGATCACTCATGTTTGGCCATTGTAGCTTGTGGTTAATATCAAATTAAGCACCATGCACTCAATATTAAGACTTAAAAAAAAACTACCATCTTGTTTCCTGATAATGTCCTGAGCTTTAAAAACATACAAAAAGGTCAAAGTTGAACTGTATGTGTTTCATAAGCTCAGGCCTACATGGCAGCTTCACTATTGGCATACAATTCACATATAATTAAGTTCAAACATTGGCATGCAATTCACATTTAAATTAAGTTCAGATGGAAGCACCACTGGAGCAATGGGATTTGGATATTTCCCTCCCTTCCCTCCCTCTTTATCTCTGCGAGGCTGGGAAAATGATGAAGCCAGATACCGCTAGGCCGCACAACCAGGAAAATGGCCACACCAGCCGGGGCAAGGCCTTGCCGGCTGGAAGAACACTTTGCCTTGACCAGAATGGCCTTGCCTCAGCTGGGAAAACATCTAAGCCAGCCAAGTCAAGGCCGTGCCAGCCAGAAGAAGCCCTTGCCTCGGCTGGCACACCTTCTTGCAACCAGCACATCCTTGCCTCAGCCAGGAAAATGACTGCACCAGCCAGGGCAAGGCCAAGCTAACTGGAAGAAAGCATTGTCTTGGCCGGTGAAGCCTTCTTCAGGATGGCACAGATTTGCCCTGGCCAGAGCAAGGCCATGCCAGCTGAGAAAATGGCCATGCCATCTGGGGTAAGGCTGCGACAGCCAGAAGAAGCACTTGCCTCAGCCGGTACAGTTTGCTTCAGCGGGCGCAGCCTTCTTCCAGCCAGCGCAGCCTTGCCTCAGCCACAGCAAAGCTGTTCTGGCTGGGAAAATGGCCATGCCAACTGGGGCAAGGCTGAGCGAGCTGGAAAAAGCCCTTGCCTTGGTTGGGGCAGCCTTCTTCCAGCTGGCACAGTCTTGCCCTGGTCAGAATAAGGCTGAGCCAGTAGGGAAAACGGACATGTTGGCGGGTACAAGGCCATGCCAGTTGGAAGAAGGCCTTGCCTCAGCCATTGCGGCCTTGCCTCTGCTAGTGTGGTGTTACCTTGGCAAGGCTGCACCAGCTGGGAAAATGGCCATGCCAGCTGGAGGAAAGCTGCACCAACTGGAGAAAGGCCACACCAGCCATAAGGAAAGAGAGGGAGGAAGGGAAGGAAGGGAGAGAGGGAGCTACGGGCTTGCCATTCGCAAGTAATCAAAACCGTGAGTGGCAAGTCCACAGATATGGAGGGATGACTGTATTTAATATATACCATTTACATTATGAATTTGGCCCAGATACCTAGCTCAGTTTTCTGTAACCAACCAGACACTCCTGGAAGGCTCATAGGCAGGACATGTGGGCAGTATCCCATTCCACTTCTACTTCCCAGTAACTCTCATTAAAGTGCCATGCTGGCCCTGATCTTTAAAACATTATACAGTGATCATGAATAGTAGCACTTTGATAGCCTTATGCACCCTGAATATGTCTAGCATCCCCCTTTAAAGCTAATTTGGTCATTATCAAGATATCTTGTAATAATGAAAAATAATTTTTACTAGCTACAATTATAGCTGAGTTAATGAACATCATAATATATATTAACACATATTACCAAAAAGGCTTGCAGGCATTTTATTAAATGCTTATCTTTTTTTCCCAACCTACATCCCACAGCAGCTTTTAAAGTTTGTATTAGTACAAATGTTTTCCAGCATCCAAAAGACTATACATTATGGGCCATCTTATGGGTTGGAAGTTGGTATGTTCTTTGTTTTGCTTTTCTCATCTCATCTATTTTTCCTTTTCTGATATTTCATTTGTAGTTTGTGAGCCTGATGCAGATTTACAATATTTTCTAGTTTCATTGATCTGTTAAGCCTTTCTCACATCCTTTTTCCTCTGAAGAGCAAGAACAGGGGTTTTTGTTGGTTGGTTTGTTTGTTGGTTGGTTGGTTTTTGTTTTAGGGGGATTGGTTACACAAGGTCTGCCAAGTCCACAAAAACAGCCTGGGGAGATCACCCTTACTTTTAACTCCACACCTTTTGAATTTACAGGAATGAAATATAAACAGCAAGAATCAAATACAAAAAACTTTTTAATTTATTCACTTATAAGAAGAAAAGGCCCATCACTATACATATCCTGGCCAGTGGCGTTAGAAAAGGAAGCTCTTTGTAACATGGAATAAACTTCCTCACACTCCTCAGACTTCACAAAGAAGACAAGCTAAGTTTAATTGCCAAAAGGTGGGATTGCCTCTTTTGTACACTTCAGCAGTGCTTGCCTGAGAATTTCCAGTGGAAGCCAAAAATGTATGCTTTCAAATTGGGTACATTTGTGTGCATGTGTTAATCAGATACATAATTACAAAACCAAGAGAGTGTGTAATCTGCACTCCATACAAGGGCAGAAGAAAACATAAAACAAAAAAAATTAAAGGCTCCTTAGAATTACATGAAGTCACTATTGTTATGTTTATTCCTATATCTAATTAATAAAAAAATAAAAGGAGATCTGGGTTGAGACATAATACTCCCCCTAAAACAACTTGCAATCAATTAACACTGTCAGCAGTTAAACTCAATTTTCTCCCCTGCATGTGGAGGTGAATGCACAGAACAGATTGATAATTCCCATTGAGAGTGTGGCTAAGTGTTTCTAAGCAACCTTCCTCCATCATCTTCCGTGACAAAAACAAGAGAAAGAGTTTGAACTGCAGTCTGATGGAGCTATGAATACTAATGAAAAACCAAAAGCAGAAGGCTTTGTAACTGACTTCTGAACCAAGGATAGAATATCAGACTTCTGTTCTTTTTTAAAAAATAGATTAACGATGGACCATATTAAATAGCTATGTAAACATAACCAGATAGGGAAATTTTCTTTTCAAAGCTTCATCAAATGTTAGTTATTCCATCTGTTAATGAATCTGTTCTTCAGTTCCAACCTGTGTTCCAAACTGGCTTGGAACTGAATTTTCACCAGATTTTCCTTCACAATAGATGCTGTCCTCAGGGGATTCCCCCAATCCATTTTCAAAGGAAGGTAACAAAACCTCAAGTTTTAAACCAAATCTTGAGCCTCTGAACCTCCCTAAATGGGCATGAATTCTCCCTTTAAGCCAAAATGTCTTTTTTTTTCCTTTGACCTCATCCATTTTGGGATACCCACGAACCTCTGTAAAAGAATCATTGGGGTGAAACAGATGGGCAGGAAAAAGTGGCTTGAGGCTGCCTTTTCTGAAGTCACATTGAAACCCCACCAAGTGCACCGCTAGCTCCCAAGACAGCTGGAGTGCTCATGGTCATGACCACATGGCATGGCTTCAAGCCAGGAAGCAGTGGAAAAAAGATGCTTCTTTTTGAAACAGCTTTTCTCTGCATAAGGACACTTTTCTGCTGGCTTCAAGGCATGTGTCATCTAAACACCACACCTTCAAGCCAGCCTGAAAGCACCACTTTTTGCCTGTCTGTTTAGCCCCAATGTCTCATGTAGATTAAGAGATTCCACGCTCAAGATTTAAAGCATTTGGGGTCCATGAATGGCTGAAAATATAGAGAGATGTAGCATATTGGCTAACAATCAGGAACTCACACTACAGCTCTTCCAAGAACTCACTAAGCAGCCTTAAGCATCTCTCATCATCTTTATTGTTGTGTGCCTTCAGGTTGTTAGCAATTTATGGTGACCCTAAGGCAAACCTACTGTGGGTTCTTGACAAGTTTCTTCAGAATGGGTTTGCCACTGTTAACCTTTCATGCTGAGAGAGTGTGACTTGCCCAAGGTCACCCAACAGGTTTCCATGGCCAAGTGGGGATTCAAACCCAAGTCTCTCAGAGTCCTAGTCCAATATTCAAACCACTATACCAGTCTGGCTGTCACTCTTCTCTAATAATAATAATAATAATAATTTATTGCCCGTTCCTCTGTATCCAATCGGATCCAATCATCATCTACCTAAATGTAATACATCTGTATAACATCTTTAATATTAGGGAGGGGAGAATAATAACACTGTCTTATTCCACAGGATTACTGTAAAACATTTGCTTTTATGTACTGTATGAGCTTTCAAGTCACCTGATGGCTTATGATGATCTCATTAATTATATGGGGTGTTCTTAAGCAAGGAACACTCAGCAATATTTTGTCATTGCCCTCCTCTGAAATATAGCCAACAGTACCTAGGATTGCTTGGCGATCCCCCATCCAAGTACTGACCAGCACAGATTTAGTTTCCAAAATCAGACAGGTTCTTGTGCCTCTGGGGTATTTAGGCTCTGTTCAACTATATGCATAATTTAGACTCAATGCAATATGAAGCACTCTGGGCATATAAAAGGTGTACACAAATATTAAATACTGTCTATGAAACAATTCTGGAGATTTAATGCAAAAGTGTTCCAACAGAAACTGTTACCACTTGAGTAAAAGTATGCCCTCTTTACTTCTCACTGCTCTTCATTTGGTCAAAACCACAACTGTTCATACAAAAAAAAAAAAAAAACTTGAGAAAATGCTTACACATAAAGTAAGCCTTTAAAAATAGTCAAATATTTTATTTTATATTAGTTTAAAATTATATTTTTTTAAAAAAAAATCCCCCTTCAGTTTAGTTTGATTTTGATTTCCTTTGGATTAAATTTGAGGAAAGGGTAAGAGTTTTGAAAAGTCAATAGGCAGAATATTCTGAAGTATCCATTGTATTTTTGTCAGTATATTATTTTGAGTTGGACCTGTACTATGGAAAATTTTCCTTTCCATCTAGATGAAGAGCAGGTAAGAAGGACTGATCTGCACACACATGTTCTGTATTCAGGAATGTACCACAATTTTGGAAAGTTCATGTCATCACATGGACCTAGTTCCTGGAAGGATGTAAGTGAAGACTCAGCTGACTTTTAACCCTGGATTAGAATCAAGAGTTGTAATTACAGTGTAAGGACAGAAGCTATTCAGAGAAGCTAAACAGACCAGCCAAAAAGGCCAGTGTCGAGGTGGAATGGGGGTGTCGCAGCTGCCAACTCCATCCCCAAGCTGCCATCACACTGCCTGCCTGCAGTGAAGCATTGCAGTGCTCCAGTGGTGCAGCAACTACATGCCGCATGCCAAAAGGAATGCCAAAAATGCCACAGCAGTGGCAAGGGCGCCTTTTTTCCAGACAAAAATTGCTGCTTCTTTTTGGCCTGGAAAAATGCTGGATCAGGGCCATGTTGGCATCCAATCCAGTGCTCAAGCAGGTGGCATGATGCCACCCCTTTAGGACCATCTGTTTAGGCCCAGAATTTGTTTATGTAGCATGTACTAAAGCTGCACTCTAGAAGCCTGTAATCCTGTCTCACTCTCCAAGAACTAAAATAATGTAGATTTGTCCACCTGAATTCCTAGACATATGAAAATAAGGATATTATCATGCTTCCTTTTTTAGCCTATGTATATATCCATATGAATCCTGAAAAAGAATCCCAGTGCAGAGACATGTCTTCAAATATTTGCAGTCCCATAAACCATGCATCCTTTTGCTTACTTGGGACTTCTTCCCTGCCCACCACCCCCCAAAAAACAGAGGAGAAGTTCCAAGTAAGCAAAATGCTCAAATATTTGCAGTCCCATAAGCCATGCTCATCAAACACCTAATGAATTTGTCTCCAGGGACAGACTTTGATAATCGGGCTATAAATCATCCACCCCACTCAAGACAATGTGTTGCTTGCTTCATCGAATGCTCACAAGCAGGAGTGATATAAAATGTCAGCTTCTGAAGCCCATCTTAATTCATACTTACTATAATGCAGGAAAAACAAATGCAAAGATTGCACACACACAAACACACCACAAAGCTCTAAAAAAGAACAAAATATACATTAGTAAACAGATCAATTAATACAAGAAAACATAAGGGATTTCATAAGGGGAAGTCAGTTTGTGATATTACACAGAAAGCAAGTATTAAATAATTTCTGTTGTGTTTGTGGTAGTGATTGGCTCAGGCTGTTGCAACACTATGGAATCTTCCCAAGCATTTAACCCCATGAAACCCTTTTCAGTATACAAAATAGGCAAAACACCATCCAGTTACAGCTCGTGCAAGGTCTTACAGATGAATAAGTTTGTTTTCAGTGTCTTACATACATTAAGCTATACAGCTGCATGAAAATCCACAGGCATTTCTGTACACAATTTTCTCTGATTTGCCCATTTTTGTACACAATTTTTCAACATAATTTTAGATCCAACACTTGCATCACAAAATTCAGAGCAACACAGAACTGGAAGAATATTGGAAGGATAACTGCATATTAGACAAGAAGTTCCAATAAGATTGGTACACTAAAAAATGGGGACTGGATTATATTCTCTCCCAAATCTATAGTCTATGGACTTACTTACTAATTTCCCACCTTGTCCCCAGAACAGGAACTCAAACAAACACTTGGAAAAATCAAAATAGATATATCAATAAGCACATATCCATGAAAATATACAAAATATTAAAAAGTATTCAGAGAGCAAAGAGAACAGAACAAAGAGCAACATAAAGCATATCCATTAAAAAAAGGAATAAAAATACCACAGCACACTTTTAAAAGTCTTTTCCTTAGAAACAGTTAAAGGGGCAAGCTGAATACTGGGTTGAGGTGCCAGGAGATAGGAAAGACATGTGAAAAACAATCCAAACTAAAACGCTAAGTACAACACAGTAATGAAGGTCAAAAACTGGTCACTACCAATCCTGCAGCTACAAATTTGTACTTGACTTTGATCCAACAAAGACCGGAAGTAGTTCTCAACTTGAAGCCATTTCCTTTCTACTTCATTTCCCTTCATGCCTCAAATGCTTCACACACAACTGCACTCATGAAAACTGATCTTGAAGGACTTTATTAAAATCCTCTCTCAGAGTTTCTCTCTTAGTAGCCACTGTTGATCGAAATCAGGATAAGATGAGCGAGGGAGCCTCATGCGTAAGTTCCAATTAGGATCTAATCAACAACCGCTGCTTCATACAAATTTGATTTAGAGTGGCTGCAAAAGAGATGGCAAAAAAGGGCTTACTACTAGCAAAATGATGGTGAAACTTAACAATTGAAAAGTGGGGTTTTCCTCTCAAAATATCAAATTTCTAGTGCTCTGAGAAATTCTCCCATAATTAACTGAACATATTTGCTAAAAGAAATTTTTACTCTTTTATTTTGCAAATTTAGTATAAGAAAAAGGTATCATTTTCAGTACATTTAAGAACAACAGATGTTTTCTATGAACAATTTGCTGTTCATCTAAGCATCCTCATATTATAACTTTGTGTACGCACAGAGGCTGAAATCATCTTGATTATGCCCAACTAGAGTAGGCCCACTGTGCCAATTCTTGAACAGTAAGTCAACACTATTAAAGTGATTCAATAGCTCTAGTTGATATTAGAATTTAGGCCAAATTGCGTATTCTACAACCCATCTAAAACAAAGCTAACTACTCAACTCATGAACATATTGCCCATAGAAGTTTCCAGCTGCTAAGGCAGATTGTTGCAGGATAGCAAGAGTGGTTTCTTGTCAATCTGTTGGGTTCTGCATTTAGGAACATAGTCTGGGATGACTGTGCACACACACGCACACACACACCTGCAAGTCACTTGTCTACTTATGATGACCCGATGAATTCCAGGGGGTTTTCTTTGGCAAGAAATACTAAGAGGTGGCATTCCCACTTCCCTCCATTAAAATACAGCCTGCACTAGCACCTCATATTCATTGGTGGTCTTCCATCCAAGAACTAACCAGCTGAACCTGCTTAGCTTCAGAGGTCAGATAGCATCTGGTGACTTTAGGGTATTCAGGCAAACAGTAACATTGATAAATTTCTGACATAATTCTTAAAACATATTGCTTACTCCAAAAATTTTGATTAAGGTGGGTCATTTGAGCATGCACGTCATTATCATCTGGGAGTCATTTTTGTTTTCTTATGTCTCCTTTTAAAATGAAATTCAAAGAGCTGTTTGTAACACTGGGCTTCCACTTAAGACAAGAGCTAAAACACTCAGACCAGAGCCAAATACAGTGAGGAGATGTCTGGATCGCCACTCCTCACTGTAGTTGGAAGGGGAAAACAGCCACAATAGTCTGGAAAAGAGCAAATGGCCATTTAGAAAGAGATCTGGACACGAAAATTTTGATGAGCTGTCAAAGTAAAATGAAGCCATGGCCCTTGGAGTCCTGGCAGTCATTCAAGGCATGGCTGTTGCCTGTCCCTGGTATACTACAAAAGATGCCAAATAAACAGGGTAACATTTTCCAATATGTGACCCTTTGTCAATTTAATCTAAGCTTCCAGAATTGGGGGAGAGAGTTTGTCTAGTTCCAGGTGGCCATGCAGATGGCCAAATATGGATGGTCACACCCCATAATATTCAATCACAGCATCATGCAAATAAGCACATCAGTGCATCCATGTGCACATATAATATAGGGTATGGTGTTCTGCAGGTGGTCATACCAATGGATCATCACCTCACTGATATGATCAGTCCACTGTATAAAATGTCAAGGCAAAGTAGAACAGAACAGTAATTTCTGTCCAAGTCATGTCCTAGGAAAAGTCTGTGTTAAAAGGAGATATCTTAAAGTGACCCACAAAAGTCTATGGACACCTGTCTCATGTGTCTAGCCGTGGGATGGAGCAGTGTTATATATCAGCATTGGGCCCATAAGATACGCAAGCACACCTATCTTTTCTCACTGTCAAAATTTCTTTGAAGCCATATAAAGTTTATCAGAACTAAATAAAGGATCTGATAAACTGGACTGAACATCATCATCAATTGATACTTGTCATATTTAAATATATTTTTTCACCCTGTTAACTGTTAAAACAAACATACATGTTCCCTTTTTAATAAATTCTTCATTCATCATTTCTGATTCTATTGGTATTAAATACTGAAAAGTAATGTTTGGTGAATAAATCAGAGACCAAAAGATAGTGGGTAACAAAGTGAGTGAGTGGGAAGAATACGTGGGCATGATCAACTTCATATTTCCCTATAGTTACTAATATGTACCAACATACATGAAGCAAAATCTCTTATTAGAGTCCTCCATCAGACACATAATTCCTATTTATAATACAGACTGTTGTGTATCATTTGTAATCACCAATTTAGATGATAAAAAACCCTCAAGCACTGAAACCAATAAATCACAGAATAGCTTAGAGCTATTAGAAAACATTAATTCTATTCCCAAAGCTAAATTACATTTCACAATTTCTGTCAATAGGCTTGGATGAAACATTGAGATGATTAATGCTTTATCAAGAGACTGCACACAGGCTGGGGAAAAAACAAGGTTGCCAATTAGGATGTACCTCTAGAGCCATGTTTTCTGAGCAGGTAAAAACCTGATAGAGTTGTCACTGGCACCAGGAAGCATTATTCTGACAAAAGTTAAAACATTTATTTGAAACTAATTCCACTAATCAACTCAAAATATGAAGACTAAGATAGGATGCTGAAAATCCTGGCTTTGCTGACTCCATCTCTAAAGTGTACACAACCTACAGTGTATCCCAGGACAAAGAGAAAGGTGTATTATTGCACATCTCCGAGTTCACTGAATGAGCACAAACCTTCTCATTCCTATTCAAAAGAATTCAGAGACATAGTCATGGTAATCTGGAATATCAGTATGCAAAGGGATCTTCAGCTTTGAGACTGCGAAGGAAGTTGTAAACTTTGGAGAGATGGCCTACTTCTTCAGATAGAGGGAAGTAGGAAGACCTTTATAATCAAGTCTATGAAAGCTTATGCTACAACATCTTTTGGACAGTTAGCCTCAAAGGTTATTCAACAAAGGCCATCCTTATGGAGTGTCCCAGAATGCTGCCAGCACCCACACAAACAAACGCTCATAGTGATGGCTCAGCGAGGAAAACAAACTAGGCAGCTGACAGACAGACCTTTCAATAGTCCAAGTGAAGCAAACCACAAACGAAAGCCAGGGTCAGGATACCAGAAATCGCAGAAGTCAGAATAGTCCAAGGTCAGGGAAGCCAGAAGGTTTGGAGTAGTCAAGTCCATTCCAAGGTCATAGGTTTAGGGCTAACAAAGATTCAAGAAGCACAGAGTTCTAGGAGCCAACGCTAACTGCAACCAATATGAGGGATCTGCAATAAACTCTGGCAAAGAGTCGGCATTCTCCAGCTGCCTTAAATCAATGAAGCACTCCCTTGTCCCAGCTGTTACTTATCTGCAGAATGCTTGTCTGCAAGTCTCTTATATCTCCATAAACAAGCCTTTGCAGCCCTCCTTTGGCTAAAGTAAGGGATCTCCATGCTTTGTTCTTCCACTGGGGCAACCCTAGGCTGCTGAGCGTCTGGAGGGGACCCCACAGAGCTAAGGTCTGGCTGAGCCTCAATCACTGGGGCTGGAGGAACAGAGCTGGGATCCAGCAGGGTAGAGCTGGGGCCTATCTCAACCTCAGGTGGTATCTGTACCTGAGGGTCCAAGTCCTCCTCCTCGTCCTCCTCCTCACGGCTGGCAATTACATGGAGGCAGATATGTACTCCACCTTGCTCTTTAACATTATTCCATGAGCAAAGTCAAATCCCATTCCCTCATAGAACTTTGATTCATCAATTTATACTATTTTATTTATTTATTTATTTTTATTCTCAGATTGCTTTTTCTAATTTTATGCATTTTAGTAACTGGACTTCAGGGCTTTTTGTTTTTAAAGAAATACAGAAATTTTCAAAATAAGTAATGAATTAAAGTACAGCCGACCCTCTTTCACAGGGGATCTGTTCCGGAACACACACACACACACACACAAACAGAGTTTTGCATATATTCAAGCCCCATTGGCTTGAATATAGATACACGGCTGCAGGTGTGCACGTGTGCCTCAGGCATGTGTCCCATTATTTCCCCCTTCGTTCGTCCCTCACACATAAGCAAGGGATGCAGGTTTGAAACCTGCAAGAACAGTGGGAAGACTGTAAAGAAACAGAAAAAAAGAAGAAGATGAGACAAGGAATGAAGAATCTGATATGCAACCTCCCCTTGACTCTGCCTGGAGTAGTGAAATTCACTGGAAGTTACCCTGGGATCTGCAGTAGAACTGTTGCATAAACAAAGTCATGTGGATGTTCATTTGAAAGAACATGTGGAATCACATGAGAAAAGTCACAATTCTTCTATACATAGAAAATAATGAGCTAGAAGAAACAGCCATTTTTACCACCAAAATAACGGAAAACCTTACCATATATATAATAAAAATAATATGCTCCTTTGAAATGGAAAAAAAAAAACTAAGAAAGCTGACAACAATAACTTCGCAAATATTTTTAATAAGATATAAATAATAACTTGCAGAGACTATTGCTTTCCCATCTACTGGGCTCCCATAAATCTTTCTCTTTTTTAAGTTCCCAACTGGCTTTCTTTTAGAAAACCATTAGAGCTTCACAAAACAGATGCCCAAAGCTTATTTATACTACAATACCGCCCAAGAATGAAATAAACTTTTTATGACCTGAAATTTGAGCTTTTAACAACATCTGTGCTTTTCAAAAAATATATGCTGACTTCTTAATCACAAAGAGAGTAACAGTCTTTTGAAAGGGACTATCTGCCATTAAGTACGTATTAGTGGCATTATGTTAAAATGATTATATGTTTATTTAATTACAACCCACTCTACATGGCAGTTCATGCAGCCTGTCTCACAATTAATCATGATTAGTGAAACCTGCGGCACAAGAGTGGAGTAAGCACAGGCTTACACAATATAGGAACTTTAAGGTTCTGTTTTGTCTCCATTCCAGTTATCAGATCCCCATCAATTTGCAGCCAGGAAGAACATTTAGACAGTAGGGCAATACTAAAGTGGCATGGTTAGTGAGGAACCCAATCACCATCAACAAATGTTACTTCTACTTAAAAAACAAGACTGAAACTGTATGTATATACTGTTCCATTTTACATGATTGTTGTTGTTGTTGTGTGCCTTCAAGTCATTTCCAAGTTATGGCAACCTTAAGGCAAACCTATCACAGGGTTTTCTTGGCAAGACTGTTTCAGAGCAGGTTTGTCCTTGCCTTCCTCTGAGGCTAAGGGAGCATGCTTGCCCAAAGTCACCTGATCAGAGATTCAAACCCAAGTCTCCCAGAGTCCTAATCCAACACTCAAACCCATTAAACCATGCTAGCTCTCACATTTTATATATTCACCTCAAACAGTATCATCAGCACAATAACAGGAATAACCATAATGGTGCACCCCAGTAGGAACCTATGATAGATTATTTTATTTTTTTGCAAGGTTTGTTCAGAGAAGGTTTGCCATTGCCTTCCCCTGAGGCTGAGAGCATGTGATGTGCCCAAGGTACCCAGTTGGTTTCCATCACTCAGCAGGGATTCAGAGTTGTAGTCCAACACTCAAACCACTACACCACACTGGCTCTCACTGGACAAATGGCCTACTCAATATTTTTCAAGTAGTTTTCTTTAGGTTCACAGAAAACATGCATGTGTGCATGTGGACACCTGTACTCCACATTCTTTCTGCTAAATTCATGATAAATAGCATCCTTTCAGACTCTGCAGGAGAAATGATGTAAATGCAAATTTGTGGGCCACATCTGTTCTTTCAAAGCTGTATTGGAAGCCCTCAAGAAGACTCCCAAACAACCTCTCCAAAATGGGCAAAAAAGAATATATCACATATTGTGTGAGGCTATAATTCTGGAGAGACAGCTGTTTTAGGCCCAGAAAAGGTTCCCTTTCCTCAAAG
Organism: Urosaurus nigricauda; assembly: GCA_034509955.1. Taxonomy (NCBI): domain Eukaryota; kingdom Metazoa; phylum Chordata; class Lepidosauria; order Squamata; family Phrynosomatidae; genus Urosaurus; species Urosaurus nigricauda. The sequence continues at coordinate 109,989,483 of JAOEGL010000006.1, forward strand.
TGGAAGCAAATTAGAGGCAAAATAGTTCCGGGGGTTCCAAAAATGTGGCTAAACTGACTTTTCAGCCCCTTTTAATTGGTTAAAAGTTTTAAAAGTAATTAAAAACTGAGGGTGTGACAGGAGAAGTTATGGCCCCTAAGGGGTGTAGCAAAGGTCTGAACTTCTGGGGTCCCATGGGAGGGGAACAATTTGGTTCCCAACACCCTGCCATTGCCTAACATTGCTCTAGAAGAATATTCCAGTACAATAGCTTCCTAGACAGACAACGAGAGGTTAGTTCCATGTAAAAGTGATCCAAGCCACTAACTACAGACCAGTTCCATGCAACAGCGTCACAGGCTTAGAGAATCTTATCACTCACTGGAGATATTACTAGTACATAAGAAATGTCTAGGCTGGAAGAAAAACCAATACAGGGCACATTGGCCTGTATGCCATAAAAATTGTTCATCTATATTCTAGAAGGAGGATTAAAAAGCCAGGCAAAATATCCACTCCATAGTTATTATACAGTAGGCACTTTTCTGATTACTAAACAACTTTAATAAGATGATGGTATGACATTTCATTGCTTACAATCTCAGTAGGGTCAGCTGAAGTAGAAAGGAACCCCTGGTTTGGTTATATATTCTTGTTCTTCAGCATCTACCACTAACACAACCTTGAAATAAGAGAAAATACTCAATGACATGACAATAAGGCAAGCTTCCAATAGCAGACACAGTGAGAATAAATGCATTACAGTTGGATTAAAAAAAACTAAAGGACTTTTTTTATACAATAATTTTTAAAATGTAGGAAAACAATTACCCCACAGATGTTCAATAAAGCTAGAATTAAATTCCCAGCAGTATGATTAGCCTCTACTAAGAAACTGCACTGGCATCACCAGGCTCCTTAGAAAATGACTGACATGGTGACACTACTCATCACTGCAACAGATGTTAAATGCTTCTTGATAACATTCTTTTAATATTTCATCAGATTCCTTTAATTTATTTTCGGAAACTTGGATTCCTTAAGCCTTTGGCATAGTTGAATTCTACAAGGGTTTTCACTCCTGAAGACTAATGACCTGCCAGCAAAAAGGATTAACACTATTGCACATACACATTGTACAATAAAGGTCCTACGACTGCCCCAAGCCATACATCTGCTGTAACTAGGACATGGACATTTGCAAAGTTTATTTTACTGTAGGGTGCAACTCAGTAGCTGAAGTCATTGCCTTGATTTGTTCTATTCCACCTATTAGCCTCCCAATTCAAACAGAGGACAGAATAGGCTAAAACAGATGATGGAAGAGAAAGATAAATGTCATGACATGACAATCAAGGATGTGAATGTCAGGTCTACTTATATTCAGACAGTGAAGCCCCTGCTTACAAATAATATTATTTATAAAATGTTCCTTGGGTAGGCGAAGGTACTGACTTGGGGAATCAGTATACCTATTCCAGGGTAGGGAATCTAGCAGGGTAAGGATTCTTTTGCCAAAAAAACCATCTACTCTAAATTCCATCCACATACTGACAGTTTCCCTCTGTGAAAACCCAGACATGACATGAGTTCAACTGGACCCTCCTGCTCAGACTCTCCACCAACCACCACATATTTTCGCCCAGTTTTGAATGCAGTATATATCCCTCATGACTAGCAACTAATGAAAAGAAAGTCCTTGGAAGGGATAAAGAAAATTCAATCATATTTGTAACAATAGAGTTCTGTGCTTGGCTGTTATAGGAAAATTAAAGTATTACATTACTCTTAAAAAATTTAAATAACATGAGATCAGGTTAAGTGAAAGATGGCCTCCCACTCAATATATTCCTATCTTAACATTAGGATCTTCTCAGATCTTCTTCAGAGGCCCCTTTTCACATACTCTCATCAAATTTATTGGCAGGTGTATGCTTTCAATAATGGCATTGTGATTATGGAACAACTCTACCAGAAAGGTTTTCAGGGCACCAGATTTGTTATCTTTTCAGTGCCCAGTGTCTGCTCTCATCTTTTGTCCGCTTTCATCTTTTAAATAATTGATGTTTTATTATCTGGCCCTGTCATTCTCATCCCTTCATCCTCTGTATTTTAATTTCATTTGTTCATTGAGCCAGCTAGAGAACCTGCATTTTAGGCCAATCATACACATTGGATCATTGGATAAATAAACAGGATCCTGAATTAGGTGGAACAATGTTTTGGTCCAGAGTTTGGACCACTGTATAAGCACTTTCTGCAGAGACTGGTCTGACTGAGTAGGGCTGTTCTTTGATCCTTAGGAGGCCACGGGTGTTATAGAGCTGGGCTGATGAAAATTACTCATCAATAACTACCACCTCAATGTTAAATATCATTATTTTTCCTAGGGTATGCTCTGTGGATCTGCCCAGTGCTGCCCAGTATATCTTGAACTTGCTGACATTTCTAAGAGATACACTGGCAACAGCGTTTTGCAGTGTACGGTATGGTGTACGGTGCAAACTCTGGCCAGAGCCCTGTTGAGTGCCTTTTGCTGGCATAGATTCCATTGTGCACATGGTTGTGACTTGTGCTTTTTAGGATACTGGGCATGATGGCATCCTAATACATATTGTGGAAGTGGTATTACTCTGACTTAGTGCAAAGGAGATCGCTAGCTGCAGCCAAACAATCCACAAGTACATACACAGCCTGCAAGCGCAGTCAAGTCTATCTTGAGGGTAGCTATATTGGCATAATTTTACACTCTGCAACCAGTGAACAAAATCTTGACCCATATACACATCCCAGTACAGTGCAACCTCTGTAATAACTCTAAAATAGGTCTGTTGCTCTTATCTATCATTCAAACTCCTTTTCTGAGCTCTGGCTTCATTCCTCTCTATCTCCCACCAGTGCAGCCGACATGTGCAACCCAATCAATAGACCAGAAACCAGTGTAGAAATTACTGCTCTAGTATGTGACATTGCCAGAGACAGCATGACAGGAGTTCTCTTCACTGTCTGATTAAGCAGCTGGAAGAGGAGGGGGGAGCAAATACATGTTGGCACAGGGGGAAAAATCAAATTGGACACCAGCTCTTCTACACACAAGGAACTCAAGACTGGTAATAGAAATGCTACCACAGATCATAGACATGCATTATAAAGTTGAGAAACCAGGTGAGAAATTGTTTCTGGGGAGGGTGTTCATGTGAGTGAAAAGGTTCTCTTTTTAAATTGCTTTTTGAGAATCAGGTCTACAGATCTGAACTGCTCTTTCTCTCCATTATGCAATACAAACAAGTATAAGATTGTGCAGTCATATCATGCATGTGTTGCTCAATATACTGCTTGGCTTTCAATTAACACAATCCACCAAGAAGGAAAGCAACACAAGAACTGTCCATAAATGGATGCAGAAACAGATTTATTCAAAACCAAGAAATCACTTCCAGAAGCTCAAATATGGCCTTTCATCAGGTACTTTTCATTATATACAATTAACATGCAAGATATAAATTGTGATTGAAAGTAAGGCAAAAAGTGAACAAATATGATCTTGCCTACTAGAAAACAAGCAATATTTCTAGGCTTATTATAGATAGACACCAGTTATTACCTTGCATCATCAAAAGAAATTTCCACAAGGAAGAAATCCAACCTGTTTTTCACAGTTCCAGATCCCTATATGCTTGCAAGGTACTGTGGATATACTTATTTAAGACCTCAATGTGAGTGTGCAGTGGAGCCTAGGAAAAGAGTGTCAGCATGATGTAGTGTTTTGAGCATTTGACTATGACCCTGGAGACCAGCGTTCGTATCCCGGCTCAGCCATGGAAACCTACTTGGTGGCCTTGGGCATGTCACACTTTCTCAACCTCAGAGGATTGGCAATGGCAAACCCCCTCTGAAGAAGCATCATCATCATCATCATCATCATTATTATTTAGACACTGTAGACTTTACACAGCACTTTACAAAGCAAAACAATAAAAAAACAGATAAAAGCCTGCCTACAGAATTCAATCTAACCAACAAAGAGGAGATATAAATGTGGTGATGTTATGTTTCACAAGCTTCTTTTGCAAAGTCTAACTGGAGAACAGTATTTTATACCCACTCTCTTGCTCTGAACATGCATGTCTACTCACGTAAGCATGTACAGTATGCGCTTGTGCATAAATACAGATATAAATATGAACAATTTCAGCAAACGCAGAAGAATGGATGTACTCAATAAAAACATTCTCCCCACACACACAGCTCAAAAAAATCCAAGGGAAAAGGTTCACTACTCTTGTTCATATTGGCAAAATGGGGAAGATTTCATCTGCTGGTAGGGGAGCGTCTCACTCTTTTTCTATATTAATTTGTATTATCTTTTCTTGAGTCTTTTGCAACAGAATAAGCATCTCATAAATATTCAAACATATAAGTAAATAAACAGACCTCAATACACAATTGCCACATTTCTTTCTCACATTTACACCCACACACCACTTGAGAGGTATCTGGCCCAAGTCTAATCTTCATCCTACTGATGACATGGCCAGGGACATTCCCTATCTTCAATCTCTTTAAGGTACATCATACAGTTTCATTCTGACTGCTGAGGATAAACACAACACTAACAGCAAATTTCCTGACTAATTTTTCTGATAATTTACAGCACAAAGTATACAGTTATACTCAGAAATAAGATGAACAGGGCCCACTTTCAGTAAAATATTACAGGGTTGCCATCTATTATTTCATCTCAGGCATACTATAAAATCTAGAAAGCACTAGATTGTACGGTATGTACACATTCACAAGACAGTAGTATGTTAGTAAATGCATTTTGCTGGACAGATGGACAACAAATCAACTGCCTCCTGAACCTGTGTGTTCCAGGCATCAATGAATGAGCTTGCTCAAGTGCATCGATTCTCACCCTGCTGTCCCCAAGGCGAAACTTGTTGTTTTCCTCATAAATTCTTAAGAGAATTACTAAAAACTTTCCTCAAGGGTAGAATTTTGTGATTTCATATTCCATTTACTTTCTTAGAAGCTGAAGTTTAAGAGTATCTTGCTCTCACCCATTTGCTCACAGAGATAGAGAACTAAGAGGAAGAGGCAAAACAAAGCAAAACACAAAGAAAATGCAGACAGAAGATACTATTAAATGACACACTATACTGAAAAAGACAAAGGGGTGAAATGTTACACAAACACACCCCTCTCATTACTTTGCAAAGGCCCTATTCATGCGTTTCCATAGTGACATGCTTCTCACTGAAAAGCCATTTCTGCAAAGCCTGGACTCCAAGCACACAGCCACCACATGGATTGTCCAAATCAGAGCGTTATTTCCATTGCATCGCAAGCGTTGCTATCTAGAGGCCTCTGGTTTCAGGGCTGCTGTTAATTTTTAGTTTAAGAATTTATCATGAGTCCTTATTCATTATAAGGTTGCCAGAAGTCAAAGCCAACTTAACTGTAATTAACAACAAAGTACATCCTTCCAAATAAATTATTTCCAAAGCGGCTTAAACAAAGACGCAAGTGCAAACTTTATCAATAATGAAAACCAAATAGGGATGTGGGAACAATGTAAAATGAAGTTATAAAAGCAGTCAGAAGGTCTTGGGTACTTAAAAAAAATTAGTTGTCATTCCATAAACAGGCATAAAATAATCAGATTAGGATCAGATTTTCCATTGGCAAGACTTGTTGCAATTCCATTTTATCATATGACAGTTTTAGCCCAATGAGCTAAAAAGCTGATTTTCTAAGAGGACTTGGCTCTAGAAAACAAGCACACCATGTCTGTTATCTTTTCAAGTATGTTTTAAATTTAACTTGTTTAATAGTATTTTAAGGCCTGGTGGGATTCAGGATTTGGGAATGTACATTTTAACTTTGTAAGCCATCACGATTGCATTTCATAGAGGGACAGGATATAAATAAAATTTTATGTATTTATTTATTTATTTACTTACTTACTTACTTATAGTGCAGGGCCTTCAAAGCTCAGGTAACAGGAAACTTGCCCAATTTGTTCCCTCAGTTCACTTGCACATACATGAGGCAATTCAAAGATACAGTTCTTTCTCTTGGTCTCCTTTTCTCCTTCATGCTGTAGAGATGGTCATGTAAACTTCTACCACCTTAACTCTTCATATCCAAGGATTATTTAGCCATAGATTTGACTGTGCACAGTTTGAACATCTTAAAAAATATATAAATTCCCATTTTACTATGACACTGTGTTTAACTGGGGGCTCTGGAGCCAAATCCCAGTAGATACCAAGAGTCCATTGTATTTCTAAAACAGGTGGGTCAAATAAAGGTCTTCTTGGATAGGCATGGGCAACTTATGACACTCCTGATTTCCCTAGCTGAAATCCCCATCAGCCCTTGTCAAAATAGCCAATGGTGAGTGATGATGAAAGCTTCATCCCAAAAGCATCAGAGAGGCTACAGATAACGTACATCAAACCTGGAGAAACACAGTAACACAACAGTAGTGTGAAATAAGGTTTGGCCAACAATGCTTTGGCTTACATCAGGTAAGGAAAACAGTCTGTCTAAAAAGGACTATTTCTAAGGAAAAAATAATAAAAGGGACTATTTCTGGATATCCAACTGAGGTTGAAATCCATGAGACCCACCAGGCATTGTTGGATAATTTGCAGCATTCCTCATCACTGTCTATGATGGCTGTGCTCTGTCAAGGGCTGGTGAGATTTAGAATTCTGAAAACATCTAGAAGACTTCATGGTGTAACATAACCCCTAAGGAAGTCACAAAGACAATGTAAAAGTTTCTTTGCTACAATCTATTCTATTGGAAAAACAATCTTATTAGTAGAGATGTCATAAGAAATAAATGAGGGTAGCTTGCCACTTCATTGAAGATACCTGACATTGTCTGTTTTTGGAAGCTCAGATAGGCTGGCCTAGTTAGCAGTTGGACAGGAGGCCACAAGGCAATCTCAAAGATCATCAGGTACAACTAGGAAAAAAATCGTGCCTGAAACTATGGCTTGACAATACTGGGCTAAATGGGCCAATGAACTGACTCAGTATAAGACAGCTTCCTTTCTTATGTGCAAATGCCCTTGCTAAAATGCTGCTGGGCTGAAACAGATGGCTGTAAAGGGGTGGCTCTATGCCAGCCCTTTGAGAATTGAGTAGGGGCTGCAGCAGCAGCATACTCTGGCCCCAATCCCATGTTTTTACAGCCCAAAAAGGAGTGACAAAATGCCATTCCTTTTGGGGGTGGAAAAGGAGTGCTCTTTTTGCCACTGCCGCGGCTCTTCTGTATTCCTGCAGTGTACATCATCTGTTCTCTGCACCACAGTAATGTCCCAGTGCTGGCTGCATGCAGCATAAGGCTGGACTGGGTGTGGAGTTGGGGTGTGAGGGGCCTGCTGTAGCCATGTCCCCATGATGCCAGGAAGCAAGCTTAAACTGTTGGTCTTTTCAGCCCCCAAATCAAAAAACAATGAAACATCTATGAGTAGGAACAGTAATGAATTTCTAACTTTCCTATGCCACCTCATTCTTATCCCACCCCATCAGAAGAATACAGACCACCTAAAACTCAACTACCCTGACTTTATGAAAGCTTGCTTACACTGCTGGAAATGTAAATGGTGGCTACTTTCCAGGTGAGAAGTCTCAGACTCTTTCTCCTTCTTCCACACACTTCTTTCAAAATGCTGCTGACCTATAGCACGTAAATAGGCATTGTTCCTCATCCCCAGTCTCTTTGCTGAAAGACTGACGGTTCTTCATTGTTCATCTGCTAACCTGTATCTAAGTAAAGTTCAGTTGTGTTTATCATTTTGGTCACCAAGACTCACACATTGTAAGCAGCAGTTATCATCTGGTAGGCAGGTTAGCATGAACACTCTATGATTCTATGATTCTAACACTCCCTTTAAGACTCTCTTAAAACTGTTTCACTTGAGACCCAGGGCATGGTTCCCATCTTTCCTGGAGGAACGTGCTAATGACTTGAAGGAGTATGACTGTTCAAGTTGAGGAGAAGATGTTTGTCCCTTTGAAAAATTATTTTAATGGACTTCAAACACAGATTATTTGTTTGTTTGTTTATGGTATTTATACCCCGCTCTAAAGGCTCTCAGAGCAGCTTACAGATAAGTTATTCAGACAGCTAGGCTTACAATTGAAAAAGACATGACACAAAGGAGAAGGGAATGGTGGTGGCGAAGGTGATCATGTCCAGTGGTTCTTCTCTCCTCCTGAGCCGAGGATCATGGCAGATGGACTGGAAGGAGGGACCTTCTTCTTGCTCTGGATAGTCCTGATGGAGTTGGGCCTACCTTTTCACTCCCTCCCAGGCTGGAAAAAAGTTACAGCTGGGGAGGGGGGAAATCCTCATGCAAATATCTGTCATTTGGAACTCTCTCTTCCACTGTGCAGTTTGTCAGAAGAGAACTACAAATACGTGGTTTGCACCCTTGCATGTTGTCCTCTTATTTCTAAATCAAGTTGGAGAAGAGTTGTCAACTCTCTTGAACATGTTGTATTATTTGATGAAAGATTCCAAAGCAGAACATTTCACATGACTTGATGACCACATACACAAGCAGTTTTCTGCCTTATTCTGGTTGGCACATAGTGGTCATTCTATGATCTCCCAAAGAAATTTGAGTACAGTTTGAACAATCTATTTTCAGAGGAGTGGAAGTTTCTACCATCGTCAGCCCTTTATTTCAAGTTTACAAAAATCCAAGTCAGTAAAAAAAGAGAGTATTATTTTTCTTGATTTTGTTACAAGTAGAACCAAAATTCATGCAAAAGCTCAGAATATGACAATTTACTTAAGTATCGATTTAAAAGAGCCCATGAACCTACAACTTTGTTGAAGCTAAAACCTGGTCTAGATCAAATCATCTAATAATTTGCATGCCACAGAACACAACTCTGCAAAAAGTGCAAAGTATTCCAGTTCTCAGAATGATGCTGTCTGAAAGAACAGACTTCACAGGGAAAATGCATTCCCTATTTTTCCTTTTGTTTTCATTTAACAAGCAGCAAGGGGGTCCCCGCTTGCATTCTCCTACCTATCAAGCATTTTCTCAACATTTTTAAATGGCTTGTTATAATTGCCTTCCTACCACAACTCCCTCCTGACACCTAAGCTTGCAAAGGTTAAGTTAATATGATCTTCCAACAACTCTAGCTAGGGGGAAGGGAAATGAGTTTCAGTAAGTGCAATTCAGTTGGGATTTAACATAGCAACTATAGGATTAACAGCAAAACCCAATGTATTGGAATAAGAGTGAAGGGTGCTCACTTTGATGACATACAAGTTTAATGAAGGAAGTGAAGGGAAGCTTTATTATTGGCATATGTTGTCAACACCTACTAGGTGGCAAGACAAAGGGAAGAAGCTTATCCATGGGTCTTCACTGAAAAGACGTAAACTAGAAAAGACCTTCACAACAGTAGATGTCATTGAATGAGTAACAAAATAGAATTAAAATTCTATCTACAGCAAATGTCAATAACAAATAAGCATATATGAAGAAATACAGAACCAGATGGGATATTAAAACCTAAATGTAAAACATACCTGGAGGACTACCAAAAATAAGCTCACAAAGTCTGGCAGGAAAATCAAAATACAGGGAGCATTACCTCAGAACACAGTGAGACAAAAGTCGTCAGGTCAGAATCAATGAAGTCTGTCACAGTTTTGAGGCATACAAGTTTTAATCAGTTTCTTTTTATACCAAACAATCTGATATTGTAGACAAAACAATATTACCTTCAATAATGAACTCATTAATGGTAAGAAATTTCTTAGCCAATGGTTTGCTCACCACTTCTGATAAAGTCTTTCCTACAGTGTTGAACTATGGTGTAACACTGGGCATGACCAAGGATGGACTCCTAACTGACAAAAAACAAACACTGCTTCAACAGTGAAGGAAACTGGCCAGTAGCCATTGGACCCTGGAGCACAACTCAGGGGGCTGGATTTCTAAGGTGGGTGAGGATTTACAAACGTGTCACAACATAATTTTTTAAAAGAGGATGAAACCATGACAGGGAAAGACATGATGCCTAAAAAAATATAGTTCCTTTTCCTTTCATAGAGATAGGGAAAAAGTGTGTGACATCTCTACGTTATGGCACAGCAGTTACAAAGTTAAAACTTTTAAAGGCATGGGAGACATGTCCTCATTTCCATCTGGCCATCCAGGGGGAGGTGGGAGGTGAGCATAAAGTCTCAAAATGTGAAAGCTACTGGTACTAAGACAATGCTCAGTATTCTTTGTCTAGAACAGTGGGTCCCACTTTTTGACCTTACAGATGTTTTGACTAGTTCTCAGATATCTCAACCAACATGGCCAGTGTTCTAGGATTCTGCAAAACGAAGCTCAAAACATCTAGAAGAGCAAAAGCTGGGAACCACTGATTCAGAACATGCTAATATTGGACCAAATCTTTATTACAAAATACTTTGACCAGAATTTGGATATTGAAACAAGAGAGGTAGCAAAACCACGCCCTTTCTTCATCTTCCATACAAAAGGATGGAATCATAAGGGAGAGAAGGGACTGCAAGAGCCAGCTAGCCAACTCCCTGTCATGTACAAATAAATAAGCCAATCCTGAAAGCTGCCCAGCCAAGTTAAGAGAGAAACTGTTCCAGGGATATGAAAAGTTTTGAAAGTAGAAGTGCAACAAATAATGTGGCTGGCATGGAGCATAAAAACATTTCAGGGAAGCGATATCCTATTCTCACTCAGAAGCATCAAGTGGTGCTCATTAAACACAAAAGCACTTTATAATTAAGGATCGTCATGTTTTCTGTTTAATTTTAATTGGCGGTGTGCATGGGATTATTTAGCAGCAAACATCTACCCTTCATCAAGTGAGACATTTCTTCAACACTGTTTTAAAACAGTCTGATTTCGTAAATTGTTTTCTCTGGAACAATAAGCAGAGAAGGTTGAAGAGTCATAAAGATTCAATTGTCTTCAGAGACTAATTAAAATTTGGAAAGCTACTAAATCATTTAACAGTAACACTCCTCCTTGTGGAGAAGAGAGAAACAACACACCTTCCGGGAACATTTAACACATCTGCCTTATGGGTGAAGACGGTTAGGGCATATTAATCTTAAAAGGGGGGAGGGGGGGACTGTGTAGACAAAGATTTGGGTCATCTCAGTTCAATAATTCTTTTTCAGTATAGCTTCCTAAATGGCAATGAACTCCTAGGATCTACATTATGTCAGCTCTGCATTTCCCTACTTTAACATTTCTCTCCCTAGAATTCCTGTAATTTCACCACAGAAGTGCAAAACAAAGCAGAGGTTGGAGAAACAGGAATAATCTTCACTAGAAGTCTCACAAAGAAGTATCATGTAGGTGTAATGGCTTACTACAAAGACAGCATCTTGATGAGGAGAAAACAGACCGTTCAAACCACAAACTTAGAGTGACCTCTACTGAGCATTCTGTGTATATTACATAGAGAAATAAAAAACAGTGGAACACTTAACTATCCTTATCTGCATCTAGCATGTGAAAGATTCTTGTAGCATATGGAAGAAATCAACAGCAAAAGATATTTCTATTCTGCTTGTGGTAAATAATGCCATACTGTCTATAGAAAGCAGGTACAGGCCCCTCGTGAGAAGGGCATTAGTTCATCTGATGCTGCTTTTTTCATCGAAGGAAGCCAATATTTTATTAGATGAAGAAAACTGTCTTCTACCTAGCTATCCTTTTAGGAATAAATTGCTCAGAAACCTAGTTTAGGACTACCAGTAATTCAAAGCTTCCCGCAAGCATATGGCTAGCTACCAGTCTCTTCTTATATTTCTACAACCACACCTTTCTGTAATGTTTCCTATTTTGATTTAAAAATGAACTATGGATTGCACAAACCAAATATGGACCAGTTTGGATGCACTGATATTATAGTCTGTTCAAATCAGGAAATGAAACAAGGAATCAAAGCACATATGGGTGAAGAAAGGTCATACTAGCAAAGAAAATTATCATGATGGCCAGAACATATAGTTATTATGTGGCTGAACTGGGTCACAGTGGGACCAAACAGTCCATGTAATTCTAAAGAGGGAAAAAAGTGTGTACACTACACTTTTTAGCCATTATAAGCTCACACACACACCATATTTCCTATGTCTTAAATGCACCAACACATTTCACATTAAAAAAAAACTAAAAATAACACAGAGGTTATAAAATAATTAATAAAAACCACAAGCCTTGACATTATTACAAATATTGCAGAAAATTAACCAGGGTTATTAATCATGTAACACCACTAATATAAAGACATTATCATGCTTGCTCTATGATGTCTTTCCACAGTGCTCCATGTTGAGCAGGAAGAATATAGCTGAGAATCCTCAGTACCTCACTAAGCTAAATATCCCAGGTTATGGACCCATGACAATCTAAAGAGTATAAATATACTCAGAAGATCTTGTCCATTCTCTCTACTGCCACAGGGCTCTTTAAATTGAAATGGAGTTGAAATGGAGACAAATTAGCTGTGTAACTCAAGTGCGCTTACAGAAGACACTGGGTGAATATATTTATTTGCTTCTTTGTGAAATGCTTAATGAAATTGTGGGTAATTTTCCTCATTCCAGGGGTTAACCACAACTAATTAAAAGAAAATCATTTTGTGGAAATGGAAGGCTAGCTGCTTTTCTGTAAAAATCTCAAGCCATGCCTCTCTGGTCAAGACCACTCAGTGCACAATTATGTTTGGTATGGAGGCAGCTGCTATAATGTATCAGGACAGCAATGCAATATTACAATTAAAGGTCTAAAAATCCATGGTAGCATTTCCTAGGAGAACCAGTGTGAGGCAGCGGTTTGAGTGTAGGACTAGGACACTGGGAATCTGGGTATAAAATTCCACTTGGCCATGGAAACTCGTCACAGTCTCTCAGCCTCAAAGGATTGCAAGGGGAAATTCTCTCTGAATAAGTTTTGCCAAGAAAACCCCATGATAGGTTCCCCTTACTGTTGCCACAAGTCAGAAATTACTTGAAAGCACACAACAACAAGCTTTTCCTAGAGCAGACCCATTTAATTTAATTGGAGAAATCAGTGGTGACTAGCAAGTTCTATTCATTTCGATTCATCTACTCTACAAGAATTATTAATTTAGTTCATTATCTTAAAAGACTATTACAGTCTTTTCAGTGGAGACCAAACAATGCTACAAGGAGTTAGATTTTATGCCAAAAAATTCAGTATCGAGATATATTTCTCCCATTATGTAATCTCTGAATTGTTTTTTTTTTTTAAGTATGTCATGTAAAATTATATTGGAAGGCTCTTAGTTATATCTGCATCTCATGATGTTCGAACACAGCAATAAGGAGATTAAAAAAAGAGAGAGAAGTCATTACTGCGAAATTTCAATAAAATCAGGCCAAACATCTAAACATAAGTCCATTTGTACATTATGTCAGTCTATCATTCTTTCAAATGTTTCAATCATTGTTAAATAATCTGTCTATTGGACCACAGGTTGGGATGTGTTATCTTTCCAATACTGAAGTAGCAGTCTTGTAGCAGTCAAGGGGACACGAAAGAAATATTTCTACTGACCAAGTATTAATAATCCAGTTTGAGACCACTGTAACTGTTCTGGCTCAGTGCTAGGGAATCCTGGGAATTGTACTTTATTATGTTACTAGAGGTTTCTGATAGAGAAGGCTAAATGTCTCACTAAACTACAGTTCCCAGAATGAGCCAGGGCAGTTAAAGCACTCTCAAAGTGGATTATTTCTGCATTGTGTTTGGGCCCAAGTCAAGAAGCTAATTTTATTAAAGAAAATGCATTTCTGTCTCATGTTTTGTCATCCATGCTGTTGTACAAAATGAGAGCTCTGACCCAGTGGTTTATAAATGTGAATATAGTTTCCAAAATGTTAGTGAACCCCTCATATATTGTGCATTTGCTGAGATAATTTTTCACCAGGTTTTGTGTTTCAGACTGATGTTTTGTTTACCCATCGGGCCAGGTATCAGACTAGTGATCTACAGTTTTTCTTTGAGTGAATAATTTATTTTATCAGGAAGCCTCTGTTCTTCTTTCCAGTATGGTAGTTGCAACCTTCACTTGCTAACTTCACAGTTTCTGGCAGATTTCCGTATTATCAATGACAAATATAACTGAAACCTGAAGCACCCCGAGCAAAAGCCAACATGAAGCCATGTGAGATTCCACTTCACCACCCCCTCCAGACCCTGAAAGTTGTTACATAAAAAATTGGGAGAGTCTGCTGAATAGGAAGAATTCTTGAAAAACAAGAAGAGACATCTTGTAAGCAGAATCCTATTCTGCCCTCAAGCTAACACTAAGAGAGTGTTGCCACTTAACAGCACTGGCATTCACCAAGCATAAAATAATGAAACCATGGGCCATTCCCATTTTAAAACCATTTTTAAAAAGTCACGTGAAAACTGCAATTACATCCTGATAATTTAAATGCATCTCAATAATCATCAGAATCATTACTGAACTTTTACCTCTTTATCTTTTTTTTAATATGTCCAAATATATTTCCCCACTGCATTTTAAAATTAAACTATTTCTTTTTCATCTCTGTGTCCCAAGGCTTTAACTGCACATTTGAAGATATTTTAATATGTTTGAAATGATACTCAAGTTGTAGAATGTTATTTCTTATTGAAAATGGTCATTAATATCACTTTGCACCTCAGAGAGTACCATAGCAATTTCATAGTAAAACACAGCATTATTATTGTTATCATCTATCTAATAACATGAACATGTTTTAATCCTAAGGCCTTAAATGTGTAATAGAATATTACTGGAGACAAGAAAGTTCTGATCATTATTTAGATAGGAACACTTTTCATGCTTACCATACCTCATTTGATAATTACTGGCTCATAATTAATATTTTTTCTCTTTAAATTATGAATAACATTTTCTAGACTCATTAGGGAGAAGAGTGGGGGCATGTGGGACAAAGCTATTATTGGCTTGGACAGCCAGAATTAATTTTGTGTGTGCAATGATTTAAATTAAAATGTTTATTTTAAAAAATACACCAAAATCTCAAGTGTCTGTCATGATAATGCAACATCCTGGTTTAAATTAAAGGAGTAAAATTAGGGCAAAACTGAAACTTAAGAAATGTCTAATAAAGCAAAACACTTTCCCAAATGAAATTCTATCCATCTTTAACAGGGGCACTGGCCTTGGAAAGAAACACCACTTTAAGGCAGTCAACAGGGCTTGCATCACAGATTCAGGGATTTCCAAGAGTTCAGGAGAAGGTTTTGAACTCCATAGTCTTTTATTCACACCAACTCTTGAATAAACAATCCAAAATGAACATCTCAAGTCACAGTCATCTTAAACATCGCAGGAAAAAAGCCAGGCATTATTATATTTTACGTTCCTATAAGACAGAAGTCACATCCTAGGAACCATATGTGCCCTCAGGTTCTCCCCGTATGGCCCCTGAAGCTGGTGAGACCTGATCCACTTTTCCCTCCAGTCCTCCCCCCAAAAAAACTGGCCATCAAATAACATCCTTAAACTGAGAAGCAGCATCAATTTATAGCACTTGGAACAAAACCAGATTGCCAAATTCCTCTTCATGCCCTGTTTCCCTGAAAATAAGACATCCTCTGAAAATAAGACCTAGTAAAGGTTCTGCTGAATTGCTAAATATAAGGCCTCCTCCAAAAGTAAGACTTAGCAAAGTTTTTGTATATAAATATATACAATATATAATAAATGTTAATTTTTTTGTTCAACAATAAATGTGAATTCTTCTTCATGGAAAAATAAGACATCCCTGCAAATAAGACCTTTGGAAGCAAAAATTAATATAAGACACTGTATTATTTTCAGGAAAACACAGTAGGTTATCTACTGGGTCATCAAATGAGAACCCAACATGTCACTCCAACCCACCCATGATTACCAATTCAGATCCTTCCTCCCATTTGGAAATATGGGATATTGGGGCAAGGGGAGAAAACAGACTGGTAAGTGACTGGTAGCTCTGGTGGGTGAAAGCTGGATGCTACACTGCAGTTAACCACCACATACAAAGCCATCACAAGATCAGTACAGGTCTTGGATCCCAAAGCAGCTTTACACAGTTGGTTCAAACATCTGCCTTTCATGCCATGTGTCAAGTTCTTTTTGAAACCCAAGAGAAACCTTTGTGTCAACAGTAGATGATTTGAAGGGAAAATCAACCATTACACCAGGTTAAGATGCAATCCCACTGAATTAGTGGGAATTTGGTTAGTCAATACTTACATAAGGTAAGCGAATTGAATGTCTTCTCTAGCCAACTAATAGTTAAGATTTAGGCTAAAATGTGTGCACAATTGAAAACTGTGGCTACGCATGCTTTATGTAAAGGATGGGTGGGTAAAAATGCATACATACCAAATAAGCCCAAATTCCTATTCAGGAAGGAGAAGTAAGTATCACAACCTAGGGCCAATATGGACTGGCACTTTATGTCGGCCTGGGCCTGAACAAAGCTTCAAATAGGGCTGAGCGTGCACAAACTCAAAGCCCTTGTTCCGGTGTCCGGGTGCCATCTTGATGTCCCTCGAGCCTAGTGCCCAAATGGTGCTACGCACAAGGGGCATACCATGGCACACGAGAGCACCAATGGTGACTCTTCTACGAAGCTGCTCAAAGCAGCTTCTTTTAACGGAGTGGGTCAGTGCCACAGCCTGCGGCTGCTGCATCACCAACTCAGGGCATACAGGGGCGGCATTTAGCCACCCTTCTGTATACCCCCCTATTAAAAAACATGATGAAAATGACATTGACAGGATTTCTATATCCCTACTTATGAGTGTATTTGATAAATTCTTTGGAGTCCAAACCTAATTTCTCTCAAATTGCTTCTGGGTGCTACTTTAGGGAACCCTATACAGAACAGCAAGCAACTCAGCAAGATGTCAGACACCAATTCAAAAGTGCTGAAATGGGGTCCTGAGAATTAATTTGGCTCAGTCCTGCTTTTCAGATTTATCATCTTAGCACTTCACAACAATATAAACCTCCAAAAATCCACATGTGAGTTTCTAATAAAAAGATTTTATCAGCAGCATTGAGTAAAGAATATGTGCTATTTAAATTGCTGCTCTATTTGGGTACCTTCATAAAGTTGGGGAAAGGGGAAAATTTACCAAGCACAGAATTTAAGCCTTGATTTTGAACACTAAGGGCTTTGGGAGATTTAATTTTCATTATATGTAGCTTTGTATATTTATTTTCTCCTCTGCTGTAAACTGCTACATAAGCACTTATCGTATATTGTTCAGACAGCTCTATAACTATCATTTGTTTCAAAAGAAATCAGTGTTAATGTTGTATTAAATCATCTTTGTCCACTGAGCTGAATGCTAAATTGACATTTTTAACAAAAATGAAAGAAATTGTTTTACATTCTAACCCAGTAACATGTTTATATATAGATTTAGATATAGACTTTGCAATATAAAACGGCAGTCCTTTTGAAGGAAGTGCTGAACAGCAAGATTTTAAAACAAACAAAACATTGGCTGCATTTTTGGACAAACCTCTCCAAAATATTAGGCTACACAAAAGAACATAAATTGTGAGAATCACCAATTTTCAAAATCTAGATATGACTACAAAAGTGCTTGGGGGAAGGGGGAGTCAGTTCTGTTAAGTCAAGGGGTAACTTTCAAAACTCAATGGTCCTGTGTTTTGGAAACTCTTCACAACTCCAGTGATTTCTGCTGTAGATTCCTGAAGAAGGCAATTTCTCATTCAGGCTGAAATGCATTGGGCTATTTTAAAAATAATAAACAAATGAACCTTTTAGAGTACATGAAGCTTGTCTCCTTACTGTTTTCTGCTTTTAATGTGTTTGCCAGTACTCTCTTCACTACAAAGTCAACTACAAAGTCAACTCAACCAACACCATAGAACAATATTGAATACAAAGACCAACGTGCCACATAATGCTACACATGTTTACAGAGAAGTAAGGCTTACTTAGGCCAATTATGCCTTACATGTACACAAAAGTAAAAGCTATTTAAGCTGCATTCGCACAGCAGAAATAATCCAGTTTTACACTGTTTTAACAACCATGGCTAAGTGCTATGGAATTCTGGGAACTGTAGTTTTGTGAGACTTATAGCTCTGGTGCTACAACAAGCTACAATTCCAAGAATTCCAATAGCATTGAACCATGGCAGTTAAAGTGATGTCAAACTGGATTATTTCTGCAGTGTGGATGCAGCCTTACAGCCCTATCTTTGTCAAGAGCTGGATCCAAGAGATACTGGCTGCATGCAATCTTCTGACCAGAGAAGGGAACTGCAGTTCCAATAATGGGATCTACATGAATAGCCCCCTGGTCAAATCTGAGAAATCAGCTTGTATGGAAGCAAGATTCATTCTACCATTAGGCAGAATTGAGTGTTGTCTCAGGTAGAAGATGCTGCAAGCTGCCGCACTATGCTAGAAGAGGCCTATGGCCTTAAACTCTCCAGTATGCACCGCTTGGAAGTAAAGAGTTAGACGCAACAAGTCACCTGCAACAAGATACCTTTAGGGAGGATAATCAGGGGCAGAATGAAATAACATTTCAAAAATAAGCATAACATGTAGGAACAAAGTTATTTAATTGACATTAACAAGTAATGTTTATTCGTTGCTTTTTAAAATTTGGGGGGGGGGATTCTTGGGCATTGTAGAGGACACTTAAACAGGATTTGGTTGTTTTTTTTAAATGTTTTATGCTATTCCCTTATTTATCCTTGAGGTTGCAGGAGGGGAGCCATGCAAAACAACAAAACATCAACATGAAGGGAATGCATAATGCAATGACCTACTTTTAAAATATTTTAACAAGTATTGACAAAGACTTACTCTTCAAAACCAGACAATTGACAGAAAGAAACTAAAAACTGAAGTGTCTGTCTGTCTGTCTCTCTGTCTCTCTGTCCACTTCATCACTTTTTAGGCCACCAGGGCTACTCAGGCAATGCGCAGTAAATAATAACAGGTACATCTGAAATGTGGTGCTGGAGGAGAGTTCTACAGATTCCATGGACTGCCAAAATGAGTCATAAAGCAAATCAAGCTCAATTCTCCCTCAAAGTAAAAATGATGAGGGTATCATATTTTGATATATAACATCAGATATTTTTGATATGAGATATATATTTTGATTTATATCATTAGATGATGTGTCTCATTAGAAAACATGATAATGCTTGGTAAAGTGGGAGTCGGTAAAGAAAGGGGAAAATCACACTAAAAGGGGGACCAACTTCATCAAGAAAACCACAGGGTTGAGTTTATAAGATCTGAACAGCATGGCTGTTGATGACATGGTACCTTAGATATCATTCATAAGGCAGCCATAACTTGAAGCCAACTTGATGAAAATTATCAACAAAAACTCTTTTAAAATCTGGCTAAAACAGCTTTTTGGAAACACACACATTTAAAATAATTGGCTGTTTTAAAGGACAAAAACATTACAGTCTGGGGGGGACCACAAAAGATGAAGATTAATCATGTCTAACTTCTCTTGGAGGTGAGTCCCACAGCCAGGAAAGCCCTTTCTTGTTTATTCACCAGCCTAGCTCCTCAGGGTGGTAAGACGCACAAAAGTTCCTCTACTGAAGATTTCAAATTTTGGGCAGGGTCTGGCTTTTATACAACTTTGCAAGTTCTATCCATTTAAGCTAACCTGCTACCTTCAGTTGTAATTGAAGACATAGTTGTTGAAGAAAAAGATCTGTCCTGTACATGGAATTCTTGTCCTTTTGTTCAAGAAGCCAAAATTACTGATTGAGTCCCAGATGCTACTCCAAGATGGGAAGAATCTCATGTTTCTGGTTTCCTACGGACTTCCTTCAGCTGAACTATGGTTTACAGAAGAATATTTACTGTATATACTCATGTATAAGTCTAGAAATTTTAATTAAAAATTAACCACAAAAACCTGAGTCAACTTATCCACGTGACAATATAAGTAATGTACCTTAACTTTTATCAAAATAGGAACCATCCCCTTCTCTAAATAGACTGGTGAATGGCTAGAGCTTAGTTCATTCCAGGAGAACTAAAACAAGCACCAACCACCTCTACTGTTTCTGCCAAGGCACCACTTCTAGCCGTTTTGAATGTCTGGGTGGGAAAATAGCTGTGTGCTTTGGCATTGTTATCCTTTCTTTCATTCTTCACATCTTTTGTTATATGCCCCTAAGTCCTATCCTCAACTTATACATGGGTTAATTCAAAATCCATAATTTGGGCCCAAAAACCTGTCCTTGACTTATACATGAGGTAGACTTACAGTCAAGTATATATGGAAGTTCTCCAGCTACATACTGGAATAAGGCTTTGAAGCTCACTCCAATATTCCTATTTGTTTGTGCTTCGAGCTCACAATCCTATCAGTGACATTTTTACCCTATAAAATTGGAGTCTATAAACTAGACAGAAGTTTAATATTAAACCATGCACACCCATTCTGCTTGCATTCAGACACACTGAGAAATAAAAAAAAAGCCTTCCATCTTGCAAAATCATATCCCATTTTCAATTTAGGTCTGCTGGGATGCACACACCCTGCTGAGAAATGGCAATCTGTATTCCGATATTTCACAATTCTCTTTATAAGCTTGAACTTTAGAATGTATGATTCCTACTTGAATTCAGTATTCCCAAAGCACTTTGAATGAGACATCAAAAAGAAAAACAGATGAGATGCCATCCATCTTTCTAGTAAATAAAAGGCTTTACGCCATCTTCAAGGGGCAATTTGTGCCAACGCTTGATTCACAACCTGTAAGATGGTATACATCAGAAGAATCAAAAAGGTGGGTGAGAAGGAAATCACACGTAAACTGCATCCAGACAACAAAACAGAAAAAAAAGGCCTGAGCATCTGGCAGCTTTACAATGTAACAGCAGCCTGGAAGTGTTTGCCAGAGAGTCATGCTGGTAGAAAACAGCATCACGCAGCAGAAGAAAGAGCATCTGAGTTTTGTAGTTGCCATGTGAACAGAACAATGAATATAAAAATGAACAAGAAAAGAGGTGTGTGCTTTCAACAAAGCCAGAATGAAGCATGTGTCAAAATCTTAAAGGCGTGATTCTTAGGCTGAAGCCAGTCTGGAAGTCACTACTTTGGAATCTGGGAAGATTATTTTCCTAATGCCAAATGTGAGTGATAGATGAAGTGAAATGCTTTGCTGAGAGGCAAACAAACCTTGTTGTTGTTTGGTTGTTGTGTGCTTTAAGTCATTTCCAACTTGCGGTGACCCCAAGGAGAATCTATCACAGTTTTTGGGGGTGTTTTGTTTTGTTTGGTTTTTTGTTTGTTTGTTTGTTTTGCTAGAATGGGGTTTGTCTTTGCCTTCATCTGAGACTGAGAGAACGTGACTTGCTCAAGGTCACCCAGTGGGTCTTCATGGCCAAACAGGGACTTGAACCCTGGCTTCCAGAATAGTAGTCCAACACTAAAACCACTACACCATGCTGACATTTGGTACTGAAAAGGAACCTCAATATACTGAGACATGGTTTCTGTAGACAACTGGGGAAAAAGGAGTACTACTAAAAATATATATACTGCCACTCCAGTGGTGCTAATTACACAATCCTGATCAACAAATAATGATGCTACAACATCACAAAACACATTCTATATTATTTATTCCAAGGCAACTAAGTAAAATTAAGCCAAGTTCCAAAGAATGTATATTTGGTGATATGCTAACAGGTTTCAAGACTGAAGGGCAAGGATTTTACTAATTAGATCCACTCTTCTTTACACCTGAAGCCCTTTGTTGCTGAGATGCCAATCCAACAATCCAGGTTAACTCAGGACCCAATGGACAGGCAGAACAAAACAGAAAAGCATTAAAAGAAAAAATTACTGAATGAAGCCTGATCCCTGAGCGGCTGCCTGTTATGCTGCTTGGCCGAGAAATTCCTCCTCCACTCTCTTGTTTACTAAAGAGATGCTGTTTCCATGCCTTCACAGCCAGCTCAATTTCACTATAATACAGGCGGCAACAGGAAAACATTAAGAAACTGGAAGAACATTTCCAGTTACAATAATACTGTACCTGGTGCTAACAGTAACAACCTATACAATGATGGCATTATAGTACTGTTGACAGTAGGAAAATATTGAGAAAATTTCAAAGTTTGACAGCATATGGATTGTGCAAATAGTCAGCAATCCAAGTCATAAGTGCTGGATTCCTCATTCACCTGGTATTATTACTGCATACTAAAACAGAGGTCCTTTCACGCAACACAATTAGAGCACTATAATTCCATTTTAACTGCTATAGCTGCAACCTATGGGAATCGTGAATCCCTTAGGTCAACAATGCAGGTCTGAACTTCTGCTGATTACAATTTCATTGGCTAATATTGGTTTAGATGTTGTTATTTTGTTTGACTTCTATAGGGTTGTTCCCAGCCATTGGCCTTCCAGATGTTAAGCTCCGGTGTCCAGAATTTCTGACCCTTCCTTTGTGATTGGGGATCTGGGGGTTCAAGTTCAAAATAGCAGGAGAGTCAAACATTTAAATCCATAGCTTTAACTCAATGTAGAGATGCAAAGACACTTGGTGGCCACTCACACAACTATAGAACTGTGATTTCACTTTATCATGTGACCCTTTCACACTACTTAATTATAGCACCATTATTCTGCTTTAATAGCCATGGCTACATCATGTAGAATCCTGGGGGTTGTAGTATGGTGAGGCACTACAGATTTCTGGATGAGAATTTGAAGTCCATGTCGCCGTGACAATTAAAGCCACTCTGAATTTTAGTTTTAGAAGACAGGTGAGTCTTAATAAAGATATATCATCTACTACCACCGCATCTTTCCTTATTTTTAAAAATTAGTGACTGATGGACTCTCGTCAGAGTATGCAAATGTAGATGTCCAAGTGTTTTCTCCTGTAGCAGACTTCAAAGTAATAGTTATGATAGTCTGTTTCAATATTAAAAGTGAAGGGAAATATAGTCCTGCAACACCTTTAAGACCAACCGATTTATTTCATATTATGCTTTTGTGGGCTAAACAGATGAGGTGACTTCATAGGTGTTAAGGAGGCAATGGTGTACACTCACTCATCCTAGTCCATGCAGTATGTTGCCTGTGATGGGTTTTTCATCTTTAGTCCCTTAGAAATGTTATCTCACTGTTTGCCCAAAGTTTTTCACATGACATCAGGAAGATGACGTCTGTTCCTGGGAAAGTTTCTTGATGGATTTTTACTCTATCCATATAAACCTGTCTCCTTCCACTGTAGCGATTCTCAAAGATTGTTCTAATATTAAAAGGAGGGCACCTTTAAAACTATTTATTTCTTTGGATGAGATAAATTGTCCGGTCTTAAATGTCCACAATATTACTTTTGCTTTTCTCCAGATGTTTTGGACATCAGTTCCTATCATCCACTGCAAATACAGCCAGTGGTGAGGGATTTGGTAAACTGGACTCCAAAACTTCTGAAAATCTATCTTCTGCGCATCCTGGCCTGAACAATTTAAGCAAATTTTTGGAAAAAAACTCCTGTGTTAGATCATCTGTTCAGGGATTTTAACAAACTTATTTGTTTCTTTAAGGTGTGAACTACCAGAATAAAAACAAGTTTATGAAAATGATACATGTGTTCAGCAATAAGAAAAAAATGCCTGGGGAAATGATATCCATTAATCTGTGTGATCTGTTTCCTATTGGAATTGCTTGTGTTGCTCCGCTTCTGCCACTCACTTTGCAAAAGGCAGAGAAGACTGCAGTTCAACACAATGGACGCTAGAGGTGGCTATTGGCACCATATTTCTTTATGGGATGCTAAAGAGAACAACCAGATTTTTGCAAGAAGGCAGGATGGGAGTTAAATACAGAAGCAGGTGGGAAATGGGGTATTTAGGCAGAAATATTGTAACATATCCAAGAGAGGACAAATATGTCAGATAATTCCCTACTCTGAGAAGAATAACCAGATGACAAACACTCAGAAGAAAGGCACATTGCATGTTCCAGTGTAACAGCCTATGGTCAAAATCCCACTGTAAATACAGTGTGTGTGTGTGTGTGTAAATGTAAACAAGAGAGAGCGAGAGATAGAGAGAGAGAGAGAGAGAAGAAAACAGAGAGGGAGAGCATGCATGCATACCTTCAAGCCATCTGTTGATTTAGCAACCCCTTTAATTTCATATGGTTGTTTTAGGCATAAAGATTAGACAGTATCTAGTGCCTTTAGGTTTCTTAGGCTATTGTAAAAAGTAAAGCAGATCTATTGAATCAATGCGAGTTAAGTAAGCATTATTTAGTGTTGTTATTTTTGTTGCTGTTGCTGCTGCTGCTGCTGCTGCTGCTGCTGTGTGCCTTCAAGTCACTTCTGACCTATGGTGACCCTAAGGTAAACCTATCACAGTGTTTTCTTAGCAAGATTTTTTCAGAGCAGGTTTGCTCATGCCTCTTCTGAGGGTTAAAGAGAGTGACTTGCCCAAGATCACCAAGTGGGAGTTCAAACCCTGCTCTACCAAAGTTCTAGTACAGCACTTGAGCCACTACACGATGCTGCGTCTCTAAGAAGTTTATCACACTAGTGAGATCCGGCAGGCAAACAGGATTTAAACACGATATAGCGCGAAGGAAATCCAGAAATGCCCAAAGTTTTTCACATGACGTCACAGTTAACATGACACAACACGAAGTTAATCCAAAGTTAAAGTGGATGAAAACCAGCAGCTTTTTTATTCGGATGAGTTATGAATTTGAAAAGCTGCTGGTTTCCTCCACTTAAACTTCAGATTAACTTTGCATTATTGCATTTTGCGTTATTTTACTGTGAAATACTAAACAAATTTACAAGTCTTCTTTAAATTCGAATGTAGTTTAACTCCCGTTTTAAATCCTGTTTAACTCCCATTTGCCCGCAGAAACTCGCTAGTGTGATAAACTTCTAAGTGTTATCTTACTATTCCGCTATTGACTCATTGGATTTACTTGAACAGGACTACTGTATTCAGGCCTAAGTATCCAGCATATCCTCCAGCTGTCTGGATTTGTCAGGGACAGTCCCAAATAATCTTCTGAAATCCCACTTTACAGCTGATTTTAAAAGGTCCAGTTTCCTTCTTCTTCTCCCACTTCTCTGCTTCATCCTTTGCTTACTTCAATAGCTGCAAACTGAATTCAAAGCATAAAAATAGTTTTCACTTTTAACTCAGTGGCGGAGAGGAGAGAAGTGGGTGGAATCTTGTCCTTCCCAGTAAGCTCAGAGAAAATCCAAGGTGCCATTGCCTGTCTTAGTTCATTTTAATTCCTTATTAATAATGTTTGCCATCTTGACCACTTTCTGATGCTGCCTGGCCACACATGTCCCAGTGTGAAAAGTTGGGAGGGCATGTATCCAGAGCTTTTTAAAGACAGAAATTCTAACCCAGCAACTGAACATATCTGCTGTCAGTTTTAAATGGCAACACTTGTTTTAGCATATTATTATTGTAAAATAAAATCTACAAGTCTTATATAGTACAGTTTGTTGTGACTCAATTCCACATGAAATATTGCTTGTGGAGCTATAATTACAGACAGAGACAATTTCTGATTTCTGATATGTTTTAATTAAAGCTTGGACCCACTACAGTTATCAACTAACATATGAGGGTGAGTGAGTGAGAGAGTATATGTGTGTGTGTACACAGAGCATATCCAGCATAGCATAATTATTACCTGTCTGATAAAGACGTCATGGAGATTAATCAATGTTTTGCCTCTGTGTGAGTAATCATTTTAATCATCACTTAACACAATAGAAGCTATCCATCAAAATCAAAGGCGATTTCAATTTTCTAATACATTTCAGAAGGGCACACCAGGTTTTTCCAAATGTTTCTTTTAACTGTAACAATTAACCATCTGGGTAAAATGACCTGTTCGTGTCTGAATTTCATTCTTGGGTAGTTTTCTAACATTAATTATGTTCACATGGAGAGGCTCTGTATTACCAACAACAACACGTTTGCAGGAGAGCTCCTGAAATGGCCTAAGCAACTCCCTGTTGGCTTAGTTGCTATCTGTTTTGAAGCCTTTGCTGATGCTTGCAGATTGGAAAACAGATGCTGTATAAAAATTGCAAGACTACTGAGCATGGGTATGCATGAGCGCCCAATTGTAAACATGCTACAAGGAAACCACTTCCAATTTTAAGTAATGTCTGTGGAATTATTATAAAACAATTGAACTTGCAAGAAAATATTCCTGTACAGAGTGCTTCAGTTCAAGGTACCCTACTGTCATCTCCAGGCTTTCCTTTTTTCTCTCTCTTTCTCAGTCTCTCGCTCCTTTGACAGTATGCAAAGTGATCTTGTAGCATCTTTGTGACAAACTGGGGGGGGGGGGGGGGGTATTATAGCATAAGCTTTAATAGACTTGGTCTTTCATCAGATGAATGGAGACTAAACCTATGAAAGCTTATGCTACAATATTTTCCTCTCAGTCTCAAAAGTGCCACAAGATCCCTTTTCATACTGATATTCCAAATTATATTTCTAAATTCTCCCTTGGCAGTTATTCAGCATCCTATCCCTGCCACTGTTGTGTTCCTTCAAGTCATTTCTGACTTATGGTTACCCTACAGTAAACCTACCACACCTATCATGGGGGTTTCTTGGCAAGAATTGTTCAGCAGGGGTTGCCTTCCTCTGAGGCTGAGAGAGTGCAACTTATCCATTTACAATGTATACTAGCTGCAGCTTCTGAGTCGTCTTCAAGGTCCACCCCATGTAGAGTGACTGTAGTAAACTAATCAGGAGAATATCTGAGCATGGATCTCACTGTACACATGTTATTTCTGTCCAAGAAAGGCCTTTACAATTAGAAACTATAGAAGTTGTCATTGTACTAAATAAATCTCCACTTTTCTTAATGCTTCAACAGCATCATTTTGATTCAGATCTCCCCTTTTTCCATTTTCTAGAAGGCTGTCTGAAATTGTGGTCTCCCTGAACATATGTCCAACCCATAAAACAATTTCCTGGCTTTGAGGCTCCAGTTTTGACTTCTCACTGCTTTATCCTTCCACTTCAGGTCCACCCAGTTTGATTGTTCAGGCTAAACAACCATCATGCCATATACATTGACAAATGTCCACTTCCCTTTCTGCACTATATTGCTTCTACCTCTTCAGCATTATTCTTGTTCATGTAAAGCCCTCATACACATGACACTTCTTTGATTCAATGGACTGAATCTTTCAGCACCATCAAGCAATAATTTCCTAACTAAGGGGATGATTAGCTTTAACATCATTCCAAAGAACTAAGTATGGGTCACCACATGACATATTCATTCACTTGGTACATCAGCTGAACAATACAAATCTCATTGCTGATCAACCAATTAGTTGAATTAAACAAGGAACATTTTACTGACCTATAACCTATTTAATGTTTAAATTTAATGGGAATAAGCAAACTGAGAAAAAAGGGGAAGCAACCTGTTGCGGGTCCAGCTGAGGCACAGATGTCAACCTACGACACCTCTCCAGCAATCCCTTGGGTGAAACATCAGACCTTGAGGACAATCCAAACAGAATGGTTGTTAACTTTGAAGGTTATATTTGGAAAGCTAAATCTGGAGGGCTCTCTCCCAAGCTCTGTGACATTGTAAGAGAGATTAAACCCCAGACAGCCCCAAGAACAGGTTCCTTTTCACACACCCCAGACCTATGCACTATGGAGGCTGTTCCAGAAGCCAACTCTCCACAACAATGGGATGCAAAGGTGTACACCTATCTAATATTTATTTCACTCTACCCCACCCTCACTACCTGCTGTGGACAAGGGACAAGCATCCACTTAGTCCCATTCCCCCACCATGAGAAAGGGACAACAGGCTTAAATAGCTTCAGCAATTGCCCCATTGGCTTGGTCAATGGGTCCAAGTGAAAAAAATATTCTGATCTCCCTTCACAGTGGACAACAATGAGGCCTCTTGCTCCACAATAGCCTTTGCCATGTGGGTTGGGGACCAAAACTATTTATTATTTATTATTTTATATTATTTATACAAAACTATAAGGTTGGCCCTCCTTATCCACAGATTTTTTTATCTGTGGATTTGAGCATACACAGCTTGAAAATACCCCCAAAAGTATTAATTTTAAATAGCAAACCTTGATTTTCCATTTTATATATGGGACACCATTTTCTTGTGCCATTATATTTAATGGGACTTAAGCATTCATGGATTTTGTTATCCACAGGGGGTCCTGGAACCAAATCCCAGTGGATAACAAGGACCCACTGTACAATCAAGAGAGACTGGCTCATCAATTCATTATGGACATTATGAAAGGAAATGGATGCTGATATACTACATCAGCTACTTAGTTATGTATATATAATTAAATAATGTCTCCTGGCTCAGCAGTGCCCAGCCCACCTTAACAGCCAGCAGGAGCAACAGATGAAACAGGTTTGTTCAGCTACCAATTATGGCACAATGAGGATGACATTTCCAGCCCCTCCCACCAACAGAGGTCCTGCATCTGCTTGTAGCAGCCTCACATGCTGGTAGAAGGAACTGGAAATGTCATCCTCCAAAGGGCAGTTGAACAGCCTTCCTTCACCCAATACAGCTGCTAGCTGTTAAGGTGAGCTTGGGAGCATTTACTGCATAATATGACTACAACATCTTCCTTAAAACAGAGCAGTAACTGATCCATATCTCTGAGTTACAAATCTGCAACTTCAATACAGAATGCCAGCTATAATTATTACTTCTACCACAGTGACCAGGTTGGCTTGCTGCAGCAAAAACAGTAAGGAGTCTTGTATCACCCTAAATGCTAATAAAGTAAAGATTATGTTACAATAAATTGTTTAGATTTGCCTTATTAGGTTAGACATGATTATGTTGTTATTATATAATCAGCTTGGTGCCACAAAGTCTCTCATTTGTTCTATTTGTCCTTTCATCCCCCATGGATGAAATTAACACCTACTAAGTCAGGACTCATTTTGCACCTCTCCATTTAACCACCTAGGATTTGAAATAGTCAAATAATTGGAAAGGGTAAGCTGGAAAAAAAGAACTGGCGGTCTCAAACTTACTATGTGTGAGCTTTAACACACAGAGAGTTTCACATAAAGTGTATAATTGAAAATGCAATTATATCTTGTCTGAATGATGGCCAAAGGCAAAATCCCACCATGTTCACTTGTAGAACAATAACTGGAACATCACTCTTCCTAACTCGTTGAAGCTCATGGGTTGTAGTGACTTGGTCAGCCCCAGAACTGCTTTTCAGCATTAAATTGAAAATTTCCACACAATTAGAAGCAGCTCCAGTTTTCAGGGATAATGCACACTAAAAGGTGGGGTAATAAAGCAGGCATGAAAAAATCTGACTGTAATAGGTAACAAAAAACATATATAGATTTGTTCCTTTAGAAATTTTAAAAAAAATAATTGTAAAAAAAACTCTAGTATAGCACAGCATCCAAAACCCATGAACTATGAGATGTTATGACCATGGTTCAGATACTGGTCTCGCAACAAACTCACTCATGGGTCTTAAATTCAATAGTACTATGAATTTATTATGAGTCAAGTTGCACATTCTCAGCTTCAAACATCACCTATCACATATACAATACTGGGATCATGAACTGAGCAAGCACAGATCATCAGCATTGAGGCCATGCTATTGAAAATGCAGTTGCACTGGGCAGGGCACATTTCTAGGATGGAGGACCACTGCCTCCCCAAAACAGTTCTCTATGGGTCAGCATAAGAGGGGTGCCCCAAAGAAGAGATACAAGGACTCCCTGAAATGACATCTCAAGCTTGGCCAAATTGATCACCAACAATGGTCTGCTCTGGCCTCACATCAGGAGGCATGGAGACGCACTATCCACAATGCTGCAGCCTCTTTCGAGAACTCACACCGAATGAGTTTCAAAGAGAAACAACAATGCAGAAAGAACCACAACTTGGAAACATCACCCAAGGAGACTTTCTGCTGTGCTTTCTGTAACCGGACTTGTTTATCTCGGATCGGCCTTTTTAGTCATCAACGCACTTGTAGTAAGCATGGGATAAGTCCTTCCTGAATCTTTGTTAGCGAAGAAAAGCCAGAGAGAGAGAGTCATTTATTATGGGTATTATAATTTTTCTTACAACAAACATGGCTGCTTTTGCCCTTGTATGTATGGCTTTTGAAATTAATTACACACTGAAATAAAAGTTTGGAAGGAAGGGGGGGAATATTTCCCATCAACCCTTTTAGACTTGAATTTTGGTCATCCCCACACTCCAGTGGCCCATGACCTTGACCCTTTCCAAGGACCACTGGTACTGCCACTTGTTATGTTGCAGTAGTAGCTCTCCATTCACAGTGTGGCATAGTGTTGAACTAGGGCTCCAGGAGACCAGGGTTCGAATCTGCACTTAACCATGAAATATAATTGGATAACACTGGACAAGTCACATGATTTCAGCTTCAGAGGAAAGCAATAGTACACACACCCCTTCTGAACAAATCTTGTCACGAAAACCCTATAATGGTGTTTTAAGTTTGAGCTAACTTGAAGGCACTTAACAACCCAAGCCTTCCTTTAGGCACCTGAAAGCCTTCACATACATTCCAAGAAGCCCCCTGAGAACCTAAAACCATGAGCAATATTTAAACAGTAAAGGATGTTTCAGAGTAAAATATTTCATTTCACTTCGACAGTAACGGATCCATCCTGTATAATCCTGGGATCTGCAGTTTGGTGAGGTATTCAGACTGTTCTGTCAAAGAGCACTGGTGCCTCACCAAACTATAAATCTCAAGATTCTATCGGATAAAGTCATGTTAATTAAAAGTGGTGTTAAACTACTTCACTTCCTCAATGTCGATAGTACACTCTTGGAAATTTAGCTGCATACCTTCTAGTTACAGCTCTTCCCTTACTGTTTTGTATTGCCAGAACTGGTGTTCCATTTAATGTAGTTAACTTATGACAAGATGCACCTTGCAGGTCTGCAGCCTGGGAGCTTTATGTCATGTTTAGCTTTTAAAAACAATTGTAGTTCCTCTTTTTAATTTTTTAGAATTAAAAACAATTCTTGTGTGATTCCTCCATTATCACAGAGCATAGATCAGATTTCCTAACAGGTGTGCTGGAGTACAATAGCCATGATTTTACACCAGCATGCTTGCTGCAGCTGAAGATCATTATAGTTCAACAGAGCTGAGAGCTTCCAGAGGATGAAAGGAAAACCTGAGATGACATAATACTAGTTCCAGGCTGTGTGTAGGTGTTTACCACTTCTGATTGCTTCCCAACTGCATAAGGAGGCAAAGGCAGAAATCATTCTACCTGATCTTTTGCAAGAAGACCTATTAGAATTACAAAAGACAATATATTTGCATATTCAGAGCCAAACTGTCTCTAACACTATTGGTTGTACTGGAATGGCATCAGTTAAAGTATGAGGCTGGAGAATTCTAGCTTCTAATAATAACAAACTGATAGCAAACCAGACATTGAAGAGTACTGAGAGAGTTCCCTCTTATCTGTGTGGCAGAATAGTTTTCACCACGTTCTCACATATTCACCACCAGTCCCTACAGATCAAGCTCTTTCCTTCTCTCTTCTGAGATTCTGGAATAATAATAATAATAATAATAATAATTTATATACCGCTTTTCCAAAAAGATCAAAGCGGTTTACAAAATTGTATGTGCCATACATCCATAGAGCTCCTGCTTAAAAGGAGTGGAGACATTTTGCCTCTCTGTGAATACTTCCCTGTCACTACGATACAAGTTCCCATGCCAACTTGTCCCACGTGTCACTACTCTTTAAGAGAGGGTCACTGCTCACAAAAGTCCATAGAGCAATACAGTTCTTGCTTCCCAGAAAATTCCCTGTTGATGCATTCATCTCTGTCAAATGGATAGTCATAGTTCCACTCACATAAACACAAGGCCTGGCTTGAAACCTTTGCAGATAAAGTCACTGCCTCTAGAGGAAATTCTGGGTGGCATTGGCAGTCAATCACAGAGACTCAACATGACTTGTCAAGGGAGGGAGGAAAAATTATTATATAATTTTCAATATGTATTATATGAACAAAGTCACTCCAAATACTTTGAAGAGTCCAAGAAATATAAGGCAAGTTTCATAGAGATACTGGCAGGTGAACAGCCTTCAGGCCTCTTATCACAAATACTGTACCTAAATCAAAAACTGTGAATGAAAGGCAGGCTGGAACCACTACAGTAAAAGGTTTTGTCACATTAAATTACATGTGAAGCAGAAGCACAGCTCTAAAGCAACATATCCAGGGGGCACATAGACAGCCAAAGATGCAGCAGCAGCAGCAACAACAATAGAAGCAAACCCCAGTGGCCAGAGGTCTACATAAAAAAGTATTTTTAATGATAAATCTTGTTGGGGGGGGGGGGGAACTCCAACCTAATTAAAAAGCAGACCACTACTCCTGGAGGCTTCTAGAGAAGGCAACTGGTCCCTTTTTTTGCCAGAAAAAAAGCAGCTCGAAAATCTAGATTGTCTCATCATAGAGTTTTCAAGGTAAAACACATTCAGGAACTGTTTACTGTTGCCTTCTATGTAGTACTAACAAGAGTCAAAGTGCCAATGAAATTCTCTCTGAGATCATTCACCAATGTCACCACCCACCCACCCATTGCTGCTGCTATCCAATAGTGGGCAGTAATGGATCTAAAAAATCAAGTGTCAACTCTTACTAGAAACACAAATAACTAATGGAGGCTACCATACTTTGGACATGCCATGAGAAA
The DNA here is from genome assembly GCA_034509955.1 of Urosaurus nigricauda. Classification (NCBI taxonomy): domain Eukaryota; kingdom Metazoa; phylum Chordata; class Lepidosauria; order Squamata; family Phrynosomatidae; genus Urosaurus; species Urosaurus nigricauda. The sequence goes on from JAOEGL010000006.1 coordinate 110,022,328, forward strand.
ACACACTCAATGGAAAAGAAAAATACTGAGGAAAGAAGAACACAGTAGGAAAAGAGGAAGACCATATTACAGATGGATTAATTCAGTTTGAGTTGAAAGACCCAAGCAGGGTTGCTGATGGCCCGGGTTCGTGGAGATCTCCCATTTATTGGGACATCCTAAAACAAAGCTGACTTGAAGGCAAATAACAACAAAAAGAATCTAGAGAGGTCGAAGATTGTAAAAACAGTCTTGGAGGACACATGTGGCCTGAGGGCCACACTTTACCCATCTCTCTTCTCAGAACAATCAACTTTTCTCCATATTTTCAACTTTTATCACATTGGATCCAGATGCAGCCACTCTTACAAGAGACATTCCAAAAATCAAGAGTTAACTACATTAATTTTCCAGATCATGACATTTCCTGACTGAACCTTCCCAAGTCTCTAAAATGTCTAAGTGAAACAAAACACCAGGATCTCATGGTAACTGAAAGCAGGCATCAAGAAAAGGCAATAGAGTTCTAGGGAGTTTTGTGTATGTTGTCCTGCTGAAACAATCACTGGATATATATAATAAGTTAGTTTAGAGCAAGTATAGCTTGCAGGTCATGGCTTAGAATCATAGAATCATAGAGTTGGAAGAGACCACAAGGGCCATCCAGTCCAACCCCCTGCTATGCAGGAACTCTCCATCAAAGCATCCCCGACAGATGGCCATCCAGCCTCTGTTTAAAGACCTCTAAGGAAGGAGACTCCACCACTCTGCATTGAGGGAGTGTGTTCCACTATTGAACAGCCCTTACTGTCAGGAAGTTCCTCCTAATGTTGAGGTGGAATCTCTTTTCCTGGAGCTTTAATCCATTATTCCGGGTCCTGTTTTCTGGAGCAGCAAAAAACAAGCCTGCTCCGTCCTCAATGTGACATCCCTTCAAGTATTTAAACAAGGCTATCATATCACCTCTTAACCTTCTCTTCTCCAGGCTAAACATCCCCAGCTCCCTAAGGCGTTCCTCATAGGGCGTAGTTTCCAGACCCTTCACCATTTTAGTCGCCCTCCTTTGGACACGCTCCAGTTTCTCCACATCATTTTTGAATTGTGGTGCCCAGAACTGGACACAGTATTCCAGGTGGGGCCTGACCAATGCAGAATAGAGTGGCACTATTGTACTTCCCTTGATCTAGACACTATACTTCTATTGATGCAACCTAAAACTGCATTGGCCTTTTTAGCTGCTGCACATCTCCTGAACTGCACACTGAGTTCAAATAATTGCTCAGCAACAATGCAGCATGCCAAATTTTTAGAACACAGAATTTGCGGGAAGTGCTTGAAAGAAAGAAATGGAGTCACACAGTGCACATTTGTATGAAATAAATACAATTTCAAAGGTTGAGAACATCTTCGAATCTACTTCTATAGTGACAAATACTCTATAGTTGGGTTTGCATACAAAAATAGGCCATAATTTTGCATTGCATTATATGTATACATACGCTGGAGTCATTTACTTTCCATCCTTGATGCAGCCCAGGACTATTAGTACCATGTTTCCCGCAAATAAGACAGTGTCTTATATAAATTTTTGCTCCCAAAAGATGTGCTGGGTCTTATTTTCAGGGAATGTCTTATTTTTCCATGAAGAAGAATTCACATTTATTGTTGAACAAAAAAAATTATATGCAAAAACTTTGCTAGGTCTTACTTTCAGGGGAGGCCTTCTATTTAGCAATTCAGCTAAACCTCTACTAGGTCTTATTTTTTGAGGAAACAGGGTAATTACCATGATGCCAGAAAAAGCCAAAACCAAAAATCATAATTTTAAATTAACTTGTTTTCTTAAACTGTTGCTAAGAATGAGCACAGTTTGTTGACTTCAGTTAGAAATCAAAGCAAAAGCTTCTGAACCCCTTCAGCTTCACAAGAGGAAACAGGATGTACCTCACGAAGTTTGTTCACACAATATTAACCTATGATTTAGTATGCGCTCCAAATGCAACTGATAAGATACAGTAATTTAATGGTGTCTTTTTTTTAAAAAATTAAACAAACATAGAAACTTGAAATCAAATAGGCAATAAAAACATTTGATATATTTAGCAAATAGAAATATTTTACACATATATATAATTTAATGGTGTCTTCAACTTACTTAACAACCAAAACAATAATACTAAGTATACACCCAGAAGAAGCTCAACTGAAGTTGTAAAACAGCCCATACAGCAGGTATGGATCAGTGTGTGTGTGTGTGTGTGTGTTACTTTCTGGAGAAAAACTCCCAGAATCCCAAGTTAGCACAACCAATCAGACTGTATATGACTTATATTGACCTTTGACAGTTTGACTTTTACTCAGTCATGAGTTGCTTTTATTTAACTTCTGCTTCCTTCTCACATTTTTATAACAAACTCTTCTTTAATAAACAATTCTTTGCCATTTTTGAACTAGGGACCACATCATAAAATTTGATATACAAGAGATCTAATTGATGTGGCTATCTGCATTGACAGAGGATTGTCTAGATGGCTACATCATAAAATTTGATATACAAGAGCTCTAAGAGGAGTGGATTTCTGCACTGACAGAGGGTTGTCTAGATGCTGGCTTGGTGTCTCTCTGACTCTACATTTCTATGATTCTAAGAACAACTGTTTTTTACACATTAGTCCAGGAAATACATCGGTCTGCTTCAAAATGAGGAGCAAAAAAACCTTTTCACACTCCTCTGAATTGAAGTATTTTACTGCTAGACTCTATGTGAGAATAATTGCCATTTGGAAAGTTACATACCACTGTGTGTCATTCAGATATATTGTTTCCCATAAAGAGAGGTCAGCTGGGGTAGCCAAACACTCCAGTTCCACAAACCAAGCTGTGCAAAAATTTGGCACAACTCTGCTAAGGCAATAGACAGCAAAGCAATGCAGAGTTTGGCAAGGCTGCCTCTGCCACTCTTCTCATTCTCTTTTAAATAATAGATGAACCACCATTAAGATTTACTGTAACCTCAGTTCTGCCAGATGCAGCAGTCATTTGGCAGTAGTCAGATGAGGGAGCATCTGTTGGAATGGATGTCGCTTTCTGACGCTTGTTCTTCTAAAAGCCACTAAGGCTGTCAGCAGAAATTACATTCCACAAATCGAAAGAAAATAAGAGCTTGAATTGTGGCATATATGAAATCAAGCAATTCCTGTTGGATGCCCCTAAGTGTCATTATCTACATGATCAATCTGAAAACAGAGAAGATAAACACCAAGAGAGTAAAAAAGAAAGGGAGAGGGGAGGGAGGGATGATCGATCTAACACAGACTTTTCAGGCAAAGAAATTAGTTGTATCCATTGTGGATTACTTTCAGGATTTCCCATGAATACCAAAATCTTTGGATGTTCAAGTCCCATTAATTACACTGACATAGTAAAATGGTGCCCTTTAAATAAAATGAGGGGATGCAGTGACTTAGTGGTTAAGACACCAATTCTGATGATTGGAAGGTTGGCAGTTCGAGGCACAAGTGCTACATGATAGGGTGAGCTCCTGTCACTAGTCCCAGTTTCTGCCAACCTAGCTGTTCAAAAGCATACAAATACAAGTAGATAAATAAGTACTTCAGTGGGAAGGTAACAGTGTTTGGTGCAGTCATGTTGAACACATGACCACATGAGAGTTGTCTTTGGACAACACTGGCTCTTTAGCTTAGTAATGAAGATGGGCATCTCCCCCTGCAGTTGGTTATGACTAGACATTCATGTCAAGGGACTACCTTTACCTTTTACCTATATAAAATGGCAAAATCAAAGCTTTTGCTTTTTGGAATGTGTGTGTGTGTATTTAATATTTTCAAGCAAAGATGGTTAATTCTATGGATAAAGAATTCATGGATACAGAAGGCTGACTGTAATTAAAAAGAACTACTATATATCACTGAATTTCATTTCAGTTCATTTTGGGGTAAGAGTTTCACCAAAAATAACACATTTCCTCATTTTAGATCAGTGCTGCTCAAAATCGTAATCTGTGGACCAGTGCCGGTGCACAAGCCATCAACTGCCAGTCCATAGTGTCCAGAAAAGAAAAGGGGGGAAAAACAACTGTAGCCAGTGGAAAAATACAGCACTGGAACCTGACACATTGAGGGGGAACTGTTTTTCCCTCACATTGGATAGAGAAAAAACTTGTTCATGCTCCGCACTGTTGAAACTGAATACATTCACTAATTCCCATAACGTGAGAAGACTATGTTTTACCTGCATGCCACATTACTGTTAGCCCCAGTTGACCTCACTGAATGCACAGGGATACAAATCCCAAACTTTTAACGCATGCACTCAAAGCCCTGTACCTGGATGGATGAATTTGTCAGTTTGTATTTCTTCCACATTCATATTTTTTTCAATTTCACCTCCCTTTCATTTAAAACAGTGCTTATTCTGCAATGATTCACACATTTCTTCAAAGGGGGGGGGATACAATACAAAAGACTGTGATACATATAAATCCCATGATAAAAACAGGGTATGCTTTTGAACACATATACACCTTTCTCCCCCTCTCACGATTGTGTCCCCAAGGATCTAAATTGTACATAATTTGTTGCTGATTACAAAATTGAAAATACGTGCTGTACCATACAATACCTTTTCTTAATCTGAAGGGGCAAATTATTGGTAGACTCCTGAGTATTTTACAGCGTATTGGCAAGAATTTTTAACATAAGAACTGTTTAGCCCACAGGTATTTAGTAACAGCAACAACAAAATGACTACCTTCACATTGGTAGTTTAATTTATACTTATTGAATGGTGGGGGGGGGGGGGAACCCTCCTCAGGATTCCAATTTTTTAAAAGGAAAAAAGTGGGTACAATAAATCTGATGTCTGCCCATCTCTGTATTAGACTTCTAAGAGCCTCTGGAACATCTGGAACAAATGGCCAGTACCAATTCTTAAGACGTGACTTTCAATCCCACAGCACCTACAACATCTGTGGCCCTTTGGCAATTCAACAGCTCTCTCAATTTTAGTTTTATTTTTAGCCTGACCAATTTTTCCTGGTATTGATGTAAGTTTTAATTTTATTAACTCTAATTTTTATTTATTATATTTATACTACATCATTTCCAAAGTACAAATGAGTCAAAGAGGAATGGCAATAAAGCCACAGGTTAGCCAAATGCTATCTGAAATAGGGACCATTTTCAAAAACCATCACAAAGATGTATATTTCTTGACCTGTTCACAGAGGAAGTTCTAGAATGTAGAATCAAGTTATAAATTAGGTAAAGGACCAGAAAGGTACACAATATAAGATACAATTCACATAGTTCAAAAATCTTCTCCATCACAATTTCTTTATTTTTTTAAAAACACAATTTTAGAAGAATCCTACAAAAACCTTTGTATTTGATGTTTTAATTCCAGTGTGCAAAAATATTGATTCCACATGTATACATCACCCTGAGAGCTTTTTGTATCTCAACTGGTATTTCCCATTGACCACTAGAGGTCATGCACAATCTATGGCATCCATCTGAACAAATAAAGTACACATTCAAGTGTAAATGAAGAGTCCCACTTTTCTTTTGTGAACAAACACCCCACCCCTAAGGAAAAACATGGGCACATGATGAGACTTGAACCTGTGTATCTTCAAGCAATGTCCTTTACAAGGAAGCCCATTATACTACTCTGCTTTGTAGCTACATTCACACTGAGAGCCTACAATATTCTTTGAATCATGGTGGCAAAGTAGTTAATTGAACTGCTACTCCCACCACCCTAGCCAATATATCCAATAGAAAAAAGGAAGTCACAAAAGGAGGTTTTTCCCCCATTCAACACAAAAGGAAGAGGGGAAGGTGGTGGGAAGGGGATAAGGTCCTGTGGTTCTTCTCTCCCCCTTGGTCCTGGCCCTAGAGGGAGAGAAGAACCACTGGACCTCATCTCCTTCCCACCACCTTCCCCGCTTCCTTTTGTGTTGTCTCTTTTAGACTGTAAGCCTGAGGGCAGGGATCCATCTAATTTACAATTCTATGTACAGCACTGTGTAAATTTACAGCACTATATAAATACAATTAATAATAATAATAATAATAATTAATAATAATAATAATAATAATAGAAACAGATAACTATACATTCTAACAATATCTGGAGCAGAACACTTCCTATCCCTGGCTCAGACAGAAGAGAAGGTGGGTGAAAGATAGACCATCCAGTCCATCTATACATTGCTTTTGGGTTTAGGTTTTTTAGCACATAATGTTGAGCTAACTGGATCTTGATCTGCTATAGGAACATGCAGCTTGTATTCCGAAGCACTTCTGCTCATGCAGTAAAATCAGTTAATACAGCTTAGACTGAATGTTTTACCTCTTAAGGAGTCTAGGGGTTTGTTTACATTACCTATAAACACCAAATTATTCCTGGACTCACTGCGCACTGTTTACATTATGCAGGCCCAAAACCCTGAATTGGATCTGGACTGTTTACATGATGCCCAGATCCATGTTGGGGTTTCCACCCCTTGTTTTCCAGGTTTTCCCAAGAACCCAGAGCAAAACATAGCAACAACAGGAGGCTGCCTTCCCACGTGGTGGTGAGTGTCCCTACCAAGTTGCTCTGTGAATGTTAGTGCTCAGTGGTCAGAATGAGGCTGGGTGGCTCTTCAAAGCTCAGAGTGATTTGCAGCCACAATGATAGCACCTTAAGGACCATGTGGGAAGGCAGCTGCCCACTGTTCACAGAAAACCTGCAACACGTAAGGAAAGATTCAGGGAAAATCTGGAACCAGAATATTCCAGGGGCAGCCAAGAGTATTTTGGCAAATATTGCTGAGCCCCAAGCATGCATTGCTGATTTTCAAATGTAAATATGTATCAGGAAACCCACTCCCTTGCCTAAACTGTCTCTGGGGTTTGACAGCCTACCCCAAAGGGGCAACGGGATGCCTCCCCTTTCCTAGCAGGATTGGGGCCACGGCAACCTCACGATCTGGCCTTTCAATGGTGCAAAAAGGAGCCACAAAAAGCTGCTCCTTTTTGCACCCTCAAAAGGGTGCCACAGCTGTGGTGGTGCAGCTATGTGGCACTCCTTCGGCGCTATGCAGATCTGTAATGGCTATTTGTATCTCCTCTCCCATCTGTTTCTCTTCTCATTAGAGCAAATGCTCCAAAATACAACAGTTACATTTCAACCAGGGTTTTTTCCTGAGTTTTTTACTATACTTACTGCTCTCATCAACCTTATGCCAAAGGCAGAAATAGAGAATACAAATCAATGCAAGATGATGAAAACTGTTTTCTCCAAGACAGGTAAAGGGACACTTCTGTTTCCCAATTCCTTCTTATTTATTTACAAGTACATTTCTAGACTTCTTTTCAGTCCTAAATTGAAATTCTGCCTCAAAGCGGTTTGCAATCTATTAAAAACTGATAGAAGTCACTAAAAGCAAGTTTGAACATTATAGCAAATTTAGAGGCAGGAATTTGTGAGAGAAAAGCTCAACAAAACAAAACAACACATTCAAGGTTCTCAGGGATGTTCTATTTGTGATGTTTATAAACCTTTTCCAAAAAGGAATTAAACCTAGCTACTGGTTCGTTTCTAAGTAAAATTCAAAGTGCTGGTTATGACTTATAAAGTCCAACATGACTTAGGTTCAGATTATTTGAGAGACTGTATCTCTACATATAAACCTGCTAGAGCCCTAAAATCTTCCAGGAAAGCTTTCTCTTGGTCCAGCCACCATCCCCCAGACTCGCCTGGAGAGGACACTAGAGAGTGCCTTCTCGGTGACTTCTCCTGCCCTCTGGAATGCCCTTCTGTGAGAAGCAAGGCCGCCCCCCCCCCCCCCTCTTTTCTTGCTTTTCATTGGCAAGCAAAAACAGCTCTATTCAGGCAGGTGTTTGATGGATAATCATGGGGTGGCTTGGGTGTTTGTGATATAGGGTGGATACCATGGTTTTAGTATGATTTTAATGTCTGTAATTTTATGCTGTTTGTAGATGATATTTTAATTGTTTTATTGTATTAAGTATTTAGATTTTATTGGTGAGTCCCCTTGGGCCCCTTCAGGGAGAAAGGTGGGATAGAAATCAACCAAATAAATAAATAAATAAATTCTGGTCGCCATGAGTAATACTTCCATAGTCTCACAAAAGTACTGTACATCAGATGGATCATACAACATGGATTATGGGCCTCCATGGCAGGAAAACGTGAAACCAAGAAGTAACAAAGCACTTCTCATTGGAGGTCTTGATAATGTTTTAGTACAGTGGTCCCCCGGGATCCGAATCCCCCGGGGAACGAAATCCCCGGGGTGCGAAACCGGCGGAACCGCTAAAATTCCCCCGGGATCCGAAGGATCCCCCGGGGAACGAAACAGAAAAACCGCGCGGCCCCTTTAAATCAGCCGCGCGGTCCGTCGGAAGTAGCGGTCCCCCGGGATGTGGTCATTTCCGGGTTACGAAAGGTAATCCGGAACGGATTACCTTCGTAACCCGGGGGACCACTGTACTGTTGTACTTGCTAATCCATAGAACTAAAAATGATCAGCATAGTTATCAGTTAAAGCCTAGTGATCTAGTGAAGTACAAATCACAACATAACCTATCTGAAAGTGCTCTTTAAATGGAGCTGTAACCTTATATCTCCCAGTTTCATATGGCATGCAAAAAACACAAGAAGACAATTACATTATCATTCTTCTCCCAATGAAAAGAAAAATGCAAATTAAAATTTAAAACACAACCAACTGGGGTGGTGGGAAATGAAATCAATGTGATTAAACTGCACCTGGTAAATTAAAAATCTGTATTACATCAGGAACTGTGCCAAACGAACTTGTACCAACCTGCCTCTCCTTCACTTCTCTTGTACAGGTTTCCAAGGTAGCAGACTTGAAGCGGAGAGATTTAGTCTGCCTCTTAACTTTCACTGAATCCCTTCGGCGATCATAAGAAAATGATTTGGACTTCTTTTTCATTTTCATCCTCGATTTGTCAGCCATTTTAATCCACCAAGGTCAGTGCCAATTCCTTCTTGTTGATACCCCAAGCTGCACCACACAGACACCAACTTCCAAAGACTTACAATTGCCAAGTAGATAAAATTTCTTCAGAAAATTTGTAAGAATACAAGTAACCCAATACAGCTGGAGAAGTGTTGTCATGTGTCCAAAAGCCACACAATTTCCTCAAAGGGTCATGATTATTGAGAAGGCAGCGTAAGATTTGTCACAACAAGAAAATTTGCCATGTTGATCTAAAGCAATAGCACATATCCTGTCAAGCACTTTAAAGGTGAAGGAAAGGTAGCTTAATCCAAGCCAGAAGGGTGTGTGAGCATTGTCCGCACCTACAAGGTGGAGGTGAAGCAACCCAACTGGGGTTCAAAGCCATTCTTTTTACAACTCCTCCCTTGCAAAGACTCATTGCTCAAGCTTCACTGTATTAATTGGCAAGCCTAGGTTGGGTTTTCACCATTCCTTTTTCGCTGACGTCAAAATTCAGACCACCTCAATTGTTTCTCACACATACCATACCAAGATGGCGAGTATTTTAGATGCTTCTTCCTGGTTTGAATATCTGAATGATTAAATAATCAAGTTATATCATTCTGGAAATATTTTGGAAGTTTATATCCTATATCCCCTTATAATTGTCTGGAAGACAGATTACAAGCATAACTTAAAGCACGGTAGCTAAGAGTAGTAATTTGAGTGTTTAACTATGACTCTGAAGATGACGATTCAATTTCCTTCTCAGTTTTGAAACCCACTGGGTGACCTTGGGCAAGTCACATGCTCTCGGCCTCAGGGAAAGGCAATAGCAACCCCCTCTGAACAAATCTTGCCAAGAAAATCCTGCGATAGATTTGCCTTAGGGTCACCATAAGTCAGAAATGACTTGAAAGCATACAACAACAATAATCAATAAGCAAATTGGACACAGGCAGCCTTAAAGCAGCAAGAGAGCAGCTAAGAGAAGATAGAAGACTTGGACGAACATGGCAGACTTCTCCAAATATGTCTATGGAGGAGAGTTCCCTGACTGAGATACCACTCCAGAAAAAGGCCTAATTTCTGTAGCCACCCAGCTGACTCCTTAAGGACTTTCATATTAACCACCTATCAACAGCAACCTGGCTATGGATGCTGGGCTACAAAAATTTCTCTTATTTCCAAAAATGTTTATTGGATAATAATGAAGAATTTTGCTGTAAAGGGTTTGCTACAGCTCTGATCATATTTTCTGTGACAAAGAGCTAGCAATGTAAACATATTAAAAGATGAAATGTGTTAATATGTGAAATACAAATAATCAAACCAAAAAAAGTGTTTGATTTTAATAATAATATTGTGGAAAATATACAGAACACAGAAAAACCAAAGCCTGAAGGAAATTAAATAGCATCAACAACCAAATATATAATACAAAATAGAATAACAGAAACACAAGCAAACTTCATAATAATGCAAAGCAGAATAATACCAAACACTATAACTAAGCACTACAAATGAACATGAGAGAAAAACACCTTAACACAAAGAACACAAGCTTCCTCAAGCTTGCAGACATTTTAATCTAGTTTACCGTACTCTCATACAGTACAGCAAGGGCAGCTGCACAGTAAACAATACCAGTAGTTTCAACTTAAATGTGGAAGTCCATAATGAACAAAGGAGTCACAAATGCATTACAGTCCACCCCATGCATATATAAAATAGGAACAACCATATACAATCCACAAGCCATGTATGTATCATTAGCCTAATGTGATAAAGAGTAAAATCCCACGACATGATCGTCTTAGGGTCACCATAAGTTGGAAATGACTTGAAGGCACACAACAACAACAACAACAATAACAGGCTGTAATGAGAAAAGGAGTTGCCTCTCCCAACACTGTTATCTTGACTATGTAGTAGCAATACTTTATTTGTTATACTTATGTTATATTGTCATATCTCACTTGTTCACTTGATTTAAAGGCTGTAATAAAGAGAGTGTCCTCACCTGCATTGTTATCCTTCTAGATCATCTTAACTGACAACAAAAACAACCTCTTGAAAAATGTAGGCCTATGACTTCTTCTTCTCTTGTTTGATTTTTAACACCTGTGACTGATGAAGAAGCCAGCAGAGCGTCAAAAACTTTCATGATGTATTCTGTGTATTTTTGGTTGGCTCAATAAAAGTATTGCTGTTTGGTGGATTTGGGATGCTGTTGTCTTTTGCTGCAAGGTCAACATGGCAACCCTTGGATGTGTTTTACAAAGTATTGAACATGTTTAATTTGGTCCTATGCATTGCTGGAGAATCTAGATTTGATATGACACTTTATATGTAGTATTAAAATATATTATAAGCACATCACAGAGATGCAAAGTGTGGATGGCAGAGGGTATATCTTACAGAGCTGCACTTATCAGAAACATGCAGTTGTTGACAGTTCCCTACTGACTGTCCCCTCATTCTCTTTGCCTCTGTTTAATGTGTGGGGAAGCCTTGAGACATATCCACTGGGCTAGTCTATTCCTCCATTTAAAAGCAAATTTTCTTCAGATGACACATAAAATTAATCATGTGGCCCAGTGACCACATGCAAGGACACATTAGGCTTTTTAAAAGGACTAGCTTTTCCTTAAATAAAATATAACCTACCCTATTTACAGGCCTTTCCTCTGTTTTGGTGTGTGAGCCACTCCACATTAAAAACTAGTGTGAATAATTTATATGGGAGGTGGCTTTAGCCAACACTGTAAAAGGGGGAGGGGATACTTAGAGCTCCAAGGTTTATATACCACTTGCTCTACAGAACAGAAATGCAGAATTAATAAAGGTCTCTGGGTGTCAAGAGATAAAAGGAACATGATTGGTTCAACTGCAGTTTGAAGTATAACTGCATCATTCTTGCTTTATCACATAAGGATTTATGTTGGCATTGATGAATAAAGAGGGAAGAGAAGTCAGTGTGCTAATGTTAATGTGGCTTGGATTTTGTACTGAAGATTATTGCTCAATTATGAAATGTTATGAATGACTACCAAGTGTTGGGTATCCCAAACACCTTGACCTGTAATCTCTTTGAGGCAGTCAGGTTGGCTCTCAGCTAGGCCAATCATGTTGTACTATTAAATTCACCACAACATCCAGCAGATATGTATATTTCTGCCATGTTTAGAATCTGTCATGATAAACAATACCATAATCTTTCCACAGAAGGTCAAGATCACATGAACCACACACACCACTGTCAGGTAGTCCAGAATTTCCCACTTGTTAAAAAAGTGTTTACTAGTAATGCCACATACAGAGAATGGCAGATATGGAAGTAAACCTCTCCCACCATTTCTAGAGGGATGCACTTAACCAGAGGTGTGAAGAGGCAGGAAGCAAATGTGTGGGTATACATGCTGATTTGGGTTACTTTTAATTAAAAAAAAAAATCTCGTCACAGTTTTGGCAGCCTGGGAGTAACATCTGCTTGAAGTGCTGCTAGATTCCCCCCTCCACCCCTTCTGTATTCTTTTGATAAATGGTTAGGATCACACTGCATTGTTTGTTGCTCTCAAAAGATTGATTTAGAAAAGCTATTTTTCCTAAAAATCATTTCTTTAAAAATAAATACAAATTTCACAGAAACTGGACAAATGCCAGACTTGGAAATCTCAGATGTCTTACATTATTAGTAATTACAATTACTACTCTTTCAAGCCCGCACCCCATATTACGTAAAAATAGCTCAGAGATGTTGATCTCTCCTTTTAAACTGCTTCCATCATTGTGTCTAATAAATGTCATAATAATTATAGTCTTCTACCTTGCTACCAAGCTGTATTGCAAAGGGACAAGCAGCAAATCCATCAGAAATCTACATTCTCCAAAAGACTGAGCTGGTACAAAGATAACACAAAACTATACTTTAGCTTTTCAAGGATGGGCTCTAGCAACTAATCTTTCTTGAATGCTTTCTCCTCCAGAGATGCTACGAAGAAAAGATTGCTAGCTTTTAATGTTTTATTTTAAGTGAATTTCAAAAATGTAAACTCTAGTTAATAATAACTACGGTTAGTGAAAACAAACCAGCTCCACAGACGGTAGTTCAAAATGGTATTGATTCCACTTCCTACTCTGTAAAGGAATCTCAGTTTGTAGAAGTTCAGATGTGATGGCAAGCTTCTGCTTAGTCTAAAATGGAAGCCAAAGCTTCCAAACTCCTCTGCAAGACTAAACCAAGGAAGGAAGCAAACATGAGCCTGGGGTTTGCTGTGGCACTCACTTGAAACAGTGAACTATGCAGGTAAATAAAACTAGTGGAATGGCACAAGGGACTCACAGGTTAGAGTCTATAACAAAATGGATTCCCAACAACATTTCCACTGCAACAGAAATTTGGTCAGGAGTGCACTTGTTCTTGTGACTGAAACTCATATGACACAGCCCTGTCATTTGAAAGGTTTGCAACTTCAGGCTTAAGGCTCTGGAAAGAAATTATACTCACCACATGTGGCACTACAAATCAGATTCCTACTAGAGCCTTCAGGGGGGAAGGGAGGGGGTCAACTATCCTTCCCTTACCTCAATCACTTGTGGCTGATTGCGTTCAGCAGGACTTGCATCTGTGTAAATAGAAGCCTGAGAGGGTCAAGGGAAATTAAGAGGAAGATGGGGAGAGAGAATCAGACGAGATATGTAAAATGCTCTCCAGCTGCTCTACTGTACCTCCTTCAATCTGTCCCCAACCCCTTAAGCTTGGGCTGCTTAAACTCTATATTTTCTACAGCCAGACAAAGCACAGCCAGACATTAATTAAAGGGATAAAGAGCCCTTGCAGGGCTTTAAAATGGGAGTTTGCACAGAAAGCAATTTGTTATCTCACTGGAAATTTCAGCAGCAATTTGATCACTTAACATGACTCTGTGCTATGAATGTTTTATGAACTCCAGTTGGGCCCTGATGTACTAAAATGAATTTCATGATTTTGCCACCATGTTCGCTAAAGAAAACACACAACAAAAATTCCTCTGGCTCCCCTCTTTTCAGTCTTTCTGATGGTGCGCCTAATCATCAATAAGACGATAGCACCCTAATCTGTTTTTGTTCTTTGCAATGGATGAGCACAAGACGCCCTTACAACCTCAACAAATCAAGGGCAGCTGCACTGACGTACAGGCATGGAAATCTGGTCTAGACATTGCCACTCACCTGCCCCCTTACTGCATCTTTTCACTCAGGAAAGCATAAATAAAAGATGAAGAGTTATGCGGGGGCAAAAATGCTGACTGAATATTAAGGAATGAGAAGCAAAGCAAGGGAATGTATGCTTCTAAGCCAGAGAACAGAGAGAAGTTACAAAAAGTGACTAAGTGAGAAGCTGTAGCACAAATTATTTTAAAATGGAATGGTTACAGTGAAGAACATTAAACACATTTATCTGGTAAGAATAAAAAGCATTTGGATAGTGTCCAAGTAGCCAACTTCAGATGGTTTAGGATTAAATTTTCAATCTCTAGACTACACAAACTATCCAAATTATAGGGGGGGGGGGGGGAGGAACCAAATCAGAAATGGCCCAAAAATCTATTTCTGTTTTTGATAAATTTAAAAGTTTTGATATTAAAATACTGCAAGAGTCCTGTAACATTTAAAAACTGAATTAATGCTCCTGGAGGCTTCTGAAGAGGGGGTAATTCATCCCCTTTTTGTCAGATAAAGAGAAGATTAGGGAGTTTATCACACTAGGGGCCAATTTCGATGTTAAAATGACATTGAAGTGGTGTTAAAGCAAACTTGAGCCTTCACGAATTTAAAGCAAATTTAAAGAAAATTTAAAAAGGAAATAATGTTAATTTCACAATTAACGTTCATGTGTTAATTAAAGAAATTTTGAATTTACACTTTCTGTAGAGGTTCGAACTTGAACAAATGTGGATTAATCCTCCTTTAAATCTAGTTTAACTGTGGGTTTTTTGCAACGTCGTGTGAAATAGCATCACTTAATCCTCCTTTAAATCTAGTTTAATGGTGGGTTTTTCATGATGTTGTGTGAAATGGTGTAGCGTAATTTCGTGATTTTTCCAGGATATCTTTGGATTAACCCCATGATCTCCCTCGTGTGATAAACTCCCAGAGCCAAGAAAAACCCATGATAGGTTTGCCTTAGGGTCACAAAATGACCTGAAGGTACACCAACCACTACAACAACAACAGGGAGCAAGGGTCAGAAAACAGCCTTAGGGGATACAAGTGGACCCTGGGCAACACTTTACCCACCCTGATATAGTGCTTTTAAGTGTTCAGAATGCTGTGTGAATTATTTTGTTGTCATTGTCTGAGGCAAAACACCCATCCATCTCTGTCCTTTGACTTCCAAATGGTATGGAGTAGCTCTTACTGGCTTCAGCCAATACATCTTCATTTACTTATATGGCATCATTGTGTCAACTATGTTGGTTCCTAATCCATTTTAGGCTTGTTTTGAAGGGTTGTTTTAAAGCCCAAAAGAGTTGAGACCTTGTCTGGCTGAAGAAACCATGTTCCTATGCAACTATTAATACAATCCTTGAATCCTCTCCTCCAAGTACAGCTTGCAGAAGAATGGTATGATATAATAATGGTTGCTTTTAAGATGTAGTAAGATTTGGGTTATTAGAAAAAGTATAAGATGTAGTTTTGGTGAGTGAGATATGTTGTTGTTGTTGTTGAGTGTCTTCAAGTCATTCATTACTTATGGTAATCCTAAGGCCTCCTCGGGGAGATCCTCATGGTATCCTTGCCAGGCTTCTTTTACCAGGCATTAAATCTTTGCATTGTTGCTTTATTTATCATGGTGTTTTCTTGGCAAGATTTGTTCAGAGGAGGTTTGCCATTGCCTTCCCCTAAGGCTTGGAGCATGTGACTTCCCCAAGGTCTGCCAATGGGCTTCATGGCCAAGCTGAGAATTGAGCCCTGGTCTCCAGAGTCACAGTTCAACACTCAAACTACTATGCCACAGAGAGATATGACTATATACACTGAAAGAAAGTTGAAAGCCAGCTTATTATCTTCTTGTATTTCTTTTTATATCTAGGTCTTTTCACTTGCTTTTTCTTCTTTTTTCCAGTTTTTTTTCTATTTAAATACCTCTAAATTGTATTGTATTTAGGGGTGGAAATCAATAAAAATTACTATTTTTAAAAAACAAAACAATACAATGTGTTGCTACTAGACAAAGACCATTCCTGAATCTGCCCTTTCCTATGGAGATCCACACAGTATCTTTACCAACCTCTTTTGTCAGGCATTAAAACTTTGTGTTGTTGCCTTGTTATTATCTTGCCCTCTCCTTTTCTACACATCTCCACCATTTCACATTATAATATAGAAAATATTAAATCATTTTAGATATCATTTCCGTTAAACACTTTGCATCCAAGTTTTGCCAACTTTCATTGTGGAAAGTAACTTCACATCTTCAGGGACAAAGCACATCATAAAGATACATATCTACCAGTGAAGAATGCAAGTGCTGCAATATATACACATAAGAGGTGAGCCCCAAAGAAGAGATACAAGGACTCCCTGAAACAACATCTCAAGCTCGGCCAAATTGATCACCAACAATGGTCTGCTCTGGCCTCACATCGGAAGGCATGGAGACACACTATCCACAATGCTGCAGCCTCTTTTGAGAACGCACACTGAACGAGTCTCGAGGAGAAACGACAACGCAGAAAGAACCACAACTTGGAAACATCACCCAAGGAGACTTTCTGCTGTGCTTTCTGTAACTGAACTTAATCAGATTTCTCTGAACCAGTATAAGAGAGTGTGCACTATGCAGTTTGTGGGGGGCAGACATATTTTGGCTTGTGGTAACTGGGTAGAAGGCTGCTCATCATCTCCATCATTTCTAACCAGGCCAATACAAACCATGAGTTTGGTTCTACCATATTTACTACCACAAGAAAGCATCATGTCTCTCCACCTTTTATCAGTCCATAGCCATTCAAATTATCATATTTGTGGATGACGTAAAGTAGGGCTTGCTGCCTTGTGTTATATACAAGCACCTTCACGCTCTGTAGTGCATGCCAAATTAAAAGAGGTTCATTTTTACATTTATGTCGCAGTTCCAAATAGCTGAGCAGCACTCAAATGACTCTATTAGATTACGCCCACAGGAATGGTAGCCAACTACACTTACTAATTCTATCTTTAAGCATGTTTTCCCACTAATATATGTAAGACACAAAGTCAGCCTAATGGCATTATAATTGCCCGGCTCCCTGTGGATCCTTTATTAAAAGCTGGCATTAACCAACAAGCTAATCCGCCTAAGAAGAAGGTAAACTGCACTGGAAAACTGTATATATATTTTTATGAAATCTTAGCAGAAGTATACCATCCATATTTAGCATATTTAAATTCTTTAAGGACTCTCAGAAGTATAGCATCCATATCAGGTGACTTGTTAATTTTGCCAGCTTGCTGTCACTTCTTCCAGCAGATAACCTCTCTTTAGTAGTATCTATTCAAGATATTGAGAACTCAAAAATTTATTGAGCATCTCTGAAATCTCTACTGTTCCTGTTAACAATCCTATAATCTCTTATTGTCCTTCAATTCAAATGCCTCCCTGATTGGTTCTGCTTCTTCTACACTTGTTTCCATGTATTTTAGCAATACAAGAGGCAAGTGTTTCTCCTTTTTATTTTCTTCTGTGAACTGCAATTCCACTTTCCAAAGGAAGCATTCTTCGCCATTATGACTTGACTGTGCTTCTTAACCACACAGGCATCTCCCAGGTTCCTCATTTGTGGTATATATTTTATCCAAGTTTCCTATTATTGTGGTTTTGAACAAACTCCAAGTGTCTCGGGAAGCAGTGGGGGGGGGGGGCAGCGAGGGTTCTGAGTATAATTCCTTCACACAGTTTTCAAGATTTCTTTTCAATTGCAAGCCTTCATTCTTTACCTCAGCAGCAAACACTTAAGATGTTTTATGTCAAGCCCTAGACTGGGCAGAGAAATAAGTGTAATATTCCAGTACATTAGTGCAAGTGTCTATATAGTAGTAGGAATCATGGGGGCCTTCAAATATTGCTGGACTGCAAATCCCAACCAATCCACAGGGCATAGCTGATGGTTACAGATGTTGGAGTTGCAGTCCAACAACATCTGGAGGGCTGCATGATTCCCTCCCCTGTATATGGGGTCTAAAAGATCATAAGAAGCCTTTGTTCACCTATCCCCTTAAATATTGCTTTTATCAAGCAAACACACAAACACACCTGCCTAACAGGTATTCAAAAATATTTCCTTCAAGATGTGGTAATGAGTTTACCGGTACGTAACCAGTACACCTGAGAGCTAAAAATAATAGAAGAAAACATTGTTATAATGCTATTATCATTAAAAATAATATTCCACTTTTAACAGTACAGAAAATGTGGGGGGAAGTGAATAAGCCTGGGGGAATATACACATGAGAACAACCCACACAGTTATTGTATCTTCCTTAACACTTTGTGCATTTTGCCTAAGCATCGAAAGCAATAGTTCTCAAACCCTTGTCATCCCCATTACATCTACATTTGGATGTTGTCCCCACCAGCAGCACTGGACATAGTATATGGATAAAAATATTTTTTTATTTGTTGTGGGTATTTTCATTCACATTTTCATGTATATTCATATTTTAATATCTTATAAGGAAATAGATCTCCTGATCCTTCTCCCTCAGGCAGAAGCTCCAAGCACCCTCCTTGTCTTTCTCTTCCCCTTCAGGACAGAAAAGGTTTGGGAAGGGGGGGGGGGGGAATCACAGCCTCCTAGACTCTTACCCTCTTTAAGCAACGTTTGCATCCCATCATTTGAGAACCACTGATCTAAAGTGAATTTTTGAATGTGTTTGATGGCCACACTGGCTGTGCGGTTCTGGGAGTTGTTGCCCCCCAAAATTAAATTCCCCAAGCTCTGACTGACCCTACTCAAAAATCTTGGAAACTCTGGTAAGGCAAGGTTTCCAGTCATGAGGAGGCATCCAAGCATAAGCCTTGAAGTCTAAATCTTCAGATTTTCACAATGAAGATGACCAAGTAGGAGTAGCAGCCAGCTATGGTGCTACAGATAGAAACCTACCAGGAAAACCTATGCATCTATATACGACTCACACAAACATGTGTCTGCTTTTGGACAGAGCACAAGATGCTGTTCTGTATCCCTTTGTACAACATCCTGGTGGTGCAATGCTTAAACACTGGTACTGCAGCCACAATGTTGTAAATTCAATCCTAGAGGAGGGCTCCAAGGTTCATGCAGCCTTCCCTCCTTTTGTAGGTTGGCAAAATGAGTACCCAGCTTGTTGGGGCAATTTGCTTGCACACTGTGTACCACTTAGGGAGTGACAATTCACTGATAAGCTGTATAGAAGTGTACTTGCTGTTGCTATTGATATAATGTCCTAAACATCCTCCTCCCCAGCTGTTAAGCCTCAGGAGGGGCCACAATTTCTGCTACCAAGTGAAACAGAGTGAAACAGAGAGAGAAAGGAGGAAATTCAACCAACCGAGCTGAGGCAAAATCATAGGAGAGTGCACTATATCTGCCTCAACGTTCTCTGCTCTTCCTATAGGGGAGGGGAGGAAGAGGAGAAGGAGGAGGAGGAGGAGGAGGATTGACATAGGCGAGAGGTAGACACAGAACTGTTTGGGCAGAGAATTATGCTCCACCTGCTTGATGTAGGATCTCAGCTTGAAAGCAGAGCTTACCAGTACACCACACACCAGACACTTTAATGATTTGTGTTTTCAAGAAAAAAACAGCCTATGGCTTTAGTCATATCATTTTCATAATTACCAACTCCAGCAAATTTAGTTTTTAAATTATTTATGCCATGTGCAGCAGAAGACACCATCTTACTTCACAGTCTGTCAACCAAGGTATGAAGGACATTGCCTATAATTCATTTTTAAAAAGCATAACACACGGATTTCTCCATCTGTTCTTATGAAAACCTAGCTGCCCGTCTCTTTCTAGCAAACTATTCAAAATGGTTTTAGAGTCCTGCCTTCAAAACCTGCTATTTTTTTCCTCATTTTGCTTATCTGCTAGGTCAACAATGACATTCAGTCTTTCCTCATGAATCTAAACAAGTGTTCCATTATCCGTGTTTTTATCATCAGTTTATTTTGTTGCAAAAACTTGTAAAGTTTAATCAGTTGAGAAAAATATTTTTGCAGATGGAAATCTCTAGGAGTCAAGGATTCAACAATAGAAACAGGCAACTGTCCGGAAGTTTTTATTCCATACAAAGGTCAAAGTTGTCCCAGAACTGTATTTTGTCAACAATGACTAGACAAAAACATTTCTGAACTCAATAAGTGACTGAGTCTGGCCTTCCAGAGAGGTCCCCCAAAGGTCGAGCTAGTGTGAACATAACTGAAAGCCAAGATAAAGAATATGTTTAGAATACAGTGCCATAAAAGTTCCCGAAGCACACTGAATACCCCAAGGCCTATGGCACCATGTGTTGGACAAAATTCTCTACCTTGCAGCTGCTTCTGTGACCAGCCTGTGAACTCTGTTATAAGGAAATGAGAATCCAACTGCATTCATACAAAGCCAGACGGAGTTTGCAGTATTTTACATGTATAAGCTACTTATTAACAAGTGTATAAGGCCCATCTTCTCTCACAAGCAGGTTGAAAGAAAGGCCTTTTTGGCTGTTGCACCTCAATTATGGAAGATCTTCCCATTGGATGTCCCATTAGCATCAGTACTAGTTTCCATCCTGTGCCAAGGCAAGATAGGCCTTTTTTATTAAAGCCTTTGGGGCTTAAATTACTTTAAATGTGCATGTACATGGTTTTAATTGTTGCAGCTTTTTAACCTGTTGTAACTTGTAGCTGTGTCCCTGTTTAAGATTAAAACAATAAAATAGTGTTAAATAAGATAAAAATGTATAATTTTATTATTTAAATCTTAAACTGCTATAAATTGCTTATTGTTTTATCTATACACTGAAATCCCACAATAAAAGACTGGATATATAATATTTTAAAATAAAATGAAGGGCATCCCCCCCACTCTGTTCTATTTCACCTTTCTTCTGTTCTCAGAGAACTATACATGACCCCTCCACAGACTGATAACACTGTCAACACATAAGTAGGATCAGGACATCAGGAACCATGGACTAAACATGTTCTGCACCTTCCCCATTCTTCTCTATGAACAATGTCAATGAAAAAAAACATAATAAGCACCTAAAGAACAGTTCGAAAAACTTGACTGAACACCAAGAAATGTTAGCACTAGAAGTCAGGCTTGGAAGAGTAAGTATATAAAAAGATGATTTTGTCGAAGAGAATTATAAATGTAATTATAGTTAAGGACTGTTTGATAATGTATTTTAAAATGTTTAATTAAAAAAAGCATAATAAGCAGGATCATAAGGAGGAATGTCCTAAAAGAAATCAGGAATGTCCTTGGAACATGTGTGATTTTTGTGTGCAACAGCTTTCAAAAGGAGAATCCTGAGACTGATAATGAGAATAATGTAGCATCCAGTTAATGTTAAAATGCAAATTTCTGCAGACTTCACCACTGGCCATGCTTGCTAAGGCTGATGGAAGCTGCAGTCTTGCAATATCTGGAAAGTCACATATTCCCATCCCTGCTTTCAGACATGCTTCTTGAACATGGGGGGATAGGACTACTGCACTCAACTTCCAGAACCAATGTGTTATACTGTATATAGGCTGGGAATGGTAGGTGTCATAGTCCAGCCCACCTCTAGCATGCCAGAAAAGGGAAGGCTACTTTATACGAATTCCAGAAAACACCCTACTGAAGAAAGAAAACCAAACTAGATTACATAAAACCCACCCAACCGGACTATATACAGAGAAATTTGAACAACGTACAATTAAAACCATTCATGACAAGGGTAAAGAATGATCATATATCAAAAGCAACTTATACTTCAAGTGGTGTAGAAAGGTAAACTGGGGGTGGGGGGGGGTGATGAACAAGGCTCATACTGCCTATTCAATATGTCCAAAATGCTACAATCATTGTGGGTTTTATAATATTGATTGCACATATCACCAATAAGTCAGGAGCCTTAAACAGTTTCTGTCATGACAAGGGAGGAAACAAAACACTGGGAGATGAGAGAGAGAGAGATGGTCCACAGTGGTTTGACAGGTTTGTCAGCTACTGACACAAAATGCTGCAATGATGATCCTTGCTGAATTGGCAGTCAACAGCTGATATAAAAACACCCACACACAATTTCAGGATTAAAAGTTGTTCCTTAAAACATAAGCATGCACACACATACATATAGTCTCTCATTCACACACACACAAACAAACACACACACACACACACACACACACACACACATATGTCTTTGGAAGCAAATGCTATAGAGTAATAGGTTGCATTTAAAGGAAGAGAGCAATACAGAATGTGAAAGAATGTTACAGCAAGGCTGGGAAATATGGTTAGGCTGCTGCAACACCCATCAGACACAGCACAGACAACACTAAGCAGCGATGAAAGGTAAACTCCAAAGGTATCTGGAAAGCACACATTTCCCCTGAAGTATTGCAGGGATTTATCCTGTATTCAAAAAAATCATTCTTATTACGTGGAATGCTTTTTTTCCCCTTTAAATCAAAGATGTTTAATCCATCTCATTACCATAAGGGCTGGTTACTTCATAGGCAATAGGGGACATTCCCCCCCCCCCCCTTCCATCCCTCTGTGTGCCACATCTATGACTGGGTTCCCAAATACTTCTATTTTCATCCAAGTACTTCTCAAACTGTCAACCAGGTGGTGACATCACATCATTTCCTGCCACCATTTTAAAAAGGAACCTGGAGAAAATAGACGTATTGGGCCTTCGGGGGGGAGCGGTGTATGTGTAGGTCTGGGTGTTTTCAGATTTGAGGGCTCTCCATGTGGGCATTCATGCCAACTTTCTTTTTTAAAAATTGGGGATTAGGGTCTTTGGGACACTGATTGAGAGTTTCAGGGGTTGCAGCTTTGGCATGCTTTCTGGCCACCCCTGAAAGACTGGGTAACTGTAAATCCTCGCAGACATCCCTTGAAGAGCTTTGATTCTTCCTATTCAATCCCAATTCTCTTTCGGAAGCAAAAGAGATGTGTGGAAGAAGCAGCAGTTGTGGTTAACTGTACTTGCTGCTGCTCCACTTTTGTAGATGGTCAGGGCATTCCTCAATTTCTCAGAATAGGTTCCCAGTAATACATGTTTCAAGCATTCTTTAGATAGTTATTTCATAAAGATACTTCAGTACTCAGTAACACTTAGGCTGCATCTACACAGCAGAATTAATATAGCTTGACATGCTTTAACTGCTATAGCTCAGTGCTATGGAATTATGGAAGTTGTAGTTTTGTAAGATATTTAGCCTTCACTGTCAGAGAGCTCTAGTGCCACAACAAACTACAAATCCCAAGATTCCACTGGCTGTAACCATGACAGTTACAGTGTCCAACTGCATTAATTCTGTAATATGGCAGCAGCCTTACCCTCACATTTTCACTGTGACCAAGGGCAAAGATATATGAACACAGCTGGATTCTCATTTCCTTATAACAGAGTTCACAGGCTGGTCACAGAAGCAGCTACAAGATAGAGGATTTTGTCCAACACATGGTGCCATAGGCCTTGGGGTATTCAGTATTTCACATTAAATAATGATACCATTATAGTTCCACTTTACTTGCCATGGCAACATGGTATCCTGGGATTTGCAGTTTAGGAAGTACAGAAAATTCTCAGCCTTTCTGGCTCTAATGCCTCACCAAACTATAAATCCCAGGATGCCTTTGGAAGTTGCCTTGGCAGTGGATTCATAGTGCTATAACTGTGTAGTGTGAAACAGCACCAGAGCAAGGAAACCTTGGGCTCTCCAGACAATTGGATCTACAATTTCTATTAGCTATATACAATACATCAAAAGGTAAATGTCTGTAGTCCAAAACATTTGGAAATCAAAAGGTTGCCCAGCCATGACCTCAACAAATATTCCTTCCAGAGAAGGCTAAGTATTCCTCCTTAATCTAACCCCTGCCCACAATTCTATGAGCATACAGTTGGCCCTCCTTATCCACAGATTTTTTTTATCAATGGATTCGAGGATACACTGCTTGAAAATATTCCCCAAAAATATAAATTCAAAATAGCAAGCCTTGATTTTTCCATTTTATATATGGGACACCATTTTATTGTGTTATTATATTTAATGGGACTTGACATCCATAGATTTTGTTATCCACGGAGAGTCCTGGAACCAAACTCCAGTGGATAACAAGGGCCCACTGTACTGCTAAAGCAGCATTGGAATGTGTGATGCTATCCTATATCCTCAATTCTATACTATTGGCTATTTTATCCAGATTTCCATTGTGAATCCCAAATCTACATTCTTTGAAATGTTTTCATTATTTTGAACCAGAGCTTGCAGACATCAGATATTTCATACATTCATGTTGGGATCAGTTCCTTCTGTTGGATTAGGCCAAAATAACTGTCTAAGACAATATCCTCTCTCTCACAGCAGTGGGAAAGAGGTGTTTTGCTTTGGCAAAAGCAGGAAAGAAAGGCAACAGTCTTTTCCCACTGTTGTTCCATAGCAGGAAGTTTTCAATAGCAAATGGTATCTGAACCTAGAAATCCAGAAAAGCCTGAGTGTCCCTTATCTGGAATTCCAAAGTCTGAAATATTCCAAAAACCAAAATCTTTTTCATGGGTGGCTGAGATAGTGACACCTTTGCCTTCTGATGGTTTGAGGTACCCAAACTTTGTTTCATGCATGAAATTATTACTGGTAAAAATATTGTCTAAAATTACCTTTAGGCTATACATACAAATAAATCCTGTGTTTAGAGTTGTGTCCCATCTCCAAGATATCTCTTTATGTATGTATATGCAAACATAGGTATTCCAAAATCCACCCCCCGCCAAAAAAAAAAAAAAAAAAAAATCCAAAACCCAAAACACGTCTAGTCCCAAACATTTTGGATGAGGGAGACTCAACCTGTATAGTCATATTTACTAACAGCAACTGCTGGGTATCCTCCATGAATCTGTCTTGCACTTTTTAAAGAAAGTTGGGCAAAGCTAAGATATCATGGGGCTTCACTAAACACTTCTGGTAGAGTAGAGAGGGTCATGCTACCCATGCCACTAAGGCAAACCTATTATGGGATTTTCATGGCAAGATTCATTCAGAGGAGGTAATGACCTTCTCCTGAGGCTGAGATTATGTTATTTGCCCAAGGTGATCCAGTGGAGTTCAATGCCAAGTGGGGAACTGAATCCTGGTCTAAACATTAGATTATTTAAAGTTTCATATATACATTATAAACATAGCTTGAAGGTGATTTAATACATAAGATTTGTAATAATTTTGTGCATGAAACAAAACTCATGTGCACTGAACTATCAGAAATCAAAAGTGTCAGTCTCTGTGTCAGCCGAAAGGACATTTGGAATTTGAAGTATTTCAGATTTCAGCATTTCGGATAAGGGATAATCAACCCTTTTTACCTTCAGTCTTCTACTTTTAGTCTTCCTCCTTGGGGACCATGATCATGTGGTTACATTTTAAAAAAAACTCCAAAAAAATTCTAGCAATTGCTATTAAAATACAGACTACATTCAAAGCCTGAATTTTAAAATGCACAATTTCATTTTTTAAATGAAATTCAATAGTTTTATATGCTTGACAAGGCTTTTCAATTTTCAGTACCAGAGATAGATTTTTGCTATATGATTGCAAAAGTATTAATATTCTTTGATTCTGGTCATGCCTGTTAGTATGTGCTGTACGTTTTAAAACTGTAATTGCCACTAGCTTGACACAAATAGAATTTGACTTGCCTTCATTTGTTTTAACCTTATCAGTAACAAAGTTAGAAGAGAAGACAAGATGTTCAAACTGAACTTAATCAAAATGCAATGCCCACAGATGAAACAAAAAAAATTGCACACATAGTGACTTTTTACACACCAAGCAAATAAAATTAAAGGCTATTCCATATTTATTAATTGTGTGTTACCAATGTAATAAAAGCATTTTTAACAGTGTTATCTTATCGTTCTGTCAATGCACACATTTTCAGAAGCCAGGGCAAACCAAGACTTGCGTTTACAGATTTGCACTTGAAAAACTGGGCTATTCTTCTATTATTATTTTTCTCTCTCAAAGAGCAGCCATACTCTTTGGTTCTATTTTCATTTGCCCAGATTGTGTCTACCTTTGATTAGCAAACAGCACTTGTACTCCCATTACAATGTGATGTTAAAAGTGGGTTTATTCCATTCCAAAACTATTTGTTTCCACTTCTGTAGTGCCCTCATATTCCATCTTTCCAGTTAAAACCCCTTTACACAATCAGTTCCATCAATGAAATCTTCCAGGCACCCATATGCCAAGGAGCTGTACTCTTCCAAACATTAATACTCACTCTGTCTTTATCATCAGCTACGTCACAAAGGATGTCATCACGGTCAAGAATTCCTCCATCACCATGTTCCAGACGATGCACCTGTATCCAGTAGTTTGGATCCTGTACACAAACCAAGAGATGCACATACATCATATATATGTAAGCAAACATTCTTCCCACAGTTGGTGAATCCATAGCAACCTATTTGAAATCATCCCACCAGCTCAAAATCCTCCCAATTTAATGCCAAGTATTTAGCTGCGGTCTATAAACCAAAACCGCTGGACAATCTATCTTGGCATTGTCTGCTTCTACTGGCAATGGTCCTTCTTGAATTATTTCTAAACATGAGCACCTGATCTCTTTTAACTCGTGATACAAGAGACTCAATCCAAGACTTTATTCATGAAAAGAATAGAATCTACCACTGGTTTACAGTTGTTTTTCCCATGGAAAACATCATAATGCAAGCCTGCACAACTTGGCAGTAGGAAGGGGCCAAAATTAAAATAGGCTAAACTTCTTCAGGTCACAGATAAGTTTTAAGTTTTAATTAAATATTAATTAATTAAATAGTATTAATTGATATTAATTATTCATTAGTTAGAATTAATTAATGTGAATTCCCTTCTCCTCCTCCTCCTCCTGGATCTCTCCTCAGGAGAAAGCTGAGCAGCAGGGCAGCCTTGCCTGGATTTCTCCTCCTCCGCCTGGACTTCTCCTCAGGAGAAGCCAACTGATGGAGGAGCCTTGAGAGGTGAGCATTTTCCCCTCTTCCTCCTCTGCCACCCAGCCTTCTCAGGAGAAAGCCAGGCAAAGGAGGAGCATCTGTCCTTCTCCTTAAGAGAAAGGCAAGCACTGGAGGAGCCTTGCAGTGTGGATGTGAGCATTCTCCCTGCCTCTTCCTCCTCCTTTGTATGGCCCTCTCCTCAGGAGTAGGCCAAGTGGCAGAGAAGCCTTGAAGCCGTTCCACATTCCTGCGAGCCACCCAAAATCCTTTGGTGGGCGGCATGTGGCCCCCAGGCCATATGTTGTACAGGCCTGTCATATTGCCTAAAAATGGGAATATGGGTGCTATGAGGAAGTATCTGCTGGACTTAGCATCCCACAGACCCTAAATAACATTTGAAAGGGAGACAACAGGGGAGATGAAGCCTTAAACAAACACTGTTTTCCAAAGGAGAAGTCTGTATGTGCGTAAGACAGCCTAACCCAACATGGTGCTCCATAGGTGTTAAGGGCTACATCTCTCACTAGACTCAAGCATGGCCATTCATTGGGTATGATAGTAATTGTAATCCAAAATACCTGGAGAGCAACAGTTTAGGAACTGGAATAAACTATATGAACCTAACTATAGGGTGCAGATAGTCTGGACTATAGTTATCAGAATCCCCAACCACCAAGAAAAGGTAGGCAGGGTTGATGACATTTGTAGTTTAACATAGGAGAATCCACCGCTGAAAACTACTGGTGCGATAGCATACAGAACAGTTTCAACAACACAGCTATGTAGGCAACTTGCCTTAGAACTCAAGAGTAGTTTGCCTTTATTGACTTTGGAAACAACTACAAAGAAAAGTCAGGCTGCACAAATGAGTCTCCTCTACATGCATATAAATATGTCCTTTGGATCTCTGAGGCAAAGATCAAAACTTTGAAACTGATACAAAATGACAGGAAGCTAGTGGGAGAGACTAAAATGGAAGAATGAGAAAATCTTTGTGATCTGAACATGACAGAAGAAAGACCTCACTTCAGAATGACATTTTAAAACTAACTCAAGTTCTAAATTGGGACACGGATGGAGAAGTAGTGAAGGTCATATCCATCCTACACAAGAAGTGGCCCAAGCATGGATAAAGAATCCAGTAGTAGGACAGAGAACTAAGGCTTGTGGTTCATTATATCCAAACATGCTTTGCTTACTCTAACCAGATGAATCAGTTTGCAAACTATGAAGTGGAGAGAGCAGGTGGTAGAGAGCCAAGGGCATTGTTAGACTATAGCAAATAAGCAACTAAAACATTCCTGCTCAGTTAATCACAAACTTGTTATGCTTGGTGCCAATATTAGAACATGTATCACACAATTTTTGACTGATCTAAATCTGGGATAGGTTGGACAACTTGTATTTGTGTTTTCAAATACAGAGGAAGCTTTTGAAGCTGTTAAATCCGTTAAGTCTAGGAGGCCTAATTTCCAAGTACTTAAATCCAGGAATATTATTAGGAGCAGGGGAGAGGAACCAACTTCAACTTTCCTGGAATGTCATGCCTACCATCATTTCCCAACCATCTATTGTTTTTGCTGATTTTGTTTTTCTGTTTTTCTGTAACCATTGTAAATAACTAACTTAATGGGTGCTAATCTGGAAATAGGTTTCATTTATTTTGATCAGGAAACCTGTCCAGAAAACAGCCCATATCAAGTGCATGTACCTAAGCCTGAAGACCACGGATAGTGTGGGAATTCTCCTAGTATACCGGCCACCCCATTGCCTAGCAGACTCCCTAACCGAGTTGACTCAGATGGTTTCCGAGCTATTGTTGGAATCGCCCTGATTTCTGGTCTTGGGCGACTTCAACATTCCTCTTGAAACCAGCCCATCCGAGTTTTCTGGGGCAAGTCGGGAGTTCATGGACTCCATGACAGGCATGAACCTCTCCCAATTGGTTAACGGACCCACACATTGTGCAGGTCATACTCTCGACAGAGTTTTTAGTACGGAACAGGAGTATCTGTGGGCGGAAGTAACTCAGAGTTCCGCGCTGTCATGGACGGATCATTTCCTGATCAAGTTGGAGCTAAAGACCACTCTCCGTCCCCCCAGGGGTGGTGGACCCATTAGAATGGTCCGCCCTCGAAGGCTCAGAAAACCAATTGGTTTCCATAAAGCCCTAGAGGGTTTGCTGGCTGGGAACGTCGGTGATTCTGTTGAGGCTCTGGTTGCCACTTGGAACACCAACATCACCAGGGCTATCAACACGATCGCTCTCGAGCATCCTTTCCAGCCCACTTCCAACCAGAAACCCTGGTATACAGAAGATCTCAGGGAGATGAAGCAGGCTGGACAACGACTAGAGTGTAAATGGTGAAAGACATGCCTCCCATCTGACAGAACTCGTTATAGACTGTACCTTCGCATCTATGGAAAAGTTTTGTGTGCAGCACGGAGATCTTGCTGCTCTGCACGCACTGCGTCTAGAGAGTCCTGCCCGGCAGAGCTGTTTAAGGTGGTGGGGGAGCTGACGCAGGTTCCTCCTGCACCAAACCCCCTGCTAGAGCCTACAACAGCCTTCTGTGAGGTGTTTAACACTCATTTTGCAGATAAAATCTCTAGGATGAGAGCTGACTTGGACGCCAATATTTGTCCAGTGTCCATGGATGAAGTATCCAGCAACTCCGTTAATGTCAGTTTACTAGATGAGTTTCAATCGGTGAGTACCGATGACGTGGACAAGCTCCTTGGATATGTGAGGAAGACGACCTGCTCCCTTGATCCGGGTCCATCCTGGCTGGCCATCCAGGGAGGGACACATTGAGAACATTCCTTTGGGAGGTGATCAGTGCGTCCCACAGGGAGGGCTGAAGGAGGTGGCTGTCAAGCCCCTCCTGAAGAAGACTTCCCTTGATCCCCTGGACAGAAACAACTACAGACCAGTTTCCTTGCTACGTTTTCTCAGCAAGGTGATTGAGAGAGCAGTCACCTCCCAACACCAAGTTGCCTTGGATGAAACCGATTATCTTGATCCATTTCAAACCGGCTTCAGGGAAGGATATAGAGTGAAGATTGCCATGGTTGCTCTAACTGACGACCTCCACCTGAGCATCGACAGGGGTAGTGTGACCCTGCTGGTGCTCTTGGACCTCTTGATGGCTTTTGACACAATTGATCACTCCATCCACTTGGATCGGCTGAGAGAGTTGGGGATTGGTGGCACCGCGCTCCGGTGGTTCCGGTCCTTTCTCTCCGGCAGATCACAGAGGGTGAGACTCGGAGACAGTTGCTCTTCTAAAATCGAGCTTAGCTGCGGAGTCCCTCAGGGCACCATCCTGTCCCCGATGTTATTTAACGTTTATATGAAGCTGCTTGGAGAGATCATTCGGAGGCACGGAGCTCAGTGTCATCAGTACGCTGATGACACTCAGATATATTTCTCCATGACCAGGTCGTCTGTTCAGACCTCAGATGGCGTCTCCCCTCTCAATGACTGCCCTGCAGCCGTAACGGATTGGATGAGGGAAAATCGATTGAAGCTTAATCCAGACAAAACGGAGGTGCTCACAGTCACAGGCCCGAAACCGGGTTTGGGAATACAACTTCCAGTCCTGGATGGAGTCACACTCTCCTCAAAGGACTCTGTTCGCAGTCTGGGGGTACTCCTTGACCCGTTGCTCCACATGACTAGTCAGGTGAATGCGACAGTCAGGAGTGCTTGCTACCAGCTTTGGCTGATACGCCAGCTGTGCCCTTTCTGGAGACGAGGGATCTGGAAACTGTGATATACGCGCTGGTAACCTCATGTTTAGACTACTATAATGCACTCTACAGGGGGCTACCCTTGTGCCTAACCCGGAAACTTCAACTGGTCCAAAATATGGCAGCCAGGTTTCTCAATAGAACATCTAGGAGAGAGCACATAACACCTGTCCTCAAATCTCTCCACTGGCTGCTGATTAGTTTCCGGGCACAGTACAAGGTGTTGGTTTTGACCTTTAAAGACCTACATGGCTCGGGTCCATCCTATCTTAGGGACCGCCTCTTCCCATATGAACCCCCCAGAGGGCCTTTTCGGCAGTTGCCCCCAGGCTGTGGAATGACCTGCCAGATGAGATGCATCTCATTCCATCTTTAGAAAACTTTTAAAAAGCTCTAAAGACGCATCTCTTCCGGCAGGCCTTCCCAGAGAATGTGAACACTTCCTGGCTCCAAACCTAGGCCTTAGTGCCTCTCCAGCTGTCCTTCTCCAGTGTATTTTCCACCCCTTTACAACTAGGTTTTTCAGGCCCGCTTCCCTGTTGCTGCTTTTTACTATTGTAATTTGTTTTATATTATGTTTTTAATTATATAGTGGTTTAATTCTCTTTTTAAGGGAGGGCGGTGAGGGAAGGGATGGGACATTTTAACTGATATTGTTTTAATCTTTTTGTTGTAACCCGCCCTGATTGCCTGTTCAGAGGGGAGGGCTAGAAATAAATTATTATTATTATTATTATTATTATTATTATTAATATTATTATTATTGTGATTTAATACCCATTAAGGTTTATTGAGCATTGCTTAGTAAAGCTAGAAAACATTTTCATTTCTCCACATTGCTGAAGTCAACCCTCCTTATCCACAGATTTTTTTATCCATGGATTCAAGCATCCATGGTTTGAAAATATTCCAAAAAAAGTATAAATTCCAAATAGCAAACCTTAATTTTCCATTTTATATAAGGAACACCATTTTGCTATGCCAATTTTAATGGGACTTGAGCATCCATGCATTTTGTTATCCACAGAGCATCCTGGAACCAAACCCCAGCAGATAACAAGGGCCCACTTTATTTCAAAATATGTTTGTCTTTAGTTTTGATTAGGTTTTTAGAATTTATATAATGCATCTATGTTAAGAAAAATGATACAAACAGGAAAAAGATAAAACCTAGGCTCAGAAGCAGATGAAAAGCCCTCCATCCATCCCAACCATGGATTGATGGGACACAATTGTCACTGCTGTGGCCTTGGACAGAAAGAAGGAACTGGCAGTATTTGCTGGACTTAATCTCTTCCCATCTCACTGCCATCACCTTTCCTTGTATGTAGTGTCTTTAAATTGCAAGCCAGAGGGCAGGAAACTGTTTTCTCTTGCTATTTTTCTTGTAAAGCACCATGAACAGTGATGGTGTTATATACATAAATGATAACAACAAACAACCACAACAAGAACAAGAACAAGGTTTTACTATATGGTTTTAAGGCATGCCCTTCATTATTTTTTCTTAAAGCACAGACCCACCAAAAGTGTGAATGTGACAAATATATGTTTGAAAATATCTGCACTATACAGAGTGTATGATATCTACCTCATACATCCATATCCGAATTGAGCAGATAAAAACCCACTATTATTTTTAACCTGATATACCACCTCTCTAGGAATCTCTAGGTCCTCCAGTGCAACTACATGGTCAACACCCTCTAAGATGTTGGGAAGTGTTCTCTCTAGTAATCTTTAGGTCCTCCAGCGCAATACAGTATCTGGTGCAAGTTAGCCACAGAGTTACACTGGAGAACCTAGAGATTCCTAGAGATAACATATTAATCAAATCTATAAATACTGAATTCCTCAAAAGTCAAAGCCGCAAATATAGAGGGTTGATTGTAGTCCCTATGTTTAATGGCTATGTAGCTTGTTTTACTGGTTCTCTTTGTTTGCTGAGGTATTTTTTAAAGGCTACAAGGTATTTATCATGTAACACAACCTAGCTGGTACTACTTTCCCCTCCTAATCACTTCACTGTTGGCAGCACAACTTTTAAAAAAATCTTTAAAAATGTATGCTTTAACACTTACAAAGAAAACAGATTATAAAACAAAACTATCTTCCTTCAATCTCATTAGCCGAGAGGGCGCTGTTCTGTTCCTTCATACTTCATGGATTGAGTAAGAGTTTATATTTATAGAAGCCCTAACAATGGTACTTAAGAGGAAGGAAAAACTTTAAAAGAAAAAGAGTGAAAAAGAAAAAAGATAATCTGTATTTTTGTGGTAGTAATGCAAGTAATCCAATTAGTTGACATCTTAAGAGGACCTCCTGAACAAAACAAAACAAAACAAAACAAACAGAGGGAGACTGTGTGCAATGGTTCACTTAACCTCCCTTAATTTTGTAGAAATTACTTAACTCCTTGTTTGTGGGGTATTTCCACGAGTAATGGAAAGAATATTTGAAAATATTTTTAAAGTAGTAAAAAAAACATGTTTTTGAGTGCAAAGAAACTAGAATATTTGTAGTTCAGAATTTATTCTGCACAAAATTCACACAACACAATTTCCTAAGCAGCCAACCCAATTTTCTGTGCAAGAAGCAATGTTTCTATGAAGAAATATTATCTGATTATAAAATATGATTTCCTGTGCAAAAACAAACAAACAAACAAACACCATATATGCTGTTTTCTGTGAAAAATGACCATGTACAAATTTTGCATAGAATATATCCTGAATTTCTAATAGACTTTAAAAATGATGTGAGGAAGGTTTGAGGGGGAGGGGAGAACCAACCTTTTTTCCCCCTTCCAGTGGCAAAAAAATTACTAAAATTGTTGCTTCTCTCAAGCACAAATTTAGTAAGGATTTGCGTCCCTACTTTCCATAAAAATTTTCAGGATTTCCCAACATTTCAATTCTTGCAGAGTCACCATATATATTCTAGACCTAATCTGTATATATAGATTACCGCACTACACTCTTATAGTGCTGCTATTCCATTTTAACTGCTCTGGCTGCCTCCTTTTGCATTCTGGGATTTGAAGTTTAGGGAAGGGCATTTAGAATTCTCAGCCAGAGAAGTCTTAGGCCTCACTGAACTACAAATCTCAGAATGCAACAGGAGGCAGCCAAAGCAGTAAAAGTTGAACAGCAGCACTATAAGAGTGTAGTGTGGTAGAGTGTTCTGGCTCAGTGCAGACTAGGATGACACTTACACATGGAAGTATTATGTTTTTGGATTGTAACTCCCTGAATCCCACAGCCAGCCTGAGCAGCATAGTTTTCGGTCCAGGCTATGAGTAGGATACATGACTATTCTAGCTGATGATTGCTCCAGACCTCCTCTAGAACTAATAGTTGTATAGTTCTAACTAGCATGCTGTAATGGCTTGCCTTGAATTTCAAGAGACCAGGGTTCAGATCCTTGCTCAGTAATAACTCATCTTGGGGAAGGCACACTTTCTCAGTCCAAGATGAAGGCAATGGCAAACCTCCTCAGAATAAATCTTGACAGAAAACTTGGAAGATTTTTGCATTCTCTTTCTCCCTCCTTAGATAGGGATTTCCTGCATGCAATCTCTCTCTCCGTCTCCCTCTCCCTCTTTCAAACAGAAATCCTTTCAAAGATTTTCAGTTGAGCTGTTTGTTTTTTCATCTTCTTCCTCTCTCAACTTTCCTCGGAAAGATGGTGAGATAAAGATTTCTTTTTACCTGAACTATTTACTAGCTAAATTAGGATATAGTTTCTACGTAAATTTAGATTAAAGTCAGGAGTAAACTTTTGTTTTGAACTACAAGCTACATGTATTTGTTGTTTTTGGAGTCAGTCTCAGTTCTTAGGAAAGTGTAGTTAGACAAAGGCACATTTCTGCTTCTCTGCTAATTTTAAAGCTAGACCCTTACAAGCTTGACTTTGACATTGATATTTTTAAAAATGTCTTTTATAAACTTAGATTATCCTACAAAAACTCTATGATAACACTGAGTAGAAGGCATATAACAAACACTACAAGCAAATACTTCTAACTTGACTTCCACGTACCATTGCTGAATGGGGGGGGGGGAGGAAACGTAAAAACATTTATAACATCATGATTAGATCCCTCTTTTCCCTGCTAAAAAAACAACAACAACAAAATGCTAGGAAGAGGAAGAAAGTCAAGCCAAGACAGAAACCTCTCACTGGGTGAACTTCAGTATCACACATTAAACGTGGGAGTGACACACACACACACAAATTGATTACAATCTGTTACAAGGAAATCCAAGAGGAAGCAATAAAAACAGAATCCCTTCATGGTAGCCTCTACACCTGGCAAGAAGGTGGCATATGTAGTTCTTTTTTCATCCACTTCATAACCTGTGTGACTTGGCAATATTGTTTTATAATGACATTCAAGAACTAAGATTGGTTGAAAAGTGCCATAAACCAAGAGCTGTGGGAGATAGGTGTGGGCTCCTCATTCCCTGCAGAGCATGAACAAACGAGGGAGATCAGAGGAAGATAGATCAGGATCAGTCACAGAAGCACTCATGTAGTTTCCAGTGGGCAAGGAGACACGATGCTCCTAGACTGCCAGCCAATGAGGGGCCATCAGCTATGGCCTACATTGCTCCTACTCCTGGACCACAATAGTTCAATACTATCTGCTGAGGTTGATGGAGGATACTTAACAATGAGCAGGCAAGGAAAGAGATATAGACATGTGCCCAGCCTCACTCTCATTCTCTTGTACTTCCCAACTGACTAAGATTTGGCTTCTGACTTATGTGTGCACACACTCACATGTCCAGAGTTTCCTCTCACACCCTACAGGCTTAATAAAAAAGCAGCAACCACTGCCGCCTATGTTCAGCCAGTTCTGAGAGCCCCTACCATCCATACTGCCTGAAAAGCAGTGAAGAAGTGTGAACTGTGGCTGCAATATGCTCAGAGCCTGACAGAATAAGAAAGTGATGGAAACTAAGGTAGTGTTGATACAGAATATCATTAAAAATATATACAGGTCAGAAGTACTACAAGAGAAAAGAACCATGAGATTATTGTTGATTCAAAATTGAACATAAGACAGCAGTGTGATGCTGCAACAAAGAGGACAAATACTACTTTAAGCTGCATTAATAGAAGCATAGTTTCCAAGGTGAGGGAAGTAATCATCCAATCTATGATTGTGAGGCCTCATCTGGAGTACTACATTCAGTTCTGAGTGCCTCATTTTAAAGATACAAACAAGGTGGAGCAGACTCAGAGAAGGGCAACAAGGATGATAAGAGGTATGGAGAACAAAATACAAGGAAAGGTTTAAGCTGAAGGAGGGGTAACTGAAGCTGAAGGAGGGGTCACATGATTGCACTCTAAGTACCTCAAGGGGTGCCACAGATTGGAGGGGCAGGCCTGTTCTCTGCTGTTCCACAGGGTAGGTCCAATGGTTTTAAATTATAGGAGAGCAGATTTCCATTGACAATTAGAAGAAACATCGTGAAAGTAAGAGCAGTTTGGTATTTGAACCAATTTCCTAGAGAGGTGGTGGGCTCCCCTCTGGACATCTTCAAAAAGAGGATGGACAGCTAACTACTGGAGATGCTTTTGCTGGAGATCCTGCACTGAGTAGGTGATTGGACTCAATGGACCATGAGGCCCCTTCCAACTCTATGATTCCATGACTCTATCTCAGTGTTCTTTGAGATTGGAAGACATAAAATAAAATATGGTAACCAATTGTTGTTGTGTGCCTTCAAGACATTTCTGACTTATGACAACCCTAAGGCAAATGGATTAGTAAAGATGCTTTAATTGTACTGTATATAGAACCATACTGGAAATCTATTCTTTGTAGATGTTGAAACAACAGATGTTTGTGTTGTGCACCAATGTGCCCACACCACAAACGATGCATTATGTAGAGAACAGGGTGGCTAGTGGAATTCTCCTGTAATGTTTCTTGTGGTGAAAGTAAAGATACTAGATGACTCAATGTGCATCCATTATGAGTTACCAAGGTGAGTAGCTGGTCAGTCTTCATTGAATGTGCAAGCATAGATCCAAGAATTATTTCTTGCTCTAAGGTTTTTGTTTATATTTGGGGAATAGCCACGCATCTTGAGGCCATGCTAAATCATAGTGAAATCACCAAATAAATCAAATGCATTTTATGACAATGGTAGACAGAAGTGGGGGTTATACAATGGAAATGTCACTGTCAAAAATATGAACTTTGCTACCACTCTAGTCATCTGAAGACAGCTTTAAAGGGAAGTGTGGCATATTATAGTGCAGTCAGGAATTCCTATCCCATTGTACCTATAAATACACAAGGCAGTTTTAAGCAAGCAACCATCTTTTTATTGTATGGGGATAACAATGGTGTAGTGGTTTAAGGGCTAGACTACAACTCTGGAGACCAGGGTTCAATTCCTACTCAACCATGAAACCCACTGGGTGACAATGGGTGAATCACTTACTCTCAGCCTCAGGGGAAGACAGTGGGAAACCTCCTTTGAACAAATCTTTAAAAGAAAACCCTATGACAGTTTCACTTTAGGATCATCATAAATCAGAAACAACTTGAAGGCACGCAACAATAACAACAATGGTGTCCTTGTTGTAAAGATGCTGATGAGATTTCTCTGTATCAAAAGGTGAAGAAGATATCGCTCTTCTTATTTTGGTTGCAACTCCCATGATCCATCATCAGTGCCTATACCCGGGCTGATAGGAGTTCTGGTCCAGCTACATTTGGAAGATCATATATTCTCCTATTCTGTTCTATATGCAACATGCTGAACCTAACATCACCATAACTTTAATGTTCTGTGCAGAGGCTCTTATCAAATACTGCATCACTCCCTCATCTTTTAAAAATGCTAACAGGTATTGTTTCTCTTTTGACACATGTCCAAAAGGCTTTATTTCCTTTTACAGCCATAAAATCAATACCTGTGATTCTGCAAAAGCTGGTGAGAAGTCTTTTGTGACTCTTCCTGTTTAACAAGGAACCAGCACAAAACAGTAGGTCAGCAAGACTAGACAGGGCAGGAAACACCCACAAACTAGTTTGACAGCAGCTTAAGTTACAACTAGTATCTCTTAAGTAAATATGAAAATACTTTCAGTCCTTTTACTGACAACCTCCCACTCTGTATAAGATAGCCTTTTTCTCTTGGATTGTTCCATTTACATACAGTTACAGTACTTCTACACAAGTACCTTGTAGGAAAAAAATGATCTCATGTTCTTTAGAATAAAAGAAGAACTTATTTCACCAAAAGTTGCACTGCCATTTTACAGTAGTAAATTTCAAAGTTTCAATGAAATTTATAATCACTATGTTAAATAGTATCACTTGAAGAGTCTGGATAAGGGAAACCTGAGACCAGAGGTCCCAAAATCCCCCAGCCAGGGAAGTCTGGGAGTTTTAGTCCCAAAATGTAACTTTTCAAAGTATTGTAGACAGAGGGTTAAGACTGAACTGACAAACATATGTTCTTAACTCAACTAGTAAATTCATGGCAGAAATAAGATTTAAGCAGGACGTTCATAGCTGAGTGTTTACTTACATAACCATAATGTGAAATTTAAGACAAGAATCTTTTTTGGAGAATGCAGTTCTTCCCAGCTAAATTAGAGCGTTAACACTTTCAATAACTTTGGAAGTGGCTATTAATTAATATTACACATATGCCCCTTTAAAACAGCATGTGCTCTTTTTAGACTAATAAACTGTGTGACTATAATTATAAGATCTATATCATTTGCTTTATATTCTACTTAGACAGCATACGGGAAGGCTGGCCTGTTTAATGAGAAAACTTGATAAACAGCACAATGATATGATCACTTAGCTATACATGTCAAAACAAGTGAAGTCTCTTATTTCCTGCTTACACCCAGTTATATTTTGATGACACTCTGAAAGTCAGTTAAACAATACAAATTATGCAACCAAGAAAGTTAAACAAATGAATGGGTTTTTAGCTACTGACCCAAAGAAGGCAGGATTATAAATAGAAGTGCTTTACAGCTTTACAATTTGCTCCTACTGCTATAAATAAACGTTTTGTCACATACACAGAAATAATCTCTAAGTCAAAAAAGACTTGAAGGCACACAACACACACACACACTCAATTAACTCAGTAGGAGGAAAGATGGGCATTGAAAACTTGTCCCTTCCTGAGTACACTCAGGGAAAAACAAACTGCTGCACCCTTTCCTAGCTTATCTTTTATATTATTATTATTAATTATCATCATCCCATCCCTCTCCCAGGACTGGGACTCAGGGTGGTTTACAACATTAAAAACAATACAATTAGAAGTATACAAAACTAGAACATTAAAACCGAATTAAATTAGTGCAATAATTAACACAGATTCCAAGCTAAAATATCAAAAACTCCAAAAAGATAAAAATGTGTAAAATACATTAAAACAATTAATAACTTTGCCCTCTGCACCATACTCCTATGCTACTCAGCTTGCCTGTTTTCATCTGTTAAATATTGGAGGATATCCATCTAGGAAACCTTGGATTGTGCAGCCCTATTCATCCTTCCCTCACCACAGCCATGTATTAGTACTGACATCTAAAGTTTTAAAGCAGAGGTTGTGAACCAATGGTCTTTTTGATGTGTGTGTAATTAGTGTGCTGTTTTTAATCCTTGTTATGTTTTTAATTTTTTATTGAAATGGTTTTAATTAAGCTGTGTTTTTAATTTCTATGCTTTAATACTGGTGTTATTTAATTCGTATTTAAATTTCATGTTTTAACTGTATCCTTTTCAAATTATTTTAAGCCACTTTGAATCCTATTTTTGATTTGCTTTCACTCACCATTTCCCCTGTGGGTACTACACTAAATACAGTGATCCTTCCACATTCACTGGGGTTAAGGACATAGGATCCCTGTGAAAGTGGAAAACACCCCCTCCCAAAAAAACTATTTTTTTAACTTGAGAAAACACTTTTTCTGGGAATCTCTAGGTCCTCCAGTGCAACTCTATGGTCAGCCTCCACTAGAAGTTGACCATAGAATTGTGCTGGAGAACCTAAAAATGTCTTTAGAAGTGTTCTCTTTGGAAGTCTCTAGGTCAGACCTGCAAAACTTGGCAGTAGGTAGGGAACAAAATTTAAATAGGCTAAACTTATTTGGATCACAGATATGTTTAAATTAAATGTAAATCAATTAATAATATTAATAATATTAATTAATTAATTAATATTTAATTAATTAATTAATTAATATTAATTAATATTATTAACTAGAATCAATAAATATTAATTCCATCCTCCTCCTCCTCCTATGACTGGTCCTCTCCTCAGGAGAAAGCCGAGCAGCAGTAGAGCCTTGCCTGTCCTTTTTCTCTGCCTAGGCTTCTCCTTGGAAGAAAGGCCAAGTGACAGAGAAGTCTTGAGGGATGGTGGTTTGCCCCTCTTCCTCCTCTGCCACCCCACCTTCTCAAGAGAAAGCCAGGTGGAGGAGCCTGGGAGGGTGAGCATTTGCCCATCCTCCTCCTCCACCCATCCTTCACCTAGGGCAGCAGAGGAGCCTTGAGGAGCAAGCATTTGCCTGTCCTCCTCCTCCTCCTCCCCACAGTCTTCTCCATGGGGAAAAATTGAGCAGTGGAGGAGACTTGCAGGATGAGCATTTGTCCATCCTCCTCCTCTGCCACCTGGCTTTCTCCTCAAGAGAAAGCCAGACAGTGGAGGAGCCTTGCGGGATGAGTGTTTGTCCTTCCTCTTCCTCCTCCACACAGACCTCTCTTCAGGAGGAGGCCAAGCAGTGGAGGAGCCTTGAAATTGTTCCACATCCTTGTGGGCCGTCTGAAATTCTTTGGTGGGCCGCATACATCTAGGTCTTCCAGTGCACCCTTTTACAAAAGCTGGTCATAGAGTCATGCTGAAAGACCTAGAAATTCCTAGAGAGTGCATATTAATCAAATCCATGAATCTGCAAATCCACAAAAGTCAAAGCTGCATGTGGAGGGCTGACTGTAGTGCCTTACACTGGCATACTGAAGCGCAATACTAGTGCAAGTCATCAGTAAGAGCCCTTTCATACTATACAATTATAGCATTATGATTGCATTACACTCTCATGGTTAACATCCTGTGGAATTATGGGGTTTCCAATTAAGGGATGGGCATTTAGAGCTACAAAACCCAGGAAACCACAGGAAGCAACCATGAGAGTTAAAGTGGAATCCTACTGCTCTAATTGTGTAGTATGAAAAGGGCTCTGGTCCAGTTCTTATATCCTGAGTCAGCTCTCCGTAGCCATGGATTTAACCATCCATGGTTTGAAAATATTAAAATACATATATATTCCAAAAAAAGCAAACCTTGTTGTTGCAATTTTATATAAGGGATACAATTTTACTACGCTCCTTTTTAATAGGACTTGAACATCCATTGATTTTGGTATTCATGGGGGGTCCTGGAACCAAACCCCAGAAGATACCCTGTAACAATAATGTTAGTTAAAAATAAATGAACATTTTTTTTCTGGTCTTCCTAGAAGAGCTCCATTGGGTAAAATGAGGAAAAGAGTACAAGTCTGAGGTTTGCTCTTGCTTTAATACTAAACTATGGTCTAGTGTTGCACATTACAATCTATGATTTCTTAACCAGAGTGAGGGGAACAAGCTATATAGTCAGTGC
Source organism: Urosaurus nigricauda (assembly GCA_034509955.1). Classification (NCBI taxonomy): domain Eukaryota; kingdom Metazoa; phylum Chordata; class Lepidosauria; order Squamata; family Phrynosomatidae; genus Urosaurus; species Urosaurus nigricauda. The sequence goes on from JAOEGL010000006.1 coordinate 110,063,929, forward strand.
TAACAATATCATGTCAGGAAACATTTAGCAGATAATACCATTAAGCCCAGATCACTCAAATCACAGTTTTTTCTTCTGTTAATAATACAAAGAAAAGAAAATCCCTCCCTCTTGTCTCTGAAAACTTTAGAGCATGAAGTTAGCAGCTATTTTTTCCAAGGGATCACAAAGAATTTGCTGTTTCATATGACAAGCTACGGCCTTGAAATATTTTAATTCAGCACTGCATGGGAACTATGCCATCTTAGCTTTTCAGATAGGAGAAATGTCAGCATTCCTTAATGTCCAGAGAAAGTAATAGGGAAATATTCCCAAAACTTCCCAAACAAAGAAGTTTCATGTTCACAACATTTGCAGCTTTCAGTGTTTCTGTGTGTATGTGTTCACTATCACACTTGTTTTAATGTTAGTGCATGACATTAATATCGCATGCTCACAGTATCAATATCATGCCCACCACTACCAAAAGACTACACAGTACAATTTGTTTGAAACTATTATGTTTCAAAAAGTCCCTAATGGGAGGCCAGCAGAGAGCACTGTTTGAACAGTGATAAGACAATAGCTTATTTCTCCGAGGTTGCAACATTTCTTACTGTGAACAGAAGCAACGCGGCATTCCAATCTCTGAATCAACTGTGCACAACTCTTCTGACACCCAGGTTTATAAATACACATTAACTCTTCCCCCTCCCCAACTGAAAGCTGTTTAAGGCATTTACAACATGCATGTGTTTGCAAGTTTTGTTTTGTCTGAGTAGCAAAACTGTCCTGAAGCATTTGAAGCTGTTGTTAAGTGTTTTAATTGGTTTACTGTGATTGTACAGACTATATCCCACCCTAAGATTTGCTGATATAAGGTGGGCTGGAAATACTTTAATCATAAATGTCACCAAACTAAGTAGTAATCGTATACCTTCGTAACCCAATATAGTCGGGTGTTTCAAATTCTCTGTTGCTCCAGGGGAGTGGACTAGACTCTCTCTTGCAAAGAATTTTAAGTACCTCAGCAAACTGTGGCGAATCCCAAGATACCATGGATGGAGCTGTGGCAGCAAGCTGCTATAAAAGTGTAGTCTAGATGCATGCCAAGAAACACCAATATACTGTACATAAAAAGTTGGTAGAATTTAGGATTGGAAAAACCATGTGGAAGCAGATATTGGATATGTGTGAGCCATATTCTTCAATACTTTTCTAACATAAAATGTATACGCCTTAGTTTCTCTTCAGACCATATAAAAAAGCTTTGTAGATATGGAAATATTTTCTAAAAAAAAATTTAAAACCCACACAGTCTTTCTCCCTGATGCACTCATTTTCTACATACAGAAGGGGTTTGATTTCTTTTTAATGAAGGTGGTAATACTGAGAATGAAATCAAATCTAGCCATGTTATTAAATTGTCTATACCTTGGCCATTTGATATCAGAAACTAGAAGTTAAAACAACGGACTAAATTCAACACAAAACAATTTTTTAAAAAGTCTAAGAATAAAAATGACACCGACAGCAAAAGACTAGGATAGGAAATGTACAGATAGCAGATAACCAAGTTTGCAAGTCTAAAGCATGTCAAAACAAGATGCTCGCCACTTAGTATTAGCATCTTCCTGAAGCAGGAACCAAACCAAGACTTCGGGTCAGTGGGATACCTCAGAAAAAATGCAGGGAAGCACAGATCAGGAACATTTTTCAGAACTGTTGCAAGGGTGACTTCTGCCTGGAGTTAAAAGACACTAATTGGCAAACACTCCTTGCTCTAACAAGTGATTAAGGTGCTAATGAGGATGCTTAGTTTTGCTTATATTTGCCACATTAATACAGGGTATAAATGGGGAATTCTTGATCATCCAGATGTCACTAGACTGCGCTACCCATCGTCCTTCACCACTGGCTATGCTGCTTAGGGTTGATGGAAAGTGCAATCCATTAATATCTGGAAGAGCATACTTTTCCTCCCAGCCTACATAGCTCTATGACTTCCCACAAACATTCATACAACAGATGGGGTTGATAGTTTATGTGACCTTCCTTAGTATGATCCATTCATCACCTCCCAATTAGAAGCATATGTTAAATGACAACTGTGAACCTATTCAGCATATTACTTGTGTTATAATCTTGCAGATCTTAGTCTCTATTGAGGAACTGCACAGAAATCAGTGTAATAGGATTAGTCCAAACGTACTGTCCATATCGAGGGCGGTGATACAATCGTTCTCCCAACTGCTGGGATTTTATTTTTTGCTAACCTTTCACTGTCTGAAATTCCAGCTTGTGAATGAGATATCATTTCAGCTTCTAATGTTTGTTTTTTTAGATTGTTGGACTAAAGAAAGTAATAGGAATTCAAATTGTAACATATAAGCTGTATTTTTTCCCACCTTAATAAACAACCTGAATGCTTGTTTTGGCTGTTCCCTCTTGCAATACAGAAACATGCATGGAAAAATATGACCTTTTTAGCACACTGAAAACAAGAAGTGTTTATTTTTGTAGAAAATGGAAATACTGGATTCCCCCATCCCTCCCCTTATACTGCCTACAATTCTGAATTCCCTTTTACTGTTTATCAACATTCTTTTGTTTAATAATGGGGAGGGGAATGGATTACCTACTGTAAGCAGTAACTATTTCCAAACCTATCAAAAGCAAGTGTCATTACATACTAGGATCAACCATTTTATTTTAAGTTCTTTGCAGACTACATTTCCACCTGCCCAAAAAGTGGTGCCAGAAGGACAGATAACATATTCATGAGTAGCCGTGTTGGCCATATAAGCAAAGTACAATAACATCCAAAAACCACAAAACAGCACCTTTATTCAACCAAACAAAATGCACAAAATACACGATACAAGCTTTCAAAGCTCAGTTTATGTTTCCTGTCCCCCTCATCCCTAGTGGTTCTTTCTGTATTTGGAAGTATGATTTCTAATCATTGTAAGCTATTTTGAAGGATGTTTTAAATTATTACGGTGGTTATTGTTATTATTGGCTTCAGAGCATGTTATAAATGCTTGCATTAAATCAATCTGTTCTTCATGTTTTTATATTTATTTAGATCCCATTTTTTTCAATCCAGGACCCAAGGCAGCTTACAAATGTTTAAACAGATACTTAAAAAAACTACATTGTATAAAAGTTCATTAGAAAAAATGAATCATTAGAAAAGACAATGATGCTAGGAAAAATGGAAGAAAGCAGAGGGGAAGACTGGATGGACAGACCCATTCAGGGAGGACATGGGCTTGGGCCTGCAGGACCTGAGCAGGGAGGTTGAGGACAGGTCTTGGAGGTGTCTCATTTGCAGGGTCGCCATGAATCAAAGTTGACTAAAAGGCAGTTAACAACAACAACAACAACAACAACAACATAACCAGACTTTTATTCACCTCATTTCCTTTCCCTCCTCCTCTTTTCCCCTGTGTCAAATTTATATGGGCAAGTGAACAACCCTGACCTAATCTCCCACATCTCTGTGCATATGTGCCTTGAGGTTGCCTGTCTATTTAAGCCAATACCATGATTTTCACAGGGGTTTCTGGCAAGTTTCTTCATAGGGGGTTTGCCACTGCCATCCTGTGCAGCTGAGAGAGTGTAACTTGCCCAAGGTCACCCAGTGGGTTTACATGGCCATGTTGTTGTTAATTGCCCTTGGAATGGCCCTGACTCATGGCGGTCCTTTGGATAATACATCTCCAAGCCCCGCTATACTCCACTACTCTACTCAAGTCCTGTAGATTCATGCTCTTGACCTCCCTGATTCTACTGCCCTCAACCTTTCCAAGCATTAGTATCTTTTTGAGTGAGTCAGGCTTTCTCGTGATGTGGGCATGACTTTAGTGCTCAGTTGTGTGTCTTTACTCTTTAGGATCTTCTTTAGTTCTTTAATATCTGCCCTTCCCATTCCTCGTCTTCGTCTTACATAACCTTAAGGTTGCCATAAGTTGAAAATGACTTGAAGGCACACAACAACAGCATACCACTATACCAACAGAAGCTAAGCAGAGTCAAGACTGGTTAGTACTTGCATGGAAAACCAACAGTTGATAGATACCAGGGATCTCCAAATAGGGCTAAAAAAGAATCTAGCCTGAAACTCTGGAGAACTGCTACCAACCAAAGCTGACATTACTGGGATATATGGATCAATGGTATGACATTAAAAGGCAGCTTTCTATGTTTTTGGTGGCACAGTGGGAGGATAAAAAGAAAATTCTGGTTCTGCTGGTGCTGATAATGGAGGACAATGTCAGATCATGCTTTAGCACCATTAAATTATGTGGAACCTCCCAAATGCTACAGAACTGAAACAGTTAATACTGAGATGTAAACAAATATAGTTTAATATGAAGCTGGGAGGAAAGAAGCTTTTTCATACATGGATGAAAATGTATAACAAAAAGTGAATGTCTGATTAATTCAGAATAAATAATCATCTTAAATGTTTGCATTCTGAAGCAAGAGGGAGTTTCTAAATCAAGGATGGAAGAGGACAAAACTGCAACAAAATCTAAAGAACTGCCTGGATTGCACAATACTTGTACAGTACAAACAGAAGTAACAATCCACTTGCCGCTCTGCATCAAATTTCACAGTGTTCTCTACTCAGTTAACCTTAAACATGTCTGGATGCCTCCAACTTTTTAAAGAAACAAAAACACACAAAACTGACTGCACCCCAGTAGACTAACCGGTTTTAATAAAGGATTCTTTTCATTACAACACTGAGTAGGTTGCTGTGAAATGTCTTTCTAGCTCATGGCAATATTCTTATTTTGACACAGTTTAGCTGGGTGTAATAAAGAAGGACAGAAAAAAAGACTATTTGAAATTCCACAATGAATCTTGGGGGGGGGGGGGGGAGATGCCAGAAAGCATTGATCATTTGGCTCTTTTCCTGAATGATTCAGATCCTCCATTCATCTGATATGATAACTAATGCAAACTGTGCTTATTCAGCATACAAAAAGCAGTGAATAAACTTAATTTCAGCAGCCCCCCTGTGGAAGGTGGTTGTGTCTACACAGAATGTGTTACAGTGTAGTGTATAATTTCCCAATGCTGGACTCACCCTTAACATCAGCCTGCAATGTCAGAGGGAGAGAGAGTGTGTATGTCATATATACTCTCTGTAATGTTTCTGTTAAGCATCTTCTCAGTGGCATACTATATTGTGACAGGTGAGCATAATGGAATATTTGCATATACACAATGAGATATCTTGTAGATGGGGCCTAAACACTAAATTCATTTATGTTTCATATACACCTTATATCAACAGCCTGACGGCAATTTTACATGCAATAATTTAATAATTTTGTGCATGAAACAAAGTTTGTGTACAATGAACCATTAGAAAGCAAAAATGTCACTATCTCAGCTACACATAAAAAAAGATTTGAGGCATTTCAGGTTTTGGAATTAGGGAGAGATTCAACCTGTATTACAAATTCTTCCATCTGCATCAGTAAAGGCTTGGATGTAAGGAGAAATTACAATTGAGTAAGTTTCTATTTCTACTACACTGTTATTTTAATCTGTAGATGCATACTGATCCAGCCCAGATTCACCCAATGTTGCAGCCATCATTATTGATTTTCTCCTGAAAAGATCATTCTCAGATGGCTCACTGATGCACTGGTTACAACTGAATGGTGGTATGAGTTGCTGAGGTGGAAAAATAAATTAAAAGAAGAGCAACACTTGATTGGGGGGGGGGATGAATCATTAGGGAGAGAAGTAGGAGAGTAACAATGTGGGGCAGGGAATTAAATTTGATTTTGTTCTTTATGGGTATGTTGCCTTTGATTGATCACTCAACACCCAAAGCAACCACAGACCTCAAAAATGTTGCCAACCAAGGTTGGATAAACCATACTTCTGTGTAATACCTTAACTGAGCCACTGATAAAAATTACTCTTCAGTACTTCAGAAACAGGTTCACAAAGTCAATGACATTGGAGGGTGGGTGTGTAAGAACTGCAGTCAGAAAACTACTGAGAATATGAAGGATTGAATGCTAGGAAGTCCCTTTTCCATGGAGTATTATAACTAAAACATAGCAACTGCCAACTCAATTATTTCTTCCATCATTGTGGAAAACAAAAATACAGCACTATTAAGGAAACTATCCACTCTATCCACTAGTACCCTAGCAAGCTGATGCATTTTATTAAACATTGCCTTGCTTTTTTAAAAAAGGAAACCCAAAGGAGATTCTGGTTAACTGAGTATTGGACAAGATTCAATTTTCCTATATAGCTGAAGTTTTAAGAAGATTTTTAAAAGAACTACATATTTTCAAACAATTTGTCATGCAAAATTGTCATATTAATTTATTGGTACCCACCTGGCATGATCAGATGCCTCTTTCAAGAGCAAATGAAATAATTTATAATTTAATAACAAAAATTGGGTGGGGGGATCACAAGATGGAACAACAATTTCACCCTCCCTGGGCCCCAGTTGTCTTTTGTAGTACAGAAGACATGACTCTCAAAGTCATAAGAGGAATAAATTATAAGAAGAATGAACTAACAATAGCCACTACTGTGGACTCAGATATTGCAATTTTTAAAAGTGACACTCTAAGCAAAATATAGTTTCATATTGTAATAATCAGGGATAAGCAGCATGTGAGGGGGAAAGTTCCTGCTTTCAGGAAGGATCATCTGAAGGCATAATGGCGCTGAGACAGAAGGTCTCATACAGCCACCCATTGTCTAACAGCCTTACTCTCCATAACTATGATCTAGTCCCCTTTTGAAGTTTACAGCTGTTATTGTACCTTTTGGCAATCCATTCCATAAAATAAGTGTATGTAATGAGTAGTTGCAATTATTCTCCACTTTCAAAGGAGACAGATGTGGAAGCCAACATTGGATAAAACCCAAATCACTGAAGAATATTGCTATTTAGCATAAAAGGAGGCGGCTGCATGAGCTGGGTCAACAACAGGAGCGTTCAAGAGACCAATAATACATATCTCCCAGCCGAGTACTAACCATGATTGCTCATTTCAGGCTCAAAGTTCCCATAGCTCCCTTAATTCAGGTTAAGTGTTTCAGCAGAACCAATGCTATGAGCCTAGGCGCTCATTTAAATCTACAGAAAGCTACATGCTCAATTGAACCTGGATTTCTCCATTTCAAGCCTAAGGCTCCCAAGTACCAGTTCTCAGGTCAATCCTTACTGTACAAATCATACTGAATCTGAAAACACTGTGCTAGAAAATCAATGAAACATACTTAATTTGCATAATTAGAAAAAATCCCATAATATACCTAATTTGTTTATTATACAAATATTATATTCGAATTGAACTACTTGGTTTTAGGGAACTAGAATATAGCATCACTATAACAGGGCTCCAGGAACTGTAAGAATATCCTTGGAGACTGCATGAAGTGCACAAAACGCATTTTTCCATTTCTTACCTAACCAGAAAAGCAGAGGGGAAACTATTATGTACATAAATAATTAACCTCTTTTTATTCCCAAACTTTGTTGTGACATATTAGTGAAGAGGGAACTCTCACATGAAAGGAGTTGGAAAAAAGTTGCATCATGATCCCATTCCTGGCCCACTTACAAATCTCTTAATAGAAACTCACAGACCTCTTAATCTCTTAATAGATCTTTACAGCTAAAAGATCAAGCAAAATTGTGGCAGTGCTATAAATCCTGTTACTGAAATCTGTTTATCCTAGAAACTGGAAACATTGTTTTTTTGGATTACAATTCCTTCATGGCCACTGGCCCTACATCAGCCTTCTGTAACCTGGCAACCAATAAATATTCAGGACTATAGTTTTAAGAATTCCTTGTTGAAGATTATGGCAGCTTCAGTCCAATCCAGCAAAGATGGAAGGCACCAGCTTGAGGAAGTCAAGCCAAGACAATCAAAACAGAAGCAAACAAACAGCCAAACACTTCTGGAAATGGCTCATTCTGAGATAATTTTACTCAGCCAACTATGCTTTATGTTAAGAAATGGCAAAGTGTAGCCTTCCAGGCACAGTCGGACTGCAGCTTCCAGTATTCCCCCCCACTGGCTATGCTCAATGGGATGATGAGAACTGCAGTTTAACAATATCAGGAGGGCTGCATTTTGCTAAACCCGTTTGAGGGATCAATTCATACAGGTTGAGTCTCCCTTATCAATTCATCAATTCCTACATCAATTCATACAAGTTGAGTCTCCCTTATATAAAATGCTTGGGACTGGAAGTGTTTTGAATGTTGGATTTTTTCAGATTTTTGGAATATCTGCTTATACATAATGCATATGCCATTATCACTGCCACTCATTTCAGTAATTTTGGATTTTGGAATATTCTGGAATTCCAGATAAAAGAGGCTGAACCTGTAGTTTATCTTCTTTCCCTACAGACACCTTTTTGCCTGGCAGCAAAGACTTCCTTCTTAAACACCATGTGTGTAAAAACAAGCTTCCACTTACTTCTAGGATTTATCCCTGAAGTTATTACATAAATGAATACAAATTACAAGACAATGAGGTATCAGAGTTTCACATATGGAAACAGTTGTTTCAGCTCCCTTTAGCTTACCATTTGAAGGCCACAATTAGTGAGGTTCACACGTTTAAATAAACTTTGGCCTGTTTCTGTTTTATGAGTTATCTTAAAACAGAATGGATCTGGAGGCCAATTTTCTGCCACTGGGACCCTCAGTCCAATCAAAACCCTTTTAAAAACCCAGAGGTAACCAGAGGTCCATTTCTGATTTTGGAAAGAGGGTAATGTTAAAGACTGCCATAACCATTTAAAATATTGCTGCTTCTGAAGGCTTCTTAGAGACAAGTCATCCTCTTTATTTGCCAGAAAATGATCAATCTGGGTGTAGAAAAAAAACTGTGGCTTCATAGTGCACTTGTCCACCCCTGCCTTAAATTCATACCCAAAATGTACACAACATGAAAAGAAAAATGTTTTCTTTTAAAACCAAAGTGAAATATCCATTCCTCTGAGAATACAGTGATAGAAGTACCCCTTGTTTCACAATGCCACCAATAAGTCTGTGTTTACCTCAAAGCCTGAGGATGATGGGATAGATTTAAATGGCAAGAGAGGTCTGTGAAAAAGAAAAAAAACTGTAGAGGGCAGAGAGGCAGAAAGTAGCAAGAAATCTAGCACCTTAGTAATTATATGTGGAACGTAAGAGATTTGGTTCAGTACGTTGAATTACTATACTAACTTCCTATAATCATGAACTAATGCAACTCTCAGATTTTCCTAAGATTCACTGTACTGTCAAAATAATTGAGTTTTCTGTAGATCCATGCATTCATTATATTTTTAAATGTTGCAAATATTACATTAGTCAAACTGGTAGAGGCAAAATATTATACAAAATGTATCTCACCACAAGTTGTTAACCCAGTAAGGTGTGTCACCTAGGTTGGAATGTATAATGTATCATATCCTCATGCTTCCACCTTTTAAAATGCTCCTACCTGACCTTCAAACAATAGAATACACTGACAGTTGTACCTATTTCTGCTGAGCTGTGGGTAGAACTTGTTTTAGCCATTTCAATAATGAGTGCTGTAAAACACCTAATTGTCTAGTTCTCCATTATAGCAGGTGCTTCCCTGGCTAGGAATAAACATGCCACAAGAGACAAAACAAGACAAGAGGAAGCAAAATTTAGAACCATCCTTCCACTGTTTTCATTGTCCAGTGACTGAGGTAGAAACTGAAACTCCTCAAATCAGACTGAGCTGTTGAGCAAGAAGCTAAACCCACACAAAGATCCTAAAGGCTGTCAGGATACCACATTTTGAACTGATAGGTCCAAACACCATGTTTAATGTGTGTACAAACTACTACTGTACTAACACACTGTATTTCAGCCTTCTTTAAAGTGGTGGCCTCCAGAGGTCTTGGTCTGCAAGTTCCACCATCCTTGGCTAGCAGTATCATTGCCACACTATCTGGGAATGATGGGAGTTGTATTCCCATATGTCTGTAGAGTGCAAGATTGGAGAAAGATGCTTTACATCATCTTGTTAATCCTTTCAAGAATTCTTATACGGCTAACAAGTGTTACTTCTGTTTTGCAGAACAGTAGAGATTTAAGAGATCAATAAACACTCAAAATGAATTTATGGCTGGTGGAGAGACAGCAACTAAATGTACTCAAACTTGTAAGCATAACTATCATTTTCACTTTTTCGAATGCAAACCAGGTTATACTAAAGCTGTACTTTCACACAAGGAATTCAGTAGCTGTAATGTTATTTTATTCACATCTTAAATCCATGTTTTATATGTTTGGGGGGAGGAGTGTTGACTAGTTATGAGGGAATGTGTCTGACTACGGTAATCCATCTTTAGTCTGTCAATTAACAAAGTTTAGATGCATCTGTCTGTTAGGAATACTTGAAGAGATATTAAGGAAGTCCTCTAATAATTGTACAAAGACCTATCACTTACTTATAAAAGAAAATAACAACTTCCACAGGGGATATAACCTCCTGCATTTCACACATCTACACTATAATAATCACTTATAAGTAAAGAACTCCCTTGATCACTGAGCAGAATCATTCTGAGATGGCAAGATACAGAAAGGCTAATTTAAGTGGCCCATTAACACAGGGATCTGGTTCACTGCCAAATGTAAGGTCACAGGCAAATAGAGTGTATTAGCAGAGCACTGGAGTATGCCCTCGGGTATTTGACTGTTATCATAACAATCCAGCACATAAAATCTTAGGCAGATTTTTAAGCCTATTCTCTTATTGCTGCACAGCCCAGCCTACAGCAAGCAAAGAATAGTTTGCAAAGATTATGTAAGTCAAACTGGTAGGGGCAAAGCAAAAGAGGGATTAAGTTACTCTCTTTAAACTTTGTGGAAAAATAATAAATACTGAAGGAATTAATTCCCGGTGTTACTGCCCACTCTCCTTTTTTCCTTTGTGTGTGTATGTCTGCGCCCACACTTAAAATATCTCAGAAATAAATGCTGCAAGAAATGAAAGGACAATTCTGTTCTCTCCAGTATTTTACAGTCTGAAACAGAAAGGTTGCATCGAGTAGTAACCTGGGATTTCAGACCAGAAAACAACCTACAAGGCAGTTTCAAGGAGCAAGTGTAATACAGCATTTGAAAAATAATCTGTTAAAATGTATCAATTGCACCTAATTGGTTATCTAAATTCCCAGATGCCAATGTTATTACTGTATATACTCATGTATAAGTCTAGAAATTTTAGTCAAAAAATTGATTCAAAAACTTGAGTCAAACTTATCCACCAGTAAATGTAAGTACTGTACTTTAACTCTTATAAAAAAAAAAGCAACCACCCCTTGATGAAAGGCAAGAGTATAATCTGTCCTGGAAGCACTGCTCCTTCTTTTCTCTCTCATCCATCCAGTCTTTAGTGTGAACACAAACAGCTATGCCTGCTGGAATTCTGTAAGTTTTTTGGCATTGTTTTTCTTTGTTTCATCCTATAGATCCTTTTTTACATGCCCCTAAATTTTACCTCTGACTTATCCACAAGTTATATCAAAAATCCATCATTTTGGCCCCAAAACCTGCTCTCGACTTAAACATGAGGTTGACTTATAGTCGAATATATACAGTATGTAAAGTACAGTAATGAATGATATACTTCATTATCTTTATCATGTTATTATTTATTCCTTTTTAGATAAAAATAATGGTTGGTATCCTGTTAGATGAGAACCAGCATGGTGTAGTGGTTTGACTGTTGCATGACTCTGAGCGGCTGACTCCCAGCTCAGCCATAAAACTCACTTGGTGGCCTTCGGCAAGCCATTTGCTCCAAGCCTCAGCAGAAGGCAATGGCAAACCCCCTCTGAACAAATTTTATCAAGAAGACCCATGATAAGGTTAGGATCGCCATAAGTAAGAATCAACATGAAGGCACACAACAACAATCCTGCTAGATTGTTACATCGTCATAAACAAACTTATGTTGAATTGTGACATTGTACATTGTTCTTATTGGGGCTGAACAGGAAAAAGCAGGCTGATACCAGTTTTTTCCAAACCAGATGGAAACACCACTGTGTGCATGGCCTGCTCTGCAGCCAGGCTGAACACCCGCACCACGTGGCATCAAGCCACACCCTGGGGTTTTTTCTCACATTACCCCCATACTTGTGCACTATCATACAAACACACCACCTGAGACTGGAATTACCTCCCTCTTCCTGCCCAGCCACCATCCCACTGGTCGCCCCACGTGACCAGTCACACATGCAATACACTGCCCAAAATGCACCTTTATCCGATACACCTTTATTCAAAATGCCAGAAGTAGTTTGGATTTCCAAGTTTTTCAGATTTTGGAATATTCGCACACACATAATGCAAGTTTAAACATTAAAGTCTTTTATGATTTCTATACACTTTATAATACACATAGACAGAAAGTAATGTTAGACACAATATTTTTTGTAATTTTCTGCATGAAACAAAGTTTGTATACACTGAATCATCAGAAGCAAAGTTCTCTTTTGGATTTTGAAACATTTTGGGTTTTGGAATTTTGGATAAGGGAGACTCAATCTATACAGAGCTGTTAAAAAAGCACTTTATTATGAAGGGAAATAGGGACAAAGTGGAGTCACTGTTTTACTTAGGGCTGAAGTGTGCAAATATGGACCGTCTCTGGGCACACTGGCAGTATACAGAGTGAGCAGTACTCATTGCATGTTTTAGTGCTGAAAATAAATTAAATATTCCACATAATTCACCACAATCCAGCATGGCATCCTGACCTCCCCTTTCTTGTAACCTCTTGACATATATCCTTCATCCATAAGCATTTATGTCTAAGTTAGCTTTAAGTCTTACCTCTTTCCCAGCAGGCATGCTGTCACTAGCCAGAACAGGCACATTCTACCCTCTACAGACATACTTAAAAGCCACACACAAACATACACAGGCTGTTGGAATGTGTATTTCAGAATAAAGCCTACACGTGTTGGAACAAGTTTAGCCAAAATGCACCAGTCTAACCCAGAAGCACAATTAATTACATAATTTTTGTCCCCCCCCCCCATTTATTTTTGGCACAGGGTTTTGGTTTGGGCGTTGGGATTTCAATGGCCATACTATAGTTTCAGCACCTAGAATAAGCAAAGAAAAAGAAAACTCAGAAGGCACAATTTTGTGGGTTTAAAAAAAATACTACCAAACCAAGCAACAGATGCTGTACTAGAGTTTCATGGATGTCAAAATCCATGTATGCTTGGGTCCCATTATATACAATGGCATAGTAAAATGTTGCCGTGCATATAAAATAATAAAATGACTTTGCTTTTGGGATTTAAAAAAAATCGGGCTCTGGATGCTTGAATCTATAGATCCAGAACCCATGGAAATGGAGGGCTCACAATACTAGCTGATGTTCTACTCTTGTGCTTGAAAAAAACTAGGTGGGGAGGAAATAAAGTCACCCCTCCATTTTTGTGGACTTTGAATCTGTGCCCTCACCTGTTCACAGGTGGCAAATGGAGAGGGACAAATTGGGGGGCACGCCCATGGCACACACTGTCATTCAAGCCAATGAGGATTGAATACCAGCAATCTTCCATTTTTCACAGGGGGGAGGGAGATGTCCGGAACAGAACCCCCACAAAAACGGAGGGGCTACTGTATTATATTGGTCTGTCCAGCCAGCTGCTTCATTCACACATAAAACAAACAAACAAACAGCTTCATTTATATACCTCTTCATACCACCTAAACAGTGTCTAAGTGGTTTACAACTGTAAGCTACTTGCCCCCAACAATCTGGGTACTCGTTTTAGCGGCCTCGGAAGGATGCAAGCCTGAGTCGAGCTTGAGCCCTTTTGCTGGTCTTGAACTTGCAACCTTATGGTTTTGAGTGAGTGGCTGCAGTACATGCATTTGACCACTGTGCCACCAGGTGCAAATTACTTGGCAACAGACTGGTTCCTCTTTATGTACCCCCCCCCCCAATTTTTGAACATAAGACAAAAAATGTACAGAGGAGGAATACAGTGTAAGGAGAGAAAATACATCCTGGAGAAATAAAAGGAATACACAACCAAGTTCTTTTGCTGAATATATTTTTCTTTAAAGGATTAACAAGAGAAAACACCAGTAATCTATAAAAAAAAGAGAAAAGAAAAATCAACCCAAAGGGGATAAATCTGATTAAGAGGCATCAGAGCTTCTTGTTTTGAATGAGGAGAAGAAAGCAGCTGTCTCAGATCTGAAAATCTGTGATCATAGGATATTTAAACCCTTCAGGCACTGGAAATTCACTGAACTTTGTAGCAAAAAACTGGGACTAATGTTGTCATTCACCCCTCCATTTGCAAGGTGTATACCCTAGTTATACACCCTGCAAACACAGAATAAAGGCATGATTCATATTTGATATATAAGTGAAGTATCAAAGATTATTGAGAGCAGTCCCATTCACCAGTCCCCTGAAATTCTTGGCAATGGAATTTTTGCTGGAAAATTCTTTAAAAATCAACAAAATTTAGAAGCAACAGTATACAGTGGTCCCCCCGGGTTACGAAAGTAATCCATTCCGGATTACCTTTCGTAACCCGGAAATATTCGCAACCCGGGGGACCGCTTTGTTTGCCGGACCGCACGGCAAATTTAAAGGGGCCGCGTGGGGTTTTTTTTCGTACCCCGGGATTTTTTTCGCAAGCCGGGGCCATTTTTCTGGCCCCGGCTCTTTCGTACCCCGGGGTTTTCGTACGCCGGGGGATTCGTAACCTGGGGTACCACTGTAATCTGGATAGACCCACCTGATGAAGAGTAAAAAGCCAGTCAAATTATTCATCCAGTTGAAATTGCAATGCATCTTCTTTAAGAAGCACAGAACCTGATCCTACCAAGCACATTTTGCAACAACCTTTCTTGAACAGCAACTCCCAAAGCACCCTTTCCCCAGCCACAATGGCTATTTCTGCTGTAGGAATAATGGGACCTGCAGTCTGTGCAAATATATATATACACACACACACACACACACACACTTAGGCTTTCATTTGTTTTAGGAATTAACTTTGCTTCCTATTCATCCTTCTCTCTCTTTCTCTTCTCCACACACACACACGTTCCTGTTTTCCCCTTGCAAAAGAAGCAGCATCAGTCAAGTAAGGCTCAGTTAATGAGCAAAGAAAAGGAAGTCAGAGGTAGGTCAAACTCAAATTCAAGTTGAGTGATGTCTTTGGTCCCAGCTCTGTATCCCCCAACTGCTGTTTACACACTGGGGAAAGGAAAAAGCCCTATAAAGGTGTTGTCACGGCTGATGAACCTGTGGCGCTCCTAATTCTGCTGGACAAAGCTGGTAGGAATTAGGAAGCCAACATCTGGAAGGCCATACACTTTCATACTCCACATCGCTCCAATGGTTGCCAAATCTGCATCCTCAGATATTGTTGGACTTCATCATCCAGAATACATAGTCAGCCTGGCCAGTGATCCAAGATCCAGGGGTTGAAGTCCAACCCAAGATTCGAAACAGCTGCCATGACTTTTCTTTCTCGTGGTAAAATTTTTCTCAGCTTTTCCACATTTACCTCTGCTTGCTTGCTCTCTAACACATCCAAAAACTGTACCCACAATAGCTTCCTTGTCCTTCCATATTAACCAACATGCTGTTTCCTTTCATATCTAAAGGACCTTGGTCTCACTCTAGAGAGGTGGGAAACAGCTGACAATACTACCTGTAAAAACAAATGTCAGTGGCTCTTGCAGTCTGTCTAAATACTTTAAAATCACCAGATTCTGACTGATTTTGGAAGCTAAGCAGGATCAGCCCTGAATACACTTGGATGGGAGACTGCCAATGAATACCAGGTGTTGTAAGTAT
The DNA here is from genome assembly GCA_034509955.1 of Urosaurus nigricauda. Taxonomy (NCBI): domain Eukaryota; kingdom Metazoa; phylum Chordata; class Lepidosauria; order Squamata; family Phrynosomatidae; genus Urosaurus; species Urosaurus nigricauda. Next base: position 110,079,801 of record JAOEGL010000006.1, read on the forward strand.
ATTTAAGAGGAACGAACTAGCAAAACCAACTCTTGCATAAGAAAACCCTTCAGTGAATGATAACAAGCTACTTAGGACATACCTGAAGGACCATATCTTCCAATTTTAGCCTACTTGGGATCTAAGATAATACATAGACATGCCTGTTAGAAAGAAAGGAGTGGGCCTTCTCAGTGGCTGTTCCCAGCCTTTGGAATTCCCTCCCAAGGGAGGCTAGGATGGTCCCTCCTTGGTGTCTTTCCAGCAGCAAGTGAAAACGTTTGTGCTCCAACTGGATTTTAGAAAATAACTGCTAAAGTTTTATTAGTGAACTGTTTTGCTGATTTCAATGGATCACAATGTTGTTAACTGTTTTAACTGGTTTCAGGTCATTATATTTTAATAGTAACTTTCTCTGTATTTTTATTTATGGCTTTTTGTTTTCACTGTTTGTTTTTTAACTTCAGTAAATCACCATGAGTCCAGTATTTGGGGGGCGGGGTGGAGAATGTGAAGAAATAATACAAACACCATTACAGCTGCAAAACCATTCAGCTGCCAAATACAGCAGAGGTGTATGTGTTTCTCCTATGCACACCCAGAAGAAAAACAAAAATAGAAAATATTTGTATCTGCCATATCAATCAAACACCTTCAAGTCTGGTTACTGAACAAAAAGCCACACTCAAATCCCAATCACAGCTGCAGAACATCCTAAGCAAGTTAGCAGTCTACTGTCCTAGAAAGCATGCTGTCAACACCTCTTGGAAGTAAGTCTGCTACCTGTTGTTCTGGGTGAAAGATTGCCATAAGGAAAACATCAACTCTACTGCTCATAGTGTTGCTATTTAACTGGGGCCAGAAAGAATGCAAACCAGGCAGGTCAGAAGTTAAAAGCTCAGGACTCTGTATCTATTGGAAATGGGGAGATGACAAAAAGCAAGATGGCTTCCTCATGCTAAAGCACAACTGCACTAACACATAACCATACCTTGGAATGTTTTTTTTCCTGGACTACAGCTCCCAGCATCCCCCAGCCAGTATTCTGGGGAAATGTGGGAATCCTGGTAATGTTAGTTCAAAATAAGTCATTCCACACACACACACCCAGCTCTACTTCACACACAAGCTAACATCCTGTTAGTGACTTACACAGGTGTAAGTCGAACCTATGACTGCTTGTCTCTTTTCTTAGTTGGCGCGGAATTTAGTAGGAGACAGCATGGCATAGTGGCTTGAGTGCTGGACTACAACTCTGAAGATCAGGGTTTGATTCCCCTCTCAGCCATGGAATCCACTGGGTGAACTTGGGCAAGTCACATGCTCTCAGCCTCATGAGAAGGCAGTGGCAAACCTCCTCTAGAGAAATCTTGCCAAGAAAACCCTATGATAGGTTTGCCTTCGGGTCAACATAGGTTGGGAATAACTTGAAGGCACACAACAACAAACTACAGGGCCCTTGCAGCTGCCCCCTCCCCCCGCCATCACAGCCAGGCAAGTTCGAATCCACCTTCCTGGTTCCCATTTGTGCTGGGGGGCAGATTCAAATCCACCTGGTTCCCACTGGGCTGAATCGATTTATTTCCCAAATAAATCAATTCAGCCCAAAAAACACCTGAAAAACCCAGCGTCTTTTTGATGCGGGTTAAATGGATCAAAACCATGGCCCCCTTTTCAAATCACTTCTGCGATTTGAAATAAGTCAGAACCATGGTAGTTTAAATGGGATCATTTCAGATCACGATCTGGTTTAAACCACAGTGGGAACAAGGCCAGAGACAAAAAAGTCAGCCAGAGGGAAAAACTGACTGTGGTTTTGGGTAGCTGTGACTAATTTAAGTAATTCAGGGTTAAATGGAGTATCTATGTGTGTTTCTTAATAAACTTCCACTTGTTCTTTTGTCATGCTTACCCCAGCGCACCCATCAAAACAACAAAGACACTGGTCCACGTCGGGGAGACACCTTGAAATCAGTCCAACGGGGGAAAGGGGAGAAAGTGAGTGACAGAAACCCAATGGCTGGAACTGTGAGGCCAGCCTGGAAAGATCCATCACAATATTAAACAAGCTTGTTGTACTGAGCTGAAGAATATTTTTGGTATCACTTTTTATTATGCATGAGGAACAGTGGAGATGACAACATCAATATGACTACTATCACTATAAAAACATCATTATCTCAGTACTGATTCAGTCAACTGTATTGCGTACACTTGTCAGGAAGAAATTTCCACAGTAAACACATACTCTGAAATTCTCTGTTGGGTTGTTTAAAGAAACAGGTTGGAAAATGTGGGTTTTTAGCATCATCTTAAACATATATACCTAAAACCATCTTACTAGACAAAATAACTGCAAAACACAAAAATACTGTAGAGTGGAAAATTAATAGTTGTCGATATTGCTGTTATAACCAATCCTTCATAAATCAGAACAAGATAAAATGACATGGGAAAAGGTGACAATGTTTCATTCACTTAAATATGCTTAAAAGCATCCTTTTATTTATTTTTTTCAATGAGAAATGGCAGCCAGACTGAATTGGCTGCCCATAAATTTCAATGCATTTTTGTAATATAAAAATGGTAGCTGCAATACAAATTGCTGCCACTTTTTCCTCTCAGTGTGGGGCCAACTGCTAAAATGAACATGTGTTAATAGCCAAAAGAAGAAGAAACCCAATTTCACAGAATGTATAGGCTGCTTCTTTAGCAGCCCTTTTTATTCAAAGAGTGTAATGTTACATACTCCTGTAACAAAAGGGAGCAGGATTGTTGGCAACAACAAAATCAGAATGTGTTTTTCAATGCAACCCTGTTCTTAAATTTGAAATATCAAGAAAAATTTGTTTTACCAGATTCCCCTGATGTCTTCATAAGGACATGAGAATTTGTTCAGGAATATTTATACATGATAACACTGTATTTCTTTTAATATCCACACTTCGCCTAGAAGAATCTCCATTCCGTAATATTTTTTTATCCAGCTTCCCAACACGGAGGAATCAAAATCTCTGCCTTCAGTGTGCACCCTGCATTTTACTCAGTCTTTGCACTCTGCACACATTAACCTCAATCCAACTTCCCATGAATGTACTGTAAACATCCATCTGCAAACCTATGCTATGCCGAGCCATATACCTCCTCCCATAACTTAATTATGATGCCTTATGACACCTCACATAGCTACTTCATGCTTCCCTGTGAACAGGCAACTCAGGGGTAGGTCTGGCTCCATCCCCCATAGCCAGATGCAACATAGGTTACAATCCATTCCATGCTTTGCATGTATTCCCCCTAGTATAATTCCATCCAAAACAAAATTAAATCAGCTTGGCAATTGATAACAATATTACAGTAATATGCAAAGGGATCTTGCAGCATGAGACTGACAGATAGACGCTGGTAGCATGAGTTTCTGTTATCACAGCATGAGTGAAGAATGGTCCCTTTACTTAGGAACAAGCTTTACTAGAACTCAGGGTCACCTAATTCTGACTAATCCTGTATAGGATTGCCATGTCAACTGCAACAATTCAGAGACGTCCTTTGGGAAGTCCCATGCTGTCTCTGCTCCCCTTCATCTGGCAATGGTGGGTGAGTGGGATTTGCACTCAAACATTTATGTGTCTCTAAAACCATCCTTTGCTAGGCTGGCTGCCCTGCACAAACGCTAATCTGCAAGGTTGCCTCTTTCATCCACAGACAAAAGCAGCTGCAGTGAACAGATCATGAGTTACCCAGGAAACCAGACAAAGGTAGCTGCTTTCCTATTCATTTCTCCTCCTTTTGGAACCCAGGCCATGATACCAAGCACTGCAAAGTTGTCTGTGGCAGTGAATTCCATAAATTAATTATAAACTGTGCTCATTCCTAAGTTAATCACATATTTCCTACACTCTTTTGGCTGTCTTGAACTGCCTCTGTTTGCCAATTTTAGGATCTGCTCATAATTTCTTCTGTGCGAACCAGATATATCTTCAGTTCTTTTCAAAAGCTGTATCCATTAATGGCCATCACTGCATATTGTGGCAGTGAATTCCATACATTAATAATAAGCTATGGGAATTCTGTACATTAATTATATGTTCTGTACTCTGCTTTCGGATGTCCTGAACTGACTGGCAAATCCATTTCACTGGAAGGCTGTAAACTCTAGCTCTGTAAGAGGGGAGAAATTACCTCCTGGCCCTTTCCAAAACTCTCACATCATTGCACACCACAATCTAAAACAATCAAAGCTAAAAGAGAATAATTAAAACCAAGTCCATCTGGAAATCATGCCACAGTGGCTAAAAGGCTCTCAGGTAAATTACGGACAATGGGATACAACCTTTTTTCTCTGAAGCTCAATCACCACAAAGCTATTACCTTGATTTGCAGATTAGCCCTCTTTCCCTTACCACCAGAAGCCTTAATGTGACAATATAATATTACACACTCACTTACTTTTGTATTCAAACTCAGCACTTCAGTGTTTTGTTATCACCCTGTAGATTACTTTCAAAAAGAGCTGGTGTTCGCTAGCACAAGCAGTACTATGAACTCTCTTAACTGACCAGTACATATGAATACAAGAGCCTATACTATGTGTGTTCATCTTATGTGCCTTCAAGTCACCTGTCAACTTGTAGCGGCCCATGAATTCCATGGGGTTTTCTTAACCAAGGAATACTCAGACATGGTTTTGCCAATTCTTTCATCTGAAATATAGCCTACAGCACCAGGTATGGGAGTACTTGGTGGTATCCCATCCAAGTAGTAACTATGACTGACTCAGCTTAGCTTCCAAGATCAGGTGAGATCTAGTCTAGTGGCATGGAGGTAAATTTTGAAGGGTGTGCACATATCATGACACATCCCAAAGAAATACACTCAAGGAGAGCCCAAAAATTGCAGGACGCTGTTGTCATTGGAACTGAGTGAATTTGCTAGTTCAGTGAATTTACATGATTGTGTATTGACGCCGAATCGCATCTGGAACTGCCCGAAATTGCCTCCCGGTGCCCAAAATTGTGTGACATTGTTTCTCATGCAATAATATGAAACCTCACGATTGCATTCGGAAGGACTTCCCATGGCCCAAACATGGTTGTGGTTGGCTTTCACACAATATGCCAACCGAATGAGATGCGTCTTATTACCTCTCTCGACTGCTTTAAAAATGCCATAAAGCCCCATCTCTTCTGGCAGGCCCAGAAAGCCCTTAACTCCCGACTCTGTTAGTGGGTCAAGCTCTCCCCTCAGTTTTTAACACCTCGACCTTTGACACCCGTGCAATCGATCATTGTTTTATATCATGAAATTTTTAATTATGTTATTTTTAACTTTGACGTTAGTTTACCGTAATCCACTTTTAAGGGGGGGGGGTCATTGTAATTTTTAACTTGTATCTTTTTAATTGTTGTAACCCGCTCCGATTGCTTGACAGAGGAGCAGGCTATAAATAAATTATTATTATTATTATTATTATTATTATTATTATTATTACTATTATTATTATATCAACAATGCGAGTCTAAGGACCTTTCAGGAAAACAGATGCAGGTTGTAAAGCCTAAAGAATAAGCCACCTCCAAAGTACTTTTGGACTTCAACAACAGTTGCTCATAGCAATATATTCTTGCTGAAGAAAATTCACCCTCTTCTCCTCCTTCACAGCCATGGCGAGGACTCAAGCTAAACTTGGAAGAAACAGAGAAACCTGAAAGGGAAGGCAGATGATGTTCTCCTCCCTCTTCCCCCGAACTCTGTTCCCATGAACTGTGACTCCGTTACCATTCTCAGAACTGCTCTCTTGGATGCAAGCGCCAGAGTGGAAGACACTCTCCTTGAAAATGAAAAACCCAAGCTAGTGCTAAATGTATGCCAAGCATATAGGAATATCTTATCAGAGCAATGTGAATATGTGTAATATGTCAAGGATTTCTTCAGCTTCCAGGAATTACTACATTACTAGAGCAGAAGTGCACATAGTGCAGCCTGTGGGGTACTTGCAGCCCCTCAATCCCCACTCCAATTTTTAAAGGTGCAATTTTTGGCCCCAGATCATGCAGAACCACAAAAAATATGTGTAAGTATCTCCATCCCACCTCACCCATACCCCCGAAACCTGTACTACACCCAAATACCTCCATTTTGATCTGCAGTCCCTCTGAAAATGGCAAAAGCAAGTTTCACAACAGCATTTTCTCTCACCATTTTGACAGGAAATGTCAGAGGGTGAGATTGTTGTGGGAGAGAGTATGGACCATGGGGAAGTCTGGAGGGAAACTGGCCCCTGGTCCCTACAGAGTTGTCCCCTGGCCTAGAGCGTGGATGGACAGCTGAGGCAGGTCCTGGAGTCAATTTTCTGCCACTAGGAACTCTTCACAGAGTGCTAAAATGCCACCAAAAACACACACATCAGAAGTAGACAGAAATCTACTTCTGGTTTGGGAAAGGCTTCTTTTTTCATATTCAGGGGCCTGAGGGGTACAACCCATTTAAAGGATGAATTGCTGCTCTGTCTTAAAACAAATTATAATCCAAATGGAGCCCCACAGAGCAAGCTTTTCTGCTTGGAGCATTCAAGATTTTCACTTAGCAAGAAATAAATTGCATGGAGGGCTCTACAACTGGCTGGCCTGAAAGTTCCTTAACAGTTTAGGATTATTTGTTCCACAGTCTGCTGTTGGTAAGATTTTTAAAAACAAGAGAACATCCATAAACAGAAAGGTTCTTGTTTCTTTTTACATATTATGTTAAACCACCAGTTGTGACACGGTTCTACTGTTCTTTCCAGAAATCTAAAAACAGTATAGAAAGGAGCACACAACGTTTAGAGTTACACATACTTGCAAGGACAGCAAATGTTCTTCTGTGTGCTTACTAATTAGCATTGCAACATGCTTCCCTTTAGGAAAGGCAAACTGCTGCAGCATCTTTTCTAGCAACCTTTGGGCTCTGTGCTTCAGCATGTCCCTGTCACATCATCCAAACAGCCAGAAACAAGTTGTTAAATATGGTTGATTTTTTAGTCACATCTCATCTGGATTTCTCACTCTTTACTAACACAAAGGGAGCATGTTAAGCAACACCACCCCTGTCCATTAAACAGGCCAGGCTCTGTTCAGGAACACCTTCACCACAATTGGTTTTAGACTTGAAGGGACAGCAACTATATTTCTCTGACATGTACTATTTGGAAAGCATACTGGTTTATTAACATTTATCAAGTTACTTCCTCTGTTGTTTCAAAAAGACATCTGAGTCTATACTAGAAGTGGTGAAATGATGTATTGTTCAAATTGGTATGCAAAGGGATCTTCTAACACCTCTGAGACTGTGTGAAAGAAGTTGTGGCACAAGTTTTTTGTAGACTTGGTCTACTTCTTCAGACACACTTTTTGACAATACTTGGTGGTGTTGCCTGCATCTGAGGAAGCAGACCAAGTCTATACAAGCTTATGCTACAATTTCTTTCACACATTTAAGTCTCAAATGTGTTACATGATCCCTTTGCATACTGATATTGTAGACTAACACAGGAATATGTCTGTGTTTAAAGTTGGTTAGTTGTCCTTTTGTAATGATTCCAGTCATAACTAAGCTTGAACTATGACTGTGGTAGAGTTTTTATTAGAAATGTATTCATTTCAATTAGACTGTGCCCCACATTTCTACATCTACGATATGGTTTTCAGAATGGATCTCAACTGGGAACCATGTATTTTTGGTCAGAAACACATAGGCACAGTCTCTCAATTTTCATTTCAAGAAAAACAAATTGCTCCTACTCCCACCCCCACTTGAAGTTGAATATATTTATCACTTTTGTTTCTTCTATCACATTCTCCTCCGGTTCTTCATGAAACCATAGTTATTAACATAGCTATGCTAACAGTAGTTAGTTAATAGTAGTTAGTTATGACACTGCAGATTTGCATAGCAATAACCTTTCGGGGGGGGGTTAAATTGTGCTTTGCCCAATGAAACAGTAAAAGCACAAGATATTTTACTGTCTAACATTTCAAATTAAGGATTCAGTCAAAGAAAAATAAAGAGCAGGCTGGAATTCAACAACAATTAATTTGTAGCCAGATCTCTTAACATCCAAATCCATGTCAAAATAACATTAAAAATGTCTAATATTACTTCAACAATATATGAAGCACTACCAGTCCTCTTGGCACATCTGCTTTGAGATTACCAATCATTTACAAAATCCAGTTGTTTACACTACTCTCTCCAAGACACCCTTTCTGCCATTAATACTGAAATTAATGATGAAATAACTTTCAAATCATCCCAGCTATAAAAACCACCTTGCTGTTAAGGTGAGCCAAATGTAGCTAGCCCCATCACAATGCTTTGGATGACAAAGCAATAGAAGAAGAAGAAGAAGAAGAAGAAGAAGAAGAAGAAGAAGAAGAAGTTGTTTATTTATAGCCCATTCCTTTGACATCAATCGGAGCAGGTTACAGCAATTAAAAAACATCAAGATAAAACAATTGCAATGGTCCAACATCCCACCTCCCACTCCTCAAAATTAAATTAAATCAGCATTAAGTTAAAATCAGGAAAAACACATACAACATAAAACATAAAAACAGCTAGTCGTACTATGGACACTGTAGATGTAAACTTGTAAAAAAAGTGCTGAGAACTGGAAAGGGAGCACATCCCAATGTCTTAAACCAGTGTCAGGGCCAGGCGTTAAGATGTTTCTGGGAAGGCCTCCTAGAAGAGATGCGTCTTCAAGGCCTTTTTAAAGCTCTCAAGAGATGTAATAAGACGCATCTCATCCGGCAGGTCATTCCATAGCCTGGGAGTGGCAGCAGAAAAGGTCCCCCGGGAGGTCCATGACAGCCTCGTTTTCAAAGGCTGAAATAGATTTCTCCCGGAGGATCAGAGTATGCGGGGGGGATTATACGGGGAGAGGTGGTCCCTAAGATAAGATGGACTCGAGCCCTGTAGGGCTTTAAAGGTTAAAACCAACACCTTGTACTGCGCCCGGAAACTAATTGGTAGCCAGTGGAGGGACTTGAGCACAGGTGTTATGTGCTCGCACCTCGATGTACCAGTAATAAGCCTGGCCGCCATGTTTTGGACTAGTTGAAGTTTCCAGGTTAGGCGCAAGGGTAGCCCCAAGTAGAGCGCATTGCAGAAATCCAATCGTGAGGTTACCAAGGCATATACCACAGACTCCAGGTTCTTCTGATCCAGGAAAGGGCGCAGCTGGCGTGTCAGCCGAAGCTGATAGCAAGCACTCCTGACCGTCGAATTCACCTGACTAGTCATGTGAAGTGACGAGTCTAGGAGTACCCCCAGACTGCGAACAGGGTCCATCGAGGAGAGTGTGACTCCATCTAGGACCGGAAGGTGTATTCCCAGACTTGGCTTCGGTCCTGTAACTGTTAGTACCTCCGTTTTATCTGGATTCAGCTTCAATACATTTTCCCTCATCCAATCCATTACTGCCGTAAGACAGTCATTGAGAGGAGAGATGCCATCTGAGGTCTGGGCCGATGATCTTGTCATGGAGAGATATATCTGAGTGTCATCAGCATACTGAAGACACTGAGCTCCATGCCTCCGAATGATCTCACCCAGCAGCTTCATATAATTGTTGAACAGCATCGGGGACAGGATGGCGCCCTGAGGGATGCCATAATTAAGCTCGATCTTTGAAGAGCAACTGTCCCCGAGCCTCACCCTTTGGGATCTGCCGGAGAGGAAGGATCAGAACCACCGGAATGTGGTGCCTCCAATCCCCAGCTCCCTTAGCCGGTCCAAAAGGATGGAGTGATCTATAGTACCAAAGGCTGCTGAGAGATCCAAGAGCATGAGCAGGGTCACACTACCCCTGTTGATGCTCAGGCGGAGGTCATCGGTCAGAGCAACCATGGCAGTCTCAACTCCATGTCCTGGCCTGAAGCCAATTTGCAATGGACTAAGATAATCGGCTTCATCCAAGACAGCTTGGAGTTGAGAGGCGATTGCCCTCTCGATCACCTTGCTCAGGAATGGTAGCAAGGACACTGGTCTGTAGTTGTTCCTGTCCAGGGGGTCGAGGGAGGGCTTCTTCAGGAGGGGTTTCACAGCCGCCTCCTTCAGACTAGATGGTAAAGAGCTCCATTAGTCTTCGAGGGCAGACCATTCGAATGGGTCCACCACCCCCGAGGGGGCGGAAAGTGGCTTTCAATTCCATCTTGATCAGAAAGTGATCTGTCCATGACAATGCGGAGGATTTGATTACCTCCACCCACGGATGTTCCTGTTCCGTACTAAAGATCCCATCAAGTGTATGACCAGCACAATGTGTGGGCCCGTTGACCAACTGGGATAGGTTCACACTTGTCATGGATTCCATGAAGTCCCGAGTTGCTCCAGATAAATCAGAAGGGCTTGTCTCGAGAGGAATGTTGAAGTTGCCCAAAACCAAAAGTCTGGGCGACTCCAACAACAACTCAGAGACCAGCTGAGTCAGCTCAGTCAGGGAGTCTGTTAGGCAACGGGATGGCCGGTATACTAGCAGAATACCCAAACTATCCTTGGTCTTCAGGCTAAGGTACATACACTCGATGTGGGTCATTTTCCAGACAGGCTTCCTGATCAAGGTTAGGTTGGTTTTGTGGACTATAGCCACACCGCCCCTCCCCCGCCCACTTTCCCTTATCTGCTCACTGACTATATAACCAGCTGGGAGAGCCTGTGCCTATGTTGCTGCACTAGCATCTCCCAGCCAGGTCTCGGTAAAGCATGCCAGGTCGGCTTGTTCATCCACTAGAAGATCGTGGATGATGTGAGTCTTACCTTTGGCCGACCTGACATTGCAGAGGAGCAGATTAAGGGATTGTGGAACAGTTGGTACACTCTCCACATTATCCTGGGAAACAGAATGAACTGAAGAAGGGATAGATACTAAACATTGATCCCTACTTCTTTTGTAACATGTCTTCACTCTGTTACTGCCATACCTTCCCTGCCCCCACACAACCTCAATACCCGCTCCCCGGTTGTTCCCGGCCCCATTGTCTGATGGAATAGATGGATGGTCTAGTTGGAATTCCCGTCCCAGCATAAATAAGTAATGTCAAACAAACAGTAAGCAGGTATTGCCTGCTGTCCTGTTTAGACCACTTTCCCATAGTAGACATTATGCCAAGGATGGAGGAGACTGCATAACAAGGCTGTATAACAGGGAGAAAGGGTGATATTGACGGCCGTTACATGCCCAGATGTTCTGGCCCAATCCCCTCCCCCCCCCCCACCTTCGCCGCGCTGCCACTGAATGAGGGAAGTATTAGGGCCTTTAAAGCCTGAGGTGGTCTGGGCTCCTCCTCCGCCGTTCGCACAGAGCTGTTGCAGGGGGGGAGGCTTAGGGCCTCTGCAGGCCCAGATGTCCCGGCCTAGCCTTCTCCCGCTGCTCCACCATGCCGCTTAAGTCTTCCCGGTAGGCCACGCCCTCTGCCTTGCCCTGCCTTGCCTGGCCTTGGCTGTGGAGCCTCAGGTGGGGTGTTGGTTTTCAGGCTGCAGCAGGCATCCCTTCAGGCTTCCCTCAGGATCAGCAGATGCTGGGGAGGGGTGGGAGGGCGGAGACTTAAGTCCTCTCAGTAAGCCATGCCCCCTGCCTTGCCTGGCCTTGGCTATGGAGCCTCAGGTGGAGTGTTGGCTTTCAGGCTGCAGCAGGCGTCCCTTCAGGCTTCCCTCAGGGTCAGCAGGTATATGAACACATGCATTTAATTTTGGCTCTTTTAAATCATTTTGCTAATTACTTGGACAAAACTTGCAACAAAATTGAATAATCACAATGAACTTATGAAGAACCAACACACATTATCAAATTGAAAGACTACTCAAAAGCATAATGTGCACCATACTTTCACATGGCTCATAAAACCAAGCCATGGTATTTTGTATTTTCCACTGCATATAAAATATATATTATGTCTGAAATTAGGCAATAATATTCTTTGAACTATGACTCATGCACGAAAGATCAATAGTTCCTAACCAGCAGAAAGGCTTCAGACTGAGACAGCATATTCCATTAACACATACATATCCTGAAAATGTAATGAGGTTTGTAACACTAAGTTAAATATTGCCCAAACCTCATTCCAGAAGGGAGCAATAATGAGGCAAACTAATATTGTATGGGTCACACACACCTGCTGTAGCATTAAAATCTTGATTATCCTAGGAGCTTGATCATTAATTTGATTATCTAGGAGCTGCTGAAACAAAGATTTTGTATTGAAACAGTCTCCCAATTGAAATCTTCAAACTCTGTGCAGTTCTCCAGATGTTGGATTGCAGCTCCAGAACTCCCCATTCGCTGGCTAAGCCTGATAAAACCTGCAATCCAACAACATTTCATGGGTTACTGGATCACCATCCCTTCTGTGTGACAAAGGAGTTTTCATATTGAAGGTAACAAAGACAGAGGAGATGAACTCTTTTTCCCAGTAAAAGAAGTTACAGGGGGAAACTCATGGCCTGATTTCTTTGTTCCAGGCTGATATGCAAAAGGAACATGGAGAGATTGTTGTAGTGAGGTTCATGGAGACATAATGGTGTCTGCCTCAGCAATGCATCATTCGCTGAGGGAACCAACTGTCCTGGAGAATGGAGCTACGGACCATGAAAGTTTAACAATGTGGGAGTCTTTCCTGTATATCAGTTCCCCAACCACTTTGACTCAGGGCTCTTCCTCCACCCTCCACGTGGTGTCCTTGCCTGTGCATGTTCTACAAGTAAATTCAATGCTGTGACATCACTGAGCCTTTACTACCTGAAGAAACAGGAAATAAAAACACTTAATTCTCAGAAGAGCCCTATGGAGCTGCATTCTATAAAGGGGGTGGGGACAGAAGAAAGAAATCAGAAAAGCAATCAATCCAAGGGTTCAAGAGTGAGTCAGAGGCAGTGGAGAGTAAGAAAGGCAAAAAGAATGCTAATTCCCATCCTGATACTTAACATCTTCATGCCAAAAACCCTCTTAGCAAGACCAGCATGTAGTAACACTCAGTGCTCCTTCATGTTACAACATGACACAGTGACAACTTGCCTCATGGGCATCCCCATGTGTTGCAAATGAAGTACTAAAATACCAAATCCACTTAGACCAAACTGGATCATTATAGCACAATTTTTTGTCTGCCTGTGGAGGATCATGTCTGCATTTTCCCAGACTTACTAATTCAAACAGAGAAAATGTGCTGCATAAATATTTTGCAGTAGTAATAAATAGATGCTGCTATGGGAGACAGCTGCATATAGTAACTCCACAATCTGCTGAGACACTTCAGGCCTTCCCTTCCCTTCCCTGTCTGCAGTAGACCAGATACAGAAAGAGTGAGGCATTCCAAGACATGACGTTCATTGCAGATTTTGCACCAGAATTAGCATCACATTTGTACTACAAAGATTCCTCTTATAATAGAAAGATTCCTGGGATCTGCCCAGAGGAATCTCCTCCAGGTTGGTGCCTTCTAGATACATCTGAGGAAGTAGACAAAGTATACTCAGGATCATGCTACAACTTATTTTGCATAGTTAATCTCAAAGGTGCTGTAGGATCCCTTTACATACTGACATTAGAGGCTATGCTTCTGAAGTCTACCTTCCAGATATGTTACACTACAGTGCCCATCGACTTCAAAACTGCAAGAGAAAATTGAGTATGTATTCTATAATCTCTGGTAGGTATCCAGGTTGGGGAAGTCTAAGAATAATAAAAGTGATACGACTGAAAGTCTATTTCCATAGGAAGTAACACAGAAAGAATTCAGCCCAGTGTGAAGCCTGATCCTGTAATATGCGTGCATGCTTTTTTTACCTGTTTCGTTTACATTTTCCTACAGACTATCTAAAAATGGTTTTAACTGCAAAGCAATAAAAATATCCAAGCAAACTAAGAAACTTCACAGTAGTATCAGAACAACAGCAGCAAGCCATTCCATAGAATCTATGAAAGTATCAGGAGTCACGTGCTGTACTAAAAAAAGGAAAACCTAAACAGAAATGTTTTTACTATTGCATAAAAAAATGACATCAGATGAGCCTCAGTTGGTAGGAAATTCCAGAGAATGCTTCACTGCAAACAACATTCTTTAATGTTCCCCTCCTGAGACACTTTCACAATTATTACAGAATTATAGCACGATGATTCCACCTTGACTGCAATTGCTGTGTCCTGCAGAATCCTGGGGTTTGTAGCCTGGAGAGGCACTACAACTCTGTGGCTGAGAATAAATGTGTGTGTTTACTTGCCTCCAAGTTGCCTGTTGACTTATGCCAACCCTATGAATTCCATAGATTTGTTTAGGCAAGGAATATTCAGAGATGGTTTTGCAATTCCTTCCTCTATGAGAATAAATGCTGTTGTTATTTGTCTTCAAGTCATTTTTGACATATGGTGACCCTATCATGGGGTTTTCTTGGCAATATTTGTTCTGTGAAGTAATAAAAATAGAAATCTGTTTGACTAACCTGATGAAAATGTCAACAGAGTTAAAAATGAACAATATTTAACTGGCACAGAATGAAATCTAAGACAGGCGAGTACTATATAGGACGACAACTCACATCAACATGTTGGAACCAGTAGTTCTTTCACATTATGGTGCTATGACTGGCCTTCAAAGGTAACATCCTATGAATCCATGAAATTTGCAGTTTGGGGGGGGGGGGGCATTTAGAATTCTCAGCCAGAGAGCTATAGTGTCTTCCCAAACTACAAATCCAAGGATTGCATAAAATACAACCACTGTAGTTAAAAGTGGCTATAGTGTACTGTGAAAGGTCCCCAGGTATGATAGAATTCTAACTCTCATGAGCCCTAGCCAGCATGGTGAAGGTTGACAGAAGTTGCAATCCCAATAGCATCCCCCATCCCTGTATTTAGGTAGCATGGAGTGCCTTCTGGCCTTTTGATTCAGCAGTGTGAGCAATGCTAATTTGAATTTCTTTAAATAGCCCACCCTGTCTTGAATTATAACTGTCTAGTTTGAGCCAATTTGAGCCTAAGTCGCATTACCTGAATCTCTATGTGGGGCTCTTTTGCTACAACAAATCATATGGCTACTCCTCCTGCAACTAAATCCAAAATGTGTTTATATAACAGCTTCACACTCCGTCATTAAAATCATAAAATAAATTGAGAAAACATTGAGCTCAGCAGAATTAAAGACTACAGTTTATGGTGAAAACATGATCAGGCATTGTTAGCTCTGGATGCTTACATGTCTCCATCTGCATTAAATACGTCTCTACCATATATCCAGGCTACCAGACACATTCATTAAGATTTATATCCCATCTTTCAAAGGAATGATCTTGATACCTTATAGCAAAATAACAAAGACATTAAAATAATCTAAAAATAGCAACTCTATAAAAGCAGCATCCAAATAAAAAAAAATACCATCAAACATTTAAAAGCTAAAGAGACTTCTAATGTTTTTTTTTTCCTTAAACATCTTAACTTGGCACCAGAAGAGTAACAGCCCTGCAGAGATCATTCTAAGGCCAGAATGCTACCACTGTAGTAGGCACTTGCAACTGTTGTCGTTGTTAGCTGCCTTCAAGTCAACTTTGACTCACAGCAACCCCTTGAGTGAGACATCTCCATGACCCCTTATTCTCAACCTCTATGATCAGATTCTGTAGGTTCAGACCTGTGACCTCCCTGATTGAGTGTAGCCATCTGGTGTGTGGTCTTCCTCTTTTTCTACATCCCTCTACTTTTCCTAACATTATTGCCCTTTCCAATGACTCATGCTTTCTCATGATGTGGCCAAAGTATGACAGTTTCAATCTAGTCATCTTGGCTTCCAGGGCAAGTTCAGGCTTGAATTGTTCTAGGACCCATTTATTTGCGTCTTTGGCCATCCACGCTGTGCTTAGCACTCTTTTCCAGCACCACATCTCAAATGAATGAATTTTCTTCCTATCTTCCTATCTCCCTGTTCAGCTCTCACATCCAAACATGATGATGGGGAATACAATGGCATGGACAATTCTGACTGTAGTATTCAGTTGTATATCTTTATACTTTAGGATTTTGTCTAGTACACCTGCAATCACCTGTGATTGTTCTTTGCTGTTGTTAACTGCCATTCAGTCATTCTTGACTCATGTTGACCCTGTAAATGAGACATTTCCAAGACCCTGTTTTCAACTTCTCTACTCAGGACCTACAGGCTCAGAATCCCTGATTGAGTTTATCCTTCTAGCATGTGTTCTTCCTCACTTTACGCTGCCTTCCATCTTCCCTAACATTCTTGTCTTTTCTCATTGTTCATAATGACAAAAAGAGTGCCAGCTCAAGAAATTTTGCTGCCTGGGTGATTATGATGCTCCCTCTGTTCTACCTAAAGAAATTGAGTGAACTGGCAGTTGAACCTTTCTTGACCACTGAAATTGGATAGTATCCTTCACCACACCTGAGGGCAGCATAACAGTTTAAGGGGGCAGGAGAGGCTGTGTGGCTTCCATGCCAGGGGAATAGCTCTTCTGCCAGCATAATTTATGCCCCCAAAATGGACTCCAGTATCATGGGTAGACTTACAGATGGGGCAATAAGTTAATGCTACTTCTAAATTTCTTGAAAGAAGTGGCCACCGTCCTCTGTAGCCAGGGATCTTGCCTCCCCGTTTGAGTCCCTCTCCCCGGCATGCTCTCCTCTCTCTCTTTCTGCATATATGTGTGGGTGTGCGTGTGCGTGTATGTGTGATCTCAGCCTTCCCTCGCAGAGCTAAGAAGCAAGCAGGTGCTGCTCAGGCAAGACACACAAAGAGAGTGTGCCCCAAGCTTGTATCCCATTTTCCAAACTAAGCCTTGGGGTGAAGGAGAGAGAGAGAGAGATCTGTCCCCTTTTGCAAGCCATGAGTCTAGTTGGGAATCCTGGGATGGATGCACAGAGAGAGAGAAAGGTCTGTCCCCTTTTGCAAGCCATGAGTCTTGGGAATTCTGGGATGGAAACAGAGAGAGGGAGAAAGGTTTGTCCCCTTCTGCAAGTCATGAGTCTAATTGGGAATCCTGGGATGGATGCAGAGAGAGGGAGAAAGGTCTGTCCCCTTTTGCAAGCCATGAGCCTTGGGAATGCTTTTGGTAAAGGGAAGAATGTGTTTGTGTGTGTGTGTGTGGTTTGTTTCCTCTTTCCCATGCTGAGACTATGATCCTTGGGAGAGGTCCAGAAAGAAATATGTAGGGAGAGAAGTGGTACTTTGTTTCCCCCTTAAGATCTTTTGTAATATGCCCCAGTGTTTAACCCTCGACTTATCCACAGGTCATATCAAAATCCATGATTTTGGCCCCAAAAACTGCCCTCGACTTATACATGAGGTCAATTTATACACGAGTATATACATTAACTGCACAATGTTATCTTTATCTGCATAAAAGAGACTTATATTGCTTAGCTTAGCTATGCCTAGCCATCAGGCTTGCTTGGCTTGGCTTGGCTTCACTTGCCTCTGCAACCAGCTCTGGTGACACAATGACCTATCATTCAGGTTATGATGATTCATGGAGAGTTAGATATACCTGGAGCTAATAGGGAATGCCTTAATGTGCTTTCCAGAATTACAGTTCAGTACTGCATGCACAACAAATTTGTGAGGTCTTATGAAGAGTCATTGAAAAGCGGCTTCAATAAAAAAATAATTTACTGCAGCTACTATTATATTTTGATGGAAAAAGTTACCATACTATTAACTTTGTGAGCTAATTTTCAACACTACAAAACAAAGTGTCTTATCTGCACATTAAGGGTACACAGTCCCACTCCAAAATGAATACAAATTCAGTGAGCCCTTGGTATTCACCTGGCATTTGGTTCAAGGACCACCCCCACCCCACTGTGGATACTAGAATCTGTGGAGGTTGAGTCCCATTATATACAGTGACGTTGTAAAATGGTGTTCCTTACATAAAATGGCAAAATAAAGGTTTACTTTTGGGACTTTTTCAGGGGTGGTGGTATTTTCAAGCCATGGATGGTTGAATCAGTGGATACAGAGGGGTAACTGTGGGGGTCCTGCTGATGGGCCCGAAGGAGTGGCCCAAGGCTGCTCTAGCACCGATCACACTGGGACCACAGCAACTGCACAGGCTGGCGCCCAATGCAGGCTGTCACTGTGGTACCAAACCAGGTCACTGGCAGGAGTGGATTATATCTTTTGGCCTGGTTCTTTTTCATTGGCATGGCCTTGGCTCAGCTTCAGGCCACATTCAGGGCATGCATTGTGTAAATGGCATGCCCTCATCTGTTTTGGGCCTATATCAGTAATAGCAAAAAGTAAATAAATCTTCATGACAGTTTTTTTAAGCATAATTCTCTTAGGAAACCACCCTGGTCTGTATGTTTCTAAGTAGAAAACACAGCAGAAAAGGAGCAGCTTATTGTCCCATCTGCTTACAAGAGACATAAGTAATCATCCTCAAGTCCCATCCTGTTGAACAAGCATTTGACTGCAGACTGTCTCAGAGCATGTATTAAAAGTGTGGGAACCTGTTCTTCAGCTATGAATTGGATTCAATGTGGATCATATGAGATGGCTACTCCTACAAGCAATGCAATCTCAGAAACTATATATATATATATATATATTCAGGCTGATTGACAGCTTCCATGAACTTTCAAGATTCATTATGGCACATTATGAATGCAATGAGCCTTTGCTCATGAAAGCTACTGTTGCATCTTTCATGAGCAATCTTCTGCAAGGCTGTAATATTCCTGGGAGTAAACCACCCACGGAAGTGCATATTTAAGAATATCAAAAAAGCATCATAATATTGGATTGACCCAGACTGCACTTCACCTCTAGTGCTCCCTATTAGTAGGTTTTCACAACCTGGGTCTCTCCGGATGTTGCTGGCCTACAACACCAAACAGCTCCTGTCATTCTGGTTGGAGTTGCTTGGAACTTTAATACAAATTTGGGGGAGAGGTACAATTTGAAGATAGTGGCTTTGAAACAACAACAAAAATGTAAATCTGTTATTAATGTGTAAATTTTTCCATTTATTATTTTTTAATTCAACAGATATTGTTAACTATAAGTAAACTTGAGCTGAAAACAGCAACGTTCAATGTGTTTTTCTGTCACTTATTCACCAGGGGGTCTTAGTTAGCAGCTGGTCAAACTCAACTTCATTTGCTTTTCCCTTCCTTCATCCCACTCCCAAATATCCGCAAAATTAGGATAATATACTGCCATATACTACAAAGGAAAATGTATAAAATACTTATGTAACACTATGACTAGAGTGTAAATATTTACTGCTGTTTTGAGTAATACTGAAAAAATAATCAGCTGTTCTATTTTGTTGGACCTGAAAGATAAAAGGCAAGTAGTAGCAAATCATTTTCCAGATCCCCACGTTGAACTGAAAAGGTTAACATTCCAAATTCTTTAAAGATTGTGTGGGTGTCTATGTGTTTCCCTGTTCCAGTATATATTAGGAAGTTAAACATAAGAAACTGAGTCACCCCAAAAGAAACTCTATCCAGAAACCTGGCTACACAATGTAGTAATTCAGAAAGGGGGGATTTTTAAAAAAAACAGCAATGACTTTCAATAAATCACTCAACACCCATGCAGTCTAAATGACTCAGACTTGACTCTCCATGCCTGAATGCACAATTAAACCTTGCCCTGAGCATGAGAGGACTCAGAATGAAGGGCAAGCACATGTAAGTAGAATGTGTCATTTAGGACAGAATGCTCCCCAACAGCACACATTACCGGTGAAATGAAAAAAGAAGTTGAGGGAAAGGGACAGATGAACTTTGGCACCCAAGGTACCTGACAGTGCAGCAGAGGAATTTTAGGATTGTACAACTTACTTATTTTATGGGAGTTGAGGTCCAACAACCCTGTCTAGTGCTAAAGAAATAAAGATGCAGAATTGAGGAATTCCAAGCACAGAATTTCTTGTGAGGCTCAGAACTGAATAGAGCTCACAGTCTTTACAGAGACACACAGACGCCCCTGGTTATCACAAGCTTTCTTCATCCCAGAGGTATAATTTAGAGAGACAGAGAAGGGTGTCATTTTGTTTTTGCTATTGTTATATGTCTGGGAATCAGAGGTAGAACAAGATTACTGTAAATCAACAAGAAATCCAACAATACTTTCAAATCTAACTTCTCTCTCTCTCTTTCTCTCTCTCTGTCTCCTCTCCCCCCCCCTCCCTCCCTCCACTCCACAATAAAGTACAAAATATGAAGTTATTAAAATGTAGACCCATTCACTCACCTCAAAAAAATCATGGAGAAAAAAAGAGGATTCTGCAGCAAGTTCTGATCCTCATAGGAATAAAAGTATGGCAAACGAAGGTTATTTTTTGCAAAACTAGATATTCTGGGGTATCTAGGAATTCTAGTAGCTATAATAAATAAATATAATAATAATAATATGGTAATAATTTCATTCCTTTTTAATGCACCTCTTTTCTATGTTCTTAATTGTGTTGTTCTTTTAATGGAAGCTAGAGAAAGCAAAAGTGTGCCAGGACTGGGGAGGAGGGATCGTCTGCCCCGGGGTTTCTGTGAGGTTGTCATAATCGTTAAAAAGAAATCCCAGCAAACCCAAGAAAACAATACTTCCACCTCTAGTTTTGAAGAATTTGAGTCTTTAATGTTAAAACAGCATAGGAGGCTACAACCTATTTAAAAGGCAATGTGTTGTACCTAGAGCCTGTGAGGTAATGACATTCACCCTCTATTTTTTAATGAGGAAAAGGTGACCCAGAGAGTCTGGAGGGATGGGAGTCACAGGAAAAACCCTGAAGACAGTGCACAGCCCCAGTACCACACTTTCCCCATCCTCCCTTGGCTCCCCAGGGATCCAGTCAGAGGAAATATATGGCACATGCTGACCTTGGTAATGGTACAGAGAATGATAAATTCAGTGCATGTTTATTGCATTTGCAATACTACAATACTTAAAATTTCTCCCCTCCTTCTCCAACTGCCAAGAAAATGATCCATCAAAATGACTGCATCCTCCACTGATAGCTACTATTTACCTTAGAAACTTTATATCCTAGATAAGGGTCTTTGTACTGCAACTCCCAGCATTCCTTATATCTATTTGTGCCTGCTACATCTGCTAGGAGTTGCCATTCAACAACATCTGGAAGGCTGCATTTTGCCCAGTCCTATCTTGTGATGGTCAACACTTAACTCCAGCTGGATCATTAATGACATAGTAGCAGCACGAGTCAGAACTAGAGAGCAATCAAATGGGATTTTTTAATTATAAAGCAAGGAAATCCCAAACAATTTTCTAAGGTTTATACTCTATGAAGCCTAGAACACTTGAGTTCAAACCTAATATCTGTTCAAGATTCATTGTGTGAGCTCAAGCAAATCACTAGTATGCAAGTTCAATGTTAAATCTTGTATTTCAGGCTTTTTTAAAAATACCTATATTTATAAACATATAATGAGATCTTGGAGATGGGACTCAAGTTTAAACACAAAATACATTTATGATTCATATACACTTCATACACACAGCCTGAAGGTAGTTTTATAAAATATTTTAATGATTTTGTGTGTGGAACAAACTTTGTGTACATTGAACCATCAGAAAGCAAAGATGTCACTGTCTCAGCCACCCATGAAAAACGTTTTCTTTTTTGGAGTGCACTTCAATGATACTCAACCTGTGCATACAATCTTCAGCCAGAGAACTCTAGAGCCTCACCAAAGTACAAATCTCAGGATTCTCCTGGATGAAACTATAACAAAAAAGTATCATGATGCTGTAACTGTGTAGTGTGAAAAGTTCCTAGATATAAACAATATGCAGCCAATTTGTTGCTTGCATTCAGTTGGAGTTAGTACTGAGATCATTCATACCAGGGAAGCAAGGAACAGGTCTATAAGAAAGTGTACTAGCAAAAAGAAAGCAGAAGAAATGCCTTACAAGCAGATTGTGTGTGTCAGTTTACAGATTCACAGCCATGCACTGATCTCTCAAGTGTACTGTAAAATGCTGTTTCAGAGCCAAAAGCCCGAGAAGGAATCTCTCTCTTGTAGTAGCTGCATTTTCAATGTGACTGTAGAGGGGGAGGCACTTCTGAATGGTAGTTACTCTTCTCTTTGTCCAGCCCTCATCCCTTTTCCTACAAAGGCCACATGAAAATACAGATCCCCAGCAGCTGTTAGGACAGCAAGTGAAACACAGCTGGCTTTTATCTTCAAGAAGGATGTTGGCGCCTAACAAGAGCCACACTCTGGGCTCTTTCACAAAAAGAACTGACATTCCTTTTTCAATTCTCCCACATCCTTGTGATGACGTCAACTACACACACACAGAACATATACAAAAAGTAAGCATTGTGGGGCTCTTAATTATACCACCCACCTTGTGATAATCTACAGCTATTTGGAATTGCTAGAGCTGAAATAAACTGAATAGATACTGGGATTTTTATTTCTTTTAAAGCAATGGTAGAGAAAATGTGGTCCATGGGCTATACATGGACACCCAAGTATGGCATTGTGTTTTGAGTACTCAACTCTGCAGTTCAGGGTTCGAATCTCAGCTCAGCCATGAAACCCACTGGGTGACCTTGGGCAAGACACACACTATCAGCCTCAGAAGATGACAATGGCAAACCCCCTCTGAAGAAACTTGTCAAGGAAACCCCATGATAGAGTCGCCTTAGAGTCACCGTAAGTCAAATTATTTGTAGGCACACAACAACAACAAAAATTTCTTATTGCAGACCCCTCAAAGACCCCAAACAACCCCTCAAAATTAAAAAAAAATTCAGAATTACCCTCCATAGATCAGTTTTCCATCTTCACAGCCAATTTTTGGATAAAAATGGAAGTGAATTCAGACTGATTGCCATTGTAATCCTGTTTTTTGGGTCACTGAGGTGGCTGGAATTCTGTTCCAACCACACAATGACCAAAATATCCTTCAACTTTCGTATAGCTGGTCACCATGCAATCATCTGTCAAAGCCTCCCTTGTAATGCATCAAAATAAACAAAAATAACTGAAGACACCCCTATTTTTATCTGTTTTCTGTCAACATGGAAATGGCTGTGCTGGGTGGGAAGGGCTACACTGCATACAAGGTGAACTTTGGGGGGTTGAGGAATAGCAATGGGTGATATTGTTACAGAGATTCAGCTACATGATATATGTATATTGTAAGCCTGAGGGCAGGGAACTGTTTTGTTGTTCTTGTACATACAATCTTATAGTTAGATGGATCCCTGCCCTCAGGCTTACAATCTAGAAGAGACAACACAAAAGGAGAAGGGAAAGGTGGCGGGAAGGGGATGAGAACCAGTGGTTCTTCTCTCCCTCTGAGGCCTTTTATATCCATTAATGCCACTGAATTTCAATGGCAAACCACAATATCATTTTTTCTTCCAATCAAAAAAAGCCTTCTGGGGGGAAAATCACTAGACATTTTCCCCAGGGGAAAAATAACTTCTGGGGAGCACTAGGGTACTCAGAGCTCCAACAAAGTGTTTGGGGAATGTATGTAGCCTGTGGGTTACATTTTATCCACCCTTAACCTTCATAGATTCTCTCAACTCCATGATTATGCAACTTAAAATTGACCCCTACACATATCTACACTGATTTAAACAGGAAAAAAATGATAATATCCATTACTTTGCAGATGAACAAAGCATGGGCCTGGGAAAAAAGAAGCCTTCTTCATCAGTATAAAATCTGAAGGGTCAAGAGATACCAGCACATATTAGCATTTAATTGCTGTAATTATTGGCATCACCAAGGAGGCTGAGCAGACACAGAATATTAGGCAGTCTCATGCCCAAACCACATTCCACATAGGCAGATCCCTTCTTGCAATCACTTTTCTAACTTCATGGTCTGCTCTCCAGTTCTGCTCCCAACACTAGAATAGAACTTAACTAGCCCATGTGAGCAGACTCTTCTGTATTTAAAAAAATACCTATATTCTGTTTTGCACTGGGAGAGTTATGTATTTTCTTCTACAAATTCACACTAGAGATTGTAAATCTCTATTTCCCTAAATCACAAGTGATGTCGACTGAAGTCAATAGACTCAATTATTCAGCTTGGGTTTGACTTGGCAATACACTGACTCGACTCATGGTTGGTATACTTTTAGTGACCAACTTGCTGCCATCATTCACTTCAAGCAGTGGGAAAACCCGCCCCCAGAGCCCAGGGTGCATTTCTTGCAAAGGAACAGCAAATGTGTTAGGCAATGGCTTGAGGTGGAAAGGTCTTTCAAAAACTTTTGAATATTTGAAAATTTAAATATTCTGAAAAGCTTTAGAAGGCTCTTCTGATATGCAGCAAGGACAGGCTGCCAAGCAGCCTCAAGTCCATTGCTTAATGCATTTGCTGTTGCTCTCTAAGAAATGCACCCCATCTCCTTTTTATCTGTTAAAAGTTGGCTCCCAGTCTTGAGACCCAACTTGAGACAATATCTGAAAGTATCTTGTAAGGATTTGAGACTCAATTTGAAAGTAAAGACTTGAGATTTGACTTGAGACCTGGAGTAAAAGCCTTGAATACAACACTGCCAAGTCTCAACAAATGTTGATAACAATGAGTCAGTTTTTCACCCTGTAGCTTCAAAACACTTAAAAAAATTCTTGCAATGACATATATATACATATATATATATATCCTGATTTTCCATAAAAGCGGTGCAACTTGCCCAGAAAACTGCATAGTTTTCCTGATGGGGTGCTACTCAAATCCTCCTGAGAACTGTGTGGCATACTCTGAAAATTGTGCAGCTTTTGCTATAGAAAGGGCAGCCTTCAGGCAGCTACATGTGTGTTTAGTTCAAGCTTGTTGTTTTTAACACAGTAATCAGCAATATTGCACAACAAAAATATTGCACAATATTATGTGTGCCTCTACCTTCCCCTCAGAGACATGTGACAAAGTGGAGTGATTCCCATTCAATCTGGCAACTTTTCCTATCCAATAGAAGCAGGAAAAACAAAGCACCCCTTTGCCACCCCACTGCTCCTCACTTTTTAACTGGAAGGATCACTAGTTGTTCCTACTTCTGCTTCTGCCTCCCCGCCCTGCGCCCCAGGGATGTGCACTGAAGCCATGATGGGTAGAAAAGATGGATTTAGCACCATTTTTATTTTTCACAGTAATGAAAGGATGTCTCCAGTTTACAAAATTAATAGGGATGGGGAAAGACCATTTCCCCATTTAACCATTTTGGATTCCCCTTCAAGCTGTCAGGTTTTTCCTTATCCAGCAGAAGGAGAAGCAACCAGAACCCCTTCACCTTCCTCTCTGCTTTCCCCTTCCCTGCCCTGGTCACTCTACCTGGCCTCAGTTTAACATCATCTGCAAGGGCCTTACAGGACAGAGGTGGAAAGGAATGGATGTACTCAGCAAGTGAGGGGGGGGGAGGGGATGGAGGGGATGCTGGAGCAGTGTGCAGGCTGAGAGAGGCAAACAGAAGGAGCCAGACAGTGAGATGGAAATGGAGTGGACATAAAAGGGAGTAGACAGACAAGCAGTGGGCAGAAGTCACCTCATTCATAGATTATATGCATCAGGCATTGGAAGAGAATATTGATGAAAAGGAGATGGAGAGGAAGAGGAGGAGGCCTGGTTCTGCTGTGGCTGCTGCAAAAAAATCTCCTTTATGCCATCTTCTTTCTCCTCAAGAGAAGGAGGAAAACAGTGCAGGAGATTTCTTCAACAGCTAAAAGCTGGGGGGGGGGGGGTCATGGAGACCAGCAGCAGAGGTAGGAACCAACTCACAAATAATCAAATCCATGGAAGTAAAGCCTGCAAAGGCTGAGGGACTCCTGTGTTTCCATCAAGGGAGAGAAAAGGAAAATGCTTGGGGCAAAAGAGAGAACAAAAGGGACTTGATCATTGCTTAGCACAACAGTCCTCAACCTCTGGTTCTCCAGACAGTTAGGACTTCACTCCCAGAAGCTTCCAGCAGCACTGACAACATTAAAAGTTTCTGGAAATTAAAATCCAAATCATTTCAAGGGCCAAAGGTTGAGAACCATTAGAACAGACCTTAAATAGTTGGCTGATCAATACAGTTCTGGGATGAAACACTGCTTTTACTGACCACCCTTTTAAAGAACAAACATACACACCCTTCACCACCTCATAACAGTCACATACTTGGCAACTTCTGACTTGGCAAATGTTTTTACAGACCTAATTAGAGGCATAGTACCAGTATTATGAACAGTGAAATCTCAATGTTTATTTTAAACCCTTGCTACTGCTTGCCTGAAGTGTTGTCGTGACGTTTTTACTATGCCGTTCTGGAATAGTAAAATATAGAAAAGCTATAATTTGATATTGCATTGTTCAGAAAAACATAATCCTGGTGTGTTTGGGTTTTATTTTTGTTTTTGTTTTGTTTTGTTTTTTTGGCCTCTCAAAACCATCACACAATGAAATGCAGAATCTTCTTAGTTTAAAGCACAGACAAATGAGAATTTTATGGGTGAGAGTAAATGTAGACTACCAATCATGAAGTCCAATCATATATGTATTTATACATTAATAATTATCAATGAAGTGTCCTGAATACCCTAAAGGCACTAGATCCTCTCTGATCTTGAAAGCTAAGCAGAGTCAGCCCTGGTTTTTACTTGGATGGAGGACTGCCAATGAATATCAGGCGTATAGGTTATTTTTCAGAGGAAGGAACTGGCAAAACCACGTCTGAGTATTCCTGGCCTAAGAAAACCCCATGAAATGCATGGGGTAACCATAAATCAGTAGACAACTGAAAGGCATGTACACACAAAACTATTACCAAGTTCAGTGGGAGTTGATACATGCTTTTTGTAAAGGAATGCATTAGTAGTGTGTAATGAACATACATGAGCAATTTGAGCATCTGTGTGAGATAGAGATTAGAGTGTTGGATTAGGACTTTGGAAATGCTGGATCTAGTGCCTACTGAGCCACATGACTCAAGTGGTAACCTTGATTAATCCGTGTTTAACAGTTTAACAATAGGAGGGAGAACAAGTGAGATAAAGAGTTGACATAATCTAACCAAAGGCCATGTCATTTGGTCTTAAAATTGCACAAGTGGATATGGGGAGCAGCCTTAAAGGTTGTGTTTTGTGTTCCTCTATACTGAGAAAATAAATTTAAACAGTTCTAATGGGTAGATCAACAACAATCCAGAAGTAAATTGGTCTACAAAATCGGGTAACACCAGTGGACCAATATAGTGCCACTGACTGTTATAAATATAAATCTGTTGCCCTTCCTCAGATTCTCCAAAGTTCTATCAAGACTACTTATCCTTAGCTTGTCCTACTGTCTTTTGGTTTCTGCCTCTCCATAAGCTCAAACACTTGAAAGATTCATAGTGCTGAGATGGTCTATATGACTCTCCATACACAGTAGAATTTCTCTGCAGCCAAAATTGTTAATTATCCAGAACTCTTTTTTGCTCAGAACAGATGGCATCCCATCAGACTAGTAACCACCCATATTAATGCACAGCAG
Source organism: Urosaurus nigricauda (assembly GCA_034509955.1). Lineage (NCBI taxonomy): Eukaryota > Metazoa > Chordata > Lepidosauria > Squamata > Phrynosomatidae > Urosaurus > Urosaurus nigricauda. The sequence goes on from JAOEGL010000006.1 coordinate 110,107,282, forward strand.
CAGAAACACAATAGAAGTTTATATGAGGGGCATCACAGCCAAAGAGGACTTGGGAGAAACATTTGGTGATACAAGTTTTCTGTCCATGATGCAAATCAAATTACAGTTTAATTGGAAATTCACATTAAACATACCTGCCTTTTATTCTAAGTTTCAGATTATCCAAAGAGTTTTAATGTTTTTCAGGTCACTCAGAAAAAGATGCCCACTCCAAATTTGGTTTTATTAACAAGTACAATTTTAAAATGTTAGCACAACCCACAGTGGGATTTTACTGCAATGTTAGATCCAAAGTCCAAAGGAACAGTATTCTTCTAGTGGCTAAAATTTGTAAGATATAGGGTTTGGTGTTTTGTTTTGTTTTTTAAATGACAGAATGAAAAAATATGCATTGCAATAATGATTTCAATAGGTGTAATACACTCATGTTAAAGGGAAAAGTGCTAGATCAAATTTTTGCACTTTCAATCAGAGCTTGGAAAAAGGTTGGGGGGGAAGGGGAGTGGTTTATATTTCCCAAATTGTCCCAGCCGCTGGACAACCACTAGCCAGGCTGCCTAGAGAATTCTGAGTGCAGTAGTTCTCAAAAGTAATATTTCCTTGTTTTGCAACTTATCCAATACTCTGATTGGCAGTGGTTCCCTGGGAGCTTTGGCAGAGGTCTTTCCACTTGCCAGATCCTTTTAACTAGAAATATGTATGTGTGCGTGTACCTTCAAGTGGCCAGTCAACTTACGGGGACCCCATAAATTTTGTAGGCAAGGATACTTGGTTTGCAAAGGCAAGGAATACTCAGAGACAGTTTTCCCAATTCCATCCTCTGAAATATAGCCTACAGCACATGGTATTTGTTGGTGGTCTTCAATCCAAGTACTAACCAACTATTAAGGCTGACTCTACTTAGCTACCAGGAAATAAATCTGCCTGTAAGCAAGACATCCTTCCAGCTTTGTTGGCTTCAAGAGAACTGGCAGTCAGAACTCACACAGTATGCCTGTTAACATGGAATTTGTTCTAATGGAGTTCAATGACAATTGGCTGCTTGGAACAAACCACTCACATGTAATGACTCACTCATTACTGTTAGTGCCTTCAAATCAACTCCAGTTTGAGGCAACCGTATCATAAGTTTTTCTTGGCAAGAATAATACAGAACGGGTTGCCTTCCTCTTAGACTGAGAATATCATTTGCCCAAGATCATTCACTGGGTTCCATGGCTGAGCAGGGATTCAAATCCTGGTCCACTATAGCCCTAGTCCAACACTTAAACCACACCACACTGGCTCTGTTCACTCACTATAGGAACTGTGAATTTTCTCCACATTGGCCCATCTGCCATTGTTCACATGACAAACGGTTAATTTTATCAATGTGATGGCCAAGCAGCTTAATGTAGTACAAGCACCATATTACTGTAGGTCTGCAATACCACACAAGCTGCAAAATGCCTTCGCAAAATGTAATATTGATAGTGACTTTGGGTTTAGTGGGAAGTGAACTGTATCGACTTTTTACAGTTTCTTATACAAAGACTGCTGGCATGCAAAGATGTAATGTAGCACTCATCCTGTGCACCATATCTCTCAATTGGTTCCAAGTCAACCAATGACTTCTGATGAAAACTACTGAGAATGTCTATCAAATAGTTTGGATTAAGATGAACACTTGAGCACAGCATAAAAGAAATAAAGTAAAGCCTGAGAACAAAAGGGAAGCAGGAACAGCATTCTTCAAAGTGCTCAGCTTCTAAGGAGATAATTTTTGGTGTAATTCTCTTTATTGGGAGGATGAAACCAGGTAAAGAAAAGTAAATGGAGTGATAAAGAAAGCCTGGAACAGCTTTATCGAGAGAGAAATTAAATGAAGAAAAGGGTGTTCTATCAAGATAAACCATTACAAAAGAACGCCTGATCCTTTCGAATTTAGGGGAAATTTTACACCAAGAGAAACAATAGAAGAGAAAGACAGAGTGATACTTAAATGAACAGAGGCAAAAAGGACACCCGTGGGAAGAAAAGTGGCAAGCATACAATATGCTATTGGTAATAACCAAGGGTTGGGGAAACCTGTGACCCCAAGATGTTGATGAACTACATTTCCATTTTTCATCATTCTTGGGCAGCCTGGTGGAAGCTGACAGGAATTGGATTCAAACAGCATCTAGAATTCCTCAAGTCCTGCATCCTTGCAATAGACCAATTGATCAGAGAATCACACTGCCATCCAGATGTTAGCTGACTACAGCTCCCAGTGTTCCTCACCATTGTGTATACTTGCTAGGGCTGCTTGGACTAACAGATCAGCATATGAGTGGCTGAATGACACTTACCCCTGTATTTAATGGATGAGCACAGCTAATACCAGGTCAGGTTGTTTGTTCATCTCATCCAGTACTGTCTACTCTAGACAGTATGGGCTCAGACCCTGAAGCACAGCAGGATATTTCACACCAACTTCTACTTAATCTGTTCAAATGGAGATGCTAGGGATTAAACATGTGACCTTCTCCATACAAAGCTCCTGTTCTGCCACTCAGCTCTGGTCTCCTCCCCAAAAATCAAGTGCTTTAATATATGGAAATGCCAAGTGGAGGCAGATTACCTCTCAGGGACATTTTAGCTATAAATTCCTACATTGTCATTGTATTGGACTAATACAATGGATCTCTGCCAAAGGATCTCTGCCAAAGGCATTATACTAAGTGTGATTTAACTCCAGGACAATAGCTGGAGTGATGGGAACTATTGTCCAACAAATCTAAGGGTATTGACAAAGTTGCATTATGGTATGAAGCATCCAATGCTGAGTGTGAAAGCATGATAAACTCATTTAGTGTTGCTAAATGTATGTGGCTAGGAAGCCCAAGAGGGAATCTTGCAAAGATAACATAGGATAGTAACTTAAGAGATTCCACTAGAAGTATAACTCAGACCGATGTGGAGTTGAAGGCTTTCATGGCCAGCATCCATAGTTTTTTGTGGAGTCCACCCTGAGGACTGCCATTAGCAACAGAACAATACATTTGCAAATTACTCCTTCCTTCCCAGGGTCACACAGGATATATATATATCCAATCCTTTTCCAAGTTATCATTCTCTGAAGATGCCAGCCACAGATGTTGGCGAAACATTAGAAAGGAACTCTTCTAGAACATGGCCACATAGCCCGAAAGCTCCACAAAAAACTATGTAACTCAGAAACCTTGATTTTGATATTTATTTCCTCACTTTCCTAGCTTTCCTCACATTGTTACATAAACATTTCCCCCAAAGCATAGGCTGAGTCCGCCCTACAAAAATAGGTTGACACCACTGTAACTGCCATTTCTCAATGCTAAGGAATTCTGGAAACTGTAGTTTTGGGAGACATTTAGTTTTCCCTGTCAGAGAGCTCTGCTGACCCACCAAACTGCAAATTCCAGGATTCCACAGCATTAAATCATGGCAATTAAAATTGGTGCCAACCTGGATTGTTTCAGTGCAACCACATACAACTATCTGTATGCAGACTAACCCTAAGGAGACCGCTTAGGAGGGCAAGACAGAAAAAAAAAAAAAAAGACAAGAGAAGGGACAAGGACTATTGGGCTACTGAACAATATCTGCCAGATTCCTCTGTTTGCAAAAGTCCTTTTTCCAAAATATTGGAGCAAGCGGCTGCACCACATCCATCAGGATAACAGGCTCTGAAAGAAGGCTTTGGTGGGAAACAGAAAATGGCAAGCAGTGCTGGGGTTTTTTATGCTGGATTTTAAAGCTCACAGGGATGCCTTTCCAGACATTTGACAACCTTTGGAACAGAGCCTATCCTGTCTGGGGTAATCATTGCAAGGAAGACAAGGGGCCAGACAGTTCCAGCCTGTGGGCACACTGGGATACTGCTTTGAAAAATCCACAACTGTGTCTATGTATGAATTAAACACACACACACACAATACAGATTTGCTGGTTTATTGGCCACATCACTCTATTTCTCTTTTCTGAGAAAACTTGTAGAACTGGAGCCCTTTCACATTACACAGTTATAGCATTCTAATTCCACTTCAACTGCTCCAGTTTCATCCTATGCAATACTGGGATTTGCAGTTTGGGGAAGGATCCTTATAATTCTCAGCCAGATAACTGTTGTGCCTTACTGAACTGTAAACTCCAGGATTCCACAGTATGTTGCCATGGCTGTTAAAAGGGGAATCATAGTGCTATCTCTGGGTAATGTGAAAGAGTTCCTAATCAACCAACAGCTTCACGTACATATGAATACCAGAGCTTAGAAGCGTTTCTGTTCATTGCCGTAACAGCAATGCTAACTGTTATGGGAGTTTTAGTCTAAACAATGAACTTTTTCCCAAACTCTGGTGAATATTAATTCTGGATCTTTGTCAGCCTGGCTTTTCCGCTTGGGAGTAGCACCTTTCCTCAGCTGCAGCCACACCACAAAAGAAGAAAACTGTTGCATACTGCATGTTTGGTGCATTTGGCTTCTCATCACATTTAATAAATAGCAAGTCAAAGTTTCATAACAGAGATTAGGATTACTAAATTTTTCTTACACGTTCAAGCCTAGTGCACTGATATGACCAGACAGTTGCCAGACCTGTCATAAGAAAGAAAACATGGGAGGGGGATAAGCCTTCATGGACTACTGCCCAGATTCAAAAAAACAATTAGATTTTCATTTCTAGAAATAATTCTTGCACCACCTTTGAGTCAAACTGTGCAAAAGAAGTTGTAATATGAGCTTTCATAGACTTGGTCTTCTTGGTCAGTTGCATCTGAGGAAGAAAATCAAGTCTAAAAAAGCTCATTCTACAATTTGTTTTGCACAGTTCTTCTCAAAGAAGCATCTGATGAAGGAGACCAAGTCTATGAAATCTCATGCTACAACTTCTTTTGCACAATTCATCTCAGAGATGCATCTGAGGAAGGAGATCAAGTCTGTGAAAGCTAATGCTACAACTTCTTTTGCACAGTTTATCAAAGGAGGTGCAAGATCCCTTTGCACCCAGTCTAACATGACTGTGTCTCTGAATTCTGCAAAGAATTGTGTTTTCTTATAACTACACACTCTCAAAAAATACAAAATACTTTGTCCTTTGCTTCCTGAGACAAAAGTCAGTCTGTCTGTCTGTCTGTCTGTCTGTCTACCTCCCTCTCCCTCTCTCTCACACATATCCCCACAGAGATGTATGTACTCATGTAAGTCAAGATACAAGGTACTCAAAGGCAGCAAGTTATTTTAGGGGGAAAAACCAAGCATTTTTGAAAGTAGAAAAATCCCTTTGACCCATCCTAAGCAATTTTTTAAAAACAACAAAATAACCAGCTAAAAATTTGCTCCCTTTCGTAATACCTGAAATCCGCCTGAGGCGGCGGCTTCACTCTGACTAAGCATAGGCCCAAGGGGCCAACCCTCAAATTTTGCCCTTCCTTTTTAAAAAAAAATGCTTCTAATTAGGGCTACAGAAAACAGCAAGAAAAACAGCTTCAGGAAGGAAGGAAGGAAGGAAGGAAGGAAGGAAGGAAGGAAGGAAGGAACTTGGCCTAGCTCATTTACACTCATTCAGTCCAAACGTTCAGTGCATCCAGTTACACATTTCATGGGCATCCCAACAATTTGTTATCATTCTTCATGTTCAAACATGTTTACAATGAATTAAAACTAAGGAGGGGGCTTGTGTTAGTACATACTCAGCATTTAACAGCTGCCATCTTTGTTTGTGTGCCACACTTCAGAATGCCTTTGAGCCACACTTAGGATGGAAAGCGCTTTCTTTTAAATCACAGCAAGCTAACAGTGCTAAACAGGCCTTCCTTGCATCTTTTCTATGAGGCTGCTGATGCAGCCACTGTAACTTATTCGTTAAATCACAGCCTGTAGCACTTCCTTCAGTCATTGTGTGTTAAATAATCTGATGTTTCATTGGCAGCCATGCCTACCAGCCTGGATGCCAGTGAGGACTTTAGAGAAAGAAGCCTCAAGGCCAAAATATACCAGTAAATTTGAGAAAATAGCCCTCCTATTTCATTTCATAAAGGAAATGTATCTAACCCACACAGATGAATGCTTATGGCAGGCAAGGAATTGCAAAGTGTATGTCTAAGTTCACCCTAGCAAGGTCACAGCTACCTTTCTTACCGCCATAGAATATCCACACTGTTTCCATCAAGGGTGAGGAAACCCTTTCAGCCTGAGGACCAATTTCAATTACACAGACAATCTCAGGCATGTGAGGGGGTACATTCCAGCAGTGGGCAGGGCGAAAGGCAGACGGGTGAGACCAAAAGTACGGGCATGTTTTATCTGAAAAGTTCTTCCTGCCCAGCCACTAAGCCTTAGGAGAGACTTTTCATTTTGTAAAAAAAGAGGTCTGACACACCACCAAACAGTAGTGTCACAGAGAAGAAAACATGGTCATTGGGGGAATCCCAAAGAATACAGACTAGGAATCCAGACAGGACAGACTGGGCCACAGAACCTGAGCTGTGTGACCTTCAATGGAAGACCCATGGCTGTATTAGATGTGTACTAAGATGTGCACCATAAAACACTGATTGCCAGATCACAAGCTTATTCTGATCCTGCTGAAAAACACGGTGGTAGAAACACATGTAGAAGATCTCAGTTTCAATCCCAATATCTCTAGATAGCACTAGGAAAGATTTATCTGAAACACAACAGTCACTGTCAAGCAGTGTAGACAAACTTACCTTGATCTAGGACAAATGTAAGCAAATATATGGGGACCTCTCTGAGTTCAGTTTTCCTCTCCAATCCCCCCTCTGAGTTGCACCGACATCCACATAAACACAAAAAGCCCAAATACTTCATTTTCCTCTACAGTCTTTCTCAAAATGGTGATAGGAGGTGACTCCTGTTGTGCCTCCCTGTCACCATTTTGAGAGGGACTGCAGAGGAAGTGTGGAGGTCTTTGAAAGCAGCAGGAATTTCTGGGTGCTTGTGTGGATATTTTTCATGTGTTCCCATGCACTGGGGTGAGCTTTCTGCATGGGTTGGTGACAAAAATCACTCCAAAATCATGCCATTTTTAAATGGGAGGGGGGGGGTTCAGGGGATTGGGACTGATTGTACAGATGGCCCTCCACATTTGTGGCTTTGACCTTTGTAGATTTGTTTGCAGTTTTGACTATTATGTTCTCTCTAGGAATCTCTAGGTACTCCAGTGTAACTCTGCCAGAAGTTGACCAGAGTTGTGCTGGAAAATGTAGAAGTTCCTGGAGAAAACACTTCTCTATGTCCTCTAGCATGATTCTCTGATCAATCTCTGATAGATGATGATCATAGGAGTTGCACTGGAGCACCTGGAGATTCCTAGAGAGGTGTTCTTTTAGGAATTTTTTTTTAATTTGCAGTTTTTCCACATTTACGGGGGTCCTTCACCCCTAACCCCAGCAAATGTGGACCACTGTATTTACAGCTTTTTCTCTAAAGAGCTCAAGGCAGCATGTATGATCTTCCTTCTCCCCACTTGATTCTCAGAAAAATCTTGTGAGATATACGATGTTCACTGAGACAGACAGTGACTGGGTCGCTCCAAGGTCACCCAGCAATTTCCATGGCTCAGTGAGGACCACCTCCTTGATCTCCCAAATCTCTTTGAATTACATACAATAAACAAATTAAGCACAACTTTATGTGCAGTTGCAGCCCTTTCACACTACACTGTTATAGCACTATTATTCCATTCAACCTGCCATGGCTCTAGCCTATGGCTTCTTGGCTTTTGTAGTTTGGTGACACATAATTAATTAATTAATATCCTATCTTTTTCCTTCCACAGGCCCTAAGGTGGCATATATGTAATTATAACAAGGTATAGCTAAAAAAAACTATTTGTACAAATATTTTAAAATAATTAAATAAACAATTCTGTTTTCTAAAAAATCAAAAAGCTAAAACAGCTTAAAATATCATTAAAAAGATTTTTAAAACAGCCACATTAAAAGTCCCTTCTGCCAAAGGAACCATGAGCCAAAGCCCTATCTAGATAATCTGACAGAAAGAGAGAAGGGCCCAACCAAATCTCCCAAAGCATAAATCTTCCCCTGAAGATATTAAAACCCAGGCGGGTTCATATGTGGAGATACAGTCTTTTACAAAGCCTGGACTAAAGTCATACAGGGTTTCACAAGCAGCAATTTGAATTCTGCCCATAAAGTGGCAGGTAGCCAGACTAGTTCTCTCTGGCAGAGAAATTTTACCCAAAATGCCAGGGTCCTGGGAGGAACCAACAAGTAATATTCAGCTGGGGTAATTTTATTAGCTCAAATAACAGCAGCCAAGAGTTCCTGAGTAACTCAAAGTGGGGATCAAGCCTGTACATACCAGTTCCAAGAAACAGAACACCAGAGTGAAATTTCAAAAGGTATTTTTAATTATGAATCAATGATAATCACCATCCACGCAATGACACTCACTCATGTACACATTCAAAAACTAATTAAATGAAAGGTGGTAGCAAATAGCGACATATAGCTGGCAGAGGGAGATACTGTACTGATTCCAGATGCAGAGGTCCTATCAGGGGACATTGGGAAGAGAAATGACTCAGCAAAGTGCCCTAGGATCGTGGCATGGCCAGCTATGCTGAGGAGTCATGTGAGATATGGACAGAACATCTGTCTGACCACAAACAAGACCAAATTGTTATTGTCCAAGTGGGCATGTTTATAGTGCAAAAATCTGTCCCAGGGCAGAATCTGGTACTAAGGGGTAGCTTCCAGGAGGGAAGAAAGGAAGCAGAAGTTGTGAATGACCAGACAATCAGTGCAAATGTCCTTGGGCAAAGGAGTATCACTCCCAGAAGGAAGCGTACTTGGATTTCTGTCCACTTGTAAATACAAGGTCTATCAGCCACCGTCACTCCTATCAGTGCAGGGATAATGCAGATTCCAATCTTGATCGATTTATCCTAGCTACATGTTCTTGAGCTCCCTTCATGCCGAGTCTTCCCAATCTCCTTATACAATAAGACTAGTTTCCCAAAGGGGACACCCTCATGGCTAAACACCCCTTTCGATATCAATTTGATATTGGCACAGATAAGAGATGTTCTAAACATCCCTTTTGATATCAAGGGGGGCAGACTTTGGGGTAACAGAATTCTAAATGCTCCTCCTTACACTGGCAAAGCCAGGATTCCACAGAATGTTGCCATTACAGTTAAAGTGGAATAATAGTGCTATAATTGTGTAGTGTGAAAAAGCCTCTGGGCTTTCACACCCACCCAGACTGCAACTTTCCAGACATCCAGTTCAATGCTAACAGAAGTCCTTTCGGTGCAGAATATATCCAAATACCCTGAAGAGCAAATCCAACAGAGCTATTTATTAATATTTTCAACCATCCTAATGTAATTGCTTCCTAATTTCTGATTTGCACTGTGGGCTTCTGCTGGGAGCTCCAATTCAAAAGAAAATACAACCTGTTAAAGAGCTATAACTGCACTTAAGGTCATGCAGAGTCTTTATTACTGCAAATACTACTTTATTACTCCAAATTAAGTTGCTGTCCATGATATCTATATATACCATTGTAAGCCATAATGACCTAGAATAATAAATCACTTTCATTCTACAAAGCATGGGCAGAAGAGAGAGAAGATTAATCTAGAAAGTGACAAAACTGAAATGAGATAATTTCCTATAATTTTAAAATATCTAATCTGCCCTTACTGCTTCTGACATGGAGCAACACCAGTATGCTATCAGAATATATCTATCCCAAGGTTACTGTGTCATAGCTCATAACAAAAGATGTGGGTGTGCCAAAGGTATATCCAAATCATTCCCAGAATATTTGAAATGACCAAAATTAAAATAAAATATTGAAGCTAAAAAAACCTCTTAGTCAATCTTGTTAGGCATTCTGTTTTATTCTCTGAAATGGGTTGCAAGGCTGAAAGACAAATGTGAAGGTTTGGACCAAAAGAGCCTTTAAGATAAGAGTTTTACAACCTATGATGACATCACTATATCCTATACATATGTGGATATAAAGGGAAACCTAAAGTGTGTGTATACATATGCCTTCAAGTCACCTGCTGATGTATGGTTACCTCAAGAATTTCACAGGATTTTAATGCAAGGAATATTCAGAAGCGATTTGGCATTGCTTTCTTCTGAAATACAGCCTACAGCATCTACTGATCTCCTGTCCAAGTACTGACCAGGGCTCACCTTGCTTGGCTTCTAAGGTCAGAGGGAATTGGGTGCCATTAGAGAATTTAGGGCCAAAGTACTACAAATCTCAAGTCCATGGCCCTGGAGAGTGATACTGGAGACCTTGCTAGGTTTAAAGTGGTGTCAACATTTAGACAAGACAACTATACCACCAAAAGGTATCAACAACTAGTATGAATCAGGATACACCTGGGGACCAATAAGAAACAACAGCTCCTATGTGAGTTTCTATTGCTCTTTTGTCTTGTACAATAGCACACTCCCAATTCCTCGCTTACCAAACAACCTTGTTTGTTCTTCCTTCTATGGAAATGTTAAATATTTCACCAGCACAATGGGAAAGGGACCTACATATCTGGCTTTCCCCCATCCTGTTCATGTTCTGGAGGACATGAGGTGGAGGTGAGCCTCTTGAAGATTTTTATTTATCCATTTCTTCAGAGAGCATACATCCCTTTTGTAAAACCAACAGAAAGGTGGGAGAGGAAGCAAAACTTACGGTATTCATGCCTCTACTCTCATAGAACATGCAAGCCTGTCCCAATCTTGCAATCATCAGGGCTCCCATCAGCCTCTCAGGCACAGCCTGCATGGACATAAGAGGGAGCCTTTTTGGTTGCTACTTCAAGGCTTTGGAACACATTTCTGTGGGAGGTTTGATCTACTACCTTTCTGTTTTCTTTTTCGTCAGCATGCAAAGACCTTCTTGTTTAAAAAGGCCTTCAGCCCTGGCTGATCAAGGTAGAGTGATATGCAACTGAGTGCACCTGAGTGTGCTGTTTTTAGTATATAATGCATATTTTAAGTGTTTAATTTTTAATGCTTTAAAAGCAGTATTACAATTGAATGCTTTTTTAAAAAAAAATGTATTCCATATTGCTTTAGATGTTCTGTTTTAATTTCTATTGTAAGCCAGGTTGAGTCCTGTTTGGCAGAAAAAGAGAATATAAATTAAATAAATAAACCATCCAGATTTGTTTCTTCCCACAAACTTCCCTTCCATTTCTCCTGTCACTTCTTTTTGCCCTAGAAGGAGCCATGCTGGTTCTTGAACCTCTGAGGTGTTTAAAAACAACAACAACAATACAGTCCTGGCAGCAGGAAGGGCCACATTCCAATGTGACACTGAGTATTGAGCAGCTGAATAGAAAGCGACCAAGCCACAGAGCCAATGGCACTGCCAATTCATGAAGGAACACACAAAAGCAATTTGGTAGAACTCCAACAAATCTGGTTACAGCTATTTTTTGGAGCATTAAGTGTAGTAGAACAGAGGAGGAAAGTTCTGTGAACTATAACATCAAAAGAGATAACAGGAAATAAACTTTAGGATGGAGGCTGCAAGATGAGAACACATGAGAGATGGAGGACTTTTGTTTATACTGGAAACTCAAAGCTGTGGAAGAAAAATCAGAGCCACAGACATGTCAACTTCTTTTGTACACTTGAAAGACATGGTTCAGTTACAGTGAAAGCAGGTCTATCACTATAATCAAGTATTATAATAGTTTTCTGATTTTTTTTTTTTTTTGGTTAATTGACATTGCCCCTTCCATGTGCAGGTATCTCACAATCACAGTAAAAAGCATTAAGAAGCCTTGGCTTGGAAGTTAAATGGAACTTTGCGTGCAGAGACAGTACACCTCTAAATAAAAAATGGAAGGAACAATCAACAAGGGAAAGTTAGTGGCTTCCTGTCTGAGGATGCAGAAACATCTGGCTATTCACTGCCAAACATGGAAAGCGGACTAGATGGATTTCTTTTCTGATTCAGCAAGGCAATTATTGCATATTTTAAGAAACAAAATTTGTACAATTGAAGTAGTTTTGCATTAATTTCACTGCACTCTTTCATTTAAGAAACAAAAACACTAACCAAGAAATTAGATTGTTTTGACTTACATAAATCCAAACAAATTTAACAGAGTCTTTTTAAAAAAAAAAAGATACATTTCTTTAAGTTTCCAGCAATTAATTTTCCTTTCTCCCATTGACTTATGCAGCGTGACATTTATAAATGAGTATTATTGCATCACTTATCTGAAAAACTAAAAGGTAGAAGGACATATTATGGAACACACAATAATGTCCCTCAAAACAGTGCCATCTTGTCAAATTCACCCTCTCCATAACATGTGGTAACACTTAGCAGATGTCATGACATCATAACATCTGCTTCTATGGATTTTGCAAATCGGAAAACTTATTTCACTGTATAACTCATCTTACACTTTATTTTGTTCTTACGTCTAAAGACTCAGTCCACTGGGTTGTTCTCCTAAATAAGTCCTACTAAAATTAATACAAACAGTGTACCAGATTAGCTAACCTCACATACTAGAAACTTTGTCTTTCTTTTTACGAAATACCTATTCAGCCATTCTGGGCTATGTAAATTAAAGATATGAGGTGAGTGAGTGGGATGAATATACTAGATCCATCAAGAAAGGAAGGAAGAAAGGAAGGAAGAAAGGAAGGAAGGTTGGTTTTACAAAAGACATAGAAGGTGTTTGTATGTTGCCATCTTTGGAAGCAGCAGGACAGAACAATAGTAGAGAGTGGTGGGGAAACAGTATCCAACAAGTTCAATAGGCACTGATAATAAACATGACAAAAAAAGTAGTACATGAAAAATTTATTGGAGCCATGAATTATGGTAACATAAACAAAAGAGATAGTTTAAAGTATATCACCCATGTGGGGGAGATGCCCACAAGGCTTAAGCTTCATACAATATAATGAAGAGATGCGAAAGGAAACTGGTATACGAGCATATATCAATACACAAGGAAGCAAGAGAAGTCAGTCAGCAAGATGTGCTCATACTCTCAGCACTTCATCAAGTAGGAACACATGGCAAAGACCAAAGCCTTAGGGAGGGAGGTCTTTAAGTTAACTTCAATTTTACACACCGAGACTTAGTAATACTCTAAAGTAGAAAGACAAAGTTGTATAGAAAAAATATATGATGGGGGTCAAGGGGAGTTTTTTCTAGAATACAAAGAGAGAGAGAAAGAAAACCCACACTGTCCCCCCCCCCCAAAAAAAATGGTCACTGCTAGGTGACCATAAAGAGGTCAATAACTGCTTTATCGCACTAGGGGGCAAACAGGATTTAAACAAGAGTTAAACGAGAATTAAAAAGGAAATGTCCTATGTTTATCATAGGATATTTCCTGTTTAACTCTTGTTTAACTCTCATTTAAGTCCTGTTTGCCCCCTAATGTGATAAAGCAGTTGGTGAAATTCATATAGCTGACATTCAGAAGACAGAACTATTTGAAAGATATGAATAGCAAAGAGGGGGGAAAGGGGGGGGGGAGATAGCCAAAGTCCATGTGTTGGTGTGGTCATTGTATATAGGTATTGTTGCTGTGTGCCTTTAAGTCATTTTGGACTTATGGTGAACCTAAGGTAAGCCTATCACAGCAAGATTTATTCAGAAAAGGTTTGCTTTGGCCTCCCACTGAGACAGTATGACTTGCCCAAAATCACCCAGTGGGCCTCCATGGCTGAGCAGGTATTCAAATGTTGGTCTCCAAAGTTGTAGTCCAATGTTCAAATCACTACACCATGTTGGCTAAAGGTATGTATATGTACAGCATATGTACACACCGAGAGACACACAGAGAAAGACTAAAAGCAGAACAGAAAAGACAAGGCAAAAGCAATCAGATTTACTACTGAGTATTTTCTTTTTCACCTAGAAGAGATGTATGCTTGTGAAGCCAAATTCAAATGTCAGAGAGAAAAATTCATTTTTCCACAGGCAGCTTGGCATGTCTCAATATCATTCTGTCAACTATTTAAGATGCAACACTTTTGCAACAGACTATCAGAAGGGAAATGTCACTTTCCTCTCCATAAAAGTATCTACATTTTGTTTTGTTTATCAAAACTTCCAGTTCTCTATCTCTTACGGAGTAAGCTTCTTTGAACTCAATGGAACTTATTTCTAAGCAGTATTGTACATGACTCTGCTTAACCTAGAAGATCCTATTTTCACTCCTCTTTTATTTTTTGTAGACAAATACGTGTCAGTGTAACAGCATACCTCCTCTTTATGGTATTTCATTTAAACACTGTAGCTGGATAATCATATTTCTTTAATACATGAAACAGTGTTTCTTAAAACAAACATGATACTAAAAAACAATCCATAGCACCTTATGAGATAGTATAGATTTTAGATACAGCATAGCTTGTTAACAAAGTCTCTGAGAAAGAAGCTTCATTTGACAAACTCTTTTTTATGACTACCTAAACCTTCCCTTTCCTCCTTATCCTCTGTCCAGCTGGAAGGTTTTTTTAAGTGGCATCAGCATTGGTGGGATAGTAGAGGAGGACTGGAGAAAGACAGACTTCCAACAATAAGTTGCAGCAACATGTCTGCAGAAAACAACTCAATCAACCAAGTCTGAGCTGGGAAAGAACCAGATTCTACTTGCTCCAATCCTACTATAGCTGTGTGTGCCAGCCTACAAAAGACACAGCTCCCACAGACAGGGAGTCTGACTTAAAGAGTTAAGTTCAAATTACAGGGATAAGGCAACCGTGGCTAACTGAAGCTTCAATGATTACAAAAGGTCTATTCCGTGTTCTCCATATCCAATCTATATCCAAACCGCAGTTGTTATTTAATATATACATACCACTGAAAGATGCTGTCAGAAATTTGGTGGGCCTGGTGCTGCCAACATGTTAATGACAGCTAACCATGCTTTTCCTTTCTGCCTATATCCAGGAAAGCTGGATTTTTAACTCAAAGAGTTTAAACTCAAAATCTATATGTCCATCTGTAATGGACTGAAAAAAGATAAATAAGGCAACTCTAGACAAGACAGAAATGCTTGTGGTCAGTCAGCAGGGCAAATCATAGAATAGGGAGTAAGTCTGTGCTGGAAGGGACTGCATTCTCTTTGAAGATGCAGGTTCCCAATTTGAGTGTATTCCTGGGTTCAGCCCTGACCTGGGTGCCCAAGTTTCAGAGGAAGCCAGGAGTGTGTTTGTGCAGCCTAAAACTAATGCACAAGCAGTGCCCTTTCCAGGAAATATCTGACACGTGTCTTCTCTGTATTACTATAACATGCTCTACATGGGGCTGTGTTTGAAAACTGTTCAGAAACTTCAAGTGACCTAAAGAGCTACAGCCAGACTGTTGGATGGGCTGACGACAGACAACACACAACTCCCTCATTACGACAACTCCACTGGCTACTGGTATGTTTCTGAGCATAATGCACAGCACTGGTTGTGATCTACATAGCTTGTGTCCAGGCTATTTGAAAGCCTCTGTAGAGGCCTACCTGGACCCTAAGCAATAACTGACTGAGCAGAGATTCAAACCCTGGTCTTCTACAACCTTACTACACTATATAAAGGTCACCTTTATACTACAAGTTTTATTGGAGGCTGATGTTGCACATCGAGAGTGCATGATGAATCCATATGGATAGCCTAAAAATATGTTACAATCATGCCAAGATGCTATGGTATGCAAATTTAGAAATAATTTTTTTTTTAATCACTTTTACACATGATGAAAATTTGCAAGACATCACATAAAAGATGTTTCACATCAGCATCCTGACCACAGGCCAGACACTGTGGTATGAATTTTCCATCCAGAATTACAGGAAACATTGTGACCCCTAATCACAAGAGAGTATCCATGTACACATATGTACACAGAAACACCCACTGATATGTACGTATATATAGAAGTAATTACAAATGACATTACTCTTACATAACGTTTCCTCTAAAAAGAAAGGCATTCTTAACTTAGACAAACTATTTACATTACACCAAGCATCTCAGAGAAGTATAGCCTGGTCAGCAGAAGACTGCAGGTTTATTTATGTTATATATAAAAGAGGAGCGGGTAAGATGACCATTCCCCAAAGCAAATAGAAAATATGCAACAGCACAACATGTTCATATTCTTGTTCTTACTTGTTTATCAATGGAAACAGTTTAATCAAAGTATATTCAGCAATTCTGAAGCTGTAGCTACTTCATTGTTGTTACCAAGCATTATTGCCTTCTCTGGTGAGTTATGTCTTTTCATGATATGGCCAAAGCAGAAATGTCTAGTCATCTTGGCTTCTAGGGTCAGGTCAGGCTTGATTTGCTTTAGAGCCCATTTATTTGTCTTTTTGGCAGTCTATGGTATCCATAGAACTCTCCTCCAGTACTACATTTCAAATTAGTTTATTTTCTTCCTATCAGCTTTCTTCATTGTCCAGTTCTCACAGCCATACATAGAAATGGGAAATACAATGGCATGGACCATCCTAACTTTAGTATTCAATAATACATGTCTTTATACTACTATTTCAATGTCTTCATCAGCTATCTTTAAGTTATGCAACTCATCTGTGGTTATTAACTACTACAACTCACAAATGGATCAAGAAGTATTTTGCCCTTCTGAATAGTCTGAAAAACCTCCACATCGCCTTTTTTCGTAGTCATGTATTATATATATTTATGTGCACTGTACTCTCCACAGCATTCTTTCTACATCTGCCTTGTACTGGCACATGTCTTCAACAGATTACTGTAACATGCTCTATGTGGGGCTGCATTTGAAAACTGCTCAGAAACTTCAGTTGGCTCAAAACTTTCACACTGCTTACTTTTCTAGACATGTATTGCATATATTCAAAGCATGAGACCATCTAGCTTTGTTAGATACTGATTTTTTTGGTATTCAGGCAGGATTCTTTCCAGAGCCCAATCTGGGGACTGCTAGCATTGCTTGGTGGTCTCCCATCTAAGTACTAACCAAACCAACCCTGCTTAGCTTCCTAAATCCTTAAGTAATAAAAACAGCTCTTTGTCCTAAGAAAGAAACTCTGAGGATATGCAGTAAAATTTGATCAAAGGAGACTACCAGTGCAATCCTAAATGGGCCTACTCAGACGTTAGCCTCATTAAATTTAACAAGATTTATACAGGGCAAGTGGATACAGGATCACCACAGGAGTCAGCTGAAGAAATATCTGGCTTTCCTTGTAAATAGGAGTGTGATTTGCAAAGGAACATGAAGGATATCTGACTTCCAGCTGTACAATAACAGTATAAACAAAATCATCCTTGTCCTATTGCTGAAATGAATAAAGAAAGTAACTGTGACAAAATGTTTGTAGGTATGGACTCTATTCAATTGTGACAAATGCTTGGGCTCACAGTTCTAAAATATTATATCTATTTCCTTTGAATTTGGTTCCAGTTGGTAAAACGTGTGTTTCTAGTAAAAAGGAAAGTAGATTCTGTAAGCCTCAGATCTTCTCATTCATGATCTAAACAATGCTCTTTCATTTTTTTGTCACACGCACACACACACAAAATAACAGCCATTACCTTCTAATATTTTACTCACTCTTCCCACTTCCCATTCCTCTGTCCCTCATTCTTTTGTTTGTTATGTACAATGTTAACTGGTTCCTGCACTGATACCATCCTTATCTTCTTGTTTATTACGTTGGTTACACCAGCTATTGTTTTCAAGTATCTCCTTTCAATTCATTGCCTTTCTTCTTCAATCATTCCCCACCTTTCAAGCTTATAGTTTATCCTCCTGCTTTAAGAGATGCAGTAATGGAGAGAAGAGAAACTAGGGAGAAGGTGCAATTCTTAACAAGATCGCAAATAATTCCACCTTTATACAGTGTTGAGCTGCTTGTCACACCTCTCCTACATCAAAAACAATTTCTTTTCTCTTCCTCGTTATACCAGGTTCTTTCTCTCTTTTATCCAAAACTAACACAATCATATTAAGATAACCTTTGTCTTCAATAACTGTATTGCAGAGAGAAAGTGTATAGTTTTAATGCTTCAAGAATGAAAAAAAAAATCTTCTCTTGTTGAAATTCCCTCTTCTACACATTTACTGGAACTCTTGTTACCTTATCATGGTTGGCCAGAGTGTTAGCACCCATACAAAACTGCTCAGGGATTCAATGGATTCAATACAGTTAGAATAAGGAAGGGACTGCCAGACAACAAAAGTGCCCCACCCCCAATTCCCTGAGAGTGAAATCTTCATGACTCTGTTGTTCAGTAGTTTCCCTGACTTTTCTACAGGCTTTATCTCTCCCTCTCTCCCAACTTAATATAAGGCTGAAATGCTTATCCTAAGGCTTAGGTAGCTGGTGCTGGAGTTCTATTGACTCCCTGGACTCCAAAAACACAAATAAATGGGTTCAGGAGCAAACCCAGCCTAAACTCTCCTGGAAGCCAAGATGAGTAACCTCAGACTGTCATACTTTGGACAAATAATGAGAAGACAGGAATCACTGAAAAAGACAACAATGCTTGGTAAAGTAGAAGGTGGCAGGAAAAGAGAAAGACTGCATTACAGATGGGCAGACTCAATCAAGGAAGCCATGGCCCTGAATTTGCAAGGCCTGAGCAGGGCCACTGATAACAGGGAGGCTTGAAGGTCTCTCATTTATAAGGTATAACACTGCTCTCCAATGCTGGAAAAATCCTTGCAACAGATTAGTTCCTGCTATTGCAGAAGAACTTCTCTCTGAAAGCCAATGCGGCTTCAGAGCTAATAAGAGCACTACAGATATGGTATTTGCTGTTAGAGAACTGCAAGAGAAATATAGAGAGCAAAACAAAGGACTCTATGTAACATTTGTCAACCTTACCAAAGAGTAAAAAAGATCTGTGGCAGATCCTGGAACAACTAGGATGTCCCCCCAAATTCCCAAAAAATGAATATCTTGCTACTTGAGTGCCAGCACGGTCAAGTCAGATATGGCGATGCTCTCTCAGACTCCTTTGTAATAACTAATGGTGTGAAACAAGGTTGTGTTCTCGCTCCAAACTCTATTTACAATCTTCTTCAGCATGATGCTCCAAAGGGCTATGGCAGACCTCAAAGAAGAAGACGGTATCTACCCTGTTTCTCCGAAAATAAGACATCCCCATAAAATAAGACCTAGCAGAGGTTTTGCTGAATTGCTAAATATAAGGCCTCCCCTGAACGTAAGAACTAGCTAAGTTTTTGTATATAAATATATATACAGTATATAATAAATGTTCAATTTTTTGTTCAACAATAAATGTGAATTATTCTTCATGGAAAAATGAGACATCCCCTAAAATAAGACCTAGCACATCTTTGGGAGCAAAAATTAATATAAGACACTATCTTATTTTCGGGGAAACACTGTATATACGTTACCGTACTGATGGTAGCTTGTTTAACTTAAGCCGTTTGAAGGCTCACACGAAGACTCTAAACTATCTAGTCCGTGAGCTGCTTTTCGCTGACAATGCTGCCCTTGTTGCCCATACAGAAGCAGCTCTGCAGCGCCTAACATCCTCCTTTGCAACAGCTGCAGAGCTGTTTGGGCTGGAAGTCAGCCTGAAGAAAATGGAAGCTCTCTACCAGCCTGCACTACAGGAAGAGCACTATCACCCCCATGTCACCATAGGAAAATCTGTGCTTACGTCCATCCATCAGTTCACCTACCTGGGAAGCATCATCTCCTCAGATGCCAAGATCGACAAAGAGATCAATCACAGATTAGCAAAGGCATATAGTGCATTTGGAAGGCTTCACAAAAGAGTCTGGAGTAACAAACACCTGAGGTGAAGCACAAAAATCAGTGTGTACAGAGCCACTGTACTGTCCATTCTCCTCTCTGGGTCTGAAACATGGGTCACCTATCGCCAACATCTACGACTCCTTGAACGCTTTTATCAGCGCTGTCTACGCACAATCCTAAACATACACTGGACTGACTATGTGACTAATGTTGCTGTCCTGGAGCAAGAAGAGATCACCAGCATAGAGGCCATGCTATTGAAAACACAGCTGCACTGGGCAGGGCACGTTTCTAGGATGGAGGACCACCGCCTCCCAAAAAGAGTACTCTAGGGTGAACCAGGCCAGTGTAAGAGGGGCACCCCAAAGAAGAGATACAAGGACTCCCTAAAACAACATCTCAAGCTTGGCCAAACTGATCACCAACAATGGTCTGCCCTGGCCTCACATCGGGAGGCATGGAGACGCACTATCCACAATGCTACAGCCTCTTTTGAGAACTCACGCCGAACGAGTCTCGAAGAGAAATGACAACGCAGAAAGAACCACAACTTGGAAACATCACCCAAGGAGACTTTCTGCTGTGCTTTCTGTAACTGGACTTGTTTATATCGGATCAGCCTTTTTAGCCATCAGTGCGCTTGTAGTAAGCATGGGATGAGTCCTTCCTGAATCTTTGTTAGCGAAGAAAAGCCAGAGAGAGAGAGAGAGAAATTGAAGATGACAACAACTAACAACAGCTTATTCATAGCAATAAAACTTTTCAGGTAGAATAGGCTGCCATTTTGGTCAGATCCTTCTGTTGTTATTTTTTCATGGGGGAGGGGGGAATCTGAACTCCAACCCCGCTATAATCCTCAGAGTTCTGCTAATTTTTGAAAATAAAATGTGAGGCAGTTTTCAGGCACTATGGGGCGATACAGATGGGCAGAAAGGGGCGTCGAGATGCTGCCCCTTTCTTCCGCAGATTGTTGCTGTGGTGACTGCACGTCACGGCAATGATGCACCATGAAAAAGGAGCCACGAAACACAGCTCCTTTGTGCGCCGCTACAGAGGCGCCATTAGCACCCTGGAGTGGCACGGTGACGTTCCTTGTGCACCGCGCTGTTTGGACACAGTGCACAAGGTACATAATCACCATGCACGCCATGTGAACATGCATGCGGCATCATGTTGCCCATACAGCATGGTAGGGCTCAGGAGTGTGCAGACCCTCCACTCTCCCAAGCCCTAAAATTGGCCCCAGGCCGGAGCTTTGCACCAGTCTGTACTGGGTCTTATTCACCAAAAACTCACACGAGACTCTCCAAAACTTCAAATGTTTGTAATTATTTGTCTCCACTTCCCAGCAACTTCAACCCATCTCAAAGCTATTTATTTATTTATTTATTTAATATTCCGAGTTTCTTCCAACATGAAACCCAAGGTGGATCTCGATATAATTGAAAACAAAGGTCAATCAAAACAATTGATAATGCATTTTTTAAAAAATTAAATAAAGAATCTTACTTAAAAGTATTAATGTAAAATATTTTAGAGACAATTCAAATAGAATAACAACAATAAAAATACAGCACAGACCAATTAAAAGACCTTTTGCAACAGCCAGGCCTGGGTTAACAAAAAGGTCTTTGACTGATGGTGAAAACAAAAAACAGTGAAGGCCAACCTAACTTCTGGAATTTGGCCAAAAATGAAAGCCAGAAGTGATATGCCATCACTGTTTATGTACCTAGACATGTCAGCATAGCCTGCAAGTGGTAAAAAATGTCCCCTCCGAGGTTGCCCACCATTGTTTTATCCCCACCTTTGACTGGCATGCAGCAGCATTGCCTGCCAAGAACTTCATGGAAATAGAATTTGAACTCTAGGTTTAAAGATTTTGCCCAGTTTTGGCCTAGAAGAGCTTCTTTCTCACTATCAGGAACTGCATGACAGGAACAGGATGTGTGTGGGAAGGCTCTGGCCAGTACATACTTTCACCCTGCCCACAATCATTAAAGGTTCAAAGGAACAGTGGACCTTACTTCTGAGTAGTCATCTATAGGTTTGCACTTCCATATTTTCCAAAATACACATTTGTGCCACAACAGATGTGTTAGCCTTTAAGGTGACACAAGATGCTGCTGATGCACATTTTGTTGCATTTACATGATAATCTCATACTACTTTAGAACAAAGTATCACATTGCAAGCTGCAACTCTTCTTGCACGACATTCCAGCAGCATGGAAGAGGGTAAAAAATTAGAAATGCTCATACTACAGGGCTGAAAGGACTGGTCCGTGGAAATCCAAGATTTACAGTGTTAGGGAATTAACAGTAGAGTCGTATGCATATTTATTCAGAAGCAGATCCTTTTCCCAAGTACATACACTCAGGACTTCTGCCAAAATTAGTGTACAGAAGCAGCCTCTCTCAAGCTTGTGCTCTGCAGATGCTTGGAGTTACAACATGCATCATCTCTAAACAGCGACTATGCCACCTGTGTCTGATGAGTTCTGTAGTCTTAAAACAAAACAAAAAAGGGCACTAGGTTATAGAAGGCTGAAAAGGACTATAATTTTGCTGTGATTCAGACAGTATTTGTTCAAAACTCCTCCCCCGCAAAGCCACTTTTTTCTCAATATCAGTGTTCCCATCTGTGACATGGAAATAATAATACTACCTACTTTGCAGTGTTGTTTCAAGGATTACCAAGATAATATATGTGAAGAGCTTTGTGGATTCTAAAGTAGTTAAATAATAATATTACTGCCATCAAGCCCAGGCAAATATTAATTTGATACCTTCATCACAGATCCAGACTGATGTTTTTAGCACTAGCGAGTAAACTCACTTTCAGAGGTTTTGCAACACTGGATCCAGATACAATCCAGGTGTGTGGTGAGAAGCAGATCAAACTTGAGGCACCCTATTCAAGCCACCCACATTTTCCCACATACTGCATAGATTTGCTGATATGAGCAAAATAATATCAGCAAAAGATGTACTTGGACCACAATTTGGGAGCAAAATTAGACTACAACTCCCAGAATCTTTCAGTGAGCATGGGCACCGGCCAAAAAAGCAGCTCTGTTCCAGAACTCTTCAGATTAGATAATTAGATCAAATCATTAATTCTCCAGCACACATCTTGACCACATTCAGCCTATGCAGAGATTGAATGATTCTCCCAGAATAGGATAATGTCTCTATCCCAGTTTGTAAATGCTATAAGAAACATACTGAAAAAAAGAAATTGGCAGCATGAGTTTTCATAGACTTCAGTCTTCTTCCTCAGATGCATTTGGGAATTGTAGTCGCATCAGAGCTGCCTGACAGAGAAGGCTAAATATCTCACAAAACTACAGTTCCCAGGATTACCTAGCATTGAACCAGGGCAGTTAAAGTGGTCTGAAACTGGATTATTTCTGCAGTGTTTTGGACCTATGAAGACTTTTGATAAATTCACAATTAATAATTGAGTACAGCCTTTGTCAGAAGCCTTATCCAGAGCTCCAGAGCCAAAACATTAAATGCTGTATAATTTCTGAACAGGTATAATTCCCACAGGATCAAAAACCAGTTATGCAAGAAACAAGAGCCATGAGGTGAACCAACAAGGATGAAGTTCACAGGCTTTAAGCCAGCCTTCCCCAATCTGGTGCCCTCCAGCTCTGTTGCATGATAACTCTCAGAAGCTCCCCAAGATTGCAACTTCCCAAGACTTCTGGGGGAGGAAAATCTAGGTTGGGAAAAGCTGCTTTATGCTGAGAAGAACAACATACAAAACCATTGGCAGATGTTTTAGGAACTTTTCTGGGTGGACACAAGACAAAACACCCTCTCTCCAAACAAAAGCAACCAACGTGGGTTGAACAAAATACTTCTTTGAGCAAGTATTAAAAAGAACATAAAGATAGATACTGTATACTTGTATTACTACTAACTCTGACCAAGAATTGTTACTTTGATATGATATTCAGAATATTAGCGCTTTACCATGCATGTGGGGGGGGGGGGGAACAGCAACACAAATACAATAAAATATTTCCAAAGTCACACCTAGAAGGTATGGGTAATGAACTGAAGAGAGGGGACCATTTCTGATAACTTTGGGAAAGCAATATAGCAAAAGATGTTCAGGAACACCTCAATTAACAAAGCCTCTGGCCAAAAAAATAAATCTCCTATTTACAAAGTATTTTTATGGGAGCCCAGCCCATTTCCCCCACTTTTCTTGTCCTCTGTCCAGCTGGAAATGGTTTGGGAGGCAACCTTGGCATTGGGACGGTGGTGCAAGAGGGTTAGAGAAAGACTTTCAGTGTTAGTTTGCAGCAGTGTGTCCGCAATAAACAATGCAATAAAACTTGAGCTAGGAAAGAATGGGATTCAACTCTAGACAATCCTATTGAAGCTGTCTTTGCTCCTCTACAATAGGTAAGGTAAACAGCTTCCTTCAGAAATCATCTAGTGAACACATGTGAAGAACAAAACAAAGAAAAGGGGAAAGCAGAGAAAACCCAATAAACTATCCTGGCATAAAGGCATAGATCTGTAAGTTTTACCATCAAAATAGAAATCCTAAGAAATGAAGAGGCTGATGGGGAAAAAGCAGTCATCCCAGGATGCATTTTGTTAGAAGCATTCAAGTGGCCTTTAGAGAATTCAAAATGCTTTTGTTTACTTATGCAAGGCTTACCTGACCCTGCTGTTTCATTTCACATGTGTATAATGTTTGAATAAAAAGTTTTCTGAAACATGTACTCTTCTCTTTTTTGTAGAAGCTATCCCTTTTCTAATATTATTTCTATCTCTGGTACCCAAGTTTCTATTAACAAAGTGAAGCCCAGGAACGTAGTTACTTCATTAAATACAGAATATCTCAATTTGCATAATTAATTAAAAATACAGTGTGTGTATGTGCCTTCAAGTCTATCAACCCCATAGTGGCACCATGAATTTCATAGGGTTTTCTTAGGCAAGGAATACTCAGAAGTGGTTTTACCAGTTCCCTTCCTCTGAAATATACCCCAGGGTGGACCATGCTCAGAAGTGTACTGAAGAAGGAGGAGGACAAGGATGAGGAGGAGATGAGGAGTTTCACAATTCAAAGTTGAAGCTAAGAGAAACAGACATCGATGGTTTGTGCTCATTTATTTACTCAAGTACCAAAAACAAGAAAAAAAGAAAAGAAAAAAGAAGTGTTTTTAAAAGCAGCTATTCTTGGAGTACAGTGGTCCCCCAGCTTACGAATCCCCCGGGTTACGAAAACCCCGGGATCCAAAACCAGCGGGACTGCTACAGTATCCCCCCGGATCCGAAAGATCCCCCGGGATACGAAATAAAAAAACCGCGTGGCCCCTTTAAATCGGCCGCGTGGTCCGTTCGCAATAGTGGTCCCCCGGGAAACGAAAGCTTCCGGGTTACGAAGGTAATCCCGGAATGGATTACCTTCGTAACCCGGGGGATGACTGTATGTCTACAATCCAAACTCCTGGATCATGTACACATATCAACTACCTGAGATCCTGAAAAAGGTTTATTTCACAGTAAACTACATGGCTAAGGCTTAGTTTTCAGGAATTCTTTTTAGGAGTGGAGCCTAATGTTGTCTCACTAATGTTTTAACTCTTGTCCACAGATGTCAGAAGAGATTAATAATCTACTTCCTACAAACTAATCTGGTACACAAAGTTCCCACCCAGTCTCCAATAAGTCCTGCCACTTTCCTTCATTTTTTTAAAAAAAACTCTCATTAATTAACAGAATGCAAAAAGGGTCTCAATGTTGGACAGCAATTCTAGGATTTATATCTTCACTCAGTCATGGAAACCCACTGGGTGACACTGAGCAAGTCATACTCTCTCAGCCTACGAAAAAGGCAATGGCAAAGAATAAATCTTTACAAGAAACCCTATGAAAGGGTCAACATAAATCATTCAGCCTGAAAACACAAAACAACAGAACACTGTGAAGGAAACAGGAAAAGTTTAGAAGTTAAAAGATTTGTGATTTAAAGCTCTGTTGAGTCTTTCTGAATATCCATATACACACAGACCACATGGCCATTCAGTATTCCTAAACTGCACACAGACTATAGTTCATTCAAAGGGAGGTACAATTTCCACTTCCATGGGTCTGGATCCACAACTGGAAGTGAAAGGACCAGACATGATTCAATCTCTCCATTATTATAAAGCACAATAGACAAAGGAAAAAAGGTACATTTAGTCATACGTTTTCTTAACTCTTCTTTTTTATAGCAAGTTCTGTCTCTTACTATATAATTAACTTTTCATTTTCCTAGCATAATTCCATTCCAACAACAACAAAAGATGTCATTTGCATTATAGTTGGTTTAATTTTGAATACTGCTTCCTATTATCAGCACCTGTGAATTCAAGCATTGCTTTTTTATTTTACAGAATAGGTCTCTGACAAACTGACATCATGTGAGCCTGTTTTTTGAAAAAGGAAGGCCAAACTAAAATCTCATGTGGCATATCCTTACAAAACAGAACTTAGTATTGAGATATTTTATATTGCAATTCTTTGCATTTTTACTCAGATGTATTAGTAAACTCCACAAATATCCCATTCACAGACACATCTAAGGAGAGAAAAAACATATGCTTGCTAACAAAAGGATCCAATCTATATTTTAGGGATTTCACAGAGGGACCAGTGGCAGGGCAAATAATGACAAGTGAAGACAAGGTATGTCTAATGAAATCATTTTGTTTTTCTCTGAACTGAGGACTATCGGTGGGTTTTATGGAAGATTTTGAAGGAAGAGATTTGGTCCCAAATAAGTATCATATTATCTATTCTAAGGTATATCTGAAAACAAGACAAAAATACTGTAACATGATTTAACAGGACATTAATAAGAATATTAATATAATTAGTTATTTAACATTCTGAATGATACTCGACTAGAGAATCGGTTCTACAGTACACTTAGGACTATAAGCAAAACAGTGAGATGCTTTCAAAAGTTTACCATCCAGCATTAAAGATTCAACAAATAATGCTGACAGGAGATTCAAAGTATCACTCTGTTGGAACAGTAAAATGCATGGCCAATCATTCTGTTTAT
Source organism: Urosaurus nigricauda (assembly GCA_034509955.1). NCBI lineage: Eukaryota > Metazoa > Chordata > Lepidosauria > Squamata > Phrynosomatidae > Urosaurus > Urosaurus nigricauda. The sequence continues at coordinate 110,134,134 of JAOEGL010000006.1, forward strand.
TCTCTTGATTTTGAAAACAAGTTGCTTTCACACTTTCTTTCACTACATCTTCAAGATTCAATGCTACTTTTGGTAGAAAAGATGGGAAAGAAACCATATATAGTTGCACTCTTCTGATTTCTATTCAACACAACACTCCTTCAAAACACTGGCCAAAATGCTTATCTATGTATTTAGAGAACTGTGGTCCAAAACACACTGCGGTAATAATCCAGCTTCAAACCACTTTAACTGCATGGAGTCGAAGGCTTTCATGGGCGGCATCCATAGTTTTCTCTGGAGCTTTTGGGCTATGTGGCTATGTTCTAGAAGAGAAAGGAACTCTTCTAGAACATGGCCACATAGCCCAAAAGCTCTACAGAAAACTACGCTTTAACTGCCCTTGCTCAGTGCTCAATCCTGGAAACTGCAGTTTATTGTGGCACTAGAGCTCTCTTGACAGAGAAGGCTAAATGTCTCACAAAACTACAGTTCCCAGAATTCTTTAGCATTAAGTTGGCAGTTAAAGCAGTCTCAAACGGGGCTATTTCTGCAGTGCGTTTTGGACCTATGTTTATAGGAGATGCCTCAACAATCTCTATTTAAAGGAAATCCCTAATATCTAGAGATAAAGTTACTGTCAATGTTCCCATCCACTTTCATCACAGCCTCATCTCATGGAATTCAGACATTCAGAGAGGTGAATGTCTGAAACCACTTGAAAAGTTTGTACCATCCCAGAAGACAAGTTGCATGAAAGTACCGTCCATATTAAATTGCCATGAAAGGCACAGAATTGACCCATCAGCGAGAGGGCATCCTCTCTCTAAAACCAAAGGGACTCTTCTGCATATTGGTTTCTTAGACCTATAGTCAAGTGCTCCTAAACACACAAAACACATATTCACAAATGAGAACACCATACACCTCCACTCACTGGGAAAGCAAGACTGGGGGTATCTGTCCAGCAGTGGATATGTTGGTTAGCTTATTCTGGGAGTTGTAGATCCCCAAAAAATAACTATTCCAGATTCCGGCTCTCTGTAATAGCAAATCCAGCCATAGCAGCAAGGCAGAGCAAAGAAATTCCAACTCTGAAATATTTTAGAAACAAAAACAGACAGGAATATCCTTAGCACCTTGGAAACTAACAAAATTTGATATATTATAAGCATTTATGGAGGCAGACAGCATAGTGTAGTTGTTCTGAGTTCGGGACTAGAGCTCCAGAAGGTTCGAGTCCCAGCCCAGCCAGGTTAACCCACTGGGTGACCCCAGGCAGGTCACACTCTCTTGGCCTCAGAGTACAGGTATGTCAAGAAAACCCCATGACAGGTTTACCTTAAGGCCACCATAGGCCAGAAATGACTTGAATTATGTAACAAAAAAGCTTTTGTGGTCTACAGGTCACATCATCAAATGAATGAAGCACTCTCCTGTTATTTATAGATGGGAGTTGTAATCCCAACAAAGAAAGCTGTCCAGGCTCTGTTTTGGGTAGTAAGTAGTCTATAGTAGCCACTCCAAAATACTCTGCAATGTTAGGGACCAACTTTACACACAAATGTATGCTATTTGTAATTAAATGTTCTTGCCTGGAGATTTTATTTTTTCCTTGCCTTGAGGATATGAGATGAGGGAACAGACCCTGAGATCTGGAAACCCAAAGTACAACAAGCCCAAAATGTAGCAAAGTTTATTTTTTTAAAAAGGCACAATTTTCAATCATCAATATTCTAACATACTTAACAGCGACAACTCTCCAGCCTATGGTGGATATAATGCAGTGCTCCCAAGGTACCTGAGCAACCATCAAGCAGCCTCCCTGTTTCAAGAGGGAAATCCCATTGTGCAGGGGCAGCATCTCACATCTGGCTGAAATGATGCTGTACATGTTGAGATAACAGAATAATAATAATCTCATTCTTTTTGTTCTGGCTGGTGGTTTTCCAGGCAACATGCTGCCCCTACCTGCCTCTCTAATATGACTCACAGCCCCCTGAGCTTACCTATTGCTGGAGATTAGCAATATTCACAGCAGGGAATTGTCTTATATTTTGGGGAGGAGGGGCTCAAGCTGTACAAAAGAAGGTTTGGAATTTTTTACTTGGCATAGCTGGCTAGGGGATTTGGGGAGCTGCAGTTCAACAAAGTACAGTGGACCCTTGGTATCTGCTGGGAGTTAGTTCCAGTACATCCTGTGCATACCAAAATGTGTGGATGCTCAAGTCCCATTATATTCAATGGCATGGTAAAATGATGCCCTTTATTTTAAAAATGGCAAAATCAAGGTTTGCTTTGGGGTTTGTTTATTTTTTAAATAGTTTCAAACTGTTGATGATGGGATTCATGGATGCAGAGTCCATGGATAAGAAGGGCCGAGTGTAAAAAATTCCCACCTCTGTTAAATGAGCTTCCATCATAGAAGTCCACACATCTCATTTTCAAAGAGATTTATTTCATGTGTCACAGAAAAAAGTTACTTCTTTTCTTAATAGGAGAACCTTAATTTTGTCTATCTCTTTTTCCCAAAAGTCTGGCCCTCCAGAAAGGCAAAGTGCTGTGGGCCAGGATATATGTATGTGTTGCTCTTGGACCAAGTGTGACTTTGTATTTTTAAGTCCTGCTTTGAAAACAAAGCAGGAAATTAGTTGAGTTACTCAAATGTCTTCAGTGAGATCCATCCCTATAGTGACCAGAGCTCTTTTTCCCAATCCCAGTCCGTAAATAGTCACCCAAGCTACAAAATGAAGGATCTCATGCGTCCAAAACACACTGCAGAAATAATCCAGTTTGAGACCCCTTTAACTGCCCTGGCTTCATGCTAGGGAATCCTGAGAATCATAGTTTATTGTGTCACCAGAGCTCTCAGTCAGAGGAGGCTAAATCTCACACAAAACTATAGCTCCCAGAATTCCCTAGCACTGAGCCAGGGCATTTAAAGCGGTCTCAAACTGGATTATTTCTGCAGTGTGTTTTGGACTCTGAATGAAAGTCTGCAATGAAATCACTACCAAAAAGAAATGGTACTGAATGGCTGTTTCCTTGTTGGAAAAGGACTGTATATTCTGAGAGAATGAGCGTTTGTTGTAGAGGAAAAGGCACTGAATGCTTTTGTAGATGTCCATGTATTGTTCCAAGACTGAATTATCATCATGACCATTATTACTACTCCAGAGTTGCAATCCAACACTCAAACCAATGTCATGCTGGATCCTACTACTACTATCCCACATTTCCTCCCCAAAATTGGGCATCTTTCAGGTTATGTTTATGCTTTGGAGAGACAGAAGGGGTGTCCCTGCACAAAACCAGGAACAACACAAATAAAGTAGGAGGGCAACTTGGGTGTTAACAGACTGTATGCTCAGGAATAACGAACAAGGCATGCTCCCGAGCGATATGCAATAATGATTTCAACCCTTGGAGTACCTTGCTGCTCTATCCTTCCCTCACCTTTCCATTGCCTATAGAGCAACAAAACAAATATGTATGTATCTTCCACACTTGAGTGTTTTTATGAAAATGCAGAGCGGGAATGTATTGCCCTAACCGTGCAAAATGTGCATGAAGCCACAGCAACAACAGTTTGTTTCTTTCAATAAAAGAAAGCGTCTCTTTCCAAACTACAGTAAAAGGAAAGAGTGAACTATCCTGGCCTAACTTGTGCACTGGACGAGCAAATCTATTTTTCATCTTAAAAAGAAGCGGAAAAGAAGTCAGACAAAGCACACGCTTTGGCAACATAAAAACTCCACTCTTGTGAACAGGGATGTGGACTCCATGATTTCTTGTTTAGTGTTGTTCCCCTCTTCTTCCCTTCTTCCCTCCCTCCTTCCCTTCTCTCGGGCCTGGACTAGCTGGAAAGCCTGGGGCTGGATTTCAGGTCTTTGGCAGAAACCACAGCAGGGAGAGGGAAAGGGAGAGGAGGAGAAACTTGGACCATGGCGGAGAGGGACAAGAAAGCAAGAAATCAAAATTTCTCTGGGAGCAAACCTTGGCCAATGTGGCAACTTTCTGTGCAACAACTAAGAAGCACAATCCCGTGCAACAATTGCCAAGTGGCAAAGAGGTTTCACACATCCACACTGACTGGCGACTGTAAAGATCTGAAATAACAACTGTATCATTTCACCTAGCCTTTTGAACACTTAGGGCAAGGGACATGCTTTGCCTCTTTCTGGATCCTATTCCATGCTATCCCACTCCCATAACGGTATAAATCCACTCGCTCCTGCTTCAGAAGTGGGTTGATAACTTGATATTGAAAAGAAAAATGAGTTAGGTCCAAAACACACTGGAGAAATAACCCAGTTTGAAACTGCTTTAACTGAGTGCTGAGGACTAGGGAATCCTGGGAATTATAGAGCCCTCTGACAGAGAAGGCTAAATGTCTCACAAAACTACAAACCCCAAGATTCACTAGCATTGAGCCAGGACAGTTGAAGCAGTCTCAGACTGGATTATTTCTGCAGTGTGTTTTGGACCTTACGCTTAAAATCGGTGCCACAATTCTCTTTCTTTCTTTCTTTCTTTTTCTCTTTCTTTCTTTCCCCCTATCTTTTCTTTCTTCCCTGCCTCCTTTTTAGGTTGCAAGAGCCTTGACAGGGCTCCTTCTTTAAACACTAGCAAAGAGGGAAAACTGACACTCTTCTCCTCTGACACTTCCTAAACATCCCAGCTGGGCTTTCCACCTTTGGAGGAAAAGATTTAGGTCCAGAAACACACTGCAGAAATAATCCAGCCTGAGGCTGCTTCCACTGCCCTGGCTCAGTGCTAGGGAATTCTGGGAACTGTAGTTCTGTGAGGCATTTAGCCTTCTCTGTCATAAGAGTCCTGGTGCCACAAGAAACTACAATCCCCAGGATCCCCTAGCACTGAGCCAGGGCAGTTAAAGCGCTCTCAAAGTGGATTATTTCTGCAGTGTGGTTTGGAACTGAGAGGAGGAAGGAAATGACTGCTAACTCTCCTCGAGTAGGATCCACACTGTAGAAATAATTCGGTTTGATACTAGTTTAACTGCCCTGGTGCCATGCTATGGAATTCTGGGGGTTGTAGTTTGTTGAGGCACCTCTGGTGCCTCAACAAACTACAACCCCCAGAATTCCATAGCATGGCACCAGGGCAGTTAAACTGGTATCAAACCGAATTATTTCTGCAATGGAGATCCAGCCCTCCATGGAGGAAGAAGTGGAAAATAAAAACAGCAGCAGAAGAGGCGACAACAGCAACAACAAAGAGAGTTCCAGTCCCCTGAAGGCACCACAAACAAACACACACACACACTTTTCAAGCCACGACACAAGTCAGAGAAAGAAAGAAAGGGAGGGAGGGAGAAGAAATCTCAGCAGCTCGCCCCAGCAACGAGGAGAAGCCATCTTCCTCTCCAGGAAAACCCAAAATACACGAATTAAAAAGTTTTATTTTCCAAAGGAGTCTGGGGGGAGAAAAGACAACACAACTCTCTCGTCCTCGCAGGGGAGAGTAGTCTACTCCTGGCTATACTACAACTCCCAACCTTAAACTGGGGTGGGGGGGAGGTCCTCCATTTCTAGGACCCGTCCTCCTTTTCCCATTCTTTTTTTTTTCTTCTGTCCAGGAGCAATTTTTGTGTTTCCCAAAATGTCCTCCTCCTCCTATCATCCCACATGAAGCCTGAACTTCTCATTGCTCTGGAGGGCTTTTTGTTGTTGTTGTTGTGGGAGTGTGTTTTCCTTTCCTCCATTTTGTGTGGGCCTGGGCTCCTCCTTGGAAAGGTCCCCCCTGACCCCTAAGGACTCCTTCCAGCCTCTTTTGCCCCCTTTTCTCTCTCTCAGTCCCAAGTCTTCCTCCCAGCCTCCTTTGGCCAGGAGGAAGGAAGCGCCATGTTGCGCCCAGCAGCAGCAGCAGCAGCAGAAAGCGCGCTTTCTCTCCTCCTCCTCCTCCTCCTCCTCTTCTTTTCCCCCTCTCCTTCTTCTTCTTCTCTTCCTTCCTCCTTCCCTTCTTCCTCCCAATCAAAGCACCCCTTCCCCCCTCCCTCTGCCCCCAAAGGCCCCAGAGTAGTCCTCCTCCTCCATTCCTCACCTTGGCGATGGCCTTCCTGTACCTGGTCAGGGCTTGCTCCACCAGGCTGGAAACTTTCATCTTCCCTTCCCCGCAAGGCACCACCACCCGGGTCCGGCCGAAGCACACCGTCACTTTCATCCTCGGCCTCCGGAGGACCCCCTCGGCCTCCTCCTCTTCCTCAGGCTGCCAGGGTTGCTCTCTTAAACCCACCACCCCCAGAAAGAGCCTCCTTCCTCTCCAACCCAAGAAGAGAGTCCTCCTCCTCCTCTTCCAGAAGCTGGTGGTGGAGGCTGGAGGAGGGCAGCAGCTGGGCTTCTCTGGGGCTTCACCTTCCCATGCTGCTCCTCCTGGGGGCCATCCAAAGGCAAAGCAGAGCAACAGCAGCTCAGGCTCTGGCTTTTCTTCTTCTGCTGCTTCTTCTTGGGGCACGTCCTCCTCCTCGGCTTCTTCCTTCCTTCCTTCCTTCCCCGGCGCCGCCTCTGGCCACCTGTTCGGCGTCTCCTCCTCCTCTTTCTCTAACTCCCAACCCAGGGAAGGGCTGCCTCCTCTGCCTCCTTCTTCCCCCGGCCCCAAGCTCTAGGTCTGGGCCAGGCTGACTCTAGTGGCCACTACCACAGACCTCCTCCTCCTCCTCCTGCTCCTCTTCCAGGACTTCCCCGCCGCCGCCGCCATATTTCAGACCTCGCCTCAGGTGGCTTTCCAAAAGTGTGCCATTTTCAGCTTGACCACCAGACCTCCCTCCTCTTTTCCCAGGAGCTGGCCTTCTTAACCAGAAGTCTTCTCCTCCTCCTTTTCCAGGACCTGGCCTCCATTTCAGCCTCCTCCTCAGGTGGCCTTCCAAAAGTGTCCTCCGTTTTTCAGGCTGACCAGAGAGGTCCCCTTCTTCCTTCTTTTGGAAGACCTGGCCTCTGTCTCAGAATTCTCCTCAGGAGGCTTTCCAAAAGTGCCCCTCCATTTCCAGCTTGACCAGACCTTGTCTTTTCCCAGGACCTGGCCCCCATTTTCAGAGTGACCAAGTCCTTTTCCAGGACCTGGCCTCCATTTCAGCCTTCTCCTCAGGTGGCACTCCAAAAAGTGCCCTCCATCTTCAGCTTGACCAGACCTCGTCTTTTCCCAAGTCCTGGCCTCCATTTTCAGGCTGACCAGAGGTCCTCCTCTTCCTCCCTTTGGAAGACCTGCCCTCCATTTCAGCCTTCTGTCCATGTGGGACTAAAAGCTTCGCATGCAATTTTGGGCAAAGAGGGGTCATTTTCGGGAAATGGAACGTTACTCCGAATGCAATGGGGATTCCCGTAAATTTGCTAAACAAGCGAATTTACAGGAATTCGCATTGGCTCCATTCGAAGTTTGGGAGAAATTCCTCCCATGTGAAAGAGTCCATTGTCTTGAATGTTCTACATTTGATGATTCCTTGGCTTCCTTGGCAGTGCAGATCATGGATCACCCTGTTCATAACAGACTTGCCAACTCTAAACTCTTGGAGTTGAACAGGAGGGGTGTCATTTTAATCTGATTTTTCTCTGTTTTGTTTCCACATAGACACACTTCACACATGGAGGGGTCATTTTAATCTGAAGTTCCTCTCTTCATTTTGTTCCCCACCCTTCACACAGTAATCTTATTTTTCTCTCTTTATTTTGTTTCCTCCACACAAACTCTTCACACAGTTGTAATCTGATTTTTTTTCTTTTTTTTTATCTCCCCCCCCCCCCCCCACTCTTCACACAGCAGACAGGGTCATTTAAATCTTATTTTCCTCTTTATTTTGTATTGGCCAGCACACTCTTCACACACTGGAGGTGTAGAGGTGTCATTTTAATCTGATGTCTCTATCGCTCTCTTTTTCCTTTTGTTTGTTTCCCACCACTGCTCTTCCCACACTGAAAGTTTGTTTTATTCCCACCAGGTTTGTTTTCTGACTCACGGTAGGAGTACTTTGGTCATGCAAACATTGTGGTTGTGGTGGAAGCGCCCCCCCCCCTCCATCCTAAGGTGCATCTACACTGTGCAGTTTGATATTACTTTAGCTGCTCATGGCTCCATCCTACAGACTCCAGGGATTTGTAGCTTTGTGAGGCACCAACACTCTTTGGACAGAGAAGGCAAAATACCTTGTCAAGCTACAAATTCTAAGATTCCCTATCCTCTTCCTCCTTCCTTCCCACTAGATTCTTCTAGCACTGCTATTCCACTTTTAACTGCATTGGCTGCCTCCTATTGCATTCTGGGATTGGCAGTTTAGAGCGCAGGCATTTAGAATTCTCAGCCAGAGAGCTCTTAGGCTACACTGAACTACAAATCCCAGAATGCAACACAAGGCAACCAGAGCAGCAAAAGTGGAATAGCAGCACTATAAGAGTGTAATGTGATAATGTGTCCAGTCATTGTAGCAGCAGGGCCCACCCTTCACTTTGCTCTGAATCCACCTTCTGGCTAGAAGCAAGTAGGTTACTTAAATATTCCTTCTTCCATCTCCCTGAGGGTGCATCTACATTGTCAAAATAATGCACCACTTTAACTGCCATGGCTCTGTCCTATAGAATCCATGTGGAATTCTGGGATTTGTAAATTTTATCTTCTCTCTCTGAGAGCTCCAATGCCATAACAAACAACAAACTCCAGAGTTCCATAGCATGGAGCCATGGCAGTGAAAGCGGTGTCAAACTGTGTTATTTCTGCATTGCAGATGGATATCGGTTTTGCTTTTTGGTCTCACTTACCCACTCGGTTGCTTCAAATGCTTCAAGCTGCAGAGATGTTCTTTGCTAGCTATTATAAAATGATCCTTTTTGCTGAGATGCCAGAAGAGACCAGAGTTCCACTGCAAAGTTTGTCTCCTTTGCAAGTCGAAAAAGGCATCAGTGCCGGAGCGCTGAAAGCCGGTTCCTACAACCAACAAAGTCAAGTGATAAAGGAGGTGGCCTGATCCAGTGAATTGATGGGTGTGCATAGGACCGCCATAGGCCTGCAGGCCCAGACCTGCTGCTCCGCTGCAGAACTGAACAGTTTCCTGATACAGACTGCTCTCTGACAGATTTGGCCACTATGTCCCAGGCTATCCATTGGACTGTGTATACTGTATCTCAAATATCTTTTGTTACCATTTGCTTAAAACTGTAACACTGTTTCATTTATTTGAGAATATGTTCCCTTTCTGGTGACTAAAGTGCCATTGAATCTATATAGGCATCTATTAGAGGTTTTGTTGTTGTTGTTGTTGTTGTTGTTGAACTGTGGTCCAAAACACACTGCAGAAATAATCCAGTTTGAGACTGTTTTAACTGCCCTATCTCAATGCTAGGGAATCCTGGGAATTGTAATTATGTGGGATATTTAGCCTTCTCTGTCAGAGAGCTCTGTCTGGTGCCACAAGAAATGTGGGTGCAATGCAGTTTGCAATTGAATAATCCAGTTTGAGATGGCTTTAACTGCCCTGGCTCAATGCTGGGAATTCTGGGAACTGTACATCTGTCTGAGAGCTCTGGTGCTACAACAATCTACAGTTCCCAGGATTCCCTAGCACAGAGCCAGGACAGTTAAAGCTGTCTCAAACTGGATTATTTCTTCAGTGTGTTTTAGACCTCAGAGAGACTGCAGCAGTTTGCTTTTGGCTGAGCCTGCTAGGAAGTGGCATCCTGAGCTATGGTGTCACCTAGTGCGTGGGGTGGGGATATTGGACCGGGCAGGGCAAGGGCAAAATTTCAGAACTGGAAGGGCCAGGGCTTCCACAGAGAGGTAGGGGCAGGCTCAGCTGGGCCAATCGCATGTGCACTCCCCACCCCTCCTTACCGCAGTCAGGTTTTCCTCAGGGGAGAATGGAGCCACAGCAAGGGGCTGCTTGAGCACACACATGCGTGCATACACACACCTCCTTGACACGGCTTGGAGGAGAACCAAGCTGCCCCAAGGAGCCAGGCCAAGCACATGTGTGTGTCCCCCACTTCTCCTTGCCATGGCTCAGTTTTCCTCTGAGGAGAACCCAGTTACCCCAAGGAGGTGCTGGGGGCATGTGCACACTCGGCCTGGCTGTTTGCCGTGGCTCAGTTCTCCTGAGTAAAACCAAGCAATGGCAAGGATGGGCAGGGCAGAGCCGGGGGGGGGGGCAACTGGGTGTCAGCCAGTCTAATGGACAAGCAGGGAAGGCTCTTAATCTAGATGCATGTTTTATCTGTTTTTAACTTTTGTATGATTTTAGTTATTTATATCATGTTTTAATGTGGTTATTTTTAAATTGGTTTTAAAACTTTTTGTAAACATTTTTAATTTGTTATGCTGGAAGCTGCCTTGGGTTCCATCCTGAGAGAAAGGCAACATATAAATAAAGTAAATAAAAATAAATAAAGTAAAATAAAACTCCTTTCTACCTGAGCAAGCAAGCCAGGAAGCGAATGCATACACAGCCAGGCCCAGCCACCGCCTGCCAGTACAGACTTTTTGGGTTTTCTGTGGCTTGTTGGTGCTGCATGACTACTGAGAGAAGAAAAGTATACTTCAAAACAATCTCATAATGGGTGGAGAGGTTATGGATTTTCCAGCATGTACTTCTGGAAATCTCGAGATTGGTATTGAGTGGAAAGAAGTGCCCAGTTTTGGAAAATGCCATTTAGATTCACATTTCGTTTTCAGCTGCAAAGTTCACTAACTACAGATAAATACTATCTCTGTTCTCCATCTGTAAAATGGGTGTGTATCATGGCCTGCTTCCCAGAGTTCATATGAGAATCCATGAGATAAAACATAGCAGTCATGTACAGATTTGCTCAGAATTGTGTCCTGTTCTATTAAATAAGAACGTACTCCTACGTGTCTAATATTGTAGCCGTACAGAGCAATCCTTTGCATATGTACTCAGAAGGAAATCCCACTGTATTTAACACCCTCATTCCCAGATAAATGTGAATACTAAACACTAAACACGATGAATAGGGAGGGATCAAGTTGCATTAAATGAAGCGGAACATGCTTTTTGAGTCAACATGTTCACTTTTGCCCTTCATTACAGGGGGAAGATCATATTCTTTCCTACATAAGGCATAATATCCTTGGGGGTAGTCATTTTCTTGGTCCCACAGTCCTCAATGGACTGGATGGCTCTTGTGGTCTCTTCCAACTCTACGATTCTATGATGTCATGGAAATGGAAAAGTAGACTCTGGATGCACCCAGCGTCTGGAATTCCCTGCCTCTTTAAGCTAAATTATTTCCCTCTCCATTATCTTTTTGTAGCAGGCAAACATTTTTGTATTCAGCCATGTGAATGCATGCAACGCGGAAAGACAACCACTTGTTCCATAATGCACATTCTCACAACTACTCCAGGAAAAAAAGTGATTCCTTTTTCTGCAGAGTTTGAGAAAATTTCCCAGACCCTCTGCTCACTACAAAAGGCCCAAATTCCTCCGAATTGCATGTGGAGGGATCTCGTTCTATTAAAATAGAATGAAGGATATTTAAACTGTGTAGACAATCCTTTGATCTAGGCAGACTCCAGTTTGGGCCAGGAGGTGCCACTCAGCTATGCATAACTAGAGTAGTTATGTTGCTAAACAGCTGATCTGGAATACCAGCTGATATGATTTTTAGGCATAATGATGACAAACCATTTTCACCCTCCAGCAAAAATGGATGTGTTTAATTTAAATTTATCTTATTTGTATTATTATGAGTAGCCTTGAGGTCATGTATGCATGTGTGTCTTTTTCTACAGAAAGGTGACCCACAAATACAATCAATGATACATTCATTAGCAATTGCTCTCTCTAAAAATGAACTTGAATTTTATATCTGTACACATGTTTCAATTAAATACATACTGGGAACTAAGACATTAAGTGTTTAATAAGGGGAATTACTCTCAGTGGGGAGTTAATATTTCTATTCTGAAACTGGTTATACAAGAGCTTAGTTCCATTGATTTCAACAGAACTTATAGTTTAAATGCAAGCCTGCTATTTTTAGTGGATCATACCTATAAGTCATTTTGAGGCCTAGGGAACTTGTCAATGTCATGCTGTTACTTTTAAGAAATGTATTCATCATTCCTGCAGTTCAGTATGCTCAGTTTCAGTTGTGCCTGTTGAATTTATAGAAAGGAGTGGGGTAAAAAAGGAAGGGAAGAGGTTACTGAGATGTGTGTTACTTTGAAAGAGGGGACAGGAATCATGTGGTTCTCCAGATGTTATTGGACTGCAAATCCCCATAGCAAGAGCCAGCATAGATAATGGTGAAGAATGCTGGTAGCTGCAACTCACCAACTTCCAAAGGGCTGCAAGATTACCATCATTTTTGTAAAACTATGTCAAGCCACCATTTTGAAGGAATGAAATCATGATACTTTCCACTGTTGTTTCTCATGAGTAAGAAGTATAATTTTGTAGCTTCCTTGTAGCCCATTATTTGAGATGTTAGAGCTAGCTATGGTGAAACATGACTTGATTACATCCTGTTTGGACTACTGTAATAATCCACTCTGTGTGTGGGGCTACCTTAGGAAACGAAACTGAAACTTCAGTGGGTCCAGAATGGTGGGTCAGAATGCTGACCAGTGCCAGTTACAGTGAGCATATAACTCCCTTGTTAAAATAATTTAACTTACTACAATTGGCCCTCCACATTTGTGGTTTTGACTTTTATAGATTTGATTATTTGTGGCTTGATTAATATGTTCTGTCTAGGAATCTCTCAGTCCTCCAGCACAACTCTGCCAGAAGCTAACCACAGAGTTATGCTGGAGAACCTAGAGGTTCCTAGAAGAAGAAGAAAACATTCTCTAGGCATTTGTAGGTGCTCCAGCATGATTCTATGATCAACTTCTGGCAGATGTTGACCATAGAGTTGCACTGGAGGACCTGGAGATACCTAGAAAGATGTTCTCATGACTAAAAAATTAGCTTTTTTATTTGCAGTTTTTCCTCATTCATGAGGTTCTTTCAGCACTAACCCCAGTGAATGTGGAGTTTGATTCAAAAGGCTAATTATGCGAATGTGTGAGGATTCAAAGGGCTAGTTATGATCTATAAAGCCCTATACAGTTTAGACCCAGACTATCTGAAAGAGCGTATCTTTCCATATGAACCTCCTTAAACTCCTAAGATTCCACCATCATCACAGGTTCACTTGGTGAGGACAGAAGAAAGAGTCTTGTCTTGTGGCTGCTCCCACCCTTTGGAAATCCCTCCCATGAAAGGCTAGCCTGGTCCAATCCCTGCTGTCCTTTTACTGGCAAGTAAAAAGTTTTCTCTTCAAGCAGGCTTTTAATATATAACTGCACCAAAGAAGGTTTCCTACTGGGGTGTTTGATTTTGTATGTTTTTAATGGTTTTATATTTTTAACTTGTTACATTAATATGCTTTTAATTGCATTTTTAATGTACTGTTTTAAAACTATTTTCTGTGAGTCACCTTGGGTCCTATTTGGGAGAAAGGAAGCAAATAAACAAACAAACAAACAAACAGCTTTTTAGACTATATTTCACAGGCTGGACTGTCTTTCAGGATTTTGTTCTATGTAGCTAATTATAAAACCCACCTAGGGGTCTGGACCCCATCCTGATATCTTTCTACCGGCCAGTATATACCTTTTTATTCAGGCAGGCATTTGGCCCGTAATGCTGGGTTACTAAAAAGGACTTTTAATCCATGCAGTACAGTCACCAGATCTTGGGGCCTGGCTTCTCTTCTCCCATTGTCTGAGTGAGAGGAAGGAATATCAGGGTGAGAGTTCTGCCTTAAAATGTAAGAGGTTTCTTCATTTGGTGGTTTTTTAAAGTTGTTTTAGCATATCCACTTGTCATGCAGTCTTTATCTTTTTCTATGACCTTTGAATTTACCAAGCATTGCCATAAGTTCTAATAAGTCATATTGTCTCATGATATGTCCAAAATATGATAGCCTCTGTTTAGTCATTTTGTCTTGTAGGAAATGTTCAGGCTTTGAATCCTTTCATTTAACCCTTTGGTAATCCAGCACTACATCTGAAATGAGTCAGTTCTCTTCCTGTCACCTTTCTTCATTGTTCACTTTTCACAACTGTACAAAGAAATCAGAAATACTCTGGCACAGATGGTCCTGACTTTAGTATTCAATTATATACAGTACAGTATCTTTGCACCTGAGTTGTGTTCACAAGTCTTTTAGTCTTCTGATTTCTTGATTGTACTCTTCATTTTGGTTTATATCTGAGCCAAGATATAGAAAATCTTTTAACTATTTCAATGTCTTCACCATCCATTTTGAAGTTATGTAAATCTTCTGTGATCATTATATTTATTTTCTTCATATTTGGTTGTAACTCTGCTTTAGCACTTTCTTCTTTGAATTTTTGTAGTACTCATTCTGGATCTTTGCTATTTTCTTCTAGGGCTGTTAAATCAGGGTAGCTTGAAACAGTGAAATTCCACACAATTTTTAAAGATGTAGGCTCTTACCCTTGCTGGCCACTCTAAAATACTGTTTCCCTTGTCTTTTGGATTTGCCCAAAGAATAATTGCCAGGAGGCATGCCAAACCTGAGCTCTCTATTTGGTTCCTTGCCAAGATTGCCATCCCAGATAAAATCCTTTGTTTGTCTCACACGTGGATGCTGTCAAAGCACACATCAGTCTGATTCTATGCATGTATTTTTAGAAGTAAATCCCACTGTATTTAATTGTACTTACTTCCAGGTAAATGTGGATAATATTGTAGTACCACAAGATGATCCAGTGCATATTTTAATGAAAACAAATCACACTGAATACTGTGTGACTTATTATTGAGGAAGTATAGGGTTTTAGCAGAACCATGCAACCCTACAGCTGCTATTGATGCTATTAGATTGTAACTCACAATGTGCCTCACCATTGGCTATGCTGACTAGGGCAGATGGGATTTGTAGTCCAGCAACTTCTGGAGGGTTAAGATTCGCACCTTTGCCAAATCTGCTCAAACTCCCATGCAATCAGTCAAAAGGTTGTGACTACTTTAATGTGTGTTGCTAGTAAATAATTTAGCAGGTGCCAGATGACAGCATATTATTGCCCATAATTTCCCAGTTGTAGTAAAAAAAAAAGAGAATGCACAATGCCTTATAAAAATTAAACTGTCATAAAACAGTTGATATGGCTAGCCCTAGCAAATTCATTTCTTGTTTTACAGCACTGAGTTGTCAAATGTATTATTGAAAAGCAAAGTTTTCCATTAACCTGTTGCCATTGTACTTGTGATCAAGTGAAGTTGTTGGGAAGTATGCCTCACAGAGGAGAAAAGGATAAATCATTTGATTTCTATTATTATGAGAGGCCACCGAAGGAACATCGTTCAGGAGCAGTAGACAGAGGAAGGCAACATAGTCATGGGATATGTTTTTAATAAATAATTTTCACAGTAGTATAGTAATGTGCAGTTTTATGAGTCATTTGTCATATCTATTAACAACTAGGATGGCCAGGTGCCAAAGGAAACATGGCTCCTGTGCATTTAGTAGCAAGCAGCAAGTGAAGCAAGGAGTGGCTAATGCCTCCAATGTCTGTGCCATGGTCTGGGATTTTGTCCAAACTCTAAATGAAATATCCAAAGTGCTGAACTTCTTTGAGATATAATGTTCTGGAGCATATATAACTCTAAATTTTGCACTAAAACCCAAATTAGACTCAGTATTTCCTCGACATGGTAGGCATTGGCTACCAGTGGGTGTAGTTTATCATAGAAGCTGAAATTTCCTCTCCTCTCCTCTGTGTGTGTGAGTTTGTGTGCATGCCTTCAAATCACCTGTTGCCTTATTAATTTTATAGGGTTTTCTTAGGAAAGGAATACTCAGAGGTGGCTTTGCCAGTTCCTTCCTTTGAAATATAGCCTATAGCATCTGGGATTCACTGGCAGTCTCTCTCCCATCAAAGTACAAACCAACCTTGGTAAATGGTACTGAAAGCAGATGAAACGTTCAGCAGGACCAATAGGAACACAATCTTCCTGTGTAGGTCCTAACATAGGGCAGCCACCAAGGTGACCAGAGCCATCTCTGTCCCATAACCAGGCCTGGAACAAGAATGAAACAGATCTAGATAATCCATTTCATCTAGAAATCGCTGAGAGGACACCGCACACTCCAAAACTTTGCCTAAAAATGGAATATTAGAGATTGACCAATAATTATACAGAATAGTAGGATCCAGGGATGGCTTTTTTAGTAAGGGTTTTCAAAAGCCTCCTTCAGGCAAGCTGGAATTCTGCATTAACCACTCCTTGTACCCACTGAACCATTCCTCCTCTAGCTTGTTTAATAAGCCAGGAAGAGTAAGGATTTAGAACACATGTGATGGCTCTCATATCTCCAAGAATTTTGTCCATATACATCATCAGGATACAAAAAAGTGAAAAGTATCCATTATTACTGGACAAGCAGGGACTAGAGTTACATCCACTTGATTTCTATCAGTTATAGCATCCAAGTAAAAGCATCTCTGGACTCTTTCAAACGGGAGGAATTTCTCCCAATTCCGAATGGAGCCAATGCGGATTCATGTAAATTCGCTTGTTTAGCGAATTTACCTGAACCCCTGCTCCGTTCGGAAGGCATTCGGAATTACTTCCCATTACCCGAAAATAACCCCCCCCCTTGCCCAAAATCGTGTGAGAAGCTTAAATTTGCAATAACGTTAAACCCATGATTGCATTCGGAGTGACTTCCCTTTTGCCCGAATTTGCGTGAGAAGAATTAATTCGCAATAACGTGAAACCCCAGGATTGCGTTTGGATTGCCCTTGGATTATACTTCCAATTTCCCACGTCTGAAAGAGTCCTCTGAGTGATTATATTTGTAAAGGACAGGGCAGATTGCAGCAAGTTGTCAAATTTTCTGGATTTTCCACTCTTGAGCCCATGACAGTGAATTTTCCTCTCTTTGGCCGGTGTATAAAAGACTTCTAACCACTCCAAACAGTTCTGAAAATTGGCTTCCTGCCTCTACAGAGGTAGAGAATAAATTTGCCTTCGCTATCTCTATTGCCACAGGGCAAGCAATAACCTCTGTTCGATCAGATGCTCTCAAAGTTTTTGCCAAGGCACCTCTAGCCACCTTCTGACTTGTTTCATTGCCATCAGCTCCCCAGAAAAGCAGAGAGGGATTTGGCTCAACTTGGTGAGATGGGATACTTCAGAATGATCCTGTCCACCACCCTGGCCATTTCCAGTTCCAGAGATCAATCAAGATTTTGAGCTGGCAGTAGTAAACTCACCATCAGAAATCCATCCAGATTCATAAGCCTCCTGGGCCAGACCATCTTAATGGGCCCCTCCATCCTTGCAGATGTTCTGAGTCACAGCAAGTCTAAACCCCAATCTAATTTATTTGTACATTTTCCCATTGACCATAAAAAGCACATCTCGGTTCCATATACAGTCTTTTCTGGAGAAGGTCCCAGTGTGCCAGCTTTCAGGCAAGCAAAAAGCAGCTCAATTCTAAACATGTATATGCTACAGGAGTGAGCCTCAGTACAACAGCTTCTCAGCCTGCAAACCAGAGATCGTTTCAACGCAAAGACCTCCCAGGCAGAAAACCAGAAGCCAATGCTAAGCAACATTTTTGGGGGCTGCAGACTAGAACACAGTTTAATGCAACATCTTCCAGGCTTAAAATAACTCCTGATTCTTTTACTTCCAGTCAGTGATCAGTGATAACAAAAGAAGATGCTTGAGGCAAGATGGGGGGCCCTTGGAGGCCAGAGTCTCCCCATTCTTGCCATAACATCTGATTTGGCCCATTAAAAGCAAAGGAATTAACTTGTTCTATTAATATCATTTTGATAGAAAGTGTGACCCAACTAATGTTCATTTTCAAAGTCCTGCTCAATACAGGGGGACTGATTCCTAAGAGAAACAAAATAACATTCAAAGTTGTTGGTGAAGAATAATGTTCAGTGGATCAGAACCCCAGTGGGTTACATTTTTTAACTTCAACTTTTCCAATATTTTATTTATCTTTGCAGGAACATGAAAGAAACATAACTTGGAACAAACTTTTAAACTATCATCATTTTATTTTGAACAGATAAACCACATTTCCCTGTTTACATGACTGAACCCCTCTTCTAGTAAACTCCAGGGAACAGTTTATACTTACATAAATAATCACACTCTCCAACTCATGTGAATAAAGTTTGTCAAGTCAAGCACTTGAAGAATGATATTACTGCCAAATCTTCACACAAAACAGTCTTTGAAGATAGAACAAATACATGTTTTTAAGCACGTTATGTGTATACACTTTTGATTTTCAAACAGGCATCACACAGCTGACTTTTTAAAAAAGACTTAGCAAAGATTAGACACATTTCTGAGTGTGGCCACAAGAGAAATGAATTACAAAACATTCCTAACATAGCAGATTATAGTAATCAGGAGTACCATTGGCAAGGATTACTGATTTATACAAATTAGAAATACTTCCCATGTGCTTAATCATAAGTCTTAATAGAACAACACCCTGTCTCAGCGTGGGTGGCAAATGTATATCTAAAGTTTTTTAAAGTAGCCTTTTTTTCTCTTTTAGTCATGCCTAATAAATTGTATTTTATGACAAATTCCCTATTAACTAGGGATGACTGAGTGATTTCCTGTCTGATGTAATGAAGATTACAATGAACAGTAATGGTGAGTATCAAACGACATTTTTAGATAAGCAAAATCAGGCATAGTTAAGTTGTTTGAAGACTATTTTTATACCACATGTGTACTTCGTAATGTGAAGTTGTGTGTGTGTGTGTGAAAATTAAGTTTCCTTAACAAAATCCTCTGGATGAGAGCCTCAAAGCTCCCAATTAGGATTGCCAGATGTCCTTTATTATGAGGTGTGTCCCTTTTTTGAGTGTTGGAAAGTTTGTTGTTTTCTATAGATTGAATGGGATGTAAAAAAAAAATCCACTATTTGGGGGTGTGGGCATTTCTAAAAAAGTTAAGGCCAGGTTGCAGGAGCAAAATTGTCATCTTTCAAGGGTGTTTTACTTGTGTAATACTGTATGGCAGGGGGCTAAACTAGATGTTCTTTGTGGTCTGTTTCAGCTCTAAGATTCTGGGGCTAGACAGATGGCCCCAAAGGAGAGGCTTGCTGCTGCCCTTTTGAGTGCTGGATCAGGGCTGCAGCAACTGCATGCTGTGGCCTTGATCTAGTGATTTGCCAGTTGCAAAAGACGCGGCAAAAAAACACTCCTTTTGGAGCCGGCAAAAAGCCAACCTTGATACCGCAGCAGTGGCTTTTCCCCGTTTTTTCAGTCCAGTGTGTCTAAACATTGTGCCGCAGAAATGACACCACCCACCATCTGGTTGGGTGAGCAGCATGACACCGGCATCGGGGTGGAGTTGGGGTGGGTGGCGGATGATCACCACTCCCCCACTCCACCCTGATGCGGTGTTTCTTGCTCGTCTGTATAATCTGACTGATTCTAAGTCAGCATATCTGAAGCCCAGTGTCAATAGAGATAATTGCAGAGGTTGGACAGCTACCTGCTGGAGATACTCTAGCTCAATGGCCCGATCTATACAGGCACTAAAGAGTGCCATTAGGGCTCTTTGTGGCGATTTTAGAGTTAGGGAGGGCATAGCATCTACACCCTCCCTAACCCTAAAGCGTATGGTCCATAAAGATGTGCCATCATAGCATCATGGCGCACGCAGCATTTAGATATGCTGCATGCGCCATGACACAGTGGCACAGTGGGAGGGTGCCAAGCGCTCCCTTCCCATGGCACAAAAAAAGAGCTCGGAAACCAAGCTCCTTTTTTGCACCGGGTCCTTGGCTCGGCCTTTAAACGGCCTTGCCAAGGACCCGGGGGAAAGGGGCTGCGGCAGTGGGCCCTTTCTCCCCTTGGCAGCGCTGAGGGAAGCAGGGTGCAGCAGGCACCCTCTGAGGCTGCTGGTGTGGCAGCCTTGGCCCAACTCACCACTTCTTGGGATGGCTACAGACCACCCCTTTTGGGCGGTCTGTAAAGCCCCTTTGATTCCCAAATTTTGGTCCTCCAGCAACACTGAGAAGCACTAGCCAGCTTGGCCAACAGTCAAAAATTCTGGAAGCTGAAGTCCAAAACATCTAGAGGATCTTGTTTGGGAGCCCCTGCTCTAGCTGGGGATCATGGATTGAGCAGGGGGTAGGATCTGATGGCTCATAGGGACCTTTCTGACACTATGATTCTCTGATTCTATCAAATGGGAGGCCAGACCATGTCTGTTTCACTGGGAAGTGGTGTCTTCCCTGTCCAAGCATGGAAAGTAGCCTGAAGCTTCCCTACTGGAGATTTCTTTGGGAAGCTCCTGGGGAGGAGCTATGAAACCTTATTTGCACCATTTTCAGTATTCAGTCATTGTCACAATGAAACAGAAGGAGACATTCCAATTAAAAAATGGTTACTAAACCATAGCAGGAGAGGTGATAATTAGTGGATTATTTGTAGCCTTGGATAAATTGAATTTTTAACTATTCTACAGCAGAAAAACATCAGGAGAGCTATGATGTTATAGGGTAAGGCTGAGGCAAAGGTGGGAATAATGAATCACAATTACAATGTAACATTGATATGTGATAAGTAAAGAGATCTGATGGTAGAGAACAGAGCTGCCTTGAGGTGCTTCCTAAACCAGCCTAGGACACTTCCATGCAATGGAAGACATTGTTGTGTTGTCAATATTGATGACAGGTTCAACTCTCAGTCCAGTCAGTGTCTGTACATGGAAAACAGGAGAGCAATAATGACTTTTGCCTCAGGCAGCAAAAATATCAGGGCTGGCCCTAGTATATATGCCTGTTGATATTAATATTTATCTTAATGCCAACATAGATATCTAAACTAAATGACAAATGGTTACCAGTGGTCAAATAAATGTAGTCATAGGCTGCTGCCACACTGCAAAATTAATGCAGTTTGACATCACTGTGCATGACTCCATCCTAGGGAATCTTTGTGTAGTTTGTGGCACCAGAACTCAGACAGAGAAGGCTAAATGTCTCACAAAACTTCAGATCCCAGAATTCCATAGCACTGAGCCATGAAAGTTAAAGTGGTGTCAAACTGCATTAATTCTGCAGTGCAGATACAGCTGTAGAGGATGGCGAAACAGAATGTTTAAGCTGAACTGTAGACGTTACCCTTCTGTTGCAAATGAGTAGTCCAAGAAGTTGAGATGAACTGCATTGCAGCTTGTTGGATAGACTCAGGGGCGGTCATTCTAATTAAGCTTTCCCCATGCACTGCTGGAGCCATGCCAGTTGAGTACTCCCTTCTCAGTTCCCATTCCACAAAATTGACTTTAATGTATTTTGAGTGCCATGCAGGTGTTCAGGAAAGTAGTACTTAGAACACAGAAAGAGCCAGGGAGAAAAGGCAGAGAGATTCCAGAGAGAAATGACATTATGCCACAACCTTGTTTAGCCTCTCATCCAGAGCTTGAAAAATTTACTTTTTTAGTACAGTTCCCCAAGCCATAGCATGGCCCCTGTCTGAGAGGTTCTTCTAGAAGTTATATTTTTTTTAAAAAAAATGAACTATTCCAAAGCTCTGCTTAGAAGGTATCATAAATATTTGGGAAGAAGACATACAAGGAAAGTATGATGGCTTCTTTAGCATTTCCATGCCTGATGCAGTTGGTACATTACATACAAAACTTTTTTTTTTAAGGAGGGGGGATTTCATAATGTCATGTTCAAGCATGCATGGTTAAAAATTCATTGAGATTCTTTCTTGCGGTCACCAAAATTCTAACCGCACATCATTTCCTGTGTAAATATTGGCTCAAGAGCAAAATTCTGTTCTGCCCACAGAATTAACTTATTGTTTGCAATTGTAACAAGTGCCAATGTGGGCACAGCAAACTGGCAAAAAACTATATAAAAATTTATCCCTAGAGGCATTGCTGCAATTTTCTTAGGGTCTTCCCAGATTAAGAATTTACCATGACAGTTATGCAACTGCTGTTCAGTTATTGCTGTGTAGGATCTAGCTAACTTTCCTCCACAGTGATGCTGTACTCCCTTAAATTCATCACTACCTGAATTTCTGGCTATAGACTTGGGATTTGTACTGCCTATACCAGGTTAGGAATAGATCTTGGAACAGATTTTTAAAATTAATTAATTATTTTAGTACAATCCCTAGCCAGTATGGCCAATAGAAACATTTCCTACTAGATCAGACTTGCAAATGTGAAGGCCCAGGGAACAAAATGGGACTCCCACTCCACAATACAAATAGACAGAAAGGTGCTTTTTTTTCTTCACTTTTTCCAGACTGGTAATCTAAGCGAGGTCTATCTGATAGCCAAAAATGTATTATTTTTGTCCATAAAGGCTCTGTTTGACCCATGTGCTAATAGCCATATGTAGATCTATTCCCAATTCCCTTTGTCTAATCTAATCTATGTAATGATCTTTGCCATTCTCAACAGAATTAACAATGCAATGCATATTGAAACACCCCACTAAATTAAACAGGACTTACTCCCAGGAAGGTACACTTAGAAGTTCCATCTTCATTTGCCACAAATAGGAAGAAATTTTATGGAGACCCAAACCCCCATGTTTACACTTTTGGAAACCTTCTACCTTCCTCCAGTTGGCAAATCTTTGACTGGGCCAAAACAAGAAAAAATATTCAATTAAAGAAATAAGAAAGACAGCATGGAACACATGGAAACACATCCAGAGAAGCCTCTGTTCAATGCAGATTTTTAAAAATGGTTTTCATATAAGAGTCGTAATGTTTTCTTATTGTTTTATATCATTTAATGTAATGTAATGATGCCTTTTGAGTTGAAAGGCAGGAAAAAATGATAACTAGTAATGATAATAGAGTAAGAGAAAGAAACACAGGAATATAATTTTGATATAGAATTCTCTGATTTGTGCTGCACTCTCTATAAAATCTTTGATTCCTGCATTGTGGCTTCTGTTTCCTAGATTTCTTTTACCAAGCCTTTTCACTTGTTCTCAGCTGCTTTCTTCATCTGTGCATCTTCTCTTTTCAAAATATAGTTGTGGCTCCAGAGATGCACTGAGAAAATGCAATGAAATAGGAGATCCCTTTCTGCTGAACTAAACCCTATATGACAGTATGTCATGTACTGTAAATACATCTGCATTTTGCAGACCAGAAGGAAAGCATTTGACAATAAACAGAACAAGATAAGATTTCTGAAATGCAATATTTATCTTGAGTGATTCAGCTTTTAAGCACTGCCAAGTTTGCATTTTAAAAACGAGCTCAAGTCAAGTTTATAACTTCTTTTTGCCCAGCCATTCTAAAACTGAGTTTTACAGTTTGGTTAATAATATTTTGATACTGTTGTGGGCTGTGGCTAGATTTGGGCATCTGGATAAGCTGTGATTTATTGCAATGGGCAAGATGACAGGGATGTGGCTGGGGGGAGAAAAATGAAGACATTCTCTCCAAATAAGAATTCTGCCCCTCCCCAGAGGAAATATCCCCTCAGTCCCAGTACTGCAGAGTGTGATTCTAGTATGTTAGTATTGCAGAGAGTGAGTCATTGAAAACTCATAACTTTCAGAACTCTTTCAGAACTCTTTCATTTGCTGTGTTCCTTGATAATGTTGTCCACTCTTTTTCTTTGGGTGCCTAAACTATATTTCTAAATGCTCAAAAACAAACAAAAAACAAACAGCTTCATTTATATACCGCTTCATACCCTTAAGGAGTGTCTAAGCGGTTTACAATTGTAAGCTATTTGCCCCCCAACAATCTGGGTACTCATTTTAGCGACCTCGGAAGGATGCAAGCCTGAGTCAAGCTTCAGCCCTTTGCTGGTCTTGAACTCGCCACCTTATGGTTTTGAGTGAGTGGCTGCAGTACAGGCATTTAACCACTGCGCCACCAGGGCTGTGTTTTTAATTCATTGTAATGCTCAAAATTTGGGGACTAAAGGAAATTGTGGTGATGGGGATAGCCTAAAGGCACCAGATTCTGCCTGATATTGGAAGCTGAGCAGGGTCAGCCCTGGATAGTATTTGAATGGGAGACCCTCAATGAATACCAGGTGATATAGGCTATATTTCAGAGGAAGGAACTGACAACACCTCCTCTGAGTATTCCTTGCCCTAAGAAAACTGGTGCCTTGGTGGCACAGTAGTTAAATGCAAGTACTGCAGCCACAAGGTTGTGAGTTCAATCTCAGGGCTCCAAGGTTGACCCAGCCTTCCATCCTTTCATAGGTTGATAAAATAAGTACCCAGCTTGTTGGGGACAATTGGTTTACAGATTCTAGACCTCTTAGAAGAGTGCTGAGCTCACTGATAAGAGGTATAGAAATGTAAATGCTATCACTATTGCTGTAAAATTATGAAATTTATGGAGTGATCATACTGTATGTTGACAGGCAACATGAAGGCAGATACACAAACACACACATAATTCTCATGTGGGAAGAACAACATCCTTCATTTTGCCCCTTGTAGTTACACTTTTGGGTGACACTCTTCTTCCCTGCTGATGTCGCCTGCTCTCTCCAGTCCCTACAGTCACAAGTAAATTGAAAACTTCCATTTCCCAAGTTTAATCATAACAAGATGTGGGCAGTCTCAGGTCTATAGCCAGACATGCTGGTGGTTAGGAATCTAAGGAAGTCTGGAATGAATACAAGACAGCAAAATAGGTAGCTTAATGTATTTACAGTTAATTGATTTATTATAGCTCCTTTAGTAGTTGAGTACTGCCCACATACCTTGCTTTCGTGAAGGAGCTACAGATAGTTTAACCTTTCATCCACATTTAAAACCAGTGGTAAGCAAAGTTTTTTTTATCCTGCAATCCCTCAGAACACAATTTTTTTCTGTCAAAAAGGGGTGAGCAACTGCATCACCAGGAAGCCTCTGATGAGCCACCTTATAAATAGGTTGTATGGCTTCCATGCACAGCTTTCTTCAAAACCAGACTATAAGTCAACCTCATGTATAAGTCAAGGGCAAATTTTGGGACCAAAATTAAGGATTTTGATATGACCCATGGATAAATCAAGTGTAAAATTTAGGGGCATGTAGCAAAAGATTTAAAGGATGAAGCAAAGCAAAACAATGTCAAAGAACTTACAGAATTCCAGCAGACATAACTCTTTGTGCTCACTCTTAATGCTGGATGGACGATTGCCTTTTACCAGAGGGTGGTCCCTTCTTTTAAATAAGAATTCAGTACTTACTTGGACTCATAGATATGTCGACTCAGGTTTTTTTGTGCCAAGTTTTGAATAAAATGTCTAGACTTATACATTATATACAGTATATGCCTACTTAGAGGTAAAATGGAGTGGAGGGTGAGGGCATTGCCCTCCAAAAGAAGAATACTGCCCCCCAAATTAAATGACCTTCAAATTTCCAGAATTGTAGTAACTAAAACATTCAGTTAAGCATTTAGAAAAAGGCTGCATCTACACTGCAGTTTGACACCACTTTAACTGCCATGGTTCAATTCTATGCCATGCTAGAATCTGCAGTTTTGTGAGCTATTAAGCTTTCTCTGTGAGAGAGCTCTGGTGTCACAATAAACTACAGATCCCAGGATTCCATAAGATGGAGCCATGGCAGTTAAAGCCATGTCAAATGGCATTAATTCTTCAGGTTGGCTGCAGCCATAGTTTAGGCATCAAAGGGAAAGTTATCAGGGGACAGCAAACACATTAAATATAAAGGCTTTAGGTGTGAATTATTTTCTCCATTTCACTCTCAGCAATGCTCAAAAGTTTGGCTCTGTGTGTGTGTTTGTGCTTTTAAGTTGCCATCTGATTAAATGAATCCATTAATTTCATAGTTTTCTGACTAGAAAAAAATTAGTTGGGGAACAGAATTCTAATTTGGAGAGGCAATGCCTTAATTTGCCCCCCACCCAATGGCTACTCCCTTGCAGTCACACCAGATTTTTTGGTAGTCTTTGCAGCCTCTGGAAGATGCTGGCTCAAAGCTTTGTCTCCAAACCACCAAAGTTGCTTATCCCAGAATCCCCCAGTCAACAAACTACAATTTCCAGGTTTCCTTAGCACTGAAACAGGGCAGTTAAAGCGATCTTGAACTGATGTATTTTTTCAGTGTATTTTGGACCTATGTGAGTGACTTCAAGTCACTTTTCAGCTTATGGCAACCCCATGAATTTCATAAGGTTTTCTTAGGCAAGCAATACTCAGCTTTGCCAGTTGCTTCCTCTGAAATATAGCCTATAGCACCTGGTATTTGTTGGTGGTTTCCCATACAAGTATTAACTAGGGCTGACCCTGCTCAGCTTCCAAGATCAGACACATCTGGTGCCTTTAGGATATTTGGACGCTCAAGGATGACTGCCTGTACACTAATATTGCAGTGGTGATAAGTTTAATGCTGATGAAAGTTTTCAAGCTGTCAGTCTCACATGGTGATTTTTACATTTTATTTTATTTTATTTTGCTTTTAACTCTCACCAGTTTTCTCAATAGTCCTGTAGGTTCAGCATCTCTCTGATTAAAACAGTTCTTCAGTGGTTCCGGAATATTTATTTATTTATCTTGTGCTGCCAATCCCTGAATTTGTTTCTCATTGATTCAACTCCTGGGGGTGGGCTGCCCTTGTACAAAACCATGACTGCACATGGACCTGCTGATAAATGTGTCAGAGCATTTTCAGTGTTTATTTACGAGCATGAGTAATTCCTGCAAGAAGAATGCAACAGAGTACTATCTTAAAAAGCCAGGCAAACTGGGGACAAAATCATTTTCTTTATAGTTCCAGAGATAGAATATAACACTTGTATTTTTCCCTTGATAAGTTTTTAACTTCCACAGTAAAATCCTCTCTAATTCATTTCCTATAGGATGAGAAACCCATGCATTGCATCTGAAAGGGCTGGAATTGCATTAATCTTACACTGTTAACAATATTTTAATGCACTACATAAGTTGATGTTTGTTCGCTCTCTTTTTAAGCTCACAGCGCTGTGGGTTTTTGTTTTTTTTAACGAAGGTCACATTGTATATATTTGAACTCCAAATAAAGTTGTTTATTGGCCAGTTTCACTCTATTCACAGTACACCTTGAGTCAAGAAAATGTTTTTGCTTCAGGGCTTATATTTTTATTTTAATATATATTCAGTAAAGAACTGGCTTGTTCCTAGGGCATATGTAACTTTAGCAGAATGGATCATATAAAGACAAAATATTGGATGTTAAGGGGCCTATATATTCCTTGTAATTAAGCATTTTTCCTTCCACAACAGGATTTTCTCAGAGACATGCCTTCAGCACTCAGACTTGCAAATTAAGCTTAGTTTTATCTTCCAATGATCAGTCACAAAACAAAACTTGCTAAATGCAATATATGTAGGTGAAGAAAATATCAAAGAAAGTGCATTTACCACTTGCGGAATCACCTGGGCAAAATGTGACAATATATCATTTAGTTTCACTCTTCAGTGTCTATGTAACTGCCATTATCTATGGTGGAACTTGGTTACTTTCATGTAGATGCTCTCTAGTATTATTACACTACAATTCCCATCAACCCAGTCACTACACTACAGTCAGGGATTATAGGAATTATAGGACCACAGTATCTGGAGGGCCACAGCCTCATTCCTGTGCTAGGCAGTATGTTTGAAAATTGTTTTCATTAAGAGTCCTTCCATATTTTGCTATGATTGAAAGAATTAGTTGCTTGTCTGCAAGGCTGTATTTTGTTGTAGATCATAATGTGATGTCTGAGTTAATATTTTGAGGAAATAGCTAGAGAGAATCTAACACTGGTAATGCACTCTATTACAACAATATCCCAAAGGAATGAAAACAAGAGTCTGTAATAGACAAAATTAGCCATAATATATAAATAACCACATTGTAGGGATACTAGCAAACACATTCTACAAAATGCCATGGAAAGCTGCATATTCCAAACAGATATATGGTTGAAATAAAGCAAACTATAGTCATATAATATGTCAGCAATACTGAAAACACAGGATTAAGATTTTCTGTGTTTATGTGTTTGTTAGTATCACTACAATGCTGTTATTTAGATTATATTATGGTTAATTTTGTCTATTACCGAGTCTTGTTTTCATTCCTTTGGGATCTCGTAATAGAGTATATTACCAGTGTTAGATTCTCCTTAGCTATTTCCTCTGTGTTTTCTGTGAAATCTTCCTGTTATGTTTTTGAGCTCATATTGTAATTAATACCTGATAGAAAACAATAGCTGTTAATTAATATGTTCTTTCAGATCTTTTATTGTGACAGGCATCTTGCTTAGGGCAGGATATGGGCAAAGGCAACTTATCTCTCACCCAGGGTGCATCTACACTGTAGAAATAATGCAGTCTGACATCACTTTAGGGGCTGTAGTGCTTTCCTAAGGAATCCTGGGATCTGTACTTTAATTTTATCCTACCCTACCAAAGAGTGCCAGTGCCCAAGAAAATTACAAGGATTCTGTAGGATGGAGCCATGGCAGTTAAAGTGGTGTCAAACTGCATTATTTCTACAGTGTAGATGCACCCCAGACATGCTCCATTCAGAAGACACCACCACTTTGGAAGTATTCCTGGGCACAGTACTTGGAGAAGATTCTGGGAACTCTTGTCTAAATATGTAATTCTTTCAAGCTCTGATAACATTCAAGGATGGAGAGAGACAAAGACAAAGGATTCCATGATTGTGCTATTCAAACACCCAACAGTTTCAGTCTGTTTCTTGAATTCTGAACCATCAGGCAGTTTCATAGGAAGTGATTCTTACATCTGTTTTGAGGATAGGCATGTTGAGGTAATCTATAGATTACAGTTACTCAACTTCTGGCCCAAGACCACCTAGAAAGTCAGGGGGCCCACTCTGTTATAGAATCTAGGCATACTGGCTTTTGCTTTTGTGATTTAATTTCAGGATCATACTTAGTTATCTGAAGACATTCTTTTGCTACACTTAACATTATTTCATGGTTTCTCGTAGCTCATGTGGGGTTTGGGAGACCTGTAAGAGAGCTGGCCACTCACAGAGACGCACACAAACCGAGTCAAATTGTTAACAGATGCAGTAATATAACAGTTTGGACACAGTGGTGCTTGCAAAATGAAGGGTAACTATGAAAGTGGAGAGCTTATTGTCTTTTATATGAAACCCATCAAAGCAGCTATTAACGTGTGTATATTTTTAACCATGCCAGAAAAAGCTCCAATATGCAGAAAGTTTTAACATTCCTTAACCTATGGTTTAACATATAGCTAGCTTAGCTTTTTGCTCCAAAATCTCTCCAGGCCAAAATTGTACTTCATCTTCCGACATTTCTCTCATGTTTTTTTCTATCCTATAATTCACTAACCACGTAAGGTTATAAGAGTTCAGCTCCTGGGAGATTAATTGAAGGTTATAGGCCTCTCATTTGCAGGAATGGGAGCCATTTTAATTTGAGGGCTCTCTCTACTTGCTAGTGCAACACCCACGGTTTACACTAAAGTGCATTTTGTAATGGGTGTATGACAAACCGATTACATAAAGCCATTCCACCAGTTGTAGCAAAGAACTCAGAAATAACTAAAAGGATAACATTTCTGATGAAGGCTGTATTTCATGCATGTTTACTTACATGTATGCTTGCAAACTTTTACCTCCTGGGTGTGAGGGTTGTTCTCTAAAGCAACTCTGCTAACTGAGGCCCTCCCCTTGTATTGTACTGTAGTTCTCACCCTCCACAACCAACATGACCATTATAACCCAACACATCTCAAGGAAACTGCATTGGGCATGGGCTGTGCTAAGTCATAATAATGACCCCAGTCTAAAAGCAAATCAGATTAGTATCATATTGAAACCCTTTACTTCTGTCCAGGTACACTTTTGCCCTGCAAGGGGCAAAGACTGTTTACTTTTTACCTTTGCCTTTTGAGAGCCCCTTGGCATACCAGGCATACCTTGGAGTAAACTCTATTGGTGATTCCCTCTGGAATCAGAAAATTCAGCCAAAGTGTCAGATATCCAGAAATGTATAGCTCCCGATGATGGTGGTATCTCCAAATCTAGGGAGCTAAGGCAGAAAGGGACCCTACTTTTCCCCAGGAAGTGGTGGACACTGAAGACATCTTACCATCCTTTGTAGATGGTTGAAGAGACAAGGAGAGATTACACTGGCTGTTAAATAGAAGACACTGAGAAATTAGGCACCTGGTGTTTTAAGACAGCTATCTATAAATTTCCAATCATCACCCTGACATTTCTGTTGCTTGCAACTGTTTTATCTAGGGTGACTGACAGTACTTTCCATCATGTTTTCTTAACCCTGGACTAGCTATGATCTGATGACTCTGTTTACTCCTTGTTGGCTTCATGTATTGGGATTACTGATTTACTGTAAAAACTTCTGGACCAGCTGATGACCACTCTCTTGCTTCCCCCTTTATCTTGTTTAGATAACCTGTGACTGGATTAACTAACTGAGAGCTCTTGCTTCCTGGGGCCACATGCTGGTGGGTCAACACCAAAGGGACTATTTTTAATCTGAATAAACAGGCTCAGCTGGAACCCTCCAGAAATATGTGCCCAGAATTTTACCAATGAGGCCTGGCATAAGTAGAATTGCTATCAGTGAGGCCTGGTCCTAAATCTCCAGAAAGGAGGAAAAGACTGTGTGTAAATCTCTAGCTCAGCTGTTAAAGCAACAGCTTGCTATGACTTGCAAGGGTTAATTATTTGTTTGCTACAACATGCAAAGGCCCTCCAGAAGGTCTATGTATTTACCTTCCTCCTTTCCTCTCACTTGTTGTAGTGCCAGGGCTCGCCCTCTGCTCTGCTCTACAGCCACCTTCTGACTAGAAGCAAGTAGGCTACATTAAGTGTTCCTTGTTCTATCTCCCTGAGAAGGAATAATTGCTTAATTTTGCCTTGCTTTTGGAACCAGTTATTTAGCTTTTCTTTTTTAATTTCCAAATGGAAAATATGTTCTCTTTACCCGCATGACAAGCTGTGAGCAACTGTGGTTGCTATTTAATGCATAATGCTTAATGACACCAACAAGGGCTGTCTCTATGTCAGGTAGAAACCTTAGGGCCTGAGACAATCCTGAACTACCAGCCCTGTATATGCCTTCAAATCACCTGTTGACTTTTGGCAACCCCATGAATTTCATAGGGTTTTCTTGGGCAAGGAATACTCAGAAGTGGTTTTACCAGTTCCTTCCTATGAAGTAGCCTACAGCATCTGACAATAGTTGGCAATCTCCCATCCAAATACTAACCATAACTGACCCTGCTTAGCTTCCAATATCAGATGGGATCTTTTGGCTTTAGGGTATTTAGGCCTCTACTTCCAACCCTAGGCACATGGTATTTTTCTGCCTACATCCAAAAGCTAATAGTAAATCAATACTGTCAATTGTGTATCACTTCCATCTTTCCTGAGGGCAGGAAATTGGTTTAAGAGATAAGGGCCCCTTTGACTCTACACAATGATGCTACCTTAACTGCCAGGGTTTCATCTTATAGAATTCTGGGATCTGCAATGTTAAGAGAGAGGTAAGGCAGGTAAGTCGGAGAGCTTGGCTGCTTCACCAAGCTACAAGCTCTATCATTCCATAGGATGGAATATGGCAGTTAAAGTGGAATCATAGTGCTATAATTGTGAATTGTGAAAGGATCCCAGAGTTTAAAGAAGCTACCTATTTTTTTAAAATAAAAAATCCCAGAATTTCCAAGCCACAAGCTACTTTCTCAAACTTTGAAGCATGCCATATGGTGCACAAAGTTCTGTCCTCTAACAGGTGATGACAACTGTGAGACTCAAGAAGATCAGAGAGGAGACTGCCATTGCTACCGTCACCCCACCCCCAGCATCAGCTGCCTGAGGCAGTTGCTTCACTAACATTTCCTGTTAGAAAAGTTTCCTGTTTCCTAGACAACTGCAAAATACTACCATGTTGGAAATTTGAAAATGGGAACGTGAAATACAAAGCAGACTTGCTCAAGGCAAAGGAATGAATCACTTCATAACCAGGCTTGGTCTTTGGGAGTGCCTGGCTCCAAGCCCCAAGATCATGTATAGAGTTAAAGGGATGGAATAAACACTTCCTTTGGGGTATGAATCAAACAAGCAACAAAGGAACTCTGTCACTATATCATATGTTATGATTATTAGGATTGAAATGGGTGGGGAAAAACCCCAAGACAGGGTCTATGCATTAGCAGGTGCATGATAGCTACAAATTTACAGAGGAAAGGTTTTGCAGCAAGAAAACCTAGTGGTGACATAGGCCAGAATGCCGTTGGTGATATATATGTGCATAACCTGTATGCGTATATGCTTTCTCAAATGTCATGAAGGGGCTGTTCAGTGCCTGCAGAAGTGAGTTGATGTTGCTCTTTTGGATCTTCAGTGTGTCACTGACATCTGGAAGGACAACCTCAGCAAACTGCTGAGTTCTTCCTCCATCTAATGGTCATGGTAGTGTGCACCAATGCTTAGAATCTGTGTTTCATGGAAGAAGGAAGGACATGGAATTACATGGCCAGAGCCAACATGAGATAGGATTCAGACCATAGGGTATAGCGCACACCTATCTTAACAACTGTGAAAGCAGAGACCAGAGCTGATGTTTTCTTGTTGTTGTTGTGTGCCTTCCAGTCGTTTCTGACTTATGATGACCTTTAGATGAACCTATCATAGGGCTGTCTTGGCAAGAGGTGTTCAGAGGAAGTTTGTCATTCCCTTCCCCTGAGGCTGAGAGCATGTGACTTGTCCAACGTCACCCAGTGGATTTCATGGCCATGCTGAGAATTGAACCCTTGTCTCTAGAGCCCTAGTCCAACCACTATGCCTTGCTGGATATATTCATATAGCTCTATATTATTACAGCCATCTCCCAACTGGTGACCTTTGTGCTGTGCTGGGTTACACGTCCCACCATCCCCATCCAATGCAGCTTGAGGGCATCAGGTTGGGGAAAGTTGGCTTGGTCTCTTTTTTGGTATTTCCATAGTTGGCCCACTAATTCTGTTTGCCACAAACTGCAAAAGGAGCAGCCTCTGACCATTAAGAAGTCCACTAAACATCCAAAGCTTAGACCAAAATCTGGTATGCCAAGGGGTTTTCAAAAGGCAACATGAAAGATTCCTTATATGTAGAACTGTGCAACCCTATAAAAAGTAAACAGTCTTTGCCCCTTGCAGGGCTGTGACATGTCAAAACAGGTGAACAAGTCAGAAGAGTGGGCTGTAGACTGAAGAATAGTCATGAAATTAACACATCACATCCTGAACTAAACAAGAAGGGACTTCAAAGGACAGGTATTGCTACAGAAACAAATCACCTCAGGTTTCACAGGCAGGATCTGGAGCCACCTCATGTGCATGAAACATGTGTAACATAGATGACAACAGAAGTAGGTGTGTGCATGGGAAGACTAAAAGCAATGACTTCAACAAAGGGAAAGTTGCCTTCTCTGGATCTGCCTCAACCTGTCTTGCTCTGCTCTTGAGAAAGAAATGAATGGGCCAGGGCCTCCGGTTTTGGCACAAGGTAAAACACAAGTCAAGGAGACAGAGCACAGAGATGGCTTGAATCCAACCTCACATCATTCTTGCCCGGCTAGAATGGGAAACTGCTCCCCCCCCCCCCCCCCACATACACCTTGACATGCACTGGTCTTTAGCTGCCAAGTAGATGTGCAAACACCAGTAATTATATTTATATAGACATACTAAACCGTTACCCAGTTGTGCACCACTGTGCCAGCCATTCATGAGATGTAGGAAGGCATCTATGGATATTGTTCTACTTACAGTGTAAAGTATGAATGGAAACTATTCATCCCTCCAGATATTGTTGCACTGGAGATCCCAGCAGCCCTAGCTGAGTGATAAATACTGGAAATGGCAGTCCAGCAACCCTTGGAAGAATGCATGATTCTTGCCTCTAGTCTAAAGATCATACCCTCCCACTGTCCTCATTTGGCAATGACAATCCTGAGTAATCCTCTGTGGTCCTGATTGTCCACCTGTTTTTAAAATGTCTCACTTTCTCCCTCCTTCTCCCATTTCCCCCCTTTGTCTTTCCTTCAGTTGCTGCAAACTGAGTTCAAATTGCAAAAATAGTGTGCATTCAGTTAACTTTGTGGGCAGGAATGAAGAGGAAATTATGGAATCTTGCCCTTCACAATAGGCTTAGGCAAAAGCAAACTGTTGCAGCCTTTCCTAGTTTCTGTGTTCCTCCTCATTGACAATTTTTGCCATCTTGACTACACTCTGATGTTGCTGACTACATGTGTCCTGGTTTTCATCTGTATAATGTCAGGAGGTATGAAAGATTTGGTCTGGCTTTAAAGGGATATTTCATGGTTCAAGGCCAATTTTAACATATTGATTTGGATGCAGACTTACAAGTCTGGTAGGGATGTAATAAGGCGAAGAGAACCCATTTTTAATTCTTCTGCCATGGTCACTCAATGCTAAGGAATCCTGGGGTTTGTAGTTTCATTGTGGCACCAGAGCTCTCTGACAGAGAAGGCTAAATATCCCACAAAACCACAAATCCAGGAATTCAGTAGCATTGAGCTATGGTAGTCAAATTGATATCAACCTGAATTATTTTTGCAATGCGGATGCAGCCCTAGACAAGAAAGACAGTGCTCAAAGTGATTGGGGTATTCTGGTAACTTTTTCAAGCTCCTCTTTTCCCTCATTTGGAATCAAACAACCCTACTTTCTTGCAATAAAGATCTTAATAAGCCATTCCTTATGGTGGCTAAGTCCTCAATAAAATCTAACTTGAAAACCCTGAGGCAGCCTTCTAAACATAACATTTGGGAAACTATGACTATATATATATATTCACTCCACAAGTATAGCAAGCTAGGTATCCTGACTTTTAAAAAAAGATACATCATGCTTTCTATTGTTGTCCTATGTGAAAGCATTTCAAGCTCATGACCACATTCTAATAAAATACAGATGCTCTTCTCTGACTATGATTTGATTTACATAATTATTTATACATCTCTTAACTAGTGATCCTTTCCTCGGGCTGTTGTCCCTCAGGCCCACCCAAAATAAACCAAAGACTATAATTGGCAAGTGTAACTTCTTTATTCATTTATTTACTTTCTTCTTCATTTGCACTGCTGTGAAGTGTTGTTCCTTTTTCTTACCAGCACGAGTTTCACAACTTGGCAGAACAGCTACTCAGATATAGCTCAGGTATGAGTATTAGATATTAGATACAGAAAGTATTAGATACATAGCTATATCTGAGTGCCTTTATAATAGCCAGCAGACAGATGCCACCATACTTCTAGCAGAAAATGTCACACAGACCTAGAACAACTACTAAGGAAGATCATGGAAGAAATTTTAAAGGCAGGCTTACCATTGAACATGAAGAAAACAACAATAATGTCCATGGTCAATCTACACAAATTTAACTTAGACAATGAGCAAATAGAAATAGTAAAGGAGTTCTCATACCTGGGATCAAACTTTGATCAGTATAGGGACTACAGCTAATAAATCAGAAGAAGATTAAGAATGGGGAGGACAGCTTTGAAGGAACTAGAGAAGATCCTAAAGAGCAAAGATATACAACTGAGCACAAAAGTTAGAATCGTACAAGCCACTGTATTCCCTGTTACCATGTACGGATGCGAGACCTGGACAGTTAAGAAAGCGGATAGGAAGAAAATCAATTCATTTCAAATGTGGTGTCAGAAAAGAGTGCTGAGGATTCCATGAGCAACCAAAAAGACAAACAAATGGGTCCTAGAACAGATCAAGCTGGAAATCTCCCTGGAAGCCAAGATGATTAAATTGAGGTTGTTGTACTTTGGTCATATCATGAGAAGACATGATTTATTGGAAAATACAACAATGCTAGGAAAAGTGGAGAGATGTAGAAAGAGAGGAAGGCCGCATGTTAGATGGATGGACTCTATTAAGGAGGTCATAGGTGTGAGTTTACAGAAACTAAGCAGAGTAGTGGAGGCTAGTCTTGGAGATGGATCATCCACAGCATTGCCATGAGTCAAGATCGACTTGAGGGTGGTTAACAACAACAGCAAAAGAGCCAGTGTGGTGCGGTGGTTTTAGTGTTGTACTACAACTCTGGAGACCAGGGTTTGAATTCCTGCTTGGCCATAGAAACCCAATTGGATACTTTGGGTAAGTCATACACTCTCATCCTCAAAAAAAGGCAAAGGCAAACCCCCTCTGAACAACTCCTGCCAAGACAGTTTTGTCTTACCATTGCCATAAGTTGGAAACAACTTGAGGGTGCACAAGAACAATTAGATACATAATTCCCATGTTAATATGAAAGTGCAGACTACTTTCTCACTCTGTTGCAAGTGAAAATATTTATTTATTTATTTATTTGGAGTATTTATAGCTTGCCCTTTAGACAACAAGACTCCCAAAACAGCTTAAAATTTGCTAATTTTACAGTTCCCTGCCCTCAGGTTTACAATCCAAATGAGACAAGACACACACACAAAGAAAGGAAAATGGCAATGGGAAGAGGGATTAAAACCAGCAAATATTGCTGGTTCTTCTTTCTGTCCCAGGCCACAGCAGTGACATTTGGGATGGAGGGAGAGCCTTTCACATAGGCATGATGGACCCAGGCATGATGGAGCTGTGATTCTCATGCTATAGAGCATTTATAGAGAAACATTTTGCAACATGCTTTACTAAAATATGATAGAATCACCAAGGACCTGATAAAAATATATACGGAGACTTGAACTAGCTTGTCAATTGGCTGTCCCTGTAATAACTCAGTTAACACATGAACATTTAAAATCTCACAGATTAAATTTCAAGGATGGACAAACTTCCAGTGCCACTCCAATCCCTACCTGAGAGCCAAACAGCCAATAGGATTAATCCCAGACATGAAAAGAAATAACAACAACAACAACACAAACACACACACATGGATTTACTCAATGGGGAGTCAGGTATTTTCTACATCTGCTCAGAGGCAATCTTTTTCATTAGTCAGTGCAGGACTGAACTTTGATATTCAAAGCAGGTTTGGGTTTTTGTAAGCTTCTGTGACCCACATTAATCCTAACACTGTCATTTACTCAGAGGAGAAAGTAATAATATTAATTCAGAAAATTAATGCACAAAAGTATATCAATGTGTTCTTTGCTATTATGCCATTGTAGAAGCGATTAGCCTGCTGGAGAAAAGTCTTCTGTAAACACTTCTTGACAAGTGGGATCTTATTTTGTTTGGCTTTCCCCTCCCTGCAAA
The DNA here is from genome assembly GCA_034509955.1 of Urosaurus nigricauda. NCBI lineage: Eukaryota > Metazoa > Chordata > Lepidosauria > Squamata > Phrynosomatidae > Urosaurus > Urosaurus nigricauda. The sequence goes on from JAOEGL010000006.1 coordinate 110,171,371, forward strand.
TTGTTCCCTGCTTGAAACACCATTGCTGCACCAGAAAATGCAGAAGGCAAGATCAACGTGTACAAAATAGTAACCGAATCACAGACACCATATGGAATGCCAAATGTTCATTTTTACTGAAGCAGCTGAAATTGGGAATTCAACACCAGGGGAGGTGGGATGGGAAAGAAGAATTATTTGAGAGGTGAAGTTTATTGTTTGCTGGTGTCACTGCAAGCAGCTGTCACCTGTCAGCCTTTGCTCCCACATTCCTGACTCTAGGCATATAGGCAGCTACTCACTTCCTTGCCCCTTGATGGCCTCTGCTTTTTGTTCACCTCTCCCCCCTAACAATTCTGGGATGCCTTCTGGGGGGCACCTTTTAAACTCAACCAGGAAGTGGCAGCAGCCAGTGCTGCTACTCAGCTGTGGCATTGGATAGTGCTGGTCTGGATGGTGCTGGTTGCTCTTCCATTATCCACAGCAATCTGTGACAGGTTTACACAAAAAGTAAGGCCTGAAGCAGATGGGAGAAATAAAGTGCTTTCTGGGAATTTGGGTGGTGGTGGTGGTGGTGTTCAAATGGTGCATGTCCCCAAAGCAGCCAGAAGCTGCTCTGGGATTGGCTAATGTGATCCAAAGCTAGCCCGTAAGGGAGCAGCAAAAAGCTGTTCCTGCCGGCAGCCCATTTGGGAACATGGCAGCAGCCAGCTTTGGGACTGTGGTGTCCAGAGTGATCATGGCTGGAGCAGCTGCAGATCACTCCATTTGGCGTGTCTGCTTCATCTCTTAGTAAGCCATAGTTTTGTTATTACAGTCTATGTATATCCATGTATTCAACCACCAACTGCTTAAAAATATTTTTAAAAGATATAAATTCCAGAAAGCAAACCTTGATTTTGCTATTGAGGAGCCTTGAGGAGAGTCAGAAAAGAAATAAAATTTATTATTATTCTCATCATCATCATCATCATCGTTGTTGTTGTTGTTGTTGTTGTTATTAATATAATGGACACAATTTCTCTATGCTATTGTGTTTAATGGAACTTTAGAATCCATGAATTTTGTATCCACAAGAGGTCCTGGAACCAACCCCAACAGATACCAAGGGCTCACTATATGTGCTTTCAGCTTACAGCTTACAGCGACCCTATGTTAGATTAATTTAGAGGAGGTTTGCCATTCCTTTCTTCTAAGGCTGAGAGAGTATGGTCCTGTCTGTACTGACCAGGGGAAACCCAGAGTATCCTGGCCCCAGAACTACCCCGATCCTCCCCTGTAACAAAGACCCTGCATTCCAATACTAAGTGGCTGATCACTTGTGGGTTCTGCTGAGCCATCCACAGCCACCACAGGTTGCTTTGCTCTGAGGTCAGAATGAAGGACCCAGTGACAATCACATGGGTGCCTCATTTTGACCTCAGAGTAAGTGTCTAGCAGTAGCAAGTGGGTGTCAGAATGGAAGCTCCAGTTCTTTTGGGAAAATCCAGTGCACAGGTTAAGTTTTTTAAATCCATTTTAAGAGAGGCATACCCCAGTTCTGGAACTAAATGGGCTGGATACTGTCTGATCTGTTCACAACAGAACCACGGTTTGAGATGTGCATCGTCTAGTCTCTGAGTGGATGGAGGGAGGCCATTTTATTTGGCCCATGGAGACAGGGTCTATGAATTTCCCAGGTTTTCTATGCCTGAGTAGGATTTGAACCCTGGTCTCTTGGAGTTGCAGTTCAACACTCAAGCCACTACATCAGTTAGTCTGACATCAATACCAGGAAAGATTCTAGAGCAGATCATTAAGCAGAGAGTCTGCGAACATTTAGAAGCCAATGCCATAATCACAAAAAGCCAACACGGGTTTCAGAGAAAGAAGTCATGCCAAACGAACCTGATCTCTTTTTTTGATAAAATTACCAGCTTGGTAGATGAAGGGAATGCTGTGGATATAGTTTACCTCGATTTCAGTAAGGCCTTTGACAAGGTTCCCCATGACATTCTTGCAAACAAGCTTGAAAAATGTGGGATAGACAAGTTAACTGTTACATGGATTTGTAATTGGTTGAGTGGCCGAACTCAAAGGGTGCTCAACAATGGCTCCTTTTCATCCTGGAGAGAAGTGACCAGTGGGGTCCCACAGGGCTCTGTCCTGGGCCCAGTGCTATTCAACATCTTTATTAATGATTTGGATGACAGAATTGGGGGCATACTTATCAAATTTGCAGATGACACTAAACTAGGAGGAGTAGCTAATACCCCAGAGGACAGGATCAAAATTCAAAATGACCTGAATATACTAGAAAGCTGGGCCAATGCTAACAAGATGAAATTCAACACAGAGAAATGTAAGGTTCTGCACTTAGGGAGGAAAAATGAAATGCACAGATATAAAATGGGGGACACCTGGCTGAAAGAGACCACATGTGAAAGGGATCTAGGAGTCCAAGTAGACCATAAACTGAACATGAGTCAACAGTGCGATGCAGCAGCTAAAAAGGCCAATGCAATTTTAGGCTGCATCAATAGAAGTATAGTGTCTAGGTCAAGGGAAGTAATGGTGCCACTCTATTCTGCTTTGGTCAGGCCCCACCTGGAATACTGTGTCCAGTTCTGGGCACCACAATTCAAAAAGGATGTGGAGAAACTGGAGCGGGTCCAAAGGAGGGCAACTAAGATGGTGAAGGGTCTGGAAACCATGCCCTATGAAGAACGCCTTAGGGAACTGGGGATGTTTAGCCTGGAGAAGAGAAGGTTAAGAGGTGATATGATAGCCCTGTTTAAATATTTGAAGGGATGTCATATTGAGGAGGGAGCAAGCTTGTTTTCTGCTGCTGCAGAGATTAGAACGCGGAACAATGGATATAAATTGCAGGAAAAGAGATTCCACCTCAACATTAGGAAGAACTTCCTGACAGTAAGGGCTGTTCGACAGTGGAACACACTCCCTCGGAGCGTAGTGGAGTCTCCATCCTTGGAGGTCTTTAAGCAGAGGATGGATGGCCATCTGTCGGGGATGCTTTGATTTGGAGGTCCTGCATGGCAGGGGGTTGGACTGGATGACCCTTGTGGTCTCTTCCAACTCAATGATTCTATGATTCTATGATTCTATGATTCTATGTTGGCTTAGATAGTTTAGTGCCACAATTATGAGAGCTCTATCTATTTATCTATCTATATCAGAATAATACATTTTTTTGGAGGAATGACTCATGATTTGACATAGCTTAAGGTCAGAGAATGTCTTTATTCAGCCCTGCCAACAATCTTTCTGCCTTGACAATGTGGGCTTTAATTCTGTATATGGGTCTGAAGCTAGAAAATATACTGGTTAAAAGGGTAACAAGTGAACAGTTGTTCACTTAGTAGACTGCCAGGTCTCAGGGCACTTTCTAAAAGAGTTAGGGAATTGCTGTGCTTTCCTGGCTCTCCGTGCATGTAAATAATAATAATAATAATAATAATAATAATAATTTATATCCCGTCCCTCTGGGTGAGCAATCAGGGCGGGGTACAACATATAAAATACAAATACAATTAAAATATAGCAAACCAATCCCTCCTCCTGCCCCTTAAGATTGAATTAAACTGAGATAAGATTTAAAAACAGTAGAATAAAACCATAAAACATTAATGTGACACTCGTTAAAATGAATAGGCGGCCTCGAATGACTAATGTCTCTATGGATAAGGCTGGATGGACAATAGCGGTCATAAATTTAATCATTGTCTGGGAAGGCCATTCCGGAAGAGATGCGTCTTGACGGATCTCTTGAAACCGTCCAAAGTTGTAATAAGGAGCATCTCATCCGGCAGGCCATTCCACATGTAGATAAGGGTACATCGACACTGTAGAAATAGTGAAGTTGGACACCTCTTTAAGTGGTCTAGCTCCATCCTATCCCAAGTTCTGGGACTGTGCTCATGGCTGATTTTCAGATGACTCAGTAACAGCCCTGAAACACAAGTTCCCTTTTGGTTCTGTAAAGTAATTAAAGATCTTCAAGTATTCTAGAGCTGTTTTGCCTACTGCCATTTTAATAGGTATATGTCACAAACTTGTGCTGCAAACTCTATCAACTTTAGATACTTTAAAATGTGGGTTATACATGAGAATATCAACTGATGGCATTCACTGAAAAATAAAAGTGGTTGGGATGGGAATTTCAAGCTTGATTACTGAAACATTTTACTTGTAGGGCTGCTTTTGTATACTTCTTGAAAAAATTGGGTTGGTCCAGAATAATATTTAGAAACCCCAAGGATCTTATGATATCCTCTTTAAAATAATAAACATTAGGGCTTTCTAGATTGGCAAAAAGAAGTGTGTTCATGGCTGCATGAAACTCTAGCCTTTAGATGAGAAAAAGGGAAAGTGTGCCATGAAAACACTTTTTTTTTTTTTTTTTGCGTTTAAAAAACTGTGGAACAGCGCAGCTCCATCTAAAGGCTGTGGTGCAGCTGCTAAGCATTAAGGAAAAGGCAACTTCATGTCACACTTTCCTGCCAATCTAGAAAGCCCAATTGTGACTTAGAGACAAGTTTTAATCACTGTTGTACCCCCAGTCTGAAGTCTCCAGTATTTTCAGCCAGATGGTGCTGAGCAGGTGTTACTGAGAGCATTACTATATGTGATAGCAGGAAATCTGCAATTAGATCTGTTTTTAAAAGGCTTTTGAAACTTTAATGGCAGAAGCTGTGTGTGTGTGTGTGTGTGTGTGGAATCTGATCAGGACCCTGGCCTAGGGAGAATAGGGTTCACCCTCTATTTTATTTAAAGTAGTTCTGTGCCCATGTTTATCAATAATTTCAAAGTGATTTGCACAATTTGAAACAATCAAGCAGCCTTTAAAGTGCAATTAAAAGAGAGTTTAAAATATCTGAGATAGTATGTCATCATAAATTGGAATGATTAGAAGGCACACAACACCAAAAATGTGTTTTTAACAATGTGAATAAATGTAAATGTCATGCCTGGTATCCGAAGGACAACAAAGAAAGTACCAGATTTACCTAGTTGTGCAGTTGTAAATTCAGAAAGTGTTAATCACAACAGAACTCATAGCCATACTACCAAAGTAAATCCAGAAACAATTCAGATTGTTGCATTGAGCCATAACAAAGCAATTCTAGCATTTTTAATCTTCACCAGCAGTGAGTCTTTTGCAAAGCCAATGTGTCATAATCACCCATTCAAGACAAGAGCTTAGAGATATTAGCAGATAAAATGGTCAGCCCCCAGCTCTGTTCAAAACCAGACCACTTCATAATACTTTGCATAATAACAAGTATAGTGCTACAATATACCATTGCTAACAGAAGTCATTTTGACACCCCTCCACTGCCCCCAGCTTCTGTGAGGGAAGCTGAAGCTGGAGTGAGGGTGGTAGATGATGATGTTGTCACAGTTAAATAAAAAGTCCCAGTGGTTCAGACTTGTGATCCACTGTATCACTAGGTGTGCCTTTCTGGTAAGGGTATTCCATTGCTAAGGTGTCATTATCATGCTGTGCAATGCTCTTTTTTCAAATAAGCTGTGGCTGGTGTCTTCTTTGTGTCATCATACTAAATGTGATGGCACAATGGGAGGAGACCACATTAAAAATCAACTGCTGCTAGTTTCTTAGTGGCTGAGACAGACAGGTATCCACACCGAAGGCTGATTGTGTCAGTCTGGCAATGTGTGCTGAACCTTGTATCATGTAGCACTTAGAACACTGGAGTCCCCACTGAGAGAGGAAACTCAGCAGAAAACAACATGAGCTAGACAGTCTTTCTCAGGTGAATCGACCCCATAGTGCCAATGGTGTCACCCGGGGTGTGTGGGAGATTCAGACCACACTGGGTGACACCATCAGCGGGGGTGACACTGGGCAGCAGTGAGGCATCCCAAAACCCATTCTTTGGAAGAAAGGGGGAACTCTTCTTGATGTGTCACTCCCTTTTGGGTAGTGAGAAAAGGAGTGAAGCTGCGAACATTTCTTCTTCCCCTCTCTCCCATGAATAGCCTCCTCAAACAAAATCTGTTTGTGCTTTCAGCCATTTTCCTCTGGAGGGGCTGTTTGCTGTGTCTTCCTCTTTCCTTGAGAATGGAGTTTTGTTTATATAATTTAAAATCTGTTCTTGCTCAGGAGGCTGTCTTGTCTTTGTGCTGTCGTGACTGGGGAGGATGGTGGTAGTGACAGAATGCTGAGTTCCATAGGGTGAAACCCTCCCCACCCCCCATCAGCACACCCAGTTCATAAGACCCATAGGGGTGACACCATGAGTTACTACACTTGGTGAGACTAAGCCTAGTGATGCTATTACACAGGGCTGCAGGAGGAGCAGGAAAGTCACGTATACAGTGGGCCCTTGGTATTCACTGGATGCTCAAGTCCCATTAAATAGTAAATGGCATAATATACCCTATACAAAATGCAAAATCAAGGTTTGCTTTTGGGAGTGTATGTACTTTTAAAATATTCTAAAAGTGTGGATGCTTGAATCCATGGATAAAAAAAACCTCTGTGGGTATGGAAGGCTGACTTTACTACTTAGAGCTTATTGCAGAAAATGTAGGAAACTAGAGTAACTAATTTTACATTTCATTCTGATTCATTCAGCTATTGGTGCATAGGATTCCCATGTTTACTGGGAGTCATCTACTGAGAATAACAGTTGACTACCATGTGAAGAGTAAAAATATACAACTGGAAACTAAAGTTAGAATCGTCCAAGCCATTGTATTCCCCATTACCATACATGAATGCAAGAGCTGGACAATGAAAAAACCAGAGAAGAAGAAAATCAATTCACTTGAGATGTGGTACTGGAGAAGAGTGCATAGTCAGCCAAATAGACAAACAAGTGGGTCCTGGAGCAGATAAAATCAGAAATATTCTTGGAAGCCAAGATGTTTAAACTGAGGCTGCCATACTTTGGCCACATCATGAGAAGGCATGACTCATTAAACAAGAAAATAATGCTAGGAAAAATAGAGGTCAGTGAAAGAGAGAAAGACCGCATTCCAAATGGCTAGACACAATTAGGGAGGTCCTGGGCATGAATCTATAGGACTCAAGTAGAGCAGTGGAGGACAGGAGGTCTTGGAGATGTCTCATCCACATGCTCTCCATGAGGTGGGGACTACTCAAGGGCAGTTAACAACAGCAACAACCATGTGAAAATAACTTGGGTTGTTTCGCACATTATACAGAAACAAACTTGGGCTTGCTCCTATCTGTACATTCGCATGGTTGATACACCTATACAAGTACCTAATTGTGGGTGATAATGGTTAATGAAGGCTGTGGACTCAGTCACGTTTGCCTTGACAATGCCCATCTAATGCAATTTATTACATGATATAGGCTAAGTTAATTCAAACAGCAGCCATACAGAGGGATAAGTGTTGAGAGCCACTAAGTCTGTAAATGGTAGCTGCTTGTTTGTACAAATCACAAGGATTTATATTTTGTGCCTTCACAAAGATTAGTATTTGGCTTCTATCTAGGGAAAGCTTTAATGGCTTGTTTACTACAGCCTTTAATCATTTGACACAGAAGAAAAGCTTAATTTTTATTTCCTCTTTCATCCAAGATTCTGGAGCTGCACTTCTTGCCAGCATTTAACACGATTCCCGCAGGACCAAACTGCAAATGCTTAGACAGAGCTATTGTGTTGACTAAAGAGAGATGCAGATTAGAACGTGAAACTTCCAGCTCCACTGGCAAAGTGACTGAACTGAATTCTCACATTCTGGTTTTGATTCAAGTCCGTAGCACTACAGAGCGTACTCCCAAGTCAATGTGTTTAGCACTGTGGCCTTAGACCATGTTAGCTTAGAAATGTTAATTTGGGGGCTAAAAAATCTCCCAGCCACCTGGTGGCCATGTTTCTGGAAAATTCTTGAATTTCCAGTCCAAAAAGCAATATCTCCAAATTCTATATGTAACATCCAAGTACTTGAAATCTTATGCTGAAATGCACAATGGTGTCTATACCAAAGTTTAGACTTGGGGCATGTCTACACAGGCCATTTAAACTGGTTTCCCCTTGCCCTCACATCACCCTGTCTTCTCAACACAGAAAAGGCCCAATTCAATTGTAGACTTCATCACTCAGCACTTGAGCCTCGAACTGCTGACCTACCAATCCTGCAATCGTCAGAGTCAGCGTCTTAACCACTAAGGCACTACGTCCCTGAGTTATGAGGTCTAGCTAAACATGATCTAATGGGTTTCTAAGAAGGGCCTCGCCAGTTCAAACCCATGGCCAAACAGATCCATTTTGGAAGCCCATAAACAGGATATGAACGCACTAACCTTCTTCTGTTGTTATTACCCCAGTTAATAGTACTAGGAACACAGCCCAACAATCTTGGGGGGAAAACAAGGTCTCCCATATCAGATAGCCTGAGTAGCACTGATATACAGTACATAAATTATACAGAACAATGCAGATTGCAATATTGATATTCTAGTATGAGTACATTTAATATTGAGAGTTATTGGCTAACAATTATGGAAGCTATAGACCAAAATGTCTAGAAGGCATCAGGTCAAGGAATGCTGCACTAGAAGGAAGAGTTTTGCAAAAGCCTCAAATACTTTACCCTCCAACATTTCATAGATGAAAACTGGGACACATGGAAGCAAGTGACATCGGAATGTGGTCAAAATGGCAAAAGTTATTAATGAGGAAGAAGAACACACAAGCTAGGAGAGGCTGCCACAGTTTGCTTTTGCCTGAGACTAGTGGGAAAGGCAAGATTCTACCCAATCCTCTCCCCAGTGGTGTCCCATACTTGAATGTCACCTAGTGCATGGAGTGGGGCTTTGGGGTGGGACCAAAGGGGCACACCCTCACTTCTCTGCCCAGCATAGCTTTACATATAAGTAAACTCGCACCAGGCAAAGAGGAAGGGGTTCCCTGGGCCTCTCTTTCTCTGCCCACCATGGATTAACCCTGGCCTCTCCCTCCCTGCCCTGTGCAATGGCCTGTGGCAGGGAGGTTGGGGGGGGGTCACCCAGTATGGTCTGCACCCCCACACCCTCTTAGTGAGGCCACTGTGTCTCCCCCTGCTGAGTTGAATGAGTTCAGACTACTTTTGCACTTTGAACTCCATTTGCAGCAATTGAAGTAAGCTGAGGACAATGGTGAAAAAAGGAAAAGGAGAGGAGAGAGAAACTGGGGCATTCTAAAAGCAACTGAAAAAGTGTGATGCCAGAGGAGTAATCAGGATGATCTATGCTAAATTCAGACAGTTGGAGGGTATGAAATAGGGATGAAATAAATGGAAACAACCTATGCCACCCCGCCCCACCCTTCCTTACTCCACTTGAATCTCTTAAAATGAGGAGATTGGATTTTAAGGCCACTGAGTGCTGGGAAGAAAGTTCTCATTTCCAGCATGAGCCTCCTGCTGGTACTTTTAGCTAGTCCAGTCCCACATTCCAAAATTGCCTCATAGAGATTATTTGGAATTTGCACTTCTGCTTCCTACAGTCCTTCCATTCTTTGAAGATTAATCTCTTTGTCTGACACAGCTCATCTCTTACACATTGTTTTGTTATTTTTGGTCCTCTCTCATGACAAGATAGAAGTGTTCTGATAAGAAAGAAAGAGGCAGGGAAGGCCAGAGCATTATCAAGAACAATAGTTTGTGAAAGCAACAGAAAACTTTTTGCAATATGTTTTAAACACATGGCAGTCTTACAGACCAAAATATTTCAGGTGGAATAAAAGGCAGACACCTTGCTCCAATGTTCCTTCATGTTGCTGGTAAATTTTGAGAAATCACAATTCTTAGTGCTGTGGTAGGTATTGATTTTAGGAAGAAATGGCAGAGATGTCTCATCAAGTTTTAACAGTGAAGGTGAAGAATTGATTACATTACAACTTACATTTACAACAAGCCTGTAAGGATACAGTGGTGTGTGGCCATAATGATACCAGGGACTTGAAGATACACAACAACAACACAAAAACAAAGGTATGATGGGAGGAATGAAGACATGGCCACCCCAATAGGAATTCAGCCCTCACCCTCAAACTTTTCCTTCATTCTCCAAATTTCTAGTATTGCAGTAGCTTAAAGCTGCAGTTGAGAATGTAGAAATACAATATGGCATCCTGTTAGGTATTTGTTGTGTTGTTGTGTGCCTTGAAATCATTTCTGAATTCAGGTGATCCTAAGCTGAACCTATCATGGGATTTTCTTGGCATAATTTGTTCAGAGGTGGTTTGCTTATCTCTGAGGCTGAGAGTGTGTGACTTGCCCAAGGTCACCCAGTAAGTTTCCATCGCTCAGCAAGAACTTAACATCACCCAAAAAATGAATTGTGATATTGTGCAGTGTTTGCAGAAGTAGCCAAAACATAGCTACCTCGCTGGGACCATGGGTCTCATTGTGCAATGAGCATCAGAATGCTATGGGACTCATTGCACAATGGGAAATTCCTATTGCTCAATGGGACACTCTGATAAACATAGGAGTTTATCATATGACGGAATTTGGGAGTATAATGCAATGGCAATCCGAATGCAATCATGGGGTTTCACGTTATTGTGAATGAGTGTATCTCATGCAATTTCGGGCAATGGGAAGTCATTCCCAATGCAATCATGGGGTTTCACGTAATTGCGAATTAGAGTATCTCACACAATTTTGGGCAATGGGGGGTCATTTGCGGGAAATGGGAAGTAATTCTGAATGCATTCTGAACACAATCAGATTTCACATAAATTTGCTAAACTAGCGACTTCACCTAATTCGAATTGGCTCCATTTGCAATTGAGAGAAATTCATCCCATGTAATAAACTCCACAGTTGCAATTGCCTGGAAAGACTGTCAGGGATGGAGCTACGACACTGTAAAGTTTGAATCATAGACCATGATGGAGAATTTTGGCCAAAGTTTAGGCATCCAAAGAAAAGGGGCACCTAAAGTGAGCAAGGGAATGAGAACACAGTAAATCTAAGAGTTTAATATGTGAACATTTTTCTCTGCAATGCTAGAATTTGGGCACTGAAGGGAAATTTCATTGAAAGGGCTGAATTTCTGTTTGAGGGGGGCATGGCCTCATTTTGTCCCCTGGTAGCTAAACCCTTGACTGATACATGCAGTAAATGTGTCCCATTTGGGTTACCCTAACACACTCTACAGGAGGCAGCATGGTTTCATGATTTGAGCAATGGAGAGCAGGGTCCAAATCCCCAATTGGTCACAGAAACCCATTGAGTGACCTTGGGCAAATCATGTTCTCTCAGCCTCAGAAAACTTCATGATAAGGTCACTTTAGGATCACCATAAGTTGAAAATGACTTAAAGGCACACAACAATAACAGCAGCATATGCTCTACAGAATATTCATGGAGTCCAGAATACCACAGTCAGTCTGTTGATGGGACATGTTATAAGTAGCACATGACACTTTCATTTCAGTTTCACTTGCTATTTGTTTGGATTCTGCGCAGTCCAAAGTGCTGGTTAAATCCTACAAATACCTTTTCAAGTCAGGATTAGGCCATTTGAACAACTTTATTCTGCATTGCAAGCCAGCCAGGTTTTAAAAGATTTTTTTGGAGTTTGCTCGTCTCTTGGTTTTATTGCATTTAGAGAGGGAATATTTTTGGTTGGCATCTCTCTCTCTCATTTTGGGGGCTAAACAGACCAAGGCAGGGTAGGCTCTTCCCTTCTCTGCTATCTTTCTGTGGACAGGCAAAGAGCATTTTTATTCAGTCAGACTTTGGACATCTAGCAGAGTTTTAAATGAATGGGTCTCTTGCCACTTACTATGGATCTGTTTTTTACTATGTTTTAAACTTTTTGTTGTTGTGTGCCTCCAAATCATTTTTACTTATGGTGATCCTAAGGTGGTACTATCATGGTGTTTTCTTGGCAAATTGTTTCATAGGTGGTTTTCCATCTTCTGGAGCTGAGAGAGTGTGACTTACACCTGGTGGGTTTTTTATACTTGAGCAGGAAATTGAACCCTGGCTTCCAGAATCATAGTCCAACACTCAATCCATTACACCACATTTTAGTTTATTTTAATTTGCTTTTTAATTTACTATTGTTAGCTACTTTCAATGCCACATTTTGACAGATAAATGGGATGTAAATCTGATATAAAAATAATAACATTAATTAAGACATTTAACTGATGGATGTTTCGGAAGCACAATTCTATATTCGCCTGTCCAGATTTAAATCTTAACAGAATTCCATAGATCTTATTTCCATTAAAAGAGACATGAGTACTGAAGGTTCATTATTATTGGTGAATGTAGACTTTAAAGTGAGCAAGTGCTGTAAATCAAAAGAACATGGCTATTCTAGCCACTTTGAACCTGGAATGTTATTGTAATATGGAGCAAAAAATCAAACAGCCTTACCATTCAGTGGTAGATATTATGATAAGCTATTTTATACTTCTCTCAAGTACATTAAGAGGCTCCTATCTCAACATTTTGGTTTAATACATTTTTAAAATATGTAATCAGTTGCTGGAAAGTTTATGATTTAAAAAACATTGCGTTTCAACTCTTCTGTAGAATCACCTTTTACAAGCTGAAGAAATATATTTTAGAATATATTTCATTTCTTCTAAGAGCCAACATGGCATAGGAACCCTACTGGTGCAGTGGTTAAATGCCTGTACTGTAGCCACTCACTCACAAACAACAAGGTTGTGAGTTCAGTACCAGCCAGGTACCCCAGGTCAACTCAGCCTGGCATCTTCAGAGGTCACTAAAATGAGTATCCAGATTGTTTGGGGGCATTAGCTCACACATTGTAAACTGCTTAGGGAGTGCTTAAGTGCACTGATAAGCGGTATAGAAATGTACTTGCTATTGCTAGTAGTTTGAGTACTAGACTAGGACTCTATGAGGCCAGAGTTCAAATCCCAGTTCAGCCACAGAAACCCACTGGATGACTTTGGGCAGGTCAAACTCTCTCAGCTTTAGTGGAAAGCAATGACAAAACACGTCTGAATTTCTTTTTCTGGAAAAACCCTCCTATACGGTTGCCATAAGTTGGAGTCAACTTGAAAGCACAGTGTGGTGTAGTAGTCTGAGTGCTGGGAGTGAATATTTATTGTTTTTAACCACAGAATGTAAGCAGTCTTGTTTACAACTGCAATAAAGAAGAGAGGTGCTAGGTTTATTTGAGTATGAACATTAAACCAAAAAGTAATTTTCCCAAGCTCTTTTTGGATCTAAGAAAAGGAAATTGTCATAGTTCCCTTTATCATCTCGAGCAGTTTCTTGGCAAGTACTTTCATTGTTTCAGTGTTGGATCATGATAAGATGGGTAACTGTGAAGTTGTCATCAGTGACTGGAGGCTTACATCTGTAGTAGAATGGTGAGACCACTTTGGCTTTTGGTTTGAAATTTAAAAGAGGTAAGCAAAGTGCTGAACATATTTTGAAAATGGACCTCAATGCCTTGATTAGCTTATTTAAAGGTCAGATTGATACCTGGAGTGAACTCATTGCACCCCTGACATGGGAGAATGCTTTTCTTGTCCTTTCAATTCTTCCCGAGCATCTTTCTTTTTAGTAAGGCAATGCTAAATATCTCTTAGCAGTTGTCTACACAATTAAAATACTCCTCATTCCTGTCAGTTAGAATGTGATCCAGTCATATGCAATTTACAGTGGTTCAGTCTTTTTGTGGGTCCCCCTGAAAAACTTTTTACACTCTGGAGAAAAAGGCTTTGTAGCTTGTACCAGAATGTCTTTAGAAATTTACAGAAATGTGCATTTCATCACACATATGGTGTTTTGCATGGGTTCAGATTATGCACATTTTGGCAGAGAGAGAATGAACAGATGCAAACAGATGCAAATTTGCACAGGAAAGTGAAGACAATTATAACTGCCAATATGAATATGCTAAATCTGCTGCAATTCGCATATACACTTACATGTAGATTAGTCCTTAGATTCTCCTCCCTTTGAAACTAACCTTAGATCCTTCCATGTGAACCAAAGTTTCCTCAAATTATCTGTAGAAATATTTAGTATCTATATCAAACAGTTGGACAAAAAATGACGTGCCTCGGCACTAAATGTTAATTTAATCTATTTTTAAGGGGTGGATGGCTGGGAATGGGTTGATGAAGTGTTTTAATCTGTATGTTTTAATCTTGATGTACCCCGCTCCAATTGTGCTTCACAGAGGAGTGGGCTAGAAATAAAGATGATGATGATGATGATGATGATGATGATGATGATGATGATGGGGCACCGAACGGAACGACGCCTTTTTGAGGACACTTTGGTGTGCAATAAAATCCACTCTTTCCCGGTCGCGCGTGCACACAAGCATCCCTTCCCGTCCCACTAACGGGAAGAAAAATTAATGCGATAAACTCCGTAGGTTAGTGCAATTAGTACAACAGACAGCTGAAATTGCCATAACAATATCTTGGGTAAATACCCTTCCTTCCGTCCTTCCTTCTTCCATCCTATTTTAATGGTAAAAGCTCATAACATTTCTTCATGCCTTTCCCATGAGGACATTGCAGCCCCTTGAGGGTCCCCACACAACAGGTAAAGAACCACTGCTCTAAATTACAGTGTAAGACGTAATCTCCTTGGCCCTTTATACCCATGGCATTTCCATTTGCCACCCGCAGATTTCTAGCTTCATATAAATTCAGATTATTGAAGAGGTCTGGTCTTGAGATCATATGTTTTGTTGCCCATGAGTCACTGACATTTTCAGTCTCTCCTACTTCTCTGCTGCATTTCAGATTGCAAGCTCATAAGGGCAGGGACCTCTGTGTTTTTATTACTCTGTAAAGCAATACATCCATAATGTTAAGAACAGCTCACCAACCATAAATACTGTGCAGAGCCGAGCAAAACTATGGAGCGTGACATAGCTTTAGCTTTCTTTTCAGACAAATCACTCTGAGAAAAGGGTTGACTCCCAGCACAGCCACCCCAGTCCAGTAAATAAAAGTTGTTGGTCTGTGCTTGCATCCAGTTTCTAGGCAGATGAATGGACTTTTGGGCCTCATTATTAGCATCAGAGCTTGGAAACATTACTTACTTTGATTGCAGTTCCCAGAATCCCTTGACCATGATGGCTGAGGGGATTTGGGGAGTTGTAGCCCAGACAAATAAAGTTTCCAAGCTCTGGTGGAAAAACTGTTTTTGATAGGTATCATAATCTGGAATCACTAGCCAATATGCCCAACTACTTAAGTATAATGTTATAGTACTAATAACTTTTATTTCTAGAATTTTAGAATCTAGAATTTTAGGATGGCCTAAAACATATTGTGGTCTGAGGCAAAGCAAATAATCTCTCTCCCTCCTTGTCATCCATCCACTCATGTGAAGATACATGGTACCCAAGGCCAGACAGGTTATTTTGGTTCATGTGGCAGAAAATTGCAAAAACACCTTTTACCATCCCCAGCATTAAAACATGCAATAAATCATACATGTTGTACGTAGGCTTCTCATGAGACATGACATCTCCTGCCTATGGCAGACACTCAATTGTCAGGAAATGTCTACTGCAGGTCAACCTGGCCTCCTTAGAGCAGATCTACTGAAATGAACAGGACGTATGATCCACAAACTGACCTAGGTCTTGTTTATTTCAATGAGTCTGCTCTAAATACCCTAAAGTCACCAGATTCTGTTTGAACTTGGAAACTTAATTGTGCTTAATGGTAGTGATGGTGTATTTGCCAGAATATAAAGGGATCTTATAGCAACTTTGAGATTTAACTGAAAGAAGCTGGTAGCATAAGCTTTTGTAGGCTTGAGTCTTAGGGCCCATTCCTACTGAGGTTTGAATCGGATCATGTGGAAGCATGATCTGATTTAAACCTCTATAGTTCCCATTGGCGAATGGATTTGAAATTGATTCACCAAGGGGGTTGGGGTTTCCCCCCATTTAACCCGTGTCAAAAAGGAGCTGGTTTTTACCACTCCTTTTTGGGCTGAATTGATTTATTTGAGAATAAATCGATTCAGCCAAGTGGGACCCACCAGTGACTGGGAGATGACAGGGGCACCTGCAATGGCCCCTGCCATCTCCCGGTCACCGGCCTCCCTCCCTCCCTCCCTCCCTCATCCTTCCTCCTCCTCCCTCAGTCTCCCTCCTCACTGCCACCCTTGGATTGCGTGATCCACGGGTGGCAGTGGGCCCAGAGGGACCCCATGGGTTCCTCCTCCTCCCCTCCCTCCCTCCACTGGCCTACCTGGCAGGGGGCTGGTGGTGCAGCAGCAGCAGCAGCAGCAGCAGCCCTCTCCTCCAGTCCTCCTCCTCCTCCTCCTCCTCCATGCCGGACCTTTCTCCACTGCCAGCCCAGCCTCCTTCTCCAGGAGTTAGTTCTCTGCCCTGGTAGGCCTCCTTAGAAGGAGGCCTGGGCAGAAGGAGAGAGGCAGGTAGGCAGGCAGGCATGGAGGACACAGGGCTGCAGGGCTGCAGGGCTGGAGGACATGCGTCCCTGCCTCTATGGTGTGCGTGCCTGCGTCCTCCCGAAGGGACGCACGTCCTTCAGTCCTCCAGTCCTGCGGCCTCCATACCTGCATGCCTGCCTCTCTCCTTCTGCCCAGGCCTCCTTCTAAGGAGGCCTACCGGGGCAGAGAACTAACTCCTGGGCTGGCAGCGGAGAAAGGTCCGGCATGGAGGAGGAGGAGGAGGAGGAGGAGGAAGAGGAGGCTGCTGCTGCTAGACCACCAGCCCCCTGCCAGGTAGGCCAGTGGAGGGAGGGAGGGAAGAAGGGGAGGGGAGGGGGAGGATGGAGGAGGAAAGAGAGAAAGAGGGAAGGTTTTTTCCCCCCCTTTCTTTCCTCCTCCTCCATCCATTCTCTCTGTGGCCGTTTTTCCTCTTTTCTCCCCTTAATGTGAACAACAAAGGGGAGTAAAAGTGGAGTAAATGGCCTTGGAGAGAATTCACTTTCAAAATAATCCAGTTTTGAATTGTTTTGTTTTTTGTTTTGTTTTTTTGTAAGTGGGAATGGGCCATGAAATAGAGTGAAAGGTCCAGAGACAGACCTATATTGGTTGGCTGTGTGTATTATATAGGTCTGTCTCTGACCCTCCGCCCATTCCATGCATCTCAGGAATAGACTCAAGACTACAAAAGCCCTGGTGGTGCAGTGGTTAAATGCCAGAACTGCAGCCACTCACTCACAGTCGCAAGGTTGTGAGTTTGATACCAGTTAGGGGCTCCAGAGTTGACAGCCTGGCATCCTTCTGAGGTCACTAAAATGAGTACCCAGCTTGTTAGGTGCAATTAGCTTGCACACTGTAAACCACTTAGGGAGCACTTAAGTGCATTGATAAGCAGTATAGAAGTGTACTTGCTATTGCTATTATGCTACCAGCTTCTTTCTTTCAGTCAACCTC
Source organism: Urosaurus nigricauda (assembly GCA_034509955.1). Classification (NCBI taxonomy): domain Eukaryota; kingdom Metazoa; phylum Chordata; class Lepidosauria; order Squamata; family Phrynosomatidae; genus Urosaurus; species Urosaurus nigricauda. The sequence continues at coordinate 110,188,711 of JAOEGL010000006.1, forward strand.
AATGGTGCTGCAAGATTCTTTTGACTACTGATTTTCAAGACTAGGACAGGTATGTCTTTGTATTTCTGAGATCCATTGCTCCCTGATTCATTATCAAGTTCTTTATTTGCTACTGTTATTCATTGTTAGTGAACCACCAGGGATTATATCCTCTGAGCCAGCTTTCTAACTGGGTGCTCTCCAAATGTGTTGGACTGGCACGGAATTGTAGGCCAACTCATCTGAAGGGCTCCAGGTTGAAGAAGTTGTCCATGTGACACATATGCTTGCCTGTTGTGCTGCAGTGAAAGGAAAAACTCAATTTCAGAATTTGTTTTAAATTTGGGCATATATTAAACTAAGTTCTCATAGCTGTTTCCACAAATGATGTCCCTTTAGAGTAGTGCCTGTCTCTCTGTTTCAAAAATGAGAAGGGAAAAACTTTATTTATCTTACTTTCTAAACCCCCCTAAAGGCAAACAGCTTAAACTTCTGCCCAATGTGTAAAATGCCATTTCAAAATGTGATTATAAAGCAATCAAATAAAAGCATACAAAAGCCTTCATTTCATAAATTGGCCATAAATACACATCACATTTCCAACAGAGAATCAGTTTTCCTTGCCTGGAGAGAAAATTCACTATACCTGCCTTGCTTTCCCCTGATTTCTCCCCTCAAATTAAAAAATTTAATCTCAGGGGCAGAAAATCCACTTGCTCTGCATTTGGTCAAAGAGCTTCTAAAATACGCAATGAAAGCACCAGGGGACTGACAAAATAAACATATTGTGCTGAAAAGCCCAGATTTCATCTCTTCTTTTCCATAATGAGCTACATAAACAACTGCTTCTTAAATAATTTAAGATGCTCCCAGCTGGCTTCACTTCACTTAATAGGCAGCAGCACATCCTGCAAATATGGACAGTCCCAGAGCCATAAAAATCCTAAGATTATCATAGGAGTAGAATTTGGTGTCAGATTCCATTTTCATAAGAGAATGCAGAAGGGAATATTCACACTGTAACGACAAAGAAGGTACTGAAATTCAAACACAGGCCTGAATCTCAAACTATTTATTGTTCTCAGTGAATATACATAAAATTCAGAAGACAGTGTACCTTGCAAGCAGAGTAATTAATATTTGCAAGCAGAAGGTGAGTAATAACCAATCCCCATACCATCACCCCCCACAGGGTCTAGCAATAAAGCAGTCTTAAAACATATGAAGTAGGTTTACCTACAAATACTAAATGATTCATAACATTCATGATTAATCACTCCATAAAATATGTTCTTCTTACATTTAGGACAACAGAGAAAATGGCAGACTGCAAAAGAGGATGAATAATCTCATACTAATTGATGCAAGGAGAGTTTGTGGCTATGATCAACAAGCAGGGATACATGCTGTGCCCAAAGTGAGTACAGGCATGCTAAGATTGCGACCTGTAGCAAGGTGAGGGTTACCCCAATCAACTGGAAAGATTTTTTCTCCAGAATTATGTTTCATTTAAGCAATGTTTTCTATTGTTCTAGGGCTGCATCCATACTGCAGAAACGATCCAGTTTGACATTATTTTAACTGCCATGGCTCAATGCTGTGGAATTCTGGGATCTGTGGTTTTGAGACACATCTAACCTTCTCTTGTCAGAGTGCTCTGGTGCCACAACAAACTAAAATTCCCAGAATTTCATAGAATTGAGCCATGGCAGTTAAAAGTGGTGCCAGTCTGAATTATTTCTGAAGTGCAGATGTGGTGCTTATAATTATTGTTTATAATTATAATTCTATTGATGATTGTATACAGATCTCGTAGTAACTGATCAGGCCTAACTATTTTTGTTGTGTTTGGTTAGTTATTCCTCACAGATCTCCCCTTTCTGACTTGGTTCTCACTACTTTTTCTTTCATTCTGCACTCTGAAGGGCCTATGGTTCTTTTGCATTATCCAACTATCAGGAGTGTCACTAGAGACTGAAGTGGATAACTAGGAGGGGTGACACCTTAGAGGGAGTTGTTACCCAGTGCTTTGGTGGGAAGGGATGCCTTCTGGGTCCAGCTGATCTGATGGCTGGGCAGAAAAACGAGTCTCTTCCCTTTGGTGCCCAGTCAGCAGCTCCACCAGACCTAGAAAGGTTGAGGGTGGCAGAAGTAGCCCACTCTCACCAGTGACTCTTGATGGGAAAGGTCTGCCTCCCGGGTCTGCCAGGTCTGCTGGCTGGGTGGCAAGCAAATGGTCTCCCTTTCCTATCTGGTCAGCAACTCCATCAGACCTGGAAAAGACTGTAGAAGAGAACAGGGGGGTATTTAAAAAAATTATATGCACTGAGTGTCAAATACACTTGGTATGCCACTGCCAAGTAAATCCCACTTTAACTGCTATGGCGTTATTGCCCGGGGTGTCATCCAGTGTGTGTGTTACTTCTAGGGACAGGGCCAAAAGGGCAACCCCCTTCACCTTGCTGCTATGTGCCAGTCTACTCATGATTAAAATGGAGCACAACAGGGAGGGGGGTGCTCTGGGCACACTCCCTCCCTGCTGTGCACCACTCTACATATAAGTAAAATGGAGTGTGATAGGAAGGGCATGCAGCCTCCCTGATAAATGCCAGTCTGCTCATGAGTAAAATGGTGTGCGGTGGGGATGTGCCATCAGCCGGGTGTCACCCCTCTTTTAGGGTGTTACCTGGTGTGGTCCACATCCTCTTCACTACCACCCCCAGTGACACCACTAATAGTTCCATCCTACAAAGTCCTGAGATTCCATAGGATACAGTCATTATTGCTAAAGTAGTATATAGCACCCATGATGTTCAAAGGAGCCCTGGTGGTGCAGTGGTTAAATACCTGTATTGCAGCCACTCACTCAAGACCTTAAGGTTGTGAGTTCAATACCAGCAAAAGGGCTTAAGCTTGACTCAGGTTTGCATCCTTCCAAGGTCGCTAAAATGAGTACCCAGATTGTTGGGGGCAAGAAGCTTACAGTTGTAAACCACTTAGACAGTGCTTAGGTGGTATGAAGTGGAACATAAATGAAGCTGTTTGTTTGTTGTGTTCTCATTTCTATTTTAACCTCATACTTCTGTTCATCCTATCACTCCTCATCTCACCACACTTCTGTTGCTCTTTTTAGTTGGCGTTACTGAGTTCTACAATAACGTTGAGGCTAGAATTACCTCTAAATGGTTAGATGTCTTGTACATTCATTGTCTGGATAGACATATAACAGAAGAAAATATGTGTTGAGGGCAGAACACAAGGTAATTGCAGGAATGGCCCTATCATTAGACAGAATAGTTGCATTCTGGGGGCAGCAGTTGCATTCCCCCTGTCCAGCTGTTCTTTTTCAGCCTTTGGTCTACTTCCCTCTTGGAGGACAAATCTTGTGTGTTGTACATTCTGTCTGCAACCCTTGCTTTCTTCATGATGGAAGACTAATCACATTGCCATTGTTTAAGTAAGACTCAACAGACAGTCTAGTCAGTGTCAATATGGGAAATGGAGGAGAGCTGTCATTTTGTCCTTTGTCTGAAGCAGCAAAATGTATTGGATGGCCTTGGCAAGCAGTATTTTTTTTTAAAAAAAAGCTAATAGGATAGAAATAAATATAGAAAATAAAGGGGGAAAAGTTTGGAGAATCACAGAGTTGGAAGAGACCGCAAGGGCCATCCAGTCCAATCCCCTGCCATGCAAGAAGTCACAACCAAGGCACTCCTGACAGATGGCCATCCAGCCTCTTAAAACTCGCCAAAGAAGGACACTTCATCACACTTGAGGCAGTGTGTTCCACTGTCAAATAGGTTTTACCATCAGGAAATTCTTCCTAATTTTGAGGTGGAATCTCTTTCCTGTAGTTTGAATCCATTGTTCCATGTTCTATTGTCTAGAGCAGTGATTCCCAGGCTTTGGGCCTCCAGGTGTTTTGGACTTCAGTTTCCAGAAGAATAGCCACCTTGGACAACAGTCAGGAATTCTGGGAGCTGGGTTCCAAAACATCTGGAAAACCAAAGTTTGGGAACCACTGTAGAGCATCAGAAAACAAGCTTGCTCCATCCTCAATCTGACATCCCTCCACATATTTAAACACAGTTATCATGTCACCTCTTAACCTTCTATTTCGCAAGCTAAACATGTCCAGCTCCCTAATCCATTCCTTGTAGGGCATAATTTGCAAACCTTTCACCATTTCTGGACACATTCCATCTTGTCAATATCCCTTTTGAATTGTGGTGCTCAGAACTGGACACATTATTCAAGGTGAGATTTGACCAAAGCAGAATAGAGTGGAGGAGAAAAGTAGAAGGTGGGTTTCAGATTGAACTCAGTTGCCACATTAACTGCCATGGCTCAGTGCTATGGATTTCTGGGAACTGTAGTTTTGTGATACACTTAGGCTTCTCTGTCAGAGAGCTCTGGTGGTACAGCTGACTACAAATCCCAGAATTCCATAATACTGAGCCACAGCAGTTAAAGTGATGTCAAACTGGATTACTTGTGCCGTGCAGATGCAGCCTTATTTCAGTTCAAGACCATGCCATCCCAATATGACTTTTTATAACAACACTGCTCTTTCAGGAAACATATCCAGGGGATGATTGTATAGCAAATTATAATAATATCCAAAAGGCACAAAAAAGTGACACCTTTACTGAACCAACCAAAATACACAAATTACATGTTGCAAGCTTTCGAAGCTCCACTGGCTTATTATTATTATTATTAGCATTTATTTATAGAGCGCTGTAAGGTTTGCATAGCGCTTTACATAGTAAGAGTCAAATAAAATAAGAAAAAAGAAAAAAACTGCCAAGTGGCGTACAGTCTAAACCATAACATTACATGATTAAAACACTTAGCTTCTTCATCAGGCCAAGGTGTTAAAAATCATACAGGAGGGGGAAATATGATGATGTCAGTAAAAAATCTATAGTTGCTAGAAAAGTCTTTCCTCTGCTGTGTGGAGTGCTGTTAAGGAAGGAAGAGGGAAACCTGAGGCTCACAGGCGGCAGATGACCTCACTATCCTGCTAATGAGAAAAGCCTGGCCTCTTTCGATCAAAAGGCAGGAGCTAAATCTCCTAAATGAATAATAAATAAAATGTCATGCTTTAATTGGTTGTGACCTTTATGAGGGCTCTGAAGTCACAGTTTAGTCTCTTTGCCTCTCTGGATAAAAAAGAAAGAAAAATAGCCAGCTTGCTACCAGATTAACAGCAGTTTTCCTTTTTAAAAAATGAAATATGAAAACAGATAAATGTGTGCGCGTGCATGCGCAGGTGTGTACATTAGTGAGGAAACCCCAAGTGCTTGATTTCTTAAATGTGGCAGAGTTGCTGAAGAGGAGAAACGCTCTTCCCAAGGGCTATTTAGAGAAGATAGTAGTATCAGGGAAGGAGGTCAGCATGTGGGCTGTGCCCAACGCAGTATGGCAATTATTAGCTGGCAGGCAATGACAGCAGGCTAAGCCCAGGAGACAAAGGCAGCAACATGGGTGACAGCTGACAGGAAACTCATTTGCATTGATTTTAAATAGTTCACAAATCTTACTGTCTATGCAGCCAGGCACAGGGATTCTGCAAGAGTCTGCTAGAATCTCCTGGAAGGTGCATCCAGACAGATTAAAAAGACCAGAAAGTCCTAGAATTTATTTATTTTGAAGAGCCATACAGTGTGTCTTTGTTATCTGCTGGGGTTTCATTCCAGGACCCACATGGATACCAAAATCCACGGATGCTGTAGTCCCATTAAATACAGTGGCATAGTAAAATAGTGTCCCTTATATAAACAGGCAAAATCAAGGCTTGCTATTTGGGATTTATACTTTAAAAAAATATCTTCAGTATTTTCATGGATGCATAAAGAATCCATGGATACAAAGGGCCAACTATACATGTTTTCTTTATATCTCCTTTATATCTTCTATCTCAGTACAAAGACTTTGTACCAGAGACTTTTTTTATACGGTTTATGCAGTCAAGAAATTGGAAGAAGACTAGGAATGGGGAGGGCAACTATGAAAGAACTTGAAAAGATCCTAAAGAGTAAAGAAATACTGTACAACTGAGCACTAATGTCAGAGTAGTCCAAGCCATTGTATTTCCCATCACCATGTACAGATCTGAGAGCTGGACAGTGAAGAAATCAGATATGAAGAAAATCAAATCATTTGAGAGATGTGGTTCTGGTGAAGAGTGCTGGGGATACTGTGGACAGCCAAAAAGACAAAGAAATGAGTCCTAGAACAAATCAAGCCAGATATCTCCCTGGAAACCAACATTATTAGGCTGAGGCTGTTGTACTTTGGCCACATCATGAGAAGGTACAACTCACCGGGAAAGACAATATTGCTAGAAAAGGTAGAGGGATGCAGAGAGAGAGGAAGACCACATGCTAGATGGCTGGACTCTATTAAATTGCTCACAGGTATGAATTTGTAGGACCTCAGCAGTGAAGTGGAGGATAGGGATTCTGGGAGTTGTCTCATCCACAGGGTTGTCATGAGTTGGGATTACTCAAAGTGGTTAACAACAACAACAAAATCAGAAAGAACAGGGACAAAATCTGGGACTTTTCAGTCAGTCGAGATGTGCCGATAGTTATAAGCATAAACCATCTCCAAGATGGTAAAGTGCCTCTTTTAATTATTGCTGAGGGCAGCGGGGCAGGAGACATGTGAGTTATCCATCACAATATTAGTTCACAAATGGGTTCTATTACATTTATCAGTCTTCCTGATGTCACAAGGCTCTTGATTATTATTTTGGAGAAATGATTCCAGTTAGGAAAAGCCCATTGTAGGTCAACCTGGAAGTTTTAGAGCAAATCTACTGAAATGATCAGGGTTTGTGATTAACAAATAACCTAGGGTTGCTGTTTTTATTATTATTATTATTTATTTCAGTGGTATTCAACTTTTTTACCCTCCCTTTTAGAACCTACATATGGATGTCGCCCTCCCACATGACATGATATAATAAAAATATTTTATTTAGTGTGCATATTTTTATTCGCACATTAATGTATATTCATATTTTAACATTTTATAATGAAATAACTGTTCAAATTAGAACAGTTTTATGTAAGTAAATTTAATATTTAATTCAATGCATGTGTAGACTTTACACATGAAGTTTGAGAAGAGGAAAAGGAGAGATCAGGGCCTCCAGGCTTATGCTCCTGCATTGAGCAACTTTGTGCCACTTTGTCCCATCATTTGAGAACCACTGGTTTATTTCAGTGAGTCTGCTCTAAATACGCCACAGGCACCAGATCTTGTCTGATTTTGGAAACTATGTAGGGTCAGCCCTGGTCGGTACTTGAGTAGGAGCCCACCAATTAATACCTGGTGATAGAGGCTATATTTAAGAGGAAGTAACTGGCAAAACCACCTTAAATATTCCTTATTTAAAATAGCCCCTATGAAATTCATGTAGTCACCTAAGTCAACAGGTGACTTGAAGGCACCCATATATGCACGTGCACACACACACACACACACACACACACACATGTGTAGGTAAGACTAATGTTGGACTTAGCCCTCCTCATATAGATATGTGTGTGTGTATTTACTGTCCTGAAACAAAAACAAATGCAGTGTTAATGTGTTACTAGAACCCTAATATTTTGACTTCATGTATTAATGGAGAATGACAGGATAGATCCTCTGTTTATCAGATATTACAAATGGAGGATCTATCCTGTCATTCTCCATTAATACATGAAATCACACATGTTTAAATCCTCTTCTTTATCATGATACTGAAGTCATAGTTAGTGTTGCCTTCATTGTTGCTGTTGTGTGCCTTCTTTCTAACTTATTGCGACCTTAAAGTGAACCTATCATGTGCAAGATTTGTTCAGAGGAGGTTTGCCTTTGCTTTCCTCTGAGGCTGAGAGAGTGTGGCTTGCCCAAGGTTACTCTGTGGGTTTCTGTGGTAGAGTGGGAATTCAAACCCTGGTCCCTCAAAGTCCTACTGCTTCATTCAACCAAACTGGCCTGTAGTGTTATCATGAGGAACAATGAAACAGCTGCCTCTAGGGCAGTGGTTCTCAACCTTCCTAATGTCACAATCCTTTAAAACAGTTCCTCATGTTGTAGTGACTCCCAGCCATAAAATTATTTTCGTTCCTACTTCATAACTGTAATTTTGCTATGTGTTTTCCAATGGTCTTAGGCGACCCCTGTTCAACCCACAGGTTGAGAACCACTGCTCAAGGGGCAGATGCTAAAACATGTGCAGGGACAAAATCAACTGCTACCTCTCAGCCCTTACTCCTGACTCTCCCAACCAGTTCTTTCAGCTGGAGGACTCTGTTGCGCATGCCAAATAGCCTGGTCTATGACACCAATGTCAGATCTGTCTGGAGCAGTGCTGGGTGCTATCTGTCATAAAAACAAAATAAAGCAGTGGCTTCTGCGTATGGAAAGGGGAAAAATGAGCAGCATATCTCTTGTGTGGAAAGTGAGCAGCATATCTCTTGCCAAAGACAGCAAATGAGTGTCAGTGTGATTTGAGTGCTGGAATAGGACTCTGGAGACCAGGGTTCAAATCATGACTCGGCCATGGAAACCCACTGAGTGACCTTAGGCAGGTCACACTCTCTTAACCTCAGAGGACAGCAAAGAAAATGCTCCTCTGAACAAATAATGCCAAGAAAACACTATGGCAGGTTGCCTTAGGGTCGCTGTTAAGTCGGAAATAACTTGAAGATACACAGCAACATCAAGAACAAAATGTTTTGAGCCAAACCTGGGATACCAGGGTTCGAATCTTGACTCAGTCATGGAAACCCACTGGGTGACGTGGGCAGTCACTTTCTCAGCCTCAGAAGATGGCAATGCCAAATCCCCTCTGAAGAAACTTGCCAAGAAAACCCTATGGTAGGTCTGCCTTAGAGTCGCCATAAGTTGGAAATGACTTGAAGGCACACAACAACAACAAACTCAATGAGTTTGGTTTATGCATATATTTCTTCTAGAGCTGATCTACTTCTCTCTCTCTCTCTCTCTCTCTGTGTGTGTGTGTGTGTGTGAAAGAGAGCACAACAAGAATTAATGGAGCAGTATTTTATCCTAGTCTGTTTTCGAAATGAACAATTGCAAATATATGTGCCCAAATTACCCACATATAATGTAGATAAATCTTGTTTCCTGTTCAATTTCCCTTTTTTGCTCTTTGGAGAATTAAAACCTTAACTCTTTCTTCACGCATGCTTGTATTACTGCATTAAAAAAAAAAAAAAAACACCATTAACTGAACTTGCTATTTGAAAAAGAAAATGAAATAAAATCCTCAGAATACCTCTGTCAGCATAGCCACTTTTTCAAACTCTGGGGATAGGGGGACCCTCAACTTAGAATAGTCAGTTCTATTTCCAAAGGCTTTAAAATGAAAACAGACACAGAGCATGTCGAACTGACAGAACTTTGATCCCTTCAGAGACAGTCTGTGCCTAGGGGGACATCTCAGAACATTTTCATTTTCTGTCTGTGCCTATTTTATTTCACAGGCACTCCCAGTCTTGCCAGCTCTGGTTCTTTTCTTTAAAAAAAAAAACAAGTGTAGAAGGAACATAATGCTGTGTTGCAAGATGCCGAACCATACAATACATTAAAAAGGTTCCCACATGAATTCTCATCCCAGAGCTGTCAACAAAATAAGGCATGTTGGGACACATTAACCCCTCCCCAGCCTTGCAAGAACAGCACAAACAAGGAAGGAATGGGCTCGCTGGTCTGGACAAGCCCATACTCCAGGGAGCTCCTTCTGGCTATGGGAACACATTTGTAAAAGGTGACTATTAATGCTCTAATGTACACTAAATATTTTCTGTGTCAGCCAGGTCCCTCTCTTTGCAAAAGAGTGCACCTTTCCCTCTTTTCTGCAGACACATTTGCCCATTCAGCCATTGTGGTAGTGGAAGATCGTAACATGCAAGCATTCATTTTCAACAGACCTCATAGCCAGTGAGAGACCCAAAATTAGGCAGCTGCGTTGATCTTACTCTTTGTGTAATGTGTGTGTGTGTGTGTGTGTGTGAGAGAGAGAGAGTGGTGTAATGGTTTGAGTATGGGACTAAAATTCTGGGGAATGGTGTTCAAATCCATACAAGTCACTCAGTACGTTTGCATGGCCTCCAAAGAAAAGAGGAAAGAACATTTTTCAGCATCTCACTCTGCACAATTGGGGACTCAGTTAAAATTTCATTTTGCAGGGGGCAGAATACTTGTTGAGGGGCAATGCTCTCAGTTTTGCTCTTCTCCTACACCCCTGTCAACTGATTTATCTTAAGTAAATTCAGGGAAACAGCTACAGCAGTGGAAAAGAAAAAAGATAATCCATAGCCATTCACACAGGGGTGTACCAATTCAAAATGAATTATACTGCAGTCATAATCTATTGGAAACCACTGCAGCACAGTAGTTTTGTTTAAGGCCTAATGGATTAACAATGTTCACTTAGGATTACTTTGGGTTTTGCAGGCCTGAAAACTAGGTCTGGTAGCTGCTGTCAGAGTTAATTGCAAGGCAAATTTGGGGTCTGCTTTGCAGCTGTGGCAGAATGCAGCTTTATGCATATTGCAGAAAATAACAAGCCCTCAAGAGGCCAATAATTACAGTATTTCCCATTCACTGAATATGCTGAAAACAAGCTCATTTCAGCCCCAATCCTCTTAACCTTGTGTTTTGATGTATCCATCCCTCTTGAAAGTAGCAATTGTCAAAGAGGTAATTTTCTCCCCCCAAATTTCTCCCCCCACCCTCCGCTTCTGCTTTCCACTTCCCTGGGTCTCCAACTAATGTACATTTTGTATTGTTGTGTGGCAGAGGACCATGATGTAGAATGGAGGCAGGTGTGTGTGTGTGATATTTTTGCTTTATACCTGGAAACCAGGTAGGGTTTCCAGATCTCCAGTTTTTATCATTTCGAAGCAGGAGATGATGTTGCCAATTCTCAAATGTTGGTGGTCTCAGATCCAGAACAGAGAAAGGGTCTGTGTGCAGATCTCCAGCGCAGACATCAGCAAGGCACCATTTGCAAAACTTGCATGATTTCTAGCTGCAACTGACAAAAACTCTCTTGGCAGGGTGGGCAGGTGTCTGTGCATTTACTTTATCTCCTCCTTCCCTCCCAGGGGTGTCATATTGGGAATGCAGCACACTTGTGGAGCAGCTCCAGAAAGTACGGCCCAGAGCAATGGATTCAAACTACAAGAAAAAGGATTCCACCTCAACATTAGGAAGAACTTTCTGATAGTAAGAGCTATTTGACAGTGGAATACACTCCCTTGGAGGTTGATGGAGTCTCCTTCTTTGGAGGTCTTTAAACAGAGGCTGGATGGCCATCTGTTGAGGGTGCTTTGATTATGACTTCCTGCATGGCACAGGGTTGGACTGGATGTCCCTTGGGATCTCTTGCAACACTGTGATTTTATGATTCACTGGGGCACTACAGACCACCCAAAAGGGGCAGTCTGCAGCCGCCCCAAGAAGCGACGAGATGGGGCCAAGGCTGCCTCACCAGCAGCCTCAGAGGCCCCATCCCTCCGCTTCTGAAGGCTGCAGGGAAGCAGGGTGCACCCCGCTCTCCCCAGCGCTGGCGAGACCCCTTTCTCCCTGGGATCTTTGGCGTGGCCGTTTAAAGGCCACGCCAAAGACCCGCACCAAAAAAAGAGCTCTTTGAAAGAGCTCTTTCTGGTGCTGTGGAGCAGGTGCATGCAGTGTTGTTTGAACGCTGTGCGCGCCATGACATCATGGTGTGCCTGTATGGATCCCGCCATTTAAAAATTGCACCCATACGCTTTAGGGTTAGGAAGGGTGTAGATGCTGCACCCTCCCTAACCCTAAAGGCGCCGTTTTCAGCCCTATTTGTGCCTCTTCGTGCCCGTCTATATCAGTCCTATGAATCTCTGAAATTATTTGACAATTTCTTTTTCTAGTTTCTTGTTGAGCAAAAATTCATAGAAGAAACCATTTAAATTAGTTAATTGACAATTTCTTTGTCCAGTTTCTCTCTCCATCCCTTTCTTTAGTGTTAAAGAAACATTTAGTGCATTATTTTTCTCCTTGATATTTTCCATCTGTCTTTCCTCATCAATTCACCTCTCTTTGATTCATGAGTTAAATTCATAGATAACTATGAAATCAGATTCTGCACACATATGGCATGGCACTTCATATTTAACACATAGTAAAAACGATCCTTCAGAGGGCCTTTCATAACTTATGGGGATACAGATAAAGAAAATAGAATAGGAAAAAGTCCCAGCCAACTAAACTCTGGATTACTACAATATGTAGAAGGAGGCCTCAAATTAACAATGAGGGAGACAGTAAAATGCAGAACGCATCCAATTTAATAGTTCTAAACTATTTGGCTTTACAAATAATAAATAGCAAATTGAGTCATGGGTACAGTATGAAGGGGGCAAAATGTGAGCATTGCTCCCCAAATAAGAATTCTTCCCCCCAACAATTTCTTCTTCAGTCTCCAAATTTCTGGCACTGCAGAGAGTGAGACTTGAAAATTGTTCACACCTAAAATTCATATATTTGCTGCTTTTACATTCTCTCTGTAGCTTTGCTTGTGTCCCTTTTCTAGGGATGCTTAAACTGTATTTCTTTTTTTTTAATTAAATTAAATTTGAATGGTGAAGTATACAGAGCAATTACAAAAAGATGTGGAAACGGTAAAGAAAAAAAGTGTATAAAAAAGAAGAAAAGACCCAAGTCCAACATGCAAACAAACAAAACAAGAGGAAAGAGACAAATTACCCAAGAGAGAGGAAAATTACAAGAGAGGAAAGGAGAGATCAACTGTATTTCTAAATGCTCAACTGAAGTTTGTAGCTAGCAATGCTAGAAAATTTCATTTGTGGGGGCAGAATTAATTCATGGGGAGCAATGTCCTCATTTTGTGTCCTCCCTGGCTGCACATCTTTGGTGATGCCTGGATACAAAATGACAGTTTCTCTCTCCTCCTCTCACTTCTCTCCTTTATCCCTCAGTTTGCTTCAACTGCTGCAAACTGAGTTCAAACTGCAAAAATAGTTTGGACTGAATTAATTCAGCAGAGGAGAGAGGGATGGGTGTAATATTGCTCTTCCCAGTAGATTCAGGCTAAAGCAAACTGCTGTACACTTCCCTAACTTGTGTACTCTTCCTTATGAATAACTTTTGCCATCTTGACCAGACTCTGGTGTTACTTGGGCACATATTTCCCAGTTTTAATCTGTAAAAAGGGTATCAAGTTGTTATTCCAGTAAACAGGAAGGTAATTCCAGGAAAATGATCATTCCAGGATACAACATAGCTGGTGTGGGAAATAGTTAATAATCTTTCCCTTAGTCCAAGTAGGATGCAGCACAACATCCCCTCTTATGGTCTATGAGACAGGTAAGAAAACTCTTGCTCATTTCAGGCTAGGCTAAATTTCTTCGATGCATTGTGTTGGCAGCAATTTCCAGCTCTCATTCTGTACGTTTGGTTTGGTTCGAGTAAAAATGCATGCTTTGACCTTGCATCTTCATCCATGTGTTTACAATAAAACTTTTTATGGGGAAGGGAGAGTGGTTGCACTCCACATTACATAAACAGCAAAGTGTGGCAATCCCCTGAAATAAAAAGCTTGACATCTATTCGCCTTAAACAGAACAAGTTTAATCTCATTGCCTGCTTGTCTAACAGGAAGCCGGTACTCGTACTATTTCAATGCATTCGCAAGGGGAAAAGTGGCACTGCAGAGATGAATATCAAAGTGGGAGAATGGTAAATAAAAAAGCAATAAAGGACAAGTAAGTAGCATTGCATTTAAATTTTCTAACCGGCCTCAATTGGGGGGAAAAAGTTAGAAGAAAAAAAGGGGGAAACCTAGAAAATGTGGGTTATAACTAGGTTTCATTATGAGGTTAAGAGTTATGCCACCCGCAATTAAAATTTTTCTTCCATCCCTCTATTTCTAGCATTGCAGAAACGTACAACTTTAGCTGAATGTTTGGAAGTGCACTTTAAACATTCAAGGAAAAGGGGCAGGCAAAATGACCAAGGGAATGTAAACACAGCAAATATCAGAGTTCTAGGAACAATTCTGAATGACTCACGCTTTGCAATGATAGAAATTTGGAGACTGAAGGAGCATTTCATGGGAAGGCAGAATTCTTATTATGGGATAATGTCCTCCCTCATTTTGCTCCTCTCTCCAACTGCTACATGCCTGGATTATAAAAACGTTGCAGAGGTTCTGGAGTAGTTCAAATATAAATAAACAAGTGCCTGTGTTGTGTAGTGATTTGAACATTGGGCTATGACTCAGGTGAACAGGGTTTGAATTGCTGCTCAGCCATAGAAATCCACTGGGTGATCTTGGGCAGGTCACACTCTCTCAGCCTCAGAGGAAGGCACTGGCAAACTCCCTCTGAACAAATCTGGCCAAGAAAACCCCGTAATAGGTTCAGCTTACAGTCACCATAAGTCAGAAATGACTTGAAAGCACACAACAATAAAAATGAGATTACTTGACACTGTTGTTTTCTTAAATTCTAGGATACAGATGTAAGCTCCCTGGGCATTACCTTTCCAGAAAGCATACAATTTAGTACACTGCAATTGATTTAATAACTTTTTAAGGCAGGGAGGAAGTATTTTGATGTATTGTATTGTACTTTTTATTGATGTTAGTCACCCCAATTGATCTCAAAGGGGCGGGATATAAATATTTTTTATTATTATTATTACTTTTTGTTGAAAAGCCATAAAAGTTCTCAGGATGGCTAACTAGAGGCATGTTGTTGTAACTGTATGAATTATTGCCTTGGCCCACTGGGTGAAGAAACTTAAAAAAAAGGGCAGTTAGAGCTGGAGAAGAGGAACTCTGCTTGCCAATTCTTGTCCCCTTGAATTAGGTAATATGATTTCAATGTAAGGATTCAGGAGAAATGGATAAATTCCCTATAGGGTGCTATTATTTGTTTGAATTTGTTTCATATTGTCATTTAGGGAGTTTTTAGGTTACCAAGGATAACTGCTGGGAAGCAAGATTTCTGCAGGCAAATCCTGCACTAGTGTTTCATGGTGAGCAAGCTACTTTGGGAGACCGGCTGTGTTGGTTTTTGTACAGTATAGGTTGTACTGTTGCTCTTAAATGTAAAATTTGATTTAAATTTGCAAACTCTTCAAACCATTGTAGTGGATTTGCAATGTTTGTTCATAATTAGTCCCCTAGAAACCAGAAAGTGGTACACTATCATCGTAGATCTTTTTCTTCTTAAAGTAGGTGCACTCTGGGCCATCCCACACTTGAAAATTTACACACACCTCTTAACATTATTTTATACTTTACTCAATAGTCTTCAGTTTCTTATGGGTGGTCTATAGGTTCACCCATAAGAAATTGCTTTTTACTGTCCTGGACCATTGGTCCATCTAGTCTAGGATTTGTAGACACTGACCTGTAGTGGTTTTCAAGGTATGAACTTTTCCATATTTTCTTGGAAAAGCCAGGGACTAAAAGTTTTATTGTCTGCATGCTTAGTATGTGCTCTGCTACTATGCGGCAATCTTCCCACGTAAATCAGTGGTGAGATTTTAGAACTCTCGTTAGACTTACACAGCATAGTCACCGCTGGGAAATAATGGGAGCTTTAGTTCAAAAACATTAGGTAGACTCCCATGGGCCGAGCCAAAATGAATCCATGTCTTAGCGAGCTAATGAAGCCAACATTATGTGAAAGATAGGACTGCCTTGCTCTAAATCAAGGCATAGCTTAGCTGTTGTGCCAAGCCCTTAAAACAGGTGAGCAGCCATCAGAGGCTAGTGGGTGATGTTACTCCCCTAGGAGTTCTTGGAAGACTACAAATCCTGGTGCATCCCCCTCAAAATAATTGTTTAACCCCCTCCAATGGCCTCTTGTGGGTATTTGGGTCCCTTTGGGACATTTTAGACCCAAGCTCACACTAACGTTTTTGCATATAGTTGTGCACTCACAAAGACAATTATTTGATTTTCCTTCTTAAATTGCAATTGAGGTATCCTTCAGAAAACGAACAAGCACTAGGAACTGATGCACACTTTCTTCAGGTCATTCCTACATTATGACAGTAGTCAGATCACAGTTCAATTATCTGTATCACAATCAAGTAACCAATTATTTTAACACCAGGCAAAATTATTGAAAAATAGCCTAAATTATTTTCCAGGAAAACCAGAAATCTCCTGTTAAAGACTTGCACCTGTCCTGAACAATGTAACCAAGAAGGATCAGCTATTTGAACAGAACTGAAATCTACTTCCATGTTCATCTAAGTACAGTTGGCCAAAATGCATCTTGCTTCTGAATTAAAATGCAAAGGCCTTGGCCGTGGATGTGCTAAGGGGACAGTAAATAATTAAAAAGTACTCCTTCACAGAATCTTTATTTTTAAATCAAAGTCAAGCCACACAAGATATTCCATTTCTTTTATTTATTTGACAAGCAGCAGTATCATCATCTTTTTACATTTTAATGTAGATACAATTATTATGTTATCTGGCATATTACAATATTTAGTCTGTTTTAACATTTGTCTTTTAAGATACATTAAAAAACATCAACTGCAAACGTGGGGGGGATGGAGGGGGTGAAGGGGGAAGCATGGTATCCAACCAAAATTTCCACATGTCAGCAAGACTTCATTCACTCTCTCTTAGTAAAGTTTCAAGAAATGTCATGACATGGGCTTGGAATATCTATAGGCTTTTTTTCATTGACGCTCATGATGTGGCACTGGTGATGTTGTAAACAGCAGAAAAAACAGGGGCTGCCAAGTGACCAATTATGGAGGCACAACAGGCCTGCTTTTTTCCCCCACAGGACACACCAAGCAGTGACAGCAATGATCTCCGTACAACCAGATCTGCAGTGTATTAACTTCACGCTACATAGCTGTACTCATCTGCTGACGCCTGGCTCCGTTCAATATACTGTTTGTCAATCAGAACTTCAATACACTTCTTAATCATGCTGATACTTGGGTTAAACCTAGCTCTTGATTGGCTAATGACCTGTGCAAGAGAGGAAGACACACACTTTATATAACCACCACATAGTTAAAATGATCTGCAACAATCTCAGCTGAGCCAAATACTACAATATGTATATCACCATTAAAAGAAAGCCTATTTCATTTTCTCTCACCTGGGGGGCCAGTTCATACAGTATTTTTTTAAACTCTGCATGAACAGGCCTGAGCTCTCCTAAGACCTTCAAATCTGGCACAAAGGGATATATGGGAAAACTTGCTGATTACTTCTAGGAAAATGTACTTTAGGTCCAGAAAAATGGTTACCCATTACTTTGGTGAAACCCTTCACATGTTGTTCTTCATGTAACCTCCTACTGTGAAGAGACCTAAAGCCTACATGACTTTTAGATGCACTACAACATCTTTCTGCAGTCTGGTTTGCAGCTACTAGAGTGCCTACCATGGCATTTTGTAAGTATAGGTTCATGCAATATTTCTTACAGTCTGAATACTACCCATGAGCAAGCCTGTCATACCAAATCACATACATTCTTACCTCCTGAATAAGAGCATTGTGTCGCAGCAGTTTTCGTGCTTTCATGATACGGACTATAGCAGCTTGAAGGTACATTTTCCTATCTTCATCTACAGCACTTCTGGTCTGCTCCATCTCCTGCAACATATGAACAAGCAACAACAACTAAGAAGAGGGCAATGCAGTGGTCTCAGGCAGATGTGTAGAGGACTGGCTTACTGAGGTGATTTTTTTTTTTACCAATGAGAATGAAGCATTTTTCACATGAACTAGATGCCTTCCTGGATTGCATTGAACAGCGCTGAAATGACACAATCCTCAGTATTTTAGAACTATCTAAAAAAAGACTTTCCATGTACATTAAGAAGCAATAGACAGTTATGCTATTTCTGAGTAAAAATGCTTGAAATGGCACTTTGATATGATTTTAAAGGTGACTCTCCATGAGCTTCATGAGGTTTACTTCCTATTATAGTAAGCATACTTAGCGCTGCACTGCCAGAAATGGTTTTGGGATCAGTGGAGTAACAAGAACAATGTGATAAAGTTTAGCTCATTATGAAATGGAGATTTAGGAGGCATTAATTTTTTAGCTTATTTAGATATTTGTTATGACATATGATTGAAAGGAATTACATTCCAAGGGCAGATGTTGTACTTTTGAAGCTGTAATTATTAACATGTTGAAACCACTTACTGCTAGCTAATACTGTAGTGATGAGACTTAGACCCATACTGCAAAGTGGGAATCCTTTTCTGCTACCAGATCATTGCAGGTTTCTAGAAGGTGTATTATAAATGAATATGTCCATGTATAAACCAAGCAATTCATTGTTTGCTACCATCTGCAGTACAACAAGTGAATACTCAAATTAAAATGTCTTATTTCAAATAGAAAGTGAATTGCCTGAAGATAAATTAAATCTTTTGTAAAATAGTATGTTGAGTAATGCCATAATTTTTAGTATTTTCTACCCCAGATACTGGCTACTGTGATAGCACTAGATAGTTTGCTGTATTGTAAGGGTCTAGTAGTGCAGTTTTATTGGGACACAGTGATAAATTTGTTCACAACACTAATAACATGGGAAGTTTCATTCAGATTTTGAAACATTAATAATGCAGATCATCCAGAATAGAACTGAACAAGTACCATTAACTGTAGGATTATAAAAATAAAAACTACAGAAAAACAACACACATTTCTTTGTAAGGAAAAACAGTGCTAAACAGAATTTATGGTGTGTGAAAGTAGCACACACTGAGCAAAAATGAAGAAGAAAATTAAGATAAATGCGATTACACACAAAAAACAGTGGCCTGAATCCTGTTGCTACTCCCCAACAACAATAAACCCAGTCAAAATAGAAATAAATCACACTGATTTAATAGGTCTACTCCAGCTCACATTAACAACAGGATTTAGGCCTAGGTCTGCAAAGTTAAACATATTCATTGGAAGGTAAGCCTCAGTGGACACAGGGGGCCTTCTTTCTGAGTCCAAATGCCTAAGGTCTTATTGTAGATGAATGAAGAAAAAAAAGTCAGGTTCTGTCAGAGAACGTCTGTCAGAGTAGTGATACTAAATAATTTGATGAGAACAAACTGAAAAACTATCAAGCAGAAATGTATCAGAAAACGGTATAACTTAAAAAAAAACAAAAAACCAAAAGGGTAATTTTTCTGGATATAGCAAGTCCTTGTCTTCCCAACACCAAAGCATTTTCATTAGTTTTTAGAATCTATTTCAGTTTTATACCCTTCATGACACTTAAAGCGAGGTCACATGAAAGATGTTAACAATACTTGCCTGTGGTGTATCTTTTTGCATTGATGTTGTGATTTTAAATTTTGTTCGTTTACTGCTGAAGTTCATATTTAATGAAAAAGTAGATTCTGCCTCTATGTCTTCCTGCAATGAAAAAGGCATGTGTTATTTAGACTCACTCAGAGACATATGTGCATATGGGTTGCAAACGTATTAACAGTTCATCTATTTCCCAAGAAAGGCTTGCTTGGAAAAAAACAAAACAGTTACATATGGCTCACATCTCCTCTGTTGAAATGCAAACATATTACTACTTGTTCAGGTTGGTAGATTTGAGTTATTACTTTCCGTATGGAGCAGCATGGCTGCTTAAGACAATGAGTCCAAGACATATATTTAACATATATCAATGGTTTTAAAATCAGTCATGTGTACTTTTGTCTTACCATGAACACAGACTCTCCTCCAAACTGTTAGAAATAGCATGATATAGTTACTCTAACGTTACTGAAAAATATTTAGGGCAAACATTTTTGTATCAATCCTGTCCTATTTGAATTTCACAGGAATGAAATATTTCCAGGAAAAGTATATTTTTAAATAAAATGGAACGTGGAAGAAATGCATCTTTCCTTGTCAGCCTATGGGGCAGATATAGTTTTAAGGACTTGTTTACATTGCAACACAAAAAGATACAGTTAAGAACTGTTTAAGCATCTGGTTACTAAACTTCCAAGGCTAGGAGTGCACTAGCTGATTTATGCTTTAGGGATGTCTTCCAGCTGACTAGGAAAGCTCAAATCTCCCTTGCAAGGAATCTAGTCAAAGTTAATTTTAAAAACAGCAAAACAAACAAACAAGCACACCCCAGTTCCAAATTGTGGCTACTATCCAAAGCACTGAAATGGGCCCATTGAGGTCCCTGACTTTCTTTCCCATTTTTAGCAGTGGATCTCCATGTCATATTGAGGAACTGTTTGTGGGGGAAAAAATCCCTCTGCATTTTTCATCAAGAGAATCCCAAACCTACAAGATGTTGCCTCTCTCTTTCTCGCTCTCTCGCTTTCTTTCTTTCTATGTAGGCTCTGAAAGATCATTATCAGATGGCTCTGAAAAATGGTTCTGCCAAACTAGTTCTGTTCTGATAAAAACTCTGTCCCCTTCTGTGACATACCTTGTCTGAGTCATGGTTGATCATTTTGACATCAAGTAATGACTTGATTGTTTTTGTCAGTTCCTTCTCATTCATCTGAGTACTGTCTTGAAGATCTTTGTAACTGACAGTTTCACTATTGTTGAAGGCAAGCAGCACTGCCATTTGGTAGGTTGTCACCATGGCTACATACGGTTTGCACAAATAATTCATTTTGACCTCACCTGCAAATTAGTTACACATTTTACACATTATTTTAACAAGCAGCTTACAATAGTATAAATAAAATATGACATTGGCTCTTCCATTTCATTTTGAGGGCAGACATGAAGCAGACCAAAGCCTGGTTTTGGGTTCTGGCCTTTTAGGATTCAGTAACCTAACCTATTTATTTATTTACAGTATTTATTCCCCGCCCTTCAGCTCTAAAGACTCTCAGAGCAGTTTACAATTATTATTATTTTTAATTCCCTTAACCTACCTGACAGGGCTATAGTGAAGAAAACCGATTTAAGAGAGGTAAAATGTTTTGCTAACTGACATTTTCAGATTTTACTTCTTCTTATAGATAAACTATTATTTGGATATGAGAGCAGTCCTCAAAAATAACATTTTTTGGAAAATGATTTGGTATAAAATAAAGATGCAAAATAATAAACCTATAGGCAATAATGAAAGTTCAAACACTCAAGTTGAGAGAAATTAGCAATATATTACCTGTTTCAGGGTAGGTAATTTAAAAGGTAAAGGTTACTTCTCTACGTAAGAAAACTTGAAGGACATATAGGTTCCAATAAACAAAACTTGTTGGCATGATTTAAAATGAGTACTGTACAAAATGTTTCAGAAGGTGAAAAAGGCATATTCAGTTTACCTGTGCAGAGATAATGTAACCAGGTAAGCTTCCTTCCACTGAAATGTTGACTGTAAAACAATTCAAACTGTAAAACAAAATAATTATTTAGGTCAAGATCAGGTCTTCAGCCAAATATCTCAAAACAAAGAATTCTGGCTAAACCAGAACAACATGCAAAATATAATGAACATTAATTTCTATATACAGGCTGAGTCTCCCTTGTCCAAAATGTTAGGGACCAGAAGTGGTTTGGATTTCTGATTTTAGCCAAAAGGCCGAGAAACAATTGAAGCGGTTTGGATTTCTGAGCGTTTTTTTTTTGGGGGGGGGGGGAATATCTTAGAGGTGGGACCCAAGCCTGAACATGAAATTCAGTTCTGTTTCATATACACTTTATACACATAGCCTGAATGTAATTTTATACACAATGTTTTCAATAATTTTGTGCATGAAACACAGTGTGTGCACACTGAACCATCAGAAATCAGAGGTGTCACTATCTCAGCATCCCATGTGGACAATTTTGGATCTAAGAATATTTTGGACTTTGGAATTCTGCGTAAGAGAGGCTCAGCTTGTATTAGAAATTTAACATATGTGTGGAAACTCATTACTTACGGGCTAGAAAAGATCCAAATACAAGTAAAGTACAATATTTATTAAGGATAGAAGAGGCCATAGGATTTTTCAGTTTGTTCCCTGGCACTGAAGGGGTGGGGAGAGAGTTGTCCCTCACATGGAAAGATGTGGCCTCAGGCGCATCCTATCTCCTGTTGAAACCTCTGTTTTTAGGTACATTCCAGTTTCCTTACAGTTAAAAGCATTCTGGAAAGACTGGGTTTTTCCTCCCAAAATAATGTGTGCCAGGGGTTGGAAAATTTGCAAGCGAAACCTCCCAGGGTGCTTTATTGTTCCAAAGATTCAGACCCCACCCTAAAAAAGATCAACACTGGAGAAATACTGGTGCAAGAGATGCCAGCTGTTCATGCTGGGTTCAGGAAATCAGCAACCATATTGCAAACATATGTTGGATAATGGTACACATCAAAGAATTTCAGAAGAAAACCATCCTGTGCCCTATAGGTTATAGCAAAATCTTTGATTGTGTAAAACAGATCATAAAAAAACTATAGGCCACTCTTAAAGAAATGGGTATGCTACAATATCTGATTGTCCTGATGTGTAACCTGTACTCAGTACAAGAAGTTATAATCAGAGCAGAATATGGAGAAATGGAATGGTTTCCAATTGCTAAAAGGGCCACACAAGGTTATGTTTCATCATGCCATCTGTTTAACATGTATCATATGTAAAACAGGATTCGATTTGGAGGAAGGAGGTGTGAAAACTGGAGGAAGGAACATTAACAATCTAAGATATGCAGATAACAGCAAACTACTAGCCGAAAATAAAGACTTGGAACAATTACTGAAGAAAGACAAGGAATCAAGTGCAAATGCAGGTTTACAGATGAATATTAAGAAACAAACTAACAAACAAACAAAAAATGACCACAGATGATTTGCATAACTTAAAAGTAGACAGATGGAAGCCCTGACCCTGAGTCTGCAAGACTGTTGATGGCAAGACTGGCTTGGAGGTCTCTCATTCATAGGATCACCATATGTTGAACTCAATTTGACAGCAGTTAACAATAGTTAAGTGGTTTGAGCAATTGACCATGAATGGAAACCGGGTTTTAATCCCTGCTTGGCCATGGAAACTCACTGGGTGACCTTGGACAAGTCACTCTCTCTCAGCCTCAGAGGAAGGCAAAATCAACCCCCCCTCTGAAGAAATCCTGCCAAGAAAACACTGATAGGTTTCCCTTAGTATTGTCGTAAGTTGAAAACAACTTGGAAGGCACAGAACAATAACACAGTATTTTAATTCAAAGATATAGGCATGTTAGTCTGTAGCATCAGTATGTAAAGAGAGCTTGTAGCCAATATCTTTCTTTCAGGTAGTCTTTTCATGAATTTCAATGTTTTTAACATCATAAATTGTTTGTCTTTAAATACCTTTTAGATTTATATTTCTACTGAAGTTTGTACATATGTTTTAAAAAATTTGCTTTTAAAATATGTTGTAAGCATCTTGACTCCCATTATTAAGAGAATGGCGGAATATAAGTGAATAAAACAACAACAACATATATTCAAACACTGGAATCAAAGTTCAAAGAATAGGTCACCTGTTCTTAAATGTTAAAGTGACTGGCAGGTGACGGTGGTTCTCAATGATATGTGTACTGGAAACCCTAATTTCTTATGGCGTTTCTTCTGGAACATACCAAAAAGATCACTAGGGGAGCTAGCAAATAAGTTGTATACAGTAGTTGCTATTTAATGGTCTCATAGCACTAAGACATAACTTCAAAAGCTGCTAGCTAGCTCTTCAGTCACAAGAGATTATAGGCGAATAGCCTTTACAACATTTCATTATTATAAGGAAGAGTATTATAGTGTTTATAGAAAGATAAGGCATTCCAGTTCATACCTTTTCATCTTATCTAATACCGATTATGTATATATCAGGATCTTAGGACACTACTATTATCTATAACAGAACAGTCAAACATCATCCTATTATTTAGGACTTTCTAATTTTTAAGAGAATATGGGTTACAGCTAGGTTGATTGTAAAGATCCCACTACCTGTATTATACAATGATTCAGTAATTATGCAACATTTAAATACATTTACTGTATGAATGTCTAGTGTTTCATCCCAGTAAGTGTAAAACATCTATCTTAATTGATAGTTTTAGTCTTAGAGATCAAAAATGTGTTTCACATTAAGATATATTTATCACTCATTAATTAGGTTAATGACTCATTAAATAAAATTGATACTTACAGTTGAAATTACTGAAACATCATAAAAAAACTAGGTCTAATTTAATTCTCAATCCTCTGGGGTTGGAATTTATTGGGGCCATCTCCCAATGCTACCACGAGGTTTGAAAGGAGAAAAGGCTTAGCAGACTTTTTTCCTTTGAAGCTTGTTGGAAATGAGCTCAGAAAAAAGGGCAAATTCTATCTAAATTCTAAGTACATTAGTTAATTTCCACTGATCAAATAAATTAGAAAGCAGGATTTAGAAAGCAAACCACTGATTAAAATGACATTTTAAATGGCACCATGTTAAGTCCTTATTAAGGCTGTTGCTAACATTTCAATTCTACAAAATGTACAAGAAAGGATGATGTCAACTAACAATTTGCTCATCAGTCCCTCATTACCCTTCATTATGTGGCTTCACTTACCCCCAGGGGAGTACACAAAAACCTAAGACACATTCCTTTAAATTCATCAAAGGTTGTTCTAGAGTGTCCAGTGGTATAATGCTGGGCACATGTGGATCCTACGCTGCTTCATAGTAAGATTTAACAGGGATAGTCAACATCTGGAGCAAGATTCATTCAGATTTTTTAAAGCTAAAGTTGTTAACTTATACCATTACTTTCACATTTAAGGTGCAATCTATGAGTAAGCCACATTGCACTCTGCCTTATACCCAATGGTATTACTCCATGAACACAGCTGTTTTGACTGCTTATATCTACAGTATGTGCAGGTGTCAAATCCAGTATTTTGATTCAGCTTCAGCAAGGTATTGAACACTTCATTGTTAACACTTCAGGAGGATAGGTGTTGCTTGTACCAATTTATTCTGGTAGCAATCGTGTGTGACTGCTAATCGAGCATCACCAACTCTTGTCATTTTCCCCCTAGTACAAAAATGAATATAACCCAAGATATAGGACGGTGTGGACTTCAGCATTCAAATCTTGGTTCTGCCATGGAAGCCCACTGGGGGATCTTGGGCATGTCACACTCCCTCATCCTCCGAGGATGGCAAAATGGACCCCCCCCCCTCTAATAACAAGAAATAGGGTAGAGCTGAGATATATATATATATATATATATATATATATCAGGAAACAGCTGTTCCTCAAATAACTTTCTAATATCCAGAGACTGTGTGACATAATTCAGTGAAACCTATACAACTAATATATCCTCCTACAACCCTGACCTGCTTCCATGGGAGTGCAAAATACACTCTACATCAAGATTTCATTCACAGCGTTAAATCACAGTCATCCCTGGTGTGAGCCATGTCACACTTTCTTTATATACAGTTTCTATACAGCTTGCTCTCCTCCTTGTCTCCCTCCTCTCTTCTTTATTGTACTCTCATTATGTACCAGGAAATTGGAAAACCATCCACTTTACATTCGCTACCTCCATTCCAGTAACTGAGGTGAAGTTAAATAGTCAAGATAGCAATTACTAAGAAACCTATTTTGACAACCGGAGCAGAGATGTTTATTTTTTTTTTTAAAGTAAAGAATAGCAAGATGCTAGTGTCTAGGAGAAAAATGCAAGACTGAAGAACTAGGAATAGCTGCCTTCTCTAATCTAGATCAATTCCTTGATTAAGAAATATATTCATAGTTTTGCTGCATATGTACAGAAAGAATAGGAAAACTGTTCTCCTATTTGCTAGATTTAATCTCATCCTAGATAATGCCAGGTTCCAAGCTTTAGGATGCTCTGTGATAGGGCAAACAAGCCCCAAACTAATGCCAACACAGCATTGTGGTTTTAATGTGTGTTGCCAGAAGAAGCTACAGTGAAGCTGAAAGAGGGTGCAATGAAATGTTAGTAAAATGTTTGCTTTGGGAACATCATCCTTGCATCCAAACCTAATTCTATACGTTCCAGCTTTTTTTACATAGATGCAACATTTACCTTCTCATTATGTGTATTTTAGCTATTGATACGTTGTGAATTTATATCTTCCACCTTTTAAGGGCTCTTAAGTAGGAAACAACTTGAAGGCACACAACAACAAGCAATGTTACTGGTATCTATGACAGCATAGTTTTCAGTCTCCAGAATTTACAACTGTTATGCATTTTCAATGAGCAGATTTTTACAGTGTGGACCAGTGTCACTACAGGCACTACAAGGAAGGTACCAATTCCCACGAGGCTCACTAGAGTCCTGTCTTTGCTCCAACATTCCCTGAGCTTACACAGGAAGACCAAGGGGCTGTACAGGTGTGATTTGAATCCTTGCTTTGCTATGGAGGAAGGAAAAGGCAAACCCTCTGAACAAATCTTACCAAGAAAACCCCATGATAGGTTCACCTTAGGGTAGCCATAACTCAGAAACAACCTGGAAAAAAAGCACTCCCTTTCTGATTAAAGCAAGTTAGTTGTAGCTTCCCCCTCACAGAAAAGGAGTGCTGGGTTGGATAGGGAAGGCACACACAGACCTCTCATTCTTTACACTGGTGTGTACCGCCTGTGCTCAGGCAAGTGGGGAGAAAACTGGGATGAGACTCTTAGTGCAGAGGAAATGAAATAGGAATGTGATCTTGTTTCTTATCAGTGAAGACATGCAAGAAAGTGCAACCACATCAAAATAACCGGGTTTTATTTTTGTTTTCCTCTGAGGAACTCAAGGAGGTTTGACAGAACTCACTCATTATCCAAATCATAAACCCGTGAGGTAGGATAGGCTGGTTGAAAAATGGTAGCCGGTCCAAGGTCACCCAGCAAGTTTGTGACCTCTGCTACACCACACTGTCTCCCAGGCTGCATCTGCACTGCAGAAATAATCCAGTTTGAGACGACTTTAACTGTCATGGCTCAATACTAGGGAAATCTGGGAACTGCAGTTTTGTGAGACATTAGCCTTATCAGAGAGCTCTGGTGCTCCAACAAACTACAGTTTCACGAATTCCATAGCACTGAGCCGGTGCAGTTAAAGTAGTCTCAAACTGGGTTATTTCTGCAGTGCAGATGCCGTGTCAGAGATATTTTAAAATTTGGTGGGTCATGAATTAGACCAGGTATAGGTACTACAACAGGGGCCTATTCTTGTTTTTGCACTGCTGTGGTGCACCACACTATTTTTCAGCTGTAATTGTGACTTGGAAGTCCTTAGAAGACACTTCTAGTCTAAATTTCTGGAGAGTATGAAGTGGTGAGAAAGGTTGTTTATTGACATTCATAGGTGGTATTTTTGAAACCTCATACAAGTGATTTTTTCACCTGAAAAAAATCTCAATGGGGGGATGTGGGAGAAGTTGCGGGGCACTTGGAGGACTGTAAAAGAAAGGCAGGGGGTTGAGATCCAAGTTTCCCCCCACTTTCCCCTCCACTAGACCCTAAAGGTGGTACACCTGTTTTCCTTGCTTCCTACCATTTTCTAAGTCCCTGTTCACTTATAAAGAAAAAAAAAGAAAAGCTGGCTATATACTCCCCTGTCAAAGTGCTTAAGGGCATGTAATCCACATTACTGGAATGGTAAGTGTTCCTACTACAGATCATGCCTGTATGTATGGTGATGGAAAGAAATTTTTCCTATGCAAGTTATGTGGGAGAACAGCAGTAAAAAATCAGCAATACAAAAATTTTCTTGTCTACCGCTTTTCATCCTCTGGGTAGCAGAAACACTAGGCAAGGCCAAAAGCAATTAGAAGTTGTTATTATTATGAGAGAAAAGTCTTGCACTTTACATATCCAAGGCAAATAGAATGTGAAGTGTGACTAGAGTGCAACCATCATCAGTGCACTGTTGGCAGAGAAAGAAAACAAAATATGACTAGCCAAGTAATCAAGGAAGATCAGTATCTTTTCAACAGGTGTGCATGCAATACTGATTACTGATAAAGCAACACAAAAGCATTGAATGTGTGAGCACACAAGTTTGTTTCAATGTATAGTTTTTTGTGGAGCTTTCGGGCTATGTGGCCATGTTCTAGAAGAGTTCCTTTCTGATGTTTTGCCAGCATCTGTGGCTGGCATCTTCAGAGAATGATAGCCTGGGAAAGGATTGGAGATATATATCCTGTGTGACCCTGGGAAGGAAGGAGTAATTTGCAAATGTATTGTTCTGTTGCTAATGGAAGTCCTCAGGGTGGGAGGATATGCAAACAAGGATTGTCTGCTAACTGGTGCTCATTGTCTTCCCAAGGTCACACATGATGTATATCTCCAATCCTTTCCCAGTCTATCATTCTCTGAAGATGCCAGCCACAGATGCTGGCGAAACATCAGAAAGGAACTCTTCTAGAAAATGGCCACATAGCCCGAAAGCTCCACAAAAAAAAACTATGGATGCTGGCCATGAAAGCCTTCAAATCCACATTGTTTCAATGTACATTGATAAACACATATCTACGAGAAATAAATTCCATGAAAACCACAGTAGGTAGAAAATCAGAGAGAATACAGAATATTATAATCATACAGTGTAGTAATCTTCTCATTCTTTGTATTACTGGTAAATTATACTTCAAAGTGGGAAAGGCTCATGAACAATCTGGAAATACTAAGGGCCAGAACAGACTGGCAGCTTCATCTGGCTTCAAGCTGGCTTGGGGGCATGGTGTTTACATGCACCTTGTCTCCAAGTCACCCAGAAGTCGCACCAGCGATGACATGCAGGGCAGTTTTGGGGTGACTTGGGGGCATGGTGTTTGCATGTACCGTGCCCTGGAGCCAGTAAAAAGCCAGCTCCAGAGGCAAAGGGGCGGCTTTTCTCCACTCCAAACAGAAGCAGACTTTTTCTGCTCCTACTTGGGGTGGAAGCTGGCTAGATTGGGGCTGCATGTCTGTTTGCTGCAGCCCCAATCCAGTCTTAATTGCAAGGCTCCTAGCCGCCCCATCAGGGCCATCTGTTTCACCCCTCAGTTACATATAAATGTCCGTACCCCAGGAAGATCTCCAAATACCCCACGATAACATATTCAGGTGTCAGTTTTAGAAGAATTTCATACTTATACCATCTACTCATTAACATGCATAGAACTAGTAGAGTGCATTGTGTTGAAGGCACACAAACTCAAAAAAGTTGCTATGATTTATACATAATGAAGATGGATTCTCTAGTAAGACTGATTAAGTTTTTCAAGCCCAGACTTAATACCACTTGTTATTAATCTGCAAGAAATCTCCTACTAACCTACCATCTGTACACTTTTTTCCAGTTCCTGAGGAATTGCAAATGTAGATGAAGGAGCCTGAGTCAAAGGCCATGCACCAGCCTGAAAATATAGCACAATAAATAAATAAATAAATAAATATTTTATTTTATTTTTATAGACCAAGGTACCATAATCATCTATACTGTAAGGTGATGAGTTCTGATGGCTATATTACCAACACTGAGAAATGAGAAGAATCAGCATGTTTAAGGGAACTCTTAGGTTTTTGGAAGTGTAAAAATCTTGTGTGGGAGGAAACTAAGGGAGAAAAAGAAACAGCATTCCAATCTGGGATGTGTTGTTGTAGGCCCCACTTGCACTATCACCATTACACATATAGAATAAACTTTACATAAACCAGAACATACCTGAAGAACATATATCTGAAAACTAATTCCCAAATCTACGACAGTGTCTTGATTTTTTATGAAGTTGTTGAATTTGTTGTTAAGGTCAGCACTCACACTCATGTCTGTATACATTCGATGCAACTTGCTAGTAAACTCATAACCACAGGCTTGCTGGAAAACACAACCACACATATTAATTTTTTAGACAAAGCACACAACTATAAATATTAGCAAGTGAACAGCCTCTCTCTCTTTCTTATTAAAGGAATATACTGGTGTGGAAGTATGTGGCTCACCAGATGCTGCAGGACTGCAATTCCCATCATCCCTCATTATTTACTAAATTGACTATGGCTGATCCATGTTACAGTATAAACATGTCTGGAGAGCTGCATGCTCCCCATTCCTGTGCAATATAGTAACAAATATGAACAATGTTTTCTTGTAGTTTTCAAAGGCTTTTACAATTTTTATTTTCCAAGTGTTACTTTTTTAAAGTGGCTATGCTCACACCCTTTACAGTACTATGGGAAATTTTCAGCACTGTTCCAGTCATCGGGGATAAGAGTGGATAGAGCAGAAGAAATGGTGTCATTCAACTCCAGTGGTGTCACAGGTATTTCAATAAGTATCCATGAAAGCCAAGCACACAATGATTGCAGTGACACTATTTATGAGTTGTGAGCTAGTTTAGAGTTCTCCCAGATACTAGCTGATATGTCCTGAAATCAGCAGAATCACTTCAACAGACATTATGAGTTGACAAAAGACAGATATGTGTATTGCAGGCAGCGAAGGCTCCACTTGTATTGTCTGAGGAACTCCCTCTATGTAGCCTTAGAATGGTAAGGGCTGAAACTTCCTAGCTTACATCATCTTGGCACCATCTGCTGGCTCTTTTTTACTATGACAATTTTCAGCCAGCTAATTCTGACAGAGTTGTCAATAGGGGACAATCCACTAAAACTTCTCAGTAGACTGTCATTACAGTATGATCCCTGTATTCTTGGGACTAGCACTGTGGTTTCATTTATGCACCTCTGAAAAAATATGATCTCTCTAGGCATTTTCTAGGTTCTCCACCCGATTCTAGTATGCATCTGCTGGAAGTTGTTAATTTCAGTAGGGTTTGCTATTATCCAGTTTCACGTTTGCGCAATAAAGCTGAGAATGTATCCCCCACGGATATGGGGATCGTACTGTATATAGTCAGCACAATTAATATCTGCTTTGTCAATTTAGGTAGGATTGAAAGCATGTTTAGGGAAGTTCATTGAGAATCAATTTAGTGACAGTTTACAATAGTGTACAGTTGATTCTTCAGAACCATTAAACTTGTAATTACCTTCAGTTTGTTAATCATAGCTTCTTCAGAGTCCATGGACATGGACAAACCATGTATAAGCCGTTTTGCTAACATTCTGGCATAGAACTATATTAAAGAAAAACAAAAGTTCAGGGTTCTTTGTATTTCATACACAAAATATCCAAGAACAGGGAGGAAACACATAAATGAACTAATATAAATAGTTTTTAATGGTAATTTACCTTTTGGAAAACATCTTTATCATCGATGTACTTGAAAACGGTAATGAAGCTAGTAAGTTTGTCTTCAACTTCATTTTCCGTCATGCCTTTTGCTGATTTTTTTAGCAAGTTGTCACAATACTTGGCCAGCTCAAGTGAAAAAAAAAAGTTAAGCTAAATTAGGAGTGAGGAAAGTGTTTGTCTGACAGATGTGGCCTCATCAGCCTTTTACACCCAAAGTCACCCCAAGTGCCACTAGTTTCAGTGGGTCTACTTCAATGTTGGATTTCAATCAGAGCACATATCCATTTTTATTAATCTATGTAAGTTCCTTCCAATTTAAGCCAAATCAAAAACATTTGCTAAACCCATTGATTTAATAAGATACAGTAATTTGAAGTGCCTTTAGGTCTTAACATTATTAGAAAAGATTTAATACTTACATATAATAATAGGTTTTATTTCTAACCCACCCCTCTGTCCAGGCAATCGGGACGGGGTACAGCAAAGTTTAAAACAATCACAATTAAAAATAATTCCTACAACCCCATCCCTGACCTCCCACCCCTTAAAATTGAATTAAACTAGCATGAATTAAAACAAAGCAAGCAGAAATTTACAAAACAATATAAGCTTAATAAAACCACATTTCTTTGGGCAGCACAGGCGGTGGCATCAGGGGTATAATGAGGGGACAAGCTGGAAAAACCTAGAGCTTAGTTTTGGAGCCAGGGGAGATTAAGTAGTCTCTGGGAAGGCCTACCAGAAGAGATGGATGCGTCTTTACAGCTTTTTAAAAGCAATCAAGGGTCGTAATAAGACGGACCTCGTCTGGCAGGCCATTATTATTATTATTATATGAGCACATATACAAGTATGATATGCTTACCAGCTCAGGAGCTTTGCAGATAGACTTTGGTTCCCTATAGTTCACTACTGATGTCAAAGCCTATTTAAGAACACAAGGAAAACAATTTTTACAAAGGCATGTTGACACCGGAGTGTAATACAGTCATATATTAACCATACATTTCACAGTTAATTCCAAACTCCTTCCCAATAGAGGCATGTAGGCTCTATCATTTGAAACCAGATCCAAACAAAAGTTTCAGAATAACCAATCTGTTTCTTCTGCTTCCTCTCATAGCTGCTGGTGGTACATATCTAGCAATACACTAAAAGCTGCATAGATATAAAAGGAATATTTCTCCATCAGTCAGGTTAACAAAAACAGTGGGCACTATTGTGCTTTTAAGAAAGATTCACAAGACAATACTGAGAGCTTGAAAGCTGTTGTTGGTAGTGAAGTACAAAGGGAGAAATTTTAACAATTTTACTTGTTACTTGTAAAGCATACCTTGCATTTTAAATTTGTCAATATCCTGAGCAAGTTTTTAAGAAACCATTTCCTTTTAGAAATCATTGGGTTGTATCAAGGATGTGTCTGGTGGAATTCTTTCACCATGAAGGCTGAACTGAGTTTCAGATAAATTCTTGGGGAGAGGAGGTCACACTCCAGTGGCAGGAGGGAGCAAAAGTGACAGAGCGGGATCAGAAATACTAGTATATCTTAAAGTTCTTACAACCAGTAATTAAGTCTTAGGAAAGACATTTCAATCTTTTTTTAGAAAATAAAATATAAAAGCTGAAAATCATGAAATGACAGTATCATGAGGGGAGGGGCTCAACTGTCTGGCCAGATTGGAATATCAAGGGAAACAGACTGTCTCCCTGTCACTAATTTATATTTTGTACTAAGAAGCAGAATAGGAAAGAACTGCTCTTTTGAAAGAGGAATGAACATATACCTGTACTGGCTTTGTGGTAATAGGCAGCATTTTAAATATGCAGCAACAACATATGACAGTCTACTACACTTCTGAATAAGAGCAAAAAGTTCTAAAATTCTCTTATCAGAAAAGAGTATCACGAAACACAAAATTCTTAGTATAAAATTCTTTCAATTTTGGAACAGTAGGGGGAAAAAATTAAACATCCCATCGATACACCTGCAATCTGCCCAAGTTTTATCTGTTTATAAGGTTTTTGCAGTTGTTTGTTTGATGGAACAGAAACCTGTGCATGAACTTCTCAAGGTGACTACTGGGTGAAGCCCTTTATATCATGACTT
Organism: Urosaurus nigricauda; assembly: GCA_034509955.1. Classification (NCBI taxonomy): domain Eukaryota; kingdom Metazoa; phylum Chordata; class Lepidosauria; order Squamata; family Phrynosomatidae; genus Urosaurus; species Urosaurus nigricauda. The sequence continues at coordinate 110,222,018 of JAOEGL010000006.1, forward strand.
GCATGCTACGTAGGGATCGCCTCTAGTACAATGTAAGAGGTTCTTGTAGCATCTTAACATTAATAAGCCAACTATTTCTATCTTTAAAAAAAATAAAATCCTTGCTACCAGTTTATTTTGCTATAGCCTGAAATTTATTCTAAAGTGAACTGAAGATATTACACCATCCCCTTTCCACAACTCATCAAAGTACAATTAAAGAAACTGAAAATAATTTAAGGTCCAAAGCACACTACAGAAATAATCCAGTTTTAGACCACTTTAAATGTCCTGGCTCAATACTAAGGAATTCTGGGAACTGTAGTTTTGTGAAACATTTAGTCTTCTCTGTCAGTGAGCTCTGGTGCCCCCTACAAACTACAGTTCCTAGGATTCCCAAGCACTGAGCCAAGGCAGTTAAAGCGGTCTCAAACTGGATTATTTCTGCATTATGTTTTGGACTGAGTCATGGTAAGTAAAGCCAAAGACTTATAGTCAGACATGATTTGACAATCACGTCAATGGGGAAACCTTTATCTTTTTAGGCAAAGAGAAATTCACTATTGCTATTTAGTACTCAATGTGCTCCTTAAAGCTTAAATGAAGCTTAGGAGACTAAGGGCTGGAACAGACTGGCATAAAAAGCTGGCTTCCAGCTGGCTTGGAGGCATGGTGTACACATGATGCACACCCCCAAGATGCCCAGAAGCCAGCTTCATGGCACTCGGCTGCCCCCACGTGGGCTGGCTTCCAGGAGCTCCAGCAGCACGGCGTTTATATGCTGCACACCATCAGAACGCTTTAAAGCCAGCTTCTGGCTGTGGTGGTGCCGAAAAGCCGGCTTTTGCCAGTGCAAAAAGGAGTAACTATTTGCGAAATCATTTTAGTCCACCAAAAAGGGAGACTGGTGCTGTGGCAGGCAGTTGCCACGGCCCCAATTTGGCTTTTTCAGATCTGTTTTGCACCTTAATCATGATTAATTTAAGCTTCAATTTAAGATCAGTTAATGAACCCTAACCTTATGTTGGTTATGATTTAGTAAATATAACAATTGCACTGGAAATACCTTGTCAAGAGCACTCATAAAACGCTGATCACCATTCAAAACAGTGTTGATGAGCTGAACAAATTTACCATGCACTTCCAACACTGACTCCACAAACTGAGTGGGCATCTGAGAACAGAATCACAGATTTTTAAATGCAAAAAGAGAGTAACAGTAGAAACAGACATTTTACTCAATAGTTTTTACCTAAGTAATTTTGCCAGAAACTACTGTTTTTCAAGAACAGAAGTGCAAGGCTTATCTATAAAGGTTTATTGTTTTGAGGTGGGGTGCGGGTGGCTATCACTTGTGCCTCACATATGTATACATTAAAAGCTTCTTCAGTATACAGTGGGCCCTTCACATTTGCTGGGGTTAGGGGAACAACATCCCCATGAAAGTGGGGTAAACTCTTTTTTTTTACCGAAGAGACTACCTCTCTAGGAATCTCTAGGTCCTCCAGTAAAACACTATGGCCAACATCCAGCAGATGCTGACCATATAAATGCACTGGAGGACATACAAATGCCTAGAGAATTGTTTTCTCTAGGAATTTCTAGTACCTCCAGCATGAGTCTATGGTCAACATCCAGCAAAGTTGTACCGGAGGACCTAGAGATTCCTAGAGAGAACATATTAATCAAATCTACGAATAATCAAATCCACAAAATTCAAAGCTACAAATGTGGAGAGGCAATTGTATTACCAATTTCCAGAATTTAGGCTTAGCTGGTAAAGTAGTATGGAGCACCACCATGTAGTCATTGTATATGCACAATCTAATAATGTAGTCTACAATAACACACTGCCTAAACACAGTGAGATCTGCAGTTCATCAAAGCATGGTAGCCAATCAGTGAAAGGTGAATTAAAGGAATATTGGACTATAAATTATTTAAGTCTGTTTTAAACTACTCAGCCACTATTGTATTCAAACCCAGTCAAAAGCATAACAAAGCCACAACTATGCCAACAAAAGTGTACAAATCACTTCTCTGGTGGATATAGTTAATGAATTCTGACAACTTTATGGAAATATCCAAACAAGATTCCAAGAAAGTCTCTAAATTTTGAATTATCAAAAATTATTTCCTTTCCATTCCCATTGCAAACTTACATTTTCCTGAGAAAGATTGCTGGTTGCTCTAAGGCCCTCATCATGGATATGGTTTTGTAGTTCCTGAATCATATGAGGTAAACCACTTGGCACAGCATGAAGCAATGTGTACATATTTGCCATATCTGCAAAAAAGGGGGGAAGATTCACGCTTTCAGGGTACAATGAATAAATAAATAAATTTCAAATATTAATATTAGAACAACATAATTATTTTGAAGACAGCTAAAATATCCTAGGCTACTGAGAAACGAACACAACACATAGGATACATCTGCAAGCCAGAGATTCAGGTTTATTAATCCACAATAGATATGTCCTGTATATTACTGCATGTAGCTTTTTTGGCTCTCCTATTCACTTTACCAGGTGAATAAACACACTACAGAGAGTGCTTTGCATTGTATCTCAATGTAGGATTCAAAGATATAGCCATGTTAATCTGTAGAATCAGTATGTGGAGAGATCTTGTAGCACCTTTGAGACTAACTGAAAGAAAGAAGTTGGCAGCATGAGCTTTCATAGACTTCAGTATGCTTCCTCAGATGCTTTTGATGGAGTGAAAGGCAGGGACAGACACATATATGCCATAGGTATGTGAGAATATCAATTAAAATTCAAAATCCTTTGGGTATGGAAATGAAATACATCTATTATACTAATAAAAATGTTGATATAGATTTGTCCAAGTAAAATATTTAGGAGGTAGAATACTTTTATTCCAAATTCATGTGGAATCAAGCTTTTATCAGACTATATGCTTTTACCATTTCGTTTTTCTTGTCGGATGATGTTATGGCATTCTGCATGAAGGAACTGTAAGTGTTCGGCTACCATTCGTTGTTGGCATTCATTAATTACTTTGCCATAGGAGCTGGGGTGCAAGTATTTTCGACATCTCATTTCTTCATCTTTTAATCTACTTAAAACCTAAGAGCAATTTTCAAGATAGAGAATGCGATAAAATACTAGAAACAAGGATTGGAAAGAATATTGAAGGTTGAAACAACAGAGTAAAATACAGGCCGAGGCAGTAGTTTAGTACAATGGGTACATTTTTCACACCATACACTTGTTAATATAATTGTATTCTTTTGGCCAACAATAGTCTGATTAGTGTATTAAGTACACTGCAGAGTGACCAAGAAGAAGTACTTCTTATGTGATTTCAGCAACAAAATTACCTAGGATCACTCAACTTAAGATTAGTTATGCCTTAATATATCACAATTATATACTGTCTTTGTATATTTAGTGTACATTGGTGTACCATGGGAATTCTAATAAAAAAGAGAAGCAGAAGATGATTCAACAAGATTCCAGACAACCCATTCATAAGGTTAAACACTACACTGCATCCTGTGACATGAGGGAAGGCGGTTTTAGAAGGAAAAATCCAACTTAACCTCTCTGAAAGGGTGGAGTTTTTGCAATTGTGGTTTAGGATCCTGGTTAATAAACAGTTAAATCATAAACTAAGTTTAACCTAAGCCAAACTAGGTTTAACAAGATAGCACAATGAAGAAAGGGGATGGTGAAGAGGAAGAATGTGGTCCAAATTTTGTTCCTAGCTTGCTAAGAAGGTACATCCAAACCAGTCTGAAAGTCACCTTCGAAGTCAGTTAAGACCATAGCATCTTTTTGTGTAAGTCCCTTCACTTCATATATCTCTAACTCTAGCTGTTTACATTCCGGTTTTCATTGCCAAACAAAGGGGAAAAAGAGAAGCAGCTTACATAAAAATAACAATAAAAACAATAAAACCAAAACCAAAAAGTTTCTGAGTTTGAAGAAAGCAGCAAAGATTAAAGATAACCAGCTTGAAATCTTTGACCAGAAAGTCAAAAAGAAGCCACCTTTTATCAAAAGCCAACCTAAAAAGCAGTAACAGTCTGGCAATTGTATGAGAGTTGAAGGGGATATACAAGCAGGCCCTGTGGAGTAGGGTATTTCACTATGTGGGCACTACAACTACAAAGGTACTTCTTGTCATGCTTCACTAGAAAAAACTAAAGCAAGCCCCTGGATGCTGATAAAGCAACAGGAAAGGTAGTAATAATTAAATGTACAGTGCACCCTTTCCTTAAGTGTGGAATCCATTCCCCCCCCCCCCCGCAAGTAAGGCAAATATTGTGTACGCTCGAGTCCCACTGAAAAGAATGGGGCTCATGCATGCAGCATGGAACGAGCACCATGGGCATGCATGCCATTGTCTCTTCTGTCGCGTGCCAGCGTACGATGCAGGTGGACTGTATCTAGCAACTATCCTTAAAAAAAAATCTTCCATACTTCAAATACTGATGATTTAGAATGCTGATTAAGGAGATGATCAAAAGGCACAACTTCATTTACAGAGAACATGCTCTGCCAACAAAGAGGTAACTCAAACCCAATAAATTCAAAACCAAGAAATAATGCTTCTTTTAATTAATTAGGCAGGAATGAAAATGTTAGCCCAGTTGTTGATCTTCTTCAGAACAGGTGACCTCCATGACACATCACAAGCTACTACTGAAATGTCTTTTCAGAAAGGAGCTCCACACAAAGCAAAACAAGGACTGGGAGTATACAATAGCTGTAAGCCTTTTTGGCTATAGCTCCTGGAGTCTTGTGTCAGCAATATATTTTCTTGGATGGACAATTTGATGGGAATTCAGGAACTGATAGCTGTGTCCTATTCCTAAAAATGGCCTACTGTTCAGTTCCATCTCATTACCACAGAGGTTCTGAGATAATGGAACTTCCCATTTAGAGGGCATTCCCTTTGTCCCTGGGCTGGCAATTGAACTGTTAGGAGACATCTTACCATAAAGTTTACAGAATACAAGAAGTATCAGTTCCATGACCCTATTAGATAAATATGGCAACATATTTTGATGCATTTTCCTTATGCATAAATAGGAGCTTCTTACCTTTTCCATATACTGTGAGCAGTTTGATTCTTGCATTAAATTTGAAGCTTCTTGTTTATAATACTCCCCAGTTTCATTCAGAAAAGGACACTCAAATATTTCCTGATAAAACTAAATTGAAAGATTCTGATCAAGTACAAATATGGTAAGGCACAGAAAAATCAAACATCACAATTAACCAAGATAAAGAAGCAGCATTTTTTTTACCTTTAGAGGGAATTTTTTCTTATACTGTTCAACATGAACAAAGGAGTTAATAACCCCATGGATTACTTTCTGATTTGGATCTTCTCCACAACGATCACTACAAGACGGAAAAAAGTGAAAAAAGAAATTAAATGTTCCATAAAACATTAAAAATGTGTGTTATTTACATACAGCTCAGACTACAACATCCGATAGACAAATTGTTAAAACCACTGACCCTTCCCAGAAACTGCACACTTTTCAGTGATTAAGGAGGGTTTGTTTTGTTTGTTTTTTTGTTAATTCACAAACACAAATTAAACCTCTTTGGAGAAGACATAGTTCTCAAATAAATAAATAAATAAGGCACATATTTTAGGGTAATGGAGGAAGAGCGGTTTGAATTTGCAAGTCAGTCCCCATGTAATGTGCAGCTTAAAGCCCTTTCTGCACATGTCATAAAAGTCAATGCAAAATCAGTAACAAAATTGAAAAGCAGGTAATATTTATTACTAGGTTTACATAAATATAATAGAATGTTGTTGTGATTACATAATACAGTCAGCCCTTGGTATCTGCGTGGGATCCGTTCCTGTCCCCCCCCCCCCCACAGATACCAAAATCTGTCGACGCTCAAGTCCCACAGACCCAAATGGCACAGTTGCGTTGCCATTGGGGACAATGGAACTGAACTAACTCTCTCTGTCCCTTCCTTCCTTCCCCTCTGAGGCTTCTTCCTGGGGCTTGGCTTCAGGGGTGGTTCAGAGGTGGAGGTTGGAGCCCTGTCAGCTGGAGGGAGCCGATGCTGGCACAGGGGCTTGGGTCTCAGAGCCTAGAGGCTCTGTCCTGGGTATTGGGGCTGGACCCAAGCTCCAGCTCCGGCTCCCTCCATCTGACAGGGCTCAGCCTCCGCCCCTGAAGCCATGCCTGGGGCAGAAGCCTTGGAAAGGAGGGGGAGGGAAGGAAGGAAGGAAGGGACAGAGGGAGTTCGTTCGGTCACATTGTCCCCAATGGTGGGGCGGCTGTGTGCATGCGCTGCCATGGGGGACAGCATGGCCTTGACATCCATGGATGCTCAATTCTGTGGATGGCAAGTCCATGGATACCGAGGTCTCACTGTACTGTCCACACATATTATATGGAAAAATGAATCTTAAAAAACCCATTAAAGTTATGTGCAAAGTGTTCTTAAGTCACTTTTGTACCCCTTGGCCACAGCACAGAAAGACACGTGCTATCTTGATGAGAAAGTGTACTTGATGAGAAAGAATACTGGATTTCAACTGTTATGCCAAAACCTGTCCACATGCATCAACTTGATTTATTGGCAAAAAGCTTCATTTCTTCCACAGTACTAACTATATGAGTGTTCTAGAACACAAAGAAGGTTGAGTAGGCGAGGCAGAATCTTGTCCACAGCATTTGTATACAAAAATAAACACTACAACCCTTGTTTCCTTTACTGTCTGCACTGGAGAACACTTGAGATCATAGCTGAAGCTTTTGAGAATCCTTCTCATCAAAAGACAGAACAATGGTACTATATATGGGCCCTGAACTGTACAACACCTTGACCTAAAGTGTGGATTATACCAGCAGCATCACTACTTTTCCTTTTAAAATATTTTAACAGGAGACAGAGAGGAGAGAAAAAGTAGACCAAGAAAAACAAGAGGAAAACCAAAACTACAACAGGGAGTTTGAGGTTCAACAATCCTATGACCATTATCTGAGGCCAAAAATGAGTGCACACCAGCAGGAAAGGAGCCAAGAGAAAGGCAATTTCATTCCATCAGCATGTTGCTCTGTTAAGAGCAGGCAGAGGGGAAAAGATGGTTTTGATATTTAATAATAGGCAACTAACACTACATTGTCATTTATGCCAAGAGATTAAAGTCTGGAATTCATGCCGTCACCACAGCAGACACCCTTTAGTCTGAATTAAAATACAAATTAAAAGATATAACATTGACGCTACAGCTCAAACAAACCACAATGTCCTCCTCCTCTTCTACAATAGGTAGTGAAAAAGCAGAATCTTTTAGAGTAGTGGTTTCCAAACTTTGTTCTCCATTTGTTTTGGACTTCAGCTCCAGAAGTCCCAGCTATCTTGGCCAATAGTCAGGAATTATGGGAGTTGGGAATACAAATCATATGGAGGACCAAAGGTTGGGAAATATTGCTTTAAAGGGCCAGAAAATGAGCCCAAGAAAAAGTAAATTTTAAAATTTAATAATTTTTTTCCAGAAGTTCTAGAATCAGAAAAAGTTAAGATATGCTACCTTACATTTATCCCCGATACATTTTGACACAGAGGTCTTGAGAAAAATAGCATGTCCATGTCCATCCTAGTGACCCTTGTCATGCTGTATTTGTTCCTTTTATTTCTTGTCTTGCTCATTACAGAAATGTATTATACACACAAACCAAAAATTCTACAAATCATAAAAGAAAAACAGCCCTAGTGAGAGGTGAATGACAGACTGGGGGTCATACATGCCTCTGTCTCCTCCTGGACAGGTGTACTAGCCTGATATGTCAAGCAACGAACTTTTCACAATGAGGTATTGACTTCCACAGGACTAAGTAAGAGAACTCTGTTTTGTGATTACTTAACTGAGTCTCCCATTTCCCAGTGTCTCCAAAGGGGGAAAAAAAATTAGACCAGAGCACCCTGGAGTCCATTTCCTTTTGCTCTAAAATTCCCCGAAACATCCTTTAGAGCTGTGAGGGGCTTTTTTGCCAAATTTTGATCTCCCCAGGTTCATGTTAGCTGCACGAAAGGCCTTTTCTTAAAACAGGAAAGTCATCTCCTGAATCTAAAATGGCCCATGGTGCCCCGCACATTCCAAGAATAATTTAGGAACACAGTGGGACCTCGGTATCTGTGGGGGATCTGTTCCATACCCCCCTTGTGGATAACAAAATCCATGGATGCTCAAGCATGTGCTGTCTCCAATGCAATAGCAATAGCAAGTACATTTCTATATCACTTATCAGTTCACTGAAGCATTCCCTAAATGGTTTACAATGTGTAAGTAAATTGCTCCCAACAAGCTGGGTATTCATTTTAGCAACCTTGGAAGGATGCCGAGCTGAGTCGACCCTGAGCCTCTGGCTGGTATTGAACTTGCAACCTTGTGGTTTGTGAGTGAGTGACTGCAGTACTGGCATTTAACTACTGCACCACTCAATGGTAGCATATGGATGCAGCTGCACCACTATTAGGGACAATGGGATTTCCCAGTGGCAGCACAGCTGCATGAACACACCTCTATTGGGGACAAGGGGGGGCTGTCCCTGATGGCGGCATGGCCATGTACACATGCCACCATTGGGGGACAAGGTGAGCTTGATGTCTGCAGATGCTCAAATACATGGATGGCAAGTACATGGATACCAAGATCCCACTGTAATTGTGGTGGAGACAACAGTCCTCCCAAATGCTTGTAGGGAGCAATTGTGAAACCCTTGGTTTCCACAGGTGTAGTCCAATGCTCAAACCACTACACAACATAGGCTCACAACTTTAAAGGGGGTAGCTATATTATTTTGTTACATCAAAATACAACAAAAAAATTTTGTTACAGCAAAATATAGCAAAAGGATGGTATGAATTATTAAGATCATTCTATAATAATTGTGTATATCGTTACAGTACTGACATACACACTTATAACATGATCTTATAGCATGGATTCATACTGTCATTAAGTTGATAGTCTTTAAGGTGCCATAGGACTGTAGCTCTTGCAACTTCAAAGTTTCTTCAAACTGACATCTTAATACTGTAAATGAAGTTCCAAGTGTAACTTCTTGTTTTCATCCAGAGAGGTTTTCTTGATGGCATCAAGTAAGTTAAGATACCACGTTATAGTGGGCCCTTAGTATCCATTCCAGATCCCCCCGCGGATACCAAAATCCACAGACACCCAAGTCCCATTGTCCTCAATGGTGCTACAGCCATGCAGCCTTGCCACCACTGGGGACAATGGGGCTTCACCTCATGCACCCTCCCTCCTCGCTTTCACCTGAGGCGGCAGGCAGCTGGTAGCAAGAGACCTCTACCGCCATTGCTGCTTCGGCCTGCTCCACGGCTTCTTCCTTCTCCTGTTTCCTTCGCCCTCTTCCTCCACTCCTTCCTCCCCCTCATTCATGGCTTCTTCCTTCCTCCTCCTCCCTTCCTCCTCCTCTGCCTCCCCCACGGGCTTGCTATCCACAGATGCTTATATCTGCAGATGGCAAGTCCACAGATACAAAGGGCAAACTGTATATAGAAAAAGTGCCTAATACTACAAGGGACTGTTGCCCAGCAGGCCAAACTTCTGCTGCAACCTTGTAAAACATGGGTGGAAACCTTGTTGCCCATGATATGCTACTGGACTGAAACCTGATTTGTAATCCTTTTTTAAAAAGATCACCCTATTTATACAGTTGGCCCTCCTTATCCACGGATTTTTTTTGTCCATTGATTCAAGCATCCCCAGCTTGAAAATATTCAAGAAAAATATACATTTCCAAATAGCAAACCTTGATTTTTGCCATTTTATATAAGGGATGCCATTTTGCTATGCCACTGTATTTAATAGTACTTGAACATTCAGATTTTGTTATCCACAAGGGGTCCTGGAACTAAACCCCAGTGGATAACAAGGGCCCAGTGTATCGCCATTGGTAGTAGACAAAATCACCTGTTCATTAAATGAGGCCTCAAGAATTAGTATGTGTAACAATGGAAATGCATCCACCTATTCACACCCTCCCAAGAAGTTAGATGGGACAACACAAACACAAAATGGCCACCTTTGAGCACCCATTCTTACAAAACTACTATAAACCAGGACAAGAAGTCAAAATGGACAGCTGAACACGGAGGAATCAAAGAAAGTAAAAATGTAGATTTTAAGAAATGGCAGGAAATGCCCTATTGCTACGTCACCCACACTATTTTGTTAATATATTATCAGGTAATAAAAGCGATGAGGAAGATCTTGGGCCCACTCTGTAGGATACATAAGTATTTATTCTGCACTTAATGCTATATATTCTCAACTGCACTGATTTGACTTATATGACACACGACATATTTGTTGTTGTTGTATGCCTTCAAATCACTTCCAACTTATGGTGACCCTAAGGAGACCAGGCTCCGATTCCCAGCTTGGCCATGAAACCCACTGTGTGACCTTGGACAAGTCATATGCTCTCAGCTTTAGGGGAAGGCAATGGCAAGCCTCTGAAAAATCTTGTTAATAAAATCCCATGATAGAGTTACCTTAAGTCAGAAACAACTTGAAGGCACACAACAACAAGACAACCCTATCGTAGGATCTCTTGGCAAGATTTGTTCAAATGTGTTTTTCCTTTGTCTTCCTCTGAAGCTGAAAGCGTTTGACATGCCCAAGGTCACCCAATGGGTTTCCATAGCTGAGCAAGAATCTGAACTCTGGTTTCCAAAGTCACAGTCCGACATTCAAACCGCTACTTATTTATTTTAGTAAATTTCAAAGTGTTTCTAAGATGAACTTTCTGGATTAACTGTATCTGCCTTAAATCTGAAGCTAAAACTTTAAAGAGAATTCTGTCACTCTCTAATGGATTTTGTAAATGAGAGTGGATAATACTGAGGGCATGCTGAAACCTCACAAAAATGAACTGATCTTATTATGTAGTTGCTCTTTGCTGGTGCTGGAAATTCTATGCCACCTGCTGGTAGATTGAGGGCAGGAAAAATCAAGGAGATCAAGAAAAAAAACTCATGGTATCAGCAAGACTATCAGGCTGCCTAGACATGTCTGGCTTCTCTATGCATTTGCTAACACACTATAGAAAATGCAAGGTCGCTTGCAATCACAGCCTTACCCTGGAACAAAGCTGACTGACAGAAGTAGCTGAAGCTTGCATTTCTGATGAGCTCTGTAATACATTCAGAATTTCAGAAAGAGTTCTAGATCTAATGTCAGTCCTTTTTCACATTTACACTATACTCAATAATACCTAATTTAAAGTACATTTTTAAAGATGAGATCTATCTAATAACAGAATAATACTACTGTTTTAGGCCAGCGTGCAAAAGCAGTAGAAAAGTGTTCTCCACCTAGTACGCTACCGAACAGGTTTTGCTATAATTCCCTCCATCCCCTAACAGTGTAGCAATAATTGCCAAAGTTGGTGGGGGAGTTGTATTCTAATGTTACCGGAGAAGGGAAATTTTAGAATACCACAACAGAAGACTGAGTTCAAAGTTCCACAGCAAAAGCAGAAATAAGTCCTCTGGAAACATCTTCTATTTGCTAGGTTACATTTCCTGCTTTTATATATGAACTCTCACAGGTCAAAATGATTTTTTTTGGCTTGGATATGTGGTCAACATATGCATTTTATCTAAAAAAAATTACCATTATCCCAAGTACAATGAACCAACAGCCTAAACACAATTATAGCTAAAATCAAACACACACAGCTCTCAGATTAGTTGTGACTATACATAGACACAACACACACAACCCCACCCTCCAATAATGTATCAAAGAATGCACTCACTTTTTGATTTCACGGAGGAGCATTCGAATGAGGATACCCTGTAAAGGCTCAATCATTAATCTCCTCCACATATCAAGTGCTAGCTGTTATGACAAATGTATAACAGAAACATGTCAGTCACAAATCATTTATTCAGATTTTTAAAAAAGCTGTTCAGTTGACTTAACTACAGGTAGGGTTGTCATATCTTTGAAATGCATAAAATCACCAAATAAATTAAATAGGTAACACACAGCAAATATTGAACGCTACCATCAAATTAACACTGAATAGCCAAAACAATCTGAACTTGTCCTTTTAAAAAACCCTAAAATACCAGTAGGATATACAGAAAGGAAAAATTGGTCTCCTAGAGCAGTTTCATCTATATATGTATACCTGTATACTATTATCAATGTTTTTGAACATGTTGGTGTCATTCCTATATCATGTTTTTAAGTATACACTTAAATTTTATACTATTGTGCATGCTGAGCAATCTCCCATTAGGTATCATTGAAATGAAGGAAGGAAGCTAGACATTATACAAGGCCCTTTGATTTTAATGGGAATTAGGTATAACTAATGTAGCTGGATCCACGCCATTATTATTTTTTAAGGAACCAGTCTTAATACTACTTTGGATTTGCCCACTGTGCTTTTTAAGGAACAGATTTAATAAAAATATTAAATATTTTTATGTCATCAGAAATTCAAAAATTAAGTGATTACAAGATAAGAGGGTAAGAGGACTGAGCACTTTTCTGGTACAGATGAGTGTGCTGCATAAGATCAGACCTTGCTTCCTACCCAAGAAAAAGAAGGCATGAATTGTGAAGTATAGATATTTAAGATCCAAAATATAACCTCTCTAATAAGAGATGATAAAAATGTGTCCTGTGGGTGCCCCTGTACTCCCCTAAAATAATTTTGGGAAGAACTAAAAAAATTGTTCCCTTATACCCATTAGAGGGCATAATGGGTAGAGCAGAAAAACAACTTCAAATGGTAAGATTTGGGGCTATTTGTATATGGGTGTGTATGTGCAGCTATTTCAGGTCCAGCAGGGAATGTATATACAACTGATGGGCATCTTTCAGGAGCGCTTTAGTTGTGTATCCTTGCAATAGAACTAGATAGCCCTTGTGGTTCCTTCCAGCACTAAGATTCTATGAACAGCTATGTATTCTATGTACAGTTTCCAAACTTTAGGAAATTGCCCACCCTTCCTTTTTACTTATCAGGCACTACTGTAAACAAATGGGTGTTGCACTTTTCAACCACTTCATAAAAGCTGAAAGCTCTGTTAATCCAACACATTTGTGTAAAGTGACAATCTCACCAAGCTACTGCACAATCACAACTATAGTCAGCATGTAGCAAGCAACAGTGAGGCAGTACTGAATATTTCACTGTCAAAACACATAAAGTCAATATAAAAATATGATTGTTCTACTGACCCAATAAAATGGGCTATTACTGTCCTTAAAAATTAGAAATAGTTTTAATGGTAGGCTCTAGAACTTGTTTTATTTATATGCACTTCCATATTTATCTCTTGGAAGCCCTTCTGCAGAGTACATACCTCTCCAATCTCCATCAATGGCTCACTCATATCAACACCACCATAACCATATTGAAGATCAGCTTCAGTCAACTTGTTCTTTTTAATAAACTGGGTATTGAGGTATCTATGGAAACATGAAATATTGCTATTCAGGTGCTTTCTGGACATATCTGCATCATTAAAAACAGAATTCACATTTGGTAAGAGAAAGCAATGCAGCACTTGTGTTAAGAGACACAAAACACAGCCAACATGTAGAAGATAACGGTTAAATTACATAAGCAACTCCTCCATTTTTTTCTGCAACCACAACTGTGAGGAGACCAGAGGCTTTAGCTTCTGACATTACTGAACATAAGGGAAACCTGAAAATGTGTCCTTGGGCAAACACAATGAAAAATGCTCTTTCAGCAGGAAGGTTACACAGCACCTGCTTTATCCTTTACTACAAAGTTGCCAACTAAAATAAACTTTTAAATTAAAATCCTTCTCCCACAACGGTTTCTTTTGCTATGAAATATTAAAGCGACAGCATGCAGTAAAAATAAGTATTTTATATTAGAATACAAGTAACATTGGTTTTTTTTTTTTTTGCTTTCTTTATTACTTTGTAACTCTTCAAACACAATAATGTTGCAATTTCGCATTCTACCACATTGGAAACATTTTTTCCTTTGTGTTTGACATTTTTTTTAAAAAAAAAAAATCTCCTACTATTTTAAGTTATTTGTTACATTTTAAATTGTTGCCATCATCTTTTTTTTTGTTAACTGCATTATAATTCTGCTATCTTTATTTTTTCATTTACAATGTGCTTACACATTTAAGAATTGTTCTGAAAAGCTTGGGGCCTGACAAACTGAAGTACTATATTTTCTTTTGTCAGCCTACTGATGTTCTAATACATCTGGGAAAGACCCCTTTTCCAACCCAATTCTGGCTTTGTCAATTGACCTACATTTAAAAAATCCTCTCTCATCAAGTGGAGAAATAAAACTTCTGGGTGCAAATGACCCAGAAGAATCTGATTAAAATTAATTAATTAAAAATGTTTTAAAATCAGAATGTAGCACAATGTAGCAAGAACAACTAAATTCATAATATAATGAAAGCTTTGTGAGACAAGGTTCAATTTTTCTTTTGTGGTTCCTTGTTGTCAAGTTCCTCTTAAATAGTATTCCTTGATTCAAATTTAAGTTGTACAGGGAGATATTTTTATTGTAGCTTTTGGCATGATGCAGCTCAGAACATACCAAAAACAAGGATCTGGATTTGTTTTTGTCTGTACCACATTTTAAACCTCAGAGTTCTCCTAAATGTAGTCCAAAGTTAGCACACTAATAAGATAATAACAAAATAATAACAAGAGTCACACACTTTCCTGTCATCTCTCCTCAGAATACAAGTGCAATTGTCTGCCTACTTACAAGTGTACCTGCTTGAACGAAAATATACTTCCCAGTAGATATTAGTTCTAAAACCTTAAAAGCTACCAGTTTACCCCTCTACCTTATCAATGTTTAAGGTTACCTATGAAAAAAAAAAGTCTGCCTGTACACACATTTGGGCAGTTTTCGTATGTGTAAGTAACTCAGATTTGAATACAGTTGTCCCAATTTGCGGAGGATCTGTTCCAGACCCCCCTCCCCCGCCAAATCGGAAAAACTGCAAATATTGGAGCACCATTGTTTTAATGGCCGCACACTCTTGTGCACAGGCACACACACTTGCAATGGGCATATGCACCATTTTGTCCCTCCTGACTTCCCATCTGTGGAAATGCAAAACTACCAACAGGAAGTCAGCAAATCCTGGGGGACAAAGGTATTTCGAATGTGTTTATTTTTTTATATGCTCAAGGAACTCAGATTGTCTCATGCCTCAAAAACGAAGAGTTCAGAACAAATATGTACTTCATAGAAGATCACATGGGTAGTCAACTCTATAGTCCACACCTTCTTCATCTGAGTATGCTATGGAATTCAGCATTTATAGCATCCATTGCTGCTTGCTAACTCATTTTATTACTCAGGAGTTCTTGTGGTTCAATGCCTTTTTTTAGAAGTAAGTCTAAGGGGCTACTTCCAGCAAAATAGGTAGAGGATGGCAGCCTCACATCAATCAGCTTGGTAATCTAGGAACTTTTTAACAGCCCAACTCTAAAGGCATTTTTGTCAATGAAAACGAGATTCATTTGCCTCATATCTTCAGCTGGAGCAAGAACACAGTAGCATGATGGAAGAGCATCATATGCCTTTCCACCACATAATGGTGTTTCCACTGTGAACCAGGCATTATGCATGAGTCCTCAATTGCATGGATGCATTCTGTGCATGACTTTCCTCCATGCTGATTTGAAAAATCATGGGAAGCAGATGTCTACACAATTAGATACTCAAGAAGACAGTCTGGTTTACACTGGAAGCTCTGTGTAACAATGATGCTTTGGCCACTTCTTACCAAACAACTGCACTGTTGCTCCAGCTGACCTGATGAACCAGGCTTTCTTATCACAGCTGTACAGAAACTGGGAGCAACCTTTGCTTTTTATACTAACGGAAGCCTTTTGTTACTCATCCTTTGGGGGCATGGTTAACACTTCTTCTCAATTAGTTGTTATATTAATTAAGCAAATTAGACTACTAAGGACAATTTAACAGGCATTCCACAGACTAAGTTTTTAAAAATTGAATGAAAGAAGGTACAGTGGTCCCCCGGGTTATGAAGGTAATCCGTTCCGGATTACCTTTCGTAACCCGGAAATCTTCGTTTCCCGGGGGACCGCATTCTCTGACGGACCGTGCGGCCGATTTAAAGGGGCCGCGCGGTTTTTTCCTTTCTTAACCCGGGGTTTCCTTCGGCTCCCGGGGGCTTTTCGGGGGTCTCGGCTCCCGGGGATTTTGTTCCCCGGGAGCTTCGTATCCCGGGGGACCACTGTATGCAATGGAGAACATTCAGACTTAGTCATACTTTAGCAGAGCCACTGCAATAATGGGGGTAAATGATTCATAACTAAATCTGGATCTTACCCAATATATAAATATGTTTTTTTTAATTTTAAAAATTCTTAGCATGACTCATAAAAATATTAAAATTTCTGTTTATAATAATGGGTGTATTCCAGTTATGGGTAAACCCGGATTGAACCCACAGTAACTAATTAAATTCATAAGTAAAAAAATGCTGGCAGTTGTAAACTTGTCACATATAACAATTCATAGTTTTATCCTGAATATCTCTCACATTTAAACTGTAACGAATTTCAGTCTTCTATTAACTTTAGATCTGTTCTGTTCCTTTTTGGGGGGAGGAGGACATTAATTATACTTTGAATATATCTATAAGTTACCTGTATAAACAGTCCATATAGTCCGCCCCTCTACTGTATTCATCCCAATATCTATGATACATTACCAGTATTTGTTCTTCAGAGTCCAGAACTCTCTATGGAAAAAAATGGAAAAACATGAATTTAGTTATTTATGCTCTAATAATTAAGTGTTACATTCACAATGTTAAATATTATGAACTAAATTCACAAGATCAACTTCTTTTGCAACAAATTCTGTTTCATAAAATTGTTCAAATATGTTTTGGAGATACCAGTTTACCCTGGTATTCCCATCTAATTAAAATATATGATTATATTTTTTAACAGGAAAACTAAGTTTTTAATCTTGATCCACAGAAATATAAAGCCTATGTTTTGTACATACAATAGTTACCTTGTGCAAATGGCGTACATGATTTTCCAAAAAATTCTTAGTTTCCATATAAAGTCTCTCCCCCAGAGGCTCAGGATAGGCCACACATAAAGCATAAATGTCACTAGGTTTGAAGTTAAGGATGAAAGACATTTTGAAGTTCAACTAAAAATTTACTCAGTTTTTTTTTTAAAAAATAAACCTTGAGTTTCAAAGAGCTCTGTGCATTTTCTAACAATGCTTCTGAGGACCTTATCTTCTGGGTACAAACTGCTGTGGGAACAAGTGTCTGAAAAGCACTAGTAAGCTCATAGGGCACCATACATATTCCTTTAGACCTATGATCATTATTTACTTACTATTGTAGGGGATTGTGCAAAGTTTAAAAAAACTATGGAAAGAACAGTATTATTTGGCAAGTCTAAAACAAGAGGCAGTCACCGAGTAAAATTATTTATACTTACTTGCTATATCACTCACTACCCTTTTTCATTATACAAATAAAGCCTGTAGTTAGAAAGGCCCCTCTCTTAGTTATTTATTTATTTAATACTCCCAGTGCGGGATTGAAGGTGGCATACAATTTTTTGAAAACACAATTCAGCTAAAAGATTCTTAGTATAAACATTAATACACAATTAAATTGAACTTCTATTTAAAAATGCAGGTTAAAACTGCAAGTTAAATGCAATTTCAAAAACAAAGAAAACATAGTAAAATACATACAAAACATCCCCCATTAAAAGCTTCATCTACTGCAATATATTAAAAACCAGATGTCTCCTTGCATGAAAAGTTATTAGATACAAAGTAACATAGCAGTGGCATCTTATATAGCAGATTTATTATAAATCTATTGTTGTCAAGAAAGACATTCTTCATTATGTCACTTTTTATTGAATTCTTATCATTAAATAAATAAAATTAAGGTTGGCAATACATGAAACACAATCTTTCCCAGGAAAGAAAATCTTTGTAATTTAAACAATCTAGAATGGCAGGATGCCATATCTGTAAACAAAGTCCCATCCTCTTTTTTTAAAGATCTCTTGGGAGATACAAGAATAAAGAGATCTGTTGGGGGGAAAGGGGGGAACACAAATGACACATGTAATCATCATTACATATTACGCAAAACACACTGTCAATTCATCTTCCTCTACAAACCATTCAAAATACAAAACAATGAAACAAGCAAGAACTTTCTAGACAGCTCTGTTCCACATCCAACGTGACTATATGGGACGAAAGCATGTTATTTTAATCTACACTTTTCCTTTCAAATTAGAAAGAGGAATTGTACAGACAGGAAATAAATCAAAATTGCTAATAACCACTACCTAGTCTTTCTAGTAGTAGTAGTAGTAATAATAATAATTAATAATAATAATAATAAATTTTATAATATAATATATAATATTTGTAAGCCATTTGTAAGCCACTCTGATAGCTTTTAAGGCTGAAGAGTGGGGTATAAATATATAAATATAAAATTATTACTGTGCCATTATATTTAATGAAGTTGAGCATTCATGGATTTTGCTATCCACAGGGGGTCCTGGAACCAAACCCAGCAAATAGAAAGGGTCCACTGTAATACAAAATTACATTGCATGACCTAAGTTGTATATTCCATTACAACATGACACCACCTCAAATTTCAATTTCCTCTAGGCCTTGTTCAGCATCTTGTGGTTTCACAGCCTGGCTGTATATTACTGCTGTGCACAAAGGCAAAACAAACATTCTGAAAAGCAGAATCCTCCAGAGATTGTTTTTTGTTCCCGTGTTTACATTAAGAGGGGCAACTTAAAGCTCACAGGACTTCTGAAGCCTTTTAGCTGTTTTTGCTCCCTGCTATCTCATATACCATCATCATCAATAAAAATGTGCTTCCAAAATGTTGTGCTTGAAGGAAGACTTTCTGCCTGAACAGTCTGCAGGGCTCTATGGCATGAGTTCTTTGAGACTTGCCTACACCACAGACAGCAACTGCAATTGTGGGAACCTGGGCAACAGTCAGAATTTCAGCAGCACTGTAGTTCCTGGAAAGCTGGGTGTCTGTGTCTAAAACGGACTGTGCTATACACTGAAAAGTGTGTATAGCTTACTGTTGTGCAGCTTCCATGCAGTGCAGTGTCAACGGTAGTCTTGTGGCTAGGCACCTTGTGAAAAGTGAACCAGTAAACACAACAGATTGTTGTCAACTAAAAAAAAAGTTCACAACAGATGCTAAGAACTAAAAGTTGAGCATTCAAGAGAGAGGAATTTCTTACTAGGTTAAAAAAGAAATCCTTTTAAACTAGTCTGGCTGGATGTGTGGGGGGCAGGAATGGAAGTTTTGGAATGATTCATGCCATCATTAGTAACACAATACTAGCAAATCTAACTAGCCATTCAATTATTTCTAGCAACAGTCTTAAGATATGTCACATGCCTGTTCTTGGGGTCACACATCAAAGCAGTGCCAGAAATATCTCATTTCTGCAAGGGTTCAGGGAGAGAAGATCTGAAGGTCAAAGGTAATGAAAGTGAGTCAATGCTTAAAATAAAATTATCATGTGACCTTCCATTCCCCTTTTCAAGACAACTTGAATCTATACTGGGACACAGTGTCCAAACCATTTTTGCCCTCCTTTCAATCTCAAGAAGTATGTGTACTAATTAAAAACTGAATTAAAAATTGCTATGTAGGTTTGTATGATCAGGCTGCATCTGAAAAAAAGAAAAACAGAAATTGCCTAGACAAGACTACTTTTTAAAACCATTTGTAAAAATAAATAAATAAATAAATAAAATTTTAAATGTACTTAATGGGGCAGAGTATGCCAGGCCTAAGATCTACATTACAAATTAGGAAGCTTGTTTTTCTGTCATGAAAATGTTGCTTTTCCCCTACTCTACCCTAACAACCATACACTGCAATAAAACTTTACATGCAAGAATATGTATATATGGGTTACATCCAGCTCATCACTCCAAAAACACACAAAGAACAGGCATCTAGCAGAACTATTCTGGAGCAAAGTCTGTCAGAACTTCTGAAAATACTAAGGAAATGGAAGTCAAATGGCTATCCCGTCTTTTAAATCAAGGCACTCTGCAAGCTCTCTGATGCCACATTCAGAGCTTCAGCAAAACCCAGTCTGATATCCACTAGCGGAACTGCAATACTGCTAAACAGCAATTCAGACAAGGCTAGATGTGTCACTTGGACTGTTGGCATGTTTGCTTGGGACTTCAGTTTGCCCATGGCTAGTTCTGCATGCAGAATGGAAAACCACAAAGCCATTTACTGAATTCAGCATATTAAGATAACCTTTACAATCAATCCATAGCTTGCAATTTTTAGTAAGTGATCAAAGTAGAAGTAGCAAATTCCATTCTATATACTACTTTTGGTCAAGAAATGTTTTACTGACAAAGCAAAGCAGGGTGTCACTTTCATTATGTTAATTAAAAATGATCATTAAAAACATTTTATTCCAGCTGGCTTTACATGAGGTACACATTTAGGCATGTCTGATTAATGTCAAACCATTATCTAGAGAATGTATAAATCATTCAATCCATCTTCTACTAAAAGGATACGAGAAGCGGTCATTCCATGTTGCTCTTTCAACATAATCCAACATAACAACAGCTTTAATGGTCGTAAGAAGCTTGCTCCATGTTTCATCAAAATCAACTACTCGTGGTTTCAAGGACATTGTGGGGTGTTGGTATTAAAATCTGTAATGAGAGAAAAATGCACATTTTTAGTTTTACAGATCATAGAAGTAATACTAGCAGCCCTAACATTCAACTTTCCCCCTTTGAATGTGTTTTTATTGGGTGCCTTGAAGTCATTTCTGATTTATGACAACTCTAAGCTGAACCTATCAGAGTTTTCTTGGCAATATTTGTTCAGAGGGAGTTTGCATTGCCTTCCTCTAAGGCTGAGATTGTGCCTTTATCAACATCACCCATTGGACTTTTATGGCTGTATGGGGATGCAAATCCTGGTCTCTAGCTTGAAAGCTAACACACTCAAACCAATACACCACACTGGCTCTCTTCTCCCACTGAACACCTTTGCTTATTTATAATTTGTTAGGTTATGTCATCCAAACATATGTCCTAGCACTGGGCTGTTGCTGGTACTCTGGTACAGCCTAGATTCACATCTAATCACACTTGAGACTTATCTCAAGTACTTAAGTCTAACTGAGGTCCCATTTATTATAGGCCCGAAAGAGACAGACCAAAAAGTGAAGATTCCATCCACTTTGGGGGTGTGGCATGCAGAAGACGCATGCCCCTGGAGTGACAAGAGGTTGTTCCATGGCGGCCTAAGGCAGCCTGAAGCCAGCCACAAAAGAGGTGGTGAAAAGCTCTCCTTGCCGGCAGCCTTTGAGGACTATGGCAGCATCCGGCTTCGGGACCACAGCATCCAGTTTGCATTGCCCCGGGACAATCGAGGGCCGACTGGAGCTATTGTAGCCAGAGGCGGCTGTGAGCTGCTGGTGTGCTTTGTCCCCAAAGTCTTCTGAAAGTGCAACTCTGTCTGGATTCAAGCCAGCAATCTTTACAATACCATTGTACATGATATCATGAGCAGATATCTAATGCAGATACATGACACAATTGTAAATAGTAATATAGTAAACAGAAATATAGAAATAAATAGAAATACGGAAGTAAATAGAAATATAGATTATATCAGCAGTTCCCAATCTGTGCTCTGAGAAGCCCTTGGGGCCCTGCGTGCACTTCCCAGGTGCTGAGCAGCCGCTCCAGGAAAATGAAAGAATTAAAAATTGAATGAAATTAAAGAATAAGAAACAAAAAGTAATACTACTCCTAAACACCATTAACTTGTAAGACATACAGTAGGCCTCTTAGGGGCTCCACCATAGAAACTGATTCTAAAAAGGGCTCCACGAGTCAAAAAAGCTAGGAACCCCTGGACTATATGAATGGTGTTGAGAAGTTAAGTTGCTTATATACTTACAGAGAGTTAGGAGTGTAACTATTTACATTTAGCCATGTATGCAACTCTGCCACCTTCATAAGCCTAATGAAGTAGCCTGTTGTTTAAAACAACTTAACTGCAAAGCTATCATTAGCTTTTTTAGATAACTGCCCTAGTTAGCCGTTTTGTTGATTTAGATTCCACTGCATGACTACATCCGCATTAAGATAGCTGTTTGGACACCATATGTAAAGTATTGCTGCATTTGTTTCACAGTTATTACATACCAACCTGTCTCAAGCATATGCACTTGATATCCAGAAAACAAAACATTAAAAACATGGGCATATGAAGAAAGAGGAAAAGCCAATAAAAGTACTTACAAGGAAGATTTAAATTTATGTAATTAAAAAAAAAGATACACATAATTGGGTTATAGCTGTACAGTTGTACAGAAACTCTATATCCACAGTTTCTGCATCTATGGATTCAACCATTGAATATATTTTTAAAAAAAAAATTCAAAAAGGAAACCTTGATTTTGCCATTTTATATAAGAGACACCATTTTATTACACCATTGTAGTCCTCCCTCCATTCTCGTGATCTTCAGATTTGCGTCCCTTGGTTATGTGCGAGGGACAAATCGAGGGGGGAATGAATGGGACGCACGC
Source organism: Urosaurus nigricauda (assembly GCA_034509955.1). NCBI lineage: Eukaryota > Metazoa > Chordata > Lepidosauria > Squamata > Phrynosomatidae > Urosaurus > Urosaurus nigricauda. The sequence goes on from JAOEGL010000006.1 coordinate 110,244,677, forward strand.
CCATGCCTATATTAAAGCCAGTGGGGCTTGAATATAAGTGAAACTTTGCTTTTGCGAGGGGGTCCGGGACAGATCCCCCAAAGGAGGGGTGACTGTATATAATAGGACTTGAGCATTCATGGCGTATCCACAGGAATCCTGGAACCAAACTTATATTCCATCTTCTTCCTTAACCAGTGAGAGAGATGTATTTGAGATCAGGAAATAGGTCAAAGTGACAACTGTAAGGTATAAAAGAATGATCAGAAAGTGACACTTACTCAACAAGAGGCTTTGAAAAGTATTTAAAGTAAAAGTGGTGTTTTCAGCATACATCCAGCAAGAATTTTGTACATGAAAATATTTCCACATCTGACAGGTGTAGCTAACTGGACTTAAATGTTTTGTGAAAATTTCAAATATTTTTGTTCCAACTCCCAGTTCCTGATTGGAAATAAGAGTACTGTATTCCCACATTATGGTATATTATTTGTACACAATTTCCAAGAAGTGTTCTGGTTTCCTAGAACAATGCTGTTCAAACTGATGGCCCAGGGACTAGTCCCTAGTGAATTTTCAGGGGGAAAAACAGTAGGATAACAGTCCTAGGGATATGGGGAAAAATAATTGCCTGTCTTCCATATCAGATTTCTTGGCAAGCACTGTCCTAGAATATCTACAGGTGATACATTATTCATTAGCGTCTCAGATAATTTCTGTAGATTTTCAGGCTCTTGGGAAACAGTGAAGGGGTTTGTTGATGTGATTGTACCTTACTTACAAATCTACCACAACAGAAATAAAATGTTAACAGTACGCGAAGGGATTTTGTAGCACTTTTGAGACTAAGGGCCAAACCACATTGCAGAAATAATCCATTTTGAGACTGCTTTAACTGCCCTGGCTCAGTGTTAAGGAACTGTAGAAACTGTAGTTTGTTGTGATACCAGAGATGAGAAGTCTCACAAAACTAAAGTTTCCAGAAGTCTCTAGCATTGAGCCAAGACAGTTAAACTGGCCTCAAACTGGATTATTTCTTCAGTGTGTATTGGCCCTGAGTGAAAGACATTGTACTATATGCTTTCCTAGACTTGGTCTACTTCCTCAGGTGCATGAAATTAACTTTTGCCCAGGAAGGACTTTTTAAATCTGATTATAGTTGGTCCTCCACATTCATGGCTTTGCTTATTCATGAATTTAATTGATATATTTTCTCTAGGAATCTCTAGGTCCTCCAGAGCGACTCAACTGGAAATTGACCACAGATACACACTGGAGGCCCTAGATATTCCTAAACAAAACAGTTTCCTAGGCATATGTAGGTCCCCCAGCATGATTCTATGGTCAATGGTCAACTTTTGGTTGATGTTGACCACAAGAGATTCCAAGAGATTCCTGCTGTTTTCCCACTTTCACGGGGGACTTGTGCTCCTAACCCCAGAGAACTTGGAGGGCACAGTATATGATTAGCCATAGAAATGCAAAACTTGTGGGTATGTTGATGAGGCAAGAAATTCAGTTTTAGCCAGAGCTATTGTGGCCAAAGGCTGAGAACCAGAAAGGATATAGGATAAAGTGAGCAAGTCACTAAACTGAAACAATAGGTTCCTGGCACACTACGGTACATATGTAATATACATTATAATATTGGTTAACACCCTATCCTTATACGGATGCCCTTGGCCAGATTATCACATCTCCTTTCTGGCTCCCAACATGCACATACACATTTCAAAATTCCCTCCACTATTTGTATTTGTCATCCACCCACCCTGGCCTTAGGCAACATCATGCCTTAGTTCCCCAAGGACCATACAGTAGTTGAAACTGAACTTGTCACTTAAATTACCACACCCACAAGTTGTGGCTATTCATACCGTCTGATTATAAAGGTTCTTCCAGTTCATGACACACATCTGAAGAATTAGACCAAGGTCCAAAACACACTGCAGAAATAATCCACTTTGAGACTGCTTTAACTGTCCTGGCTCAATGCTAGGGAATTCTGGGGACTGTAGTTTTGTGAGACAGTTAGCCTTCTCTGTCAGAGAGCTCTGCTGCCACAATAAACTTCAGTTCCCAAGATTCCCTAGCACTGATCCAGGGCAGTTAAAGCAGTTTCAAACTGGATTATTTCTGCAGTCTTTTGGATCTACGTCTCTGAAAGCTTATACTACAACAACTTTTGCTCAGTTAAAGTTAAAGATGCTACAACAGTGATTCCCAGACTTTTGTCCTCCAAATGTTTTGGACTCCAGCTCCCAGAATTCTGGACAGTTGGTCCACTTGGTAAGGGCTTCTGGGAGTTGAAGTCCAAAAAAACCCAAACAAACCCTTGAGGACCAAATTCAAAGATACAGTCATGTTAGTTTATACAATCAGTATGTACAGAGATCTGGCAGCACCTTTGAGACTAAGTGAACTAAACAAGTTGGCGGCATGAACTTTTCTAGACTTCAGTCTACAGTTGGCTCTCCTCATCCACAGATTTTTGTTATCCACGGATTCAAACATCCACTGTCAACTTCATTATTTCAGTTAGTCTCAAGGGTGTCACAAATCTCTCTACATCCTGGAGGATCAAAGGGAACCACTCTTCTACAATATCCCTTTGCAGACTGATATTCTATATGAACACACCTATGTCTCTGAATTCTCTCCCTTTTTAAGAGTTGCCTGGTGAACACTGCGGTCAAACTAAAGAGTGTAGAAGATATTTGGTAAGGTTCAGAGCTTCTCTGGAGACAAATCTGTTTAAGTGCAGCTAATTGTTTTGAATAGTAACAATTTCAGTTCAACTTGATCTAGTTTGTGTTGCTGAGATAATGGAGGTAATGAATCACAGAGCTGGAAGGGGTTTCATCAGCCACTGAGTCCAAACCTCCTGCTAAATGCAGGAACTAGAGCATCCCCAGCAGGTAGCTGTCCAGCCTCTTTCTGAAGATGCCTGTAGAAGGAGATTTCTTTAGGTTATTAATTCCATTGCCAAACCTGTCAAAAAATTCTTCTAATGTTTGATCTAAATCTACCCACTCATAACTTAAAAGAAATTAACCTGGTCCTCAAGGGAAGGAGAAAATAAACCTGTATGATTATGCTATAGTTCTACAAGTAAGCTGGACTTTCTACTCTCAAGATTCCTACAATCATCACTTTTGATCCCGTTATATAGACTGAAATGAAAACAAACCAGAAGCCATAGACTGAACAGTACTAGTTAAGCCATTGTATTCCCCATCATCATGTACAGATGTGAGGGCTGGACTGGGAAGAAAGTGGATAGGAATAAAATCAATTCATTTGAGATGTGGTGCTGGAGAAGAGTGCCGAGGATACTAGTGACAGCTAGAAAGACTAACAAATGGGTCCATGAACAGATCAAGCCTGACCTCTCCCTAGAAGACAAGATGATCAAATTGAGGCTGGTGTATTTTGTTCATATCATGAGAAGCCATGACTCATTGGAAAAAACAATAATGCTAGGAAAGGTGGAGGGATGTAGAAAGCAAGGAAGACTGCAAGTCAGAGGGCTAGACTCAATTAGGGAGATCCCAGGCCTGAATCTATAGGACTTAGGCAGAGTGGCTGAGGACAGGGAGGAAAGGAGAACTCTTACCCACAGGGTTGCCATGAATTAGGGGTGACCTGAAGCCAGGTGAGCCTGTACAGACAGGCCAAAATAAAGCTGCTTCGGGTCACTTTGGAGATATTCTGTTTAAATGATGCATGCCTAAGATGCCAGAAGCCATGCCAAAGCCACACTCCAGTCCTAAGTACTAGGAGCACAGGTTTGGCGCAGCTTCTGCCCTCTTAAGATGTGTGTGTCATTTAAACAGCATACCTCCAAAGCTTTATTTTGGCCTGTCTGTCCAGACCCAGTTAACAGCAACAACAGTTACAGAGGAAGAGCAAAAGGGAGTAAGCATGAGTTGGCAACTGGGAAGGACTGTATCATGACATAACAGTGTCTGATCTGTTCCCAAAGGAGGGTGACGAGGGGGAACAGAAAGGAACAATGATAATAATGATTAAAATGATGGCTGCGTCCACAGTGGGGGAATAACCCGGTTTGGCCCCACTTTCATTGCCTTGGCTCAAGGCTCTGGAATTCTGGGAGTTGGCGTATGTTGTGGGCCCCGAGCGGAGCTCCGCTCGGGGCCCCACAACATACGCCAACTCCCAGAATTCCAGAGCCTTGAGCCAAGGCAATGAAAGCGGGGCCAAACCGGGTTATTCCCCCACTGTGGATGCAGCCCCCAATAGCTCAGAGAGTCTGCATATACGTGGAAGGACAGAGAGGAAGAGCAAAAAGGGGTGAAAAAGAATGAATCAGGCAGGGCTGACAACTGGAGAGGACCACAGTATGAGAGGCTGGTGCTGGATCCATCCCTGAAGGAAGGTGGTGAAGGGGAACCCAAAGAATAACAAGAACAGACCAGACAGCCTGCATGTATACAGAAGGAGAAAGAGAGGAGGAGGACTATATTGTGACACATCAGGATGATGATGATGATGATGATAATGATAGGCCAAAGATTCTGCATATACAGTGGTTCCCCCACATTCGCTAGGGTTAGGGATGCAGAGCCATGGTGAGTGGGGGGAAACCGCAAATAATAAAAACATTATTCTTTTTACCTGAGAGAACACATTTCTAGCAATCTTCAGGCCCAAAATGTTTTCTCTAGGAACTTCTATGAACTCCAGCACAACTCCATGGACAACTTCTGGCAGAGTTGCGTTGGAGGACCTAAAGATTCCTAGAGAGAACATATTAATCAAATCCGCAAATGAATCAAAGCCTCAAAAATCAAAGCTGCAAATGTGGAGGGCCAACTAAACACAGAAGGAGAGAGAGGGAGAGCAAAAGAGATGGAGGCATAAACCCAGAAGAAGAATGATAATAATAATGATAACTGTGATAACAGGCCAGAGAGCCTACATATACACAGGAGGAGACAGAGGAAGAGTGAAGGGGAGGAGCATGAAGGAGTAATAATGATAATAATAATCACAATAATAAGAATAATGATAGCAATGATAATAATTACAATGATGACAATGGGCCAAAGAGCCTAAATATACATAGAAGGAGAGAGTGGAAGAGTAAAAGGAGGGGAAGCATGAGTGCAAAGGATTAATGATAATAATATTGATAATAATAATGATGACATTAATAGGTCAAGGAGCCTCCATATACAGAAGGAAAAGCAAAAGAAGCACAAGCCACAAAGAATAATAATAATGGTGATGATGATGATAGGCCAGAGAGCCTCCATATATATGGAAGGAAAGAGAGGAAGAGTGAAATGAACTCAAAAGAATAATGATGATAATAATAATAATAATAATACAGTAGTAATAATGTTAATAGTCCAGAGAGCCTCATGGAGAGAGAGAGAGGAAGAGCAAATGAAGTGGAAGCATAGGCCCAAAGGAATAATAAGGATAATAATAATAATAATAATAATAGACAGCACTTATGATGATGCTGATAGGCCAGAGTTTCCATATACATGGAAGGAAAGAGAGGAAGAGGGAAATATGGTGATGATGATTATGATAATGATGATGTTAATAAGCCAAAATAATGATAGTAATAATAATGATAATAATGATGATAGTAATAATAATAATAATAATAATGTTAACAGGCCAGAGAGACTTCATGTTCAAGGAAGGAGAGAGAGAGGAAGAGAAGTGGAGGAGGAGCATGGGCTTAAATGAAAATGATAGTGATGATGATGATGATATATAGGCCAAAGAGTCTCCATATACATGATCCTAAAGGGACAAATATGTTGTTGTTGAGGAGGAGGAGGATGATGATAACAATAGTAATGATAATAATAATGATGATGATGTTAATAGGCCAAAAGAGTCTATATATACATGGAAGGAGAGAGAGGAAGAGGGAAAGGGGTGGTGGTGAGAGGGAAACATGAGCCCAAAGGAGTAACAGTAATAATAATAATAGTGATGATGATGATGATGATGTTAAGAGGCCAGAGAGCCTCCATGTTCGAGGAAGGGGAGAGAGGGGGAAAGTGGGGGAGAAAAAGCCCAAGTGACTCAGGAGGGAGGAGCAGAGAAAGAGGTTAAAAAGGACTAAATAATAATAATAATAATAGTGAGAGGAGGTCCAGCGGGGGGGGGTAGGGCAGGGAGGGAGAAGAGCGTCAGGGGAGGGCTGTTCCGGAGACCGGGCTGCCCCCCTCCGCCTGCGTTACCTAGCAACCGGAGAGGTCTCCCTCCGCCGCCGCCGCCGCCGCCCCCTCCCGGCTCCGCGACGCTGCTCCTCCGTCTCCTCCTCCCGAAGCTTCCTCTCCTCTTTTCCTCTCACAGGGCTGCCATTAGTATTACCCAGCCGCCACGGCTGCTCTGTAGGGCTGCCCCTCCTTAAGCCCCGCCCACCGCCTCTCCGCAATTAAAGGGACAGGGGGGGATATATGTTACTGACTGGGAGGCGGAACCACCGAGGCTTACCGAGGGGTTAACAACAACGCCTTGCCTTCGGACCCGGAAGTTGGCGGCAAGCGTGTCTTCTAGACGCCATCCAGGTCTAGGTGGAAACGGAAGGCCCAGCTCGACGTTGTCCCTCCCCCCGAACCCAGAGTTGGTCTCTTCTTCTTCTTCCGAGGTACGGAAGCCGCCCGAGGACTATAGACCTCGGCGCACTTCCGTTCTGAGAATGAATGTATGAAGGAAAAAAAATGAGGAGTTTCCTTTTGGAGGCGGGACTAGTGCGCATGCGCATTGGGCGGCCGCCCATTTGTGTGACAACAATCGAAGGCCGCTCCGTGTGTGGAGCTACAAGGAACGAGTTACTTCTTCGTTCCAGAATCCCATAGCCTTGAGCCAGGGCAGTTAAATCATCCTCGGTAAGCCCCCCTTCACAGCGTTCCTTCAGCTGCGCTGGGCTGCCTTGGGCCTGACTTGCCCAACTCTTTCTTCACATCAAGCAAGTTGGGTATTCAACGTCTTTATCGATGACAAAATTGGGGGCATACTTATCAAATCTGCAGTTGACACTAAACTAGGAGGAGTAGTTAATACCTCAGAGGACAGGATCAAAATTCAAAAGGACCTGAATAGGCTAGGAAGCTGGGCCAAAGCTAACAAAATGAAATTCAGCGCGGAGAAATGTAAGGTTCTGCACTTAGGACGAAAAAATGAAATGCACAGATATAGGCTGGGGGACACCTGGCTGAATGAGACCACATGTGAAAGGGATCTAGGAGTCCAAGTAGACCATAAGCTGAACATGAGTCAACAGTGTGATGCGGCAGCTAAAAAAGCCAATGCAATTTTAGGCTGCATCAATAGAAGTATAGTTTCTAGATCAAGGGAAGTTATAGTGCCACTCTATTCTGCTTTGGTCAGGCCCCACCTGGAATACTGTGTCCAGTTCTGGGCACCACAATTCAAAAAGGATGTGGAGAAACTGGAGCATGTCCAAAGGAGGGCAACTAAGATGGTGAAGGGTCTGGAAACCTTGCCCTATGAAGAACGCCTTAGGGAGCTGGGGATGTTTAGCCTGGAGAAGAGAAGGTTAAGAGGTGATATGATAGCCCTGTTTAAATATTTGAAGGGATGTCATATTGAGGAGGGAGCAAGCTTGTTTTCTGCTGCCCCAGAGACTAGGACGCGGAACAATGGATGCAAACTGCAGGAAAAGAGATTCCACCTCAACATTAGGAAGAACTTCCTGACAGTAAGGGCTGTTCGACAGTTGAACACACTCCCTCAGAGGGTGCTGGAGTCTCCTTCCTTGGAGGTTTTTAAGCAGAGGCTGGATGGCCATCTGTCAAGGATGCTTTGATGGAAAGTTCTTGCATGGCAGGGGGTTGGACTGGATGGCCCTTGTGGTCTCTTCCAACCCTAGGATTCTATGATTCTATAGCCTTCATTTCCAGGAAGCCACATTTTTGTAGATGAGCTAGGTCAGAAATTCTTAAAGTTTCTGCAAAGTTTCTTAAAGTTTGCAACCAGTTTTCAGAACCAGGAAATAGCAACACCTTAGGAAAATTCATTAAAGTGTATGATTGGTATATAAGTACCTGTTGGAAATGGAAATATCAGGACTTGAACTTAGGGCCCTTGCCCTATGTTTCTTAAACCATCAGATGGCATAAGCTGTGCTCAGGGTAATATGAAATGTGGGGAGGTAGATAATATAGTTTATTCAGAAACAGGTTCCACCAATGTTCTCAATAGTTCTGATTAAGAATTCTCCACTTATGTAAAGATTAAATTTTCATGTCAAATTATAGGTATGCTGTTTGATTTACTTTTTAATAATATAAAGAATTTCCACACTTAATATTCACCAATGGATTCTCATAGCCACTAGATGGTGTAATTCATCTCTGTAGTGTGCACTGTTCCTTATTCATCTTTTGCAATCCAGGGGATTTGAAGAATAGGTGGACAGCACATGTATCTATGGGACCAAAGACAAAATGTAGATGAATGGCTAAGCTTAAGTGAACAGGCTGCTGAATCCTATGCTTTAAGATAGCCTTCCCCAACCTAAAACTTTCAAGAAGCACTGGATTACACTTCTCAAAACCCCTAGCTATCAGATTGAGATTTGACGCCTGAACAAACGGGCCAAAATAAAGCTGCTTTGGGTCACTTTGGAGGTATGCTGTTTAAATGACACACACATCTAAAGAGGCCAAAAGTTGCGTTCAAGTCATTAGGACAAGTGTGGCTTTGGCACGGCTTCCGACCTCTTAGGATGCATGCGTCATTTAAACAGCATGCTTCCAAAGTAGCCCAAAGCAGCTTTATTTTGGCCTGTCTGTTCAGGCCCATGGAATCCTTAGTTGTTGTGTGCCTTCAACTTTGGATTTATGGTAGCCTTGAAGTGAACCTATCCTCGGGTATCCTAGACCTAGAACGTATCAGGTTGGGCAAGGCAATAGCAAGTACATTTCTATTCCGCTTACTGGTGTACTTAAGCACTCCCTAAGCAGTTTACAATGTGTAAGCTAATTGCCCCCAACAAGCTGGGTACTAATTTTAGCAACCTCAGAAGGATGCTAGGCTGAGTTGACCCTGAGCCTCTGGCAGGTATTTAACTCACAACTTTGTGGCTTATGAGTGAGTGGCTGCAGCACAGGCATTTAACCACGGTGCCACCATGGTAACTAAAGTGTTCCCTCCAGATTCACTGGGATTAGGAATAAGGGAACCCTGTGAATGTGGAAAAAATGCAAATTAAAAAAAAAACAAACTTCTTTTTACCTAAGAGAACACCTCTCTAGGAATCTCCAGGTCCTCCAGTGTGACTCTATGGTCAACATCTGCCAGAGATTCAACTATGCTGGAGGACTTACAAATGCCTAGAGAAGTGTTTTCTCTAGGAACCTGTAGGTACAATGGTACCAACTTTATGGTCAACATCCAGCGGAATTGCGCTGGAGGACTTAGGGGTTAATTATCATCTTTTAAAAAATTTGACAGAAATTTTGTTTTGATTTGTAGTTGTTAACCAGTTGGAGTTGTCACCATCCAGGTTTACACATTTTCCCCAGCATATCTTGACCCTCCAAATACCATTATTGTAGAAGTCTGCAGATTGCGCCTGACATGGATTTTACACTTTAGTCACTTCTGACAGAGCCAGTCACAAAAATAAAGGAAGCAATGAGCTGATTTTCTCAGCAACGTGCACTTACGATGACACTGACAAAATTTCATCCATATGCCATAATAACTTCCGGGTGATAATTATTACTTTACGATACCCCCTCGTAAGGCACAATCTGCAGACTTCTACAATATCAGGTATTCGGAGGGTCAAGATACACTGGGAAAAATGTATAAATCTAGATAGTGACTACATAGAGATAAGTTAACAACTACAAATCAGACTTTCTGTCAATTTTTTAAAAAGGTGATCATTAAAACTTTACGATACCCCCTTGTATTAATCAAAACTGCAAATAGCAAAAGTCAAACCTGCAAATGTGGAGGGCCAACTGTACAAAAATGCTATATTTTAAAGGAGCCGAAACAAAAGTGCCACAAGAGGGCAATGGTGGCAAAAAAACCCATGTCATTCTCAATAAATCCCATGGTTTCTTTAACAAAATTAACCATGAACAATTGAGCACAGAAAATCTTGTTCCTCAAACATTAGTACTACCAAATTAGTGTCCATTCCTTAATCCACTGTTTAAAATGTGAAAAAATAATGTGCATATTCTGTTTGTGGTGGTTTAATCCCTTCAATCTATACAAACTTCTGATAAATTGTGCTAGTTTTGCTTCTCCAGCCCACAATCAATGTCTGCTAGATATTGACCACAGAATTAAGTAAAAATAGTTTTTTTTTTAATTTGTGGTGTTCCCCCCCCCCCCCATTGATGAGGGGGTTGTGAAGTCAAAGGCTTTCATGGCCGTAATCCATAGTATTTTTTTTGTTGGGTTTTCAGGCTATGTTCTGGTTTATTCCTGACATTTCGCCAACATCTGTGGCTGCCATCTTCAGAGAATGCTGACAAGGAAGTATATATATATAGCCACCGAAATCCACAAACACCTGGACAACTTCAACCGGAAAGAAAAGAAACCCTTAGAGTAAACCAAGTTTGGCTACCGGTCCTGAAAAACACCAAAATCAAGACCTAGCAAAATGCAAATGAAAACCACCCAAGGGCACTGTATGTGTTTATGTATGTATGTGTGTGTGTGTGTGTATATATATATATATGTACAGACTGTGTATGTTTGTGTGTGTATATATATATATACACACACACAGACATACATGTACTGTGTGCGTATGTATACGTATATATGTGTGTGTGTATATATATATACACACACAGAGATACACATATACGGTATATGTATATATAGTATATGTATGTGTTCATATATGTGTGTGTATATATATATATATGTATATATAATATACACATACATATACCACACATATACATACTATGTATGTATATGCGTGTGTGTGTGTGTATATATAGTGTATATATATATATATATAGTATATATATATATACAGATACATACACAGATACATATTCTCTCTGTGTGTGTATCTGTGCATAAATATACACATAGAGATACTATGTGTCTATATGTATATACATATACATATATACACACACAGAGAGAGAAATAAACTATGTGACCCTTGGCTGAGAGGAAGCCATTTCCATATTAATCTGGGATTCTAGGTTGTTTTGTTGTTGAAATGCAAGGCCTCATGGTTTCTATCTAATTAATGATCCATCTACTAAGTGACCCCTTCATATATATCTATATCTATATATATCTATATATATCTACACACACTCACACACACCCCATTCCCTCCCATGCCATAGCATGAAGAAGCCAGCCACAGAAAAACACCAGAGAGGTATATATATGTCTTCTATAATAAAAGCTATTACAAAAACAAAACAAAACAAAAAGCAAGCTTCAATAGTAAATAATTCCCCCTCCTCCTCTCTCTCCTGCCCCCCCCCCACTCGCCCGCGCGCTGGTCGCTCAGCCAATCAGATTCAGGAGCCGGATTCGGCGCGAGCCCCAGCGGTTGGGGCTTTTTTTCAAAGCCAGCATCCAATCAGCGCTTGGCTCGGACTGTGTATGTAGGCAAAGGTGACGCGAGGGGGCGGGGCTTCCTTCTCCTCCTGCTGCGCGAGCCGTGGCCACGCCCCTTTTGCCAGGTGATGAGAGAGAGAGAGAGACTCGGCGTCGGCCGCCATTTCCTGAGTGACGACGGCGTCGGCATCATCATCATCACCGTCGTCGTCATCGGTGCTGGTGACGTGGGGCGACGCCGCGCGGCCCAATCCTCCCTCCTCCTCCTCCTCCTCCTCCCCGGACCCCGCCCGCACCTACTCTTCTTCCCCTGAGTGACGGGGGCGCCACGTAGGACTCCGTCCTCGGGTGAGTGAGTGAGAGAGCCTGACTCGCAGCAGCAGCAGCAGGACGGAGGAGAAGAAGGAGAAGAAGAAGAAGGGGCGGGACGCGCAGCCGGAGAGGAGGGCGCTGCGCAACCAGCGCAAGGCAGCCCTAGCCCTGACTCCTCTTCTATCTTCTTAGTGGCCGTTGAGGAGGGAGGCTGGCTCATCCACACTGGAGAGATAATAGCCCGGTTTGGCAGCGCTTTGTCTGGCTCACTGCTATGGAATTCTGGGAGTTGGAGTTTGTTGTGGGGCCCGGAGCGGAGCGGAGCAAACTCCGACTCCCAGAATTCCATAGCGATTGAGTCAGACAACGAGTTAAAGCGGGGCCAAACCGGGCTATCTCTGTATGTGTACCCACACATACACACACACACGTGTGTGTTTATATACAATATATATATTATATATATATATATATACACACATATATATATATATATACACACACACAATATATATATATATATATATTATATATTATATATATGTATATATATATGCAAAAATGTAATATATGTAATATATATTATATATATAATATATTATATATAACATATATATATAATATATATTACATATATTACATTTTTATTTTATATATTATATATATATTTATATATATATATATATGCATATATATTATATATATACATACACACTGTGTGTATGTATGTGTATGTATGTTTTTGTGTGTGTGTGTGTTTATATATATATATATATACATATACATACACATACTACATGTGTATGTATCTTTATATACGCAGATATATATATACACACACACTGTGTGTATGTATGTACACAGATACACAAACACTGTATATTGTATGTGTGTGTATGTTATATATATATATATATATACACCTACTGTATGTGTATGTATGTGTGCATGTGCAGATACACAAACACTGTATACTGTATGTGTGTGTACATTTATATATACATACACACACTACATGTGTATGTATGTATGTTTATATACACAGATATTTATATACGCACACATACACACACACACTGTATGTGTACATGTATGTATCTATGTTTATGTACAGATAAATATACACACTCACACATACTGTATGTGTATGTATGTATATGTATAAACACCAATACACACACACACTGTATACTGTATGTGGGTGTGAATACACACCACCCATTTAGGCTGAGAGATTGTGACAGCTTGCCCCAGGCTTCCCAGTGTTTTTCATGTCCAAGCTGGGACCTTACCCTGGTCTCCAAAACCTTTTAGTCCAACGCTCCAGCCCTATAATTATTGGTAACAGAGCTCGAAAGTGCATTTGGTGTGACCGTTTGTGACATTTGTTGTTGTTGTCGTTGTTGTTCTGTGCGTTTAGGTCATTTCCAGCTGAGGAGGCCCACTGGGCGACCTTGGGTGCAAGTCACATACTCTCAGCTTCAGGGGAAGGGAATGGCAAACCTCCTCTGGACAGATCTTGCCAAGAAAACACCAGGATAGGATCGCCCTCATGGCACACAACAACAACAACAAAGGTCATGGGGTTCTCTTGGCTAGGTTTGTTCAGAGGGGTTTTCCCCTTTGACTTTATCTGAGGCTGACAGAGTGTGACATGCCTAGGTCGGAACCAAGTTTAAGACACACAACAACAATAATGACAAACCTATGATGGGGTTCTCTTGACAAGATTGGTTCAGAGGGGTTTTTCCTTTGACTTCATCTGAGAGTGTGACGTGCCTGAGTTGGAAAGGACTTGAAGGGACTTAACAACAACAAAGACAAACCTCAGGTTCTCTTGGCAAGATTTGTTCAGAGGGGGTTTCCCTTTGTCTATTGGAGTCGGAAACGAGTTGAGGGCACACAACAACAACAACAAAGGCAAGCGTATCATGGGGTTCTCTTGGCAAAATTTGTTCAGAGGGGGTTTACCTTTGCGTTCCTGTGAGGCTGAGAGTGTGTGACATGCCTAAGGTCACCCAATAGGTTCCCATGGATGAGCAGGGATCTGAACCCTGGTCTCCAGAGTCGTAGTCGGACACTCAAACATTGCACTACGCTGGCTCCTTGGAAAAAAGGCTGGCCAGAGATAAATAAGACCTAAAGGAATAGTGCTTTCACCCGATGCCAGGACCTTTCGGTGTCCCAACTGGTGGGAAATCCAGAGTGCCCCTGAGCATATGCAGAGTGGCATCCTTTTCCTCCCTCTTGTTTATTGCTCAAAGGCAGGTCATTGGTCTGGAAAATTAGTGTGCAAAGGGATCTTGTAGCCCCTTTTGAGACTGAAAGAAAAAACTTGGTAGCATGAGCTTTCCTAGACTTGGGCTGCATCCACACTGGAGAAATAACCCGGTTTGGCACCGCTTTAATTGCCTTGGCTCAAGGCTATGGGATTCTGGGAGCTGGAGTTTGTTGTGGGGCCCAGAGCGGAGCTCCGCTCTGGGCCCCACAACAAACTCCAGCTCCCAGAATCCCATAGCCTTGAGCCAAGGCAATTAAAGCGGTGCCAAACCGGGTTATTTCTCCAGTGTGGATGCAGCCTCGGTCTGCTTCCTCAGATGCCTGAGGAGGAAGTAGGCTCCTTTGCAGTTGAGACATCTGGTCCAGGGTGACCAGACATCATTATAGCTGCAAAGGAGGACAACGGACTGCAAAATGTAGGACAAGGCAAAAGAAAAAGTAGAAACCCTCATAGGAATGCAAATTCATGCTTCTTAGTCATTCTCAGAATGGAGGACATTTTGCAACCCCTCCAGGGTCCAAAACACATTGCAGAAGTAATCCAGATTGAAACTGCTTTAACTGCCCTCGCTCAATGGTAGGGAATTCTGGGAATTGTACTTTAGTGAGACATTTAGCCTTCTCTGGCAGAGAGCTCTGGTGCCACAATAAATGGCCAGTTCCAGGATTCCTTAGCACTGAGCCAGGGGAGTTAAAGCCGTCTCAAAGTCGACTATTTTTCCAGTGTGTTTTGGACCCTGGACAGAAGGTAGAAATGCAGGGCATGTGTTGGAAAAGGAGGACATCTGGTCGCCTTGACTCATGGCAATCCTGGGGATGAGACTACTCCAAGCAGGGTGACCAGTTGTCAACCTTGGCTCTTGTGGACGAGACAGCTCCAAGGTCCTCTATCTTCAACCTCTCTACTATCCTCTACCTTATGTAGCATTATTGTCTTTTCTGTTGTGTCGTTCGTTTTCATGATGCGGGCCAAAGTATGACAGCCTCAGTTTAATCATCCTGGCTTCCTGGTGAATTCCTATGTGAATTTAGGCTTGATCTTTTCACGGACCCATTTGTTTACCCACAGTATTCTCAGCACTCTTCTCCAGCAGTTCATGCTACTAGCTTCTTTCTTTCATTTAGTCTCTTTGAGCCCTTTGCATACTCATTTATTATTGTTGTTGTTGTTAACTGCCCTCAAGTTGACCTGTACTCATGGTGACCCTGTGGATGAGACATCTCCAAGACCCCCTGCCCTCCATTGCTCTGTTCAGGTCCTGCAGGGTCTCGGTTTGAGTCCATCTATCTGGCATGTGGACTTTCTCTCTACTGTCTTGCATTTTTCCTAGCGTTATTGTCTTTTCTAACAGGCCATGCCTTCTCATGATGTGGCCAAAGTACAACTGCCTCAGTTTGATCATCTTGGCTTCCAGGGAGAAATCAGGCTTGATCTGTTCTAGAACCCATTTCTCTTCTTGGCCATCCCTGCTATTCTTAGCATGCTTCTCCAGCAACACATCTCAGATGAGTTTATTTTATTTCTCTTGGCTTTCTTCAGAGTCCAGCTCTCACATCTGTACATGGTGATGGGGAATACTATGGCTTGTACAATCCTCACTTTAGTGTTCAATCTCTGCACTTTAGCATCCAGTCCAGTTCCTTCATAACTGCCTTTCCCATTCGTGTTCTTCTAATTTCTTGGCAGCAGTCTCTGTTTTGATCAATATCTGATCCAAGATATTATTATTATTATTATTCTCTGGCTTTTCTTCGCTAACAAAGATTGAGGAAGGACTCATCCCACGCTTTCTACAAGCGGTTGATGACTAAAAAGGCTGATCTGAGATAAACAAGTCCTGTTGCAGAAAGCACAGCAGAATGTTTCCAAGTTGTAGTTCTTTCTGCATTATCGTTTCCCTTTGAGACTCTTTCAACGTGAGTTCTCTAAAAAGGCTGCAGCATTGTGGATAGTGCGTCTCCATGCCTCCTGATTTGAGGCCAGGGCGGGCCATTGTTGATGATCAGTTTGGCCGAGCTTGAGATGTTGTTTCAGGGAGTTCTTGCATCTCTTCTTTGGGGCACCCCTCTTATGCTGACCCATGGCAAGTTCACCGTAGAGTACTGTTTTTGGGAGGCGGTGGTCCTCCATCCTAGAAACGTGCCCTGCCCAGCGCAGCTGCGTTCTCAATAGCATGGCCTCAATGCTGGTGATCCCTGCTTGTTCCAGAATGGCAACATTCGTCACATAGTCAGTCCCGTGTATATTTAGGATTGTGCGTAGACAGCGCTGATGAAAGCGTTCGAGGAGTCATAGATGTTGGCGATAGATAACCCATGATTCAGACCCATAGAGGAGAATGGGACAGTACAATGGCTCTGTACACACTGATTTTTGTGCTTTGCCTCAGGTGTTTGTTACTCTAGACTCTTTTGTAAAGCCTTCTGAATGCACTATATGCCTTTGCTATTATTATTATTATTCACCAGCATGGCCAATAATGATGGGTTCTGGTGGCTGAAGTCCAAAACATCTGGAAGGCCAAAAGTTAAGAAGCACTGGCTTGTAGGCAGGGTTTTATTTTACTTTTAAAAAATCAGAAACACTAGCAGTAAAACATGGTAGAATTCAAAGATATCTCTGTCTTAGCCTGTGGAATCAATATGCAGAGAAATCTTGAACGTAGTACTTTTGAGACTAACTACAACATGGTGTGATTGTACACGTCTTTACTCAGGAGGAAGACCCAGTATGTTTTTATCCTGGTTAATAGGGAATTGTTTCCATACAGCAGCAATAATGCAGTTCGACACCACTTTAACTGAAATGGCTCCATCCTATGGATTTTTGGGATTTAAAGTTTTGAGAGATATTCAGTTTTCTCTGTCAGGGAACTCTGGTTCTCCACCAAACTATGAATCCCAGAATCCCATGGCATTGAGCCACAGAAGTTAAAATGGTGTCACACTGCTTTATACAGCAGCCTCACTGCTTTATCACACTAGGGGGCAAACAGGATTTAAACAGAGTTAAACAGGAAATGTCATATGATAAACATCAGGCAGTTCCTGTTTAACTCTCGTTTAACTCTAATTTAAACCCTGTTTGCCCCCTAGTGTGATAAAGCAGTTAGTTAGGTTTTGCAGTCCATTACTTGGAGCAAGTCCCACTGTAATCAGTAGTGCTTGCTCTCAGATAGGTATCTGTTGGACTGGTAGACTAGTGGAAAAAACATCTTCATGCAGAAGTACATCTGAATAATTTATGGGGAATTAAACTTGCTTTGTAATGCAAAAAGGGAGTGTATGGCCCTTCAGATGTTGCTGGACTGCACTCTTGTTATCTCCTCACTCTGGCTATGTGGTTAAAGTTGATGAAAGTCTCTCTCCAAAGGCTCCACATTCCTGACCCATCTGGCGCTTAACTGATAAGGATTACTCCTCGCTTGCTTTTTTTGTGTTTTGTTTTGTTTTGTTATTATATTCTGATGTTTTTATTGCCTTGTTATCAGGGAAATTCCTCTTTGCTTCTGGGTTTGGGGCTTTTGAGGGTGTTCAAAAAGTTAAAAGGAGTAGAAGAGGGAAAATTTACATTTAGGAGAGGCCAGAAAGGGTAAAAATAAGGGAAGTGATACATTGGCAAGGAGTGAATGGGGCAGGCTGTTTAATACCTAGTGGCATGCTTGGTTGTTTGCTGTGAGAAACATAATGAGGAGTTGGGAATAAAACAAAGGGATCTCCACTGGACTTAGACCTTATTGAATCTGTTCTGTCTATACTTTTGCTAAGGCCTTGTTGTCTGGCCTTGAGTAAAGCCTCAATTTGAAAAGGAAAAGAAAGTAATAAAATGTTTCATCATTCTTGTTTTGTAATACACAGACTGTGAAATGTACATTTTAAACTACTGTATAATTATAAAAGGATGAGCTTAGAAAGTATAATTATTGCTAATATCAGGGAGAGAGAGGTTTTGTGTATGGAGGGGGAAGGAGAAAATGCCTTATCTCAGTACTTTGCAAAATAAGAAACTTATTTTTAGCTGTTTATATACTTATTTTTAGCTGTTTGAGGTGATGCGGCTTAGAGTTGAGGTCTCAGTAGGTTTGGAGGGGACAGTTTGTTGCTCCAGGGACCACTAAGGCTCTATGAAGGGGGGGGGGGGAGACAGACAAAACCCAGAAATGAAAGACATTTGACAAATTGGCATTGTTGTATATAAAAACTCCTTGAAAGTTCCTGAAGAGGCAGTTCACCCCTCCTTTTAAAAAATAAATCCTGGTTTCTTTTTTGCTGTTTTAAACACTTGTATAAGAGTGTATGGAACCACTTTGTATACTGTGTTGTAATTTCCTTATGGACAGTGTAATAGAAAGTTTTTGTTTCTGCTTCTTTGAATGTATCCTTTCTTTGTAATAACCTTGGGTTTCAATCCAGTTGATAAAATATTTAACTTTCTTTACTAAAAGTGTTCTAGGATTCAGTTATCCTAGGTTCTTTTAAACAGCAGTTTATGTGGGGTAAAGTGTCCCATAAAATTCAGCACAGTGCATCCTTTTTCACAATACTGTTGAAATAAGAAAGTTTAGTAATCCGTCGTTTGCACAGACTAAAAAAGAAAGAGAAAATTAGACTAATCTACTCAAGATAATGTTACAAAACTGGAAGTAAGATTTGAGGTTATATAACTTCTTGAAGTATAGTTTTATTGCTGTTATTTATAGAGCACTAGCAACTGGTACATTGAAATTACAGGGCAAATGATCCCCTTTAACTTTAATGACAAGGTATGGGGAGCAGGGAGGCACGGGAGAAACGTCAATGTCATGCTACAATGGGGATTTTTAGTGGATTAGCCATGTTAGCATGTTCCATCAAAGCAACAAAGAGTTTTGTGGCATCATAAGGCTATGATTTGTTTAAACACTAAATCTGTCAGGGCTGGTGTTTCTGTACCTAGCTTTCTTGCTGGGATCAAGATCAAATTATGTCGCAGCATTTAGCAGAGCAGTCAAAAAGTATTTGGGAGCACATAACAGTAAGAATTTGGATTCTTTATCCTAAAGGTATGCGCTGACACATGAAAGGCAGTTTGATCCTTTTCTTAATCATTATTGTACAGATAATAAAGTAACATTTTATTTATTATTATATTTATTTGTATCCCACTCTTTTCACAGGACTGGGACTCAGAGCGGTTTCACAGCATTAAAAACAGTACAATTTAAACATTGTCCAACATCCTAGCCTGTCCTTATAACAATTCCTTAAATGCCATCAAGGAGGGAGCCCTTCTGATCTATTCCCTGGGCAGGGAGTTCCAAAGTTTAGGGGCAGCCACCAAGAAGGCTCTCTCTCATGTTCCCACCAACCAGGTTTGTGATGGTATTGGGATGGAGAGAAGGACTTCTCCAGAGGATCTGAGAGTCCAGGCCAGTTCATACCAGGAGAAACGGTCTGCCAAATAGTGTGGACCTAAGTCATGTAGGGCTTTATAGATGATAACTAGCACCTTGAATTGTATCCGGGAACAAACTGGCCGCCAATGAAGCTGTGTCAACAGGGGCGTTGTATGGTCTCTTATCTGCCCCTGTTAACAGCCTGGCAGCAGCTCTTTGAACCAGCTGAATTTTCCAAACACTTTTCAAAGGCAGCACCATGTACAGCCCATTACAGTAGTCCAAACGGGATGTAACCAAGGCATGTACCACCGTGGCCAGATCTGGCTTCTCAAGGAACGGGTGCAGCTGGTGCGCAAATTTTAAATGTGCAAAAGAACTCCTGGTTACAGCAGAGACCTGGTCTTCCAAGTTCAAAGTCCAAGAGTACTCCCAAATTGCGAACCTGTGTCTTCAGGGGGAGCGTGACCCCATCTAACACAGGCTGGATCCCTATTCCCTGATCCGCCTTCCGATTGACCAGGAGCACCTCTGTCTTGTCTGGATTAAGTTTCAACTTGTTTGCCCACAACCAGTCCATTACTGAAGACAGACTCTGGTTTAGAACCAGGACAGCATCCTTAGATTGAGGTGGGAAGTAGTAGTAGAGTTGAGTGTCATCTGCATACTGATGACACCGCACCCCAAAACTCCAGACAACCTCCCCCAGCGGTTTCATGTATATGTTAAACAGCATAGGAGACAACACAGAACCCTGAGGGACCCCACAGCTCAATGGCCAGGGGGTCTAACAGGAGTCCCCCAGTACCACCTTCTGGGTTCGCCCCTCCAGGAAGGAACGGAACCACTGTAGAACAGCTGTTCATTCCCACTTACCTCCACTGCATCAATGTGTAAGACATGCTTTTTGGGTTGATTTTAAAACTTAGAATAAAAAATATATAACCGCTTCTAATAAACACTATTGAGTAAATTACATTTGAGGAGGAATGCATTCTGTTTGAGTAGTTTTATAGCTTGATATTCATGCCTTTACCACCAAGCTCACTGTAGTAGAGAAAACCTTTCACAGCAGTACAAAAATTGTATCTTTGACATTGGTATTTTCATACATATTTCCTGGGCTACCATGCAGCTCCATTATCTGCAAAGGAGTGACATGTAGATGACTACTGGTATATCAATATGAATATGAAATGCAGAGTTTAAAAATGCAGCAATTTTGGGTGGGTGTTTCAGCACCTTCATAACCATTAGCTGTTAGTTTGCTTCAGAAAAATAATGAGGTGGGGGAATCTAGTAGCATTTTTGAGACTAACTTTAGCATGAGCTTTCATGGATTTCAGATGTACTGTTTCAACGTACTGTTAGAGTACAGTATTAACAACACTGACATTTAAACTTTCCCAAGGAAACTCTGTATTACATGGGTAACTGATGAAATACATGCAGTGTACCAAGAAGCCATTATCTCTGTCCATAGCCTCTGCTTATGTATTGAAATTTGTGGACATATCCCAATTTAGCATTTTCTTGAAGCAGTGAAATGTGAAAGAAACAACTTTTCCTTGTTTGACCACAAAGGCATGGAGAAAAACTTGGCTCAGTATTTGTTTGTATCTAAAAACTGAATGTGATTAAATTATTACTTTCCAATTTACAAAAAAATGCTGTAAAATGAAATTAAACATTTACATATGATGCTACTGGCTCACCGCTGTGCATTTTCACTTTTTAATTGTGCAGCTACATTCATTATTAAATATTAAGTTCCCTTTCTGGTTACTAGCATATTAAATAGGAGCCCATATATATATTCTGAAGAATATTTCTATAAAGTACCAATCTGTATGTCAATTCCTCTTTTTCTTCTTTTCCCTTATGTGGGTTTTCTTCTAAAAAATAAAGGTTCATTTCCCAAATCTGAGACTGCTCTTCTTTGTGTTACAGTCTTGCATTGTGATGGGCGAGTGTTTCTTTTGATGCCCTGAGTCCACATGTGGTGACAGTGAAGCCCTATAGCAAATACAACATATCAGTTGCACATGTGTTCTACAATATGTCCCAGAATGGCCTGCTGTTCTTGGCAGCAGAAGATGCATTGTTCAGATACAAAGAAAGAGTTTACTCTAGAAAATTTGATAACTACTGTGGCTGCATCCTCACTGCAGAAATAATCTGGGTTGACATCACTGTAGAGGTGCCACAACAAACTACCATTCCCAGAATTCCATATCATTGAGCCATGACAGTTAAGAGTGATGTCAACCTGGATTATTTCCATGGTGTGGATGCAACCTATGAGTATGAGGCCTCACGAATTAAGCTTATATGGGCAAGCATGGGTGCATCGAGTCACAAAACCTTGTACTGCAACAAATATATTTAGAAGCATAGCTAAAATTCTTTTATACTTTCTTGTTTCACGACTCAAAAGTGTTCTATAACACTTATCAAGTCTCTTCTGTCTGCTCAAACAAAATCCTTTTTTCCTCTGTGCCGCAATATTTCTGCTTAATTTTCAAGTAAACCTTGTGTACTGTGTTTGTAACACTGTGAGTGTTAGTTGTCATGGCAGTAGCTGTGACATCACAAGTGGAACATAACTCCACTGCAAGGGTCAGTAGAAGGAAGCGTGGCCTGGAGAAGAAAGAAGTCTCCTTTTCAAAACAATCATAATGAGCAAGTGTGGCAAAAAACAGCATGCAAGAATTAACATAAGGTAGCCATTGTAGATTTAGTGGTTGTTAAAACATTTCTATACTTACAGGCATGTCTCATGTTAACAGGAATAACCCATAAACTGAAAAAGTAACCAAGCACATGCATGGTGGGCAGGAGAGAGGAAATGTATGTAATAAAACAGCTCTTGCTGATTCAATTCAACAAATAAGATTTACATTTAAAATTGGGCTGTAATTAGTACTAATTATTTGGGAGACAGGATATTTTTCTGGGAGAGGTAGAATAATTCATAGTAAGTATAGTATATGGAAGATTTTTCCATGCAGGGATGAAGGTGTCACAAAGATATTTAAACTACCGCTATAATGAGATCCATCTACATATAGCTACACTACTTATACACAGACTGGGTTGGTCACTCACTGAAAAAGTTTTCTTTGTTGGTGGTGTGAGGATTGTGTGGGCCACATCTGACTGGAGGATACCCTATAGCTCCTGGGCCATCCAAGCAACTCTGTTCAGATATTTTGGAAAGCACAGTTTTGTGTTCCAGGGCACAATGCTGTGAAGCAGCAGGAAATAAACCAGAAACTGGAACATTGCATCTTGTTTCCCCAAATGGCAATGCTGCGGGATGAGAGGTTCAGAGTATGACCTTTCATATGTGGCCACTGCTGCTGAATTAGGATAAGGATAGTGATGTGGTTACTAAGGTTTTATGCAGACATGAAAATAATCTGTAAGTACATTTATCATACTAATCTGCATACTTAATATTCAGATAACTATGTGGCAATGTTCTACAGTATGATTAAAAACATGATGGGCTACATTAGTAGGAATAGTAATGAAGTACTTAACTGAAAAGGTCTGGCATGCATGACGGACCTCTACTTGATTAATTTATTGGATGGACTAAGACTGAGATTTCCTAAGTATCAAGAACTTGAGTCCCTTCGTCCTAGTTCCAGCTGCTTAAGAATTTTTTTCCTAAGTAGTGTATCGTGGATCATAGCAAACTTCAAATCTGTAGAGTTAGTAGGCTTCTGTATAAGGTGAACATCTGTATTTTTAGAAATGTGTTACAGACTATTGGTTCTGTCTATACAGTTACTACAGAAGAGACAGGTTTTGCTCACAGCTAGAAAGAACAGGCCTGGCACTCTAGACAGTAACACAGAAACAGTTCGTGAGTTACAAGGGGAAAAGGCCAATTTTCTATATGTAGGGTGTGTTTGGATACTTTTAATATTGATTTCCTTTGTTACCATGATACTGTAATATCCTAGTATCCTAATTTTGCAGAATGCCATGGGGTACATTCTTCAGATAGGAATCTTTGTGCTTTCATAAACAACTTTCACCCCAAGGTATCACATCCTGGATTACATTACTTACGTATCCCACTGTGTTTATGTGCTTGTTGACATTTAATGACTCCATGAACTTCCTAGGGTTTTTTTAAACAAGGAATGCTCAAGAGTTTGCTTGTTCCTTTCTCTCAAATATAGTGTATAGCACCTGGTATTTGTTGGTCTCCCATCCAAGTATTAACTAGAGCTGACCCTGTTTAGCTTCCCAGATAGGAAGGGATCAGGTGCCTTTGGGGTGTATAGCCTCTCAATATCCCACTAGTTGAGCTGAAGTGGATATGTCTTACTCTGAGCGCTGAAAAATATTTTCTCTTAACAAAATGATGCCTCAGGGAAGATACAAGTTGGGTTTTCAGCTGATAGTAATTATATTGAAACTTTTTGTGGATCTATAAGATTTTAGCAACAAAATTTTAGACCAGAGAAAGAGTTGAAGTAATAAATGTAGAATTGTTTTATATAGTTTCTTCTCACTTGTTTCTTCTTTGTCTGTCTCTCTTTCTCTCTCTTGTTATTCTCTCTGTTTTTCTCTCTTATTTTTAGACAAATGACCATGGAAACAGGTGAATCACAACAAGATGGCAGTGCAGCAGACTCTGTTACCGAAAGTGATTCTGCTAATATACAGTCTCCACCTAGCCAAAATCAAATCTCCACTATAGCTCAGGTAATTTTAAATGTTCTGTTTATCTAGCTAACAAGATATTTCAGATAATACACGTTCTACTTGCAGCTTTGCAGTACATCAGCTGGAATAGTTCAGTGGAGCAAGTATTGTAGGTAGACCATGGAATCGTCACCCATGTAATTCACTAATGGCTCAACAGATATTGTTCAGGTGCAGTAGGATAATTCCAAGAGCTGCTTGGATGATGACAATACTTAAAAGAAACAATGTAAAGGTGCTTTACCTAGAGAATCTAGAGTCTTGTGTCCATCAGAATTTTGAAATTGAAATTGAAAATGGCAAGACAGTCCTTAAGAATATTCATTTTAAAGTTAGAGCTTGAGCCACAAGTAGGTTTGGCAGCTTTTCTTGGAATTTTTTTTATTAAACTTTTGAATTACACCAGCATTCCAAGATCCAGTACTCTTTTTCTCTAATTTAAAGGAAGGACAACTTTTTCTATAGGGTTTTTTTGTGCAGAAGCATTCATTTATAAGCAGACAGCACCAACTCCAGTTTGAGATGCACTCATTGCTTGTCTTTGACCTTGGGCCTTGGTACAATGTACAGGCTAAACACAAGTTGTGAGTCGTGAAGAAGACCCAGTTAAAAATCTCCTGTGAACAAGTCTAGGGTAAACAAGCTGCTTTTAGATTCAGTCCCAAGCTAACAATATGAAGGTAATAATATCATTCTGACAGGTGTTATCTCTGATAATGTACACAGAACATTTAAAAATGATATTTTAAAGTTTTTAGTGATTTCATTAGGATGCAGGTTGAGTTCACTCAATCTGTTGATCCAACCCAAAGTATGGCAGACAATAAGGGGAAGGCAACATGAATTTGACATATGAGAATACACAACTCACTAGAAAAGGCAATAAAGCTTGGTAAGGTAAAAGGCAGCAGAAAAAGAGGAAGAGACCACATGCAAGATGGATAGACTTAAATTCAGGAAGCCACAGAGTTTGCAAGACCTAACAGGGCTTTTGATAATAGGGTGACTTGCAGGTCTCTTGTTCATGGGGTTGCCATAAACAGAAATTGACCTAATGGCAGTTAACAACAAGGAATTATGTAGCACACCAGATGCTGTTGAACTGCATCTGGAATAGTCAGTGTTGAAGAATGTTGGAAGTTACAGTTTGACAGCATCTGGAGAGCTGCATGTTTCCCATCCATGTACTGTATTCAAAAGTTTTGGAGCATTGCGTGTGCACATACACATGACTTAGAGAAGGTTCTTTCTGTGTGTGTGTAGAGTGGGGGGGGGGGGAGGGGATTGGCTTCTGGAGTCACCAAGGCTTTCCATCCCCTTTATAAAGTGTATCCTATCTGTATCCTGTTCTTCTCTTGAATTAACAGTGTGGGACCCAGACCCAGCCTTGCTCCCCTAATCCATCCTTTTTGCCCTGCTGAGTCCCCTCCAGAGCATCTCCAAAATCCCCGAGTCCCCCAATTTTTTCTACAGGCCAATTATTGTGTCATGGTTTGTACTCTCCCCTGCCCCAGGACAAAGCAACATTCACTCACCATCCCTGAGACCCCTAACATCAACAAAATAAAAAGGTAAAAACTGACCAAAATCAATCAAAATGGTTTTTAAAAGTCTGGAAATAAGGACATGTTCCTTCCAGTGTGGCCTGCAGTGTGGTTGCTCCCCACACCCTGTGCTGATGCCCATACCTACTCTAAAATGTATATTGTGTATTTACGTAAATTATGTTTTCAACAAACATAGAATACTGAGCCTACAGTTGGAGCTGCAGAATACTTGAATGCCTATTTATCTGAAATAAACGGTCTGTGAAAGAAGCTGGCTGTGTGTGTGTCTGATAGTTTCCATGCTAAAAAACTTTGTTTCCCTATTTGCTAAAATTGTCCAGCAGGCCATCTGTTTCCAGTAATAGAGAATCTGTGTAAGCATTCAAATGCCAGTGCTGTAGTTGGTTCTACTCCTTATTGACGTCAGCATTTCCAGAACTGCTGCTATCTTCTCATGAGTAATTCAGTAAACATTTGTGAATATGAGAATGGTTCAGTAATCTAGGTAATAGAAAAAGGTGCAGGATTTACAATATTGTAATTTTTAAAATGGGAGGAAGCAAGTGCGTTCCTGAGATATTTTTGATAAGTTCGAATGGTTTCAAAATAAAGAGGTAATCTAAATTCTAAAAGAAAGAGGAATGTGTGATTGAAAGAGATGTAGAGTCCCTTGGAGTCAGCTTCTAAACTTTCAAATATTACATATAAATTAGGTCAGAATGCAGTCCAGCTATTGTGTTAATTTGAAAAATGGCTTCTTAGAATGCCTTGCTTTTTAATATAATGGCTATCTTGGCACCAACATACTTTGGCTTATACCTCCCACTTTTGACACCTTATAGATGTAATTATTGCCATTGTAATGTTAAAAACAATTTCTATGTAAGGAACTGCTTGAAAAAATGATGTATTAGCCATTTGGCTTCAGTGGAGGAAATGTTGGATTAGGATAGAAAGAAACATGTTTTAAGTTGCAAGTAAATGGTGGATATGTAAGCTGGCCTTTGGTTTTATGCATGTATTCTCCTTTCTGTTCTTCTGTACAATGAACATAAGATTTACTTTAGCAAGGTATAACAATTACTGTAGCATTCTTTGTGTTAGAGGTAGGCACACTAGTTGTGCAGTATATCTGCTTCCAGATTCATTTCAACCAACAAAGCTTTTTCCATTTTGACTGGGGAGAAATCCATGTGCCATTGTTATGTTCTGAATTGGGAAGTGCAAGTATGGATGATACTCAGACTAAATTGTAAATTGTCAGTAGAAGTGGTGATAAATTTTCACTGTATTGGAAAATAGACCCCCTCCCCCTCAAAAATAACAGCTTACTGTCAAATTTGGAGTATTATCTTGCTAGCACTGATGTCAAGATGCTTCTATTGACTAATGTCTTCATGATATTTTTCATAATGCAATAGGTTTCTGTGGCCGGATCAACAACAGGAAGAGGATCTCCTTCAGTAACTGTAGTGCAATTGCCTTCTGGTCAAACTGTCCATGTACAGGGAGTGATTCAAGCCACCCAGCCTTCAGTTATTCAATCACCACAGTTGCAATCTGTTCAGGTTAGTAATGTCTCCTTTGTGCAGTTCAGATTTTGCTTAACCTTCACTTGGCAGCTTGGACATATCATCTTTGTGCAAACAGTGGACATGAGAACTTCCTTGTACTTAATGTCAAGGGTTGACTGCTAACTCACTAATATTTTATTTGTTGTCTAGGAGTAGCATATTAATACCGTTCTAACGTTTACAGTTTTAAAAACTGTTTTACTTCCAGCCAGATGATGTAGGCACATATATAAGATGAGTCCAATGTTTATGATCTTTTCTCTATATGCTGTTTTGTCTGTATGAATGATTACATAATTCTGCAAAGTCATTCACATTGGGCATGGATCTATATATATTGTGGAATTCCGCATATAATAAGGAACCATTGATAAAGCCTATACTGTACATGTTCTTCTTTGTATTTTTTTTCTTTACAAAGCACATTTCTGCTGCTCATGGTGGTGCTCTGATTTAGAAATCTTCTAAATCTGAAGAATAATTAGGAAATGCAGTAAAACACTCCTGTGTCGTCATGTCAGTTTGCAACATTAACCATCCACATTGAGTGGTGTTCAATAATTTTGATCTGTTTCAGTTCAGATCCTATAGAATTTGGCAATCTACTATAACAGCAATTATAGTGGTATACTTTTGATGTTAAGATACGTGTGTGTATATACACGTATGTGTGTGTGTGCACATGCATTCTCATTATATTAAATTTTTTCTATCTTATGTTTGGTTTCGCTCTAGAGGATAAGAATAAAGGGCTAAGAGAGTTTTTCATCCTAGCTAGGCCCATTGAATCCATGGAATTTGCTAAATCAACATTTATGCAAGTCCTGTTGATTCAGAGAGTCTACCTTAGTTGGAGATAAATTGTGTTTACTTACTAGAGAAGTAAGTAAAGGTATAATCCAGTGCTTTTACTGGTAGAAGTAAATGTTTGTTTGTTCATTATTTATGTAAATCATCCCTGTCCTAGGCCACTCCTCAGCCAAAAGAAACCATCAAGTCAGTCTTTTCCTGAAGGCTTGAAATTTAGTCTTCTCAACAGAAAAAGGGAAAATTTGAGGGAAGAGGGGGTAAATAATCTTAGACATGAGTTCTTAAAGTTTCAAAGTTATTAAAATGGCCAGCACGAATAGAAATAATTTGGGAGAGAAAGAGGAGCTTGATGGACAGGATGCCTCAGACAGAGCAGTCCTGTAGTACATGGTCTCCCTCTGCTATAGGCTGGTGAAATGGCAGCTGCTAGAAGACACTTAAAGGAGAAACTTGATGGCACCATTTCAAGGTTTTTCTCAATGAGGGCTCCCAGGAACCTGCGTGGTTCCTTGAAGGGTTACTAGGGTTTCTATGAGAGATCATGAATTAAAATACATAAACAAACATTTTTGAGGTATAGATACAATATTTTTAGGCAGAACTCATTTGAGTCAAGTGCCCAAATGTAAGCACCTAAAATTTCCCAGAATATGATGTGTGCCTTGAAATATTCATAGAGAGCTGCTATAGATATGGAAAATCCCAACTGAATTTCAAATATATTACTGAGGTCTTGAACAGACTGGCACTTTGGGCCGGCCGGGGTGGGTGGATGCTGGGGCATTGCATCCAGATGACACACGCTCCGACTCCGCCCCAGGTTGCCATGACGCTCCAGCACTATGCTCATACGACGGAGTGCTGCCAAGCCGTGGCAATGCAGCTATGGTGTCCTTTCCAGGGCACAAAAAGGATCCGCTTTTTGTGGCTCTTTTTTGTTTCCTGGAAAGGCCGGATTGGGGCCACAGCATGCGGTTGCCGCAGCTCCGATCCTGGCTGGAGGCCGCCCCTTCGGGGCTGTATATACAGCCCCTGAGTTAGAAATAGTGGAGGTGAGGTTACAAGTGATATGTTGAAGTTGCAAGAATGGCAAAATAATAATAATAAAAAATTCAAGCATCATGGAGTCTGGAAATCTTGGGGGGAAGGGACATTGTGCAGCCCTCCAGAAGTCATTGCACTTTAAATCCCAGCATTCCTCAACAACAGCTTTGTTGGCTAGGGTTGCAGGGAGTTGTAGCAGTGCCTGGACAGCCACACAATTCCCATCCCAAGGTAGAGTGAAGGAAGTTGCAGAAAGAGTAAGCCCAGTGGTTAGTTAGATTTGTTCTTCTCCCTTCTCTTTTTCCTTTCTTTTGCTCATCCTTTTTACGTCTGTATCTTCTGTTAAAAGTCATCTATGCTTTTGCTATTGTTTGCAGCAACTAATGCAATTCAGCCACCAGTTGTTTGTTTACTTCTTATCCTGTCATCTCTCTTGCTCACTTGGCTCTACTACAAAAAGGCATTTCTCTTCACTTTGTTGGAATTTTCTGTACTACCTACTTTTTTTTTCTTTCTGAAACCACCTCAGGTAAACCATACATCCAATTAAAATAGTACTTTTAAGGCATTACCATTAAAACAGTCAAGCATTTGAAGTACACATTGCATACTAAGAACAGCACACCTAATTACATATCCCTCTACCCAGGGCAGTTAAGCTTGAAAGTCTGTTTAAACAGAGAGGACTTTGCCTGCTGGTGAAAGACAGTAGAGATTGGGCAGACTGAATCTCCCTCAGGAGGGAGATTCCCTTAAATCTCTCCCCAGAGCCCCTAACCACTCAGTGCAGGAAAAACAGCCAAAATTGGCTGGAAAATGTGAACAAAAATGACATCACTTCTGGAGTATACAGAAGACAGGGTGCAGACATGCTGGGGATGAAATTTGGCCTTTGCCACCCACATAGTTGCCCATCCCTGTTTGATGTTATCTGTCATTATGCTTAGATTTTATTTTTGATCCTCTTTCTTCCCCTGCTATCTATTACCATTCCATGAAAGTTATCCTGGTTTTTTTGTTGTTGCAGGTTGCCTTCAAGTCATTTCTGACTTATTGCAACCCAAAGGCAAACCTATCATAAGTTTTTCTTGGTAAGTTTTATTTAGAGAGTATTTGCCTTTTCCTTCCTCTGAGGCTGAGAGAGTGTGACTTGGTCTTAGTGCTCTTTTGTTCTAATCTTCCTTTCATGTTCGTCTGTTTTTACATATAGATCATTTTCTCTTTCTCTGTCACTTGGAGATAGGTATTTGCCACTGTTAATATTTTTCTTCAAGTGTCCTAGTCCATCTGCACATACTTTCTTATGTTATCTCCTTTTCTTTTCCCCTGTCCCATGTACTCACTTACCTGGCAGGGGAGACACCATGATTATATTGGAGCTTCTAAATTTGCAGCCATGAGTTTGTTTCAATATCAGATCCAAAAATAATCCAAATTCTGTATATGTTGATAGACTATCACTACTATTTACAGTTAACAATGCTGTGTTAAATTGTAAAGTATTATCTTGAAAATCCCATGAAGCAGATTCTTAGTATTTCATTCTGTTCTAGAAATTTGGGTCATGTGTTTTGGATGCAATGGTGGTGCAGAATTCTAGTCAGAAAACCTTGTACAGTTGCAATTCATTGGCTGTAGGTTATATGTTTCTATACCAGAACTTCAGCGCTTAGGTATTGTAAGTGTCTGTTACCAAGCTTGAATCTGAAAAGATTAATTTCCAAAATGTTGTTATTTTAGGTGGGATCAGCTACAAGTGCAGATGAATCTACAGAGTCAGACGTTGTAATTGATTCTCAGAAGAGGAGGGAGATACTTTCAAGGAGGCCTTCATATAGGTAATCATCATCATCATCATCGATAGTAGTAGTAGTAATATTTTTATATTTAAAATAAGTAATTTCTTCATTTCATGGTTTAGTTCTTTAAATGTGTATGTGCATATATATTTTTATCAGAAAAATTCTGAATGAACTTTCTTCTGATGCACCCGGTGTCACTAAGATTGAAGAAGCAAAGCCAGAGGAAGAAGGAACACCATCTGGCATCCCTGCCATGGCAGTGCCAACAAGCCTTTATCAGACTAGCACCGGACAATATAGTATGTATTCTATAACATTTGAGACAGTGCTTAACTATTGTTTATAAAAACAAAATGGAGCTTGCAAACCCTCCCCCCCCCCCCCCGCCCCTGAATATAATGTAGGTATTGGGGCAAGGAGGAAAAAAATGAAACCTGAATGACAGTTGTATTTTCTTTTTAAGAGCCAATGTACCTTCAGCTTTTAAAGGTGTTAAACCAATGTATTGTTTTAAAATGAGTGTATGTAGGTTTTGCTGCTTCTCTGACAAAATGCAGCAGTGGAGGTTAGGTGTGGCCCCTGCTGAGTAGAGGTTGAATAATGCAACCCCAACAACTCAACTTGCCCACCCTTTTATTTTTACAATAAGTGTGCTATATTTCCTTCATCTACTGGGAGCTAATACTGTACTTGACACCACTGAAATTAAGGGAATTTGAAGGAAGATGCACCTCAAAACCTAGTGATTGTGTGGGGTCTTCTACAAATTTTGTCTCAGTGTGTCAGGGTTTTTGTTTTGTTTTTGTATGTGTAGAAATACCATTAATCTGCTTTTCAGCGTTCTGCTTTGGAGCATCCTTGGGATGCATGAAGCCCACAGATTCTACTTTCACATTCACCAAATCCATAGGGCCTCTCCACCCCCAACCCTGCCATTTCCTCCCCAAGCTGATCTCTTGCTGATTTTTCATTTGAAAATCTGCTCTGAGTTACCCCCAAATTAGATTTGTGGTTTTTGGGGGCTATGTGGCCATGTTCTAGAAGAGTGTATTCCTGACGTTTTGCCTGCATCCGTGGCTGGCATCTTCAAAGAATGCTGAATACCCCAAAATTGTCCACAAATGCAGCAGTTTACCTTGCCCACCCTGGGGACCCGCTACCTGCTCTCAAACTGCAAAAATACAAACATTTGAAAATGTTGACTGGGAGTAATCCACATCACATCTCTACACACTTCTGATATGTTCTGTGGGGGAGTAGCAAAGGCAAAAATTGTGCCCCATCCCCTCCAGTATACCATGGCTTATCTAAAGAGAAAATGTTTCTTCTCTTTATTCATTTTCCTTGGTTTGGCAATTAAAACAAAATTTATGCTCAAAATGGATCATAGATTTGTGGGGAGAGGAATATTCAAAAGAAGGGCAAAAAGAATCATGAGAATCATTTGTTGTCCTCTTCCCTGGTGCCAAAGGAGGAGGTGGAATGTGAGAAGAGTAGAATTCTGGAATTGTTCTTTAAGCACTGGTTTCTGAATGAGATATAAATTGTTTTTTTCCACTGATTCATTTATAAAATAATATTGGGTTTGCAGCCTTTTTTTAAAAAAAGCTTCAACAATGTACATTTGGATAATAAATAAGAAAGGTAGGACCGAAATATATTTTTATTGTGTTTCTCTGGCTGTGTCCTGTAGACAAAAGTTAACAAATCAAATTAGAAGGCAGCGCTTTGCCAAAAATGCACTTGCCTTGTTAGAAGTCACATATGCTGCCTTGTTTTTGAAGTGTGTGCTGATTATAAAACAGCCCTAGTGAAGGCTGTGTCTCTTCCCTGTTTCAAGACCAAAACAGAACTTCCATACTGTAGACTTCAAAATACTGTAGTAGAGTTTAAGGGTGCATTGTAATTTAATTCTTAAACCTGATTTTCTAGGGCATATTGTTAATTCTCTGAAGTCACACTAAAATGCCCAGTATGCTGTTTGGGGATGATTGAAACAAACTTGTTTTTGTTGTCTAACAAATCTGTTATTTTTATTAAGTTGCTATAGCCCAGGGTGGAGCAATCCAGATCTCTAACCCAGCATCTGACGGTGTCCAGGGATTGCAGACCTTAACAATGACAAATTCAGGAGCTCCTCAACCTGGTGCAACAATTGTACAATATGCAGCTCAAACACCTGATGGCACACAACAATTCTTTGTACCTGGGAGTCAAGTTGTTGTCCAAGGTGTGTTCTTTTTTCTTACATTTTGTTTTAGCTGGAATAATTCCTTTAAAATGTATGCCTCTTGTAAACTTTTTATGTATGCCTTTCTATGTGCAAGATATCTTAAGTGGATTTCTTGGATCTAATGGAAACTATTCCCTATGAGGAATGACTTAGGGAGCTGGGGATGTTTAGCAAGGAGAAGAGAAGGTTAAGAGGTGAAATGGTAGCCCTGTTTAAATATTTGAAGAGGGGTCACATTGAGGATGGAGCAATCTTGTTTTCTGCTGCTCCAGAGAACAGGACCTGTAACAATGGATGCAAGCTCCAGGAAAAGAGATTCCACCTAGACATTAGGAGAAACTTCCTGACAGTAAGGGCTGTTCGCCAATAGAACACGCTTCCTCGGAGTGTGGTGGAGTCTCCCTCCTTGGAGGTCTTTAAACAGAGGCTGGATGGCCATCTGTTGGGTATGCTTTGATCAAGAGTTCTTGCATGGCAGGGGATTGGACTGGATGGCCCTTGTGATCTCTTCCAACTCTATTACTCTATGATAATCTATGATTTCCAAATCATAGTTAAATAAATACAGTGAACACTATTTTTAAAAAAATTGTGGAAAAGCAACAAATACATAAGTCACTCAGTTAAGAGTTTTGGAGAATGAAAAGGCCTAGTCATGAGAATGAAAAGGTCTTGTCATGATGCCTAAGGGACACCCGATGCAGTGGCATCACAAGTTGATAAAAGAAAATTTTTAATCTGATTCACTGGTTATGTAAAGGTATGAAAAGTGAAAAAAGTGTGCAGATTTTATTTCTGCATTATGATACTGTGTGTAGGAGGTGTTTCTTAAATTATCAAAATTCTCTTTGATGGGAAGCTGTGTTGGCACCCTCTCTATACTTGCTCCATTGTCAGGCAAAGACCTTTTTATGTAGATAGGGCTTTGTCTTTTAACTAAATGTTGCAGAAAAGTCTTCTAACGGGGAATGTTATACTTTTACCTTTATTTCTATATTTCAAATAATATTAAACTGTTTGAAATTCATTTTTATAAGATTGCTTACCGGTATTTAATTTTTTAAAAATTGTATTTTAAATTATTCTGCCTGGATTTAACTTCAGCTTGCATTGTAATCCACCTTGGGTCTTATATTAAGAGAAAGGCATGATATAAAATAAATAGACAAGATGCAATGTGGGCAAATACTGGAAAACTCTTAATTATACCTTCCAAGATTCAGATGCTGCTGTGACCCAAAAAATTTCTAACAAAAAGCCATCATTAGTTAAAATATACCACATATTTTAAAATGAAGTGCAACAGTTTACTTAACATTTTACAGACTTACAGCGCTTCTTTAATTTTGGTGACAAATGCTAACACATTTATTTGTAGCATGTTTTTTTTATGGACCATGCTTCTGCTGTATTAAATTTGCTAGTGTTTACAATGACACAGAGTTGTTTTGCTGAAAAAAGATTAGCGTAGCTGCACTTTTGGAAATGAGTGTTCTACGGAAGGGACAGTTCACACAAGCTACATCAAGAAGCCCAGTTTTACCATTGTGTGAGTGCTCTGTAAGAAACTACAGCCAATTCTAATCTGTTGATTAGTTTTATTATATAGCTGAATACTTGTTTATCACATTTTTGTTGTTCACTTTAGAAAGTGTGGGTTAAGTCCAATTGTCAGCCTCAGTTAAAGCTCCAATAAATGAGTGGGTCTTGTTAAGTTAACATTTCTGTGGGATCTGTTGATTCATCAACTCTTCTGTTTGATTTTGCCTATTAACTATGCGCCTAAAACATGAAAACTGTGACACAGTGAGTAAGGTATTTGAAAAACAGATTACACTTGGTGCTTTTTACACTTACCCTTTGGGGCGGTCCAAACTCGCCCCTTCTAGCGGCGAGATGAGGCCTAGGCTTCTACACGGAGGCCTCATCCCGCCGCAACGACGCGCCGCAAAAAAGAGCTCCGGGATCGAGCTCTTTTTTTGCGGCGCGGTAAGGGCGCGATTGGCGCCCTCCCGCGCCGCCAGAGCATCAGAACGTGCGCAGCACATCAAAACGCTGCGCACGTGATGACGCTCTTCCGGCGCGCGCGTGTAGACGCCGCCATCTTTAAATGGCGGCGTCCACGCGTTTTAGGCTTAGGGAGGGTGTAAAGGCTACGCCCTCCCTAACCCTAAAAGCGCCTTTTTTTCCTGTAAAGGCGCCTTTTTTTGCCCGTGTATATCGGGCCACTTGTAATTTTATAAGGAAATATGATTCTGTGGCATGAGTGTGACTGTCAGAGATTTTAAGGAGTACAGTGGTCCCCCGGGTTACGAAGGTAATCCGTTCCGGGATTACCTTCGTAACCCGGAAGCTTTCGTTTCCCGGGGGACCGCTATATTCAATGGACCGTGCAGCCGATTTAAAGGGGCCGCGTGGGTTTTTTTTTCGTATCCCGGGGGATCTTTTGGATCCCGGGGGATACAATCGCGGTCCCGCCGGTTTCGGATCCCGGGGTTTTCGCAACCCGGGGGATTCGTAACTCGGAGGACCACTGTATGTGCTTTGGAGACTCTTGCATTGTAGGGCAGTGGGATCTTGTCTACTCTCTGTTTCTACATTGGATTGGTAATGTGTAACTCTACGTGGTGAATACATGGAAGTCAAATAATTTATATTTCTTTACAAGAAATATAAAGGTTTATGAGGCATTAATCCAAACAGTATTGGATTTTAAGCTCGTACTTCTCAGTTATACATGGGGTTCCATTGTGTGGAACTTATGCTACCTGTGTCTTGGTTATCACAGTTTTGCTGATGTGTGAATAGGGCTCCTACCAAAATACAGGTTTCTCTATCTTCTGGAGATATTTGTTTTATTTATTTATATGGACATTTATACACCATCTTTCTGGTGCCCACTCAAAGCACGTCAAAACAATTTTATTCAAATAAATTTTATTTATTTGTTACATTTATACTCCACCTTGTGTCCAGGGATATCAAGGTGGTGTATATAGTCCTCCTCCATATTTTTATCTCAAAACAACCCTGAGAAATAATAACTGGCCCAAGACCACTTTGTGAGCTTCCTGACTGTAGTCTAACTTTCACTGCAGAAATAATCCAATTTGTCATAACTTTAATTGCTGTGGCTCCATCCTGTGGAGACCTAGGATGTGTAGTTTGTTGTGGCATAAAGCTCTCTGCCAGAGAAGTTGAAATATCTCACAAAACTACATACCTTAGGATTCCATACAGTGGAGCCATGACAGTTAAAGTGGGGCCAAATTGCATTATTTCTGCAATACAGATTAGAACCTCCCTGGTCCTAGTCCCACATTCTAGTGACTGCAGCACACAGGATCTTAGTCTAAAATCCTCAGCTTGAAATCACAACACAGCATAATATTATAGACTTAGAAAATACAATAAAAATACCAATGCAGTAAGACTATAGAGGCAGAGCGCATAGATAAAACAACTGAATAAAATAATAAGTAGCCTTTTCTTTTGATTTTAGGAAGCAGTTAAATTGCTTTATAAATTGATGATCCTTCAGGTTTCCTGTTCTCAAACTATTCATAGGTTTAAATGTAATTGGCAATATTTAGAGTTGTGTCTGGAAGCATTTTGACAACTAGTGCAAACATTTCAGGGTAGGTATAACTCAATCTCATGGATGCATGCTGACCAGATGCAGCTTGTAAAGATTGTTCAGAGTTAGGCCCATGTAAGGCAAATAAGAGATGTTCAGTCTTGGTGTAAATAAGGCATCTGTTTTTATAGCCAGGATTTCCTCAGGAATGGGAATATTTGGCATCCTAGCCTAAACTAGATGATAGCACTCCAGATTCGCTGTACACGAGTGTAGCTGGAGAAGTGGGGAGTCAAAATGAGAGAGCATTGTCCATCCTAAATAAGAATTCCTTCCCCATGAAATTTTTTGTCAGCCCTCAAATTTCTGTTATTGCAGTTACTTAAAGCTTCACTTGAGAATTTAGAAATACAGTCCATACATTTATATAAAAGGGCAGGCAAATTTAAGAAGAGAATATAAGAGTTCCAGTTTCATTGTCACTAGTTTCATTCTGGCTTCATTGTCTCACTCTCTACAGTGGTAGAAAATTGAGGACTGAAGGAAACTTTCATTTGAGGGGAGAATTCTCATTTGCAGAAGCAGTGTCCACGTTTTGTCCTCCCCCTTAGTTACACCCGTGGATTCCCAGCTCAGTCCAAGAACACTCCTGAACAGAAAATTGTCCTTTCAAGGGGAGTTCAAACCCATCTCTCTTCTGGTTTCTGTCTCCTTGTTGACCTGAAATATATGTTTTTTCTACCTTAAATGTTCTATTTTAGCCCTATTTCAGCCATTTCTTGTAGGTTCAGGTCTGTGAATAACAACTGCTTTCATGAATGAAACAAAGAGAATTATGTGTCATCTGTGTATTTGGGGGAGAGCATTCCAAACTCTTGAACACCTCTCCCAGTGGTAGTGGCTAGTAGATCTGCTGTGACGGGGCAAAGAATAAATGGTGGATTTTACTGCTTCTGCTCCCACAGTTGCTCCAAGCTAAACAGACACTTTCTTAATGCTGGACTATACCTCATCACTGTACCTCATCTGCTCATCACTGACAGAGCACCTATTCCACTTGGAGCAGCTGCAGGAGGAGGTAAAATTCAAAGTGGTTTTACCACTTCCACAGAGGTGAATCTACCAGTGATGCTGTCTAGTAGTTGTTAAATGATATAGAGTTATACAGAATTGATCCCTGAGGGAAACTGTTCATCAGTGGTCAAGGAATCTATTTACATCACTGTCTTCATCAGCCAAGGACAGGGTTTGCACACAATTGTTTGATGTCACATTACCAAAGATTGTGCCCCCATTCTCATGCTCAGTTGTGTTGGACTGACAACTGGAGAAGCAGATAGCAGATGAGAACTACAAAAGCCACAGTATATAGGCCAGAGCACGCAGTGGCAGTTTTATACACAAAATATTGTTAGCATACCCTATACCCCTCCTGCTGTATATGAGGTTTCATATTCTCATATTTGCTGTCTAGTGTCAGCCATGTTTGTAAGAAGTCACAGTGACCTTTGGAACACTAGGAAGTTACACGTGTGAGAAGGCATGCTGCCCCAAAGACATGTGGGAGATCTAGATGTTACTAAAATAAAAGGTTAATGGGTTTGCTGCTTACCCCAGGCTCTTTGCTCTTTCTCTCAATGAAGATTAAGCAAGTCCCATCACAATGGAAGTTGAAGACCCACACCCCCACTTCATCCCAGGCTGTGTTCCTGTCTGAGTATCCAGGGGTTGTCTCAAATCCTATCAATCCTGTCAGGGTTTTGTCACTCCATATATAAAGCCATCAACCAATCCGACTCCTTTTGTCAGTTGCATGGGAATGATAGAGTTGTTAAGTAAACACAACCCCAACCGCCAAATGTCATCATCGTAGCAGCAGCAGCAATGGTAGTTTTGGTAACGGTGATGATGAAGAAGAGGAAGAAAAATAAATAGAATGGTGAAAGGTTAGAGAGAATGGATGAGTGAGAAAAATCAATTTAAAGCCACTAATTATAAAGAAATAATTTCATGGAGCCATGGTGTTTACATCATCTGACAGTATTTTTATGGTCAAAGGGAGCATGTCAGGTGATAACCGATAGAAGAGTTCTCGTGATGTGCACATAGAGCACACTTAAGGGCTTTCTAGACTGGCAAAAAGAAGTGTGTTCATGGCTGCATGAAACTCTAGCCTTTAGATGAGAAAAAGGGAAAGTGTGCCATGAAAACCCTTTTTTTGCGTTTTAGGGGAGAAGAAGCGCCTTTAAAAAGGTGCTAGTTTTCCCAGCTTCTTTTTTAAAAACTGCGGAACAGCACAGCTCCATCTAAAGGCTGCGGTGCAGCTGCTAAGCATTAAGGAAAAGGCAACTTCATGTCACACTTTCCTGCCAATCTAGAAAGCCCTAATGAATACAATATAAGGCATTTCTTCTCACAAGAAAGTTTCCTTAAGTTTAATGAAAGTTATTTTTAGATATGCGGGCATAGGATTGCATTGTTACATATACTTTATAACCTAGTTTTTAAAGAGGTTTAGATAAATTCATAAAATATAAGGCTCTCAATAGCTGCTAGTCAGGCTGACTTCATGTATACGTCCAGAATTAGTGATAGTATCCTGAATGTTTGTTTCTGAAAAACAATGGAGAGAAGGCTGTTGTTTTTTATGTTCTGTTTGTGGGCTTTCCATAAGCATCTGTTTGGCTACTGTAGCGGACAGGATGTGGCACTAGGTGGGTGTGTGATCCTAGTTAAGAAGGCCCTTACATCCTTGTAAATGTCAAAGACGCCACAGAATAAACATAGTACCAACCCTAAAATCCCATTATTGTCTAAAGTACAGTTTTCTGACTATTTGTTTTGAAGAGCATTGGCAAAGGAATAGTTTCTGTCTTTGTGTCTGTGGAGCATTTTGATTTATAGCTCTGATGTTTTGTGTGTGCTTTTGTCTTTGGAGGGGTATATAAAAAGCTGAAGTGAAGGCTAGAAAAGGTTTTCCCTGGTCTCCTGTTGCAACAAGCTGTTCCAGTGAGAAAGCACATTAATGACGGGGTAGGCTAGTGAGGTCATTATGATGTCAGTGCTGAGGCTTGTAATCCTGCACATGCTTGCTTGTTTGGAGCATTTCATGTTCAGCTGGTGGTGGCAGAGGAGCAATCTTTGAGCAGACGCTGGTCATGGCTGTAACGAGAGATGAAACTGGTAGGCTATTTTGTCAAGTCCTTTTCAAAAGAGGAAATTCAGGCTGTAGTCTTGGGCACAGCTAGACTGCTGAAATCCGATTTACTTCAGTGGGAGTTAAGCATCTAACTTCAGGAAGGATCACAGACTCTCTGTTTTGCTGAAACTTCCAGTAACAGCCTTGTTGGTTTGTAGCAGCTAGTTGTCAAGCCTTGTTTGTACTGTGAAGTGATTTAATATTTCCTGAGCTGATGCAGCATTTATAGTGGATGGGTTAGTGCTCTTAATAGTTATGTAGTTCTGTTTGCTCTTGCTAGCTTGAGCACCGAAGCTTCCCTTCAGTTTGGCAATAAAAACAAGCAAACTGTTTTCTTTAAAAGCCTGGAAGTCTATGAAAGATTGCATCTTCATTTTTTAAAGCAAATGAAGTATAGTTGTGGATTAGGTTCTGTTCAGCTGTGTAATCAGTCCTGTAGCCT
Source organism: Urosaurus nigricauda (assembly GCA_034509955.1). NCBI lineage: Eukaryota > Metazoa > Chordata > Lepidosauria > Squamata > Phrynosomatidae > Urosaurus > Urosaurus nigricauda. The sequence goes on from JAOEGL010000006.1 coordinate 110,285,153, forward strand.
TCATGTGGGGAAAAATGAGGAAAAAATAAAACCAAGGGGATCAGTGGATGTTCTGACTATTCTTTGGATGATAATTTATTATTTTGTCCTTCCTACACTTGAAAAATGGTTTGTTCCTCAGCTAATAGACTTCAAAAGGCTGACGTCACTAGATTTCCTGGAATCGGGTTTCAGTAACAGGGCTGGAAAACTTAAAACTCCACAAACAGCAGACACATTGACGTCAGCTGCAAGTCATGCTGTGATTTAGTCAGTTCCTTTCTGCTTCATCTAGTACTGCTGCTGGCACATTTGATAGTGTTATTCAGTAGCCTGCATACTGTCGTTTGAGTTTTATTTGTTATTGTGGGCTTAAAGATCTCAGGCTCATGGGAGCAAAGAAGTAGGTGCTGTGTGGAAGACTTGAGTAAAGTTTATAATCCTTCTGGTAAGGCACGTGCCTTAGAAGGGGAGCAGGGGTGGTGGGCAGACCTCTTCTTTCTGTTTTGTAGTGCGTCTATTTTTGCTTTCCACTAGTACCCAGTGTCAGATTTTTTTTTAATCAGCAGGCTATGGAGGGAGTCAAGACTTAGAATTTCTTACAGGTGTATTACTTTTTTAAAAAAAATCATTGGGCATTGGTAGGTAACTACAATTGATATTTTACTTAGACACTGCAGGAGAGCAGTTCATTCTTATTTTTGCCTGTTTCAGTTTCTGTATCAACAAACAAACTCTCAAACCATAAATGTTGTGCATAAATAGTTATATTGTTCTATACCAGGGAAAGATTCAGAAGCTATCTTAAGGTCAAACCTTTATTAGGGCTGACTAAGGGGCCTAAATCCAATCATTAGTGTCAGCTAGAGTAGACTCACTGAGTAATGGAATTTACATAAGAGTTGACCAAGCAGGTTTAGATTTCAAAAATGTATTTGTCCTATGATTTCTTTAGAATATATACCGGTACTTGAGGCTGCCTGTAAGCAGAACCAACAGAATAAGGAGGAGGGAGTGGGAGAATTGGCCATGATGGAAAAGCCCAATAGTTTTCAGTTTCTGATGATCCTGCGATGAAAATACAGGAGGTATTTTACAGGCTTGTTGAGATTAGACCATGCTAAGTTCCAAATGGGTTTCAGGTGGTTGCACTAACAGTTGTTGGAAGAGCAATGGCTATGGCTTCATGTGTCTGTGGTATATCTCAGACTGAATCTTGAGGCTGCATGTGTTAATACTTCAGGGGTGCCATCTGTTTATTCTTCAGTTTCAAGCAGTTTTTATTATACAAGACTTTCAGACATTTAGGTGTCAGTGATCAAAGTGCTAGTCCTATTTATGTGTTTCAGTGTGTTTTTTAAAAAAGGAAGGGGGAAAGAGTCTTGCAGCATCCTTAAGACTGATTTATTTGAGCAGAAGGTCTTGTGTATTACACTTCACTTCCTCAGATATACTGGTACAGTATAGTATTCAAGCCTTAGGTGTACATGCCTGTGTTGTATTTTAGTATTGAATGTGTTCAAGCTTTGCAGTGTAGTTGGGAGAAAGAAGTGTGTAGCACTTTAAAATCTTAACTTTGCCTGTGTAAAGTTGCCAGATTGCAGTTTGATAGTGAGTACATTTAGCTTTTCTGAAGCAGATGGAAACCCACATGTCTTCATAAGTACCTCTGGATAAAACATTTCCCCCCTCCTCATTTTATCATTTGAAATAAATGCCTGTTAGTCTGCATGATGTTGGAGATGGCAGAATTCTGAGACCAAAGTTACCAAGAGTATCAGGAGTGAATAAGACTGAATATTTAGGAATTTAACAGAGTGTGAATAACAACCTATGTGCCACTCCATCTTGAACTGGTTTTTCCTTAAATTTTGATGATTCACATAGACATTGTTAATACTAGAAAAGAAAGAAACATATAATGTAGTGGCATCTGGATATTCTGTATAAAAATTGTATTTTCATTTGCAGATGATTCAGTCATGGTATCCCCGACCACAGGATGCAGATGAACTGGCTGCTATAGTAGTGACATGTATGGTTAAAGGAAAAACAAAATTTTTTATATTTACTTATATTTGCATTCTCTTAACTATGTTAAGCAGGAGTGAATTTCACCCTAGGAAATTTAGACAGACAACAAGCTATCATACTTTTAATGATATGTGGACATAAAGAGAGAATGAAAGCTTCTATCTATTTTGATAAACATGTAATCCTAAGCCTCTGTAGGATTCTGCAGCTATACTGTAATTCTATTCCATTTGAAGAGTAATCTTTTACATCTGTTTAAAAAAATCCAAAAAGTCTGCAGACTCAGGAAGCTGAATGTTCCCCGCCATCTGGGATGTCTTCAGCCTCTGGGGGTCAGTGAACACATGTAAAATGTTTACAAAGTGTTATGAGTGCTCTCACAAAATGCTACCAATGGAGTGAAGGTATAATTCCCATTTACCCAATGACTATCATAATGGCCATAGCCAATCACAAAACACTGATTTTACAGTTGCGTAGTCTGGTGCAGAAGAGGCAACTTGCCCAAGATCGGGCTGATGGCAAAACCACCCCCTTTAAAGGGATTCTTCTCTGATGCAACAAAACATCAATTTCACAGAAAACAAACCCTGATCACTTCTAAACAGATTCCTCTAAGGTTAATTAATTCTCTAAATCAATAGGAAGATCTCTCCAAATTACATGAATTCAGTCCCCTCATCTTCATTACCCAAAGCAGTATATGTTCTGTTAACTCTGAATTCAGTAATATCCATTTTGCTACTGAAAGCTCCCCACATTTTTATCACTCTTTCCAGATTGTCACCCAGACACATAATGCATGCCCACTCAATCTGTCTCTCCTCAAATCTGCAGCCTCCCCAAATATTTTCCCTCACATATAGATCCTGAGTCCAACCCATTTACACACAGCAGGCATGCATCATTTTCATCATTCATAAAGTTACTCAGTAATCCCACACCACCATCAGACATTCTGATCACTTTTTGCTACCTCCCACTCCAGTCTTTGCCATGATCAGTACTGATGGGCTCTTCTATTATTTTCCTGTTTTTGTTAAGTTTTTTTTTTAATAGGGCAGCTGGGGACATTTTAAGGCAGAAAGCAACAAGGCTTCATGAACTTGTAATCCTCACTTTTGAAGAATGACTTTGGGTCTACATGGGTCCCACTAGTATTATGAAGTAATGGCAGGAGGGAGAAAGCTAATACTTTCATTTATGCAGTGCCAAGCCACCCTTATAAACTTTCTCTCTGTGTTAGCTAAACAACCATGTTTAGCATGGTACATTGTGCTGATAGGTTGCAACATGGTCTATATAGCATGTATAGGTTCTTGCATGTATTTTGTTATTTCTTTTGCTGTTGCTTATCATTTAAGTAGTATACTGCTTACATCCAGTATAATCTGAGTGCTATGTCATTGTCAGGGAGAAACATTACTTCTGCTTAATGGTATTTCCTCTGTACTAGGATTGGCAACTACTGCTGCAAGTCAGATTATAAGAAATGCCAAAAAGGAAAAGAAAAACCCAAAGAAATAACAGAAAAATCCACTTCTGATTTTCCAAAACTGTTATCCAAAACTGTTATTTAAAGGGTGAATTGCCATTATTGGCAGTTTCCTGGAGAGGCAGGGCTTTTGAGGAGTGGATAGGTGGTCAGGGGAGATGTCAAGGACCAGAGAAGCAGTCTTGGAACAGCTACGTGCCCTCAGTACTCTATTGTAGCCCCCCCCCTGCGCACTCTTAAGTAATGAAGACTATATATGCATCAAGAAGGATTTATTTCTCACTGATGTGTCAAGATACGTCATTGAATATTAAAGTTAGGATTGTTAATGCCATCATATTTCCATTTTCTATGTATAGTTGTGAAAGCTGTCACTGAAGAAAACTGATAGGAAGAAAATAAACTCATTTGAAATGTGGTGCTGGAGAACAGTTCTGTGGATATTGTGGACTCCTAAAAAGACTAATAAATGGGTCCTGGAGAAAATCAAGTGTGAACTCTCTAGAAGCCGAGATGACTAATCTATGACTGTCATACTTTGGCCATATCATGAGAAGATATGGCTCTCTAGAAAAGACAATAATGCTTGGTGAGGTAGAAGGCAGTAGGAAAAGAGGAAGATTGCAGATGGATGGACTCAATCAAGAATGTCATATCCCTGAGTGTTCAAGACCTGAGCAGGGCTGTTGATGACAGGACAACTTGGAGGTCTCTCATTCATAGGGTTGCCATAAGTTGAAGTCAATTTGACAGCAGTTAACAACACATTAGCTCTCAGGAAGCAGTAAACTCTGAGAACAATGGGGCTTTCTAGATTGGCAGGAAAGTGTGACATGAAGTTGCCTTTTCCTTAATGCTTAGCAGCTGCACCGCAGCCTTTAGATGGAGCTGCTCTGTTCCGCAGTTTTTAAAAAAGAAGCTGGGAAAACCAGCACCTTTTTAAAGGCGCTTCTTCTCGCCTAAAACGCAAAAAAAGCGTTTTCATGGCACACTTTCCCTTTTTCTCATCTAAAGGCTAGAGTTTCATGCAGCCATGAACACACTTCTTTTTGCCAATCTAGAAAGCCCCAATGGGCAGAGTAAGCAACAAACTCTCTTGATTAATTTAATCATTTTTGAGCAAGAAAAAATATATATCAATATTTCAAGTAGTTACTTTCAGTTTTTATTTAGAATTATTTTTTAACAAAGGAATTAAGAAATTGAGAAGCACTTTCCTAAGTTTAGTTTTAAGTTCAGCGGTTTTCTAGGAAGTTTCCTAGTTTCTCTAACAGTAGCCATACCCCAAAGAAAAGGGGACACGTGTATTCCTGGAAACCAATAAGGCAACAAGTCTTTTTCTCCCACTCTGATGTCTGTCTTTAGCAAAAAAAAAAGTGTTTTAAATTTAGAGCAAAGTTTGCTTAAACAGGCAATGTCATTGAGGGCCAAATAGGTAGCAGGGCTGTGACCTTTGTGCTGCTTTTGGGCTTCCTAGGAACATCCAGCTAATCACTTCTAGAAAATTATGTTGGAAGAGATCACTTGGCGTGATCCAGCAGAGTCTTTTCCATTCTGTAAACGTTTCATCAAGTAGATGAGAAACCTCTGGCTTTGAATCAAATTCAGACCAGTCAGGTCAGGTGATTACAAAGGCTGTTAATATAATTGGCATAGGATCTGGGAAACCAGGGTTCAAATCCTTGTTCAGGCATGGAAACCCATTGGGTTACCTTTAGCTAGTTACTCTCTCTAAGCCTCACAGGAAGGCAGTGGCAAACCTCTGGATTTTTTTTGCCAAGAAGACTCCATGATGTAAGTAGAGTTGATTTGAAGTCACATAACAATATATAGATATGTATGTATTTGCACACAAGAAGTCCACACTCTACTGCTTGTGCTTTACCAAAATATTTGGGTGGTTCTAGCAGCGAGCTAGTTTTAATAGTAGTAATCCCTGTTGTTAAAAAGCACATGGGCTGTTTGCTGGGAAGCATTTTTTTATCATGGTGAGAGCAGGGGGAAGATAAAAGGTGTATGCCACATTTTAGAAGAATATTGTAAATAGAAATAGATTCAAAAGAGGGATAATGAAGGTATTCATTGGTGCAAAAAGCAGTCCTATGATAGAATTTGGAAGGAATATATGTATGTATATTTAGAACAGAAAAATAGGGAGGAACAGATAAATATATTCTTCAGCTAACTGAAGAGAAGGCATAAATAAGGAGAAAATGGCTTGGGCCCAGGGTACCTGAAGGACCGCCTCTCCCCACATAATCCGCCCCGCACACTTAGATCTTCCGGGCAACAGCTATTTAGAGTTCCAAAGGCTAAATTATCAACCACCATGAAGAGGGCGTTTTCCATCTCGGCCCCCAGCCTTTGGAACTCGTTGCCCATTGAGCTCCGTCTGGCTGCCTCCCTTACCTTGTTCAAAAAGGGGTTAAAAACATACTTATTTGGACAAGCATACCCCTGATTACCCTCCCCCCCATTGTGATCCTCCCCTTCCCCCCTCCTCTCCCCGCATTGCAAGCTGGCCTGGCATATTTTTTATATAGTTTTGTTTTTATATTGTTTTTGTTTTTATTGGAATGTTTTTAACCATGTATATGTTATTTATGTTGTGCACCGCCCTGATCGTTGGAAGGGCGGTATATAAATAATTTATTATTATTATTATTATAAAGGCTGGATCACATAAGTTTAACTAACATTACATTTCAGCTAACATTGTGAGGAAGATTTTACTGTCAAGGACAATTCAGTAATGGAACCCATTTGCCCAGTGGGCTGCTAAACTCTTCTGCACTGGTGGCTTTACAGGAAAAGCTGATAATCTATCCATTGAGAATGCTCTAGCTCTACATTTACTAGATTGAGCTTTAACTATGTATGTTTTTTCCCTTTTATCTTGTATTCTTTGAAATGTTCTGAAGACTTATTCAATAAAGATGTATTGTGTTGTATTGCTAGATTGAGCTGGAATTGAGGCTAGATGGACTAAAAGACATCCCCCTCCAAGCTCTGTAATTTATTATTTGACTTGCCTTCTGTCATGTGCAATAATGCTGTTTCTTTTGAATGATGCTGAGGAGTCAGGTATCAATCCTTTGTGTAAAGCCAGGTAGAGTTATAGATAGGTGCCTTTTCATCAGTGCATACATTGATCCCTCTTTCAGACTCCATCATGATAAGTAAACTATTTTCTCTGAAACCTAAAATGAAAGTGATGAGTTAACAAATGGCATCATCATTTGTGCTGAGACTTGTTTTTACGAAACAAAATAAAGTCCACAGAAGCATAGATAGGACATTTAAACGTTTTACTGTTTTTGGAAGCAGCTGACAAAGGTATTGTTTCCATTAGGGTTTTAGTACAGCTGCAGCGTATTGTTGACCAATTCATTCATTCACTCATTCATTTGATTTGTAACCCATCTTTCTCCCTAAAATAGGACTTAATCTCATTGATTAGTTAACCATATAAAATGTGTTGAACCATTAAAACCGCGCCTCTGTTTAGCAGCATACTGTTGTTTTTCATAAAACAGCTTTAAAAAATGTTAGGTGGAAGATGCCATCTTACAGCAGATATTTTTTCCTAAGTAAGAAAAGATACTATTTTTTGGTGTGTGTGTGTGGGGGGGGGGGGGGGTCTCAAAGATGTTTTCTGATGGAACATGCAATAAAATATTTACCTGCAGGAAATCATAGGAAGAATACTGTTTTGATCATACCATATTATATTTTATACAAATGTGTGTGGTTTACAGCACTAATTAAAAGAATTTGTGTACAATTAATTGATGGGGGGATAATTTTAGAGTTTATATTTGTATACAGTACTTTAAAAGAAAAATTACATGGATATCCCTCATGTCAGTATAATAGCGTGTTGATCTATGATTCCTACTGGAACATGAGACAGTCACGTTTTAGGTTTCATATTCAGGAATAGCTGTGTTAACCATGCAGCAAAATCTACAAAAGTGTAATACCTCCATTGGCCAACCAAACTGCACAAAATTTGTAATGCAAGTTTTTGATGCTCCATGGACTTCTTCATCAGTCTTAGGCTTGTTATCAAAAATGTCACTTTCTCATGTTTTTAATTAAAAATATCCTTTTATGTGTGTGTTTAATTACAGCTGCTACTGGTGACATGCCAACTTACCAGATCCGAACTCCAACCACAGCCTTACCTCAGGGGGTCGTTATGGCAGCTTCCCCAGGAACATTGCATAGCCCACAACAGCTAGCAGAAGAAGCAACACGTAAAAGAGAGCTAAGGCTTATGAAAAATAGGTATTGTATTTTAGGAAAAACCCATGGTTGGAATTAATTTCAAAACAAATTGACAGGGTGGATTATGGACAGAGGGGGTGGTAAACTCATCAAAATGATGTTTCCATAAATACATTGTTAAATAGGTTATCAGATATGAGGCAGAGCACCTTTCCATCACATTGCTGGGGAAAAGGGCAGTGGCATGTCTCTGCACAACTGTTGACCAATGGTTAATTCAGAGCCTAGCCATATCTTAAAAGCACCCTTAGCAGGCTTATGCTCGTATTCCTGGATTGTTTTGGCCTTTAGAACAACTGTTGACTGAGGGCCAGACAGCCTGTACCACTTAGAGGTGGGAGCTGATTTGAAACTGGCTGTAATTCCTTCTGCTGCATGGATACAAAAATAAAGTTGTTGTTGTTGTTATTGTGATAGTGATGGTGATGCCACAATAGGGACAACTGATGATATCCATGCAATTTACCATTACTTGATGGACAGGTAGAAATACAAATTTGCCATTCTGATGACATTAACTATACCAAAGAAGTCTAATTCCCTTAGTTGCCAGGGGGATACAAATTGCGCTATATATTATGAAGTAACTTACAAAATAATTACAAGGTTATGTTGCCTTTTTCTATATTCCCTGATGGGAGTTATTAAGGTGGTGTTTGGCAATAAATATCTTTAGCTGTTCTCTAGAATTCCCCACCTCCCTTACAAGCGGCTGTTTTGATAGGAATGTTAAGTGATCACTTGCACTGAAACGTTTGCAAATTATGAAACATTATTTTCTATATAAATTCATTGTTGTAATTGAATGTACAAAATGCATATGATTTACATACTTTTTTCTTATTTGCGAGTATTTTAGACAGGAATTTTGATTTGAGAGAGGCAGTTGTAATAAAGCATGTATTTTGTTAAAGGAAGGGTGAGATTATTTTGCTTTAATTTTAGGAAAGCTTTTTTTAATTTTCAGTTGAGTCTGTTACGGCAAAATAAATCTGCTGTGGAATATAATTTTTTGTGGTAGAACTCTTTCTGGATGTTTCTGTGTGGCATTTTGTTGTCATTTTTATTTTATGTATTTGTTTTTTGCTTTGCTTGGTTCTGTGTTGTGCAGAAGCCTCTAACTTTTTGTTCGTTCTTGATTCCTGTGTATCGTTTTTGTCGTGTTGATGCATGTCTGTCAAAGCATTGCTAGCTATTTTTAGCATGCACTTCCTAGGAAAAAGTTAATTTGTCTGTAATTAACTTTGTCATTACCCACTACTTTCATGGTATTGCTTTTTCTCATGCCTTTTGTTTTAAATGGCTCATCCAGAAAAAAAAATCATTACTCTGAATTCATTTTTCCTCTCTCTTCTTTTCTCTCTTCAGATTCAGTCTAGAGTGCCCACTATCAGTTCAATTTATGAAACAATGTGTTAGGTTTTTAAAAACATGCTAGTTCTTTCTATATAACTATATATATTTTTATTTATCTACTTCATTTATATGCCTCCTTTCTTCCAGAGTGGGACCTAGGGCAACTTCCAGAGATAATAGATTAAAACTGTTTGCAATAGAGTTTTAAAAACATTTTAAAATCCCCATATTAAAAATTATAAAATAATCTAAAAATAATACAAAAGTGCAAATCAGATAAAAATACATCTCATGATGAACCTTCACTGCTATCAATTGAAAACTTGTTTAAATAAAAATGTGTTTGCTTGCTGAGGTGGGACCGAGAGAAAGCCTTCCCTTGAAGATTTTAGCGTTCTTGCAGGTTAGTAAGGGGAGAAACATCTTTCAGATAGTCTGGGCTTAAGCCATATACCATGGCTAGGATCACAGTTTAAGCATATACAGATAACCTGTTCACACATGCAAGGCTTTAAGCTTTATGCTTCTAGCATCTGTAGTGTTGGTTCTTTAAAAAATCCTGCTCAAGTCTGGGAGACAGCGAGAGAACCTCGGGAGCAGTACTCTTTGGGCAACTGTTGCTAGAAGAAAATATTATCAAAGCAAATAAAAGTTTCTGTTTGCGAACTGAAGGTGCTCCCTGTAAAACATTTTCAGATGAGCTAATACAATATGAGGAAATGAAGGCATGTTAAAATGCCTAGTGTCACACTCATACCTTCTTTATTTCTTTGCAGGCTAGTTTGTTTCCTTGTTTAGAATTCACAAACACATGCACACACACAAACAAGTGCACATTCGTACACACACACGGCTTTTCAACAAAAAAATTTCCACAGCAGATTACATAGCATAAGGCATCTTACAAATTTGTTACAGTGATGCTATTAATAATCTCAGTTCAAGAGAAAAACAGATTTAGATTTTTGTGCCAAACAACAGTGCCAAAAGTGGTGTGAAAGATTGTCCATGATAGTGGATTAATGATAGTATTTTCTCATGTTCATTTACATGAGGGATGGATCCAATTTGCTGCATGCTTAATACTGTTTATAAACTTTTCTACTCTTGTAAGGCCATAGTATATTGTTTCCATACTGCAGCCATGTAGTTTGAATTATAGTTGAGAAATCCCCAGCTGAGATTTTTCTCAAAAATGATGTAGTGATACATTTCAAGGACAGCAGTTCATCATGGCAATTTCTGTAGACATGCCTCTAAGGACAGTCTCAAAAATGCATGCAGCTGTATTGATCCATATCAACAAATCAGTTATAATAGCTTTCATCCCCACTAGGATCAGGTCTTTGCTAAAGCTAATAGATCTTAATTGCTGGTTCAGCATCAGGTTTCTCTGAAATGTGTGTATGGGTATGTGCCTTAAAGTCGCCTGTTGATTTAGGGTGACCCATGCATTTCATAGGGTATTCATAGGCAAGGAATACTGAGGGATGGTTTTGCCAGTTCTTTCCTCTGAAATATAGCTTACAGCACTTGGTATCCACTGGTGGTTTTCCATCCAAGTACTAACCAGGGCTGATCCTGTTTAGCTTACAAGATCAGATGGGATCTGGTGCTTTTAGAGTATTAGGTAAGTGTATTTGGCATAGTGACAGGAATAGCAAACAAAAATATGTGGTTTGCTAGGAGAATCAGTTTCCCATTCCATCTACTGTGAGAATTGCAGCTAATATGGGGATCCTGAGCATGAGTGACAGGTGATGCCTTTGTCTGTAGTGGCAGAAAGTCTGAATGTTCTTAACCCACTCCATCACACACTTCAGACATAAATTTATTAACTAGATAGCCAGGTGAACCACACTCTCTGGTCCAAAACATGCTGCAGAAATAATCCAGTTTGAGACTGCTTTAACTGCCCTGGCTCAGTGCTAGGGAATCCGGGCAATTGTAGTTTATTGTGTCACCAGAGCTCTCTGACAGAGAAGGCTAAATGTCTCACTAAACTACAGTTCCCAGAATTCTTTAGCATTGAGCAAGGGCAATTAAATTAGTCTCAGGCTGGATTATTTCTGCAGTGCGTTTTGGACCTCTGCCTTATTGTTAGGGACAGAGCTACCGGTAATAGTGATCTGCTGAGCTGAAGTACTTGATTATTGTAGGCTAAATGCTTTGAATATTAAAACTCTGTTCATATATATAATGCAAGCTTTTGAGGTAGCTAGAGGGGCTTTATTAACATATATCTATATACACATGCGCACACATACAAAGTTGCCCCTCCAAGTCCACGGACTTGAAAATCTGTGGAGGGGTGACCACCATTAACCTTAATGAGGTGCGCACCCACAGCACGCACCCCACATGCATGTGCCCCATTCAAGCCTATGGGGCTTGAATATGCACGAGATTTGGAACTTGCACGGGGGGTGGTCCGTAAGTTCCAAGGGGCGACTGTGTATATATATATATATATATATATCACAGTGTGTGTGTGTGTGTGTGTATAAATATAAAAGAACTTTCCCCTCAATCTTTAGTTCCCAGGGTTCCCAGAGCAGCTGATGTAACATGCTGTCAGAAACAATAACATGCCATCAAGATAGTAACTGTTTAAAAGATGGCTATGAGAATGATTCCCTTTTCTCTAACCCAGTCCCAGTCCAATGCAAGACAGATGTAGGCATCAACTCAGTTTACTTACAAACAGCTTCTTCCTCTTTAATTAATTCTTAAGTGAAAACTTGATATCCAGTGTACAAAAAGGAACAGTTTGTCTCCATTTTAAAGAATTGAATTGGACTCTTTGTTTCCACAAAACCTAGGCTTGTGGGGGTGTCAATATTTCAAACAGGTATCTAGACTGTAATCTGAAGAGAGAATATAACATTTATCTTTGTAAACAGTTCCATTTGATGGCCTTGTGCAGACAATGGCTAGGATGCTTCAGCTACTTGTTTCAGCATGTAAATATGCTATGGGCACAGATGATGTGTGGGCTGTAAATACTGTGCTGTTATTTTAATGCAAGCTTTTGAGGTAGCTAGAGGTGCTTTGTTAACATCTGATAGAATGCTTATCTAGTCATCTGCATTGCCACAATGTTCTCAGATTTACATGCTAAGCTCATGTTGTGTCTATATCAAGTGTCATTGTTCAGCTTTGCCTTGTTCATTGTAGATTGGATTTGTGATATATTTGTTGTGTGGGTTACTGACTTGATAGGTTCATTTTCTTTCAACATTCCTGCTGCTGGAGGTTTAATCTTATCCATGTTTTCATGGTGTTGTGACTGCTCCTGTAGTCATTTGCCTTGTGTTGGTTCCAGGGAAGCTGCTCGTGAGTGTCGGAGGAAGAAGAAGGAGTATGTCAAATGTCTTGAAAATCGTGTGGCTGTGCTTGAAAACCAAAACAAGACTCTCATAGAGGAACTCAAGGCCCTCAAAGATCTTTATTGCCATAAAACAGAGTAACTGGCTCTTGGCTGTGGACCTTTTGGCTTTGAATGCTAATCAAGGCATGAGATGAAGCAATTCTACAGATTGCCATGTGGCCCTTGAGAAGGGGACAGTGTGTGGCCCTTGTGATCCCTGTTTTTCTTAGGTGTTTTCTAAAAGATTTGGAAGTCATTCCAAACATTGGAAAGCATCATAGCCTCCGTATTATGTAGACCTGCGTCATTGCCTCTCCCCTTTCCTGTCCCTACTGCCATCAAGTAGCATGCCAAAAAGTGTTTTTGTTTGCCCTTTCTACTTCTGCTTTTTTCAGGGAAGCTGCAAAAGAATGTCGACGACGGAAGAAAGAATACGTGAAATGTCTGGAGAGTCGTGTTGCGATGTTAGAAGTTCAAAACAAGAAACTTATAGAAGAGCTAGAAACCTTAAAAGACATTTGCTCTTCCAAGACAGACTAGTGTCAATACTGAAACTGTGAACTGGCTACAGCATGTACAGATGCTTCTGCAGGCAATGTCTAGTCAACAAGAATTATGACTTTTCCTTTGTATCATTTGTCTTCTACTCCAGCCTCTAACATTCCTGAAACACTTTGCTGCATTTTTGTAGATTCTTAGTTGAAATTTCAGGTGTCTTTTTCTTACCCAGAAAGAGTCAAATGTATAAGGCAGTGCGTGTTCAATATCCTCAAAATGCAACATGTGTAAGAGTTGCTCCTCTGCCCAATACTTGTATTAATTACTTTAAATGTGTAATTTTGGTAGTATCCCATTTGCACCAGTATTTTGAAGTGATCAAAGATAATGCATTTAATACAGTAAAAATAAAACAAAAACACCCAAAGTATCTCAGGAAAGAGTTATATGAAAAGTATGTTGTAATAACATACGTATATTAGAATACTAGTTTACAAATGAATTTATGGCATATTTTTATATTCATCGCTTTGTGAAAAAAGTAATGTATTGCTGTCACTGAGTGCCATGGTTGAAACTAGTTTTTAAATAGAACCATGTTGGTTAAACTTTGTAGTGTTTGGTGTTTATTTGAACGTCTAGCCCAACTAAATTTTTTAAAATTAATGGTGCACATTGTGCAGTAACATTAACAGGTTAATTTGTTGCTTTTTATATTTCATTAACAACTTACAGGATTGTCATAGAAAGATCTGAAATCAGCTCACATAATTTCCCAATGTCTTTTCCATGACTTCTTGTAAATAGTATGGACTTCCAAAAGAATTTTGTATGATGCAGATAATTCCCTTGTGGTTTTTTTTACCAATTTAAACTCTCTTCTTTCAGAAATTTCATATATCTACAAACATCTCTTTTTAGTGGTAGTTTCCTCTAAAAATGTTATACTGAGTGTATGAGGGAGGTATATTACTTGGAATCATAGAAGTAGGAAGAATCTAAGAGTAATCTAGTCCAATTCTTTGGCAGAGCAAGAATCCACACTTATAATACATTGGCGATTATATTTTTAGAATGTGACTCATTTATTTTCTCTTGCTCAGGATAAGCAAAGATGTTTGATATAATTTTTTCTTTATTCTAGCTATAGTATTTTGCACTTGTGCCACATTCTCTTATTTCTTGCATTTTCTTCATGGTCTGCATTCTTTAATATAGTCTCAATTCATGGCCAAAGGGAGGTTTTCATTCTAAGGCTAATTGCTGGGACTGCAGCAAGGAAGGCAACGGTTAAATCCAAGCCACCCTGTTCATATTACTGTCACAGTGAAAATTGCTAATTAGCATTAATTAAAAAGCAAACCAAAATGTACTCTACATATTTAACATAATATATAGGTTCATTGCATTATGTGTTATTCATTTGGAGATTTGAAATGGGGGGGGGGGGTGATGCTAAAGAGCAGATGTTGATGCCAAGGAAATCTTCATGGTTGTCAAACACTAGGTTTGGGGAGGATTTCCTGTTGAGTAATTGTCATAATGTTTCCTTTCAGTGTGACAGCACTGTGACATTTCCTTGGGACTCGCTTAACTCTTGCAGTTCAACCGGCTCTAGTAAAGTTGCAGAAAGATCCACAAATGAATAATCTGCTAGTTGGATCCCCTTATTCATTAGGAAAGGAATACTAGAATGAAAAATGGGGCCATCCTAAGGGCATGTGCTTTAATTAAAATTGGTTGATAGTCACTCTTTCCTTATAAAAAGCAATACCATGGGTGCTGATCCTACAGATTTGTTTGTCATTTGGTGAACCAGCTAGATGAAATAATCTAAAACTCTGGTTGGCTACTGTTTGTTTTCCAGTGGATAATGGAAAATACATATTTGCATGACTTGAAAAGACTTCATCTGAAAAAAAAAACAACCACAGTTTTTACTACTTTAATGTATATATGAAGTGCAGTAAATGCGTTATAGTGAGGTAGGCCCCTTTTATTTCTAACTCTATAAAGGGTAAACAGACTGAGTTCTGGCCTGACCTACATGAATGTACAAGAAGTAATTGGAACTCATACCTATCTCAGGCATGATGGTCATGTTACCTATCTTTTCAAAGCAGAAAGACTTGAAAAGGGTTCATGGACCGAGAGTTAATTGGCCAGTTACTGACATTTGGTACCTGTGTGGTTGGCGTAGTGATTCCTTAAAGAGACAGTGTGACTGATTCAAGTTCAGTCTACCCAGGCAAAATAACAGACCATGATATGGTAATTAAGCTACAATAAAATGCTTACTTAGAAATATTTTATTTATTTATTTATGAATAAATAAGTACATAAATCCTGTGATTTATGTATTTATTTATTAATTTTTTTTCAATGTATACCCCTTTCTTCCAACCTGAGACTCAAAGTGGCTCCCAATAATTTAATATAAAATTTTAGCTAAAATCTTACTTTATAAAAATTTTTTAAAAATCAACAATTCTATTAAAATGAACATAGTTAAACACAGTTTAGGCAGATATAGGTATGAATTCAACAATTCTGTTAAAATGAACATAGCTAAACACATTTTAGGCAGATATAGGTATCTATTTTGTGGGTTTTTCTTCCCAAAAGTGTAACTGTTTAGTAGCTTTCATTAACTTCTGAATATCCCTTATAAAGTATTTATAGATAATGATAAAGATTTGTGTTTATTTCAACATTGTCACCATGTTTACCTGTCTGTTTACAATCAGGACTCCCAGAAATCGTTTGTTTGTTCAACCAACAGTAGTCAGGATGTATAGCCTCTAGAAATTGAAGATATTCTTATCTTAGCAGAGTTGCCCTCCACAAGTAGTATGTATGTGTATGTGCCTTCAAGTCGTCTGTTGACTTATGGCAACCCCATGAATTTCACAGGCTTTTCTAAGGCAAGGACTTCTCAGAGGTGATTTTGCCAGTTTCTTCCATTGTGTTTATGCCTTCAAGTTGCCTGACGGCTTATGGCAGTCCCAAGAATTTCATAGCGTTTTCTTAGCCAAAGAATACTCGCAAGATGTTTTGCCAGTTCCTTCCTTGACTGAGGTGGTACAGCCAGTGTATTCCCTTTTCCTTACATGTTTCACAGACTTTCAGAAAGCTAATGTTACCTTACATTTTGGTACATTTGGTAAAGAAAAGTATGAGCAAAGCTGATTTGATTTTAGCCAGCTTTTTTGTTTCCAGTTGCCCTGTCTTTTCTCTCCTGTAGCTTTCAACTGATCAGATGAGGTAAGTCACTGCTATGTTATATTTCTGGTGTTTCTGACCTGCTCTTGCCATCTGATCTCAGCCCAGCAATCTAAATGGTACCTTTAATCTAATCCTTACTAGAGATGGTAAGGCCGGGACGGGGAGGGAAGGAAATTTGGGGGGGGGGGGGGGGGGGGGGGAATTTTTTTGTTTTTTCCCCTGAAGCTCCCCCCCCCCCCCCCCCCCCCCCCAAATTTGGAAGAATTGAAAAAAAGGAAGAAAAGTAATTATGGAGTGTTTTATTTTAGCATGATGAATAAAAATTTTAAGACAAGGTGTTCATGTATTCTCCAAATCATTTCTAAATTCTATGTACAGTAACAGATTATTTTAATTTCTGTAAACTGAATGAGGACAAGCAAGTCCTAGGTTATAAAGTGAACTCTCCAGTGAAAGAGCAAGATGCATTTCTTCCTTTAGGGGGTACTGGAAGAATTTGGTCTATGTTTGGAAACACACTAAATCAAGAAATAAACCGACATGTCAAAGGGCAGCGAAGCCTCTTTTAATCTGGGTACACATCCATGATAACTGTGATGATGACAAACATATAACAAAGCAGAAGCAAAGACTGAAACTGATACAGTACTGATAACCAGGACTGCATCCACACTGCAGAAATAATGCACTCCTCCCTCCCCATTTGTGGACTTGGAATCTGCAGTTTTGGTCCTTCGTGGAAGGCAAGTGGTGAGGGACAAAATGGGGCATGCGCAGGACCACCTCCCCATTATAACCAATGGGGCTTGAATATCTTCAACATTTCTGATTTGTGGAGGGAGGGGGGGGGAATGGGTGGGTCTGGAACAGATCCCCCATGAATCGGAAGGGAGTGTAATTTTTTTTTTGTTACTATTGTTGATGATTTCTTCTGTTTTGTTTTGTTTTTTGTTTTTTTCTGCTCCACATAAAATAGCAAAACCAAAGTTCAGGAGATTATTACTCCATTTGTTACAAATAAAAATTTTTAAAAAGTAAATTCTGTTTGTAATAATTGCTTGAATACACTGTATTCTAATATACCAATTGTGATAATTTTATGCCAAATCAAGTTGTATATAGTCATATTTTATATTCCTAAAGTATCAGAGTTACTTTCAATCTGCAAAAGTGCTAATTTTAGATTTTTTCCATTTTTCCAAAAATTTCCATTTCCTCCCGGAAATAACCTGGGTTTTTTCCCCCATGGCTTCAAGATCTTCAGAATTTTTACCCCTCTAATTCCTACAATGAACCAGAGCAAGTAGCCTTAGATCACATTATATTTACAGTATAGCATGCTGCATAACTTTGTTTCAGTTGCTGTCCAGTGTCTATGCTTCTTGGTATTCAAATGTAGACTTGTAGCTCCTGGCATATAGCATAGTTTAGAGATGTTGAATATTTATTTATTGATGGGCTATAATAGACTCCCACTGCTACGTGGTCATTGTCCATGCTGGCTAGGGAACTGTGGGATTTGTAAGCCAAAAATAAAGCTTTCTCAACCTTTTGTATACAGGGTTTTAAAATTACATGTTTCATACCTAATCCCAAACATTTAGTATTGTTTATCTTGCTTCTTGGACCATAGATGATTAATCTGGCTGCTGGCATCAGGAAGTCATGAATCATGCCGATTTATTTCAGTGGTGGGGGTAATTAAATCCTGTTAACTGCATTGTGAAGTCTCTTTAAAAACAAGTGGCATCAGCAAGGAAAAGAAAATGCTGTTACCTGCTGAGGCTTTTCTTGCCCTTTTAAGGACTGCTTTAATAGAGTTTGATGTGGTTAACCCAACACAATGGTGGTTAGATTACTGATGTCATTCCTATATCTTGTTTTCCAGCCAGCATGTTGTGTTGCTTTGTTGTTTGTTGCACTTGGAGGGCTTTTAATTTTACTGTGGTCACAAAGTCTGAAGCTCTGATGTAGTGCATTCTGAGGTCTGCCTTCTTTACTGTGGTCAGGCTTTGCCAAATCAAAAAGTTTTACCAGATGTATTCACAATATGTACATGTGTGAATTGGGGGGGGGTGTATAAATTTCTAGAGGAGCAAAACATTTTCCTTAATGGGAGAGAAAACATCTAACTTGAGAAGGATAGGCAATAAACATGTTAAAATTATGTGTGTCTTCAAAATGCCCCTGTGGTTTTATGTTAGAAAGCCAGTAAAATTTATGTGGCTTGGATGGGGATTACTACAATATAATGAGAAAATACTGTGGAATCTTCAAAACACAGTTGAGGCTTAAGGCTGGAAAACTTTATTATCCTGGAGGATTCTATATTGCCAGGATCTTTAAAACACTAAAATAAATGGTTAGGTTATATGTTTTTGGGTTGCTATATAAGGACTAATTTTTATTAATAGGTTTGCTGCTTTATGCTATCTGCATAAAAGCGTAATAAAAGACCTGACAGATTAGGTCAAAATCCCCATCATGTCCTGGGTGCTGTTCTCCCCAATAGCCAAATAAATGCACTTGGGAGGTCTACGAACAAGAATTGAAAACTAGATCTGTGAAGCAATTATCTTCTATTTCCAACTGGTAATACTCGTGCTGACGTTTTCTGATACATCTGTCATTATACAACTTCCATAAATGTTTTTCTTTCTTAAGGCCATCTAAACCTATTGGATTTATATATCTGCCTGTGAATTATATTTACTCTCTTAAAGAAAAAATGCCTTCGCTGTCTGCATCCTCGCCACTGTGTTCCTTTTGTATTTTTTCTTGACATTTTTATCAAAACTAAAAAAAAGAAAAAAAAAGCCCAAATTCTTGCCCTTTTCTTGGAGGAAAGGAACTCCAACACCTTTATTATTTTGGTTGCTCTTTTTTTAAAAAAGGGAGTTAATGGTCCAAAACACTGCAGAAATAATCCAGTTTGAGACTGCTTTAACTGCCCTGGCTCAGTGCTAGGCAATCCTGGGAATTGTAGTTTATTGTAGCACCAGAGCTCTCTGACAGAGAAGGCTAAATGTCTCACACAACTACAGTTCCCATAATTCCCTAGCACTGAGCCAGTGCAGTTTAAGCAGTCTCAAACTGGGTTATTTCTGCAGTGTGTTTTGGACCTAGGACACCGAAATGTGATTTTAGCTATTTTAGTAACAAAGTAATGTTCCATAAATGTAGACTGTTGGTTTTCCCTGCCTAATTGGTTCTCCAGGGTCCATGTGAGAAGGGAGTACTGACTATTATTTCAGACCTTAGATCAGTTTCTTGTCTGCCATTGTGTTTCTGCTAAAGCAGGGATGGGTAACTTTTTGGCCCTGTGGGTTATAGCAGAAGCGTTCGTCTGAAATGTCAATTACCTGGTTTTTCTCTGATTCCTGGGGGAAAATGCAAGTTGTTCTGGAGTAGAGTGTAACTTTATGTGTTAAACATGTGTTTTTCTAGTCCATGTCATCTTTAAAGGTCATGTATGCCTTTGTCCCTCAGTTCAAGGGGATTTTGGAATGCTATTGGTACATCTCACAGCACGAAGACAGCAACAACAGTTAACAGTGCAACCACTATTGAAGTACATGTGCAAATGGTACAGAACATTAAAGTGTTTTACTGATGTATCTATTGTGTAAGTAAACTGCAGTTTGATAATGCTGGTATTATACATTCTTATATGTACAGATGAAGAAATGGGTCTTAAAATGGATGCCAGTATGTTATGTCAGTAATTCTTGACATATAGCTCTCTGTCAGGGGTCATTATTTTATGCTGAAGTAACTTATCCTGAAATAATTTAGCCTCTGACTAGATTGCCTCTTTAAAGACTGAAGTAAGCTGAGAGTAAACAGCTCCTGGTAAGTCTAAGTTGTTGATTCCACATCTTTATTTTATCCTGTGAAAAAATGGCTTCTGAATAATAGGATGATGATCTCCCATGAATGTTCATAGCTTTCTGAGGACAGCTTGAGAAACTGTTTCTGAATTATATTCAGGCATAGTTGTATTGGACATGCAGCAAAATACAACAAAATTCAGAAAAGAGCAATACTTTTATTGGCCAGCCAAAATGCACAAAATAAATTATTGAAGCTTTTGAAACGCCAATGACTTCTTCATCAGGCAGATGATTTTAAAAAATCATACAGGAGAGAAAAGTGATGATGGTAGAGTCAAAAGCCTACATTTTGTTTCAGATGCTGTTTCTGTTGTAGTTCAGTTGTTCTGGAGAGATCTCATTGCAGGCAAAGGGCATTCCCCTTCTTGGTCATATGAGGACCAGGAACAAAGGGCAATAAAAGACAGGTAAAACATTATACTAATAGGATGGGCTACCATGAAAAAAGTAGATAAGATCTAAAGTGTAAAGATATACAATTGAACGCCAAAATTATCATATAATTGTCCAAACCATTGTATTCCCCATCATCATGTATGGATGTGAAAGCTGGACAGTGAAAAAAATGGATAGGAGGAAAATCAACTCATTTGAGATGTGGTGCTGGAGAAGAGTGCTGAGGATACCGTGGATACAGCCAAAAAGACAAACAAATGGGGCCTAGAACATATCAAGCAGGAACTCTCTTTGGAAGACAAGATGACAAAACTGAGGGTGTTGTACTTTGGCCGCATCATGAGAAGGCATGATTCATTAGAAAAGACAATAACTCTAGGGAAGGTATAAGACCGTAGAAAAAGAGACTGCACACCAGATGGATAGACTCTGTTAAGGAGGTCATGGGCATGAATTTACAGGACCTGAGCAGAGCAGGTGAGGACGTGGGGTCTTGGAGAAGTCTCATCCACAGGGTAGTCATGTGTCATGGTCAACTCGAGCACAGTTAACAACGACAACAAAACAACTCCATTAACAATAGAAAATAAACCTACCTTGAGATACAGGTTGTCCCTGTCCTCTACAAAGCTAATTTCCCCTTTCTTGAATTTCTCAAGAGGTTTCTGTCCTGTTACAGCTTAAGAAGTCCATGTACTGTTACAACTACAGTTTAGGCACTCTATAGGTAAAACTTGCAGACTGTAGTGTAGATGAAACCGTTTAACCTTTGTTGGAAATAAATACCTCAAAGAGTTAAGTCCCAATCCATTAGCTCCCTAGGAGTTTTTCACACAAGGCTAGTTAAGTGCAATTACAATAGGCAGGTTAGTGAAAAGGTGTTCTCGAACAATGACTGAAATGCAAAGCACAACAGGAGAGAAACGAAGTCATGCAATAAGTACTTGCCAAAGATGCTGCTATCCTACTGCAATTGTGCTCTAGCCTTGTGATAAACTCCTTAAAGGTTCCCTTGTTGCAGCAAGCAATTTCAGAACCAGTTGTGCAATGCCATCTTGTGGTCAGAGAGAACTCAAATTACTGATAAAAATGGGCTATTAGAAGGTATAGAGTGAGGAGCTTAAAAATCTCAATTTCAGATGGTATATCTGCAACTTGCTAAGATGACCTATAAACAAATCGAATCAGGTTGATCCCTAATAAATATTCCCAAGTGCACAGTGCTGTGCTTGTGAGGTCAAGAATCTATAGCCAAAGACCTTTTGGTGCATGGGGGTCAGGATTTTAGGATTTATTTATTTATTTATTTGCGAGAGTCCACACCAAAAGGTATATATGGATGCATGCAGACATGCTGCAAAGGAAATGAAATCTGTAAAGTACAGTATGGTGTTAGGTTAATACATATTTCCTAGAAAAAAAGACACACCAGCTATCTGGGTCCGGGTAATGACTTTTCCTTCCCATATCTGTTTGTATATACAGTATTAATTAAAATTTCTCTCACCTTGAGAACATACAAATGTGGCTGATCATTTATAGACTGTGAAGAACATGCCATCAGATGGATTAAGTTACATTTTCCCATAAGGATGGATCATCTGGGAAAATAGTTGATTTTGTAATAACTGTGTTTCCATGGACATAATACAATATATATGAATGAGTTAGCTTTGACAAAAGTAGGTAAGAAACTTTGTTGTCCAGAAATTTGAGTAACCTGATACCTTCCTACCTCTTAGGAGACAACCAGTGTGGTGTAGTGATTTGAGAGTTGGGCTAGGCCACTAGGAGACCAGGATTTGAATCCCACCTTGGCCATGAAATCCACTTGGTGACATTGGATGAGTCACACTCTCTCAGCCTCAAGAGTATGGCAAGGGCAAAACCCCCTCTGAAAAACATACCAAAAAAACCTCATGAGAGGATCACCTTACTGTCACCATAAACAACTTGAAGGCATAAAACAACAACAACCTGTTAAGAACTAAGCTGGATAATTGATACTTAAAACATTCAATCTGTTCATTGGAACTTACTCCCAGATAATAACATCCTGCCTATGGAATTATGTTGTGGTAAGCCCCATTGTACACAGAACTGAGTAGTCTTATTTATTTGAATACACACACACACACACACACACACATACAATGAACAAATATTTTTTTATTTTTATTTTAGAGGCCAGTAACGTGGGCCCTGCACACTCCCTGGGATAACAGAATCAGGACCCTCATGAAAATGGAAAAACCATAAATTAAAAAACAACACTTTTTTAACCTGAGAGAATCCTTCTCTGGGTTCTCCAGGGCAATTATATGGTCAAGATCTGCCAGAAGGTGGCCATGAAACCTACAAATGCCTAGAAAAGTGTTCTCTCTAGGAATCTCTAGATCCTTCAGTGGACTCTTTCAAACGGGGAGGAATTTCTCCCAACTCCGAATGGAGCCAATGCGGATTTATGTAAATTCGCTTGTTTAGCGAATTTACATGAACCCCTGCTCCGTTCGGAATTACTTCCCATTACCCGAAATTAACCCCCTCCTGCCCGAATTTGTATGCGAAGCTTTAATTCGCAATAAGGTAAAACCCATGATTGCATTCGAATTGGCTTCCCTCCTGCCCGAATTTGCATGTGAAGAGTTAATTTGCAATAACGTAAAACCCATGATTGCATTCGAATTGACCTTAAATTATACTTCCAATTTAGCCTTGTATGAAAGAGTTCAGTGTGACTTGACAGAAGTTGACAACAGAGTCACACTGGAGGATCAAGAGATTCATAGAACATACTAATCAAATGCATGAATAATTAAAGCCACAAAAGTCAAAGCTGCAAATGTGGAGGGCTGACTGTATGAAGGTTTACTTTCATGTCTCAAGTTGTATAACTCACCCTAATTTTTTAAAAATAATGTTGACCTAAAAAGAATGGTTCCCTTCGTGGTCATGGTGAATAACATATTTGGATTTTGTGCCTAAGCAGAGCCTCTCATGGAACATTCTAGAGCTGAGCTTTTTGAGCAGGAACCCCAGCCCAGTCTCTCATCCTACATGCCTAGGCACACCCTAGCTAACTCTCCAGTCCTCAATTCGTTTTTGTCTGCTTCATGAGTAGCATCTTCCAGAATTTCCTTCCTGTGATGTACTGCAGCTGAATTCTTTCTCTATTTTATTCAGTTTTCTTTTTCAACCTTTTCACTTCCTCCACCCCTGCTTATTTTGGGAAATTTTAACAGCTTTACCATAATTTTTCTCCCATTGTGAATGGCTTTGACTGTACTCTTTCAAACTCTGCTGTTCCTGTGGTGCAAAGATCTCCTCTTTGGACGGTCATTCCAAGTGCCTGAGCAAGGGACATAAGATCCCCACCCCCACCATCCAGCTACTAATTTCATTGCTGTTGAAGTGTCCCACATTAAAGAGATAAGTCCCACTCCAATGGACAATAAGGGCAGGATATTAGACTTGATGGCCAGGTGTTTCTGCTTTTTCTCTGTCACAGTATGGAGAATCCTCAACTGTTTCAGTGTCTTCATCGTCTACTTTAAAGTTATGTTATCTGTGGTCATTATTTTTGCTTTCTTAATGTTCAACTATAGACCTGTCTTTACACTTTCTTCCTTGCCTTTCCTCCAGTAAATATTCCTAGTAGCAGTAGTACGAGGTCATCTCCATATCTTAAACTGCTGGTGTTCCTTCCTCCAGTTTGCACACCTCCTTCTCCAATCATGCTTTACATATGTGTTCAGTATACAAGTTTGAGGGGGTGATAAAATGCAGCGTGATCTGACCCCGTTATCAATTGGAAACCATTCTTTTTCTGTCCTTATAATAGCCTCTTGCCTTGAGTACATGTTACATATAAGCACAATCAGTGGCACACCTATTTCTTTAAGAGTGATCTACAGCTTTTCATGATCTTCACAATCAAATGTTTTGCTATAATCCATAAAGCACTGGGGTGGTTTTCTTTTGAAATTATCCTATTATTATCCAATGTTTGTTTGCAATATGATTTCTAGTGCCTTTTGCTTTCTTGAACCCAGCTCGAACATTTGGCATTCTCATTCCATATATGGTAAAAGTCTTTGTTACAGAATTTTGTGCATCATTTTGCTTGCATGGGAAATGAATACAATGGTTACTGCAATTCCTGGTTTCTCCTTTCTTCGGGATTAGAAAGTATGTTGAATGTTTCCAATCTATGGACTATTGGTTTGTTTTCCACATTTGTTGACAGATTTTAGTTCGAACTAGAGTAGATTCTGTCTCTGTAGCTTGAAACAGCTCTATTGGTATGCCATTTGTTCCTGGTGATTTATTTCTCCCAGGTGCTAAGAGTATAGTTTCTACTTCACTTGCTAAAATTGGAAGTTCATCTTCATATGATTTGTCCTTGAGTCATTTCATCTCTTTTATATAGTTTTTCTAGTTATTGTTTCCGTTGTCTTTCTATTTTTACTTGGCCACGTTATGTATTCCCTTGCTGGTCATAGACCATCCTCACTCTTAGTTTAAATTTCTCTTTTATTTCTTGACTCTTGTTCTGCCTTTTTTTCATTGTCACCCTGTATTTCTCTGCATCGATTATTATAGCAGTAGCAGTTCTTGTCCCTGCACATTATCTTTAAATTCTTTGGGGATGTTCTTCAGGTTGTATTTTGGAATTATGGTTGTTTTAGTGTTCTTCTTCAGCTTTATTCTAATTTTCAATATTAGTAGTTCATAGTCTGTGCCATTATCTGTTCCTGGTGTTTTTGTTTTGTTTTGTTTTGTTTTTTGCAGAGAGAATTGAGCTTCTTCATTTTCTACTTCCAACTATGTAGTTTGTTTGATTTCTACATTGACCATTAGGTATGTCCATGTATGCAGTTGCTTCTTGTTTGTTTGAAAGAATATGTTTGCAATGAACACAGTGTTGGCCTTGCAGAATTCAGTTAGTTGGTTTCCTGCTCCCTTTCTTGATCCTAGGCAAAGTTTTTCTTTGGTGTTTTATTCTGCTCCATTTCCTATTTTTGCATTCCAGTCACCTATGATTAACAAAAAGTTTTGTTTTGATTTTCCTCTTAGACTTCTGCATAGAATCTTTCAGCTTCTTCTTCTTCTGCCTCTGTAGTTGGAGAATAACTTAGATTATTATTATATTGTGCTTATACACACTACCATCCAAATTCCATTGGTAGCCCTCCCCCCCCCCCAACTAGAATAGACCCATTGAATCACTAGAATTTACCTATGATCTGCCACTCAACAATTGAGTGAGCCTACTCCAGTTTGAATTAATTAATAGGATAAAACTGGAGGTTATGCAGGAACACACACAGAAGGACACTAAGAACTACACTACCATTGTTCTGAGTCAACCATAGAAGCCTTCAAGTATTTATTACTCAATTTAACTCAAATGCAAGTAGGGCCAGAACTGGAGTGGGTTGGTGGAGAATGAATAGGGCTTCCTCCAGATTAACAAACACTCAAACAGCAAGATTAAATAAAAAAATAGGATTAAAGGATTTGGATTTTAGGAAAGTATTTGGCCAAGATTGGCTGTAGTACATAATATAATATAACAACTGTAATAAAACAACCTTTCCAATGTTGCTCTTGGAAAATCAAATAGCCTGATTTTTTTCTTTTCTGATAACCTTGCTTAAGCATTCCTCCCCCAAGCAGTGTGGTTGGAGAACTCTGCTAATCTGTGGTTGGATTCAGCTTTAAATCATTCATTTTACACTCCATCTCTGTCACTTGCTCCTCTTTCCTTCCTTCCTGATGATTTCCTTTAGAAAGGAAGGTTAGACCTTTGGAAGGTTGATAAATATACATACATTTCATAAAGGTTCATGCTTTTTAGGAATGTTCACAAAAGGTTCATAAGTGTTTATTGGAAAGGATGAACCTGTTTAAAACGTGTGAATGAATCTCTGCAGTCACCATGTCTCACTCCTTTGAATGAAATCCAGTTCATTTCAGAGGAGGTCTGTATCCACCAGAAAAGCCTTAAAGAGAAATGTGTGTCCCTAACTTTTGCCTCTGCTACTGAAGTTTTGCCTTTAGTTTAGAAAATCTGCTTTTAAAACTAGCTTCTGCTAATTAATTTTCACAGCTTTACGTAATTTATTAATTAAACCAATCAAAGTTGCAGCCTGATAGACACACATAGCTTCATTATTCTGCAGAAATGTTTCCTTATGAAAACCTTCACAATTAAATGTTTAAAACATCTAGAATTTCCTCATGCAAACCTTTAGAATTCAGTGATGTAAAGTTACCAGAGATATCTAAACAGCTAATTTCAGTTTTAGAACATGGTCTCAATTGTTGTGACACAGAATAGTTCATGATAAACTAATCAATAGTTTGTATGGCTGTTTAATACTTACTTTGCATGATGAATCCCTGATGTATGTAGTACTCAGCAAAGACTTGAATTTGAGTCTCCATGTTCCAAGACCAGCACTTGAAAATATTACTGTATACTGGTTCACAGTCATAACTGTAAATAGTATGAAGGTTGGGGGGAGCTATAACCATAATGGAAGAAAGAAATGCAAGTGTGCAGAATTTGCATACTTGGAAACCACTGTAATTTGTATAATTATAATAATTTGCATAATATGCAAATAATATCCCTAGGTTTGAGGGAATCAAATATGGCTACCCTTATATATAGGCATCATCTTACATCTAAAACTTACTGGTTTCTGTACATACTAACATGCTTTCAACTTCCACAAAAAACATACAACTGAATTCATCGTCCACAGCCAAGCTGCATGATATAACCATATCAGTTCAAATTCGTTTGACAAAGACTCAGAACTGAAGGATTTTCAACAGGGATTTGTCAAATTGCAGTGCCATGAAAAGAAGTTTAACTGACAGACCAGGCTAAATTGATACTCAGAAATAGTTTACTTCAGCACAGGCCTAGAACAAAAAGTGAAACACTGTCACTTGCTGTCATCTATAGTTATCAGATGAAACCTCTCAAAGGTATCATTAGTACACTACAGCCTATTTTGGATTAAGACACTTGCCTTGCACATTTCAAGGAGATAGTTGTGTTAGTTTGTTTCAGTGTCAAAAGGAAATGGACACTGTAGCTGCTGTTGTTGTGTACCTTCAAGTCACTTCTGACTTATGATGACCTTAAGGTAAAAGTGGGTTGATGTTCACATATGTCATTGTTAAACTTGTGTTTAATGGAATGGAAAGTATACAAAATTTGCTCTTTTAACTTTTGGGATTTTCTGAAAGTAAAAAGGAGTGGTGTTTGTCTACTTTCCCTCCACTTTTCATTCAGGTGAACATTGGTTGTCATGTGAAACTTGCTTTTGCAGGTTTATTCCAATTTAAACCCCCATTTTTGCAAGGGATTTCTCCTGTGTGATAAACTCCTGGTACTATATTTGTCCCCATTGGCTACAATTGTTTCTTTCATTCTTGGAAATTTGTCATTTGTCAACAAATGGCCTGTGGACCAGTTCATAGACCACCACTTTGATATATGCCATCTTCTGTCAACGATGCCCTTCCGTATATTACTCAGTACAAATAGGTCAATTCCTGTTCAAAAGAATAAACAGACACATATCTGACATCAGATAGGACAGTGGGAGAACACTTTAGCACCCTGCAATGCATTGTCACTGACTTTAAGAAATCAAATAAACTTAAAAGCAAACTGAGAGAAGGAGAGAGAGAGGAAGGGAGGCTGCTTAGTTAAAACTCATAAGAAAGATGGTCTGAACCTGGTAACCACCAAATGTTTCAACAAGTTTACATTCTTACCAAACAATGGCTGCATCCGCATTGCAGGAGTAATCCAGTTTGACACCCTTTAACTGCCATGGCTCAATGCTATGGAATTATGGGGATTGTGGTATGTTGTTGCACCAGAGTTGGTGATTCTATAACCCCACACTTTGTGTGTGGATAAAACCAGCTGTTATTTGTAGCCATCTCCATCTGTAGACAAAATAGGTTCCTTGGTAGGTGGAAAACAAGCAGAGAGAGACTGGATTGTTTTCGTGTTCACAAAATTTGTGATGATCTGTGGTAGTGTATCAGGTTATAAAGAATCACTACCATGCCAATAAAAGCCACCAGAGGGAGCCAGATTTATTCTGAATTGGATGAAAAGTCTAGTACTGTACTTTACTAATCAAATGTCATGGAAATGACTGTAGGTAGGTTTATGGCAGGATTGAGAATCTTTTGGCCTGAAAATCACATGTGGCTCTTGCTGGTATAGGCTGTGCTGCCCTTGGCACCCTCAGTCTTCTCTAACACTTTTATGAAGTGAGGTATACTTTGGAGTATTTTTTAAATGGTGTAATGAGTAACATTTACTTGTTAAATATAAAATGCTGCACTGAGGGAGATTTGGAGATTTTCATTTGAGGGTCATATTTCTGTTTTTTTGTAGGGAGAATATACTTTTTTAAAAAAAGTAGTAATGAAAAGGTAAGATTAATGACGTGTTACTACATAAAATCTTACTCATAAAGTAGCAAAATTTTTTTTTAAAAAAGGAAAGGCTATATCTTCATCCACTTAAAATAAAAGATTCTAATTTCCATTTTTCCTGTTTGCACTACTTCGCATTTCATAAACTAAATATCTGAAAAGTTGTTAACAGGCAAATAGGTCAGATGTATGATTGAAAAATATAATGTCATTACACTTTCCAATTCATTTAGAATGCGTATGTTCTGTATATGTTTGAAGATCTGATTTGTACACCTCTCCAGTTTTAGCTTCATGATCAAAGCTGTGTTGTCTTCCATTGTTAATACTTTTCTTAATCGCTCACACTAGCAACTTCGACATAACAGTGTGCCGCCTTCACTGTGCCAGAGGCAACAGTAACTGGAGACCTTTCCATTCTTTCATGATGGCTTATTTGTTCATAGTTATTTCGATTTATTGTGTTCTTTAAAAAATAAAGAACACTTGAAGCACCAGTGTCTCTGGATTTGACATCGTTCTGTCTTTGTATTTAGCAGATTTACACAAGGCACTGTTGTTGTTGTTTTGCACTATATTATTAGCAGTGTAATGGCACACTCCTGTGCAATTTAACAATCAGAACTAAGTAGGGGAAAGTATTATTCTTCTTGTAAAGGAGGATTGCTGTGTACTGTACAATTATTGCCTCCAAAGTCCATTCCAGCCCAGCCCATTACAAAGAGTACTGCAGATGAAATCTCTTTGACTTCTCCAACTCAGCAGAGGCTGTTCCCATTGACATGAAAGTTGCTTAAAAGTGATTAATAGACACAAGGATCTTTGAGATGTGGACAAAAAACTTTTCTACAATTTTTTCCTTCCTCCTTATGCTTCTTGAAGCTTGTGGATGTTCCCTAAAATGATAGCTTCTGTTCTAAAAACAAATTTCTAGCCTTTATGACTATGATGTGAAAATGAGATCAGAGCTGACTTTAATGAAACAGAGTGAAGCAGCTGCCTTAGACAACAGATCCTGGGGAGCGGCAGCAAATTATTGGGGTGCAGATGGAAGAAACTGCTAGTCCAGTTGGTTCTTGTACAGGCAATGAGACAAATGCTACCTTGTCTTTCATTTCAGTCTGTCAGATGTTTTGGTGCACACCTGAATGGAGCAGCCACAGCCATAGAGCGAAAGTCTCATCACCAATCAGCATTTATCCAATGTTCATTCAGCTCCTTGGATTAATTAATTGTGAATCTTCTGACTTTAACTTGCTGACCATTTGATAGAAGTCTCCTAGTGCTATTGATAAATGCATTGCGTAGCCAATCCATTTTAATTTCCCTTTCCTGTCCTTATTTATTTATTTATTATCCTAGTCACCAGCTCCAGTAATAATTAGGTTGTCTGAAAATGGTTTCCCTGGAACACATATGTAATAACATTGTGGGATGAAGTTATGTTTTCTATTGTTTTGACTCCTGTCTCAGCTGGCACAGTCTATTTTTCACTTCATCATATGGTGCTCGTTGATCTACTTTTGTTCTTTTCAGTGATTACTTTTTTATGCACTGTAGAATATAGTCACTGAGAAGCATTTTTAGGTCAGTGACTAATTTTTCCTGGGCCCACATTATAAGCTTGGGTGATTTATCCTTGCTCTATTTATAGTGAAAAGGGTGAATTGTATACCCTAAATCATAGCGTTATGGTGCTCACCTTGGGATTTCGGTTTCCTATTGACCGGGGCTTTCCACCTGTGTAGATTTGGAACTGATGGCTAGGCTTGAGTCGAGGAGATTTCCAGGTCCCTGTACACAGGTTTTAATTGTAAAATGACAGATTTGGTGTATCAGAGAAACAAACAAAGGCTGATTCATGTTTCCAAAAGAAACATGTACCACAAATCTAGGACTGAACTACTTCAGAATATAAATTGTGTGTGTTTGAAAGGCAGCAAACGAGGAATGGTAATATGTAAAAGGAGAAAGATCTAAGACTGCAATCCTATATACTCTTTTTTTCTGGGAGTGAAAACAGGACAGCTATTAACTACAAGTGACATGCATAAGATTATGTTAGCCTGCCTAATTTTTTCTCTGGGCTGCATGTTTTTAACAAGCAGTAATAATTTGTCCTCTGACAATATTTAAATATGCACCTTCCTTCCATTTGAAATGAAATGTTACTAGAATGCTCTATCGTGTTCTTCTCTTTTCACAAAAAGAACATTCTGTAGATGTCTCTGTGATTATGCACATGTTGCTATCATCCTGAGATCTGCCTGTGTAGGAATAATAATGAACAAGTACTGTTATAATTATGTAGTTATTTCTTAGTATAATTATAGTTCCAAGTCCCTCCCAAAATAGGTAGGTACCATTATCAGTCCATTGTTTAAACACATCTCTTTCCTGTTTCTCAAAAGTAACTAAAACAGTTAATACTTAATTACTTTAAAATAATCTAAAAGCTACAAACTGCACCCCTTTTGTGCAAAACAGTTCTCATCATTATCTTAACTGAGGGAAAAGAGTGTGAGTAACACCAGGAGCCAGAACTTCAGCCACTTGATATTCCTTGTCTGTGATCAAATCAGAACACACTTGTCTAACTCTAACTTTAAAAAATGGAGTGAACTTATACCTCATTAAGTTACCATTGTAATGTAAATTTTATGCCCTAGTTATTGCCAAAAGTTATTAACCACAAGTGACTAATTATTCATTCAAAAAGATGATAAGTTGAAGGAAGCAGGAAAAGAAGTAGACCACATTACCAGTGAGCTGATCCAAGCAAGGAAGCCCCATCTTAGAGTTTGCAAGACCTGAGCAGGGCTGTTGATGACCAGAATGAAGTTTCTTATTTATAGAGTCACCATAAGTTGAAGCTGACTTAAAGGGGATTAACAATACCTGTGTGTATGCGCGCATGCATGCATGTCTTCAAGTCACCTGCTGACTTATGGTGACCCTAAGAATTTCATAGGGTTTTCTTAGGCATGTAATACTCAGAGATAGTTCTGCCAGTTCCTTCCTCTGAAATATTGCCAGTCTCCCATCCAAGTACTAACCAGGGCTAAGCCTGCTTAGCTTCCAAGACCAAACAGGATCTGGTACCTTTAGGCAATTTAGGCATTTTAACAATGCAAGCAACAACTGATTATTTGTGACATGTTGCCTTATTTATGCACATGTAGTTGAGATCTGCCTAAATATCTGGGTCTGGATCTTCTCCTCCCACACACCAACAGTTCTCATTCATAAGCTTGTTTTGAAGTGTGGCCAGAAATACTTGGGCATGTCCCAATAAATCACAGTGACCCTGAAACTTCAGCTTGTGTTACAGAGACAAAGCAAGTGATAACAATTTGTGTAATATTTTCTGTTTACATAGATATCCACTGTCTCAAGGCCTTAGCTTGGCTTTAGATGCAAAAGCTTGGTGGTAATTCCTCTGCCTTTACAGACACACACACACACCCCACACACAATTTGGGCATTTCAGTCCAACAGTATCTGTACGTACACATGTTCCCTATCTTTGGCATATGGTAAGAGTGCTTCCAAACTTGTGCCAGCACTGCTCTACAAATGACACCTTTACCTTTGCCTAGACAGTTCCTCAAAAGTTTTTCCTGCTCCCTCAGATCCTTCCCTTCCTCTGAATTCCAAAGATAGACAAAAAACCTTCTATCTACAGGCTCTTGCACTGGAAGTACAACCAGAGTATCAACCTGAGAGTCAAACTATATACTAAAGGAAATGCATATTCCCTGAAATTATCAAATTTCCTTTCCAACAGCTGGATTTACTCAGAAATGTGTGCTGCAGAAATCAACCTTCCACAATATGTTTGTGTTTACTTTCCAATGATCAATCAAAAACAAAGCAAGAGACGGAGGTGAGGAAAAGCACATTCTATGACAAATGTGTTTCACCACTTGAGTACCCCTTCTAAACACATGCTTATACACTAATACAATGATTTTGTGTATGCATAATAATCAGGACATTGAAATGGTATACATAGTAATACAAGACAGAACAAGGATTTTTAAAAAACTCATTTTAAAGAGAAATCAATAGCAAAGCATAAAAACAATACAAGACGTAAGGGAAAACCATCAGCAAAATGAAAGCGCTTGAAAACTTAAGGCGCAAAATGTCTTTAAATTGCTAGGAAAAAGGGAAAAGTCTTCAACTGGTGCTAAACAGATAACAACAATGCAGATGACAAGAGATAGACTTGCAAGGGAGGGAGTGTTACTATCAATGGGTGCGGCCACCGAAAAAGTCCTCTCCTTTATAGACACCTGTCTTGTCTTATTTAGAAGAAACAGCTGCAGGAAAATCATGGATGATGTATCTGAGTAGAAGGGCATGCAAGAAACACTCCTTCTGGTAATTTATGCCAATTGGTGTGATTCCTGGTATGGTCACATTACCAATAGATTTGCCATGTTTTCAGGAGTGATTGGGCTGGTTGACTATTTTCTTTTCTGTTAACTGCAGTCCACCATGAATCAGGGCTAACTTGAGGGCAGTTAACAATAACAACAAATTCCTGTATCAGCTATAACCCAACATTGCAACCTGACAGACAGGTCAAGCAGTATTTGCTACTCCTAGGTTCCGGCTTTCTTCACCCAGATGACCTCTTGCCTCTTGAAAGAATACTCATTATTTTAAAATAAGGTTGCTGGCTTTTTTCATAGAGAGAGACAAGTATAAGTATAAGATATCCTTTGTTCCATCACAGGTGCAAGAGGATCAAAACAGAAGCTTTATGCAAATGATCTCCATTTATATAACTTCTATTTATTTGCATAATTAATGCAATTCCCTTGGCACAGATTTTGGATTTTCTTGTCACAGTTTTTCTTTCCTTGGAGATGCTTTTTAGCAGGATCTGCTCTTATTACAGTACAAATTGGAACTAGGGATAATTCGGCTGAATCTTGACTATGTGGAAGGCTAGCAAATCTTCTGAAAATGAATCAGACCTCCCCCCCCCTTTTTTTTTTTTCTTTTTTAAAAAGGACAGATGAAACAGGCAAGCTTTGGAACAGAACAGCCTGACACTTGCATGTCATGCAGCACTCCAGATGGGAAGTGCTTTGATAGCAGTAGCATGAGTTTGTTTTAAATGCCTTGGTTTGGTTTGTTATATTTCTTTTCCAAAATGTTTTTATTGTTCTGCTGGAAGTAGGGAGGCAGTAGCTAACATCATTAGGAAAACAATAACAAACTAAATAAAGCTTACTATGACTAATTATAGCTACAAAAACCTCAAATGCTCAGAAAGGGGAAAGAGAGCTGAGTTTTGATGCCAAGGAGATAATGCCCCCTTCCAGCACACAAACTGTATCACAAGAATGCTGATGTATGAGATCAAGACCACAGAAAATCAGGGTGAGGATGTGTTAGTGTTAAATGGTGTTGTTTATTTCCCTTCATAGGGCTGGCCTTATGATTGGGCAAAAATGCCTCAGGTGGCATACACTGGGAGGTGGCATCAAAGTGTCATAGGAGACAACTGTGTACTACATGGCCTGCTTTATGCCCACTTTCAGAAGGCAGCTTTCTACCTTCAGGTACATGGAGGAAGCTGTCCCATCATGTGCCAATCCCCTTGGCTTTTGTGCATGGAATGGAAGGAAGCACAATGTTGTTCTTCATCTCATGCACCAAAATACTGTGGGCCATAGACTGCAAGTTCCAATAGCCTTAGCCAATGGTGAGGGAGGCGATGCGTTGCTCAACAACATCTAGAAAGCTGCATGATTTGCATTCTTATGGGTATAGTAGGAGCGGGCAGCCAACCTTTAAGATGTTTAGAGTTGGTTGGTCTATTTGTCTTTTTTATCCTTCCCTCCCTCTCTCAAAAATAAGTTATCAAACTAAACTGGAACAAGAATAATACAAGTATAATTCAAATATGTTCAATTTAACAGACTATCAGGGGTACCATTACAGTATATGATGAATAGTAAGGAAAACAGGCAATGTGTTCAGAGAGGGTTTTTTATTAATACTTTTAGTAAAATATTTAACATTTAATATTTTTTCCTTCCATACATGGCCCCACAAAGGTAGCTAACCAACTTGTAAATAAAAACAAACCAACTACTATGTTGTTTTTGTTGTGTGCCTTCAAGTTGTTTCTGACTTATGTTGACTCTAAGGTAAATCTATCATGGGGGTTTCTGGGGCTGAGAGTGTGTGACTCACTCAAGGTCACCCAATGGGTTTCCTTGGCAAATCAGGGAATCAAACCCTGATCTCCAGAGTCATAATCCAACACTCAAACCACTACACCATGCTGTATCTCACAATATGCTATATCTCACCACAGATAAAAGAACAGATAGCCAAATTAAACATTATGCATGGTGGAATTGGAGTTTGGTGAAGTCTTTGAAAGCTGGGAAGATCCAAGCATGTATTTGTACTATGTCACTCCTGGGTTTTGTGTTAAACACATTTCATCAGGCAAACCTGTTGCCTATCACTGCAGCCAACCTAAATCATACCTGTCATTAATATTTCTGATTCTCAGCTTGTAGATATTTTGGCCATCTGCTTCTCCAATCCTTAACCATTATCCATGCTTCCTGGGATTGCTAGGAGCTGAAGTCCCAAATATATGGAGGATCATATACTGTACTGCTCAGTTTCATTCCATTCACACAGGCCCACAGTTCTGCATGGTCAATGATATCTATTTACATGCTGTAACTGGCACTGAATGATTCACTTATTGGAGTGAGTCTTTTCTTATGGTCCATGTGTGTTGTATTTTTAACTTTTATGTTTTGAAATTATTACACACACAAAAATTTAAGGGTCTTTCAATATGATAACTTGTTTTAACTTTTTATTGTTTTTAAATCTTTATCCTATTTTAGGTTTTTTGCAAGCCACCATGGTCCCATGCTGAGGAAAAGACATTATGTGCATGAGTGTGTGAAGCCTAAATAAATAACATTGCTTATGAGTAGCATGTTTCACCCAATCCACTACTGGTTTATTTATCCATATAGATTGATCTCATGTTACTATTCCATATTAGTTATATTTTTTTTAAAAAAATAAAGTGATTTGTAGTTGGCTATGTAAACTGCACATTTCCCCTAGATTTTTCTCGGTACTTTATTTTTTTGGGGGGGGGGGATACTCCAAACTTCAATAACCACAACCGTATGCTTACTTTTCCCTCTAGCTGCCCCTCTGTGAAATATTAGCTAGACATATCTGTCTGGGTCTCTTTGATAAATAATCTGCAAAACCTCAGTGGTGCTTACCTCTTTTAAAAGTCCCAAGATGCTGTTTCATATCAATTATGCAACCCCTTGTAGTGGGACATGATTAAGTACAAACAAAGCACACCAGGTCCCAAATAGATGAAGTAGATTTATAAAGCAGACAGGCAGAATGATGAGATTACATTTCTAATTGTCATGTAATTACATTTCCACTTGTATCTGCCTCCCATGTATCCTCCAGAAACAACCTTTTGATTATTGAAGTTTTAAAAACAACAAAACACCAGGAGTCTATTATTTTAAATTGTTGATTAAATTATTGAGGGAGGACTAAGGTTCAGTGATAAATCAAATGCTTTGGAAACAAATATTCAGGTTTATTTACCATTTATTTGTTACATTGATAACCTGCCTTCTTAAGGTGTTCAAGGTGACACATATGGCTCTTATTTTTATCCTCACAACAACCCTGTGAGGTAGACTAGGTTGGGAGATAGTGAATGACCTCATGGCACTTGGGAAGCTATGATCAGGTTGGGACTTGAGTCCAATAGGGCTTAATTTTTGTAGGACCCAGGCCCTAACTACAGCACAAGTTATCTTTGACATAGCTTCCCAAAAAGTCAGGAAGCAGATTATATGTGTGTATGTGTACACACATACACACTTGTCCCTCCCCATTTGTAAACTTGGGATCTGTGGTTTTTGTGGACAGCAAGTGGGGAGGGACAAAACAGGGCGTGCATGTGGCTGCACATGTGGGAGTGCCCCCCCCATTATAACCAATGGGGCTTGAATATCTGCGATATTTCTGATTTGCAAGTGGATCTGGAATGGATCCCCCATGAATCAGGAGGAACTAGTAAAATGGGCTAGGAAAAATAAAATAAAAATACTAAAACCAGTATGTTGCTGGATATTGAATACTGATATTGAATGAGAATGTGCTGTTTCACTGCTGGTACTCTGCTGTATTTAACAGACTTTGTGTGCATTGTGTACCCGAATTGTTTCTGACTTACGGCAACCCTGTCATGGGATTTTCCTGACATTTGTTCAGAGGAGTTTTGCCATTGCTTTCCCCTGAGGATGAGAATTTATGACTTACCCAAAGTCATCCAGTGGGTTTCATGTCTGAGATGCGCATTGAGAAACCCTGGTCTCCAGAGCCACAGTCCAACACTCAAACACTATGCTATGCTGACAGAGATTGCCTTCATGCAAAGAGGCAGGCTGCTGATATTCAGTTGCTATAATATAATAAATATAATAAAACTTTAATTTATACCCCACTTTTTGAGGGAACAATAAAAAGTGGCTTACAAAGATATAATACAAATACAAATACACACCATATCCCCCCTTAAAACAGAATTAAACAGTAGTACAATTAAAATCTAACATTGGTTAAAAACACAATAAAACTATTAACAATTAGTGGTGGGCAGAATTATTGTAACCAGAGTTACACCAATATAAACAGTATGGGGTTCTTTTATGCGGCTGTTCTGTGAAGGCCGGCCGGAAGAGATCACAGTTTTGTTGAAGCTGTCTAAGCTGGATATTAAACGGATCTCATCCGGCAGGTCATTCCATAGAGTGGGAGCAACCGCAGAAAATGTCCTCTGGAAGATCACAACTAATCTAGTTCTCACTGGTTGTAATAAATTCCTCCCAGAGGATCTGAGTGTACAGGGTGGATTATATGGAAGTAGGTGATTCCTTAGATAGGCTGGGCCTAAGCCATGCAGGGCTTTAAAGGTGATCACCAACACCTTGTACTTTGTCCGGAAACTAATAGGCAGCCAGTGGAGTGATTTCAGTATTGATGTAATATGGTTGCTCCTAGTTCCTATAATCAACCTGGCTGCCATATTCTGTACCAGTTGAAGATTCTGGACTAGGCACAAGGGTAGCCCCATGTAGAGCACATTACAAAAGTCAAGTCGTGACTTTTACAGCTACTTCAGAACTGCTATTGTGAAATTGCAGCCACAACCTTAATGTGGCTAGCCTCTGCCATGCGGATGCTTCTCATTAGTAATGTTTGAGACAGCAGGGAATATATCAGTATTTCTTGGCACATCCTCACTGTGGGCATGTATCCTGAATTTTAAAGGACTGCTGCACTTCAGTTAACAGGATGGCTTGGAAAAGATCCTTTTGGAGGAAGAGGATTACAACTACCAAATTTTCTTACCCAGCATGTACAGTGACTATATTCACTGTGGGAAATTCTGCGACATATACTGTTGAAGAAAAAACTTTTTCAAACTCTTGATTTAAAAATGAGACTTTCAAAATAATATTCATGCTGTGTTCTAGTTGGAGTAGGGAAAGAATATATTGAGTTTCAAAATGAATTCCTGTTGTGTTCATGTGCATTCTGCCTGAGAGTCACATTGTACAGCCTCTGGATTTCTACGAAGCTTCTGATTTTTGGCAGAAAGATCCTCAGAGAATAGAGAAGCTCATGCATGTAAGCAGCTCTCTCTATAGAGTTAGTGGTCTCTGACCTAGCGAAGTACACTAACAATGTCTCCATTCAGCAACACTTTATGCAAGTCAACAATGGTACAGTGGGGAATGTTTTTGTTTTACAACGGCTTGCACACTGAGTGTTATTATAGAAGCATCCCACATTTTGATTTGGCTGACCTTAATTAATGATTGT
This sequence comes from Urosaurus nigricauda, assembly GCA_034509955.1. Classification (NCBI taxonomy): domain Eukaryota; kingdom Metazoa; phylum Chordata; class Lepidosauria; order Squamata; family Phrynosomatidae; genus Urosaurus; species Urosaurus nigricauda. The sequence goes on from JAOEGL010000006.1 coordinate 110,324,091, forward strand.
AATAGAAGATGTAGAATGCCTTTTTTCACATTTAATTCCCAGGTTTATTTGGGCCAGTTTTTAAGCAGGAGAAATGTTTGACATTTGCTTTTAAAGACACATTAAAGTGACACCTAATCTTCCTTTTATTGAGTGTCCTTTTGAATTAATCTGTTTGATGAAATTTCATTTACTGATAGGCTGATTTTAGACTTTTATGGAACACTTTAGACAAATTGCAAGCACTGCACAAACCATAAATATTCATCAAACCAGTATTAACATTTTTTTAAAAGAAACTAGCTTCAGAAAACTAAAACCAACCAAACAGTTGATGACAAAGAGAATTTTTACAGCTTCATGAGGACTCTAGCCAAGATGTGGATTTCCTAATTTCCTTCCATAGAAGATTCCAAGGCTCAGTCACCAGCATAAAGGCCTTATTTCCATCCCTATCATCTGTAATTGCTGACATTTTTACCTATCATGTGTATAGAGTAGTAAGCAAGGTTAATCTGGTATCAGCTGGAGAATGAGGTGCTGCTCTGGTATATTAGGACCAGGGACCCATCCACATTACACAATTATAGTGCTATGCTTCCATTTAACCTGCCCTGGTTCCATCCACAAATCTTGGGATTTGCAGTTCAGGGAGGGTTAGTTATAATTCTCAGCCAGACAGCATTAATGCTATTTGTTATTGTTAACTGCCTTCAAGTTGATTTCAGTGCATGGTGACCCTGTGGATGAGACTTCTCCAAGACCTCCTCTCCTCCACTGCTATGCTTAGGTCCTGTAAACTCATATCCATGATCTCCTTTAACTGGGTCCATCCATGTAGCATGTGGCCTTCCTCTCTTTCTGCTTCCCTCTACCTTTCCCAGGAGTATTTTTTTTCCCCCAGTGAGACCTCCCTTCTCATGATGTGTAAGAAGTATGACAGCCTCAGTTTTGTCATCTTGGCTGCCAGGGAGATATGGTATCCCCAGCACCACATCTCAAATGCATTGATTTTCTTCCTATTTGTTTTCTTCACTGTCCAGCTCTCACATCCATACATGGTAATAGGGAAAATAATGTCTTGTATGAGACATATATCTTTGTTCTGAGATGTATATCTTTACATTTTAGAATCTTTTCTAGTTCTTTCATAGCCACCTTCCCCATTCTTAATCTTCTGTTTTCCTGGCTGCAGTTTTCATTTCTATCAATGTTTGATCCCATGTATTCTTTTACTACTACTATTTCTTCATTGTCTAGGTTGAATTTGTCAAGATTCTTCGTTGTCATTATTTTTGTTTTCTTTATGTTCAACAGTTGGCCTGCCTTTGCACTTTCTTCCTTGGTCTTTCTTAGGACATTATCACATGGGAGGAATTTCCCTCAATTTCGAAAGAAATGAAAGTGGGTCCAGTTCAGAATTGCGTTAATTCGCTAGTTCAGCATATTTACATGATTGTGTATTGACATCACATCATGTTCGGAACTGCCCGAAATTGCTTCCTAGTGCTCGAAATTGTGTGTGATCGTTTCTCACGTAATAACGTGAAACCCCATGATTGCATTCGGAAGGACTTCCCATTGCCCAAAAATGTGTGTTCAGATTGCCATTGGATTATACTTCCAATTCCCGTCATGTGATAAACTCCTTAGTAGTTGTTCCAGGTCAGGGAGGTTTTCTGCTACTATTGCGGTGGGAGAGGCGGGAAATATAAATAAATTATTATTATTATTATTATTATTATTATTATCTGCATATCTTAGATTGTTGATATTCCTTTCTTCTCTTTTGCCCAAGCCAAACTTCAAATCCCAGGAGTTCAGAGGATTCCAAAGGATGTTGCCCAGAAAGTCAAAATCATAGTCTTAACATATTAGTAGGGGTGAATGGGACCCAACTGTGAATGGCTTAAAAGTTAAACCCTCAGATGTGTTTGTCATACTCTCTCCACCTCAGAGGATGGCAATGGCAAACCCTCTCCGAAGAAACTTGCCCATGATAGGTTTGCCTTAGGGCTGCAATAAGATGGAAACTTGAAGTCACACAAAAACAACAGTAATAGTTGTGATGTGAACAATTAAAACTATCTCTTTAAATTACAAGATCACATGTGCAGCCTACATGCATCTATATCTACATATATTCATGTGGTTAAAGGAAAAAAATTGGTAAAAGTTTTTTTAATGTAAAAAATTAAATTTTGTTTTAAAAATGTTAAAATTTAATTTTTAAAAAAACAAAACCTGGGGCCTCTCCTCTCTCCTCCCACTGAGCTTTACCTGACTCAGGCCATCTCTTCAGCATTTTTAAAAAGCTAAAAACACTCATATAAATATAAATTCAGCATTCTTAGTCGTTCTCAAAATTAGGGTGACCAGATGTCCGAATCGCAAATGACAATGCCCCAAAATATGTAGGACATTCAAGAAAAATGTAGAACATTACCAAATAAAACTTAAAAATGCTAATACAAATCTAAATTAATGCATCTTACCCATTTTCAAAATGGAGGACATTTTAGGATTCCTTTTGGACAGAGGTTGAAATGCGCTGTTATCCCGCTTTAACTGCTCTGGTTGCCTCCTGTGGCATTCTGGGGTTTATAGTTCAGTGAGGCCTAAGAGCTCTCTGGCTGAGGATTCTCAATGCCTTTCCCTAAACTACAAACCCCAGAATGCCACAGGAGTCAGCTGCAGCAGTTAAAGTGGAACAATGGCACTATAATTGTGAAGGCTGCATCCACACTTGGGAAATAGCCCGGTTTGGCACCGCTTTAATTGCCTTGGCTCAAGGCTCTGGAATTCTGGGAGTTGGAGTTTGTTGTGGGGCCCAGAGCGGAGCGGAGCTCCGCTCTGGACCCCACAACAAACTCCAACTCCCAGAATTCCAGAGCCTTGAGCCAAGGCAATTAAAGCGGTGCCAAACCGGGCTATTTCCCCAGTGTGGATGCAGCCTAAGTGTGCTATTCTCCAATATCACACTGCACTGTTCTACAGCGCTATTGTTCCACTTTTAACCGCTATGCCTGCCTCTTGTGGCATTCTGGGATTTGTAGTTCGGTGAGGATTCTAAAAAAGCCCCTCCCTAAACTACAAACCCCAGAATGCCATATAACATTGCAGTGTGGTTAATTTTATTTCCTTCCAAGGCAGAGGAAGCAGCCAAAGCAGTTAAAGTGCAATAGCAGCACTATAAGGAGTTTATCACACAGGCGCTAATTTCGGCATTAAGGAGAGAATAAACGGCATTTAAAGCATCCCACAAATAAAACGAAAGCGGCGAGTAATTGCGCGAATGATTATCATGCGCAATTTGCGCAAATAATAGTGGAAATGCATTGTCGGTGAAATGTGCATTAATGCTTCTTTGTGACCACTTTAATGGCGGGTTTTATTTAATGTTAATATGTATTAATGTGTATTATTATTATTATTATTACCTTTATTTATATAGCGCTGTAAATTTACACAGTGATGTATCATGCTAAATTATTTTTGTAGAATGTATGCCATAGGCAGGATTATTTTATTTTATTCTATTTTTTTAACTGATTATATGTACAGCACTATAATAATAACATTATTTTTAATAATAATAATAATAATAAAAATTATATGTTTATAAATTATATATATATATATATATATATAATAATAATAATAATAATATAAAAATAATAACTTTTGTGAAATTGTTTTGCATAATTATGCGATTTTCCCAGGATATTCACAGGATAAATCTCCTTTGTGTGATAAACTCCTACAGTGTGATAATCTACATAGTGCTGCTATTCCACTTTTTAACTGCTCTGGCTGTCTCCCGTTGCATTGTGGGATTTGTAGTTTAAGGAGGGGCGTTTAGAATCCTCAGCCAGAGAGCTCATAGGCCTCAGTGAACTACAAGTCCCAGAATGCAACGGGAGGCAGCCGGAGCAGTTAAAGTGGAAGAGAAGCACTATAAAGAGTGTAGTGTGTGGTAATCTACACAGTGATCTCCCGTTGCATTGTGGGATTTGTAGTCTAAGGGGGGGTTAGAACTCTCCTCAGCCTGAGGGCACTTGGCTTGTTGGCTGAGGGAACTACAGGCCCCAGAATGCAACGGGAGGCAGCCAGAGGAGTTATATGGAATCATAGCACTATAAAGAAGAGTGTAGCGCGGTAATCTACATAGTGCTGTTATTCCACTATTTTCACTGCTCTGTCCGTTGCATTGTGGGAATTGTAGTTCAAGGGGGGGAAATTTAAGAACCCTCCTCACTCAGCCTGAGGGGACTTGGCTGAGGGAAGGAACTACAAGCCCCAGAGTGCAACGGGAAAGCCAGAAGTGGGACATAGGCGGTGTAAGAGTGTAGTGCGGATCACAAACACAACAACACACACACACACATATTCCCCCACCCACTTGAACCGGAACCGTTTTGGCCGAAAAGGGAGGCAGCTGAGCCGCTAATATAGATATATATCTCTGAGGGAAAAGACATCGTCGCTGAAGAAGGAAAGAAGGAAGGGAAGCCTCTCTGCAGCAGCTGCATTCGGGGGAGGGAGGGAGGGAGGGAGGGAGGATGGGGCTGCAGCAGCCACCGCCGCCTCCGCCGCCGCCCCCGGAGCCCAGTCCCCCCATGATGGCTCCTTCTCGGTGACTCTCCTCCTCCTCCTCCTCCCCCTCCGCCTCCTCCTCCTCCTCCTGGGCTTCCCCGGCCTCCGCCGGCGCGGCTGAAGGGCGAGCGGAGCGATGGGCAACACGACCTCCTGCTGCGTGTCTTCCAGCCCGAAGCTGCGGGGCAGGAGCCACCACCACCACCATCACCCGCAGGGCCACTCGCGCCTCGAGTCCTACCGCCCGGAGGCCCACCGCCTCAGCCGCGACGACACCGCCTGCAACCTCCAGCACATCAGCGACAGGGAGAACATCGACGGTCGGCACCGCTCTATCCTTCTCTCTCTCTCTCTCTCTCTCTCTCTCTCTCTCTGGATATCTCTGCCTGTTTGTGTGTGTCTGTGCGTACGTGTGTGTGTGTGTGTATCTGTCTGTCCATATGGATATGTATCTCTGTCGGTTTGTCTGTGTGTGTCTCTACACACACACACACATATACGTATATGTGTATATATATATATGTGTGTGTGTGTGTGTGTGTATGTATATATATATATATATATATAGTGTGAGTATGGATATGTATGCATGTCCATCAGTCTATCTATCTATCTGTGTGTCTGTACACACACACACACACATATATATAATGTGTGTGTATGTCTATATATATATATATATATAGACACACACACACACAATATATATATATATATATATATAGACACACACACACATAATGTGAGTGTGTGTATCTATCTATCTGCATGGATATGTATGCATGTCCATCAGTCTATCTATCTATCTATCTATCTGTGTGTCTGTACACACACACACACACACACACACATATATATATATAATGTGTGTGTGTGTCTATTTATATATAGACACACACACAGTGAGTGTGTGTATCTATCTATCTGCATGGATATGTATGCATGTCCATCAGTCTATCTATCTATCTATCTATCTGTGTGTCTGTACACACACACACACACACACACACACATATATATATATAATGTGTGTGTGTGTCTATTTATATATAGACACACACACAGTGAGTGTGTGTATCTATCTATCACATATCCATCAGTCTATCTATCTATGTGTCTATCTGTATGGATATATATGTCTGTCCATCTCTTTCTCTCTCTCTCTCTCTCTCTCTGTATATATATGCATACATACATATGTGTATATATGTGTATATGTGTGTTTATAGATGCATGTATGCATATGCATACATGTGTATGCATATGTATGTATGTTGATCTATCTATCCATCTGTGTGTGTGTATGCATACAGTATATATACCAGTATATGCATACATAGGTGTATATATGTATGCAAATAGAAGGCCGGGCTATAAATAAACATTGTTGTTATTTATTATTATATATTGTGTGTATGTTTATAGATGCATATGTGTGTATCTATATGGATATGTATGTATGTCAATCTGACTCTGTGTGTGTGTGTGTGTGTGTGTATATACATACCCATATATACACATGTGTGTTTGTAATCTTGTGTGTTCTGCTCCTCTCTGCAGAAAACTAGCAAGAGGGTCTCTGGGCATGTGCGGTGTGCCTTGTGGGACCTCCCTCCTTTAATCTTAGGGTGCAAATGTTTTGATGTCAGATTTGGGGTGTCTTTAAAGAGAAGCTGATTCCACCTGACATACAGAGCATAGGGTTGTTTCGGTGCGTGAAGCACCCAAACGTCTCCCTGGTTTCATAGACCGGTGTGTAGGTGTGCAAAACATTTGGGTGCCTTAGGATGCTTAGAGCTTCTGTAGAGACAGAAACATTGGAGGCCTGGGTTTTTGCTCTTCTCAGCCCTCCATATTTGCGGTTTTGATTATTTGTGGCTTGGATTCATAGGTTCTCCCTAGGAATCTCTAGGTTCTCCAGCACGACTCTGCTGGAAATATCTGCCTCTGGCAGATGTTGACCATAGCAATGTGCTGGAGGACCTAGAGATTCCCAGAGAGGTGTTATTTCAGGTTAATAACATAATGCTTTGGTTATTTGCAGGTTTCCCACTTTCACGGGGGTCCTCTGGCTGTAACCCCAGCAAAGGTTGAGGGTTCACTGTGTATGTATACACATGTGCACACACACATTTTATTTACACACATACATTATATATACACATTTAGAGAGCCAGTGTGGTATGGAGGTTTGCATGTTGGACTACAGCTCTGGAGACCAGGATTCGATTCCCTGCTTGGCCATGAAACTCATAGGCAAGTGTCCCATGCTCTCAGCTTCAGAGGAAGGCAAAGGCAAACCCCCTCTGCGCACAAATCTTGCCAAGGAAACCCCATGATAGTGTCATCTTAGGGTCACCATAAGTCGGAAACAGCTTGAAAGCACACAGCACACACACACATACATATACACTGAAGCCTTCTCTTTTCCCTAGGGTTGTCAGTGTGCTTGTCTGTGGGGAACATTTCCTTAGACCTGAGACCCATGGTCCTTTGAGGTGTCCTGAACTCAAAAAGAGGCCTTTGCCTAGAGATTGTTGGAGACAGTTACCATGTGGAGAAGGCCCATGTTTTATCCATTTCAGTAGTAACTTGCTGAGTCTAGTCATAAAAGAATCTGGAAAGCACATTTCCTTCCCTTCTCCCACAACTGATAAAAGGAATACGGGAAGTTCCATCCTTCTGCATATATTAAAGTGTGGAAGAGGAAATACCGCTTCAGTCTGTGGACAACTTGATGGGTGTTAGAGTAAGAACTGTAGTTATCTCAGGGAGCTGGAGCCATGTCCCAGTGTTGTGTAGTGATTTGAGCCCTGGGCAATGTCTCTGGAGATCAGGGTTCAAGCCACACTCTCTCAACCTGCTAGGATGGCAACTTTAGCCCCCCTCTGAACAAATTTTGCCAAGGAAGCCCTGTTGATAGGGTCCCCTTAGGGTTGTCATAAATCGGTAACCAACTTGAAGGCAACAACAACAATTATTGCTAATTTAATTTATTTTTAAGGGGTGGGTGGCTGGGAATGGGTCAATGAAGTGTTTTAATTTGTATGTTTTAATCTTGTTGTACCCCGCTCCGATTGTACTCACAGAGGAGCGGGCTAGAAATAAAGATTATTATTATTATTATTAAGGAATTTCTCAGCATTTCTGCTCCCATCCTCCAATCGACATAATAGCGCGCTGTTACCAAGAGAAGTATTCATCATTTGAATGGAGAAGGAGGAGTGTTTCCTGTACATTTCTGATTCCCTGTGACAAACAGAAAGCAAGGATGGCCATAGAAAATGCTTTAGTACTTTACCTTTGTTCTAAAATAGCCAGGCCACTCATATACACATTCCTTCTTAGAAACTTAGTAATTCCTGCTGTAAGAGGGAGAACTCTTCAAAGGGGGAAATGGTACCCAGTCTGCGTTTTTAAGGGAAATAGATAAGAACTGCAGCCTTCTTCTTCATACATCTTGGAGCTGAACTGAATTGAACTTCACTTTTCTCCATGTGAGAACCGCTGAAGAGCTCTTGCCCATTGCATCCATGCATCCACCCACGCCAGTCCCACTTCCAATCTGTTGCAGGACTCACTGGCATTCATGTGTCGCTCATGTATTTTGGCAGATGCACACCTTATCAGATTTTCAGATGCTCACACTTTCATGTGAAGCACCACCTGGGAAATTACTTTTGGGATGTGGTCATTCTGAGGTTGAATGTTTCTTCTTGTGCTCCAGACAGGGAAGCTTCTTAACATCCCTTTTTTGCCTCATTAAAAAAAATGCTTATTATAGCTAATGTTATATGTTCCCAGGCAACCAGTATTTTACTGAATCTTCTTGTGTTATCATTTATGAGGGTATTGAAAAAAGAAAATCTGGTTTTCTTCCTCATTTTCAGTCAAAATACAGCGGGCCCTTGGTAGCCACTGCAGTTTAGTTTGAGTTGTCAGAGATGTTAATCACTAGCATGAGCTAACCATTCTTGTGTTGTATATTACGAAAGCCCCTAATTTATAATATTCCCTCTAACAAATTTACATTCCTGAAGACAAGGGAGCCAACATGGTGTAGTGGTTGTCACATTGGACTATGACTCTGGAGAACAGGGATCAGATTCCATCTCAGCCATGGAAACCCACTGGGTGACCTTGGGCAAGTCACACTCTCAGCCTCAAAGGAAGACAAAGACAAGCCCCTTCTGAACAAATTTTGCAGAGAAAACCCTGTGATAAATCCGCCTTAGGATCGTCATAAGTTGGAAACAACAAGAAGGCATGTAACAGCAACACCAAAATAGGGAAGGTTTCTCTTGTGGCAATCTTAATTTATGCCTTTGCCAGAAAACTGTGAGGAGAATTTGATTTATCTGTCTAGTGTGTGTTCTCTGTATAGATTAATTGGAGGGCAGTCAGTTCTTTTAAAATATATGTTTGGATGGATATGTTTGCATAAATAGAAACAGGTTGCTGAAACGTTGCTGTATGTCAGATTTTGTTTTAGTGTTTTTTTCACCTTATGTTCTTAGGGTTGATTTGTTACATTTCTTCCTAAAAAGCATGAAGATATTAGCTAGTACTGTGTATTTACCGGTAGCAGTTCAAACCTATGCGTGTCTGGTCAGATGCAACATCCCATTATGTTCACCGGCTTTAGTTTCAGAGAAACGTTGATATGATTACAATTTAAATCATTTCATAAAAAGACTTGAATTCTTTATGGAATCTTTTATCACTGAAGACCACAAATTGCTAGATGATAAGCAGTCCTTGCAGGCCTAAATATCCTAAAGGCACCAGATACTATCTGATATTGGAAGCTAAGCAGGGTCAGCTCTGGTTAGTACTTGAATGGGAGACTGCCAATGAATACTAGGTATTGTGGGCTATATTTCAGAGGAAGGAACCTCTGGCAAAACCTCCTCTTCAGTATTCATTGGACAAGAAAACTATGAAATTCATGGTGGCTCCGTAAGTCAGCAGGCGACTTGAAGGCACAGAATGATTTGGTCAATGAAAATGAAAAGAACCAACAATTGATTAATTCTTATGCTTTAACAGCAGAACTGTTCAGATTAGCAGTGAGTGCATTAGTATGACATCTTAGTGCAGGGGGAGATCCTTGTCATTCATACAATTACACTCAGTGAGTTTAGTATTTATTTTCTGCCTTTTCCAAAGTAAAGTAGCTGTTATGAAAATGTGATTTCTCTGTGTATGTGTGCAATGTAATCTACTGTCAATTAGTTTGGTCTCTTGCCAAAGACACAGGGTGTTCAGGGTTCATGTTGAATGAAAGCAGACTTGTGAGTATGGCCTCTGCCTGGCTAATAAATAAAGTGAACACATGGATTTATTAAACTAAGATTAAAAATGTTATAAAAATGAGGGGAGGGGGAGGAAAACACAGTGATGGGAAGAAATGCTAATTTTTTTTTACTTGAAATAGCATGCTAACTTAAAAATATTTCCTATTATTTATTAAGATCTGGGTGTTTATTTTATTTTATTATTTTTTATTAATTTAATACATTACTTTTCTGTCTCTGATATCAATATATTTGATATAAGTATAGCTTCTTGAGCCTTGCTTTTTATTAAGCAGACAGAAAGGAAATTAATCTTTGTCTCTCAGCCACAGTGTTAGGTATTTCTCATTCTTCAGTCAAAATCACTATTGGAGATTCCCTGGGTAGAGATAGAAGATAGATTGCCCAACACAGTAAGACAATTCCTTTCCCTTATGCAATTGCTTTGAAAGCATATGATATGAAGGGCTGAATGTTTGATCCTCTTATTCTCACATCCCTTTAATGGTAAGTAGGTTTTAACTTGAAACGCCCAAGATATTCCCATGAAGGAGGGTTTTGACTGACTGTGCCCTTTTACTCAAGCTACTTTTTATGGCGGTTCATAAAAGCTGAGTGACACAGTTCAAGAGAGAAATCACTGACAATAACAATCAGGTTAAAGTTGGTGGAAGATTTACAAAGTATTATATTTAAGTGATATGGGGTCCAGTTAACAACTGGTTGTGCTAAACCAGACCTTAGTATTTTGCAGCCATCCAGATATTGCTGACTTAATTCGCAGCATTCCTTACTTGGGCTGTGCTGTCGAGGACTGATGGGGGTTGCAGTCCAACCTGGAAGGCTAAAAGTTTCATACTTCTGTGAGTAAAACAAATACAAGGCTTCTCAGCCTTTTGCTGATGGCAACTGTGTTATGAGTTTTTTTGTTTTGTTTTGTTTTTAATTTCACTTTTCTCCAGAAAATGGGAGTCTAGGCAGTTTACAACAAGAATTAATCGAAAAGGTACAGATAAAAACACAAACACTTGTAATACTGAAACAAACACAATTGTAATGTTAAAACATAATTGAATTAAAAGCAGTTTTAAAAGCATGTTTTGTTCCATTAATTAGGAGATTGGTGGTGCTAAGAACTGGCTGAGCATCCTTTTGATCTTTAAAATGCTACTTTCTCATGATCCTGTTTGGCCGCAGCACTGCCAAATTAAGGTTTTAAGATTGGGTGCAGAGGTTTCTGTGCTGCTATGAGGTCATTATCTGTAATGTTGCACTGACGTCACAAACTGCTCCAGGATGTTTTAGTCATAGAGCACTGCCAGATGTGTTGCTTGAGGAGTTGGCAGGAAACTATGCATAGTGTAATAATTTGAACTCCTGATATCTTTCTTCCTTGACTCTGGCAGTGAAGCACTAATTCTGCTAGATCACATCTTTCATTGTCAATTCCAGATGAGAAAACTGTATCTCATATAACTCTACGCCTAATAAAACCCAGCCAACCTTCCTTTTCATGCCATGTTGGTTATGTGCTAAATTTCTCAGTGTGGTAGATGAACTCTTTACACGGGATTGTTTTTCAAAATTATTTATTTGCTAGACAGGGCAGTATATTTTCATTAGCCTTGTATGTGGGAACCTCCCATGTAGGGCAGAACTACACAGCAGCCTTTAGACCTCCTGAACTGGATGTAGAAGACATGGGACTAAACCAGGAGTGGGCATCATGTGTGCCTCCAGAGGATGTTGAGTTGAGGCTTCCGGCATTGGTTAGATTGCTGGCTAGGGCTGCTGGGTGCAACATCTGGAAAGCTGTATGATTTCCACTCTAGGCAGAACTCTTACTGTGTTCCCCACACCCGACAGTAGATAGAGTAGATCCAGGATTTCACACTACAGTTACAGTATTATATTCTACTTTACCTGCTATGGCAGCATTGTAAGGCATCCTGGGTTTTGCAGTTTTGTGAGGCATTAGAGTTCTCTGGCTGAGAGTTTAAAATACTTCTCACTAAAATTATATAACTGAACACTAAAGTCAGAATTGTCCAAGCCGCTATATTCCCCATCACCATGTATGGATGTGAGAGCTGGACAGTGAAGAAAGCTGAGAGAAAGTAAATAAACTCATTTCAGATGTGATGCTGGAGAAGAGTACTATGAATACTGTGATTAGCCAAAAAGACCAACAAATGGGTCCTTGATTAGCTCAAGTCTGAACTTTCCCTGGAAGCCAAGACGATGAAACTGAGGCTGCCGTTCTTTGGCCACATCATGAGAAGGCATGGCTCAGTAGAAAAGGTGATAATGCTAGGGAAAGTAGAAGGCAGCAGAAAGAGAGGAAGTGTCTTAGATATTATTTCAGTTGCAAATCTGGTTCAGATTTGTAGGAAAACTGGGAATAAATATACTGCTGTATTTGTAATTTTGAAAAGGAATGTCAAATATATTTGGAAAGGGATAGGTACATGCATGTCCTGAGAACATGCTGAAATTTATATATTGTTATGAGCCAGAGTGCACCTTGTTATATGAAGCACTACAGCCATAGGGCAACCCTTGACTTCTTGCCAATGGTGACATGTTACTCTGTGACCCTGGCAGTAACAGTGGTCAGAAACCTTCATTTTTCCACATATCTGTTGTAAAAGTCTGTTTCTTAAAACAAATCTGGGCACAGTATTGCTTTGGCAAAGTAGTGCTAAATGCCCCACACTCTGTTTGTGTAAAGAGTCAAGGGAATTCTTGTATGTGTATACTTACTATTGGTGTTTATTGAGGTGCAAAATCATATAGTAGAATTTACTGAGCTGTGAAAGTGGTTTCATTTTCTGGCACATTGTTTGAAGCGCCTGTATTCCAGTCTCCCCCCCCCCCCCCATCATGAAGAACTGCATATTTGTAACATGCAACACTGTAAGGCAGAAATGCTTATGACATGAAATGTTATTAATACACACATTATTTAAAATTCACTGATAGTCACTTTAATTTAACCTACAAAATAGTAGTAGCTAGAAAGCCACTTCATAAGGCAGCTTTTACCCCCTTGTTCGTAATGATCTTTATAAAAAAAAATTGCTCTGAGAGCCAAAGATCTTCACCAACTTAAACCACAGCTTTCAATCATATAGGAAGCAGCAGTAAAAGGGAAGTATGATTGAAGATCTCTACTGATTCTAAAAGAGGGTTATTGACCCTTTATTGTTTTTGTTTCTTGCTGAGTGCCTGTGCTGTGCATCTGAATAAAGGAACAGCAACACCTAAATTATTATTTAATGTGTTATGTCTTTGCTCATGGAGATGTAGGCAATATACAGAGATTGTATATGATGGCATATACCAGTAGTTTCTGCCAGGTCTTGGAGAGTCAATATGGAGAGAACAGGGAAGTTGAAGAATGAATGGGGTGGCAAATTAATAACAGGCCAGAGTTCTTTGTTTTCCCTTGTGCATTTCTGATTCAGCAATTTATGGGTCTGGTGTCTGTTAGCGCATTGTTCTTGCATTCCAGAAACCTCTTTGCAGTTTCCAAATAATCAGGAACAGGATTCATGTTGTTTGTTTCTGTCCCTTTGCATGTTATTATAGATGTAGATACTTGTACACACAATTGTGCCACTTTGCATTAAGCTTCCTTGCTGAGTTAAAAGAATTTAAGAGAGGGGGCTCTTTCAGAAACCATCTTAAATTTGGAATCAATTAGGAATTTCCTTTCAGTAGACATTCATTTTAAATTAAAAGGGCCTAGTGCTGCTTTTTACTTGACTATTGGTTTTGGAAAATGGCTAGGACAGAACCTCTCTTTAAGATGAATTAGTTCATGGACTTAAAAGCAAGGGCTAAAATATATTCTGTTTTCTTTGTGGAGAGTTTGCATTTTGCTCTGAGCAAGGTTATTGTCAGGCTGTAAAGAAAGCTAAGTTGACACTTCCCTTTTCATTTTTGTTGGACTAGTCCTTTACTTGGGAGTAAATATAGTTTGGGAGCCAGAAAGGCAACTCTTGTGTCCTTCCTTTCTTCCTGTGGCTGTTAGAGATACAGCTCTGTATTTCTGAAAGCTTTGGTCTTCAGGATAACTTTTGTTGTTTAAGGTGTTGGTGTTTTTGACCAATCTGTATTTCCTATTCCCTTGGTTTTTGCCTTTCCTCGAGCTGTGCATTTATTGGCTCTTGACAGCCAATTCTGCGTTGTCCTTCATTCTCCTCTGCTGTCTTATTATTCCATTAACAAGTTGATATTCTGTAAAATTTCCTGCTAAAATATTGTCCCTATATCCATTGACTTGGACCCAGTCATCCATAGAACAGTCTTATTCATATTAATAGAATTAAAGATAATCATTATTAACAGGTCCTTCATTTACTAACATACAGTATACTGTATATACTCATGTATAAGTCTAGAAATTTAGGTCAAAAGTTGACCAAAACCCCCCCGAATTTACTTATCCAAGGGTCAATGTAAATACTGTATCGTAACTCTTATTTAAAAGGAGGAACCATCCCCAGGTGAAGAGCAAGAGTACAATCTGTCCTGGAAGCACTGACACCCCCCCCCCCCTCCCTCATCCATTCAGCCTTAAGAGTAAGCACAAAGAGTTATGTCTGCTAGAATTTTGTTAATTTCTTTGACATTGTTTTACTTGGCTTCATTCTTTAGATCCTTTGTTATACGTCCTAAGTTTTACCCTCAATTTATCCATGGGTCATAGCAAAATCCATAATTTTGGCCCCAAAATTTGTCCTTGACTATTACATGAGGTCGACTTATGGTAAAGTGTATATTACTCAGTTAGTCCTTAATCCAGTTGTCAGTGCCAACTAGAGTAGGCCCCTTGATGGAATGGGAACATGGTATGGTACCAGTTGCATAAGTTCCTTTGAATCAGTGAATCTCTTCTAATAAGAATTATTGATTAGAGTTAAGCCTTAAATTGTTGGTAGGTTCAGCCTGTTTATTGCTTTTCCAGATTTATTGCTGTGTTTATTAGCTTGGCAGTTCCAGCCACTCTGCTAAGATTATTATGCATGCTGAAATTTAAAACAAACAAAATGCTTGTTGTAACTTTAAAGCCTTATACTGCTTGGCTCCACACTATCTGAAAGACGATAGAGACACGAGAGAGAGCCTTCTTGATGTCTGCTCCCAGGTTGTGAAATTCCCTCCTGTCAGAGATTTGGTTGGCCTTTCCTTTCCTTTCCTTTTGCTGGCAGGGCAAACACCCTTTTTATTCAGGCAGGCCTTTGATTTATAAGTTATGTGGCAGAAAGGGTTATTAATGGGGCTATGTTTTTACCTTTTTACTATGTCTTATTTGTGTTTTTATTGTTTTAATCTTCTGTTTCTAACTGTCATTTAATTGTTCTTTAAACTTTTGTATAAATAAACTTTTAATAGTACAGTACCTGATTTTTTTAAATGCTTGAAAGCTGCCTTGGACCCTATACTAGAAGAAAGATGGGGTATAAAGTAAATAAACAAACAAATACACCCCCATGTTTAAACAAATATAACAATGCTTATTCATTGTAGGTACATATATTGAAGCAGTGGAACATGCTCTGGTAACCTCTCGTTTAGATTTCTGTAATGCGCTCTACATGGGGCTACCTTTGTATCAAGTTTGGAAGCATCAATTTATTCAAAATGCTGCAGCCAGACTGATCACTAGAACATCTAGATCAGATCATATTACACCTATATTAAAGTATTTACATTGGCTGCCGATTAGCTTCTGGGCGCAATACAAAGTGTTGGTTATCACCTATAAAGCCTTATATGGCTTGGGCCCGAGTTACTTGAAGGAACACCTCTCCTTGCATAATCCGCCCCTCACTCTCAGAACATCAGGAACAAAATTATTAGAGCTCTCAAAAACTAGGTTGAAAACAACCTTTTATAGAACATTCTCTGCTACGGCCCCTAGACTTTGGAACAACTTGCCGGAAGAGATTCGTCTTATGACCACCTTAGATGCCTTTAAAAAGGCACTCGATGGATCTCTTCCGGCAGGCATATCCACCTGATCTTTTATAGCCAATTAAAGTTTATACCCACTCCTGAATAGAATGACTTGATTTCAAAGTCTGCTGGCAACACTGCAACAATTTTCTTAGTTTGATGTATTTTAGATTATTATATTGTATATCTTATTATTAATTAGTATGTTGATTTTACTTGCTGTAATCCTGCTTCGATCTGAAAGGAGAAGCGGGAAATATAAATAAATTTTTTTATTATTATTATTATAATATATGTCTCTTTAAGAAGTACTGTATGTACTTCTGAAATTGGGCTGGCCTTACCATTAGAAAGAGCGAGACAGCCAACTCGGGCAGTAAATTTTGATTATCATGAACTGCGCCAGTTATTCAGCTGCTGTATTTTTTGATGGTTAGGGAAGGTAAAGCGCTTGTGATTTATTCTTTTCTCCTCATGGACCAATAGTTAAAGATTTCCCATACCTTGGATCAAACATTGATCAAAATGGAGACTGCTGTGAAGACTAGGAACGGGAAGGGCAGCGATAAAAGAACTAGATAAGATCCTAAAGTATAATGATATACAACTGAGCACTAAAGTTAGAATTGTCCAAGCCTTTATATTTCCCAGCACAATGTACAGATGTGAAAGCTGGATAGTGAAGAAAGCTGACAGAAAGAAAATCAACTCATTTGAGACGTGATTCTGGAGAAGAGTGCTGAGGATACCATGAATAGTCAAAAGGATGAACAAATGGGTCCTTGAACAGATCAGAGCTCCACACTCCTTGGAAACCATGATGACATGGAGGCTGTTGTACTTGGCTACACATGACAAGGCATGACTCATTAGAAAAGGCAATAATGCTAGGGAAGGTAGAAGGCCATAAAAGAGAGGAAGACCAAAAACCAGATGGATAGACTCAATCAGGGAGGCCACCACCTTGAGTTTGCAGGATCTAAGCAGAACAGTTGAAGAGAGGAGGTCTTGGAGATGTCTCATCCACAGGGTCCCCATGGGTCGGGGCTGACTCAAGGGCAGTCAACAACAACAAGAAAATCTTGACTTGGATGGGAAGGTAGAATTTTATTTGTTGCTCTGCCTTAAGAACAAAATGTCTGGGACTTACCCTATTTAGATGTATGAGTTCTGTCTGCTAATTATCCTTCGAAACTTTGTGGTTTGTGTGTGAGTTCCCCGAGATAAACTAACTTAAGTACCAGTGAGAAAGGAATTGATGTCACAGATGTGTAGCATGTATTATTGTACAGTGAACTTAAGAGTGCATTCTCAGCTTATTTTGGCTGTATTTGACAAAAAGGCCGATCTAACCTTTGACCCAACTCATAATTGCCACTTCCCCCTTCACTAGATAATATGATTGCAGTAAGGGCTAGGTATCATCCTGTGGCAATGATTTATTATTTCCCCTTCATGCTTAATGAAGGTTACATAAAAATTGCAGAACTTGGATCTTATTTTCACATTCTCCTCTTAGTTTGTGAGAAGGCTGTGAGAAGGAATGAGCAAATGCTGCTGTCCTAAAGCTATATGATAGGTGTGTGGGTCCAGCATCAAGAAACTCTCTTGCCAGGTGATTGTTTTACTTTCCTGGGATCAACGAATGAATTGGTTGTGAATTCTGGAAATTAAGTCTTCATCTACTGTTGACTGTAGTGGGAGATTAGATAGACATATCCTCATTTTAATGGCAATGTTAGAATCAGTCCACCTGGGTTATAGTAAACTTGGGAAACAGGAAGCACCCTTTTGCTTTCTGCTTTGTGTCATATCACTCCTACTGTTCTTTTTTTGCATGCCTTTGCTTCCAACTTATGATGACACTAAGATGTCCCTATCACAGCATTTTCTTGGCAAGATTTGTTCAGGGGGAGGGTTTGCATTGCCTTCCTCTGAGGCTGAGAGTGTATAATTTGCATCAACGGCCGAGTGTGGATTTGAATCCTGGTTTCCCACAGTCTTAACCCATAACTCAAACCATAACACTGGCTCCTATCTTTCTGTACCTCAGCCAGTGGCATCGCTAGGGTTGATGTCACCCAGTGCAATAACTCATGGTGTCACCCTCCAATTGACCTCCTCCTTGAATGTAATTGTAATAGTTGTGACATAAAGAACTTGGAAAGTTAAAATTATAATTTAAATTGCAATATCATATACACAGCCTAATGTATTTACATATATAGAACTTCATGTGATTAAAGTGAAAATTTGGTAATACGTGATGTTTTAAAACAAGATTTTAAATGAATCATTTTTTTTAAAAAAGTAATAATTTAAAAAATTGAAAATTGAAAATTCTTTAAAAAAAACACTGGGCCTCACCTTTCTCCTCCCACTTAGCCTCATCCCACTCATATTATCCAGCATTTTAAAAGGACACAGGAGAGTGCAACAGCCTATTTCTGCAGTGTTTGAGGAGAAGTGGTGTCACTTCAGGTGTCACCTAATGTGGTCCGCACCCGCATAGTAATGCTACTGACTCCAGAATTTCTCAGCTTGGTGCTCTCCAGATGTATTGAACTACAACACACATAAACTTTGGAATGACTTGCTGGAAGAGATCCGTCTTATTACCACCTTAGATGTTTTTAAAAAAGCACTTAAGACGGATCTCTTCCAGCAGGCCTATCCATCTGAACTGCTATGATTGCTGAGAACGATTATGAACAGTAGTAAATTAGACAGATAGTTATAATAATCTGCAGCTAGGACTGAATTAATGTTGTTGTTTTTAGATTAATGATATATATTGTTGTAGTACATTATATTGATGTATTGCACATTGTATTCTGATTGTTTTATTGTTTTAACTGTTGGAATCCCGCCTCGATCTGAAGGGAGAGGCGGGAAATACAATAAATAAATAAATAAATCCCAGCAAGCATGGACATTAGCTATTCTGGCAGCTGCAGTCTACCATGTTTGAGAAGGTATCAGGATTGGGAAGGTTGATGTGCCGTAAGACTGGAATTACTTCTAAGTCTGAGCTCCCTCCACCCACTTTAACAAATAGGGATATTCACTGTTCCTTGGTAAGAAGGCAGAGCAGCATTTTGTTAAGAAATAGTGTTGGGGATTTTGATGAGTCAGGAAGGTGGTAAGTCCTTGGAAGTACTGTATGTGGTCAATAAAACCTCTCAGGTCAGACTTCTTTACACAATTAGATACTAGTACTGAGCCTGAAGCAAGATTGCCAGATGGCTGATTAAAATACCAGTTCTGCTCTTAATTTTTCTCTGCTCTCTGCTGTTATTTGATATTCCTATCCTTAACAGAGCTGGAATGGACCCTGAGAGCTGTCTAGTCAGCCCCCTGCTGTGCAGTCCATAATCTTTCATTAGGCTCACTGTTCTGTTTCCTTCAGCTTTGTTCCATTGAAAGTTGAAAACCAGAGCTAAATTTCATGTAACTGGTTCTTATGCTTTAAAGGTGTAAGTATTTCTGATTATGAATCATAAGAGATATGAGAAGCAACAGCAGCAGCAGTTTTGACCAGATGGGGAGTTTTACCTGACCAGAAGCTGGAGGCTGGATATATCCCTGCTGTAAGCCCTTGTACAAAAACTATATTACTTCTGCATTTTAGTACAGTATCTAGTGCACCAATACTGAACACACATTCAACATTTAGTATTGGACCCATAGCCAAAACATATAGATTGTACTAAGGAGCAGGAAAAAGTTTGTATGGTGATAGTAGATGTTCGTTCAAATCAGAAACACCTGCACACAGCAGTTTGTCTCTGTTCTAACATCTCTGCCATGAAGGATCAGTTTCTTGCTTATTGCTTTTGGAAGAGGATGGCTGAACTTCTTGGGTTACTCTGGTATGCCAGTGCTAACATAAAAATATATGGGACTGCTTACCATCATGGTACTGAAGAGAATTGTTTCTATTTAGGAGAAAGGGCTCTATGTCTGTCTTCCTGCCCCCCATTCAAGGACTTGTGTATTTAGATTTTACAGGAGTTCGTATCAATTGAATTTTTTTTGTCTTCTTTTCCAGGGTGACACTACCCAGGGCTTTTCATTCCCATTATCCCACCCCCACACCGTGCTGTGCAGCAGTTGAACTAACAAACAGTATTCACATTCAGAAAGCTGACTATGGCTTTTTGCAAAGCAGGCTGTTTTGCACAAGACTGCACACTGTTTAGATGGTCATTTTGAAAATGGTTTTATTTTCTTACCATAAGGGAGAACCCTGTGTGTGTGTATGTGTGTGTGTGTGTGTGTACGGATGCCTTCAGTGCATATACTTCTGCTAAACTTGCATTTCAGTTAGGTGTGCCTGGTGAGTTATATCTTTAATCAGGGTATAATGTTGGCATAATTTCCCAGGTCCTGCTGCAGATGACTTGTTGTCCTCTTTTGATGTCTTACAGTCAATGAGACAAGTTTGAAAATAAGATTTCTCCATCCTCTCTGTTATTTTTAATTTTTCCTTTGGGACTTTTGGGCTTTGATGGTAATGCTTACGATTCTATGATTCTAAGAAATGCCCTCTTCACTATTCAGTTACACAGAGTGGGCTTGAACAGCTTGATAAGGTTTTGATTCCCTAAACATTTTTTTTGCTGTATTTGTTGTTTTTGAATTTTAGGAGCCTAGTCATGGTGTCATGTTTGATGCCCTTCTTCAGTATGCTTGAGGGGAAATCCTTCAGAGGTGTCTTCTTTGAAAAGGCATTTGAAATTGGTGAGAATTGTATCAGATAGGCAGTGCATACCTCCATTTCATACCACATTCTCAGAAATGTATTTATTTTGTCTGATTTCTTCGCAGTTTACCCTTGTACATTATAAAGGACTGTCTTTCTCCCCTATTTCATGGGACTTGCACAGATCCTAATTATTCCACCCTGTCAACAGTATTCTGTCATTCTGGCATGCATACATCACCTTTTGCATAGAAAGGGCACAACCACATCAAATTTCAAAAGTAATTTCTCATGTGGGAATGATTCTGAGGAATGAACCTAGGGCCTTCTGCATGCAAACAGCATGCCTTACCACTGAGTCCTTCCCCCAAACAATGGTAGGCTTGGATTTTTACCTGCCAAGGTGAGTGTGCTAGTGCTCTCTGATCAGGGTGAAAAGCACCAGCCTAACTCCTGGCCCTGGAACTTCAGAAGTGGGCAAAGGATCCTTCTGGTAGTTGCACTGTGATCCTAACTCCCATCCCAAGGCCGAAAGGAAGTTGTAAAGTGTTGTGGCCAACTCTTTTGCCAAGGTGGTTGGCATTTTTGCTGTATTGCCAAGCTGGCTTCTCTTGTTATACATTTCTGGTCTGGCTGGAGCTCTGACTGGTTTTGGGCCAAGATGCTGAAACGGACAGAGGATAGGTAGCTTACCTTCTATATCTGCTGCTGAAATTTTATGTTGTTTTCAGGTTAAGTGAAATCCTTGCCTATAGGTTATATGACATCCGGAAATTCCCCCTGCCCCTAATCTAAAATGGAGTGAAAAATAGCACACATCTCTTCTCTGCTGCACTTCTCTCCCCTTGTATGAAGTGTGGTAAAATTGCCCAAATTGTCTTTGGCCCTGTACAGACAGGCAGGAAGGGGCAGCTAGACACCATCCCTTCTTGCCCTGCATCGTTGCTGTGGCGACCACATGGCGCCAGCAACGATGTGCTCCGAAAAGGAGCTGTGAAACATAGCTCCTTTGTGTTCTGCTCCCAAGGCACAATTAACTCCCTAGAGCAGCACTGCACTGTTGCCTGTGCGCCGTGCCATTTAGAGGTGGTGAACGAGGCATGTCATCCGTGTGCATGTGATCTAAACATGTGCTCATGCCAAAATGGCGTCGGGAGAGTGCCGAGTGTGTGGACGCTCCCCAGCCCTAATTTCGGCCCCAGGCCACCACAAAGCGGCAGTCTGTACCAGGCCTTTGTTGCTTCCAGGGACTGCCTTAAGAATATTCTTTTACTATCAACCGTTCTGACAGCCATCTCTCCCTCAGCCTCAGTTAGAACTTGGTGTATTAGCTTGGAGTACCTGCTAAAAGAGATTATGTTCTAGCCATCAGAATAAATTGCTTTGTTTGACAGGAGATAGTAGAAATTGCTTCACTGCAAAGAAATAAAAATAAAAAGCATGAACTTTCTTTGAGCCCCTGTTATTGTTAAGAAGTGGGGTTTTTAATACCTTTATCTTCCCAATGCAATTGCTGAAGAGATGAGCAGGAGAAGTAGAGACTTTCAGTATGTAGCCTTTGTGCAGACTTAACATTATAAGAATAGATTGCACTCATTACAGTGGTATTCATTTCTCAGTAAGCATGTATAGGATCACACCATTTGGTGTTTGTTTTTGCCAAAGGCTGTTGACAAAGGAAAACACACCTAGCAGTATATCCAGATTTTTCCACCAGTTCCTACTCTGGCATCTCATCTTGACATGGAAGTGTCACGTGATACAGAGTCACAAAGTCTGTGCCAGCAAAATGCAAGCTGTAGCATATTCTAGCAAATTGAAAGACAAGGGGCCTCACTGTCCAAAGACCAGCTAGCTAAGTACAGAGAGGATCTTCAACTGAAGATTGGTCCTTTTGTCACCGATTTCCCTCTGCAATGGTAGAAATAATGATGGTGTGAAATAGTTGTGATCTGCATTAATGGAAGGGTTACTACACCTTCAAGGTATACCTTGGTTAGCAAAATGCTTGGTGTCAGCAGTATTAGAGCCAAATTAGATATGAAAGTGGCACACCTATTTGTTTAAAGCTAGATTTATCAGTGTCACATTGAAAGAAGTATCAGGAAGGATCTAATTCGATCAAGAGAAACACATTCTAAGCCTACCTATGACATTTTTATCCTATTCCTTCCAGGTGGTATACATGCCTCACCTCTCACAACAGTTGTGTGAGTTAGGTTAGAAATGATGGCTGGCCAAATGATCACCATGGGAATTTCACAGGCAAGTGTGATTTGATCTTTGACTTTCTCCAGCTCTAGTCAAACACTTTAAAACTGCTATATTGCCTCGCCAACCAGCCAGTCTATCTATCTGACATGGCTGTATCCAACCCAATGCCAATAGCAGAAGTGAGCTAGCCTAGAGATAGACTCTAGGGTGGTAAAATGCAGACAGAGCTAAAGCTCACTGTGTGGTGTCTCCTCTTAAATAGTGCTTTTCTACTGGAGGGAGCTTTTACAGGTAGGACCAGGAAATAATCCTTCCTGGAGCCCTAAATGGGTATTGCCAGTCAATGTTGACAGTACTTGATCATCTTGTGTGTAAAGTAGCTTTCTATGTTCCTGTGGAGTCCATTCATATGACATTGGAGCCACATCAGTTGTATACTCTAGGTGGCCCCTCAGGACTTTGGGGGCAGAACTGACCATTAAAAAAGCAATAGACGATGGGGACTATGTCAAACAGACTGCTGTCAAATACACATTTTGGACAACACAGGCATTTCAGGACTGATACTTTTAAAAGCAGTGTGGAAATGGGTCAGCCCACTCAGGGAGGCACATAATTACAAATGTTCATTTTATTATTTTTACTTTAAAAATATATTATTCCTTTCTATAGTGAAATGGCTCTTATTTCCAAGTGTAGGAGCAGTTGTAAAGCTTGGAATTGTGACTTGGTGTGTTTCATGCGAAGCTGCTTGTACAATTAAGGGGCAAATCTTACTTTCATAACAGTAATGTACATGATGTAAGATGAGGAACATTGTATTTAATGGGACTTGAGCATCCACAGATTTTGGTATCCATGGGGAGGTATCTTGGAACCAAACCCCAGCGGATACCAAGGGTCTACTGTATTAGAAATTACTCTCTTCTCATCTTGTTCCTGATTCAAATTCCACCTGCCCACTACCACTAATTTTATTTCTGAGCTCCATACATTTTGTCATGTCAAGAGAAGGCTGTTAAGAAAAGAAATACTGTGTTATTGAAAGAAAGACTCATTTATATCTAAAGCCCCCTTTCTCCATAAGACCATTAAGTGCAGAATGTAAAACTATCTGCACCGCTTCAGCTTATAGTGCCTCTTGCTATCTGAGGTGGGAGAATGGCAGACATTTCCCCCCAGTGGTTCAAGAACTGGTACCATTGGATGCAATTGTTCTTTTCTGAAGCGGATGGCTTGGGATTGGCATTGGTCCACTGACCATCACTTTGAGTAGCACTAGTTTACAGTATGTTTGTGTTGCTAATTCAGTTGATTCACGTGTAGTTGTGAATTTAAAATATAAAAGCATGTTTGTCCACTCTCTCCTTTAGGTTTTGCCAAGTTAGGAATTATGGGAAATTAAAAAAATTGAAATATAATTTACTAATTGCATTAAGTTGTGGTCTATTGGTAACTTTTCTTTGTACTGTATTTCCATTTACTTACACTTTTTATGATCTTAACAAGGAGAATGTTGGCCTAAGATACCTTTCAGGGTTGGGAATTTTCTGCAGATGAAAAGATTAGGTGAATTCTGTTGAGAATCACCTCTTTTTGTAGATAATTCTGTCTTTGGATGAAATTGTGCATTTAAAATAAAAGTCACTCAATCTTAATGCAGCTGATAAAAAAATAAATGTGGAGGGGTTTTTTTCTTCGCCTGCTAGGTGATGGAAAGCAAAAGTAAAACTGTAGATAGTATTTAGGTTGAAAGCAGGAGAAACAGTGGACTGTAGTTTTTTGTCTTTCACATCTGAAATTTGGAAGCATGAAGTACACTTATCCCTCCACATTTGTGTAGTGAGCAGGCCATAGAAGCAGCCAATCACAGAGCTCCAGGAGTCTAGCCAATGAGAAGCTGGCTGGGCAGGGCTATAAAAGATCCTCAACAGGGAGCAAAAGGTTTTTTGTTTATTTTGTTGGAGTTTTGAGGGAAGAGACATCTTCGGAGGGAGGGTGTGCTCTTGTGGTTCCTGTGGGAACATTTATAGGATAGTTATAGGCCAGGGAAGGGTCTGAGAAGTCCAGAAGGGACTAGAGAGGCTTGAAGGAGTCTGAGAAAGAGAGGCTCAGAATAAGCCTGGAGGTTAAGGAAGCTTTTGGCTTTAATATTGGAGAAGGTTGCCTGAGTGGCTGTAGTATTAATTTTAAGGAACTTCTGTAACTAAGGGAAAGATAAACAAAGCTTTAATTATATTTCAGTATTTATTTCTTTATTAATAAACTTCATTCTTGTTTTGAAATACCACTTGGCCTCTGTTAAACTATTGAAACACGCTACCAAAGATAACAGTGCCTCAGTAGGAGATAGGTGGTGGGTGAACAAGAAAGTGTTCACGACTATTTGTGGCTTTGACTTTTGCAGATTTGATTAGTCAATGGATTCTATCAATATGTTCTCTCTACGAATATCTAGGTCCTCCAGTGCAACTCTATGGTCAACTTTGATCAAAAGTCGTATTGAAGGATCTAGAGATTCCTGGAGAGAACACTTCACTAGGCATATGTAGCTCCTCCAGCACAGTTCTGTGGTCAGTGTCTGGCAGATGTTGACCACAGAGTTGCACTGGAGGAACTAGAGATTCCTATAGAGGTGTTCTCTCAGGTAAAAACATAGTGTTTTTGTTATTTGCGGGTTTTCCACTTTCATGCATGTCCTGTGCCCCAGCGAATGTGGAGGGGCGAGTGCATTTTTCTATAGACAGAAGGTCTATACAAACAGGTGTGTTTTTTTTTTTCTCATAGTGTTTTGTGTTTGTTGAATGGCTGGGTGGATAGCATGAAAAAGACATCATCTGACACAAAGGTACAAAATATGTTCTGAATAGATTCTAAGTCTATTCAGAATAGACCGCCTGCATTATTTCTTCCAAGCTGAAAGCTGCTCAGCAGCTGTGGATGGCAGACTACCAGAAAAGCTGGGCAGAGTGGGCTGTGTGCAGCTTTGTGGCTCACTAGTCAGGTACAGCCCATCCACACTGCAGAAATACTTCGATTTGACACCACTTTAACTGCCAGCTCTCAATGTTATGGAATTCTGAGAGTGGAGCTCTGGTGCCACAACAAACTACAATTCCCAGAATTCGATAACATTGAGCCCTGGCAACAAATGCAAAGCAGTGTCAAATTGGATTATTTCTGTGTATGCTGTGCTTAACTTGTAGTACCCTTTTATTTTATTATTGCTTAGCTTAACTTAGCTTTAATTCATTTTATTTTATTTATATGCTACCTTTTATCCAAGGTGGGCCCCAAAGCAATTCACTACAGAATTCACTTTAAAAAGTACAAATGGAAAATCTGGTGTTATGCTATTGAAATACATTTAAACAAATCATAATATTAAAACAGAATTAAATTCAAAGCAATTTAAAATACACCAGTAAAAAAAGTACAATACTCAAGCATTAAAAGCCTCTTCCTTGGAAACTAGTCAGTTGCCAAAAGCTCATCTGAATAAGAATGGTCTTTACCTGCTACTGGAATGGCAACAGGGAGGAAACCAGTTTAGCCTCCCATGGAAAGGAGTGCCACAGCTTGGGAGCACCACCAAGAAAGCCTTTTCTTTTGTGCCTACCACATATGCCTCTGAGGATGGCAGGACCCAGGTGAAAAGGGCTTCCATCATAGATCACAAAGTCCAGGCATGCTAATATGGGATAATGCGAGCCTAAACCCTAGTCTTTTCCTCTCTGATGAAGAAGGATATCACAGTAATGGCTATGAATCTCACTGAAGGAAGTATGTATCTTTCCATTTCCTCTGGTGAAATCTGTGTCTGTATCTATATCTTTATTTACAGCTATCAGTATGCCTATATAACTATATCTATCTGTTTAGCTTTGTTGTTGGAGTTAATGGATTGATTCAGATGTCATGTCACACTATGATCTAATGGTACATAAATGAGTTGTGTAGTCATGCATGTCCTCCTCTTCTTGCACTTTTTTGATTTCACTTCCCAATTTTAGTTAAGTGTCAAATCTTTTTTTGCCATTCAGATACAACAGCAGGCTATTGAATCCTGGCTCAGCCATGGAAACCAACTGGGTGCACACTCTCAGTCTCAGAGAAAGGCAAAGATAAACCTTCTCTAAACAAATCTTGCCAAGAAAACCCTATGATAGGTTCACATGATAAGTTGAAAGTGAGGGCACACAACGAGACTCGTCTGCTCGTGACTATTCAGATTCATAGGCTGGAGTTTAACTATTGGTGTTTGAGAGTTTTCTGTGATTGGTCAGGGCCTGGTAATCTTCCATTTAAAACTAACTTGAACCTGTTACTGGTCATAGTGTTTGAAAAGTAATTTACTGTTGTTACTCACTACAGTGTTTTAAGGAGAAAAACAGCTTGCTGCTTTATTCATTGTGTTTTTCATTATCATTATCATTATTATTATTAGTAGTAGTAGTATTATGTTGTTGTTGTTGTTGTGTGCGTTCAAATCATATCTGACTTGTGATGACCCTAAGGCAAACCTATCATGGGATTTTCTTGGCAGA
Organism: Urosaurus nigricauda; assembly: GCA_034509955.1. Classification (NCBI taxonomy): domain Eukaryota; kingdom Metazoa; phylum Chordata; class Lepidosauria; order Squamata; family Phrynosomatidae; genus Urosaurus; species Urosaurus nigricauda. The sequence goes on from JAOEGL010000006.1 coordinate 110,351,393, forward strand.
ATTTGTTCAGAGGGGGTTTCATGTTGCCTTCCTCTGAGGCTGAGAGAGCATAACTTGCCCAAGATCACCCAGTAGGTTTTCATGATATCTCTCATCTGTGTTACAGCCTCCTTTTATAAAGGAGGCTTCTTCTAGGAAAATAATATTTATTACCCCATTAAAACCGAACATATAAATTAGGGTTAAAGAGGAGATCCTGAACATGCTGATTATATCATACATAGTTTCTTGGATGTAGTAAATATGCAGAGAATGAAACAATTGTGTTTTTAAAATGTTGTACATCACCTTGAGAAAAGCGGGATGTGAAGTAAATCAATCAATCATGCCGCTCTCCGATTTAAATTGTAATATAAGAAGCAAAAGAGAGCAAAAATGATCATTACTTAGCAAGCAGGTTTCATTCTTGCTATATTAATGTGCTTTCATAATTTCTTTAGTATGACCTTGTGCTTAAAGCTATCACTTCTTCTTATGAGGACAATTTCCATTAGCTAATGATTCTGTGAGGGGAAAATGAACTTCTGTGAACAAAGGGCTTCCCTTTTCAGGTGTTTTCTGCTGTGCTGTTTCAATTATCTTCCTCACAAATCCTAACTGGCATGCTTTGAAGTGGGGAAAAACCAGGTTTTGTTGATTAATAAATAACATCTTTATGGAGAATTGTCTGAAGGTGTCTAAGGGAGGATTGTCTAAAGGTCTGGTTTTGGTGGTTGCCCCTTTCAGGGGCTTGGGATTCAGCTTTACTCACCATACTACGTAGTGTACAATTTTTTTTTTAAAAAAATGTACTGTTAAAGTGAAAGTGTGTATGTTGCATGCCTTCAAATATGGAGAAGCTAGGGGTCCATCATGGAGTTTTCCTAATAAAATTTGTTCAGAGGAGGTTTGCCATTGCCTTCCCCTGAAGCTGAGAGCATGTGACTTGCTCAAAGTCACCCACTGAGTTGCATGTTAGAGCTGGGAATCAAATCCTGATCTCAGGAATTGTAGTCCAATACTTAAACCACTACACCATCCTGGCCAACGTTTATTTGTACACTTTAGGACACCATTTTATTACTCCATTGTAAATAATGGGACTTCAGCATCCATGGATTTGGGTATCGACAAGGGGGCCTGGAACTAAACCCCAGTGGATACCAAGGGCCCTCTGTATTTTGGCAATCCTAAGTGAATGTCTTGTTTTGAGACAAGAAATGGGCAAGAAGTGTCTTCTGCTCTCTTCCTGTTATTAAAAAAAGGCTTCTCCTGGGCCTAAAAAGATGGTGAAAATGCCTCCAAGCCCCACAGAGGGCATTTAGGAACAAAACCTGTTTTTTTTAATCCCCCAGAGGCTGTAACAGAGGAGACACTAGTGTGTGCCAGTGCAGTATAGTGGTTTGAGCATTGGACCATGACTCTGGAGACCAGAGTTCAGCCACGCAAACCCACTGGGTGACTTTGGGCAAGACACACTCTTTCAGCCTCAGAGAAAACAAAGGCAATCTCCCTCTGAACAAATCTCATAATAGGTTAGCCATAGGGTCATCATAAGTCAGAAGATACTAGAAGGCCCACAACTAACAGTGATGGGGTGTAGTAGGCCTCTGTGTGTGTGTGTGAGTGTGAGTGTGAGGGGGGGGGGGGTAATGCAGCCCCCTATCCTTCCACAATTACTCACCCCTGCTGTAGGACAGCTGAGTTTCAGATGTAATTCCTTTACAGGAGACTTGCAGAACATACCCAGCTCACAGGCTGCCCAACATATATTCATTAACAAAGTCTGCAAGTCCTATACATATTTATTTAAGAATCCTTATGCTTGTGTTTGAGTATATTTTCATAGGATTGGTTTGGTTTCATAGATATTTGGTTTGGTTACAAACCAAATATCTGAAATTATGGAGATACTACAAACACCAGTGGTATATGGTCTAAGCAAGGAAAGGCCTCATCTGCCCCTACCGATGGGGAATTAGACAACTGGTAATGGTGAAAATAGAAATAGATACTATGGAAGAGTAGGAACGTTGTTAAATTTTTCTTACCCACTCCCCAACATTGTCTTTAAACATATTGTCCTTTATTTGCTTTATTAAAAAGAACTTTATTAAAACATCTACACAAGTTACTAATCTACCTGTCCAGAGGTGCTAATATAAGCAGTTTGTGCCACCTAGAGGTCCTTTAAAAGAGGAAGGAAGGAAGGGGGAAAAGAAAACTTTTTTCAGTTTACAAACACTTCCATGCCTAGACATCAACAGCACATGTTTATTTTAATTTAATTTAAATCTCAATTTAACTTAATTTAATTTTAATCTTTATTCAAATGCCTTTTTATAAAAATACCTCCAGGCAGCTGAAGTAATGCACAGGACTACAGGTAGTGAAGTGTATCCGCCCCCTGCCTAGTCCCGTATCCCAACTGTATGTTGCTGTTTTTAATATGAGGCCTCAACATTTTTAAACCTCAGGTTTTATTTATTTAATTAATTCATTCATTCTTGTACCACCTTTCTCCCAGAAAGGCACCCAAGGTGGCTTACAAGATAAAAATATTTTAAAAACATACTGTATAAGAATTTAAAAACAGTTTAAAACATCTAATTAAAACAGTATAAAATTAGCATATAAATATACAAAAAGTTAGAAGCAGTACTGAGAGACCTTTCAACTTTTCCCAATCTTTTCTGACCAGATACTGGAAACCTTGCCTTAAACATCTCTTGTTTTCTTGCCTTTATTTCATGCTCCAAAATTTTTTCAGCTGTGCCTTAGCCCTTCTTCGGGTTGTTAAATATCTTGTTCTGCATCAAAAAATCTTAACAGCAGGACATCATAGAGCCTTCTCCTGTTTTCTAGCCCTTTAAAAATCCTAATTAATTTTTGCTTCTAGGAAAACCTTCTCCTTTGAAATTTCAATTTGAAACTAGCCACTGCAACTTGGGGGATCACTAAATATACAGTACTCTGTCAAATTTCAAACCACCTACTATGATGTTCTTATCAATTATGATAGCCTTTCTTGTTTGCTTATAGGATGTGTCCTACCTGGTATTTCAGGGTTGTTGGGGTATTTTTACTTGAATTGGTTAAGTGCAAATTGGACAACAACAACAACACAGAAGCATTTTGACAGTTTTTGAGGCATCTATCATGATTCTCTCATGAGTTCTCCTTTGAATGTTTGAGTCAAAACTCAGCACTGCACCTTGGATAATACCAAAAAATATACTGTCAAATTTTGAGATATCTCAAAATTTGGCAAGATGTTCCAATGAGTCATGGATGTTACACAGATATTCTCTCTCTCCCTCTCCCTAGTATCTGATTTTATGCTGCTTTTCTAGTTTGCATGAGTAGCTCAAAGCAATTTACAAAATTCATTAGGACCAGCTTAGTCACATTCCCCAACCTGGTGCTCTCCAAAAGGTTTGAACAATAACTACCATCAGCCCCAGCCACCATGACCATACTGGTATAGTGTAAAACATCTGAAGAGCAGCAGGTTTGGGACAGGTGTTCTCCTACTGAGCAGAATCCAGAATGCTTTAACTTGAATTTAATACTGCTTCATAATGTACCTCTTTAGAGCATAGCTTCATCATGTACCTTTTTAGAGCAATGCTCATCTTGCATTAAACAACTTGTTCCCAACAGGGTGTAGAATCTGAGGTTGTTAATGATGTGCAGAAAGTGTCCAGATCAAAATTTGCCTGTACATGTCTGGTTGTAATTATTAACATTTTTCAGTTTGGCATAAGGGTTTGTATAATCCATCTGCTCAACATACCGGTAATGTGATCATTTGATTCCCTGTTTTCAGAACTTCAAACACTCTTAATTGTCTGGAAAATCCCAAGGAATATTGCTAATGCACTCATTTATCTGTGAGTTTGCATCCTTCTTAAATGCTTGAACACAGCAGTTAATCCCCAAGCTTGCATTATGTTTCTTTCCCAGGCCACTTATTCATAAACAGTAGCAGCTGATTTTATAGATAAGCACAGATCATGTTTAATTCTCTGGTAGAATAGATTTCCTTACTGTTTTACTTTCTGCTCTGTATACATGGTAGTCTGTATAATTACTTGCAAGTTTTTCACACTTGACAATTTTTTTAAAAGTCTTATGTGGATTGGGACTAATTTTAGAGACTTCCTAAGATATCCATACTTAATAACGTGTGCAGATATTCCAAAACTCAATGTACAGTTATCAAGCTGAGGATAAAAGTGAAGTACAGTCAGCCCTCCATTTTTCCGGGGGATCCATTACAGACCCGTCATCAAAATGGAAGCTCGCACATATTCAAGCCCCATAGGCTTGAATGGATGCGCATGCCCAGGAGTGGCTGCAGGCGTGCACCTCAGGCACGTGTCCCATTTTAATCCCCTCTATTTGCTCCTCGTGAGTAAGCAAGGGTCACAGATATGAAGTCCACATAAATGGAGGGGCAACTGTAGTAGCCTTATTTCTCGCTGCACAGATAAAAGTTTGGACTAATGATTTCCTCATGCATGTAACACTATATGGTTCACCACTTAACAATTTATTTGTGAGAAAAGGGAAGGAAATTATGTCATATTTTGCTATTTTGAGTGAAATATGAATGACAACATATAAGCTTGCTGGCAAACCCTACCATTCGTAGTCTGGCTTTTCCAAAGTAATAAGGATTATAATGGAAAATTTATCAACAAAACTTCTAAGAATTTTAATATCTCGAAAGCAAAGCAAACATTTTAAAAATAATTAGGGGGGAAATCTTATAACAGTACTTGTGGTTTTGATATAGTAAATTTTGGATCAAAATTCTAAATGTGACCTCTTTCTACCATTCCCAGTCACAGGCCGGCTATTGTCAGATAGTGTGAAACACTCGCCTCAAGTAGCAGATGTTGGGAGGCTAGCAGTATGTTGTTGGAAGAGAGAACGGTGTACTATGTGGCCAGCACAGTATCTCCTAAGCTGATGTCTTGCCTTAGGCATAACAGAAGATGTTTTCCCATTACCAGGATTGAGGAAATATTTAACTGAGGTCCAGTGTCCTTTAAACTTGAGAAGGCATTTGGTGCCATTTTGTTTGTTGTTTGCTTCTGGCAACACATTGTCTTGGGCTGGCTGCACTTACTCTCCATTCCCCTCAGTGAAAGAAAGTTCACTACTTACTCCTGAAGGCTATTTGGCATATAGGTGCTATGATAAATGTGCTTGAAAAATGACATTGGAGAACCTGGAGAGAGTGAAAGAAGTTGGAAGGTGAACACCCCATCACATGTCTGTGGTCTGCAAACTTCAGTTCTTTATTTCAGAGAGTTTAAAGTGGAGAGTGACTATAAAGTAGCCACATATATTCTGATTAATATATTTATTTATCTGCACCCTGTTCTTGTTGTGAGATACTGTACTTAGGTTGTGGTCCTAAACACTGTTACCTGAGAGTAAGTTCAATTGAAATCAGTGGAACTTACATGTGAGTAGACTTGTATAAGATTGTACTGTACTGCCAGGTGAGTTTACATATAGATGCTGAGAAGTGTCATTCCAGATAGATCATGATAGGACTGAAACTCTTTAGCTTCAGCAGTGTAGTGGTGTGTTATGCCATCACTCTTTTAGCCAGAGTTTGGAAGCATAACTTGCTTGGTCCTTAACTCCCATGGGTGCCATGCTAGTGAGGGAATTTGGGGAGCTAAAACAGGTTTTCCAAGCTCAGTCCTTGGGATAAGAACTCTGGAAGTAACCCTGTGTGATTTCAATGTTTCAGTTCTCTGTGAAATGTAACAGTGTTTCATGTAGTTAGAAAAAGGACTATTTCAATATTATTACCAGTAACAACATATTACAAAAAAAGAAATGGGCTTTTCTTTTTTCTTTGCAGATAGGAGTAGGAAATCATGTTTCTGGTTTCTAGAGGAAACAAAACATTTAACTTGTTAGTTGGTAAAATAACAGAAGGTTTAGCTTGTTTGGAATTTGCTCTTCCTAGCTTTGTGGGTGAAAGACTAGGGACCCAATTCCAAATGCATGAAAAATTTGCTAAGGTAGAGAGTTTGTTCTCTTGGTTTTAAAATACAGTTGCCCTTAGAGCCCAGTGATAAAATCGGCAACAGCAAGTGGCAAAAGTTTTCCTGGAGTGTACCAACTGAGGTTGCAGGTTGGAAGCCACAAGCTTGATTGCTTCCCAATGAACAAACTCCCATTGCATAGAAAGTTGGTTTTTCAGAGAAAAAAATAACCTTCAGTGCTGTTCCTGATCACCTAGTTTTCTGTTTTCTGAGTGCTGAGACAAGTAGCTTTGGCTTGTACCCTGGAATAGCATAGTCTAGAAAAAGCTTGGTTACTCAGTTTTGACAATATAAAATGCTATTTCTAGATGTGTGGCAGCAGAATGATCAGTCTTGAATATGTGTTTTAAATCTGTTCCATGTCAACTGCTTTCTAGTTTTCTCCAGTGTAGAAATGGTCCATAAAAGCCCTTGGCCACTATCTAGTGCGGGGTTTGTAACACGTGATCATTGAAACTGATGAACTTAAGTGCTCTTAACTAGAGCCTGATTCCTGCACATAGATGGCCATCTATTGGGGATGCTTTGATTGGGAGTTCCTGCATCGCAGGGGGTTGGACTGGATGGCCCTTGTGGTCTCTTCCAACTTTATGATTCTATGATTCTAACTCTGTCCTGGACTGGCAACCATGAATGTGCATTATCTTTTTATTTTTTTAAATACTGGGCTTCTGGGATTGGTGTCTGCTGCCCTGCTCTTACTCTCAGAAAACATTACCCTCCCATTTCTTGCTAGAGAGGTTAAGAACAATAAAAAGGGCTTTTTTGGATATGTCCGCAGCAAGAGGAAGAAGAAGGAAACGGTAGGGCCACTGCGTGGAGAAGATGGCAAAATGCTAACAGGGGACAGAGAAAAGGCAGAATTACTCAACACCTTCTTTGCCTCAGTCTTCTCAGAAAAGGCAAAGGGTGCTCAACCTGAGGATAATGGAGCAGAGAACAGAATTGGGGAATTTCAGCACAGAATAAGTAAAGAGATAGTAGAGGAACACCTTGTTAATCTAAATGAATTTAAGTCTCCGGGACCAGATGAACTCCATCCAAGGGTATTAAAAGAACTGGCAAAAGTAATATCAGAGCCATTGGCAATCATATTTGAAAACTCCTGGAGAACAGGAGAGATCCCAGCAGACTGGCGAAGGGCAAACGTTGTCCCCATCTTCAAAAAGGGGAAAAAAGAGGATCCCAACAATTATCGTCCAGTTAGTCTGACATCAGTTCTAGGAAAGATTCTGGAGCAGATCATTAAACAGAGAGTCTGTGAACATCTAGATGGTAATGCCATAATCACAAAAACTCAACACGGGTTTCAGAGAAACAAGTCATGCCAGACAAATCTAATCTCTTTCTTTGATAAAATTACCAGCTTGGTAGATGAAGGGAATGCTGTGGATATAGTATATCTTGATTTCAGTAAGGCCTTTGACAAGGTTCCCCATGACATTCTTGAAAACAAGCTTGTAAAATGTGGGCTAGACAAAGGAACTGTTAAATGGATCTGTAATTGGTTGAATGGCCGAACCCAAAGGGTGCTCAACAATGGCTCCTTTTCATCCTGGAGAGAAGTGACCAGTGGGGTCCCACAGGGCTCTGTCCTCGGCCCAGTGCTATTCAACATCTTTATCAATGACCTGGATGACAGAATTGGGAGCATACTTATCAAATTTGCAGATGACACCAAATTAGGGGGAATAGCTAATACCCCAGAGGACAGGATCAAGATTCAAAATGACCTGAATAGACTAGAAAGCTGGGCCAAAGCTAACAAAATGAAATTCAATACAGAGAAATGTAAGGTATTGCACTTAGGGCGGAAAAATAAAATGCACAGATATAGGATGGGTGACACCTGGCTGAATGAAACTACGTGTGAAAGGGATCTAGGAGTCCAAGTAGACCACAAGTTGAACATGAGTCAACAGTGTGATGCGGCAGCTAAAAAGGCCAATGCTATTTTGGGCTGCATTAATAGAAGTATAGTGTCTAGATCAAGAGAAGTAATAGTGCCACTGTATTCTGCTTTGGTCAGGCCCCACCTAGAATATTGTGTCCAGTTCTGGGCGCCACAATTCAGAAAGGACATTGAGAAACTGGAGTGTGTCCAAAGGAGGGCGACAAAAATGGTGAAGGGTCTGGAAACCATGCCCTATGAGGAACGACTTAGGGAGCTGGGGATGTTTAGCCTGGAGAAAAGAAGGTTAAGAGGTGATATGATAGCCCTGTTTAAATATTTGAAAGGATGTCATATTGAGGAGGGAGCAAGCTTGTTTTCTGCTGCTCCAGAGAACAGGACCCGGAACAATGGATGCAAGATACAGGAAAAGAGATTCCACCTGAACATTAGGAAGAACTTCCTGGCAGTAAGGGCTGTTCGACAGTGGAACGCACTTCCTCGGAAGGTGATAGAGTCTCCTTCCTTGGAGGTCTTTAAACAGAGGCTGGATGGCCATCTGTCGGGGGTGCTTTGATTTGGATTTCCTGCATAGCAGGGGGTTGGACTGGATGGCCCTAGTGGTCTCTTCCAACTCTATGATTCTATGATTCTATGATTCTATGATTTCTTGTCCTCTGACTCCTAGACAACTTGCTTTTGTCAATAACAGGAAGAGTGGTTTCCCTTCCACATTGCAAAGGTGATAGCTAAACATGAAGTAACTCACTAGGGCATGGTTCAGTAAAACATCAGTTGCTCCTGTATTTCCTCTTTTAGCAAGTGAATGATGCACATTGAGGTTTTAGAATTCATTTCCTTGATGGATTTCAGCACAACTGTTTATGCTCTTCACATTTTTTTTGGTGTTATAATGAAAGACTCTCCCCTGCAGCAGCATATATAATGCAGCATATTTGCTGCAACAGCATATATAAGGTTGTTTTGTGGAAAGATGAGCTTGTGTATACATAGTTTGTTGTAAAGAGAAATTCTAAAGTTTATGAAGTATGCTGTCCACTAAAAGTATGTCTTAAGTAATGAATAAAGTGCTCAGCTGGGTAGTGGCTTGAGCGAAATCCCATGTGTTTTATGTGAAGAATTTTTTTTTGTTTTTTTAATGGCTGAAGGAAAGGAAATGTGGGAAAGATGTTTGAAGGACACAATAGAGCTGATGGAATTTTTGCTGGGTGACTGCCAACATTCTTGGAGATTCTATTGTGGGGATGCTCATTTTCCTGGAATGCAGGAAAAATAGTAAAGAGTAGAGTGGAAATATTTTTATTTTTGTTAAATCTAATGCCAGCTGCACATATGTGAGGCTAGAAAAGGAAGGCGCTCTATGCTAAGATACCTCGGTTCCGAAAATTAGGAAAAACTTTCAGTTTCCATGTTCTTCCCTGATGGAGTGATGGAGAAAAGCTGTAGCAAAAGGACTCAATTGTCAGCAGGATTGGCTGGTTTAAACCAAAACTAGATGATCTAGTTCCAGCAAATACTGGGGTATTATGTTCCTGGATTGCCTCCTTTATTATGGCTGTACTTGCCCAACATCCAGCTATGCCATAGATATATCAGGGTTTTTGTGTTCTTCTGGAGGTTTTTACCAAATACAGTTTATCATATTGTAGTGGATGGGGTTTCCTTTTCTCCCTGTTCTCCCCCATGCAACATGCCATCAGTGGGATGCCCAAAGGAGGAACAAAGACAATGGATCCTGACATGGGAAGTAATTCCAGCAATCCCAGGATTATTTAAAACAGTCACATATACACATACTCCTTCTCTATATATTTCAGCGCCCTGACTGGTCCTGGAAATTTATGGGAAATAAATTGGGACAAGAAGTACATCATTTGAATATTAAAAAGACCCCCCCCCATCCTATAGGTACAATTCTTAATATATTTTTTTTGGCAGTCACAGTGAGCTCATAAACTGTGAGAAAGCCACTCCTCAAAATCAAATAAAAAACCGCCAACATCAAACCCAAAGTAGGCAGAAGTCACTTCATTTTTTCTTGCAAGTTAGTCTTGAAAAATGATTAGTTTTTTAAATCTTAATCTGTACAGAAAGGCCAACAATTTATTTAAAAGGTGGATAGCTAGGAGGAAACCACCCCCCATTTTATTTATATTTATTTATTGTTTCTATCAAGCAAAAAAGCAGTCTTGGAAGGGCCAGAATAGCAGTCTTGAGAAGATGCACTGAGTCAAGGGCCACATTTTCTCTGTTTCTGGTGTAGTGTATAATGGGGAACTTCTGCATAGGTGCATGATAGAAGTTTGAAAGCAGGATAGTTGCTCCCTGTCATCTGTATGGATATCCATTCTTCTGGCTCTAGCTTTAAAAAACAACAAACACAAACCTAAATGTAAAGTTCAGAACATATCACTTTATTTCTGAAAATGCAAGATCTTTAATACTAAAATGCTGAATGTAGGAGAAAACTTGAGTTCTGTGTATGACCAATTCCACACATTGCTGTTCTTTTTTTTAATTACTTCCCTGCTAATTCTTTTTCTTTCCTTTTGGCTTCTGGTACATAGTTTAATGGGAGGTGTTAATTTTAAAGGTACTTACCTTGACATCAGTAAAATATTGTCGGTTGTTTGCTTAGCTGTTAAGAGAAAACTGTGGCATAGGACACAGCTGAAAAATCGTGTTGTTGTTTTTGAAACATGAGCTTTGGTTTTTATTTGTTTAACATTTGACATTATTTTTGAAAAGAAAAACGATTTCATGTTATAGCTTGACTTTAAGAGATTTTCAGTAGGATTTAGAGAGTTGAGATAGTAGAGTGACTGAGTCCAAGCCCTGAGGCAGGAAGGCAATATACCACCTCCACCATAAACTTGGAAAGAAAGAAATTGCTGCTTCTCATGCTTGGATGCTGTCTAGGCTAGTAATATTTATATCTCTCACAAGGTTTATTTGTAAGGGTCTAATAAAATTAATTTGGTACATTAATCTATTTGCAATGCAACTCTCAGATTTCCCAGCCAGTATGGCCATTGGCCATTTTGGCAGGATACTTTGTGAAGTGTATTGGCTATGCTGGCTTGGACTACTGAGAGCTGAAGTCCAATATCCAGATACACCCACCATTCCCAGTACTACAGAGTATGTGAAGTATTTCCAATACTGCTAAGTATTCCTATCCTTGAGACTAGATCTTGCATCATTAGGACTACTCATTCTGAGTTCCAAGAGAGGGGATTTGAGTGAATTGTATCACAATGTGATGATTTTGCTTGCATGGGTTGGTTGTGTTCTAGCTTTCTTATTGTGCGGGTAAGCTTATCCAGAGAAGCTAGTTCCCTCTTTTTCAGGTGGCTGACCCACTCTCCTTCTGTGCACTCATGATTGCTAAATGGTGCAAAACATGGTTTCCCAGCACTCAGAAGAAAGAAACTAGTGCTATTCTAACATTTACATCTGTTAAATTTTAAATTTTATGCCAGTGGCTCACAGCTACATAAAGGTAGGTGAGCAACTAGTGCACTTTAATGTAGTTTAATAGTGGTTAAAGATACATTTTAAAACCATTGCTTTTTTAACAGTGTGGAGGGTGCTTCTATCTGTTCTTTGTAGAGTGTATTCAAAACCTTTGATATTTAAATTTGTCTATAGAACTTGTCTATCTATCTAATCTATGATCACTTTCTGTGTATTCTTTTTCCATCTTACAGTATCCAATATCATTATTGGTTGATTTTGGAAGACAAATAAGGATTGAGAATTTGCTTGCCTTATATGGATTCTTTCTTTCTTTCTTAGACCCAGTCAGAATTCTTACAGGCTATCTTTTGGGCTACGGTTCATAAAAACACCTAGCCAATGAGTATTCATGGTGGCAGGGGAAATCTTGTAATTTTTATTCCAAAAAGTAACTTCTCCCAAGTTTTGGAACCTGGTATAGTGAGGATTCCAATATGTAGACTTTGTACTCAGTGCATACAGTTGGAATCATGCTACTCTCTCTCTCTCTCTCTCTCTCTCTCTCTCTCTCTGTGTGTTTTCTTTTTAAAATATCAGAACAGCCGGAGCCATTGGCTGGTGCTCCAGGGGTTACAAGTGTCAATGTTCTAACTTCACTGGTAGTACAGTGAAATAATTCTAGATGATTTATTTCAGAATCTGAATCTCAAAAAGAGGGGAAGTTAAACACAGTAAATAATCTGTACATTGAGTACTTTTGCACATATGGAAAGGCAGGTACACAGTTTGGGAGAGATTCATTGTTGAGCCTGGAGGCCCAGGTTTTGGCATTGATCAGGAGTGCTTTTGCCCAGTTAAAGCTAGTGTGACAACTGTGCCTGTTCCTGGAGAAGTCAGACCTGGCCACAGTTGTACATGGCTTTGTTACCTCCCATTTGTACTTCTTAGATGTGTGAAATTTCATAATCTGCCATTTTCATTGTGCTAAAGTTCTAGTTTGTGTTCACCCTACATAAACATTCCAAGGTTTAAAAATTAAAGCCCCATTGAATGCTTTGGTATTTCCAGCCCTTTAGGTGTGGTTTGTTGAATATTTTCTCCAGAATCATTGTTGATGTTTATGTGCCCTTGTACATTAGTATATGAACTGGGATCAGAGGCACTGGACTATAAAATACTGCACTAGAATCCCATTGTTAATTTTCCCGTGAACTGTAGTTACAAATACTCAGGTAACTGTAAAAGTCTCTCACCAAGTCAAACTTTTATAAAAGTGCTAAAAAGCCAGTATTTGTTGTCATTCCTTGCATGTTGTAGAAAGGTTTTCTCGGCAAGCTTGAAACAGCAAAGCAGTCATGCTAATCAAAGTTCATTCATTCTAATCATCAAAGAAACTACATTAAAGTACAGGCACACCTCAGTGAAAACATAAAGAAAACAAAACAAAAATAATGACAATGGAGAAATAACAGTGGAATACATTCCCTCAGAGTGTAGAGGAGTCTTCCTTAGAGGTCTTTAAACAGAGGCTGGATGGCCATCTATTGGGGATGCTTTGATTGTGATTTCCTGCATTGGGGGGGGGGGGGGTTTGGACTGGATGGCCCTTGTGGTCTCTTCCAACTCTATGATTCTAACATAAATTCTAACATATTGCAATGCGCTGTATGTGGGGTTGCCTTTGAAAAGTGGTTGGAAACGTCAACTGGCCCAAAGAGTTGCAGCCAGGTTGTTAACTAGGGTTGACTACAGGCAGCACACAATTCCCTTGTTGCAAAGGTTGCATGGCTGCCAGTCCATTTCCAGGCCCAATTCAAAGTGCTGGTTTTGACTTATAAAGTCCTCTAGGCATAGAGGCATAAGGTTTGAAGGACCTTATCTGGCACATTGGTTTGAACGTTGGACTATGACTGTGCAGATCAGGGTTTGATTCCTAGCTCGTCCATGTTACCCATTGGGTGACCTTGGCAAGTCACATGCTCTCAGCTTTGAGAAGGCAATGGCAAACATCCTCTAAACAAATTTTGCCAAGAAAACCCCATGATAGGTTCACCTTAGGTTTGCCATAAAATGGAAACTTCTTGAAGGCACACAACACACAAACATATTGAAGCCTTCTCTTTTTTCTTTTATCAGTGTGCATGTCTATGAGGAATGTTTCCTTAGAGCTGTGACCCATGGCCTTTTGAGATATCCTTCACTCAGAAAGATGCCTTTGCCCAGAGAATTGGGCAAATGACTTGAAGACACACAGCAACAGCAAACAGCAGTCTCCCTATATAAGCCCATTAGGGTTTTAAGATTAACAGAGGGGAGAGGGTCTCCTCTCTGTCCCACCATTTTCTCAGGCTCATATGGTGGGAACAAGGGATAAGGCCTTTCTGGTGGCTGCTCCCAGAGTTTGAAACTCCCTTCCCAGAGATGCCAGGCTGGCCCTATTCTTGGTCTCCTTCCAGTGGCAGGTTAAAACATTTTTGTGCTGCCAGGCTTTTACAGACTGTTGACATTGGGCTCTTAATGCTATGTGGTTAGGGTCTGTGTATAGTTTTTTATTTTTATTGTTTTTAATGCATTTTAATATTTTTAATTGTTTAAATATATGATTATTTAATTGTATATTTTATGTTTTAATTTAACTTTGGCAGTGTTTTATATCATTTTATTGTTTTAAAATGATGTTGGTTTCCTTGAGTCCCATTATTGGAAGAAAGGTGGGATATAAATTAATAAAATCATCATAATCGGGGCTAATTATCATTTAATTTCTCTTTGCACTGCATTTGTATTGTTTAATATTTAAGTGGAGCTTCCTGATGTCATACTGCTTAAGGTCATACTTAAGGTCATACTAGCAGTCTTTAAAATAAAAACCTTATGAAAACAATTATTTTAAAATAATTTCGCTTGGAGTTTATAAGAGGCTTGTTTTTCAGAACTGTGGCTGATGATTCATAAACTTCCCTTGGAATTTCAGTTCAGTTGGGTAGATGTTGCTTTTAAGTACATGACTTGAGTGTCCTTATTTGAAAAATATGACCCTGTTTTTGTTTTTGGATTTAATGAGGGTATCAGCTGTGTTAGAGCTGTTCTGATTGTTGCCATCTGAATCGTCTTTGTGGGAATCACTCAAAGTGCCGCTTGTGGGCATTTAGGGAAAATGGAAGTGGTAAGAATTTTTTAGAAATAGTCCCTGATGCTCCTGTGAGGATCACAAGGTTGGTTGGAGGAGCTGGCAGGATGATGGTGGTGGAAAAAAAGAAGAAATGTGTAAGTACCTAGAGCAAGTAAGGAAACACCAGTTGTAAAAGAAGGAAGAAGCATAGTTTGTTGGCAAAACACTTGCTTTGGATATACAGGCATATTTCAAAAAGGGAAATCTGACAAGCTTGCCTCACTAGCTACACTGGGCATGTTATAAAGATATATCTGTAAGTTTGATGTCCAAAATGAAAATCATAAGAATGGTGGGAGCTTGCAAGGTGTTTAATTATAGAAGCCTTGCCAGATGTGATTGTTTCATTTCACAGGTGCATATTGTTAGTTTTGGATAAAAAACATTCTGAAACATGTTGAACTGCTCTTCCTTTTAATGATATAGGAACTTATTATTTCCATATTATTTCTGTCTCTGGTACCAAATTTTCTGTTAATGAAGCAATGGCTGGGCACACATCTACTTTTTTTGAGGTATACCTGTATTATAAAGGATGCCAGGTACAGTTTCTAGTATTTCCAAGGAGGGTAAGAAAGAGCCTTGCTTGAAACCCTGGAGAACCACTGCTTGTCACTGTAGATAATACTGCCTAGATCATAGATAGGCAAGCTTTGGGATCTAGTGGCAATCACTAGTGCAATCTGGTGAAAATGGAAATGACTGCAAAACTTTTGTACAGTACTTCTAGTTTTTTAATGTGGGAAACAATGTGTGAGGGGCAAGTATATTAAAAGAGTATTGATATTCCTGTAGGCTTCTAGAAGTAACAGTTGTATCTCCACTCCAGTGTTTGTTTGTTTTTAGGGGGAGAGGGTTGGACAGGGCCAGATCCCCTCAGAAAGTGGTTGTGTGTGTATGTTGTCCCCATGGACTGCATGTGACCCATCATTGAGCTAGATGAATCAATGGGCTTGGTTGATTAGTTCCGCTGAGCAACGTGGTTGTAGACAACATGGAGTGTATCTATCCTGGCAGGGGGAAGAGTAAGAGTATTGGCTACAGTCAGAGTTTTGCCCCCCAAAATAAAAGTTTGCTTCAGAATTTCAGTAATTTAAAAACTTCTGTTGATCATTTAGACATCCCAAGAAAAGGAGCAGGCAAAATTACCAAAGAAATGTGATCACAGCCAATATAAGAGTTCTGAGTGTGAACAGTTTTCAGTGTCTCTGCAGTGCTAGAAATTTGGAGAGTGAAAGGATATTTCATTGTGAGGCAATGAAATTAATATTTGGAATTCATATTTTTTCAAATTCCTATTCGGAGAAGCTGTGTTCTGGTCCCCCTACACCATATCCCTGCTTGTAGGAAACATGGGTTGAATTTAGGCACTGGATTTTCCTAAGCTTGGAATAACTGCAGGAAAAAAAAATCTAGAACTTTGAACATGGTGTTGAACAAAGTGGTGAGATAAAGAAAAAACAAAGGCCCCAGAATTGTGAAGGATTAGTTTGCTAGGAGCCTTCACAACAAAGATTCCTTGATGCCTCTCAGCTGCTCACTTGAAATATATTGTGGGTCTGCCTTTATTGATGGATGAACAGCAGGTGACTTCCATGAAGAGTTAAATGCCAGAAATTTGCTGCCAAGCAATACTAATCAGTACCTTGTACATAGCACATGCTGTTGGATAGGGATGAAAGTTTTTCCATAAAGGAATTCCTTTTCATTTGGTCTTTAGTAATTATCAAAGCATTGTGCCAAAAATATATGCAGCCCACAAATCATAAAATAGATGAAGGATGTCAAAATATTAGGCAGCTGCATGACTGCTGCCCAAAGGTCCATAGCTCTTTGATCAGGAGTATATAAAAATGCCACAGAGATTGGGGAAATGGCTTGGAAGAGGAGATGTCCCAGAGGAGAAGCAGGATTATCTGGTCTGCATAATGGCTAATAAACAAAACCAATAAGCAGTCACAGGAGGCAGCTTGGGGGCTCTCCACTGCTTTACAGCATATCACATGCACAGCTATTGGCTTGCTGGACAGATAGTGAGGGCTGTAATGTCTATGACTGGTTTTGCATGCCTGGAATGTCAATGGTTTGTTGTTTTTGTTGCTATTTTTTGTTTTGTTTTTTCCTGTAGGAACATGTGAGATTCTTTTAAGAGGAAAATGTATGGTGCTTTTAAAATAATTGCTTGTCAGTTTGGGAGATTTACTCACCTTGCAGTCAAACTAGAGATGGACCACTTCCACAAAGCTTTCCTTGTCTTGAGGAAGCTCTCTACAAGTTCTCTTACCAGAAACAGAGTTTTTAAAAAAAATAAATTTTAAAAAGCAAATGGTGGGAGATAGAGGACTGGAAATATATCCATGCTCATTCTTTCCAGCCCCTTTGGTTCCACTACTTTCAGTATTTTCCCTTCTCTTGATTGTGCAGTGTTTCAGTTGCCTAGAGCATTCTAAATATGTTCAGCAGAATGTGGTTACACACTTCAACCTTTCCTTGGCAACACGTTGAGCTTAGAGATGGAGAGGTTAGTGGCAGAACATGCATCCCCATCTCTTCTCTGTGCTTTGGAATTCAAATGCCTGGATAAGTTATTATTACTATCTTCATTTTCTGCTTTTTTGCCTTCAGACATGTGTTCAGGGTTTCTGTTGTGTCCTTAGCATTGGTAGACAGGAAACAGAGGTAACCTGGTCTATTATTTACATATTAGTGGGGATTTGCTCATCCTCCAGATCACATCTAATGGTTGCAGATGTCAAATAACAGAAGAAACAAGCACCTCTAAAGCCCAGTGTCCATGTAATAGTCTCCTAGAACCATTCTCTTGTTTCATCCCTCCAGGGAATAATGCATTCAGTGTAATACTATTCGTCTAACTCTTTTTTTTCTGTCAGATCAATAAGAATAATACCATGGTTGATGGTACTAAAAGCCATTGAGAAGTCTAGGAACACCAGCAAACTAGCACTCTGTTTTAGCATGTGGTAACCATTAGCACTCTGCATTGGTATTTGATGAGCCAAATACATTTTAATCTCATCATAAGGCCAAAAGTCAAAATGGAATGGATGAAAACATTCAGTGTAATAAATATACAGTATATGTGAGGATTTGCCACTCTTCTCTTGTGAATCTATGTAGTCTTAAATTTATTTTTGGAAGGAAATCATTACAGTTTGGGGGAAACATGTAGGAGGAATTTAATGAATGTAATTATAACTCTTAAAAGTACAATTATATATTTGTAATAAGGTAATTAAGAGTTGATATCAAAGAGTTACTGTAGTTGTTAATGGATGGGGGAACATGCAATGCTTAATTATGGTTAAGCAGTTGGGATCAAGTTATAGGATTGTATGGTCCCCTCAGAGTACAAATCCTCCTATTTTTCTCCCACAGCCCAGGCAGAAATGTGGTTGTGTTGTGTTAGCATTTCCATTCATATTAGCACTTCTAGCCAGGGTTTTCAGCTTCCTTGCAAACCTGGGTAATGCAGGTTCTGCAATAATTTAACTGTGGTTAAAATCTGTAAATGAATAGGTAATATTGAGTTCCAGAAAGAAAGTGCTGCAGAGAGAGAATAAATCATTCCATAGTTCATTTGCAGCTGGTTAGAATGGTTAAGCATCCAGGAGTGTTTGAGTTCAGATGCTCATATAACTACCCTAATGCAGATTTTAATGCAGATGTCACTGGCATCTTTTCAAGGTGTCCTATTTGCTTCTGTCATATTTCTTGCTCCCCTCTGCCTACACTCCTTCACCCTGTGCCATGCCTTGTAAAGCACCTGCCATCTTAAGAAAGAGCAAAAGCAGAATATGTTTCTATCTGTGACTCTGGAGTGTTTTCTTTTTCTCTCCCCACCCATCCCCCTGAAATATTCATTATAGCTTATCAAAAAGGCAGTGGGTCAAATTAGTTTCATTTTCTTTTTAAGGTGCCATGCTGGTAGAAGAATAAGCCGTCCCAAACAATGCATGCTTTGTGGAGAATTTTTCTCATTTTGTGCTTTGGCTTACTAAATTTACCAGCAAGGGGATTATCTTGATATTACCATATTTATTGATTTCTGCAGTGCTTATTTTTCATTCTAGTTCCTCACAAACTTAGAGGCTGTGTAAGCCTGTAGGGATTTCTCCTCATGATAGCCATGTTCAGGCTGAAATGTTTGAGCAAAAATTGGTACCATAGTTGCTAAAAATATTAGCATCAGTGCAGTTTCAATTTTTATTAACTATAATTTAGGATCCAGTAAATGGACACAGCAGGCCTGGGAACGGTGCAGGAATCTGCATATTGCTTATTTTGGATATTTGATTTTCTTGTTTAGAATACTTGGTTACAGGTTTTGTGGGTTTGGGTTCATTTTAGGCTTTTGTTCATCCCCATAGTTGACATTAGTTGGGTTGCAAAGTTCAGAAGACCTATTCAAAAGAGTGTTAGTCTGGTGAGTTATCAGATGCTTGAACACTTGCCCCCAGAATGAAATTTGTGACTAGTCTGTTATTAATTAATCAGGATGCAGTGCTGATTTCTTTAGGATAGTTTGTGCAACCTGCCTCTTTTAAGGAGTCTGGAGCTTCTGTTTTTCTTCAAGAGAACCATGCTGTCTCCTGGACCAAGTCAGTTGTTTTCTCCTTGCCAGGTAGAATTAGCTGCAGGAGGGAAAATTTGTGCAAACATGTCTCTTTCAAACACTACTAAATCCCTTATGCTGATTTTTGGATCCTACAAGTTGCAAGTCATTCAACCATCTATGAATAAACAGCACTCTAGACAACTCCATGGATTGACCTGTACAAATTATATGATCCAAAACTTTTGTCCTTTCAAAATGTCTACCAAAATGTCACATGCACTACCAAGGCTTCCACTATAATATCACTGAGGCTAGATTTTAAATAGCCAGGCATCACTCAGCGAAGCTCTACTTAGTCCCTTGCAATGATGGTGGTGACAAAAACAACTTATTTGGTGCCATCAGTATATCAAAGGAGGTTGCACAATCAGCTCTTGTTCATATTGATTTGCACTCAAAATGGCTTGCAGTTTGCTTCATTGCCCTCAACTCACATGTATACCAAGGAGTCAGGCAGGTTGTGCTAAGCAGAAAAGGTTGTTCAGGGACAAGCATGTCAACTGCACAAGTTCTTGCTTCCAGAAATGACCAGGGCTTCTAAGGGACTGTCAATCATATTAGCTGGAAAATTTCCTAGAGACCTTTGGACTCTGTCAGTGCATCCGTGCATCTATTCTAATCCATCACTTCCAAAGGGAACCATCTAAATAGGTCTCTCTCCAAGAGAGAGGCAGTCACTGCTAGGAAATGATCTGACCATGACAAGATGCAGTTCATTCAATCTTTTACCTTTGGGTTTTGTTTTGAGAATTTTGTGGTTCTGGCAACACACAAGCTAAGAAAATGGAATGCTAAAGACTAAACTAATCTCCTGAACTACAGTTGCTCTTATAAAAGCTGCAGCTGTAGGTCTAGACAGCTGCCATAGTTAAGACCAAATGTCTAAGCTGAGTAGAAGCTTTAATTCTTGCTTTGTAACAGCAGTTGCATCCAAATCCATGGCAATTTTCAAGCTGCTTTTGAAATGTTCATTTCAACATTGTATTGTGGGAATCTACAAATCATCATTGTGTATGGAATTAGTTGCAGAGTGTTCAGGGGAATATTTTAAAAGTGTTGATAAAATGAATCCTAGGGAGCTTTTTGGAAGAGTTGATTATAAATAGCAAACTATTTTATTTATTTATTTAAACATCTTTCTCCTCTCAATGTGACTTACAACCATTTAAAGTATTGTACAATTTAAAAATAATAATATAAAGGTTAAAAGACAAATCACAACTCTGTGAAAATACAACCAAAGCCTTGCCAGCTGCTGGAAAGACAACAGGGAAGGGTACAGTGGGACAGGAATGGCAGGACTGGA
The DNA here is from genome assembly GCA_034509955.1 of Urosaurus nigricauda. Taxonomy (NCBI): domain Eukaryota; kingdom Metazoa; phylum Chordata; class Lepidosauria; order Squamata; family Phrynosomatidae; genus Urosaurus; species Urosaurus nigricauda. The sequence goes on from JAOEGL010000006.1 coordinate 110,371,931, forward strand.
GAACTGAATTTGTAACTAGTTGTTCATTACATGTGTGTCACAAGTGTTCCTTAAGTAGAGAGATCTTATAGCACTTTTGAGACTGACTGAAAAAAGAAGTTGGCAGTATGAGTTTTCGTAGATTTAAGTCTACGAAAGCTCATGCTGCCAACCTCTTTCTTTCAGTTGTCTCAAAGGTTCTATAAGATCTCTCTACATACTAATTCTACAGACTAACATGGCTATGCCTTTGATGTGTTCCTTAAAATACATTGTCCCATTTTGCTTATACTGTATAGGATTTCACCCAAAGTCTGATTTTACTCTAACTTGATGAGACTACAGGTATATTTACATGCTATTTCTAGCTGCTGTTGGGTTGATGCGTTTTTTAAAAATTGTTCCATTTATAAGCCAGTTTGAGTATTGCTGTGAAACAATGGGATAGAAATCTTTTATGTATGTGGTGTCAGATGTAGCTGTTTTGAAATTCAGGATGAAGTGGAGGCAAAGGCAGATGGGGGGAACCAGTGAAAGTTCTTGATAAACACAATAAAAACAAGAGCAAGTCTCCTAGTTGCTCAAACCAGCAAGTATCTCAACAATGAAGTCTGCAGAAGTATTAACTGATGGTCTAATTGTGCAAGAGTTACTTTCTCTTGTTTGGTGAGACCTGGTTAGTGGTGTATAGATGTACTTTTCCTGTTATCACTTAAGATCAAAGCCTTCTGAAGCTTGAATATGGTCCTATGACTACAAGAACTTCCAGTGTGAGAAGAAGACTTCTGGATCTCACCATAATTCTGGTGGTCTTTCTCCCACTGTAGCCAACCAGATGTTGTGAAATTTCACAAGCTGTGAATGAAGGCAAAAGTCTAGAAGGGTAATTATTTAAATACTGTATATGGTCAGTCTTGCATTTCTGTGAAGATGATGGGAAATATGTGCTTCTTATGCAGCATTCAGTTCCTATACTTTGTTATGTCAGATAAATGACAACTCTTCCTTGGACTGTGCCTTAAATGTTTCCTATTTTAACAAATATTACATTCCTGACTGTCTTTTATCTTGGGTGATACCTTGCAAATTCAATAAATAATTGGCAGAATTACATCTGGCATGGTTCTAGGACTGCATATCTGACTCCTAATGGTCCATATTTTAAAAACTTTCAAGGGCTAAATGGCTTTTTTTGGGGGGGGGGGGGTGACATTACAACCTTGATTTGGATCTAAGAAAAAATGGTTTGCAACTGAAAATGAAGTATTTTTTATATTTAGCGTATGTTGCTGTCTGGTCCAAAAATGGATGAACCAACTCACCCCAATTTTGTTCTATAGTTTAATTGCTCTTCTTTTCCTGAAGCTTTGATAAAAATCCTCCTTTGTTTCCTATAGTTCAGAAGTTCTGTAGAAAATAAACTACCTGATAACAGGATGTTCATTTAACAGTAAAGTGGCACCTCTGGATTCACCCCCTCCCATGAATCTGAAATTTTGCAAATATTAAAGTCCCATTGTCCCCAATAGTGGGCCACCATTGGGGACAATGGGACCCCTCCCTCCTTCTTTCCCTCCCCTCCCCTCCCCTCCCCTCCCCTTCCCTCCTTCTCCCCCCTGGTTCCAGGGCTATTGGGGCCTGTAATCCATACCAGCCACATGGAGACTCGCTTTCCCAGCAGTGTTTGGGGTCTAGCATGTGCATGTCCCACGCCCTCCACCGCAGCCAATAGATGTATCGTATGCCCATTGGTTGCAGTGGAGGGTGGGGCATGCTTACATTGGGTCCGGAGCGCTGCTGGGAAAGCAAGTCCTACTGCAGCTGGCATGGATTACAGACTCTGGTGGCCCCGGCACGGGGGGTGGGGAGAAGGAAGGAGGGAGGACTTGCCCTCCACGAATGATCAAAACCGTGAATGGCAAGTCTGTGGATACGGAGGGATGAGCGTACTTCTGTAGAGCACAAATATGTATTCTAGCTATAGTTAGCAGATATTCCAGGTAATCTGTACTGAGTGATTTTTATTAAGAACTCAGAGGTTTCTTTTTTTATTCAAATACAACTGAATGGAAGAATTTAATCATAATGATTTGACATATGTAAAAACATCCCTATCTGTGGAACTGCTTTCAGAGCTGTTTGTGGGCCTTCCTTTGCCAACCTTCTCACTCAAAGTGGTCTGTTATTTTAAACAGAGATGCTTTCATTCTCCTCCTCTTCCTCTTCACTCTCCCTGTGCCTGGTACTCTCTATTGGAATTCTTACATTGTTGCTGCCTTCCTGACAATTGCTTCCAAATCGCTCCTCAGAGCCAGTTGACTACAGCCTTTCTTTATCGTTTGCTTTGCAGAATATTGATGGTGGTTAGCCACAGTATTATCTACACAGCTCTTTGACAGAATAGAATTAATTTGAAGTGATATAAGGCATGAAAGGAAATATAACTTGCCTTTGTTATTGCAGTAACCCGAGACACTGCACAAAGGTGTGTATTATTTTGTAGACATGCTGGTATCTTGAATGAAAAGCAATTCACAACAATTACAGTAATTGCAAGACTACAACTGAACAATTGTCAAGAGTGGAAAATGTTTCCCTTGGAACAGCATCCAAATACTGTTAGTAATACATTGTAAGTACATGCAAAACCACACACTTCCAAACCACCCAAAACAAAACAGTTCTCTCCAAAAGAAAACACTGTTTAAACCTATTTGTCCCCACCCCTTTCTCCATCCCCAAACTATTGTTATGGGAATATGTGTTTATCTCTCACTCATTTGATGATCCCTGATTGTCCTTGTTCTTCTACCCAAGTTGTATGGCCAAGGAGACATAAGCTGAAACAGTTGCAAGATTACATACGCATGTGTATATGAGGGTGTACAAACAGCTTCTAACCAGTACAGAACAGTCCTATGCTACAACGTTTGAGAAAGTAAGAGAAAGAGAGGGAAAAAGGGGGCCTGATTGTGTTGATTTGAAAGAAGGCAATGGATAGATTTGTGATGCTCGGACCAAAAAAGACATGTTGGAAAGTTTATGAATGGAACTGAAATCTTTCAGTATGTGTATGCATATGTGAGTGGAGGGAATAAAGATCAGGGTGTTGGTGTTAGGATAATCTCCTTTCTAACCCTTTTCCTGCCACATTGACTTCCCAGTTTTAAACTGTCCTTGCTCAGCTGCTATTTGATATGCGGGAGAGAATAGACAGGCGTCACACATATCCTTTCCTTATTCTGCAAATAGTAGGGAATGTTTTTCTCTTTTTTAATTGAGAAAGGTATGTGTAGGGGAGTGTTACCCTCTGGTTATGGCTCTGATCAGAATCTTAGCCTACTCCAGTGATAGAATTTACTCTTCCAATACAAATACATTGGATCCAAATTCAGATTTTCTTACGTAGGACTGAATTTGGCCCTTGGAATAATGAGGCTTTACTTGTTGTTTCAAATCCCTAGCATTTTCTGTCTATGTCCTGGATCCCAGTCTCAACTAGAAAGTGGGGAAAATAATTTTGGGGGGACAACATGCTAACTGGAGGAGTTTGGAAATTGTCATGCAAAAAAGTTACTTTTCCAAGTTCTAATGAGCACGTATTTTCTTCTATTTGTCTCGGTTGTCTTCGTTCCAGTTAACATCTTAGGGACACAGCTTCAGAAGTAGTAGCAAGATGGTTCCTTTCCCCTTTTAGTGTTTTTGTTGTTTCCAACTTATGGAGACCTTAAGATGAATCTATTATGAGGTTTTCTTGGCAAGATTTCTTCAGAGGAGGTGAAGATCTGCAGCATTTGCTCTGTTGGTGATTAAGAGTCCAATTCCTTCCCTCACTTATAGCAAGTCCTCTATTTATAGCGCACGTGCTTTTACATACACTCAAAAATTCCATCAATGTAGCTCAAAAAGCTATATGAAAAATTGCCTTTCCCTCTGTTTGGAATCACATAGCAACAACTATGTCTAAGAGGCTGCATCACAGAGATAGTGAATGTGTCTTTGTTCTTTGCAACTCTCCATTAGTGTGGATTATAGCTGAATAAATAAAGTGCATCACACAATCATTTTCATATTTGGACTTGAAAGCCTGATATGAAACAGATCCACACTTTATTGTGTGCCTTGATTCTGACATGGCGACACTAAGGTGACCCTATCACGGGGCTTTCTGGAGCTGAGAGTGTGTAACTCACCTAGGGTCACCCACTGGGTTTCCATGGCTAAGTGGGACTCAAACCCTGGTGGTTCAACGCTCAAACCACTACACCACGCTGGCTCTCAGATTCAGACTGTAGCAGTTAAAAATTCTGAATTGTTTTGAAAAGAGATGGGGCATGTACAGCAGCTACAGGACCATTGCATTTATTTCACCCGCATGCAAAGTCATGCTCAAGATTCTACAGCAAGGACTTCTGCCATATGTGGTGTGAGAAATTCCAGAGGTGCAGGCTGGATTTAGGAAGGGAAGAGGGGCTAGGGGTCAAATTGAAAACATACAATGAATCACCAGAGTGAACCAAAGAATTCCGGAAGAAAATCAGCACAAATTCAGGATAGATGACGAGGAAACTGAAATAGCCAAAAGCCTTGCCATATCTTGGATCATTAATAGACTAGAATGGAAACTGAAGAAGACTAGCACTAGGAAGGGCAGCTATGAAAACTAGACAAGATCCTAAAGTACAAAGATACACAACTGAACACTACAGTGGGGATTGTTCATGCCATCATATTTCCCATCACTGTGTATGGGTGCGAGGGCTGTGTGGTGAAGAAAGCTGATGGAAAGAAAATCAACTCATTTGATATGTGCTGCTGTAGAAAAGTTCTGTGGATACTGTGGACAGCTAAAAAGACAAATAATGGGTACAAAAGCAAATTGGATGTGAACTTTCCTTAGAAGCCAAGATGACTAAACTGAGGTTGTCATATTTTGGGCACATCATGAGAAGACATGATTCACTATGAAAGATGATAATGCTTGGAAAGATAGAGTGAAATAGAAAGAGAGGAGGGCCCCACACCAGATGGATAGAGTCATTCGAAGAGGACACAGTCCTAAGTCTGCAGGAATTGAGCAGGGTTGTTGAGGATAGGGTATACTGGAGATTCCTCATTCCCAGGTTGCCACAGGTCAAAGTCAGCTTGACGTCAGTTAACAAGAAATGTACATTTCTAATTTGTTAAGTCCAATGGGAATTGTATCAGTTATGCCTGTCTCACTGTTTATTAGAATTAAGCACTGTCTGGTTGCTATGTACTTGGGACCTGAACTTTTTAAAAGAATTTTGGTGACTGAATAAGTTATATTCTCCAGAAGATTATTCTGTTAATAGTCCATCTCATGTCTATTTTGTAATAGCTATAAATAGATTAGCTGGTAGAAGCTGAAGGAATATCCAACAGTTTGTATAGCATGATACACATTTTGGAAACAAGGACTGTGTTGTGTCTAAGCTGGTGTATGCCTTTACCCACTGCTTCTGTAATCTGTTCAGCCTTGGCAAGATGTTGGCGGATAGATGTGATACGTTGCTGAAAGCATTTTGCTTGCAGGGAGGGGAGCATTAGACTTCCTACAGTTGCACAAAGCACAAGAGGCGTATGATAACCATATGACTGCCCTTTTCTTCTTGGGTGTGGTTAAACTTTGAAAATTGAGATATTGTCCTTGTTTGACACCACTGGTGCCATGTTATTGAAACAGAGACTTATAATGTTGTCTTGATGAGCAAGTAGTGATACAGGGAATAAAAGCTTGGACTGGAAAGAGAATCTTAGCTGTACTATTTTAGGCTACTAATGAGAAAGGCAAACAGTCTTTCATTAACAACCACATGCACTAATCCACTTCCCAACCCTCCCTGGCCTCCAGTTGCTGTGTCTTTGAAAATTGTGCTCTTGATCAAAATCAACAAACAAAAAAACCAAACAGCTTCATTTATATACCGCTTCATACCCTTAAGGAGTGTCTAAGCGGTTTACAATTGTAAGCTATTTGTCCCCCAACAATCTGGGTACTCATTTTAGTGACCTCGGAAGGATGCAAGCCTGAGTTGAGCTTCAGCCTTTTGCTGGTCTTGAACACGCAACCTTATGGTTTTGAGTGAGTGGCTGCACTACAAGCATTTAACCACTGTGCCATCATGACACACCACCTTATTTTGGGATATTGTCTGGAATGATGTGAATGACTATTGTAAATGTATTTGTATTAGGAATTTCCTCTGAACTCTACATGAAAGCCTATGCTTTTTCATCACATTTTGGGAGTTCACTTGCTTCTTTGTGACTCTTGCTGAATTAGGAATGGAGACATTTGGGAACAGCCTGAATAAAGTCTCTAAAGCAGTGCTTCTCAGGTTGTCCAATGTAGTGGACAGGCAGTATTTCTTTTTCTGATGTGTCAAGGATCAGTAGGATGTTTTTGACCATTGGCTACAATTTTTTTTCTTATTTGGAAACTCGCCATAGTCCAGCAGCCGATGACTCACAGACTGGCACCAGTCCATGAACCACCTCTGGTCAAACATGGGGAACTTTGTTGGCGCTCAGACAGCAGTGCACTGCTCTTGAAATTTTCCTGTAGAGATGCTATAGACAGCATCATTATAGCTGTATTGGGAGAGAGAGATGGCTTAAGTTTTTTGTAGTTGTTAAAATTGATATGCTATAAAGAAAGTACAGTTAAAGCAATAGAAGCAGCACAGCATCCTCTTAAAAGCCCTGTGTTAAAAAAAACTTTCAGTTCTAAAAGCCTGTCAGAATAAAAAAGGCCTTGCCTGCTAATAGAAGGACTGCAAGAAGGGAGCCATTCTAGTCTCTCTAAGAAGAGAGTTACAGATCCTAGAGGCAGCCACTGAGCAGGCTCTGTCAGATATCCATTGGTCTTTCAAGTGAATAAGGTAGTAATGTGAGGAGATGTGCCCAGATAGGGTCATACGGGGAGATAAAGTCGATGAGATATTTAAGCTATACATGGCTTTATAGATCATAACCAGCATTTTGAATTGTGTCCAGAAAGAAACCAACTGCCAGTGGAGCTGTTGTAACAAGGGAGTTTTGTGGTCCCATAACCCTAGTTAACAGACCAGTTAACCATTATTTTTAACAACTTATTTCATATTCCAACCAGTTTGGCAAATGGCAGCTACAGAATTAACTCCACAATATATGTGTGCCTCCTCAAGTTTAACATTGTACCTACTTACGTTTGAAATGATTGAAACTTTCAAGAACTACTCCACACCTATTTGTGGAGTTGGGCCAAACTATGATAGATCTTGGACTTTTATGCTGCTAACCTTTTAGAATCCATGCAGATTCAGTCTGTATTCTGTTCACTTTATATATGCTTTTTCATTCTATCCAGCTTTTAAATCCTTGATTTAACCTTGTACTTAAACTTTTTTTCATTTTAAATATCATGATGAGTTTGTTCTGTTTTGTATGGTGCTTTAAAATATTTGTGCATGCAGTACAGATACAGGGAAAGAGAGAGTAAGAGATCTGCTTTTGTAATATTGCTAGTTCTTAAATCTGTAAAGCGGTCTTTGATTTATTTTTTTTTAATTGCTAGATAAAGGATGTGTGAGTTACAACAGTAAGCATGCTTGACATTAGAAATCCGATTGACTGGGACAGATTAAAATGAACACTGAGATTTTTTGATTTAAGTGATGTGCTGTCTTCCCAGAAATGAACATTTAAAAACCAAAATGTCCTTAGAGAAGATTCTTTGTTCTTAAATACAGCCAGAGTCCTGGGGGATCAAGTGTTAAGGCGAAATAGAATTATGGCTTTTCATAGTCTCTCAATATTTGATTGTTCAGAAAGGCCATCAAACAGGCAACTTGGCTCTTATGAAGAAATGTTGATGGCGTACATTATTAAAAGAAGTCATGAAGAGGGATAATTGATGGGTTCAAATTACAGCAGTATAAAGCACCAGTATTAACTGAAAAATGATCCGAATTCAGGAGGCAACTTATTTCCCAGTCTTTTCAATATCTTGAACATTTCATTGTTAGTGAGAGATTTATTGGGGACCAAATAAGATAACCAAACAAATATAATAGAACTAGTGTTTGAGAAAATTATATTGAACGAAAAGTTTTAAAAAGTATTAAAAATAATTTTACAGAGCTTGGAAGTTTTTTTTTTAAAACTACAGCCCCCAGCTGGGATGGCCAGAACAAGTTTCTGGGAGTTGTTTGTAGAAAAGGTAACTGCTTCAAGTTCTTGAGTTACTGTGACTTATGTATGAGGGGAAAGTCAAGTGGTTTGAAGGCCATTTGGTTTTCTGTTTAGAGGGAAATTTGTGCATTTAGGGTAGTGGTGGTGGTGGGGGGTTTGCAGCCACATTACGGTATTGGGGGCATTTGACTTTTTTTAAAAAAAAAACTAATGTTAAATTATATGTACCACATTCTCGGCTACAGAAGTGGCACTCAGAGTGACACCTGAAAAACCAAACGTATTGACATGACAGTAAACATTCAGAAAGCTTCTCAAAGAGACACTTTCTCTCTGTGTTGCAGAATAGCTCAGTTTCTTTGTTAGTAAGTAATATTAGGATTATTTCAGTCTGAATTGTTGGAGGAACTACTGAGAAGCTTTATCATACCCAAGCAAAGGATTTTCTCCAGTAACAAGGGATTTGAGTTTCCTTGTAGTCCAACAGACTTCAGGTGCTGTTGTGTGGTTACAAGGGTACTGTGATATCGTTTCTTAAGACAAGTATTAGACAGTGCAAGTCTTCAGTATTTCTAGAATAAGACATCAACAGGTAACTGATTTCAGGCTTATGGAAAAGAGAGAAACAAGCAAAATTCATAGTAGTTACATAATACCTGGATTTTAGTTGGGTGATATTGCTTTTCAGGGTATCAAAGGGACATACTGTATCACAAATTGATGTCTCAGAATATTGTAAAGCTGTTGGCTTATTTTCAGGATCCCCTTGCTGAATGGAAATGAAGCATTATGATTGTTAGTGTTCATCTTTCAGCCCATATGCGGCATACATTTATTTTGCTACATGACCTCAGTGTTCTGCCACCTTGAAATTGTTGATTAATATAGGAAGAGACAGGACTGGAGTCTTATGTCCACATCTGAGGCATTCAAATCTAGCTGCTCCCTCATGCTTGTATTTGCTGCTAACCTTGCATCTTCCCCAACATGCTAACTGTGACAGGAATGTGGAAAGAGCAACATCCTCATCCAGTGTCACACTCTTCATATGGGTGGTAATATGAATTGGGCAGTGGTGAGATTGGCAAGAAAAAGGTATAACAGTTGAAAGCATCTTGTCCAGTGCTGTTCAGTAACAAGGAATATATAGTAATACCATGCATTAGTATATGCTAATGCATATAGTAATGATGGTCTCTGATTTGATTTAATCATTGCATATTATTTTGTGAAGGCTTGAGTACTAAAAAAAAATTCAAGGAGACCTACCTCGTCAAAATAATTTGTACTTTTCTGCACTTTATTATACACTAACTCCTTAGTGTCTGCTGGGGTTTATTTCCAGGACTCCCCTGTGGATACCAAAATCCATGGATGCTCAAGTGCCATTAAATACAATGGCAGAGTGAAATGGTGTCCCTTATATTAAATAGCAAAAACAAGGTTTGTTTTTTGGAATTTATTACCTTTTGGAATATTTTCAAAAAATATGGTTGAATCATTGGATAAAAAATCCATTGACATACAGGGCTGGCTGTACTAATATGTTGCCATCACTTTAATTTTGAGATATGTAATCTTATTGTGATCACAGTTGCTATCTTGTATATTATTATTATATAAATTATTATATAATTATATTATTACAGTCTGTATGTTTGAAAAGTTAATGGCCCTTTAAAGTTTTTCTCAAAGCATGAAGGTAAATGATACATAATGAGAAGCATTCAAAGATATAGCCGTGTTAGTTGGTGGAATTGGTATGTAAGAGAGATCTTGAAGCACCTTTGAGACTAACTGAAAGAAGTTGGCAGCATGACCTTTCGTAGACTTCAGCCCACTTCCTCAGATGCATTTAATTAGAAGCAGTAGAGGTTATCTACTGTAACTACTGTTATCTACTGCTAACCAAAAACAGGATTAAGAAAGCATATTGAATGTTCTCTTGCTCCATCTGCTTTTATCGTCCTTTTTTTTTTTTACTTTTGACAGATTTGCCCATTGTAAAATTTAAAGTATCAATATTGCATACATTGCAAAAAGTACTTTCTTCTAATGGTCTGTTAATATACTTTCCTGTTTCAAAGTGCCTTTGTCTGCACTTAGAGTAATCCAGTACCTGCTTACCTGGGAATAAACCCCACTGAACTCAGTGGAACTAACCTCTAAGGAGACATCTTTAGAGGAGTACAGAATGTATTGGGAACTCAGGGCTCTTTCAAGAATCCTCTTACTTTGGATCTGTTAAAAATGGTATAAGTTGTAAGGCATTTAGAATCATAGGAGGCGAATGAATATTTGACACTTGGAAAGTGAAGCAGTTCTTGCTGCTCTTTTTGTAAAGAATTTTTTAAAGCAAAGGATTTTTTTTTTTAAAAAACCCATAATAATTGTAACTTACAATTCTGAATGTTTCCCCTTGGAAACTGTAAAGGAGCAGCAGGACAGACATTGTGAGTTTATGTCATTCACAGCTTTGAACATCATGGAGTACTATTTCTTAGGCCACTGCTATACTCACTGAACTGTATCTTGTTGCTCATGATGAAACGCTTGAAGAGTTTCCTGCTAAGATTAAATTAAGAAGAGTATCTTGGCCACATGCTGGCAATGTTTATCTGTATTGCTGTATCTGGACTCATATTTGACTTTGCATAGTTAGAGCAGCCGCAGCTAAATTTGAATTCTTCTGAAAAGAAAAATATAAGGAGTTTTTAGGATAGAACCAGAATGCTGTGATTTCTAGGGTATACCATACTGTTGTTGTTGTTGTTGTTGTTGTTGTTGTTGTGGTTGTGTGTTTTAAAGTCATTTCTGACTTATGAAGACCCTAAGGCCTCCATAAGGCCTAACAGAGGGGTTTCTTGGTAAGATTTGTTCAGAGGGCTGAGAGAACGTGAGTTGCCCAAGGTCACCCTGTGAATTTTTTCTTTGACTAAGCGGGGATTCAAACCCAGTGTTTCCTAGTCCAAAGCTCAAACCACTACACCATGCTGACTACAGTATGTAGGGTCTAAATTCATCATTGTGTGATCCTAAATAAATGCTAAAGAAGAACCTAATAAGAACAGAAGATGTGAAACTTGGTCTACTGCCCTCTGGAAAAGGAATGGAATAGGGGACTCTAAATGCAAAGCAAAGGTCTTGCTTTGCATGATTCAAAGCACTACAACTGGGTTACAGAAAAGCAAGTGCTCTTCAGTATATTGGTGTAAATAGATAAAAAGGTGATTTAGTAGCAGAGAATGAGAGCAGACTGCTTCCTGAAAGAGTTTCTTTTACTTAAAAGTGACAGACTCCTAATCCAACCTCCCTTGCTTGTATTCAGTAGCATCTTTCATAACACAACACCCATGCAGCCATGAAGGTAAAGAACTGCAGTGCATATCTGGCTCTGATAGCAGACTTTTCAATGTACGAGGACCATAAGGGCTGTATGTAATTTAGTTAATCCCAGTTATTGATTTTCAGTTGTTTCTATGTAAGTTTGTGTCCCTGAAGTGATCTGTGCTTGATGTTGCGTAAGTAAAAGGGCTAGTCACACGCCAGAGCTGAGTTGCCATGCAAATGTACAAAGGGCCATTTACCATGGAGCTTTCACATGACTCTGTGGTTTAGATAAGCAGTACTATCCAGCAATTGATTTCAAAGGCAATGACATGACAATGGAGTACTAGTTTGCTTCCCTTTCTAAGATACTGAATGCACACATCTGACTACATTCCTAAAAAGCCCATGATCATCTTCAGGGTAGGCAAGAGTCTTTGGGTGGTCAGCTATAGGGCATGGACCCTATGGACAGGAGAACCCATCTGAAGCATGAATCTTGCAGGGTCACTTTTGATTAGTCAACAGCTTGTCAGGATCCATTTCCACAGGTCTGAGGATCCAAGCAGCAGGTTACAGATATTTATTTAAAAGGGTCTGGTGGCACAGTGGTTAAATGCCTGTACTGCAGCCACTCACTCAAAACCATAAGGTGGCGAGTTCAAGACCAGCATAAGGGCTGAAGCTCGACTCAGGCTTGCATCCTTCCGAGGTCGCTAAAATGAGTACCCAGATTGTTGGGGGGCAAATAGCTTATGGTTGTAAACCGCTTAGACACTCCTTAAGGGTATGAAGCGGTATATAAATGAAGCTGTTTGTTTGTTTTTGTTTTGTCTAGTTGTTATGGAAAAAAGGAATGCCACAATCCAAAAGTAATCAAAGTATTCTGTAGTACTTGGTGGCAGAAGCCATAGCTATTACAGTAGCAAGGTGCTTGTGAAAAGCAAACCTTTTTCATGAGAAATTTTAAATAATATATGTACATCTCTACCCTGGCTTCCTTCTTTGCTTGTCAGAAAGGTGTCCTTACCAGTTTGGTTTATGGCAGAGCTTGAAAACAACATATTAATTTTGTGGTGTCTCTGAGGGTGTGTGCTATTTTTGTGAAATAACATGTATATAATATTGTTGGGCTTTTTAGTGTGATCAGTAGTGTTTATTTCTTACTGTTGGGATCTGGGGTTGTTTATCTTTATCTTTTTTTGTTGTTGTTCTTAACAGGGAAAATGATGCATTGGTAATGGGTCAACGTTGAACAAGGAATGTGTCACTCTCATTTTTTTTAAAAAAAAAGAAGAGCAATAATTGATTGAATGGGTTATATTTTAAAAGTAATCTGGTTTGTGACTCTTTCATAAATAAACCAGTGGACAGGTTGCTTGTTGACCTAACCTCTGGCTTCCTGTAGGATGGTATTTGTGCATGTGTGTGTGTGTTTATTATTTACATTTATGTCCTGCATTTCCTCCAAGGAGCTGAAGGAAGAGTGCAGGGCTCTCTTCTACATTCTAGCCTTATAATTATTCTGTAGGGCAGTCCCATATTGATAGAGTTGAATATGATGGAGGGGAATTCTTATTTCGTGATGTGACTGAACCCTTTAATTGCCATGTCATGATGGCACTATGTGAACCATAGTATATGAAGTTTGTCTTAAAAGAAAGTCTGGGTACAACCAAGAATGATATTACACTATTTTGCTTTGGTACTCAAGCCTGGCAAAAATCAGTAAAGACTTTTCTGTCTTATGAGCAGTAATTTATTTGTTTAATCTAGAAAAAAAAAACTCTCTCCCTCTGTTGTCTCTAATTTTTCTATTGCATCAGCCCTGAGTTTCAGAAGAGAACAGCCATCAGATTTATGACTGTTGATAAAACTGTCAAGTTATCACAGAACAGATGTGCCAGTTTTAAAGTAAATTGTATAATGATAATGTTCATATTTGTACAATCACTTGCAAATCACAGGTTGGTGAATTCATTGTATATTTATTATCATGTTACTTTTGTAGTGTCTCCAAGGGAGTGTTGACCCCTGGTAATTTTAAAAGGTTAAATGGGTTTTGCTTGTTGACATGACCTCGCTGTGGAATAGATAGTGCTGGCTATAGTTAGAATGGCTAGCAGCATTAATGAAATCTGGGTTGATAAAAGGAATATTTGTATCCAGTTCTCTTGAGGACAGTTACTCTTTTTAGTGTCACAGTTCTCATTCTTTGGGTGTGTTCTTGTGTTTTGATGCACATTTCCCTTTTTGAGACTCTTTTTTTATATCCCTACTGGAGAAGCCCCTGGATCTGAAGTTGTTTACTGTAAAATCCTAGAAAAACAAAGCCCTAAAACGATTGACATCACTAAGGACTGATATGTTTTCTGCATGCATATGAACTAAGAAGAGACTTATCATTTCTTGTCATGTAATTCTTAAGTCTTTTTTAGAATTAAGCTGTCACATTGTGCTTATATAAAATCTAGGCCAGCTCTGTCATATGTTTTAAATTAGAAACTTGGATTTCTGTCTTCTAGCAAAACTGTACATGAGAAAGGAATGGCAGTGGAAGCTAAAGTGTAGTGGTGAACATACACGATGGTGTGCATCAAACATCAAGGCCAAAATGCTGAATCACATTCTGGGTGGAACTGTTGTAGGGCACATTCAATGCAAACCAGAATAGCATGTTTAAAGGTACCTAGCAGTTGACAGATTGGGTCCAAACCCTTACTTCCACCTCTGCTTTGGTTCATGAGATAGCATGCCAAATCTGATGACTTTGTAATGAAGAAAATGGATTTATGTAGCATAACTTTAAATGTGTCTCTGTGTGTAGTAGGTTGCCAGTGTATTCAGTCACGTCTAGTATGCGTGCCTGAAATATGTTTCTTTTTATGTAGCCGGACTGGCATATACTTCTGCCCTATCTCCATACACTTTGGAAGGGAGTGCCATTTTTCTTCTACTGGGCAAACTCCCAGTACAGTCTGTTAAAATGGAATACCATCCCAAATGTGCACTTTTTAACCATTAAAAAAAAGTCTTTGTGGACCATTTCATAATGTCGTTGTATTAAAACCCAAACTCATCAGTGAGTCTGATCTTTCCCAACCTGGTATTCTGCATCTTCTGAAGTCTAGGGTTATGGGAGTAATCCAGACACTGGTGGTGAGTGGCTTCTATGTACTGTAATTGAAATTTTGGTTTTTTTCTCCTGGCTATCAAAGGTGTTGAATCTGTTTGGGGGATAGAGTTCAGCAGCTCAGACAGTTTCTTACAGTTCCTAGATAGTTGTATTAAAAAAAGTTAATGCGCTTTGTATTTTTAAAAGGAAAAAAAGTAATTGGTTTATTAATCTGTATTTTTCATTATTACAAGCTTTGTTTTCCAATTAAAAAAATTGTAGTAAAACCTGAAACAATTCACTGCCCGAGTGACATGAGAGCCACCACTCTATGCAGCCGGTCTGGAGGGCATCACATTGAGGGAGACTATGAGAGTATTTTAAACTAGCCTATCACAGATGTTTGAGAGGAAAGCAGATACTCCCTGCTAAGAAAATAGCTGCAATCAGATGAGATCTTCTAGTATGGTATACAGATCTGGCATATATTACTAGCTAGTACAAAAGATAACAATAAATAATAATAATAAATAATAATAATAATAATAATAATAGACAACTTTTATTTATATTTCTCACTTCTCCCTTTGGATTGAAGCGGGATTAGAGCAGAAAAAAATCAGTATAATACATACAGTCATAATACAGTTACATAATCTAAAAATACATCAACAAGAAAGAATTGTTGCAGTGTTGCCAACAAGTTTACAAAGTTAGATTGTCCTATTCAGGAGTGAGGATGTTCTACAGTCAGCTATAAGAGATCAGATGGGCAGGCCCACTAGAAGAGATCCGTCTTAAGTGCCTTTTTAATGGCATCTAAGATGGTAATAAGATGGATCTCTTCCGGCAAATTGTTCCAAAGTCTAGGGACCATAGCAGAAAATGTTCTATAAAAGGTTGTTTTCAACCTGGTTTTGGGGTGCTCCAATATTTTTGTTCCTGATGTTCTGAGAGTGAAGGGCGGATTATATAGGGAGAAGTATTCCCTTAAGTAACTCAGGCCCAAGCCATATAGCGCTTTATAGGTAATGACCAACACTTTGTATTGCGCCCGGAAGCTAATCAGCAACCAATGTAGAGATTTTAATATAGATGTTATATGATCTGATCTAGATGTTCTAGTGATCAGTCTGGCTGCAGCATTTTGGTTCAATTGAAAACTTGGTAGAAAGGTCACCCCATGTAGAGCGCATTACAGAAATCTAAACGAGAGGTTACCAGAGTATGTACCACTGCTTCAAGGTCCTTCTAGGCCAGGTAGGGACGCAGTTGGCATATCAACCAAAGTTGATACCAAGTGCTCCTGGCTGTCGCCTCCACCTGAGATGTCAGTTGTAGAGATGAGTCCAGGAGCACTCCCAAACTGCGAACTTTGTCCTTTAGGGGAAGTGTGACCCCATCCAGGACTGGTTGACAAATCTCCTTCCCTGGACCAGAGGTACCTACTGCGAGTACCTCCGTTTGCTTTGGATTCAGCTTGAGTTTGTTTTCCCTCATCCAGCCCATTACCGACTCAAGACAGGCATTTAGAGGAGAGATGCCAAGAAATAGCTTCAGTATTATCTGTTAGAAGAAGCATAATTTGGATGATTTGAATTTTGGTTTCTCAATATGTACATATATACTGTACTTTCATAATACTAATGCACTTATGTTGCTTTCCTTTTTTTCACACTATCCTTGTTTTTCTTTTCTTATTTTATCATCATGTTCTAAAGTATGTGTCTTCCTGTGTTTTGTGTCATGAGACTTTCCTGTTGAGAGTCTCTTGCATAAGCATAGTAAAACTATATACTGTTTCCCCCCACATTAGACAGTTTTGCAAACATATCTCTAATGAGTGGGTGAATCATGTGAACTTCTCCCAGATGTATCTGACAACACATCCTCACTACATTTTTTGAAACGCTATCTTCAACATACTGTTTTTTGAAACCGAGGAAAGCTATTTTATGCTTCACACAGCCAGAACCATCATGTGAAATTGAAACACTTTACAGTTCATTCCTCAGCTTCTTTAATCAGAAGTAAGCTTCACTGAGATCATTTGGGTTTACTCTTTAGGTAAATATACATGGGAATCCACCTTGAATCCCATATGGAACTTGAATGTAGGTGAGTGATTAGTGGCTTCTACTTTAATGGTTTAATGTTTGAGTTGGACCTGAGTAAGCTGTCCTATCTGTACAACCGTATACAGTGGGCTCTCCACATTTGCAGGGGTTAGGGATAGAGGACTCCCATGAAAGTGGAAAAACTGCAAAGAAAAAAAAATGTTTTTTTAAATCTGAGAGAACACCTCTCTAGGAATCTCTAGGTCTTCCAGTGCAGTTCTGAGGCCAACATTTGCCTGAGGTTGACAATACAATTGCATCTACAAATGCCTAGAGAAGTCTTCTCTCTACGAATGTCTAGGTCTTCTCTCTAAGAATGTCTGGCAAATGTTGACCATAGAGTTGTGCTGGAGGAACTATAGAATCCTAGAAAGAACGTATAAATCAAATCCATGAATAATCAAATCCGCAAAAGTCAAAGCGGCAAATGTGGAGGGCTGACTGTATATTGATCTATATAGCTGTAAAAACAGTTTTCTACTTAATTCTTCAGTTTGGAATAACTTAGTGAACTCAAATGGATTAGAAGTATCCTCTTGCAAATATTTTGCGGTACGAGATTCCCCCTCCCTTTCCTTTGAAAGGAGGGCTTTAAACTGAGTTATGTGGGGGAGGGAGACAGCAGTCTGGAAGGCAAAAGGGATGGAGAGAATAGTCCAAGTGGCATAGAGGGAACAAGGCAACCAGTGCAAGGACCCAACAGTAGGAGGCAAAAAAATGTGCAAAAGCAGCAAGTAAAGAGGACACATGGTCTTAAATGCCTCTCCACTAATGCACAGAGTATGGGAAATAAGCAGGATGAACTTGAACTCCTAGCACAACAAGGGAAATATGATATAATAGGCATCACTGAAACCTGGTGGGATGAGTCTCATGATTGGAATGTAGAAATAGAGGGGTATAACCTTTTTAAGAGAAACAGGCCAAGCAGGAAAGGAGGAGGAATAGCATTATATGTCAGGGATATTTACACCAGTGAAGAGATGCAGGAAGTCAATACTGGAAGCCCGGTGGAGAGCATCTGGATAAAAATTAAAGGAGAGGGAAATAACAGGGATGTTACTGTGGGAGTCTACTACAGACCCCCGACTCAGGCAGAGGAATTGGATGATGCCTTTCTAGAACAGATAATCACATACTCAGAAAAGAGAGATGTAGTAGTGATGGGTGACTTCAACTATCCTGATATTTGCTGGAAGTCAAACTCAGCCAAATCCTCAAAGTCTAGCAAATTCCTCACTTGCCTGGAAGACAATTTCATTGTCCAAAAGGTGGAAGAGGCAACAAGGGGATCAGCCATTTTAGATCTGATCTTAACCAACAGGGAAGACCTAGTTGATGGGGTGCAAGTGGTTGGACCCTTAGGTGGAAGTGACCATGTTCTCCTGGAGTTTGTAATACAGTGGAAGGGAGAAGCTAGGCATAGTCAGACACGCACTCTATACTTTAGGAGAGCTAATTTCATTAAACTTAGAGAAATACTGGGAGTGATCCCATGGTCAGGAATACTAAAAGAAAAGGGAGTTCAAGACGGATGGGAGTTTCTCAAAAGGGAGATATTGAAGGCACAATTTCAAACAGTTCCAATGAGGAAGAAAAATGGAAGATGTCTCAAGAAGCCAGGATGGATAACTAAGGAACTTTCAAATGAGCTAAGTTTTAAACGGAACATGTATAAGAAATGGAAAAATGGAGAAATCACGAAAGAGGAATTTAAACAAATAGCCAGCACATGTAGGGGTAAAGTCAGAAAAGCTAAAGCGCAGAATGAACTCAGGCTTGCTAGAGAGGTTAAGAACAATAAAAAGGGCTTTTTTGGATATGTCCACAGCAAAAGGAAGAAGAAGGAAACAGTAGGGCCACTGCGTGCAGAAGATGGCAAAATACTAACAGGGGACAGAGAAAAGGCAGAATTACTCAACACCTTCTTTGCTTCAGTCTTCTCAGAAAAGGCAAAGGGTGCTCAACCTAAGGATAATGGAACAGGAGACAGAATAGAGGAAATTCAGCACAGAATAAGTAAAGAGGTAGTACAGGAATACCTGGTTAACCTAAATGAATATAAATCTCCAGGACCAGATGAACTACATCCTAGAGTATTAAAAGAACTGGCAAATGTAATATCAGAGCCATTGGCAATAATCTTTGAGAACTCCTGGAGAACAGGAGAAGTCCCAGCAGACTGGAGGAGGGCAAACGTTGTCCCCATCTTCAAAAAGGGAAAAAAAGAGGAACCCAACAATTATCGTCCAGTTAGTCTGACATCAATTCCAGGAAAGGTTCTAGAGCAGATCATTAAGCAGAGAGTCTGTGAACACTTAGAGGCCAATGCCATAATCACAAAAAGCCAACATGGGTTTCAGAGAAACAAGTCATGCCAAACGAACCTGATCTCTTTTTTTGATAAAATTACCAGCTTGGTAGATGAAGGGAATGCTGTGGATATAGTATACCTCGATTTCAGTAAGGCCTTTGACAAGGTTCCCCATGACATTCTTGCAAACAAGCTTGCAGAATGTGGGATAGACAAGTTAACAGTTACATGGATTTGTAATTGGTTGACTGGCCGAACTCAAAGGGTGCTCAACAATGGCTCCTTTTCATCCTGGAAAGAAGTGACCAGTGGGGTCCCACAGGGTTCTGTCCTGGGCCCAGTGCTATTCAACATCTTTATTAACGATTTGGATGACAGAATTGGGGGCATACTTATCAGATTTGCAGATGACACTAAACTGGGAGGAGTAGCTAATACCCCAGAGGACAGGATCAAAATTCAAAATGACCTGAATAGACTAGAAAGCTGGGCCAGTGCTAACAAAATGAAATTCAATGCAGAGAAATGTAAGGTTCTGCACTTAGGGCGGAAAAATGAAATGCACAGATATAGGATGGGGGACACCTGGCTGAATGAGACCACATGTGAAAGGGATCTAGGAGTCCAAGTAGACCATAAGCTGAACATGAGTCAACAGTGTGATGCGGCAGCTAAAAAAGCCAATGCAATTTTAGGCTGCATCAATAGAAGTATAGTTTCTAGATCAAGGGAAGTTATAGTGCCACTCTATTCTGCTTTGGTCAGGCCCCACCTGGAATACTGTGTCCAGTTCTGGGCACCACATTTCAAAAAAGATGTGGAGAAACTGGAGCATGTCCAAAGGAGGGCAACTAAGATGGTGAAGGGTCTGGAAACCTTGCCCTATGAAGAACGCCTTAGGGAGCTGGGGATGTTTAGCCTGGAGAAGAGAAGGTTAAGAGGTGATATGATAGCCCTGTTTAAATATTTGAAGGGATGTCATATTGAGGAGGGAGCAAGCTTGTTTTCTGCTGCTGCAGAGACTAGAACGCGGAACAATGGATGCAAACTGCAGGAAAAGAGATTCCACCTCAACATTAGGAGGAACTTCCTGACAGTAAGGGCTGTTCGACAGTGGAACACACTCCCTCGGAGTGTAGTGGAGTCTCCTTCCTTAGGGGTCTTTAAGCAGAGGCTGGATGGCCATCTGTCAGGGATGCTTTGACTTGGAGTTCCTGCATGGCAGGGGGTTGGACTGGATGGCCCTTGTGGTCTCTTCCAACTCTATGATTCTATGATTCTATGAACAATGGGAGAAGATCCACCTTAGTTTGAATTCTCAGGAACAGTTCTGAGAAAAACAGACCCTGCCGAATGCAGGCTGGTAATCAACAATCCTGCTATTCTCTGCCCTGCTGACATGAGGCTATTATTACCCGAATTAGACTCTGATCAAGAAGAACAATAAAATCCTAGCAGTGCTAGACTATTAGTGAACAATAATCCAATCTCAGTCCCTTTTATGCCAGGCATTCTAGTGCTGGAATGAAGAAACTACAAGATAGCTGTGGATAGCAGTTTCCAGATACTGTAGCAGACAGGAGGTGATGTTGTGAGCATGGCAAGTGAAAACTTCCTTATTCAATCAGGCTTTTAGGAATTAACTGTGAAGGGCTTCTAGTGGTGCACTGCTTTGTGCTTTTTTATATATTTTGTGGTTTAATGAATTTTAAATGGTTTTAACTTGTTTAACTGTTTTTAAATAACACATGTATCTTCACCCACCCATACAGATATATATATATATATATATATATTAGTAGTTTTTGTGTGTTTTAAATCTGTACTGGGTTTAATAATTTGTAAGGGTTCTTGAGTCTCAGTATTGGAGAAAAGACAGAATATGAATGAATAAAACAACTAATTCTTGAATTTCGCTCCACTTGCTAATATATTCTACCTTCTAGGAACTTGTTTCCCATAGCAGTGATCTGTTCCATGCTGTCATTGTCCTAGTCTCCAGTTTAAGTTGTTTTCAAAGAAATCAGAATAGGAGTTGGTGGAATCGGAGGTTGCTATGCCATTACATAAAGAGCTGGACTTGGCTTAGGACAGTGAGTGAGAACCTGTCAAACTGAATCCTCATGAGACTCCTACCCTTTGCTCAAGGGGCCAAATGCTTCCTAATGAATTCAGTCTGTATGTATGTATATTTGTTGCCGATAACTTCCATCTGCCTTAATCAGAGTGCATGATGGTTACAGATTATTGGAGTTGCACTCCAGCAACATGTGAAGTACCAAGGTTGGAAGCCACTGTGTTATGTATACTTCACCAGTCCAACAGTCCATAGAATTTGTACTTTTAAGAATTTGCAGTTTTCCTATAAAGAATAAGCATGTTGATGGCAAATGCTGAAAAGGCTTGACTTCACAACAGTTTGCTCTCTGAGGTCTAGATGTGGTGTTGCAACTAGAAGCTCCAATCTTGCCCCATTATGTCTTGTGGCCTCCATGTTATAACTAGGATAAGATGTACAGTAGAGCATGCAGAAGAGAATCTGCATGCTGGTATACCCATGCAACTTGCTGTTCTATCCAGAGGTATGTTCATCAAGACCCTTATGCAACACTGCTCTTGGTTAGTTTCAGTAAACCACAGTCTGAACTAACCACAATCTGATTCACTTTGCCCATGAAGACAAATAGTTAGACTAAACCAGAAAGGCAGCACTTCCATTCTATTCTTCACAGCCATGCTGGGTGAGGAGAATGGACAGTAGGCACACAAATCAAACAAAAAAACAGGCTTGTCCTTGTAATGCTAAACTGTGGTGCCAAACCCAGCCCATTACTTGGATAATGTTCTTATGAAAGGGCTGTTTCTTCGTTTCTCCCGCCCACCCTCTCACTCACTAAAGAAGGAAACAGATAAAAATGAAATGAAATGGGGAAAAAATCCACAGATGAGCCTGGGTTGCATAGATATATATTTCCCCACCTGTATTGGCATTTTAATATTGGTATTTGCTCAAGGAACTTAAAATATTCAAAGAAAAATATTCTGTGACCCAGCTATAAACAAGTTCCTACCATTAAGTCTGCTCTTGTAAATTGCAGTTCTTAGGATTTGGTTTCACTAGTTCTGTGGATCATGAATAATTCATGTAGATGTTAAAAATACATGCCGATTCTTGGATCTGCAGCACCTTTCCTCTGTTTCCAGGCTATATGGATTTATTTCCTGGAAGAATCATTCAGTTTGGACTGACAAATTGATAGGAGCTCTGCTAATATTGTAATCTTATTTAGACTGAAAGGCCCATTCACATGGTCTGATAGCACTAAGGTATCAACTGAATTATAAAACAAAAATATCAACATTTTAATGTACTTTATGCAGTAAATCATATAAACAAGAGAGCTAGATGTATCAGGATAAAACCCTTGGTTGAAATGATTAATCATTGGCTAAAATGAATTCCAGCAGTCAGTTTTTTCAACTGATTTATTTCAGCCATTTGAGCTAGAATTACTGTTACAAGAAGCATGCTCCTAAAAATGCCAGACTCTTATTTATTTTCCTGTTTTCTCAGTTGTGTCTAGGTTAGTTTAGTTTACTTTCAGATTTGATAATTTGCTTTTAGATTTTCATAAGATTCCCAACAGGCAACAATAAAACAACATTTTGAACAAAAACACATCACAAAATTTGAAAAAGAAACATGACCAGAGCAGCAACAATTAAAAACACCATTTTAATGTTGTTTTTAGCATTTATTGTATGTGTTCGCTATTTTTCTGTCAACATTGCAGGTTAAGTATGAGTGATTTTCATCACACTTAGCTGACAATATACCTTTATACCTGACAGACAAGAAATGCTGTCAACTCCTTACTTTAAAAAAATACTGGAAATGTAGCAGTGTGGTTCTTGGAACAGCAAAAAAAGAAGAAGAGAACACTGAAAATCATGAGGGAGAGTAACATGGATTTTTCAATTTTTTAAACAAAACATCTGTTGTAATGAAATTTTGTTGGGAGGTGGTAAAATGAGATATGGATGATGTCTGAAAGGGAAAACATTTTTGAATGGAACCAACTTTTGATTCTTGCTTTTTATTTTTATAAGTTCTTGTGAACAGCAATTACAAGATTTGTAATAAACATGTCTTGTTTTCATGATATAATATATGAGCCGCTTTGTCACAAAGGAACATCTTCATTGCCTTACATTATGGGCACAACATCTTTTGTGCCTCCGAATATTGGCATTGTGGCAAAAATTGTCTTCCCAAACCTGTCGTTTGGTTTTCAGTAATGCACATTATACTTTAACCTCTGTTTTAACTCTCCTGGTGATGGAGTCAGGAATGGCAACTTATATAAAAGCCATGGATGTGCTGGAAAGGAAGACAGATGTTAATGCCACAGTACTTGGGTACAGTTGCGTCATTCCAGTATTTAGAACTCGTAAAAATGATATATTACCAAGAGAAACAAGGAACTGGTAGTTTAACCTACTGTTTCCAGGTCAATTATGCCTTAAAGTGGAAGAAGAAAATGAATTTTTAGAAATAGTGAATAAATAAAATATGAGTTAAAATACATGGGTTTGAATGAAGACCCCTTTTCTTAAAAAGAGTGAGCAATGTATTCCAGAATTTTGGAAACCAAATATATCTCTTTGTTCTTTGTTGAGACCTTTTTCTAATGTGGACACATTTTGTTCAGTGGGCAATGTGCAGTAGGAGTGGACTTTTGTGCATTTGGTAATAAGGGCTTTAATCGGGAGCAAGGGTTATTTCTTAAACAGACGTGGAAGAAAATTAAAATGACTAATGTTATTTTTAGTCTTCATAATCCTATATAAATATTATGTTATTTTGACTATACAGCTGTATCATCTGTGATCAAGGAGGCTGCACATAGGATGATGTGTCTACCTAGTGTGGATCCAACTGTGTGCTACAGGCATTGTCAATAGTATCCAGTATGCCTTTTGTACTGTGAGTTCAGGGTTCACTGGTACCTGCAAAGTTGGGTTTTTCATCAATAAATTTTGTAGTGGCTTTCACCATTACATGACATTTATTTGGTTTGCTTTAAGTGCCTTCACACCTCAGGGACAGTGATGTCATGTGAACATCTCTCTCACATGGTATTGGGCATATGGGGAGAAGCATTTCCTTGGCACTGGTCCTCCAGCTTCATGTGCAATAAGGAGTGGAAAGCCCTATGTTTGTTCATTGCAACATATAATTCCTACTGTAATATACAGTTGCTAATTCTGTTTGCTAATAAGGAGAAGTTCTTGGCTATCAAGTGACTGAAGTTTCTAAATAATGTGGGGAGTCTCCACAGGTAGAGGCAGTTCCCCACTGCAGAGGTTTGCAGTTGTAACACATGGAAAGCAATGAATCCAGTGAGCATGATGCAAGATATGCCAGTGGTTTGCTCACTCTCCCACTCATGTGACATTAATCTTTATTTATTTGTTGCACTTATATCCTACCTTTCTCCTATAAATTTATAATAATAAATAATAAATAAACTATTCTTATACCCTGCCTTTCTGCTGCAGCAGTCAAAGCGGCTTACGTGGCTAAAATATATTGGAATAATACATACTCTAATAAATTGACAACCCCTCCCCTTAATAATCTTTTGGACTGAGGGAAGAACATTGAAATAGGACTGTATTTGCCTGTCTGATTAATGCATGACATGTGTGAATAAATTCATGTTTCCTATGTTTTTATGGTACATTTCTAGGGGCACATTTGAAAAGCAGCATGGAAAAATGCAATGTGCGTGTGGAGACAGAGAGGAGGAGGAGATTATGTAACTACATACCAAATATATAAAATAATTCTTACATACTTTGAATAAACATATTGGGAAAGCTTCACTTTCCATTCCCGTTGTAGCCAGAGGTGGTTCTGCTATTCACTTGAGATAAAGATATATGTAATAAATTATTTAGATATTGTTTGTCAAGAGAAGAGCTTCTTTCAGCACAGATTCTTCTGTGTTGGGGTTTAGTTGCTTGTGATGGTAACATTTTTTTTTGGAAAGCTGCTTCAAAAATGAGGTATATTACTAGTCTGAATATTTCCTCCCTGTTTCCATGTGAGTGTATTTTGGAAAGGATTGGTAAGAAGATAGAAGGAATGACATCATGATATCATAGAAGAAATGACAACATGATATCATTTCCCAAGTTCCCTTTTTTGTACTTGTTAGAAGAGATTACAAATTATAATTTTGCATATTAAAGAACAAGCTGCATTACCCTAGAAATCTCTGAGTTAACTTTACAAGGAATTTCTAATTATTTTCTGTTCAAAGAGTTTAAAGTGATTTTAACAACTTTTTGTCTTTTTTGCATTTGGTCTTTAGGCATGGGTCAACTTCATTATGAGATGTAAACTCATCTCCCCATCTTCTAAACAAAGTAAAGTTAAGATTTTAAATAATACGTAGGGGCTTTCTAGATTGGCAAAAAGAAGTGTGTTCATGGCTGCATGAAACTCTAGCCTTTAGATGAGAAAAAGGGAAAGTGTGCCATAAAAACACTTTTTTTGCATTTTAGGGGAGAAGAAGTGCCTTTAAAAAGGTGCTGGTTTTCCTAGCTTCTTTTTTAAAAACTGTGGAACAGCGCAGCTCCATCTAAAGGCTGTGGTGCAGCTGCTAAGCATTAAGGAAAAGGCAACTTCATGTCACACTTTCCTGCCAATCTAGAAAGCCCCATAGTTTTTCAAATATGTACTTAATGAGCTTTTGTAGATCAAGAAAATGCATGCTCTTTAATGTGTTGCAAAATGAAGAAATGAATAAGCATTCAAGAAATATAAAATAAAAGAAACGAATAAGCATTCAAGAAATATAAAATAAAAGGATAGCTATCAGATGGAGGGGATGATAGACATTTCAGTTCAGTACTAACACTGAACTCCTGTACCATGGTTATAAGTAACACTTGTTGAACTGAAGTGGACTTAAGATAGGCCACTTCTTTAAACTATAAGGACACCCCCACCTGTAGGCCTAAATCTAGTAATTAGTTACTACTAGAGTAGACTTATCAGATCAGTGGAAACCAAGTATGGACACTTATTTTCCATTTAATTGGATCATCTCTAGTTGGATCAGGCTATTCTATTTTTAGACTATATCTAAAAACATAAAATATAAGTGCAGAATAAGTGCACTTGTTAGACAAGTGGACAATCTTCAGTTTCCTTTTGGATGTACACCCTGGGTTGTTGATATAAATTTCCATATGAAATCTATATAACCCATCATTTTGTGAAGTCTTTCTTTACAGCTGCTTTTAAGCATTTTTGGGAAACTCTCTTTGTCTCCTACATCAGAAAGAGTTAAAATATGCTTTAAAAATCAGCTATAAATACAGAATTCTTGACTCAAACAACAGTTTCTACAATCCCATGGCATAGAAGGAGCATATACACAGCTCTGACAATGGGGCTTATTTTAGCAGAGCATTTGCTGTATCTCCAGCTCCTTAATTACACTCTAAACATAATCATGATGCAATACTGATTGCAGTTTCAAGCAAGAATGTGTTCTTAGTCTTTTTCTGGCTTATTTAGGGTGCTTCCATGCACTCTCAACATCTATAAAAAATGAAGAAAAATATGCATTAAATAATGGTAGAGATCAAAGAAGACAACCCTGGACAGCAGGATTTACGTGTAATAATTTAATGAGGTAATTGAATCAAGACTGTATGTTCTCCAGGAACAACACAATATGAGTTCCACCTCATTCAATTAGAGTGTGGAATTAACCACCCTGCACATTTAGTTGTCTTGGGATGATTCTGTGGCCAGCAGCCATAAACAGAGTGACCACTTTCCTTGTAGGCTTGGCTAACATAGGCACAAGGATGCTGCAGTTTGGGGTGGAGAACGCTATAAAATTCCTGTTTAGTATTTTCCCATAAGAAATTTTCATATCCTTTTGACATGTGAATGTCATCATGCAGTGGCACTGATAGCTTATTCCCTATTGTCTTAGAATAGTTGATTTATTATTCTTAGAAAAACTGGGTGTCTTCTTCTTGGTTTTCATCTTTGTTATTGTCGCCTTCTCAAGAGCAGAAAAATAGGAAAACATCTGTTTTTCATTGCAGTTTCTTTCTGTGGAATATCACCTATGCAAATGAACCTCTGTTTTTTTTAATGAAAAATTGGTTGTGCTCAGTCAAATGGTTGTGCTCAGTAGCAACTATATTTCCAAGGAGTTTTGTATCAGAATTGCTAAAATTCAAAATGAAGAGATTCTGTTCTCTGGCTCACACATAGTTTCCAAGATATTATATACAAGGTAATTTTGAAGATAAAAAGCATATTTTATTGTTGAAAATTTAGAGATTTTAAAAACCTTTCCTGACAGTTCAAAGTATGCAATATTCTTCTAAAATTATGGTTAAAGTGGGCTCCTTAAGATGGGTCAAATGTGTCAGGAGACTATGGTATTTGTTACTGTAGTTTTGAGGATTTTTTAAAAATCCAAATGTTGTATGCATTGCCCCAGAATATTTTGTTTAAATTCCTGGCATTAAAGACAACATTTTATTCCCATCCTCGTGTATTTTTTTAATTCCAAGACATATAGGAACAAAATATTTTCTGCTCCTTTTTTCTCTTTTTAAAAGTTTCTGCATGTGAATGAAAAAGTACTTTGCACGATAACACTGTAACTAAGAAATTTGCCCTTCAGTTCGTAGGTTCACTCAGCAAACCATTCCTGATTTAAACGGGGAAAAATCTTAGGAAGACCCCAAAGAAATCACTATCAACCACCCTCAAAAAGAATATGTAGAATGAGTGGATGACAACAAACAAAACTCATGAACCTGTATTGCAAGAATGAATGCTTCTTTAAACCAATCTGAAAGAGCCAAATCCAGCATTGAAACACTACCTCCAGGATCCAAAGAGGATACTGTTACTCTCATTATATGTTTTTGGGCTTTCCTGAGGTGTCTGATTGGTCACTGTGGCTAACAGGATGCTGAACTATGTAGTCCTTTCATTGTCTGACCCACCATTGCTTTCATAATGTTCTCATGTTAGAAAACATATGAAAAGAAAAAGGTAGTATTTAAAATGAGCCAAGGAGACTTAAGTAGAGGATTCGGTTCTAAAGAATGTAGAGCTTTCAGAAAATATTCTGGCTTTCTCTGACATACACAGCATGCAGTCATAAATATAGGAAGCAATCATTTCTTTATATAATGCCCTTGCCCTTTGAAGGTGATGACATCAGGCTGCTTTTGGCAGGAACTGTAACGACAGATAGGCAGCATATGAAGAAATGTAATGACTAATCCAGCACCTTGAGGTGGGCCATGGATTCCCTAGGAAGCTTACCTAATTGAACCAGTATGGGAAGCTTATAGGATGCAGGCAATCAATATACATCTCATCTACATCTGTCAGGAAGCAGGCTGTCACAAGGGATGGATGAATCCTGCTTCTGCTCTGGGAAAAAGTTGTTGGTGGAGAGTAGTCATGATGTGCTATATCCTCTAGAAAGGTTCCAAATACTTTGATATATGTGAGTCATATTGTGAGAGGTGTTTGATATCACCAATGCTCCCAATAAACTGATTTCGGTTGTGGGTGGAATTTAGTGACTGTCAGATCATTTTTCAAAGCAGAGGTGGTGAAATGATAATCTCGATCCTTGGGGTGAAATTCAGCCCTTCTGGGGTTAGATATGGTACTCTGGGCCGTGCCCTTTGCCTTTGACACAATCATTTGGCAGTTTCCCAATTTTGTATGTTTATTCCTGCATCCAAAAAGTTAAAACACCTCTTTTAAGCTTTTGTTATTGGCAAAACAGATTTCAAGTTAAAATGTGGTGGTATTTTGGACCACATCCATTTGCCTTTTGTTGCATCCACTACTGAATGGTGGCCCCCAGGAATCTTTGTGAAATTATAGTTGGCTCTTGCCCTATTTTTAAAGAACTTGGTCCATTTAGAGTAGAACTGCAGGGTTTTGAAACTCAGGATGCTGATCAGATGTTGGGAGTTAGCATGCTTGCTCCCTCTGGCCCTGTTCTTCCAGGGATACATACCCAGTAAGGAGAAGTTGCAGCAGACTTCTTTTAATTTGTCTCCACCTTCTCCAGTGATGTGAATTGGGCTCAGAGGAAAAGAGTAAGCAAATAAACAGTGGTATTAAGGGCCCCCAAATTATATTGTCAGGATTCTGTGGGTGATACTAGTGGTCCATTCAGTCCACTGATGTTGTGTCAAGCAATATCCACAGTAAGATGCTTACTGAAGATTTTACAGCTCAGAATGTTTGTGCACATTTTATTTTCCTGCTACCAAACATGCTTAGGCTGCCTGTTAGAATAGAATTTTGATTGCTGTGGAGGGAAGTGTGCAGGGGATGATATATCTCCAGCTGGCATTTGTTTAGACTGCAGAAATGAACGACAACGATTTGCAGAATGTGTGCTTGAACCAAAAAAGGACAAAAATAGAATGGGGGGGGGGGATTTCCAAGAAAGGTCTATGGATCCTTTCTTAAATATGAAGAGTGCTGGTTGGTGTGCATTGCTGGTAAGTTGAAATCTAGGCAAAAGGCTGTTTGATAGCCAGCAAGGCTAGCCAGTTTCTCAGAGGGGTCAATGAGTCTTTTGGGAAGCCTTTATAGTCATAGAGTATTACTTGACCTGCTTTTAGGCCCTTTGGCTTTCAGCCACACCAGCAAGTGAGTTCTTGTCTTCATGCAGCTATATCCTTTTGTTCAGAGTGATGTATGGGCTGAATCATATCATGGTAGTTTTTTAGGATAATTGTGCAACTTACTTAATCTTAGGGGTTAATTATAACATTTGTTATAAGTAACAAGTACATTTCTATATCACTTATCAGTGCACTTAAGCACCCCCTAAGCAATTTACAACTGTAAACTAATTGCCTCCAACAAACTGGTTACTCATTTTAGCAATCTTGGAAGCCTGAGTCAAGCCTGAGCCCCTGGCTGGTATTGAACTCACAACCTTATAGTTTGTGAGTGAGTGGCTGCAGTACAGGCATTTAACTACTGCGTTATCAGGAGTATTGAGCCAAGGAGTGTTGAAGGATATACAACAGGGCCTGAAATACAGGTTTTACAGACAGAGAGACATTATAGGCCTTACAGTCCAATAGGTCTGACCCAGATAGACAGGGTAGTGGTGGTCCACAATCTGAGAATATTTCCTTGTCATGATTTACAAAGCTGCCAAGTTGCACACCAGACCAAAACTTGGTTCTGCATTCCAGAATTTGGAAGTTACATTCATAGAATGGCTGAGCTGAACATCCAATTGTACATCCAACTGTACATCTCAAACCAGGCCTTTGAGCCTGATACTGAATCTCTCCCCACCCACCTGAAATTTTAAATAGTATTAAGTAGTATTATTTTTCCCATTTTAAACTACCACATGTTTTACAGCAATCTCGTGTAAATCAGGTGTTTGAATATGGCTGAGCAGAAAGTGTAAGAAAGTACTGTAAGCCCAGAAGTGGGTGTCTATATCCTTGTCCCCTTTTGAAGCTCATTTCTGTAACGTTATAAAAATAAAGTCAGGCAACAAACACTTGTGTTTGCCATCGCACACCCAGGAAAGCGCTGAAAATTCCTCAGAAGCAGCTAGTTGCTAGGAAACCTGGCCTTTGTTCTTTTTGTGACGAGTCTCCTTCCTGTGCACTAATGAGTTTAAGGAATTTCTCTTTAGTTTAAAATGATGCCAAGGTGCTTTCCTTGTTTGTTTCTTTTTAAAATCCTTTCTTGTATAATTCTATTTTTCTTATCAGTGTCTCTGAAAACTTAGGTCATTCTTAAGTGAAGAAGCTGGTAAACTCACAACTATGCCTAGCAAGCATCTTTACTAACAATGTGCCATGAAAAGGCAAATTC
The DNA here is from genome assembly GCA_034509955.1 of Urosaurus nigricauda. Lineage (NCBI taxonomy): Eukaryota > Metazoa > Chordata > Lepidosauria > Squamata > Phrynosomatidae > Urosaurus > Urosaurus nigricauda. The sequence continues at coordinate 110,402,911 of JAOEGL010000006.1, forward strand.
TCTCTTTGATACCTTTGTTGGCCAGATTATAAAATTGGCTGTGAAAGTCTAAAACATGACCCCTAGCATGCCTTGGTCACCAAGCTGTGCCCAAAGAAGGTCTGCCCAACTGCATTTCCCTAAAAGCAGGAGCCTTTTAACAGATATAGGTCTGTGCCAACTTTGTCCAGACAAGATGAATGGTTCCTGGTTTGGAACCATTCACCTGCCAATGACTCCATTTATATGCCTAAATCATAAAAGGCGATATCCTGAAATGACTTCACTGTTTGCTTACATCATGGTGAAAGGATTGCCAACTTTTTTTCTCATCTGTCCCTGTGATTTCTAAGGCCCACATGATGTACAGTCCCAAGCAGATGATTACATTCATCTCTATCTTGTAAGGATCTTGTCCTTCTGATTTCTTCAAATCGAGCCACTCTGAAAGGGAAGAGAGTGGGGCGTGCTGGCTCTGCCCCCTTGTCCCACCCCATGCCATTGATGAGCAGCCATCTTAATTGCTTGGCCTAATACAACACACATCTATGCGGCCCACTTTCTCATCTTAAGCTTGACTTGCCATCAGGCATTCAGATAATGCAGCAGAGAACAATAGTAGCTTGCCAAATTCATGTTTATGTTTGTGAAAGTACGAGCATGAAAAATATACTGTGTAAAAAGGCTCTGTACATTTAGGGCAGTTGTAGGGGATTAAGGGTCACATTGGTCCTTCAGAGATCAAAGGGACACACTCCTGCTGCAGACCCCACAAAGAAATACAAATTGGGGGGGGGGGGGGTAGGGGGGAGCATTTTCATCAAATCCTGGCCCATCTAGGCTTCATATGTACAGAAGAAGCCTTTTTGGTAATAGGAAGTCACCCAGATGTAAATTTGGGTAATTTCTTGTTGTTGTTTTTAAGTCTCCCTTGTGCCCAGAATTGCCCCACACCCTAGAGGGCATTTTGGGGCAGTTCATTTGAATTCTGGGAGCCATATCCCCCTTATGGTCTGCACTTTGTTCACCCCTGTTTTCAAAAATCAGTCTGGAAATTAATCAGGTTTTAGGCCTGGTCCTGATGGAGATCCTCACCCTTACCATTCATCTCTAATTGTTGTTGGACTTCTTGGGTGAAAATTCTCCTCCTTTTTGTTTGAGGAAGCATCAGACATGTAATCCCCTCTGTCTGGTGTTGAAATGGCATAGTTCAGAAAATATTATGGAAGGTTCAGACACCTGCAAGCTGTATTGAATGAAGTTATGTGATATGACATCAGCATACACTGCATTTCCTTAATCCCTGTAAAGGACAAACAAAGGAACAAATCAAGTAAATATGGAACATGGTGGGGGGGGGGGTGGGGAGGCAAAGAGAACCAAACATTGACTAGTTTACCAGCAGCTGCCTTCTGCTGCCATGAGGCTGATACAGTAAAAGCAGATTTGGCTCTGGTGATATAAATTAATTGAAAGCCAGTGAGATGTGCCCCCCATGGTGTTGGTAGGTATGCAGATGCCTTTTAGAAACAGAAAATTAGAAAAAGGGAGTTGGCGGTCACAGTGGAATGGAATTTAACATTTTCTAGAGAAGGATCTTTAGGAAAAATTAGAAATCTGCAGGAAATGATCTGCAAAAAGCTTCTTCCAATGGAAGATAGTGGGTTTTTTAGTCAGCTGTATGATCCACAGATTGCTAGACAGTCATATGAAGGCCTTGCAGACGTTCTATTAAGTGTCTAGACCAATAATATGCGGTTACACATCACCCTTATTCTCTCTGTGTATTTTTGGTGTGTCTGCATGTACACACATACATGCACACACCTTAGGATGGGGAAATGTCTGTTGCCCACAGATGATAGATTAAAAGTATTAGCCTATTTTTAAACTCTAAAGGAGTTACTATCCCTAGGAATCTCTTAATAATAATGTCTACCCAGCTAATAGCCATAATATATCATATAATTAGTTACAGCATTTTAACTCTTGCACACTACTGAGCAGCAGCTGTTTTTGCTCTTTGTAATATTGTGCGGATGACTTTAAGACTTTAAGAAAAATGGGCAGTTATCAACTTCATGTGCACAAGCTTTAAAAATTTTTAAATCCTATTTTAGACTAATAAAGTCTGTACTGAATTGACCATTACTTTTAAGCAGGTAGTTCAAATAAGAAAAGAATTTCTCTTATCTCTGCCTGCTCACACATACAAAATTTTGCTATTGGATTTTTGAAACAAAGTTTAATAATAATATTTTCCCCCATTATTGAGGTGTTAATGTGCCGTATGTAGACATGCTGGACCTGAAAACAGATAGAAGCCAGAGAACAGGAATAGAGCTGAGGAAAGTTACTTATTTCAACTATAAAATAAGTTGCCCCCAGGACAAGTGTATGGAAAACAAGAAGACCAGGGTAAAACAAAGTTCTTCCCTTTCCATCTTCTACCTACACCTCAAGGAGGCAGCTTTGAGGACACCTCAGGAAAGTGGTTCTCCATCAGCAGATTGCATTTCACAACATGGGCAGAGAGAGACAGCTGAGTTGAATCAGCAGAGTTGATCTTAAGTGTTGATTCACCATTCCATAATTGCTTCAATGGGTCTAGTCTAGTTGGGATTACAATAAAATTCAGGGACCAATGAGTTGAATTACTGTTTTCAGTTTTAGACACAGGGGTCTCTCATGAAAGTTGGGGGCTATAGTTTTATCACTGCACTGATTCACCATAATGGATCTGGCATTGTGAAACAAACAATAAGTGATGCCTTTGTATCAAGTACTTGCATATTATGTTGTCTGTATGTAGAGGCACAAGAAATCTTACATCAACAAAACACACTGAAATATAATAGCTAAACTGATTTTTTATTTAAGAAGATTAGTTTGTGGGAACAGACACTTTAGTTTTGGGTTCCAAGACCATATAGCTGAACGGATGAATGATTACACAGTAAAACATAAAATGTAATTTTGATCATCAGCAACACTCTTGATAGCCCTCTCTCTTTCTCTCTTATCTTTCCAGATCTGAACATGGAGTTCAACCCTTCAGATCACCCAAGAGCCAGCACAATATTCCTCAGCAAATCTCAAACAGATAGTAAGTAACTAGTTTTATCCTGTTGTTGCAAGAGAAATTGCTTGTGAGTACAGTGGTCCCCCGGCTTACGAATCCCCCGGGTTGCGAAAACCCTGGGATCCGAAAGCCGCAGGACCGCTAACATATCCCCCGGGATCCAAAGGATCCCCCGGGATATGAATAAAAAAACCTGCGCGGCCCCTTTAAATCGGCCGCGCGGTCTGTTCGCGAAAGCGGTCCCCCGTGAAACGAAAGCTTCCGGGTTACGAAAGGTAATCCGGAACGGATTACCTTCGTAACCCGGGGGACCACTGTAGTTAAATAATATGTTACTGTAGGCACACTTAATACATCTGTGGCTTTTTGTAAGAGTTTTTATTCATAACTTAATTCCAATAAACATGTTTAGGATAAGAGGGAGGCTTTTTGTGATTTATATTTATTTATAGAGAACTTTTTAAAAATTCTAAGTATGTTGAACATGGTGGGCAACTGTGTTGAGGGGTACACTCCCCTTCTAGGATACATCACCCCCAAATCCCAATGTGGACATGACCAAAAATCCCTTCAGATTACTGTTTCTGGGGGTTTCAGAGACGGGGTAAAATGAAGTAACCTACTGCACTTGGAGCTCTTGAAGAGGAACAATGGGCTTGTTTCGGATGACCCTCCCCCATTTTTGACATTTGTCAGCTTGGAAGGGGCTGGGCAGTTAGAAAAAGAAGTTGGGTACTTGGGTTGTATGTGACCCATAGGCTGCTTTTCCCCGTAGGATGGAATGATCTTGCTTCATAGGGATAAAACAGTCTCTCTTTAATGTTGTGCAACAATTAAAAAACAACAACAAAACACTAGCATTGTCAGTGGTTTTGGTTCAAACATACATCTTAGTTCCAGGACCACTTTTGTATGCATGTGCTATTGATCAAGTCCTGTGAGAGTACTGTTTCATAATGAACTAATACTGAGTTTACTCCAAATCTTCCATATGTTCCTCTACAATTAATCTGTTTCTGTTACACAAAGATGTGTAACTAGTTAAGTATTTTGAAAGTAGTTCAGCCCTTCAGATCGCCCAAGAACCAGCATAATATTCCCCAGCGAGTCTCAAACATCCTTGTTTTTGCAAAGTTGCTATCCATAGGTTAAATATCTCATATCCGCCAACTGTCCTGGCAGGAATAATCCTGATTGTCTGTTGTTGTGCTTTTTCAGCTGCATTTAAAAATGTCCCAGTTTCTCTCTCCTCCTCCCACTTTATCCCTTTGTACTCAACTTACTTCAAGGTGGGAGGTGGGAATTCAGTTGCTACAAACTGAATTCAAAATTAAAAAATAGGTGGCATCCAGCTAACTTAGTGGGGAGAGAAGAGATGAGGGGATAGAATCTTGCTGTTCTCAGTAGGGCCAGGTAAAAACAAACTGCTCCAGCCTGTCTTAGCTTGTGTATTCTTCCTCATTAACAACTTTTGCTATATTGTCCCAATACTGATGTTGGTTGGACACACGTGTCCTGACTTTCACCATTGAAATGTTAGAGGATGTGATGCTTGAATGTTTGGTGAGAATCAGGAAAACTGCCAAAGAATGGTGTTCTTTCATATCAAATACAATGAACCCTCTGTATTGGTATGCTGGAGGTCTGTAGATCGCCATGCCCCTTATTATCCATTAATGGTATGTGCACATAGATGCGCTAATGCTTCCCATGTGCATATTGGGACAATTGAATAATGGGGGGTGGGGGTTATCCACGTTTTTTGCCATCCATGGAGAAGAGGCCCTGACCCAAAACTGCATGAATGGGAAGGGTCTACTGTATATACAAAATAAGGGAAACACTTGTTCCCTACTGTCAGGTATGTCTGCAAAGGAAAGCTTGATGGCATGGAGATTTTCTTCCAGTCCTTAAATGTTTCTCTCAGTATTTAATTCTGTTGTTTACATGTTTAAAATTTATGAATGTGTTTAGTGTGAGATTACACACTATGTTATTTCACATGTTACTGCATTTATTGTGTCTTTGTTGCCTTGTTAAGTTCCTGCAGGGTGAGGCGGGACTTGATTTTTGAAATACCTCAGTGTGAGGCAGGTAGAGTGAGAAACTGGGTCTATGACAAATAGTTTTTAAATCCTTTAAAATCCTTTGAAAAATAATTTTAATTTATCCTATGACTCCAACAAAGACACTCCTCTCCAGTTGCTACCTGCTGTGGAAATGGAGCTGCTAATGATGCCAGTAGCAGCTTCCCTCCCGCACTAAGTAACAAATTGGAGTGGGTGGGAAACTTTGTCACTGTAGTGTAACTTTCAGTCTTGATCCCCCACAATGACTAATTTAGGAGAACTATTACAACAACAAAAACCACAAAAACATTAAATGTGATCATACATTCAGTGTAATATGTAGTTCGGCTTTCAATGGTAATGTCTAGTTTGCCTTTCTTGCATAGTTAATACAAACCTATAATGCAGCTTGCTCTGTTGTGGGCTAATAGAAAATTATCTGCTCATATTTGAGTCCAGTTAGAGACCAAACAAAGATTTGAAAAGAGATCCCCCACACTTTCTCTAGTGGACCCATAAGTTTATGTTGTACATGATGTCTTATTTGGAAAATAGGCAAGAATTACGAAAAAAAAAATGTTGGCAATAATTTTTAGATCAACCGGAGAAGCCCACACTAAATATATTCATTCTCCAAAGCTGCAGTTCTTGATTTGTATTGTCATTCTTGGAGGCTGCACACTTTAAAAATAAAGCACAGACATCCTCCTTTGGTTCATCGATCGGTGGTGCTGAACATCATCATTTATTAGTCTGTGATTTTACCTCCCCTGTAAATTAATGGTGTTTGCTTCAGAATGCCACTTGATCTAAACAAGGAAGGGAAATTAATTTACTGTTCCCTTATCCAGTCTGTAGTGTTGAGTTTGAGTGATGTGAGCTCCCCCCCCCCCCCCCACTTCCCAATATGGCTCTTGCAAGCTGGCGTGTATAATAAATGGCAACCATGTTGTCTCTAAAAGGTTTGTCAGAAATATGCGCTGCAAATGGTACATCTCTATTGAGTTCCTGCACATCAGTATGTCCTTACTGTTGACTTGGTGTTGAATCTGGCTGGTTGGAATCAGTATCTAACTTTTTAAAGGCTGGTAAAGTTTTTAAGAAAATTCCACATCTGATAGAGAAGGGAGGTCTATAGCTACATGACTAAGAAAAAGATTGTAGGAAGAGGAAGATGGGAAGAAAAAGAAGTCAGACCTGAGAATATATCAATAGTCAAGGAAGCATGAGATCAGCCTAAACAAGAAATAATACATATATTAGGGAAACTGAGCTAGCTGTCTCTGTCACACCATGTGAATTCATAATTATTTTGGCAAGCATGGTTACACATTTCCCTATTTTCAATACATATATCTGTGCCTGGTGTCAGTGTAGAGGGGGCTCTGAACATGTTGCTTTCTAGTCTCTGACCCAACGATACTTATGGACTCATCAGAAAATGAAGATAACAACAACTCCTACATGTACTTTGCTTGGCACTTTTCTGCTGAGTGAATGGCTGAAAAACTGCCATCCCTGTTCCTTCCCACTGCCTGCAGACTCATATTAGTGTAGCATTAATATGCAAAATAAATAAATAGGAAGCTGCACTGTGGCAAGTTTATGTTTTCTGCAGTTTTCCAGGGTTCCTTTTTGTGAAATTCAGAGACTATAGTGTATGTACACTTCTGATTCTCTGGATTACATATCTTTATGTAAGATGGAACATTTTTATTGTCATGCAGCCTTTCTCTCCCAAAACAGTGTTCAGAATTTTTAAAATTAGACCAGACTTACAAAGTTGTGAAATTCTATTCCCAAAATAAGATCAGTAGCATGGTAGAGCCAAAGAAGAGCAGTTGGCAAGTAGGCTCTGGTGTTAGGTACAAAATCAGTATACATCTGAATAGCTATTCACAGAAAAGGAGACAGTATATTATGACCTCATTTGAAGTCCCACAATAAGCTAGTTATGTGAATTTGCTAGTGGCAAAGTGATATGTGAAATGGAGCTATAATCAGAAATAGGAGCTTTGGCTGATGCTTTCCATTGAGAATGTCTGCTATATTTTTCTGAGGACTTTGCACTGTCCCAGTTCTGTTGATTCAGTGAGACATGGGGCATCTCTTCCCTTAATGATAGTTCTAATGACATGGCTACTCATCTCTCCAATCTTATCTTACACATCCCACATTTTCAAGATTAATTTATGGTGGTCATCAGCTTTGGAGCAATTTTAGGGTGGTGTGGTTAGGCTGTGATATTTACTGCTGCTGACTTTCTGCCCAATATTAATGAATTGAAATGAAAAATCTCACAGGTTATTTGTGTGCTACCAGTATTTATTCTTCCCTTTCCCTATTCTCTTTGGAAGGGCACAATCTGTTAATGCACTTGTGGAAACATTAGACTCTGTTTAAGGCTTAAATTTTAGATCACTGTCCCTTTCTAGCTCAGTAGCTTATCACTCTGCCAGTTTGTGGCTTCCATGTCACTGGGTGAAAAAGCTGTACTGAGATTAAGGGCTGGAGCTTGAGGGGTGGGAAAAAGTGGCTCGATCCTGCTTTTTCCTAAAGTGGGTCAAAACTCTATTGTCCGCCAAACACCCACAGGCAAACCACAAAGCGGGGCATCAAGCTATGGTGCTGGATAATTTTGTTGTTGTTGCCTCCCCAGCCTGCATGTGCACCATCTCACAAATACACCTCCTGCAACCTCCAAGTACCTCCTACATCCTTCCCAGATACCATTCCATTGGCCGGCCACTCCTTTGATGCACCCCAGTTGCATGTGCAATGGTCTACTGGTAAAATGCATCAGTGTTTTCATGTGCGAGTGATACATTGGCAAAGCACAATCACGGAGGCTCCCCATACATGCCCTCTTCACCTAGTACCTCCCCCCCCCATCTATCTTGTGTATATTGAAATTACCTCTATTGGACTTGTCACACTTCCCCCCCCCCTTTTTTTGCTGTACTTCAGCTCCACCCTGGCTGTTTAAACAAAGAAACAAACAAGCTTCATTTATATACCGCTTCATACCGTCTAAGCAGTGTCTAAGCGGTTTACAACTGTAAGCTAATTTGTCCCCAACAATCTGGGTACTCATTTTAGTGACCTCAGAAGGATGCAAGCCTGAGTCGAGCTTGAGCCCTTTTGCTGGTCTTGAACTCGCAACCTTATGGTTTTGAGTGAGTGGCTGCAGTACAGGCATTTAACCACTGTGCCACCAGGGCTCCTTTATATGCAGGTACAAAGATGCACATTTTTCATGCTAGGCCAGAGTATCCCAGCTTCTTTTTGCTCCAGTTTTTAGCCTTGGAGCATGGTTTTATTTCACTTTCTACTGATTTTGAAGATGTGCATCATGCGAGCTCTCTGCCTTCAAAGTGGCTGGAAGAAGATATAACAGAAATAACAGAAGAATACAAATAACAGAAGAATACTTTCAAATCCGGTCCAGGGGATGAAACAGATGGGCAAAATAAAGCTTAGAATCATAGAATCATATGATTCTATGATTCTAAGCTTTATTTTGCCCATCTGTTTCATCCCCTGGACCGGATTTGAAAGTAGCTATCCAAGGTGCTGAACAGTATCTCTAAAATAGGTCCAGCACTGTGGACAGCTCCTTCAAAGCTCCGAATTCGGAGTGAGTGTACTACATCAATGAAATGGTAACCACCTAGAGATGTAAAATTTCTAGAAATGTATAAAGCCATAGGGGAATTCCCACACACTCCCCCCCCCCCATTTTAAAAAATGATTTCACATGATTGGGAAAAAATGATACTAACATCCTTTACTGTGTTACTGGAGGAGCATAAAATGTATTATACACATAATATGGTACAATTATACATTTCAGTTTGGCATAAATTTACTATATTTGTTACATTCAAAATACATTTCAGTTACACAATAGTTGCATACTTTTTAAAATTGTTATTTGTTATTGCAAATGTTGTTTCATTTTCCTATATTGTAAGGAACTTCTTTGTTATTGTCACTTTGTTAGGAGCAGGCATAAACCAATAGAAAGAGAAGAAACTACCAGCATTAGTAAAACTGAAAATTATTTTGCTTCCTCTAGTCTTCCATAGTGTCAAGCAGGTGTAAAACATTCATTCCCTGAAAAAGAAAGTATACAAGCGGTAGTACTGTTGTGGAACTGCGAAATGTTTTATATAAATGTCTTGCTCACATATAGTTTTTTTTGGAGGGAGGGAATAACTACATATCATCTTAAAGATTTTGTTCATAATTCTAAAAGAAAATACTCCATTTTCAATTTTTAAGCCACCCCCCCCACCTCCACCCCGGACCCAGCCACCCCCCCACACACACTTTCTTTTCTACTTTTTATGAGGGGGAAAAAATTAGGGAAAAAGGAATGAAAAATCTGGGCTTTTTTTCTTTGTTTCCATTCCTCCCCTCCCCAGACCTTGACAACTGCAACCCCTCTGCAGAATCTTGCTGGAAATGTCACCTTGTACTTCCTTGACAGGAAGTTCATTCTTTTCCCAATTGAAGCTCTTTGCCAAAAATTTTATTTCCTTTTAAAATGACTCTCTTCTGCCATACTCCACCAAGGGTTCTGAAGATGGCTTACAGCTTTTTATTGTACAGGTAAAACTCCTTTTCTAGCAGGGGCACGTAAAGCATTGCAACAGGCTTTCATGTTCAGCATGATGACAATGGCTACCATACAGAAATAAACTTTCCAGCATTTTTAAAATTTAATATCCAGCCTTTCGTCTGCCATAGAACACGAGATAGCTTACAAAAATTCTAAAACAAGAAAGAAATTAAAATACAGCGGGCCCTCCACATTTCCTGGAGTTAGGTTGCACAGGACCCCTATGAAAGTGAAAAACCAGCATATAAACTACAGTTGGCCCTCTGTTTTTGTGGGGGATCTGTTCCAGATCCCCCTTGCAAAAACAGGCTTGCGCATATTCAAGTCCCGTAAGATTGAATGGGGCATGTGCCCGTGTGTGCTTTCCCCATTGAAAATAATGGAGGTCGCTCCTCTGTGGACTTTTGAGGTTGCGGATCCCAGATCTGCAAGTTAGGAGGAGTGACTGTCCTTTTTTTTTTTTTTTTTAACTTGAGAGAACACCTCTCTAGGAATCTCTAGGACCTCCATCAGAACTCTGTAACCAGCATCTGAGAGAAGTTGGCCATAGAATTGCACTGGAGGATTTACAAATGCTTAGGTCCTCCAGTATAACTCTGTGATAAACTTCTGGCAGAGTCATGCTAGATGACCTAAAGATTCCTAAAGAGAAAATATTAATAAAATCTTTAAATAATCATATCTGCAAAAGCCCAAGCTGCAAATGTGGAGGGCCAACTATACAAATATGCAAGTTAACATATTAAAATGCCATTATTTTAAAAAATAAATATAAAGTCATTTATAGACATAGTAACAAAGTTAAGAATACAGCATGTTCCCCTCTTTAAAAAAAACCCTCCCTGCAATCAATTAATCATTAAATATCTGTCTGAATAGAAAGGTCTTTGCCTGCCAGTAAAAGGAGACACATCCAATTTGCTGTGGAAGGATATTCCATAGCAGAGGAGCTTTCTGCTGTGTTCCCACCGGATGGGCTTCTGAAAATGGTGGGACCAAGAGCAAGCTCTCCCCTGGAAATCTTAAAACCCTGACAGATTCATATACGGATATATAGTCTTTCAGGGGGGCATTCACACTTAGGCTTTTGTTCCACGGAAATCCAGATCTCCATGATGATGCAATACAGGATTAATGTTTCCACTATGTTTAATGCAACCAAATCAATCTGCCATTCACACTTGCAATGCTTTGCTTCAACATGGAGGCGCCTCCATGTCTGGCAATATGATCTGGATCGATTTGGTAGCATACTCACACTACCAAAGATCCATATTGCTCCAGACCTTTAAAAAAGAATAGCTAAAGAACCCGGTGTTTTTCCATCCCCTCCCCCGCAAACAGTGCCGGGTGCATTTGGGGCCAGTGGGAACATCGTGGAAATAACCTGGTTTCATACCAGGTTATTTCCATAGTGTGAATGGGGCACAGGTAGTCTGAAGTTAAGTAGTATAGGATGCATAGACCATAACCAGTGCTTTGAATTGTGCCTACAAATGAGCCGACATTCTCACATTTATCCCATTCCCATTTTAGTTTGCCACTGCTTACCATTCATTTTTAACATATGTGCATAGCTGCAGGTTTTAATATGCCCAAAATGAATGGTAAACAGTGGCAAACTAAAATGGGAATGGGATAAATTACACTATTAGAACTATGGAAAAGCCTCATTTGCTGCCATTGTAGTTTCAACCCCACCCATAAAGAGAATCTAGTTCTCATTTTGGGGAGAAACATATATTTTATTTCTGTACGAAATAATTTACAAGCTATTTAAGTGCAAGAGGTTGTAATTGATGTGTAATTATTAACTTAAGGATATTGCCTTTTGTCCTTTTGAAGTCTGCCACTAAAGCTGTTTCTTACGTGCTGCAAAAAAAAAAAGTGGCATAAAAGCACAATAACATGGGAGAAATGCTCTTTCTTTTGTTTTTTAAATTATTTTAAAGCTCCCTAATTTATTCTTCCATACTCTTATTAAAAAAAAAACTTTAACAGTTGACTATACTTTCAAATGTTAAGATGGGCCACTGGGCTTTAAAGTAAAGTAAATTAAGGAACCTTGGCTGCCATTCTATTTGTTAACATAAACACACACCAAAAAAATGTACAGTCCTTTTTCAAGGGAAAGAAATTAGCAGAAAAAAATTAGCAAAAGCTTGCCATCTGAACTTTTAAACCTTAACTCTAAACCTCTTCAGTTTCATTTAATTAATCCCTGAGTTTTTTGTTTTGGTCAGGCATCACATTTTTTATTAAATGTTCCTGTCACCTCGATAAAACAGATAATTGTTGTATTTGGTTTCCACTTTTCTGAGGTCACTTTGTGCTTTGTAAGCAGTGCCAAATAGAATAAGATTTGCCTGAGAACTCTTGGGCAGGGAAAATTCTTATATGCATGTGAATTCTAGTACGTTTGGAATGTTGGCAATATTACATTCATCAGCTATTAAATGGATTGGCATTGATGGGCATTTTAAATCTTCAGAGAGCAGGGTGTAGATTGAGTCAAAGGCAGTGTTAGAGTGATGTGTCCAGTGCTTGGGAGACTGATTATTCTTTCCTCTTGAAACTAAAAGGTTTGGTTTAGCTTTTCAAACAGAAATATTCCAAATAAAGTTTGGACATTAATAAATATCTTTGTCATCCACTACCTATAAATATACTAGCCCTATTAAAATATGCTTCAGCCGGTAAGTGCCATTCAAGCATATTAAAAGCTTTTGTGATCCTAGAAGCTGATTGTTGATCCAACTGAACAACAGAACCATTACACCAGTGTTTCCCAAACTTTGATCCTCCAGATGTTTTGGACTTCAGGTTCTACAATTCCTGACTGTTGGCCCAACTAGCTAGGGCTTCTGAGAGCTGAAGTCCAAAATTGTTGGTGGACCAAAGTTTGGGAAACACTGCATTATGCTAAGATGGTTTTGATTTGGGAAGCAAATTTCAGTACATCTTGTTTTAAGTTGCATATGATGAGTATCCCATTATTAATTGGCCATAATATAGTGAATTTAAAGTTAAATTCAGAATATGAACTTGCTGTCCCCCTAATATATGTTGTTTGTTGTTGTGTCTTCCCCCACCCTTTTTTGATACAAATGTTTCTCAAAGCATGTAGGTTTTTTTTAGCTCTGATGTAGATGCTGCAAAAAGATTAACTTGGATCAAATCATACAGCATTTTAACAACATTTTTATGTTTTCACAGTGACAGAAAAGCGGAAGAGTCTCTATATAAACCACGTAAGTGAAAAAAAAAAGCTCTCTGGCTGAATAGCATGTTTTTGGTATACATGATTAAATTTAAAATTCTGTTTTGCAAGTAAATTAGCTGTCCAAACTATATGGCCAATGGAAGGACAAAGAGTTATTGAAGACAGAGAGAAAAAGTTTTGTGTATTATAAAGCAGAAGAAGCTGGTGGCAATGGGCTTACATGATACTGAAATCAAAGGAGCATGAAAAATCCATTTCTTTTAGCCTGGGGATGCAATGCATTTGCACTTTTTGTGTCCCCTTTTTTATCCACATACTAGAACAGAGGAGGAGAGTGAAGATTCTTGATATGAGAAGAGGTTGGAGGTGAGGCAGGTGTCTTTGCTTTAAGCCTTAAAGTAGCTAAAGCCTGTGGGTTACTTAAGTTCATCAAGAATCTGGATAGCATGGAGTTGTACTGTTTCTGATGAAACACGAGATCTGTATAAATTCAGGAATGTGTGGGAACACATGTGTACATGATTTATGAACATTTAGATGTGGCTGAGTGATTAAAGAGAAACTTTTATTGGGTTGCCTTGTTAAGCAGGCCATCATCCAGTTGTTTTGTGCCACTATTCTGTAGATGGGGTTTGAGCTTTCTACAGTTTTTCTACTCAGCTACAGATATGCAAGTATATGCAAGTTAAACTTTTTCCCACTTCTACTGCAGCTTTCTGTTTTTGACAAGAAGCATATTGGTTCAGTGTTCATGTCACATTTTGACATATACATTTTGCACTTGAGAATCTGTAGTAAAGTAGTATAATCATTGTAAATAGCGGTCCTAGTGATTGATAATATGAAATAGTTTGAGGGAATACAATTTGGTGTTCTATCTCCCTCCTCCCTCCTTCAGTTCCTGAAATCTTTCATAATACTAAGTTATTAGAACTTTCCATTTTACAACATTGATGAAGACAGGTTAAACTCCAGTGAGGAGGATTAGTATTTTGATAATAGTTCATATGTTTTCCTGATGTAAGATGTCTTTAGTTTTGTTGACCCATGGAAAAATAAATTTCCTTCAGATAGACAAACTTCTACGTTTGAAAACAGCTTCCTCTGTTTATTTTTTTCTTACTGCCATGCTAGAAAAATATTCCTATTGTGTGTACACACATGTGTGTGACTATATAGCTTTTCCCTTTCCCACACTTGCTTTTACCTGTGCATCGAAACAGCTACTCTCTCCCAGGGTTAAACTGCATATTGCATGGAGTTCTGAAAGGTTTTTACTAACTAAGTTCCCAGAATCCCTCAGCCAGAATGGATGTGGTTATATTGGCTGGGGAAGTCTGGAAGTTGTAATCCAAAAAGCAGTTTTTCTGAACGCTGAACTTAATTTAAGCATGTGTTTTAAAAGCTCATGCTTACAATGAGAGACGAGTATTGAAGTTAGGCATATGTGTGACAGACTTGAGGGAACGCCTCCTCCCATACAATCCTTCCCGCGCACTCAGGTCTACTAGGAGGAACCTACTCCAGCAAAAGAAAACCAGGCTGGTGGTGACTTCCCAGAGGACCATTTCAGGTGCCGCTCCTAAAATATGGAATGACCTGCCGGAAAAGATCCACCAGGCTATGTTTCCATGTTCTAGAAGAGTTCCTTTCTGACATTTTGCCAGCATCTGTGGCTGGCATCTTCAGAGAACGAAGAATCTTCTGAAGATGCCAGCCACAGATGCTGGCGGAGCATCAGAAAGGAACTCTTCTAGAACATGGCCACATAGCCCAAAAGCCCCCTCCCCCAAATGCATCTTTTTTTAGATTTGTGGTCTTCCTTTTTGTTCAACAGAGTGGTGATGTTCATTCAGTGATGAAAAAGCAAATAATATCAAACCTCTTGAAGAAGAAAGGAGCTTAGAAGTAATTGAGATAACTGACTCACTCCCTACAGCAGTTTTGAAAAACAATTTAGCATCCCCAAACAGCTGAGTGGTGTAAAGAATTCTAGCTTGAGCTGAGAGATAAGGGGATCTTTCAAGTAGGAAATACTGTATGCCAGTAATTTCTCTTTATTTAGAAAATCTGAGGTTCTTTCAACACATATGCATTTGTACATATCCAAAATGGCATCTTGGTAATGGCCGTCTTTACCAAAATTACTTTGCCTTATCCAGTATTATAATGGCTATATTCTGATTACTGGCATAAATTAATATCTGTAAATCTTTCTAGACCATACCATTGTCATTTTCATTGCTGGAACTGATTACATTGTACATTTTATACAATTAACAGGCCACTTACTTGCTTTAATAAAAACTGTGTTTGCTAACCAACAAATGCACAGACTACAAAGACAGTAAAATCTGTTCAACTCATTTCATTGTAATCTTAACATTTCACAGGCTGCCCTAGGCAACTGGGTAGGATATACAAGAAATAAATACATAAAATTTAGTGGGAAGGTATGCCTGAGAGGGTGTACCTCTCAGACTGACGGAAAATGCGATCATTCTGTTAATCATTTTATTTATATCCTGCCTTTTCTCCAAAAGTGGGACTCAAGGTGGCTAGAGGAGGAACCAAGTCTACCTAGCCATCTCTCTTCTGGTTAGAAAAACAGTTTTCAAACAAACTTTCTTTTTAGGTAAAGATACTTATCTAGATTGCAGTCTGCTGGCTAACGCTGATTGTATAGAGTAATTGAGGTTAGATTTTGATTGCTAGCTGTACTGCTGAACTTTGGTCATCTAATTATATTTGTAAACAGTAGTATTCTTTTCTATTGTTAAGTTGCTCCATTTTAGTAATTAAGACAAATTAGAGAACCAGATTAGAAATATATTTTAAAAGGACTCTTTCCAGAGTAAGATTTTTGGGGGGTGTAGTGGGGATAGTATATAATCATTCAGTTTCAGTCAAATCATATGGATTTCAAACTGGAACAATATAGGAGCCTCTCTGCCACTCAAGGCAACATCAAAACCTGTTTAGTATATCCAGCTGGTGGAGTGTACCAGGGTTGGGTCTTTATTTCTGAATTCCCAAAGTGAGATACTTGTTGGAATATTACATAGAGAAGTATTGGCAATGCGTTCAGGCTTCCTTGTGAGTTCTGAAAACAGGCTATTTTATGAAAATAGTTTGTAAGACTGGTAGTGAAAGTCCAGCTTGAAAAGAAAGAGAAAAAATCACCATGGAGTTGACAAAAAAGAGACCACAGTTTCATTGATTAGAGCTGTGTACTGTTGTCTTGGCATGAGGCTTAGATCCGGGAGATGGATAAGCTGCCTGGAATCCAAAACCAGCCGCCTGACCTGTCTTCTGAGGGGGGAAACTGTGGAGTGACATATCCAACCAAGGGATGTGACATATTTCAGTCCCCAGACTGAGTCTGACCCATAGTCTTCTGTTTTCCCAGCATCTGTTAAAGGAACGTTAAAGAGCTTGTGGATCCCTCCTTCCCCCCCAAAACCTGAATGTTGCTCCATGCCATGCCATGCCATGCTGCCAGTACATAAGGGTCTGATAATCTACTCCTGCAGTGACCAGAGTTTGTAACAGATACCATAGAGCCACAAGTCCTACCTCCAGTCTTACAGGTGCACCTCCTGCTGCTGGAGCAACCTGGAATGTGGCATACTGAGAAAGAGATGTTAGCATACAAGCATACCAACACAGGTCTATGTGCCAGTTCCATGGCCCTTTCTGATTAGGTTTGGTGATTAATAACCCAGTCCCCCACCTGGTTGTTGCATCAGAACTTAACATTCCTATCAATAAATATTTCTTACCAAAGGACAACTGCTACCAGTATGAGAAACCTGGGGTTCACACTGGTTCCACAGGCATATCTATCATGATAGTCTCTTATTCTATCAGCAATCTCAAGTTTTCTGAAATCCTAGTCCTTCAGTTGGCAGATCTCCATCTTTGTCTTGGAAATTTTTGCTTTCTAAAACTAGTTGAGTTTTGTTTTTCAGCTACACAGATGTTAAATCATTAATCAGCTAATTAAATAATAAAAAGACTGCCAAATATAAAAGCAGCCTTGCAGAATAACAATCACATTTGTTGCTAACCTTTGGATTTTTACAGCTGCATTTGTTTGTGTTACTCTGGCAGCCTATATTCATCTGTGATTAATGCATTAAACAATGTATTAGCTCAATCCATAAATGCATCCAGCCCAGCAAAGAGCATGTGTCAGGTAGCTCAAAATACACATTCTTCTGATTGTGGACATTTAACTTAAGAAAGTTTGCAAGAAACAAATTTTGTTAATGTTATGAGTAAGAAGGTAATGAGCGAATTGGAATCCTATTGGTGATGTACACAGACTTAAGTTGCGCTTTGCATGCAGAGTAACTTTTTTGGACAATGTGAAACAGAAATGGTGTCTAGAACAAAATTCTAATAGAGAATGATTTTACGAGGGAGTGCTGAAAAATTCTCAGTCTTCCCAAGAAGGGGGAATCACCTGAAACCATGAAATTTACATGCTGTTCCATATGCTCACCGCAAAGTTCAATACACTTAGCGCATCATTTCTCAGGTTTCTTTAACTCTTTCCAAATTTTCTGATTTCTTGTCACTTTGTTGCTGGTATCATCTCTGAATCATTTGAAAATTGTCTTCCTTTCAAACTCTTTTTAAGATTTAGAGACAAGAAATAGTCAAAATTTGGTGAATAGGGTGAATGTTCTATGTACTCAAATCCCAAATTCTTCAAAACATCCATTGTTTCATCAACAGTGACAAGTTGTTCCAAAAAAATTATCAGTAGATCACTCAAAATGTTGCCATTTATTTATTTATTTAGGGGATTTATATTCTGCCTTTCTTCCAAAATGGGATCCAAAATTAACTTGGAGGTATCAACTCAATTTTGTTGCTGGTCATTAGTCACACATTTGAGCACCCATTTGGCTGACAGCTTCTGCATAGTCATGAATTATAAACCCAAAGTGTTCCTGGGATATCTCCAGTTTCTCAG
The DNA here is from genome assembly GCA_034509955.1 of Urosaurus nigricauda. NCBI lineage: Eukaryota > Metazoa > Chordata > Lepidosauria > Squamata > Phrynosomatidae > Urosaurus > Urosaurus nigricauda. Next base: position 110,420,872 of record JAOEGL010000006.1, read on the forward strand.
GAATTGTTTTAGCTGAGATTTGCTGATCTGACAAAATCTCTTTATAAACATGCTCAACAATTTGAGGAGTTGACACTGTTCAAGGCCTCCCAGACCTTGCTGCATCTTTGGTCTCAAAATCTCGCCACTGAAAATTGGCACATCACTTCTTCACAGTTGAGTATGATGGGCACTTGCATTATACACACACGACATTTTCTCCTGCAGGAACAGTAAACTTGACATTTTTTGTTGACTATTGTTGAATTTTCATTCTGTCAGTGACCTGAAAAAAAATGTAGAAATTAGAGCTATGTTCCTGCAAATTGACAATTTACAATACAAAAGACAATTTTCAAACTACAGTGCCAAAATTACACTCTGTACATCCCACACTCTGGAAGTGGGTTAGGCCAAGAACTATTCAGTACCCCCTCAGTACCCCTTAAACCCTGATGTTTAATTAAGCAGCTAGAGTAGTGGGTCAATATGCACTGCTTTGCTATTATATCTGTGTATTCACTACCAATATTCTGACCAACGAGTCATATGACATTAATTCATATAATTGCTGTAATAAGTAATGGCGAACATATTGGGACGGGAGCATAACAGGGACAACTCAGTTATATCTTGGCCAATATGACAAGTTTCAATATATGCTTCAAATTAAAGAAACAAGAGTTTTTGATTTTATATTGTAAAATAGTGATTTGTGCTTATATTGCACAGGCGTGTTGCTCAGATATAAGAGACAGAAAATGATGCAGTTGTTGACTGTCTTGAGTTAAGATGGCAAGTATTTGATAGTTTAGTCTGAATATAGTCATGGTTTCCCAAACTTTCTTTGTGGGGGTGGTGTTGAAGCATCCACCTCCTTGCTCATTTAATTTTGGTTTAGAAAAGAATAGAATGCAATTTTGAGTCCCTGCCTTCTGTCAAGAGAATTGGTGCAGTAGAGGGATGTAGAATGCAAATACTCAGTTTACATTTAGAGATAGTCTAATAATTCTGATCCATCAATCCCTTGTGGCAGACCATCATAATGGGTTCCCTGCACCTGTGAAGTTCTGATGTACCAAAAACACAAACCCAAAAAGCTACTTTTTGGCAATGGACAGTTATACCACTTTTATTGTCATGGATCTATCTTCTGGAATCCTGGCATTTGCTGTTTAGAAAGAGGTATTTAGAATGAACAGCCAGAGAGTTCTGGTGCCTCATCAGACTACAAACCCCAGAATTTAGAATTAGCAATCAGTGCCTTTTCAAACTACAAAGTCCAGTATTTCATAGGATTCAGCTATGGCTGTTTTAAAGTGGAATCATAGTGCTCTAATCATATAGTGTGAAAGTACCTCATGACAACTGAAGTGGAAATGTAATGATACAATTATTGACCACCATGAAATAATGAGACTAGATGCAATCATTTGGATTAAACAAGAGCCATTTTATTGATTTATAACCTATTTAAACTGTTGAAGGCCTGGGAATAAACAGACTAGCAAAACCAGGGGAGAGCAACCTGGTGTGGATCCAGTTGAGGCCCAGATGTCAACCTATGACATCTCCCCAGCTATCCCTTGGGTGAAACACCAGATCCTGAGAGCAATCCAAACAGATTGGTTGCTATCTTGGACAGTCATATTTGGAAGGCCAAACCTGTAGTATTCCCTTCCAAAGCCTGTGACTTTGTAAGAGAGTGTCAACCCCAGATCAATCCCAAGGGCAGTCTCATTCCCCATCAGCCAGTCTTCTGCTCCATGGAAGCAGTTCCAAAGACCAAATTTCCACCACAATGGGGTGCCAAAGTATAAAGGTAAAGGTAGTCCCTTGACATGAGTGTCTAGTTGTAACCGACTGTACAGGGTGGTGTCCATCTCTGTTACTAAGCTGAAGAGCCAGCGTTGTCTGAAGATGAATCTGGTGATCATGTGGCCAGTATGACTGCATCGAATGCTATTACCTTCCCACTGAAGTAGTACCTATCTATCTGCTTGCATCTGCATGCTTTCTAACTGCTAGGTTGGCAAAAGCTGAGACTAGTGATAGGAGCTCACTCCATCATGCAGCACTCAGGCCTTGAACCGCCAACCTTCCGATCATCAGAATTGGCATCTTAACCACTAAGGCCCCTGCATCCTGCATGTCAAAGTGTACACTGATCTAATATGTCCTCTCCCTCCACTACTTGCAATAGACAAAGGACAAGTGTCTGCTTAGTCCTATCAGAAAAAGTGGACAGCATCATGGTCTCCATTCACAAGGGCCAAGAAAGAGGTTCCTGCCCCACAGCAGCTTTGCTGCACAGTTTGGGAACTGATTGTATAGTAGGTAATCTTTTTGACCTTGACAGAAATGGTATAATAATTTACCTCAGCTCTCTCTCAACTAATCCAGCAAGTCCAAAATATGTGTCCAGCTGAAAGCATGAGGACAGGAATTATCTAGGACAAGCCTATGGTTAAATTCTGAGCAACTCCTATCAGAGAGGACTGGACATTAACACATTGAAGCACATCAGAATAAGCCTGAGGAAGTCCCAACAGCATTCCCATGATTATTTTGCGCAACTCAGGTAGGGGGATCGTTGGCAGTGCGATGGATGAATGGTATGTGTGTGTATGTGTATGTGCGCATCTAAGTCAGTAACACATACTCAGAATTTGGAAGGTGCTGAATGGTGAATGTCCGCATCACAGCAGTGGAATACTGATATTTGGGGTCTGAAATCTGAGTTTAACGAACTACTTTTTGTTTTTAAATACTATCATCTGCTGCTAATCAACATTAAAAATTTTGTGGTTAGAAATCAAATCCTAAATACAACCTAAACACTGCTCCCCAACAACAAATCCATGTTACGACTAGGAAAAAACTGTCAGTCACAGAGGGATTTGTAAACACCTAACTGAACTGCAAGCACTTCTAAATTTGTATATTTTTCATCCTTTCTGTGCCATTTTGAGCTACAGGCTGTTCAGATTTTGATAAGAGGCATTCTCTTGAAGATTAGAGCTGTTCAAACATTTCTCGTATCAAAAAAATAGAAATAAAATAGCAACAACAGCACTAAACAGCAGGGGTTTGAGAGTTCAGAAAGGATGCAGGGGTGACACTGTGTGCCAAATATCAGCAGCAATCTTTTTTCAGAGCATTGAATGTGTTGTGGCAAAGAGAGAGCAACAAAATGCCCCAGGCAAGAGTGTAAGGACTTTAGTTCCTGGTCATTTCATTTGTGATTTGAAGGCCATTTGAAGTTGAGAAGAGAGAGGTTATTCTGGTTTTGAAGTTAAAGCTTTTTCTCTCTTTGTTTGGATAAAGAAACTTGATCCATAGGAAGCATTGCTGATGCTTTTTCTCCACCTGCTATCTTGTGGTGCTTTTCATGACTACTGCATATGATCCTGCAGCCCTGTTTGGATCGTACTTTCTGGAATGAAATCTCAACTCAAGAAGAAGCTTGGGCTCATCTGTCTCTTGTTCTCCCCTTACTCAACATTAGGAAGACCTTCCTGACAGTAAGGGCTGTTTGACAGTGGAACACACTCCCTCGGACAGTGGTGGAGGCTCCTTCCTTGGAGGTCTTTAAACAGAGGCTGGATGGCCATCTGTTGGGTATGCTTTGTTTGGGAGTTCCTGCATAACAAGGGGTTGGACTGGATGGCCCTTGTGGTCTCTTCCAACTCTAAGTCTCTTCCAACTCTATGATTCTATGATTCCACCCCCTTACCGTTATTGCATTGAAAAAATAACAAGAGGAATGTGCTGTTATGTCCAGTTTTACTGGGAGAACTGAGTTCCAAGTAGAAGAATCAGAAGAGGAGGGGAGTTAGCAAGTCATAGCATGCCCCCTCAACTGTCCTGACTTGGCAGAGACAGTCCCAGGTAATCCTCTGTCATCTCACTTTTTCAAGTGATTTAAAATATTTCAGTATTCTCTCTTCCCTCTGCTTTCTCTCTGTCTTCATCCTCATCTTACTTCAGTTCCTGCAAACTGAGTGCACAGTGCAAAAGTAGTTTGCACTCAGGTCAGCAGGGAGAGAAGACAGGAGATCTTGCCCTTCCCTCTAGACTCAAGCAAAAGCAACTGGCTGTAGTGTTTCTTGCCTTGCATGTTATTCCTCACCAATAAATGTCATTTTGATATATCCACATGCATCCTGGTTTTCATCTGTGAAACTTTGGAGGGTATGTCACGACAAGTATAAGTTGGGATGGGGTTTTAATCTCTCCCACATTCAAAATTTTGAAACCGTAAGTTCTTTCCATACTAAATATTGAGAAATATGTGAATTTTAGTAAATTCTTTCCAAAACCAAATTGAGATGTAATTCTTCACCATCTGCACAGGATTAAACTCTGCAAATACCAATATTCCCATCATGCAGTAGGCAATATTTTAGCTACCTGAGCTTGGTTAATGTAAGCACATGGATAACACATGTTTTTAGTTTGCAAGAAACATTCCATAACATAAATTAACTGAGTTGAATCCCCAGTTGCCACCATAGTCTTCTGTCAGCTCTTTTTAGGCACTTCATTTTGTGCTTTTGATTTTTTTTTTAACAAAATATATCTGAAAGGAGAAGAAACCCAAATGATCACCAAATTATGTTGGTGATATAATTATTATTGTGTTTCCCCAATATCCTCTTTTCTGTGTCCAATTCTCTTCTGCATCCTAAAATTCCATTAGATTTTTTTAGATTGTAGGTAATTTTTTTCTAGAAGCCTAGAAATCATAGTATATTTTGACATAATGTTTGTGTGGAGATTTTTTCTGTCCACCTTGAAGCATCACTTCTAGGCAAAGGTGTAGCTACCAGGGGCAAAATGCAAGCATTGCTCCTATTAATAATTCTACCCCTCAATAAAATTTTCCTTCAGCCCTCAAATTTCTAGTTTTGTGTACAGTGAGACATTGAAAACTAGTCATCTCTTGAATTTTTTATTTGCTGTGTTAATATTCTTTTGGAATTTGCCTGCCCCCTTTCTTTGGATGCCTAAACTGTATCTTTAAATGCTTAACTAAAGTTTTAAGTAACTGAAATCAGAAATTTGGGAGTCAATGGGAAATTTAATTGTGAGGGGCAGAATTCTTTTTGAGGATCCAGTGCCCTCATTTAGAAAGTCCCTGACAAGCAGGAAAGGGAAAAAAGAAGATGTGGAAGAGGAGAGCTGAAGCTTAAATGTTGTGGATGCAGAATTACCTGTAAAACTCCATAATAGTTTTAGATCACATACAGCAGGTTTGATAACAAAGGTTTAAAAGTCATAATGTTTTCTTTTTTAAATAAAGCTGGTCTGATGAGACAAAGAGGACTGTCATCCCACAAACCCAGCATGAATAAATTAGGATTCTTGTAACCCAACCTAGTCACTGGTAGTGGAGATGGAGGATTTTAGCTTTCTCTTGACCCATTCCTCCTCTGGATTTTCATGTCTTCTCTCCAGTTTGAGAAGCATTTGTTTAGAACTTCCCAAACACTCTAAAATAGCTTGGAGTGAAACTATGATATATTTTTTTACTGATATTTCCGCATACATGGTTAAAAATGTCCTATTCTGTAATGTTACTTCTCTGATGCCAGTACTTTAGTTCCTCACATGGTGCAGCAGGAAACTTGCTTCTGTGATGAGATACACTATATGCCTATCCGTTAGATGTGCTGTTAGTCTTTTACTGGAGGAGGATACAGAAGGATGGGGGGCCACATAGAAATTCCATATTAGCCTACCCATGATTGGTGTGTTTCTGCACAAGTAATCAACACGATTGACTCTATGGAAACACAATCCTGTTCACATTAGTTATGGAGTTGTTGTTGTTGTTGTTGTTGTTAGCTGCCCTCAACTTGGCCTCAGTTCATGGCAACCCTGTGAATGAGACATCTCCTTATCCTCAACAGCTCTGCTCACGTCCTGCACACTCATTGCATTGTCCTCCTTGTTTATGTCTATTCATCTGGTATGTGGTCGTCCTCTCTTCCAACTGCCCTCTATCTTTCCAAGCATCATGGTCTTTTCTTTTGAGTTATGCCTTCTCATGGTGTGGCAGAAGTGTGATAGCCTTAGTTTGGTCATCTTTGCTTCTAGGGAGAGTTTAGGTTTGATTTATTTTATACCCATTTATTTGTCTTTTTAGCAGTCCATGGTAACTGCAGAACTCTTCTCCACGATCACATCTCAAAACAGTTGATTTTGTTACTATCACTTTTCTTCACTTCACCAGTTCTCACAGCTATACATAGTGATGGGAAATACAATGTTAAGGGCAATCCTAACTTTAGTGTTTAGTTGTATTATGTCTTTGAACCTCATCACTTGCCTAGTTCTTTCATAGCTGTCCTTCCCAATTCTAGTCTTATGATTTCTTGGCTACACCTTCCAGTCTGATTAATGATTGATCCAGTGTATGGGAAATCTTTAACTATTTCGGTTTCTCATCATCTGCATTAAATTTATGTAAATCCTCTGTGGTCAGTATTTTTTATTTTTTAAATGTTCAGCAGTAGGACTGCTTTAGCCCTTTTTTTTTAGACTTTGCTTATTAATTGTTCCAAGTATTTGTTGTTTTGTGCCACATGTTGAGTCTCCCGTATCTGGAATGCCAAATTCTAAAATGCTCCTAAATCTAATACTTTTTCCATGAGTGGCTGAAATAGTGACACCTTTGCTTTCTGATGGTTCAGTGTACACAAACTTTGTTTCGTGCACTTAAGTGTTAAAAATATTGTTTAGAAAATAACCTTCAGGCAACACATATAAGCTGTATACAAAACATAAATGATGATCTTGTTTAGACTTCTGGTCCCAAGCATTTTAGATAAGAGAGACACAGCCTGTAGTAGAATGGTGTCATCTGCATATTTTAGATTACAGATATGCTTTCTTCCAATCTTCGCTCCTCTTTCTTCCAAGTCTAAACCTGCTCTTTGTATGATGTTTTCTGCATACAAGTTGAACAGATAGGGTGGTAGATTGCATTCTTGATTGATCCCCTTTCCAATTAGTTTTTAGGATGCCTGTATGTATATATAGGCCATTAGTATGCATTAGATAGATTTTTATATTATTTCTCAGCTTTTGGAAAGACCTAAGTTTAACATTTTGCCAGCTTGCTCTGCTTTCTTTTCGGAATGGATTTTGTGGCTCCAAATGTTCTTAAAGGTTTAGATAAGTAAAGCAACAGATGCTGAGACAGAAGTCGTAAAGCACCTGAGCTGTTTCCTCATTTAGCACCAGATAATAGATATTTTTGCAATATTTTCACACCTTCCCATGATTTCTTAGTTCTTGATTAAAATACAGCTGCACAATTATTACTGGTTCACCACTTAAGCCATTTCTTGGCTGAATCATTCAGCTGCCTTGGGGTGGATTAGAGTAGGTAACCTTTTCAGTTCATTTTTCCGATTAATCCTCCCTTCCTTCCTCTTATTCTGTACGCTGCCTGGCATGTTGTTGGTCTTGAAATAAATGTTATAGTGATGAACTAGTCACAGCATGCCCTTCTGTTTGCCTTAGCCATTCAATTTGAAAACAATTACAAAAACTGAAGGCTGATGACACCCATATAGTGTGCCAGTGGAATGGATGAGACTCAAAAGATACAGTACCAGCCCTTAGCTGTATATATCGAACATAGGTTTCTTTGGGCTAAATCCAATGTTAGTCCCAACTAAATTAGATCCAGCCAAATCAGTAGATCTTGTTAATAAAACTGAGGCAAGTCTCTATAACTTCACTGAGGCTATGTTAGTTGGAAATAACATTGATTTATGCCTCTATATTTCCTTTATGTTAAATAGAAAGGCCAAATCAAAAGGCATCTGCCAGATGACATGTTTATGCTTCTGAAGATGGATTAAGCAAATATGGGCACCTTCAAGAAAACATCCAGTTGGTGGACCTTTTCTTTCATTTTCTATTCTTTCCTTTCAAATCTTCATTATTATTATTATTATAGAGGAGGTTGGATGGAGTATGATGAAGGTTGGATATAAATTCAATGCAAATTCAGTGACTAACCTCTGTTGTCACCCACCTCAATCCCCCAAAAATAAGAGGTGGGATACCAATAAATAATAATAATTATTATAATTATAATAATAGTATTATTATTAAATTTCTTTGTTCTTTAGCTGATGTGTTTTGAATTAAAACTGTGATGTGTGCTTTCTGTTTATGAACCCCTACAGACATTGTTGTCTCAATCCTTTCAGGAATATGCTTTGTTGAAATTTATTCAGGTTTTCTTTGCAACTGCCGACATGTGGCGGTCTTCAGATTGGTCTTTGGAATTGAATAGCTGGCACAGTGTCATTTCTGTGTGATTCATCTGACACCCAAACATTTTCCCTGATGCTTGTTGAATATATGTGCAAGGAGTACATGTGCAAGGAGACTAAAGAGGAACTGTTTACTCAAGTTGTATTGTCTAAGGAAGAAAACTCCTCTGGAATTACGTGACTGCCAATGTACGTTTCATGTCTTTGTTTTCTAGCACCCTCCTGGTCAGTTGAGAAGGAAATACAGTTCCTGTTCCACTATTTTCCTGGATGACAGCACAGTCAGTCAGCCCAACCTCAAGTATACAATTAAATGGTGGGTACGGTTGCATTCCTTGGCTCAAAGAGATGTTGTTTTCAATTATTGCTGGATAATTACTTTTACAAAGGCCTTCTGAAAAAAGAGGGGAAACAAACAAATGACCAAGTCTCCTGTCATTTTTCCATGGGGATCTACCAACATTCTGTGAGGTATGCTGGCAGATCTTATGTATCAGTATTAGTGGAACTATTCTGACTGTGTTTGGGAGGAAAGGTGAATAAAAGACAGCTTTCCCTCACTCTTCCTCATTCTAAAATATAAAAATGTTACACTGTTGGCATAGGCCTCTGTGGTGCTACAGGTTAATGGGGAAAGTCCTGGATTAAATTCACTCACGTGAAAGTGTAGTTCCCATATGTTGCTGCCAGCATAATTTTAGAAGCCCATATATGTACTGACAGGATTAAGTGCATCATAGTATAATTGGAACACACTGTCTGTCTTAACTTGTGATGCATCAGAGAGGGAGAGAGGGAAGGTTTTTTTGTACAGGTTCTTCTCAGGAGAAATTCTAGAACCACATCACACATTGATTTATATTTAATGTTCATGTCTTTTATGGCTTGTGCCTTTTATAAAATCACTGAAAAATTGTCAACAAAGAGAGGTGATAAGTCCTTTATGTATTAAACATTTATCTTGATCTCCTGAATGTATAGTTAGAGCAATAGTTTGTCTCTAGATGTTACTATACATTTCTCCTAAGCAATTATATCCCTTCTAGGTCCTGTGGTCTCTTATTTGGAATCTAGATGGCCTGCTCTTCCTTTCCATATATAATTATAATTATAAGTCTTTTCCAATCATGATAATTTTTGTCTGATTAATGGGACATAGAGGAGGGAACCTCCAGCAGGTCTTAAATCTTGGGCAGGTTCTTATATGGAGAGGTGCCCCTGTAAGTATTGCAGTCCCAAACATTTAGGGCTTTAAATGTCACTACCAGCACCTTATATTCAGACTAAAAGTGTATTGTCAGCCAGAGCTGTTCCTTTAAAACTGGTGTTATGTGAGTTTTGTGTGATGATTTGGTCAGCAGTCTACCTGCTACTCACTGCAGCATCTGAATCATATTCAAGGACAGCCCTACATAGAGTGCATTGCAGTAATCTGATTAGACAGCTACCAGTCCATGGACTATGGGGGCTAAGTTATCCCTGTCTAGGAAAGGCCATCATTAGTTGAAACTGGCCTTAAGCATTTTGAGGCCACCTGGGTCTGCCATGACAGAAATAGATCTAAAAATACTCTATTTCCTTCTTCAGGGGGAGTACAGTCCCATCCATAGATTTCTGTGGGCAGACAATGTTAAATAGTCCCCCATCTCTGCAGGGAGGATCCACTACTACCAAGCCAAACATTACAAGGAAGTGATCTGACCATTGAGAATTGGGTTGTTGACCTCACCACCACCACTTTAGTCACTGAGCATTCACATGCTAGCAGAACTTCCGGAGCATTTCCAAGGAGTAAAGTGCACACAAAACAATTGGGTTAAAATAGAAAGATGCTTTATTAGGCATATATTATATAAATGGTGGAACAAAATGTGAAAATTAAGAAAAAACATGTAAAAATGTGGAAATATGAGGAAACCCCCCAGAAATTTATAACCTAGTACAGAATAAGGACAGAAAGAAAATTCAGGTGTGGTTCAGAGAAACTGGAAAAATAAGAGGTTTTCATATTCCTAATGCAGAGTTTGGCAGAGTTAATGTTTTTGGAATACAGTTCCAAGACATAACTGACTGGGAGTTCTGACAGTTATATTCCAAAAAAGTAACTTTCCAAGCTTAATGTAGATGATAGAATTCAGTTCTTTTTTGCTATTGAGTTGCTGTGCATCATTTGTTGTTGTTGTTGATCTCCATTATTGTCTCTCTTATTATGCAGTCATTTCTCCTGCTGGTTGGCTGAGCCTTCTGAATAGGAGCTTAGTAATGTGATGCTATAGAAAACATTCTCTCATACTCCAAGTCACTAATTCTAGATTTTCTTTTACAGTGTAGCTCTCGCAATATATTACCACATCAAAAAAAGGTATGTTAATATTGGGATAACCAACAACTTGTGTGTATGTACCTTCAGATCACCTGTCAGCTTATGACAACCCCATGAATTTCATAGGATTTTCCTAGGCAAGAAATACTCAGAGGTATTCCTTCCTCTGAAATACATTGTACGGCACCTGATTTTCATTGGTGGTGTACCAAATGCTGGTATACTAAATGCTGACCAAAACTGACCCTGCTTAGCTTCCTAGATCAGACAGGATTTGGTACCTTTAGAGTATTTAGACTACTAATTGGTTTACTCTTTCCTCTTTATGCTCTATAGACACAGTTTGCGAGCAATACTAAGGATTTAGGGCTGCTGCACATGTCACCTTACCAGTATCAGAATCACAGGCCAATAGCCATGCCCAAGAGGCTCCAGGATTCCTGGAGCTAACACTCAGACCAAAAAATAGTTTATAGTTAATACCCACCATTGGAAAATGCTACGATTAAACCACTTTTGTAGAACGATGGTTACCAAAGATGAAATCCTAAAAATATGACTGAAATATAATAGGTTTGATATAAAAATATCATATACAAACCACCCTCAAAAAGTATATGGTTGCTTTTCCTAATTCTAACTGCAGCTTTTAAGGGAATATATATATATATATATATATATGCAAGAATGTAGAATATAGACAGAGTATAGGGATTCAGAGAAAGGTAGAACAGAAGATATATGGAAAAGATGCTAAATACACAAAGATACTATCTAGTAACAAGCTGTTTACGCAGAAGTAACTGGCCACTGATGTTGTGCAATCAGCCTCTGGATAACTATTCCAAATAACCATGCTGGTAGACAGATCTTGGGACTATTTTTGGACTATAACTCCCAGAATCACCCATCCAGCAGGGGCAATGGCTATTGTGGCTAGAGGATTCTGAAGGTGGTCATCAGTAACTTACTGAAGTCCAATTAACAGTCTTGGGAAAGAATAGGGCAGAAAAGACAACAAATCCTCAAAAAGCAAAACAAAAACTCTCTCAGAAACTGAAAGACAAGTCAATGTTTAGTTTCTTCCCATTTGCACAGACACAGTATTAGCTCATCCTTAACTATGGTAGTTGGCAGGCTGACGAATTACATTTCCTGTTCTATTCCTATTATATCAGTGTTTCCCATATACAGTTGTGTGGTATTGGGCGTGACTGTCCCTAGGGCTGCTCTAAAACTAATTTTTAGAATTCAGAACAAAGATTGAGCATGGATTTCAGGGAAGAGGATAGCTGGTATGACTTTAGTTCTTCCTTTTGTGGTAAGTTTGTCAAGTGAATCCTTAGCCATATTATCCAATGTGTTGCCCATGCGCCCTCTGCTGTATCCTGAGGATACTAAATTCTACCCAATCTCAGTAATATTAGATAAGCTCAATTGGATCAAAACTAAATCTCTCTAGTTTGGCATCCTCTGTTGCACAATGGTCAGCTGATGCCTACAGGAAATTTGCAGGGTCCCCCAGTAATTAATATCCTGTGTCTGACTTTCCATATAGCCCTCATGACTATCCGCAAGGATTTCAAATGTCCTCCTCCTTCTTCACCCATTTGACCACTTCCCTTCTTCTCCAGCCATTTGAACACTTCCCCTATAAATCCCCTTTTTAAATTATTGGTCATCATCCTATCTAGTGGCAGCAAATCCCATAGATTAACTATGCCTGTTGTGATATTTCATAAGATAAATAGTTTCATATAGGTTTTTCCCCCTCTCTGCAGACTTCCATACATGCTTCTAGAGCAGTGTTGGAATAACCCCCAAGAAAACTATTTGTTCTCTGTTGCCAGTGTGAGAATAGCTTAGACTTCTTCCACACTGGTGCCTTACAGATGTTTGAGCTAGAGCTCTTATAGTTTCAAAATTACTTCACCTAATCCCATAGCCAATACCTTCTAGCATATTACACATATCCCACAATCTCACAAATATACTGTCTGCGAGCTTGTGGGAGCTGTAGACCAACACACTACAAGATACAAGATTGTGTGTGTGTGTGTGAAATAGATCCTTCAATATATGAAGTCTCCTCCATCTCTGACCCCCCCCCCCCCCACAATAGTATAATAAGTTGCCTGTCATTTCTTCTCATCTTTCTCCTTTTCCAGGGACACAGATGGAAGGATGCTCCTAGACATTTTTGATGAAAACCTCCACCCCCTTTCGGTAAAAATTCATCTACCCTATAATTTTTAAATGCTTTCCAAAGAGTGTCTTCCACCACTTTACTTCATCTCTTTCTGTTTCCTACTTCCCTTCTCCAACTTATTTTGTAGTTTGCTCACCTTTTTAACAATATAATTTCCCTAGAAATCCGAAGTGCCGCCAGATTATGACAAACATGACCCAGAGCAGAAGCAAATCTATCGCTTTGTCCGGACATTGTTCAGTGCTGCTCAATTGACTGCCGAATGTGCCATTGTCACCCTGGTGAGTATGCTAAACAGCACTATGAACTAATGAGTTGGCTTATAATTTGTGCTGGGTGTTCAGTTTATCTTCCAAAGATCGTATGTAAAACATTTAAAACTCTTCTGTCCTTGTTAAGTGGGGGGGGGGGGGGGAATCTTTCCTTTTCCAGGCCTTGAAAATTATCCTCCTTTGTCCTTTAGGCAAAATGTGTTCAATTTCTCCAGTCTTGTTGTTGTATGTCTCAGCATCTAAAATCCTTCTGTCTTATGTTTTAAAATATGCTGCTTGGAAGTATTATTATTATTATTATTAACCTTTATTTATATAGCACTGTAGGTTTACACAATGCTGTACATATAAACTTATAATTAGATGGTTCCCTGCCTCAGGCTTACAATCTAAAAGACACGACACAAAAGGAGAAGGGAAAGGTGATGGGGAAGGGTATCAGGTCCGGTGGTTCTTCTCCCCCTCTGAGGCCTGGACCAAGGCAGATGGACTAGAGGGAGAGCTTGGCTTCATAATGCACAGTTAAGTAGTGATTTTTAGTGAAGATGTGATGTTTATGAGATTGTTTCCTTTCCCCTTTCCTCTGAAGTATCAGTGATACTTTTTGAAAGAAAGGCAGGTTATAAATCCAATAAATATAGATCAACAGTTCCCAAACTTGGGTCCTCCAGATGTTTTGGACTTAGCTCCTAGAATCCTGATTGTTGGCTACACTGGATAGGGCTTCTGGGAGTTGAAGTCCAATCAAAGTCTGGGAAGCATTGAGATAGATAGATAGACAGATAGATAGATAGACAGACAGACAGACAGACAGACAGACAGATATTAGAAATGAAAAAAAATAGTTTTGGAGGTCTCTAATAAAAACAAAATCTTGTATTTGAGGATTCTCGATGGTGAATTCAGTTTCAGAGTCTTATATGAGATTCACACAACCTGTTAATTTCCTAATGAGCAAACAGCCCACTTCAGAGCAACAAACTAGATATGACATTTGTCATTTCGCTTCACATTTAGTCGATGTTTTCAACAACTGTGTAGCCAGCATAGAGAGGGGAGAAAGGATCCAAACTCTGGCATACTGGGGGGAATTTTAGCCCTTTCTCGCTGTCAGAAATGGCACACACATACACACACATGCACATTATATGTGGCAGAGTGAAACACCTCTACTCTTGTGACATGGTCCTAAGCTAGCATGGAAAAACTATGTGTATTCCCTGCCTTTAGTCAGTACATGTTTAATTTTTTAAATATTTACTTAGAAAAAAAGAGCTATGCAATGTCAAATTGTGCAACAAACACTGCATCAGCTCTATGCAAGCCCGGAAAGAGCTGGGCTCATTGTGTTACATTTGGGTGACCACCTTAAAACTTGACCGGCATAGGTCTTCAGAGCTGTCTTTGACTGAATTTCCCATCCTCACTTGAGCCTTCTAAGATCTCAATGTGTAAGTGATGTGTTGTGTTTACTCATTTCTTTTAAGGCCAGCTTGGACCACCTCCATCATGTGCAGTAACAGCAGTGTGGTAGCCATTTTTGCTTAGCAAAGTCCAAAGCTTCTGTGTATGGATGATACAGCTAGGTGGGTCAAACTGATGGTGCACATTTTTTTCCAGTTACCCCTCCCCCCCCCCCCCATTTGGCACACACACACTACAGCTCACAGAAATGGAAACAATATGAGCTATAGTTTATTCAGGTTGTGGAGGGCCTTGTGATTCCCACCCGCATGCTAGAGAAATCTCAGTCACCTAGTTACCTGGGAGCCAAAAATAGGCACCTAAAACCCCATTGACTTTTTGCCTGGATCTACTAGGTTACTGAATTTTCTGTGGCAGCTCTTACAAATAACAGAGAGATTATGTGGTGTGATATAGGAGCAACTGCAGAAATAGTACAGCTGTAATGGTGAAAGCATCCATTCATCTGCGAAGTTGACTAGATGATCTTGTACCACTTATAATTTCTAAGTACTACCTACTAACAGGATTGTTGTGAGGAAGAAATGCTGCCAAGTGGGGGGTGCATGGGCTTTGCCATCTTGTGATGCTTGCGGTAAGGGCAACAAACAGACAAAAATAAATTAGTTGATATAAATGGTCCCTAAGAAAGCTGAACATTTTTTTCAGTGAGCTTACATGGCTTTCCCCCTAAAAATCTAGACAATTGAGCTTTTTTAAATATTAAAAAAAAAAAAACAAACCAAAAGAGTGTGGCTCCCCCTCCCTTCCCTTCAGTTTTGATCTTCCCTTAGGACAGTAATTTGGTCGTAAAAATGCTTCCCTAGAAAAGATACTCAAGTGCCTTGTTTGGCAAGGCCCTGATAAATGTACAGAAGCTCACTAGGCAATATGACATAGGGGAGATTTTAACCATTATTATATACAGTAAAGAGATCTATTTAAAGAGCCTAGACTGGATTATCTGTGGAACAGGCCAAGGGATACTATTACAGACTCCCCTGCTGATTGATTAATATAACACACAGGTGGGGATGGTCATCGGGCTGGCATCCTGAGGATGTTACAAGCTGGAATTTTTCCATGTTAGTAAGGCTAAGTCTTAAATCACTGTAGCTTCAGGCAAAGAATCTTGGACGACTATCAGTAAGTGACAAGGGCATTAATAAGAGCTGATGGATGCTGAAAGGCCTGTGTGACTGACTGGCACACATTTATGGTTGATGTGAAGTGATATTTAAACACACACACACACACACACGTATCTATTGTTCATGTCTTGCTGAGACAAGTTGAAACAATTGGAATAGATGAAGGTGAGAGTTCTCCACTTTGAAATAAGGCTTTATGTTTAAAGAAGATTTTTTTCAGGGAGTTCAAATAGCAGTAAACGCTCAGTCATTCGGCTACTATTCTTTTCTGTTAAAAAAATCATCAACAACCCTCAGTGACCTGGGTTTTAATTAAGGCCATTTTACAAGAGCAGACATATAACCTGAGAAATCCCAACTCTGAACTCTTTAAGGTAGCTCGCTCCCATATGCAAACCCTGTGCTCTGTCAGCTGGGATACTGTGCAATCTTATTTGATGGCAGCTGTGCTATGTTGCTGTGTGCCTTTCAGTTTGCATTTATACCTCTTAGGATATATTTATGAGGCAGAGTTAAACCCTTGAAGTTACCTAGTTTTGATATGTTTGTGCTACAGAGCTTGAGCGTTTCTCTTCTGCATGGAGGAGGAGACTCTTTATATCAAGCCAATTCTGGATGTTTCATTGTTGTTGTTAACTGTCTTTGAGTTGGCTCCAACTCATAGCAACCCTGTGGATGAGACTTCTCCAACCCATCCACCCCGTCCTCCACTGCTCTGATTAAGTCTTGTAAATTTAGACCCATGACCTCCATGGTTGAGTCTACCCATTTGGTATGTGGTCTTCCTCTCTTTTTGTTGCCTTCTGCCTTTTTGTGGCCTTCTTTTTGTTGCCTTCTTCCCTAACATTATTGTCTTTTCTAGTGAGTCATTTCTTCTCATGATGTGGCCAAAGTATGGCAACTTCAGTTTCATCATCTTTGCTTCGAGGGAGTATTGAAGGTTAATCTGGTCAAGGACCCATTTGTTTGTCTTTCTGGCTGTCCATGGTATCCTCAATATTCTTTTCCAACACCACATCTCAATTGAGTTGATTTTCTTTCTGGCAGCTTTCTTCACTATCCAGCTCTAGCACTTGTACACGGTAGTGGGGAAATATAGTGTCTTATATATTTCTGACTTTAGTGCTTTGCTGTATATCTTTACACTTTAGGATCCTGTCTAGTAATTTCATGGCTGCCCTTCCCATTCCTAGTATTCTTACTAATGCCTTACTTTTGTTGTTGTTTTCTGTTGCCCTACAATTATGAGGCAATGCATTGGCTTGGGTACTGTCCCATGGGAGACATGGTTCAAATGGTCTCCTGCCCTGGAGCTTTCTTGATAGTCACAAGGCTTCCAGAAGTGATGCATCAGGATGGGTTGTGCAACTGCTGTGCTCCTTTCACAGGGTTCCAGACAACAGTCTTTTCAACTTGTAGCCTTCGCTGGCTTCAGCAACTGTGCTGGCTTCAGCCTCCAACTATGAGCCACCTGGAGCAGAGTTGCTTGTGTAATAGGGCCACTGCTTAGTATAGGGCTCGTCCTGTTGTATTTGTAGGTTGGCTTTCTGCACTACAGCATTAAACTAGAAGTATGAGAAACAGAGGGAATGGATCCTTCAGAATATGTAGAAGTGGCTGTGTTTATTGCTTTGAAATAGCCAGAATCACTCAGGAGGCCTGCAAGGAATCAAAAGGGAAGTTGTTCATTTACTGGCTGTCTCCTTACAGGGTTCAAAACCACATCAACTGTTTTTCTGCTCACTTTCAGATTTCCTGTCATTGGAAGGGCCTTGTAAATTCCATCTCCTAGGGCTTGTTTCAAGCTAGTAAATCTTTGGTTTGCAGAACATAATCATTCTGAGCACTATGAGTTTTGAGGCCTGGTTTTTGAGGAAATGAGCAGCCTTGACCTTCCAGCCTCCACACATCCATTCACATTGTAGTGCAGCCCTGACCTGGAGTCTGTTGTGTTCTTTGTCATGTAATCTTGTCAGCCAGCTTGCACTATTTCCTTGTGGAACTACAGTTTAACAGTCCAAACAAATTGTTATTCTACATACTGCATGTCCCTTGCACATACACACTTGACATACCTTGACAAGCAGTGTGTGAGCTTTCTTGCATTCATTTACTTCTCCTTTGGTCATCCTCTTGAAGTGGGACAAATGGTGGGATGAATCCGTAGCTGCATATTTGGCAAGGAGTCAGAAAAGATGTACCGACCATCCCTGAGACATTTCCCTACTCACACTAAAACTTGGGTGCTTTCTTCGACATTACTCAGATGTTTGATATGAGGATTTTCCAGAAACACTTTGTTAATCTGATGAAATCTTACAATTTTTGTCATTAAAATGCAATTACATTTTACTCCATCATTTTCCCAGCATGCTGAAGGTAGTATAGAAGACAATGATCATTTGCCCAGTCTACTTCTACTGTACAATCGCGGTTAATTTTGGTAGGGTTTGTTGTAGCTATAGTGTTTTGTGGGTGGTTCTATGCATCGGAAAGACAGGTCTCCACCAGATAAAGGGGGAGGGGGAATTGCCAGCCCTCCATGCCTTTAATTAAGTCTTTTTCCAATTAAAATTTTAATGCTGCAAGAAAAGGGAAGTCATAATGAAACACAGATCTTCCAACAGCTCTGTGAAGCTGCCTTCCTTACACCAATTGGTGGTGAAACTGAAATCAGAATGGAAGACAGTTAAATTATGATAACCCATAGTAGAGGTTTTAATGAACAATAATTGAATTAATTGAATATTTGATTTTTTAAAAATTGTTGGCTGAAATGTTGTCCCCAAAATCCTCTTCTTGTACGGAGAGGGGTTTTGTTTTTGTTTATTTGACTTTAGAACTTGACTATGTTAGCAGAAGAAAGCGAATCAAGATTTAGGCTATGTCCAATGCATAGTTATGTGGGAGTAAGCTCCATTGAACAGAATAGCAAGAGCAAGTACATTTCTATACCACTTATCCGTGAACTAGCACTCCCTAAGCAGTTTATAATGTGTAAGCCAGTTGCTGGGTACTCATTTTGTCGACCTATGGAAGGATGAAAGGCTGAGTGAACCCTGGAGCTCTGCCTGGGATTAAATTTACAACCTTGTGGCTGCAATACTGGCATTTAATCACTGTGCCACCAGGGCTCATTCCTGACTTTAGACTGTACATTCCTAAGATTGCTACTTTACAGTGCAAACCTGTATATGTCTACTCAATAATTAGTTTTATTGAAGTCAGTGGAACTTACTGTCCAGTTAGTGTGAAGACAATAATACTAGGGATGGTAGAAGACAGCAGAGAGAGGAAGACTTCATGCTAGATGGATAGACTTAATCAGGGAGTTTGGGGCCTGAATTTACAGGACCTGAGCAGAACAATGGAGGCCAGGCGGTCTTGAAGAAGTCTCATCCACAGAGTTGCCATTAGTTGGAGTCAACTAAGGGCAATCTACAAGAACAACTGGCAATGCAGTTCTTATGTTAAGCATAATTACAGACAGGGCTAGCTTATATATATATATACACACACACACCCCTTATGTAAGAACTGAATATAACAGGAAATGTAGGCCTTGCTTTGATTATGTTCTGCAATTTGCAGGATTTATATTTTCAAAACTTTCTCCATTCTGAGGTCAACAAGCAGGAGAGTGATGTTTTTGTTTGTCTTGATTTCTCACTTCAGTTTCTATATAACAAAGGAAATCCAATGAACTCCTATCATAATGTGTCTTTTCAGGTGTACCTTGAAAGACTTTTAACTTACGCAGAAATAGATATTTGTCCAGCAAACTGGAAGCGAATTGTGCTGGGTGCAATTCTACTGGCATCAAAAGTTTGGGATGACCAGGCAGTGTGGAATGTGGATTACTGTCAGATCCTGAAAGATATCACAGTTGAGGACATGTGAGTTCACCATGTTGACTTGATTTTATCATATCTTTTTAGTCAATGTACATCAGCTGTGGGCAAAGTGGTACTCTTCTGATGTTTTAGATTAAAGTGGCCAACTGCACTGCATAGGTAAGGATTATGGGAGTTGTAATCTAAAACACCTGGGGGGATATAACAGATTGCCTACTCTCGCTATATACTCTGGGTGCAGATGCTCCTGATTTTTTGATTTACAAATTGGACTGAATGTTGTTTTGCCTGCTATATTTGTAATTAATATTACAAAATTTAAAATTCTATGAAAAAATTACTTCAATATGGTTTGCATGTTATACCACATTTGTATGGATTTTTCAGGAAAACTGCTTCATAAATAGAAATCCATTAAGTTAAAAAAATATATTGGTGCCACACACAAAAATTTCAGGTGCCACTGAAATCATGGGAGATGTTATGATTTAAATCCTATTGATACCAATGAGAAGCACATTAAATTGATTTAGGGCAAATTCAGGGATGGAAATTGCAGACCTTCAGATGGTGTTGAACCTCAACTCTCAACATCAACTGGGGTAGCTAGAGCTGATGGGACTTGTAGTTCAACAACAACTTTAAAAGCTGTTCTTACTCCCAGACAAAATACTATTGCTAGTTTGAACTAAAGTAGACTCATTGAATCAATGGGATTTATGTAATTGTTGATTTGCCATTCAGGAAGAGAAGCAAAAGCGTGGGGGATGGAGATACTGAATAGAAGACTAGCAAAAAATCTCCTAAGAGTGGCTTTCAGTTTTCATCAAAGTAGGATGGTGCCCTGCCCCATAACTTAGTTTGTCTAACATACTTCCTTTTCCACGGTTCCTGTCATTATATTTTCTTGACAGGAAAACATTATTTGTATAGGCTTGAGGAAGTAGTTCTACATTGGTCTGAAATCCAGTCGTGTATTAAAAGCCCTGTGTAGAAGCATGTAAAATAAGAGAATTTCTTTCCCCCCCAAATTATATTATATTCTTCATAAATTGAAATGCAGAATTATTTTTACAAGTCAAATGTGCATTAAATTATCTAAATAGGTAAACCACAAGCAAGCACAGCATGGATCTGATTGAATGCACTTTTTCAGTTTTATTTTTTTTTTAAATACTGTTGAGCATCTGGTATTTGGCAGTTTGGCTGTGTGATGAGGTACAAGCATGCTTCAGAAAATGGGTGGTTGATATTCTATGAATATAAAAAGATAAATGCTTAAGTGAAAATTACATTTATTGCATCTAAACATGAGGAGAGGAGAGGAGAAATAATCCCAAAACTGCCTGGATTGAAGATGTGTGTGACAAGCTTCTGATATATTTACTTTCTCTGGCTTTCTCTCCCATCAGTGTGTTTAAAAATGGAAATAAATTATAGTTCTATAAGTTGATTACTAACATGAATCTTTGGATTTGTCGTATCATTTATTTTTGCAGGAATGAATTAGAACGACAATTTCTTGAGTTGCTGCAGTTCAACATCAATGTCCCTTCCAGTGTTTATGCCAAGTATTATTTTGATTTGCGATCCCTCGCTGAAGCAAACAACCTGAGTTTTCCACTGGAACCCCTCAGCAGGGAAAGGGCGTGTAAACTTGAGGTGAGACCCTTGCTCTCCCTGTGGATGCAGAAAGCTTACTTTGTTGTACTTTTATAGAGTTGCTGAGGTTTATTGAATGGAACACTATTAAATGCTCTATCTGCCATGGGGAATGGATATTCCGCACTTTGACTGTAGTAAATTCTCTGCTATCGCCACCAATTACACTCTTCACCCTTCCCCTTCTAGAAGAATGTGTTTCCCAAGTGGCATAGAAATTTTTGCACTCCTCAGATGGAACAGGAGAAGCCAAAGGTTTGGGTTTGACATAATCAGGTCTACCTGCCTGCCTTCTTCACATGTCTATTTCTGTGTTGTTTACTTACATCCTTTCTCAGAAGATAAGAGTAAAATCCACCCTAGGCATATTGAGTAAAATTCTAGCATGGCAAAGAATGATATGTTCCATTCATTTATTATGGCCAACAGCCAGCATAAGAAGAGATGTTGAAAATTGTTCATGTCTAGGTCTCCTGCATTTGCTCTTCAAAGGGATCTTGTATGGTATGACCTAAGATAAAGAAGTTAGTACCATAAGCTTTCATAGACTGAAGTCTATGAATGCTTATGCTACCAATTTATTTCTCTTATATCCAAAATACACTGCAGAAATAATCCAAATTGAGACCACTTTAACTGCCCAGTGCTAGGGAATTTTGGAAACTGTGGTTTTGTGAGACATTTAACCTTCTCTGTCAGACACAATAAACTATAATTCCCAGAATTCCGTAGCACTGAGCCAGAGCAGTTAAAGTGGTTTCAAACTGGAAGATTTCTGCAGTGTGTTTTGGACAGATCCTTTTGCATAGTGATTTATGCCAGTATGGCTGTGTCTCTAAATTCTATATTTGCTGTGTTCACATTCCTTTGATAACTTTCTTTGAATGCCTAAACTGTATTTCTAAATGCTCAACTGAAGTTTTCAGTTACTTAAATGCGGGAAAATTGAGGTATGAAGGAAAATTTCATTGGGGCCCAGAATTCTTATTGGAGATCATTGTCCTCATTTTGTCCTTCTCTCAAGGTTACACCTCTGATTCCCTGAAATTAACTGAAGTTTGACAGTGCTACCTCCTGACATTTTTTTTAAAAAATGCTTTTAAATTCATTAAAAAAAACAACAATATGGAGTCTCATTGCCAGGTTTCTGCATCATTTGCATGTGGTCTCAGATCACCAGAAGGCTGTAATTCCTGGTTTATACTCTTTGTTGGTTTGTGATTCTAACTGCTTGTGCCTTTCACCTGATCTTGAAAGGTATCAGCAGCTTGACTCCCAAGATGAATAACCTAGCAACCTCCACAGTCTTACCCAGCACTTGTGCATTGTGTAAACACCAAGCCCCCAACGTGGCCAAACGGTGGCCCTTTTAGCCCATCTATTTTGGGCCTTTAACTGCTCTGCTCTGGTGCCACAACAAACTACAATTCCCAGAATTCCATGGCACTGAGCCATGGCCATTAAAATGGTGTGGATTGATCATTTGTCATCTGCCTTTTCCAAATAGTTGAAGCACTGGGACTATCATGTTCCTGGCCTTTTTTTTAGAAATTTACCTCAACATAATTTAATCAGCTAATTAGACAATGAAGCTAAGTATTGCATAGTCTCTGATAATGTGATGTTTGTTTTGTTAATACATATGATTTTTTTAAAAAATTAAGAGGAACTTTGTCTAAAAACAAACATAGTTTAAGCCTTCAAAAACTCAAATAATATTTAGAGATTAGAAGATAGGGTAGGGCAATGTAGGCTACTCGTACTCAACTGGTATAAACTTTTTTTTCCTTGGGACCTCCCCCCACTTTTATATCTACATGTGGATCTCGCACACACACTCACACACACTTGACCTAGTATATGTATATTTTTTGTTTATTTAGTGGGTATATTTAGATTTGCACATTCATATACAGTCAGCCCTCTGTATCCACAGATTCAGTTTTCCATGGCTTGAAAATATTTTTAATTTATATTTCCCTCCATACCAACTGCCATCCTCTGCCTAGGGAGGGAGAGAAGAGGCAGGCCCAGCTCCACCAGGGCTTGCCTGAGGCAAGAGAACCCTTGTTTATCCACTTTTGTAAACCGCTTTGATCTTTTTTGGAAAGGCGGTATATAAATAAAATAAATAAATAATTTATATTTCCAAAAAGCAAACTTTGATTTGCCATTTTATATAAGAGACACAGTTTTAATTCCATTGTATTTGGGACCTCAGAATTCACAGATTTTGGTATCCACAGAGGGTCCTGAACCAAACCACAGGCGAGGGCCCACTGTATATTCATATTTTAGCATTTTAAGCATTTATAAGGAGAAAACATCATTCAAATTAGAGCAGTTTCAAGTGAGGTTAATATTTAACTCAAAGTATATGTAAATTTTACACATAAAATAGTTTGGGAAGATAAAGAGGGGGAGAGGAGGGATGAGAGCCTACAAGTCTTGTGTGCTGCTTGAGCAACTCTCACACCCATTGTTTGGGAAACATTGACATAGGCCATATCTTTTTCAAAAATGTAAATACTGCCAAGAAGTAGCAAACAGTGAACATTTTGAAAGGTTTGTAAGATTATTCAAGTAGCTTGCCTTTTAAAAATCAAAAAAAGCTTTTATATGCATGATCTTTCTGAGCTTTCCCAAAGGGAAAAAGAAATCAAGCTGAGGTTTTGAGAAGGTGTTCCTACTTGAGAGGGAAATTCAGCAAAAAACCCCTCATTTTCTCTGTGTTTATACCCAGCCGGCATGGCCAAGAGCCAAGAATGATGGGAACTGTCATCTGGCACCATCTGGAGTGCCATCATTTCTCCACCCGCTCTATAATCACAATAAGCTCATAAAAATTATTAACTAGAAAAATATCATGGAGTCTTAAATCTGAAACAACAGTCTATCTAAAATTCAGTTTCAGTCCTAAAAAATAATATTTCTAATCTACTTGACAGTATCTCCGAGCAACAGCTTTTTCATTGAAATTCAAGATAAAATTACTAACCTGAAGTCATATTTGAGTTTATGTCTTTAACCCTTTCAGTATTGGGTTGCTTTGACACTCCACAGTATATCGATTATATCGTAATCTTAGCATGGTAAACAAAAAATATTAGTAAGTTTAAATTAACCAAATTCCTTACCTTTTACCAGAGTTTTGACATTAATAGTATGGGGTTGGTGGACTCTCCAAAACTGAGGTAATAATGAAAAGTACAGGTGGAAAAAGTTAAGTTAAATCAAGCTTAAAATGGGAGTGAATTTAACTTCTATCTTGATACTTTTTCTTATTTTTTAAAAAATTATAAAACAGTTTGAGGAAAGGTATATTAAGTAGACTGTTTAAGAAGCAATAATTTTACATAGTTCATGTTAAACTTACTGAAGAGATGCATCAAGGCCGAATTGTGAAAACATGTGTTTTTTTGCTCATCCCTGAGAGGGTAGGAGATGAATTGACAAAAACTTGAGTGGTCTACCAGTTGTACAGGCTTAGCATACCTATAATTAGGATAGGACATTAACATTAAGTATGTTTGCATGCAGATTCAGTCCCTAGCATTCCTGTATTAAAGGATCAAATAGTACAGTACTGGATTTTTGTTTCTTCCATGTAACCCTTCTCCTTTGGCCATTTCCCTGCAGGCCATCTCTCGCTTGTGTGAAGACAAGTATAAGGACTTCAGGAAATCTGCAAAGAAACGTTCAGTCAGTTCGGACAATCTAACTGTAGTTAGATGGTCACCTGCTATTATCTCCTAACAGTGAAGTCTGGGATATTCCTCCAAAAGTACTGTTTCTATCACCAACTTTGGGCAGCAGGGGTGTTTTGTTTCTTTTTTTTTTCCCTTCATTATTGGCTTTTCTTATTTTTAGATTTGCCTCTACAGTGCCTCCCCTGTTGAGTAGCACACAAGAATAAATTGAGGGACAGGAGAGAAAGATCAGTGCATTGGAAGAAATTTTGGAAGCAAATTGGTTTTGTTATTTACTACAGATCTTGCCCTTTTTCATAAAGAAGCAAATGCATGCATATAGTTAGAAGAGGAGAAAACAAGAAAGGTGCCATTTAAACAAGAGAGAAAGATTGTCAGCAGAAGGAGTGGCATGAAAATGAAAACCACAAGATAAGCTTGGAAGAAGTGCCATAAGAAAGGAATTGGAAGTGGTTCATATTCTGTTTGGTATCTTCTATCGATTTATTGGGTTTTTTTGCATTCCTTCCTGGATTGTTTTTCTCGCTTCTACAAAGCAACAGCTATGAAGAGGGCAGTATCTACAGTAGCACAACAAAATCCTTTGGACTGGACAGCATTGGTTGGTTTCTTCTCTCCTCTCCCATTCAACACACTGCGCTTTTCTTCATAAGCTGTTTAATTAGTTTTCTCCCCTTAATTATTATGCGTGTTTTGTTTCTTGTATGCCTTTGTTGTATTTTTGAAAACAACATTTGACTTGATTTATAGTGCTGAACCAAAAGTATACAAAAGAAGATCAGGTGACCGTTTGTAACTTCATTTTCTTGTTCTTTTTCTTATTTATATAGCAACCAGGTACATGATGCTTCATAGTGCATCATGAACACTGGCTGTTTCATAGTAAATGTGGCTGCATGTGCCTTCCTACATTCTTTGGGATAGTTTATTTTTCCTTACTATAAAAGTTATGATTGTTGGAAGGATTCAGATGACAGTGAAACTTGGGCCAAGGAGATGAAATTTGCATTGGATGTGGTAGTCCTTTTTGCAAGATTTTCAGAGCATGTAGAGATTTAGTAAAGTTTTAAGTGCGAGAGATAGAGAGAGAGCCTTTTGTATGGCCCAGTTGATTTCCTTCATTTCCTGGTTCAATGTTGCAAGCAATAGCCTCAAGTTTTTTATATGTTTACTTTAAATGGAAACCAATCTGTTTTTATAAAATAGAAAAAAATAAAAAAAGTTTTTGTTCTAGTGAAAAAGGGTCCATAGAAGAAGAAGAAGAAGAAGAAGAAGAAGAAGAAGAAGAAGAAGAAGACTATATTAATTTTACAAAGTGTTTTGTCACAGGTTAGATTTCAGAATAAAAAAGCCTGTTTTTAAAAATTGCATATTTTCAGTGTAGGTGCTTATAGAAATTTAAACAAAATGCAAACTGTGAAGAAAATTTTTTGCTTTGTTGATTATATTGTACTTTTTTGTTGTAACTACTGGGTCCCTCCCCTCCTTCCTTTCTTTAATAGGATAAATGAGTTGAATTACCTACCCACTTTAAAAAACAAAAAAACCCAAATCACCCTATTGCTGTAAAAAAATACTTGTGTTCTACATAAGTTTCTGAACTATTTTGCACATTTGAAGAAAATATGACATTTTATGATACAGAAAACAAAAGCAGATACAAAGTTGACATTAGTGGAATCCCATGGACTCTTTACTGTGCAAGAATGGTGAAACATATGACATTGAACTCAGTGTGTTGAATTTGTTTTATGTGCACTACTGGAGCAAAACATGAAAAGCCCACAGCACCAGAAAGTTCTCCTGTACAGTCCTTCCATTCTATCTGTACTGTTATGCCCAGTTCTCAATCATTTCATTGGAAGCTTGTACAGCGTGAATGCTCATCAGTATGCTCCTGAACCCTCCCATTAGTTTCGATGATAGCTCTTACAGGAGACTTTCCCATCTACATTCCTTTATCTGGTCTCATTGAGCCTTAAACCCCCACTTCACAACTTGTTTACTTGAGTATAAGGTCTAAACAACTGCATGGAGTATTTTCCGTGTAAAGGCACATTCATGCAGCTCAAATTTTGGGAAGCCAGGTGTATACTTCTACTTCTTCCTCTCCTTGTAGTCAGAGGCATGGAACCAGTGAGGAGACATGTCCACAAACCTGGCATGTTGCTTTTGTGATTTCCTCCAAAAGTAAACATTAGTAAGGAGCAAGTCACTTTTTAAATCACCTTCTTTAGTAGTAGGAGCTACTGTATGAGAATCATAAAGTGTTTGGTTCTTATCTCATATGAATTCATATTAGTCCTCTTGGGAGATGGGCAGGTTGGCTGTTGGCATGCAGGTCCCCTGCTGGCCTGCATATAGCTAGGAAATGTTACTTTTTTGTACACCCCCCCCCCCTTATTGTGCTGTCAAGGGGGGCGCTCTGGGATTTGTAGTCCACAAAGGCAGCATTTGCAACTTCTGGACCCATGATGGTGATATATCATCTCCACAGCCAGCTACAAATCCTAGGTAGGCAGGGGATTTTTATTTCCCTAAGACAGTTGCTGTGTTTCTTTCTTGCTTTCACAATGTCGATGGTGTAAGGAGTTGCTGATTGGGTGTGTCCTAAATGTATTTAAAAGCTGTTATTGAATGATGGTACCCTGACTATGGTAATTGCCTTAAAGGAGTAGGGCATTGATGAGGTTAAATTGCCAACAACTAAGCATTTTCCTCTACCCTTCTAACATGTACTCCATAACATGACAATTTTACTCGCCTGTGTTTCCTTATCTTTAAAACGGTTCTTTCCTTTTTCTTGTTGTTGTGCCAATATAGCAGAACTCAAGAGTTTTGAGGGCTCATCCTATCCAGTCTTTGCCTGTTCTTTTTTCTTGAACAAAATGTATTAAAAGATATCATTTAAGTTAAAGGGGTAAGAGAACAACGAGAGTGAAAAAGAATCAGTTTTTGAGAGAAATGGGTTGCAGCCCAGCTATCCAATATATAAATAAAATTTTTACAATGTTTGGTTTTATCAACACTTTGTGAAACAATATTTGGGCTGACTTTTGTAGCAAGAGAGTCATTGTTCTACATTTTGGGATGGAGCTAGAGGAAGACAGAAGACAGAAAAGTTTGCATTATGTAAAATTCTCAATGCATCTACTATAATTTTGTGAGGTTTATTAAACAACTTTAAAGATTGTATAGTCTATTTATTGTATGGATGTACATACAGTCTGATACTTAAAATTTCAAGTGGATTCCGTAAAACCTGGCTCAGTCTTGTTTAGACTATTGGATATCGTTTTAGCCTTGTGCACTGGATTCTACCTCTGTATAGGAGAATTTTCCATATTCTTCAATTAGTACTGATTCTGTGATTTAACTTGGTTATGTTTCTTGCACTAAAAATTAAAAAAAGAGAAATCTACTATTAAATGTGGGGCTTTTTTTCCTCATTTTAATGTTACATTTTTCAAGTATCAATTATTCTGAACCATTTTTTTAAAGAGGTTTCTTCCCTGTATGTTTCTATAAACTCTTCCAAGGATTTCTGTTTTGACTTGTTCTGAGGTTGCAAAAGAACTCTTGAAAAATTCTGGTCTGAAAATGATCCCATGTGCCTTCACGGAACTGAGTGCTGTAAGTAGACAGCTGTACTCTCTAACATTTAACTGTATTGAACATTACTGAACATAGAGGCAACAAGCACTGTCTCTAGGCAAACAGGCCTATTTCATCATAGCTAAGTGTATTTTCTGAATAGGAGTTCATAAAAAAAGCCTTGGAAATAAATGTGTATGTTTATTTTGACTATTTACATCCCAGCCTGTATGTGAGGATCTCAGTGCAACTTAAAAGAAAATTAGTTTAAACCAATAAATACCAATATTAACTTTAAAAGGCTAAAAATATAATTAAAATATTTATCCATTAAAAACTAATTTAAAACCAATTAAAGCAATTTAAAATAATGCAGCCATAACACATGGGCAGCCTGGATAAAATCAATTAGGCCCAAAGGCTTTAATAAACAGCCAGGGTTTGACTTGTGCCAAAATGATACAAATGTTGGCATCAATTGGGTTCCAAGGGGAGAATATTTCACAAGGGATGCCACTGCAGAGATGGGCTGGAGACAGAAGTCTAGCAGCATATCTCTGCTTATGTTTCTTTCCAAGATGAGATGTTGTGAAAGTGGTGGTGGGAAGCATATCATGTGAGGCGTAAAACTTCAATAACCTACAGTGTGACATTACATGTAAAAGGGATCTATGGGGTTAAACAGACAGGAAAAAAGAGGTGTGTTCAGACTGGCTTGAAGGCATGGTGTTCAGATGACACATGCCTTGAAGCCAGCAGAAAAGTGCCCTTATGCAGAGAAAAGCCATTTCAAAAAGAAACAGCTTTTTTCTGCTTCTTCCTGGCTTGAAGCCATGTCATGTAGTCATGACATGAGCACTCCAGCTGCCTTGGGAGCTGGTGGTGCAGTTGGTGGGGTTTCAGTGTGGCTTCAGAAAAGGCAGCTTCAAGCCACTTTTTCCTGACCATCTGTTTCGCCCCTAGGAGTCGGAGTGTAGTGGAGTCTCCTTCCTTGGAGATCTTTAAGCAGAGGCTGGATGGCCATCTCTCGGGGATGCTTTAATTGGGAGTTCCTGCATGGCAGGAGGTTGGACTGGATGGCCCTTGTGGTCTCTTCCAACTCTATGATTCTATGATTCTATGAGTCTTAGGTCCAAAATACACTGCAGAAATAATCCAGTTTGAGACTCCTTTAACTACCCTAGCTCAATGCAAGGGAATTCTGAGAACTGTAGTTTTGTGGGACATTTAGCCTTCTCTGTCAGAGAGCTGTGGTGCCTCAATAAACTACAATTCCCAGGATTCCCCAGCACTGAGCCAGGGCAGTTAAAGCAGTCTCAAAGTGGATTATTTCTGCAGTGTGTTTTGGACCTTAGTAGAGTGCAAGCTAAACACAAGTCAACAGCATGATGCAGCACCTAAAATACTAAGATATTAGGCTTCATCAATGGAAGCATAGTTTCTAGCTCAAGGGAAGTTATAGTACGACTTGATTCTACTTTAGTCAGACCTCACCTGGAACACTGTGGCATCATAATTCAAGAACAATATTGATAAGTTGTAAAGCGTCCAGAGGAGCGTGATCAAAATGGTGAAAGGTCTGGAAATCATGCTCTATGGGGAATGGTTTAGGGAGCTGGGTATGTTTAGCCTGGAAAAGAGAAGGTTTGGGGGTAATAGCCATGTTTAAATATTAGAAGGGATGTCATATTGAGAATGGAGCAAGCTTGTTTTCTGCTGCTCCAAAGATTAGGACACAGCAATGGATTCAAGCTTCAAGAAAAGGGATTCCATCTAAATATTAAGAAGCTGCTGGTAAGTGCTGTTTGACAGTGGAACACACTGCCTAGGAGAGTGTGGGGAGTCTCCTTTGGGGGTTTTTAAGCAGAGATTGGATAGCTGTCCACTGGCAATCTTGAATTTGATTGTGCATTCCTACATGGCAGCAGTGGATTGGATGGCCCTTGCGGTCTCTTCCAACTCTATGATTCTGTAACAAAAGATGCAAAATGGAGACAAGGGTGTCCTCTGCTCTTAGAAGCATAGGATTCTCCCCAACGTGCATCATTGTGAGCTTATAGCAATAAGATTAATTAAACTTTACTTGTAAGTGCCTGCAACCTATGGGTCCAAGTGGGTGTGGAGAGCCTGGATACCAACACACCAGTGGGATTCATACCTTCCACTACCTCTTTGCTTAGACCATGGGCCACAGTACTTCTCAGTGTCCTCACTTTTCTATTCTCTGCTTTTCGAAGCAGACAGATTGTGAAGTCAGTTTTGAACCATGCAGCTCCCAGGCTTCCTCCCTAGCAAGATAGCAAGATGGATGACATACAACAAGATGCCAGAGGGATGGCCCCTAGTGTCTGCTTTTTGAGTTTCTATACCCTTAAGGCCTAAATATCCTAAGAAGGGGAGGCCCTTCTGTCTTTCCCACCACCCTCATAGGTATTTACAGTGAGACCACGGGAGAGGGCCTTTCAGTGGCCACTACCAGGCTCTGGAATTCCACTCCCAGATAAGTTAGATTAGAAAATAGGGCACCCTCCCTACTTCCTTTTCACAGACAAGCAAAGACTTTTTTGTTCAAAAAGGTATTTGATGCATATTGATCTAATGTGTGTGTCTGTATGAGTTCTAATTATATGTTTTAATTTTTTTCTGATTGTTTAATTGTGTTTTAACTTTTGTATTTTGTAGACTTTTAACAGTTTTTAATCATCGTAAACTTCTACAAGTCCCAATCTGTGGAAAAGGCAAGATAGAATTGATGATGATGATGATGATGATGATGATGATGATGATGACGACAATACTAATAATAATTAGTAATGTTGATGATGGCACCAAATCTTGTCTGAAGTTGGAAGCTAAGTAGGGTCAGTCCTGATTAGTATTTGAATGTGAGTGCCAACAAATGCCAGGTGCTGTAGACTATATTTCATAGGAAGGAACTGGCAAAACCGCTTCTGAGTGGTATTCCTTACCTAAGAAAACTCTATGGGATTCCTGGAGCTGCCATTAGTCAACAAGCAACTTGAAGGCACATACACATATAAAGTAGTCTTGGCTCAACCTTTACACCTGCTCTTACAGCAATAATTGAAGTGGAAAGGCAATTGCAACCTCTCCGAGGGCTACATTCAAGCTGCTGTTGTGGTTGTACTATTGAGAATGGAGCCAAAACTTTACCCCAAACTCTAGATGTTTATTTGCTGGGCACGCGTGTGCGCGCACACACAGTCACATATAAAGAAGATCACGTAAAGACTAACCAGGACATTTATAGCTAAGCCAACCTGTTTAATTCCACCACACATCTATGTTCTCTGCTCTTTGGTATCTGTGCCCTAGTTGAAATTTAGCTTCTATGTAAAAAACACTTCTTGTCCTGCCAGCATTCAGTGCCATCTTGCTACTATCTTTCTGTCTCCAGCTACTGAAAAGCACACAAGACAGTCTCTTCATTCAGTAACTCTGAATAAACAGATTTGGGCTTTGTTTTTTTAACATGGCTAATAGTGAAATTTAAGAATGTGTAAAGGAGTATTGTTTTAACTCTGTGGTTTTAAACCAGTTTAATAATGTGTCAACTGATACCCACTGCCAAAATGAATGCTTTGTGAATGCTGAAAGCAAATAATGTGCTTGGCCTACGTCACCTTGCTGTTTCATGGTGAAATTTTGTACACTACATTGAGGTGAATCATGTTTATTTTAAATGTGATGGGAATTGCAGATGTTCTGTGTGCAGAGAAAGAGGAAATTTTCATTTTTGAAAGAAAGCTCTCTATCATCCAGCACTGTTATTAGGTGCTATATCAATATGTCAATAATTATGCCACGTACTGAGCTGAGGATCTTTGATTTCTCAGTGTTCATAGTTCCTCTTTTTACTCTACTCCTATATTCTTATTTGGGAGTACCTCCCATTGAACACAGTAGGAGTTCTGAATGTGCTCTTAAACTGGAAATGTGCTTGAAATGTGTTTTCTGGGTTCAGGGAATTTTAATATAGCCAGACACCTGCAGTCTGAAGTGATAGAAATAGCAAGTGCAGTGCCATGTGATTTTGCTGAGTATTGTGTGTACATGTAAATTCTGAAGTGCAAACACTTATACGGTAATGGAAATCCTTAGCCCATGTCCCCAAGGATCATCCAAAATTCCAGTCAGTTGTTTGTACCTATATCAAGAAGCCAGTTCTAGTAATTTTAATCCACAACAGGACCAAGTGGTGGGACAGAGAAGGTGGTGGGATAGAGACAATTATAGAGCTATAATGGGATCATAAAGGGAGATAAGGTTCTTCAAATAGACTTTGCCCAAGTTGTATAGGGCTGTATAGGGCTGTATAGCTCATCACCAGCACTTTGAATTGAGTCCAGAAACAGACTGGTAGCCAGCTGTTGCAAGAAGGGACTTGTGTAGTCCCTGTATACAGCCTCAGTTAACAATCTAGTTGCAACTCTGGACCAACTGAAGTTTCTGAGCAGCCTCACATAGAGCACTTTACTGAAATGAGATGTAACCAAAGTATCTGTTACTGTGGCCAGATCTGACTTTTCCAGGAACTGGCAAAATTGGCACACTAGCTCAACTGTGTAAATGCTCCTGGTCACAACATTCATGTGAGCTGTAACGCATGTGTCATTGGGGGCAGAGCTAGTTGGCATGGCCCTGCTTGTTTGCTGGAATAAAAGCAGTTCATCTCACCTGACTACAGTATTAGTGGAAGCAATATTCCCAGATCCTTGCTATACATCACTATCACGTCTACTTCTATTTATCAAGGAAACAACTTATAACACAGGGCATAGAAATTGAAAGTATGCATTATTAATATCTTCTCAGTGGCTTTTGCATTTAGGATTTTGCAGATTGCCAGCCTACAGCATGGTTATGTGTTCATCATACTTAAGGACTCTCGCCTATAAATATATCCACAGTGTGGTTCTGTTATGGGATTGATAGCGTTCAATATTCACACCTGGAGGTATTGGTTCTTTGTTTTTTCCTTTCAGTTTTCCCATGTTCTGCTTCCCACTTTCATCAGCTGAATCCCACTGACTCCTGGAGAAGAAAGAAGCACTGAAGTTTGGCACCAGTTCTGGATGACCTGTCCATTGTGTCTCATGGAGAAGGCAGGACTTTTTATCACAAGTACAATGCCAAACAATGTGATGGGTGGAATATGAGCAGAGGCAGGTGCTGAATATATTACAAAGGACTGTGAAGAAGGCAATGTATGCAGTCACCCCAGAGACATGCAGTCCTATTCATAAAAGCTGGACTATACAGAGTTGGATGTAATAGGCAGACTTTGTGATCCTAAATTGAGCGTTGGAATAGGAATTCATAATAGCTATTCACTTGCATAAATGTGGAAACATCACTGAGGTCTCTTTCTTTGTGACATTCAGGTTTGACTGGCTTTTAGGACAGCATACCTATCAGTTTCAGGGAGTTTTTCAGATAGAGCCAGTGTGGAGAAAATACTGTCTGAAAATATGGTGTTTGGTGTTTTTGTATCCCCTTTCCTCACGTTATCCGTTTTTATCACTCAGGGAAAAACAAAGCTGCTTCTATTATTTCTTCTACTGATCTATTTCTCTTTCACCACTGAACTATCCCAGCAATTTCAGGAGTCTGGAATGCCCTCGGGAGGGTAAGAATAGCCAACAATGGCAGAGATAATTCCTGTTGCCTTTTGTCTTGCAGTTGTCGGGCCAGAGGTGAGAGCAATGAATTGGATTTAGCTCTTGCATTTAGCCTCACTTTCTAAGGAACACTTGTTCCTCTCTGCCAAGTTGCAAAGCCTTATCTCATTACTCTTCTTTCTTCACAACTTTTAAATATTTTCCCCCAATGCTTTCACCCTTTTCCAGTTTAGGCTGTTATGGTTTTTGAAAATGCTTAACATCTTCTTTCTTCAATAAGTGAAGATTCCTGCAACCAAACATGGAATGTTGGGACTCACTTGGCTTTTTAATCATTGCTCTCAGCTACAATGTCACAATTATAGGTGAGTATCTAGAAATATGTATATCTTAATTGTTGTTCAAGGTTGGCATTCTTCCTGGAAGTTGCATCCTTGAAGAGAGAGAGAGAGAGAGACTGTATCCATCATTCACTAATTTAATAACACTTTCCTCTAAAGAACAATTCTTTTTTTTAAAAAAAAAAGCTGTGATAATCCATTAATAGCATGCTGATTGATAGTGAAGTTCACCAATTGTGCCTCTAAAAGATTATTTATGTGTGTGGCTGCTCAGTTAGTTGTTTTATGTTATGTACTTGAAGATGGAAGCATGAGCCTACTATGCAATACATAATACTGTAACTTGTAACAATGAATTGGATTTAGAGCTTGGATTTACATGCACTTACTGAAGAACACTTGTTCTCGAACAAATGAACAGGGAAATAGATGAAAATGGCAAAAGAGTGTGTTGAAGTAACTTGATGAGTGTTTGCTCATCCTAAATTACTAGTTCTTTAAAATGTTTGTATATCCAGCTCAGCTTAAAATAATTTTTAATGATAACAATGAGCTTGGATTTCTCCTTGTTTAAAGCTGGGATTCTGATTGATTCCCCTATGCATGTTTTGAGATGTGTGTGTGCTTTCAAGTTATCTGTTGATTTATGGCAACACCATCAATTTCATAGGGTTTTCTTAGGAAGGAGTACTCAGAGATTAGATAAAGACATACAAAAAAAATCTTTCTTTTAAAACAAAAACTTCAGATACAAGATACCCCTGAATTATATATATTTATAACTCATTCTTTCTTCAAGTATGGATACTTATGTAGGCAATCCATACATAAAGAGTAAGTGTTGGGACGTTTTAAGGGATCCACAAGTTTGTAGCAATACCAAAATGTGTAGGGAAAAACCTTAAAGCAAGGACTGAGCTCATGTAGGCAGTCATGTTGGGCTGTGGAAGAGAACTGAGAAGGAAAGGAAGGAATGGAGTATCCTGGGGAAAGACATGAGTGGTGGGCTGGCACCCTAAACAGCACCATCTCATCCTACAAAGTTTGGTTTCACGTTGCATCTGTCTAAAGGCTCATATGGGGTATAAGTTGAGTCTCTCTTATCTGGAATTCCAAAATTTGAAATACTCCAAAAAAACTAAAACGTTTTTCATGGGGTGGCTGAAATAGTGACATCTTTGCTTTTTGATGGTTCAGTGTACGTAAACTTTGTTTCATGCAGAAAATTGTATAAAATTACCTTCAGACTTATGTGTATAAGGTGTATATGAAGCATAAATTAATTTTGTGTTTAAACTTGTGTCCCATCTCCAAGATCAATCTGAAGGGAGAGGCGGGAAATATAAATAAATATAGAATTATTATTATTATTATATCTCATTATGTAAGTTTATGTAAATACAGGTACAGTGGTCCCCCGGGTTACGAAGGTAATCCGTTCCGGATTACCTTTCGTAACCCGGAAGTCTTCGTTTCCCGGGGGACCGCTATTTCTGCCAGACCACGCGGCTGATTTAAAGGGGCCGTGTGGTTTTTCTTATTCGCATCCCGGGGGATCCTTCGGATCCCGGGGGATGTTTTTTGGTACCGCCGGTTTCGGGTCCCGGGGATTTCGTTCCCCGGGGGATTCGTAAACCGGGGGACCACTGTATTCTGAAATCCAAAATTAAAAAAATATATTTTTTAACAAATGCAAAATCCAAAACACTTCTGGTCACAAGTATTTTGGATAAGGGGAATTCAAACTATAATAAAAGTTCCTTATTTGGTATTGCATCTAACAACTCTGTACATATGTAGAGAACTGTAAAAAGCAGTGGGATGAATTAACATGTTTGGATGTACAGTCGTCTCTCCCGATTTGCCGGGGATCTGTTCCAGACTCCTCCCCCTCTTGAATCTGGAAAACTGCCAATATTACAGTTTCCATTGGTTTCAATGGCAGCATACTCCCACGCGTGCACCATTTTGTCCCTCCCCGCTTGCCGTCTATGAACGGGAGAGACACGGACTCTAAGTCCGTGAATTGGGAGGGACTGCTGTACAATGATGCATTTCCCAGTGAACAGTTTTGCAATGGAAGATTTCCAAAGTCCTCAAATTCTATTTCATTAGGCCATCAACAGCCAAAGGATATTCCTTCCTCTGAAGGAGCACAAGTGGTACAGTGGTTAAATGCTGGTATTGCAGCCACAGGGCTGTGAATTTGATCCCTAGGCTCCAAGGTTGACTCAGCCTTCCATCCTTTCATATATCAGTAAAATGAGTACCCAACTTGTTGGAGGCAATTGACTTAAAGATTGCAAACTGCTTAGAGAGTGCTGAGTTCACTGATTAGTAGTAAAGAAACATAAATGCTGTTGCTATTGGTGTTAAACAGCTTAATTTTTTTGCTATCCTTTATGCAGTGCATTTCCTTTCAGTTGGGATAAACAAATGCACCTACTTGATTTTGACTAATATAACATATGCCTATTAATTCTACCTATGAATTCTACCACCAGGTAATACATGTAAAGTAGCAAATGGGAGGTAAATGTATATTAAAAAAATAATTTGCCCTATCTTTTGAGATTATTGCAATTGCAGGTTTGGAATGTGCTTGAAGCCCATTGTCTACCACAACTGTAGCTGTTTAGTATTTCCCTAATTTTGGTTCTCCAGGTGTTTTGGACTTCAACCCCTGGAAGCCCTAGCCAGATTAGCCAACAATTAGGAATTCTGGGAGCTGGAGGACCAAAGTTTAGGAAACACTGGAGATACATTCCATCAACCTATGTAGTCTAGAGCACTATGCGCAAACCACTATTTTTGTACAAACAAATGCATTGTTAGTGCATTTGGTACACCACTGTATTTAAAGATAGACCACTAGTTGCCTTCACAAGTTGTTCTCAAAATAAGTACAAATAGCAAGGACCTGTGATGTTCACCTTAGCCAACTTTTTCTTTGCATGCTTACTTTCCCGTAAATTAAAATGAAGATTTAATTAGGAATTTGTTAGCAACCAAGCTCCAATTTGTTTTTTGTTTGTTTGTTTGTTTTTGCTTCTTTGTTTTGGTATGACACAACTTCTTTTATTGATTTATTTCCTCTTGATTTTCCTTTCCAGGGAAGATTTGGTTAACTCTTGTGATCTTGCTGAGATTTATGGTAATATTCTTAGCAGCATATCCTCTCTACCAAGATGAGCAGGAACGCTTTATCTGCAATACTTTACAACCAGGATGCTCCAATGTCTGCTATGACATTTTTGCTCCAGTGTCGCACTTTCGTTTCTGGCTCATTCAGACTGTGTCCATCCTACTCCCCTATGCTGTATTTGGTGTTTGTGTGCTGCACAGTGTGGTCAGGCAGGTTGTGAAGGCATATTCCTCACCTTACTGTCGATACAAAGAGAACAAAACTTCGGTAGTCCCAAAAGTTACAAAGAAATCATCCAAAGGTGCAGGAAGAAGCAGAATCACTTGTAGGGCAAATGAAATGGATATTCCTGATTTTTCAGGGGCATATACAGTTCAACTTCTTTTGAGAATATTGATAGAAGCTGGTTTTGGAGC
Organism: Urosaurus nigricauda; assembly: GCA_034509955.1. Classification (NCBI taxonomy): domain Eukaryota; kingdom Metazoa; phylum Chordata; class Lepidosauria; order Squamata; family Phrynosomatidae; genus Urosaurus; species Urosaurus nigricauda. The sequence goes on from JAOEGL010000006.1 coordinate 110,458,931, forward strand.
TGGCCATTATTATCTTTTTGGATTTTTTGTTCCGAGACGTTTCTCCTGTAACCAGTCTCCTTGTACAAGTTTTGTTGACTGCTACATCTCCAGACCCACTGAAAAATCTATCATGATGCTTTTCATCTGGGGACTCAGTGGCTTCTCATTTCTCCTCAGCCTCGTCGACTTGGTTTTTGCCTTCCGGACCAACGCTGTCAGAAACCAAAGGAATAAGCTGATGTTGGAAAGGTTCACAGCTGAGGAGAAATGCACCCCTGACCTGCACCAAGGTGACAGGCCAAACAAAGATTTGCATGGGAGCGTTGCTTTGCCAGACAATTGTGGCAACTGTTTGCTTGGCCGTGATGTTAAGGAAGGCTATTCTTTCCCGCCTATATTGACTCCTCAGCAAACGATTAACTCGAACCTCAACACCAATAGTAACAAGTCTTGTCTTTCACCTGCTAATCCAGAGAGCAAAGTGGTGCCTTTCTATGGAAGTGAACAGCCAGAAACTTCATGTGAACAACCAAGATGTGAACAGCAGACATGTTCTCTCAAGGGAGTCTCAACATTTAAACCTCAGGATGGCTGTCATCATAGATCTCATTCCTCTGCCAGTTCCCACAAGCCTTCAGTTCATTATTCTGTCCTTGAGAGGAAGCCCTCTGACATTCATTCTGTCTGCAGTAGTGCTGTGTGCCCAAAATCCAAGAAATCTGAATGGGTGTGAAAAACTAGAATGGAGCATGGTGTGTGGGATGGTACACGCTTTGTGATGCTATTCATCTGTTACAATAAGGATACAATCTGAAATGGCAATAGCAACATAGGAAGTGTTAGGGTTCCTGGATATGATATAAGATACCATATTCACATATGAAATAAGGTATGGGGTTGCATACCAGAACTCCACCTGCAAATATTGCAATGCAGGATTTCAATCAGAGTTTCCTGCATGATTTAGAGCCCTGCACTGTCTGGTTTATAAAACTTGTAGAGAATTCGTGTAAACCAGCTCCTGCCCCTTCCAGAACTTTGTGTGTTTAAGTGTGCCAAGTAGTAGTGAACATAGTCCCTCTTTCTCCATTATATAATTGAGAACATATGGTAAGGGGCATTTGAAAAAAAACTCTATGCAGGTGTGGATTTTGGAGTCAAAATCCACCATTCTGAAAATATTCACCCATATATATATATATATATATATATATATATAATCAAGACGTTTCTGGACAAGTGATACTCCATATTCTGTAGCACTGTAAGTCTAACATCGCTCAGTGTTGGCTAGGCTGGCTATGGTTGATGGGAGGTGCACTCCAACAATATACAAAGGTCTCCATGTTCCTTCTCACAGTTATAGACCTCTTGGTTAGAAAATAAGTTTTAAAAAGCAGGTTTTAATCTGGTGAAAGCTCATAAACTCAAACACAGGTGAGTGAGAATATCTATGATTTTTACTGCTCTGGCTGATTCTTTTTCTTTTTTTAAGAAAGCAACAGAAGAAGACTGAATTATTACAAGTTAAGCTAGAAGGCACAAACAATTAGCAAAATTTACTGAGCTCTCTGATCTGATCTTTTCTTAGTACATAGATTTTGGGTTACCTATGCTAAATTACTGTGGTAGAGTATAAGTATCTCTGGAATGGAGGGCAGAATCTTGAGCCAAATTCACCAGCTGAGCATTATTTTATTTTTATCTTCACTGCACGCATGGTGATGCCTCGTCCATTTCCTTGGATGAAACAAGTTTGCTCCTCCAACTTGACACAGGAGTTCACATACTCATGCCAGTGCTCTGGATTGGGGAACTTGATCATTCAATGGTCTCCATGAAGAAACTTGCAGAAAAAATAACCAAAGCACAGATTTAAAAAAGGAAGTCTGGCTCTAAAGTGGCAGTCCTAGGCCTTCTACAAGGAAAGAGTTTACACCTGAGGTTGAAATTGTGTGGCCTTCCAGATGTTTTCACACCAGAACTCCTATTGGTTGTGTTGGCTAGGACTGCTGGACATTGCAGTTTTAACAAGATTTGGAGGGTCACGCTTTGCCCATCTCTGATTTGCAGTATGGATGGGAACAATGTCCTCTAGATTGTTATTTGCATGCACTTTAGACAGCAGTGGCAGATAAGGAGACTTTCAATCCAGCATCTAGTGCAGTATCACAGGTTGACAACCATATATATACTTTTGACATCTCCCTGGGTAGACCTTATACCTGATCTCTGAAGTGAAGGTGACATGCAATTATGAAGCATCAGGAAAACTCAGATTGGAGCTCATAACAGTAGTCTCATAATAGAATCTCATAATAGTAGAGTCTCATAATAGTAGTGACCCATTACCAAATAAAAGCATTGTGAATTCATTGACTTGGCCACATTTTCCTGGAATAGATAACACAGCATTGGGTATGTTTCATGCCATGATGACACTGTTGGTGGAACTGCCCCCCCCCCCTTTTAAGCATTTGAATTCGCTTTGTTCATGAAAATGGTTTCTTATCTTTCATTTTTGAAGGCCCAGTTTTGCAAAAAGATCAGAAAAGTGTGTGTCCAAGAAATATTGATTCTTGCTCCTATGAAACTTGCATGCTCTTCAGTGTGAGGTTTGGCTTAGCTATGGGGAATCATTTCAAGCATGCCTGTTTGAATGCAATTCATGTAATCCCCATACTTATTATTTACAGCTTTTGTTCAACATTACTTCTCTCTCTTTTTTAAAAACATTATTCTCTCTGTTGATGTCTGCTCATCCATTAATCATTAAAATAGATGTGCAAAATGTGTGGTGACAAATTATTCAGTTTAGCTATTTTATTATATTATGTGTGACATCCTGTTAATGACATATGAAGATGTCTTTCACCAAGGGATTAAACCTCTGCACCATTGTGCAACAGAAACATTCATGTTCCAGATATTGAAATGGAGTTCCACATGTTTTTAGCAATCTGTGGTTTTTCTTGCATCTCTCTTTATTCTGCAAGCCACCTTCAGTTCCACATTTTGGGACAAGGTGGGATATAAATTGACTGAAGGGCCTAAATACACAAAGGCACTAGATACCATCTGTTCTTGAAAACTAAGTAGTATCAGCTCTGGCTAGTACTTAGATGGAAAACCATCAAGAATACCAGATGCTGTAGGCTACAGTTCAGAGAGAGCAATTGGTAAAACCACCTTTATTACTTACCAAAGAAATAAATGGAGTTGCCATAAGTTGATAGGTAACTTGAAGGTACATGCACACAAACGCTGATTTGCCAATTGATTGACTTAGCTTTGCACATTGTGCATGATTGCATGTTTATGGGTGAATCTAAACTGTAGTAATAATGTAATGTGATACCATTTCAAGTACTGTGGCTCCATCCTATGGAATCTTGGAATATGTAGTTTTACCAAGTATTTAGCTGTTCCTGCTGAAGACTGCTGGTGCCTCACAAAACTACAAATCCCATTAGTCTGTCGGATGGAGCCATGACAGTTAAAATGATGGCAAACTGCATTGTTTCTACAGTGTAGGTGCACCCTATGAACATATTCACAGAATGTTGTAATGAATTCATCTTGCAGTGCCCTTCAGTTTTTATATTAAAAGAAGCATTATCTAGGCCTTAACAGTAGTGAAAGTTATGTGTGGATTCTGCCTGTTAGAAACTGTAGGAGCAATATACAATTTTCGCAGGCTCAGATGGAGTTTCAGTGCCTCAGACAGACAAAAGCTCTGAACCTTGATCATGGCAATCATTTAGTTGGGTTATTTGATCATGTCTGGTTGATGTTTCAACAATATTTCAATTCCAGTCAAATATCTGCTTATTCCAATAGATCAATATTACCTAATTTTAGTGATGTCTACATCATGAGATGTTTTGCTTTCCTGCCCCGCCAGGAGTGTAACTATGGGGCTAGGGCAAAATGAAAGCATTGCCCCCCAAATAAAAAACCTACCCCCATCACTCCCCAAAATGTCTAGTGTTGCTGTAACTTAACATTTCAGTTGGGCATTTAGAAATAATGCGTAAATAATAGTTTACGCATCCAAAGCAAAGAGGGAGGCAATGTCACTAAGGGAATGGAGAAACAGGTAATAGAAGAGTTCTAGATGTGGACAGTTTTCAGTGTCTCACTTTCAGCTGTGCTGAAGAAGGAAAGAAAATTGCATTGGAGGCAGATTTCATAAAAATGCCTTCATCTTGCCTCTCCTCCATAGTTATGCCTCTTGCTGCTTCATTTTGCAGCACGAAAGCTTCCACTTTGAAAGTGTGCATATATAAAATATAGCTTAGCACTGAAGAGAATTCGCTTTGTCAACATTAACTGAAATCTAGGATGAGCTTTGCTAGTAAATGTGTACAGTGAGACTTGTAAACAATACTCAATCCACAGCTTAAATGCTTTGCAGCTGGGACGTTCCCTTTGATGTTAACATTTGTTCTGAAAAGTAGGATCCCTTTTGGGTATGTGATCTGAAGGCCAAAGAAATCTCCAGCTTTCCAAATGACCACTTTATGCAATTAAATATAGACAATGTTTTTAAAAATGTGGACTCCTGATGCTTTTTTATGGAGAGAGAAAGACGGCGGGGGGGGGGGGAGATCTACAGATAGGCAGTTCAAAAGCTGGAGATATGACCATACTAAAGTTAATAGATAACCTTATTTTGAAAAGGGAAAGTCACATAAATATTAACGCACAGCTTCCTTCTTTGTTGAGGTATGCCTTCAAGTTATTTCGGACCTATGGAAAGCCTAAGGTGATCCTATCACAGGGTTTTCTTGGCAAGATTTGTTCAGAGGGGTTTTGCCTTGGTCTTCCTTTGAGGCTGAGAGAGTGTGACTCACCCAAGGTCACCTTGAGAGTTTCCATGGTTGAGTGGGCGTTTGAACGGTGCTCTCCAGAGTTGTAGCCCAACCCTCAAATCCTAGGTTCATTTAAGACCATTAAAATCATGACTACTAATTCATCAGCTGTTTTCATCCTACTCATTTGCCTGTCGTTCCATTTCCTTTCCTTCATGCCAGAGGGAGCCTGGATTATAAAGTTTGTAGATTGCCATTTCCTTTACTTCATGCCAAAGGGAGCCTGGATTACTACAAAGTTTGTAGGATGACTTTATGGGTATTAACAGCTAATACAAAGAATGTTGCTCCTTCCTCGGTTACCCTTTTTAACAGCTTCAGTTTGAAATGTATCTACTGCATCTAAATAGTTTGCCATTTGAGGAAAATACAGAAATGTTCCTGATGCGACTGGATTGAAGATAATGGAGGTCTCCATGGTTTACAAGAAAGGACTGTGACAAGCTGATAATGATACATTTTCTTTCTCTAGAGTTTGTGCTCTTCTGCTTGCTCCAAGCTGAACTAAATTATCATCATATAAGGCAAGAGTAAAAATGTGTCTTTGCATTTGTCGTGTTATTTAGTGTGGAGGAGCAAAGTGGTTCTTGAAGTGCTGCAGTTCAGTGTCAACAGTTCTTCCAGTGTTTATGTTAGGTATTAGCTCCATGTGTGATTTCCTGGCAGAAGCAAATATCTGGATATTTCTATTCCATCCCCAGCAAGAAAAGGCAATTTGCATTTAAGATGAGAGTTTTTGCATCTATGTTATATGCTTTATTTAGGACTTTAATGTTATATCATAATGTTGCCTGCTCCTCTTCATGGGCACTGCAGGAGGGTTTATCCTCTTCATACTATCCTGAAATCAATGGTAGCTGGTGGCTTTTCTTATGATGGAGACAATTTTTGGCATCCTGGTTGGTTTTTTTAGAGTTTAGACTGAAAGTTGGGGCAGATTCACAGCAGTAACTTGCAAATTTCAAGTAAGCATGCCTTCATAATTTCTATTCCTTTGTCCTTTGAAGTGGATGGTTGTGGGAGACAATTTTGATTCATCCTCCCAAAGCTTTGTTTAGGAATCACTGCAAGATGGATGATACAAGATGACTCCTCTGTCTTATGAGTGTTTATGTCCTTAATATGGTCTCTGTGTGGTCCCAAAGCTGCTTATATGGCAAGCATCAGAGAAGAACTGGGTAAAAATTCTCTTGCAACTTTCTGAAGGCCTTCATACTAGGAGAGGTTGAGGTTCTGCTATTGAGGGGAGACACAAAAGTATCTCCTCAAACTTTAGAAGTTTCTGTACTGCAGTCTACATCAGAGTTTGGAAAATATACTTTTTGGACTACAAGTCTTCCAGAATCCTACAACCAGCATGGCCATTGGTCAAGCTGGGTGGGGCTTTCTGGAAGTTGTAGTTCATAAAAGCAATTCTTCCAGTTCATAAAGCTTTTCCATCTAGAGATCCAGTGGCTGGCTTCTCATTCCCCCTTAGCCATGTTGTTGCCCTGACGTTTACCTTTTGAACCAAGGCTGAAAGAATTCAAAGAAATAAATGGCTGTTGGAAAGTCTCATGAACAAGAAAGGGTTTGGCCCTGGCCTTCGCCAAGGATAAGCAAAGTTTTGTTTAGCTGTGGGAGTATTACTGCTGTTGGCAATGGTGAGAACTCATTTTGCTTGGTTATGAGATCACAAAAGCTCATCCACTGCAAAGTGACTGCTGGTATTAATTTTTAGAAGAACAGCAATGTAGGTAGGTTGGACGAATCTAATTTCTTCAATATATTGGCCAGTATTCTACACCAGTATACTTAACTAAGGATGCATCTATATAATAATGGCATTTGACACCACTTTAACTGGCATGGCTCCATCCTACAGGATCCTGAGATCTGTAGTTTTTGTGAGGCGCCAGTACTCTTCGACAGAGAAGGATAAAGATCTTGCAAAATTACAAATGCAGCTGATGCTTACAGTTATGATCATGGCAATAGTGTGACAATCATAACAAAATAGTGCTCATGAATATTAGCGGTTTGAGTGTTAGACTATGGAAACCAGAGTTCAATTCCCAGCTTGGCCATGAAACCCACTGGGTGACCTTGGACAAGTCACAGGGGAAGGCAATGGCAAACCTCCTCTGAACAAATCTTGCCAGGAAAATCCTATGATAGGTTTGCCTGAGGGTTGACATAAGTCAGAAATGACTTGAAGGCACACAACAACAAAAACAACATGGGCCTGTATTGTAAATCTAAACAACAAAACATCAAAAAGTGGAAAAAATCAAACGAGTTAATTCCTTTGCAAGGTAAGTTATCTCAGTTTTTGTATGTATTCAATATTTTTATGCATTTGTCCCCCAGCCCCGATGAGGGGATGAGTTATGAAAATGGGTGTCTGCTTTGCTAGGTATGATGGCTCCACTAAAACTTGGAAAAGTTACTTTGGCTATGTTGGCTGGCGGATTTGTGGGTTTTAGTCCCAACAGAGTAATGTTTCTAAGCTTTGTGCTGTCTGCATGATTTACAACCTTGCACAATTTAAGTCCATATCTTACAGAGAGCAAATTTTGCTTCATGCTATTACCAGGCAAGGCATTCTACCAAAAACTATGAAATGGATATACTGCTCTCTAGAGGAACTGAAAAGGGCTGCCTGGTTCCAAGTGTCCATATAAAATGTAGAATGGCAAATTAAAAACTGAATAAAATTCAGGAATGGTTCTGCTAGTGAAAATTCACAATTAAATTTGTCAGCAATGACAAATTTTTCAGGCTGAAAGCTAGGATGTTTTTAAATCTTAAAATTTAAACTGAAGAGTGGGCTCTCTCTTTGGTATATGATAGAAACCTGTCTTCTGAAGCATTACATCCATATTATTTTCATTATAATTTAACTAAATATGAGATAAAATTATATACAGATGTTAAAAGGTTTACAACATCAGGACCCTTGGCACATTTTGCATTTTCGCTCATTCAAAATATAGAAATGTGAATAATCAGAACACATTTAAAACTTCCTTGGGATAGCTATGGTACCCCCTTAATGCAAACAGTGGTTTAGCCAGAGATTTTAGAAATATTGTTATAATATTCCACAGAATATACATTTATATATTGCGCCTTAATTTAAATATTATCTCTGTGGTGGTTTAGTAAACTGAAAATATTTATTATGTATGTGTCCTCTCTTATACAGGTTAAAATAGTAGATATTTATAGAATTATAATGTAAATGGATTTGGAATATAATTTAAAGATTTATAAAACATATTTTAGAATAATTATAGGCATTCTATCATTGTGTGCCAGCAGAGGGCATCACAAACAGTTCTGTGCCCTTTATCCCTGGCATAGTGGCACAAGGACTGACAAAACTTGGGAATGTTACCTGTCTTTTTCATTGATTTCCATCTTGGGGATTTTTCTGGAACCATTCCTGTCGGATGCTCTTTTCTGAGTGGATGGCATGAGAATCCACACATATTAGAAGAGTGTTGAATCCTCCTGGAGCTTTTGCTGTCAGAGAACTTTGGCAGAACAATTTTCAGAACAATTTGACCAATTTCTTCCCAGGTTAAACTTGGCCAAGTTGTCAGAACAATTTGATTCATTTCTTCCAAGGTTAACCTAACCCTTATAGGCAACCCATCTGTGCAAACTGGCTGCATTCACACTGCAAAATTAATGCAGTTTGACACCACTGTCACTTCTATGGCTCCATTCCATGGAATTCTGGGATTTTTAGTTTTGTGAGATATTTAGCCTTTTTTGTCTAGCTGCTGCCACTACAAATGACAAATCTCAGGATTTCGTTGGATGGGGCCATGACAGATAAAGCAGTGTCAAACTGCATTAATTCTGCAGTGTGGCATCAGCCTCCGAGGTTGATATGAGCTAAAAGGGATGACTCCATTTTTGATCAGTTGAGGGAGGCAAGGATTTGTTTTTGTCATTCTCTGTCCTGGGTGGACCTTTCACATGACGTATTTATTGCTAGGGTTGTGGTTGTTGTTATTGTTGTGTGTTCTCAAGTTATTTCTGACTTATGGTGACCCTAAGGGGACCCTGTCGTGGGTTTTTCTTGGCAAGATTGGCTCAGGGGAGGTTTGCCATTACCTTCCTCTGAGCCTGAGAGAGTGTGACTCACCTAGGGTCACCCAATGTGTTTACATGGCTGAGCAGGGAATCAAACCCTGGTCTTCAGAGTCAAACACTCATATCACTATGCCCTGCTGGCTCTTTATAGCATGCTCTCTCTATACTAGCAAGGGATGCCAAGTGCAATAAGAGGCAGGGCTCTTGTTCTTCTAGTAGTTGTGTAGAAAAAGGGAATTCCAGCAGGAGTCACCCATTCCTTACTTCACCTGGCAGCCTTAATCAGACTTATAGTACTATGACTCCACTTGAATTCTCTGCCAGAGACCTCTAGTGCCTCACCAAACAAGAAATCCCAGGATTCTGTAGGATGCGACCACCTCAATTCAAGTGGGAATCATAATGCTATAATTGTGTCATATGAAAGAACCCACGATTTTAATCTGCCCCCTACCCTTGTTGTCCTTCCATTGGGAAGCAAAGACCTTTTTCTTCTGATGAGCTTTCAGCAATTGTCTGACTGTATTCTAAAGGCTAATGATGTGCTTTGCTTTTTTTAAATGTGTTTTTAATTTGCTTTTTAATTCAATAGTGTTGGAATAGTTTGCTCAATCCTGTTTTACTACAACAATGTCGTAATATTTTTTATTATACTGTACTTGTTTCTATCCACTTTTAACTCATTGGGCCCCAGTTTTGGAAGAAAGGAGATGTCATTTATCAACCAAAGCAACAAACCAAATACTGCAGTCAGAACTTCTGTTCATATTGGTAGTTAGCCATGTCCTTTCCTATTATACTCTGTTTCATTCCCCACCTCGAATTTCCTTCCCACCCTCCCTATTTCCTTCATTATTTTGTCACCACAATGACCATGCTAAATCTTCCCTGGACTGTTTTTGAGACCTCTTCCCCTTAAAGTTTCTTCTTCTAACTTTTGGAAGGGAGAGGAATTGCTGCAAATGTTGAGTTTTCCCATGCTGCATGGACGGTGCTGGGTTTTTTTTCCAGATAAAGATTGTCACCGAAACATTCACTATTTTGAAGTTTTAAGCAGAGACTGGGGTAACTACCTGTTGAGGGTCGTATTATAACAAAGTCCCAGTCTTGGCAGGAGATTGAACCACAAGAGTTTTGAGAATTCTCCTAATTTTATGATATGTGGATCAGCGACATGACTGTTTTCTGGGAAACGTGAGGTGGTTGAAACCTAATCTCCATGCCCATTATGCTGCTAACTACACGTGTGCTTATTAATATGAGAAACACTGGTTTGAATCCTTGCTTGGCCGTGGAAACCTACTGGGTGAGAGGAAGGCAAATCCCTTTGGAAGAAATCTTGCCAAGAAGATCCCATGGAAGGAATATGCTTTTGCTGGCTCCTTCCCATTGTGTAATGTGCCTTCACGTCACCTGTTGACTTAAGGCAACCCCATAAATATCATAGGGTTTTCTTAGGCAAAAGAATACTCAAAGGTGGCTTTGCTAGTTCTTGCTTCTGAAATATACTGTAAAGCACCAGGTATCAGCTGGTGGTCTCCCATCCAAATACTTGGGAGTGAAATGTACAGCTTCAATCCATTAAATACTTTAATCCAAAGTTTACTGTTGATCAGCAAAACTTGGGCCCTGTTCACACTGCACTGTTATAGTGCTCTGATTTCATTTTAACCACCATGGTTCTATCCTATGGGCTCCTGGAAAAGACAATTTAAGAAGGGCTATACAGAATCCTCATCCAGGGAGCTCTAGTGCCTCACAAAATTATAAACTGCAGGATTCCATAGAGTGAAACCATGGCATTTAAGGTGGGAATGTAGCACTATAACTCTTGTGTGAATTTGTTATAATTACTGTACAGTTTTATATTTTATTATTCTTTAGATTGTATGCCTCTGGCAGGATTTAATGTTTTGAATTTATTGTATCTGTAAAGCGCCACATAAGCTTATGGCGCTATACGAATAAATGATAACAATAATAATGAGCCTCTGCACAATTTTCCCCAAATGATAGCTCCTCTATCTGCAAATGAAAAAAACAACAACAACACTTCCTAGTACTTGAGTAACATTTACTAAGAGTGGATTTATTGTCACAGTGTCTGCTTCATTGTAGTTTGCTAATGGACTATGGTAACTAAACCAGAAAGCCCAATAAAGCAAAGATTATACTGAAGAACCTTCCTGATCAGGAAAAAAACTGCATTTTGTGGCCTGGCAAGGCTCCAAAAAAAAAAAAAAAAAGCAAACTCAAGATCTTTGTCCAGAGAACATGGTCTTCCAAAGCAATGCCAGAAGGAATGACGAACTCCAACCTTTCCATCTTTTCAGAAAGTATAAGTGTGTCCAGGTGGGAGGTTGCAGGGATTGTGTAGACTTCTAGATATTATTGGCTATGCTGGTAGGGCTGCTGGGAGTTGCAGTCTAACAATATCTGGAGGACTGCATAATTCTTGCCCGTGGTATAAGAGAACTAGCCCAATCTAATAAAGCAAGCTGAATAAATAGGGAGCTTGATAAACCATTCAGTAATATTCATTGTGGACACATGCTGTGTTAGTTTGTCATGCAGAATAGCTTTGACACTTTGCTAATTATAAAATTGGATTCACTTAAGATGATTCAATCCCAGATGCAATAGGAAGTACACCATGGAGTTTATTACTAAATAAGCCTGCATAGGAATATGCTATTTTATTACTTTTTGTTACAGAAAAATTAACCCACAAAAGTCATCGGTCTAATCTGCACTGCAGAAATAATCCAGTTTGGCATCACTTTAACTGCTATGGCTCAATGCTATGGCATTGTTTATACTTTGCCATAGTATATATATCTGGGGTTTATACTTTGTTGTGGCACCAGAACTCTCTAACAGAGGCTAAATATCTTGAAAAACTACAAATCCAGTATTCCATAGCATTGAGTGGTTAAAGCGGTGTCAAACTCTATTAATTCTGAAGTGAAGATTAGACCTTTAACAATATAATCCCCCACTCCCTTGAGGGACTAGCAAAAAGCAATATTTCTGAAAATATCCAAGATACTGTAACTAGGTTTTAAAGGTCAGATCCAAGTCTCCCCTTACCTGCATGTGCAATGATCACTTTCTTAAAATTGTTTACCCTTTCACCATAAGCAAAAAGGGAGCAGACTGGTTTAAGGGAATAATTAATGTATGATGAGTGATCCAAAGCAATTGTTCACAAAATTTGTCCCACCAGAAGTTTTGAATGTTGGCTCCCAGAAGCCAGAGCCAGCTTGCCCAACAGAGATACTGGGAGCTGAAGTCTAAAATATTTGGAGCACCACAGTTTGAGAACCAGAATATATACTAGCAGCTTTATCTGACACACAGACCAATCCTATAGAGATTTATAGAAAAATAAGTGCAGAGGAATTCAGTCAAAGAAGTCTCTTGAAATCTAAGTCAAAACAAATGATGGGTGCTGGACTTTTCTCTTTTGAGAAAGTACCAGGATCTCAGTCCAGGCAAAGAAGGCAAGCTGAACAACTGGAGAGGTTGATAAACTTTCAGTGTTACCCTCTTGGGAGAGCTTCCAAAATGGTTAGACAAACAGTATACCTTTGAGAGAGCCAATGAGGTACAATGGTTTGGGTGCTAGATAGGACTCTGGGGACCAGGATTCAAATCCATATCAGTGGAAACCCAGTGGGTGACCTTGGGCAAGTCACACACTCTCAGCCTCAGAGAAAGACAATGGCAACCCCCCTCTAACAAACCTTGCTAAGAAAACCCTGTGATATATTTGCCTTAGGATCACCATAAATCAGAATTGACTTGAAGGTACACCACAACAAACAGTAACTTTGAGATAACACTCAGGGTGCAGTGCAGGTGCTGGAGTCCCAAACACGTTCAGTAGTACCAAGCAGGATGCAGGGAAGAAAACCTGCAGACATTCACAATGAAAATCATGTTTTTCTTCCAGAGTAATTAATCCAGAAAAAACCCACTAATTATCCCTCTTTGCCATATTATTGTTGTTGTTGTTGTTGTTGTTGTTAGAATATCAGGTGCTGTAGGCTCTATTCCAGAAGAAGGAACTGACAGAACCACCTCTTGACTAATAAAACCCTAAGAAATTCATGGGGTCACCATAAGTCAACAGGTAACTAGAAGAGACATGTACATGTAAACATTAGTAAAATTCAACTGCAAATATTAGCCACATTGGACCGATTTCCCTAAATACACCTAATTTCAGAGTAATGGGCCAGAAGACCAGTTGGACTATATGCCTGACTCCATAGAAAAACAAAAGAGCCTCCTATGTTCTACTTTGCTCAGACCTGTTTAATCTTCTGTGTGGCCAGAGGATGGCACTAGTCCCTCACTTTTCCTCAATGGGATGTTTCTTTTTCTAAACTAGTAACTTTTCTTTCTCTTTTCCTCCCACCAGACACACTTTGGACTATCTGTCAGTTGTAGACTTTGCAACAAAGGCTTATTTGAATATTGCAATAGTCAAAATCATTTCCTTTTGGCAATGTGACAACTGTTCCAACATAACTTGTTTTTAGTGTGAGCACACCCCAGCACTGTCATGAATTTACCATTCATTCAATTTACATTCATTCGATTTATGTTGTTCAGCCCCACCAGCTACCTAAAAGTGAGGGTAAAAGATACCAAAATAGAGAAGAGTTGTTCCCCTCCCACCCCTTGCCTTTAGTTTTCATGGCATCACTGGGTCTTATTTCAAAGCAATAAGTAATACAGTATTGGAATAATGGATGAAATCCTTTTGCAAAGAATTGTGTTTTTGCACTAAATGCTTTTAATTGCTAGAAAACATACACCCCAAGCTACATACCGCCTTGACAAGTCAAAGCAACAGGCCTACTCTCCTTTCCACCCACCTCACTTTTTTGTTGTTGCTGCTGACTATGCTATTTAACCCCAGCAGGTTGTATCCTGCTTTGGCAGCTGAACTCGTAAAGGAGCCAAAAAAAGAAAAAGAAAAACCCTTCTTGGATAGAATACAAAAGGAAGTTGACTTTCCAATGTATGTTTCATTTATACTAGCACAATTCTTAAGATTTTTCCCCATGTGGTTTTTAGAAGCTTGTTGTTCTTAAGTGCTGCCTTCCTCAACCTGGTAGCCCTTTATATGGCTAGGGCTCCAAGTTCCATCAGCCACACCAGGGGCCATGCTAGCTGAGATGATGAGAGTTATAGTCAAAACACTAGGAGATTGCTAGTTTGAAGAAGGCTGGACTGGGGTATTTATCACAGTGGAAATCTTGCAAAGAAAACCCTGCTTGCCTTGGGGTTGCCATAAGTTGGAAATGACTTGAAGGCACATAACAACAACAACAACAACAACAACAACAACTCAAATCAACTCAACTTTCACTTATTACAATCACAAGGCATGCACTATTTTAATTAAGAACTGGAACATAACTGGAGCAAGAACTCCCTGAAGGATCCTCTCCTTTCCTAGAGTTTGGGAAAGTTACCACTTTGGACTTAAAACAATCACTCCATCAGCACAGCCACAAACCATGCTGGCTGTGGGATTCTGGGAGCTGCAGCCTCAAAAGTAACTTTCCCAACCTGTGCCCCTTCTCCACTAGTCTACAATCTCAACTTCAGTTTACAATTATGCTGTTAAGACAAATAGCTGCCAGCTCTGCATGACCTAACCAAGGGTTCTGAGGTCCTTTTTTACTGCTGAGAGGGAAAGTGAACTGTTTAAAATATTTCTGGCATATCTAAAGGAAGCAGGAGGTATAAAAACATGAACTGCTTCTTGCCATCTCAGGATGCTCGGCCATTCATAACTGGGAAATATGAAAACAGTTTTTGGTGCACTGAAACCTGGAATTTAAGAACTATGGAACAGTGCTAAGGGACTTGAAGCACAGAAGACTTTTTTTAAAAAAACAAAAGCACACAATGTCTGGTTCAGAATAGTTCTTTAGGCAAAGAGAAAAATTTTGGAATACAATTGCTCTACAAAGGGAAAAAATGCTTTAAATTGGGGCAATTCTAAGCAAGTAGACCACCTGTAGAGCATTCATGGGTATCACCCCCTCCTTTCTTCCACCTCCTTGCTCCACATCCCATTATAATACTCTAACCTTGGGCCTTACTGCCTGCAGGCTGGCTAACAATGCCAAGAGAAGCTGTTTAAAAGGCTGTTTCTCTCTTGTTCCTCTCATGTTCACTAACTGCTACAAGAGTCCTTTTTAAAAAAATAAAATACAAAATATATATATATTAAAAATTAATAGCCCCAACATTCTTTCAATTGAAGAACTTTGAGGCTCCATGGTGGCCAACTGGTCTACAACAAGAGTAACTGGTCAGGAAGACTTTTTAACAAACCCAACAACCTCTATACACCACATTTAGAGAAAAGATCAAAGTTTTTGCCAGACTCAAAAGGAACTGAGATCCCTACAGATTAACCCTATTCATTTAGTCCTCCCCCTTCCCCATTTTTAAAGGAATGATGTTCTAAGCAACTGGGGTAAGACAGGTAAAAAGTTCAAACTGGTTTTAAATAAAGCATTCTGTTAATTCCACAGCCTCCTACTCCAACCAATTAGTATTGATGGAAGGACAATATTTCCCAAGAGGGAGGCATTTGATGTATGTAAGTATGAGCAGTTAAGATCATGCTCTATCTCCAAGTGGATTTAGTAGACTATAAAATAAAAATAAAGTCCCTTGACAAGTCTCCGTCTTCTGTCATGCACCAGCTTTAAAATCTCTGTCTCAGCCTGCTGAAGCAGCAGGTGCTTACCAAAACAAGCAGGGACAACACACAGGATACCTTGTCTCCCACATTCCTAAAGAAACATTCATTGAGCTGAAGTCATAACAAAAGGGGGAGAGAGACGAATGTCTTTAAAAAAATAAAATAAAAAATCTTATTACACAGAAATGTTAGCAGAGAATGGAGGCTGCAGTTCTCCCAGCAATGGTTCTAAAAAAGCCCCAGGGGTTTGGGTAAGTGAATGAAACTTTCTGGGAGCTGAAACTGCCAGAATCCTTCAGGCTGGCCGAGGAGTCTGGAAATTGTAGTCCCAAAAATGTTTTAACTTGCCCGAGTTCTACAAGTTCCATCTAAGTCTATGAGGAGTAAGTAGCTGTACTTGCATTCTTATTTTTGAAAGAAATTATAGTTGTTCCAAGTTACTTAACCTCATTAGTTTGGTGGTTGCAAAATTGCTCTTAAAACCACAACACAAGAGGCTTAACGCCTTAGATACATATGCCTCTCTTGCAGCCTCCACAGATTTCAAGTGGAACTATTCCTGGCAAACTGCTTGCAGATGGTTATCTCAATGGTTATCTTGTACCTTCATGTGTTTTCACTCATACTCAGCTCTTTTTAGCTTCCCAACTTGATTAGAAATGACTTACTCCAGCAACAGCATCTGGGTGGCCACAGCTTTGCCAACTCTGCTCTCCTAAGTCAAAGGCATGGAACAGATGTCCAGGTGATGCTGGATTTCAGTTCCCATCATCTTCAGCCTGTATGATCAAAGGCTAGGGATGATGGGAGCTGGAGTCCAGCAACATCTGAAATCTCTCTGCTGAGAAGTTTCCTACCCCTGACTTAGGGAGCAGAAGTGGTGAACCTGTGACCTTCCAGATGCTGTTGGACTCCAGTTTCCATGGCTTTAGCAGCATGGCCAATGATGAAGAATGACAGGAATGGTAGTTCATAAAAATCTGAAAGGCAATGTATTCCTACCACCAGATTCCAACTGCCATAATTCCTGACCATCCAAAATCCCAGATGGAGTGATGGGATTTGAAGTCCCAACAACATCTGGAAGACCACATCTTCCCCACCTGACTTAAGAGAAACACCAGAATGTAGTATGCATCCCCACAAAAACAGATTCAGATTTTCCTATTCAACTGAACTTTTAAACATCCAAAACCTCACATTTTCCAAGCAGCCCAAAACCCCCAAAGAACCAGGGCAGCAACAGGGCAGAGTCCCTGCATCCAATAAAATCATTTATCATTTTATTGACAAAATAGAATACTCAAATATTTGCTCTTAGGAGGGAGCAGTTATGGTTAAGCCTCTAAACTTTTTTCTTTTAACAAAAAAAAAAATTACAGACTGTATAGCTTTTGGATTATATACATATCTTACACGTTTTGTACAAGGTACCAAATAATTATATAAATACATCCTTTAACATAAGAAACCCGTATTTATTGGGGGCATATAATTAAGACATGGTTAGAATTTAAGGCATCTGCCCGTTTTTTATTTTAAAAAAAGGAATTTCTCCCCAACCTCCCACCTCCCCCAACACAGTCAAATCGGACAACTACTTTTCCTGAAGTTGTCTCTTAAGATTGAAGGAAAGAAGGGGGGGGAAGCAAGCAGGGGAGCCCCTCACAGCAACCAAGGGTCTCTTGCCTAGTCCAAGGGGACAGTTGTGGGTCTGGACAGATTTCCACTCCTGTCTGTTTCCGCAACAGAAGCTGGTGTGGCTTGAAGTAGGTGGTTCCTTACATGAGAACATGAAACAAGGAATGAAGGAAAGGGGGCAGAGGGAGGCGGTGTGGCACTTGGGATCCTCCGGTGATGGCACACTGTTCTGCACATGGGGAGGCCATGAGGAACTTTGTTGACAAAAGTACTGACACAGTTTAGTTGCACAGCGCCCCTTCTTTTCACACCTGGGACAAAGGCATATGTTTTGGGTATGAGACCGAACTGGCTGTGCCAGACCTCCACGTCAAGCCGGTGCTGACGTCACTGTACATGGACCCTGCTCCGCCCCCAAGTCCACCCACCGCCGCTGCGGTCACCA
The DNA here is from genome assembly GCA_034509955.1 of Urosaurus nigricauda. Classification (NCBI taxonomy): domain Eukaryota; kingdom Metazoa; phylum Chordata; class Lepidosauria; order Squamata; family Phrynosomatidae; genus Urosaurus; species Urosaurus nigricauda. The sequence goes on from JAOEGL010000006.1 coordinate 110,476,695, forward strand.
TGCCCCCCATGCCACTGCTGCCCACAACAGCCCCAATGCTCCCAGAGGCCACGGCGGCGGCCGTCCCCTTGCTGGCCCAACAGCATCGCGTGCAAAGCGCTTTCCAGGACTCCAGAGTCTTCCCGGACCAGACCCACACCCCTGAGGTGATGCCCACCACCAAGCACATGAAGTACTTGAGCATGAAGACGGCATAGTCTGGGCGGCGGGCCTGGTCGGGCTGCTGGTCCCGGAGGCAGGGACAATTGTGGGTGGCCTCCCAGCGGGGCCGGTTGTGCTGTTCGTAGAAGAGGCATGCCACCACGCTGGCCGCCGGGACGGTGTAGAGGACGGTGAAGAGTCCCAGCCGGATCATGAGCTTCTCCAGCTTGTGGGTTTTGGTGGGTCCTCCTTGCTGCTTGATGACACTCCGGATGCGGAAGAGCGAGACGAAGCCGGCCAGCAGGAACATGGAGCCGATGGCCAGGTAGATGAGCAACGGGGCCAAGACGAAGCCGCGCAGGTTCTCCAAACTCTGGTTGCCCACATAGCAGATGCCTGCCACGGGGTCACCGTCCACCGAACTGAGGGCCAACACAGCAATGGACTTGACGCTGGGCAGCAGCCAGGCCGCCAAGTGGAAGTACTGGGCGTAGCTGGCGATGGCTTCATTGCCCCACTTCATACCGGCCGCCAGGAACCAGGTGAGGGAGAGGATGACCCACCAGATGGAGCTGGCCATGCCAAAGAAGTAGACCAAGAGGAAGACCACCGTGCAGAGGGCTGGGCCGGTGCTTTCGTAGCGCACGTGCTCCGCCACCACCAGCTCCGGCTGCAGCTCCGCCGCGCCCCCAGTCGCACCTCGACTCCCAACGGCCGCCGCCGCTGCCGCACTCCCAGAAGCCCCCGAAGCCCCTGTGCTTGCCGCCGCTGCCCCACCGCTGCACGCCACCTTCTCGTGTCCCGCCACCAGGCGCACCAGGTATCCCAAGGAGACAAAGAGGTAGCAGGCAGCCAGGAAGACGATGGGCCGCTCGGGGTACTTGAAACGCTCCATGTCGATGAGGAAGGTGGAGACGGTGGCGAAGGTGGAGACGAAGCAGAGGATGGACCAGAGCCCGATCCAGAAGGCGGTGAAGGCCCTCTCGTCCGGGGTGAAGTAGGGGTTGTGGCAGGGGAGGGCGCAGTTGGGGATCTGGCCTGTTTTGACCCGGTTGTAGAGGGGGTGCCGTTCGCTGGAGACGTAGACCATGGGGGGACGGCACTGGCACCCCGGTTCGCAGGGGGGTTGCCGGGGCGGCACTGGCGGCGGCATCGGCGGATTGGGCACCGGGGGCACCGGGGGCACCCCTTTGGTCCCCGGCTTGCGTTGCGGCCCCCTGGGCGGCTGCGGCTTGGGGGGCGTGGGCGGCGTGGCCCCTTGGGTGCGGTTGTAGTCCATGCAGAGGGTGTCCGGGTGCCCCTGCTCGGGGAGGCGCTCGCAGCGCATGCGGTCGGGCCAGGCGAAGCCGTACTGGCGCATGAGCGGGGCGCAGCCGGCCTTGGCCCTCTCGCAGACGCTGCGGCAGGGGGGCAGGGGCTTCTTGTAGTCCTCCAGGCAGATGGGGGTGTACATGCTGCAGAGGAAGAAGCGCAGGTCCGGAGAGCACTGGATCTCCACCAGGGGCCAGAACTGGTGCACCTCCAGCCCGGCTTCGTCCTGGGTGTCGTGGTTGAACTGGTTGGGCATCGAGGTGTAGTTGTAGCCGATGCCTTTGCACAGGGGCACCGTGATCTCCTGGCAAGAAGAAGAAGATGAAGAGGAGGAGGAGGAGGAGGAAGAAGAAGAGAGAGCAGCCTTGGAAGCAGAGGAGGCTCCAGGGGCAGAGGCGCCCTCCAGGGCAGACCAAGGTGGCAGCAGCAGGAGCAGCAGGAGATGCAGCAGCAAAGCCACCAGGGGCAGCTCCATGCTGGAAGGGATGGGAGGCTCCCCCGGAGGCTCCTCGCCGGCTCCCTCCAGCTTCCCTCCTCCTTAAGCGGCTTCCATCCCGCAGGAAGAGCCGCTGCTTTGCTCCCTTAACTTTCCTCCGAGCCTAAGACAGCGCTGCTTCCTTCCACCTGCGACAAGGAGCCTGCCTCCTCTTCCTCCTCTCTCGCCTGCTGCAAAGGCAAAGGCAAGGGCTCAATGCTGCTGCTGCTGCTGTTCCCCTCCGATGCCAGTCCAGGGATGATGATGAGTGCAGCTCCTGCTCCTGCTCCTGCTCCTGCTCCTGCTCCTGCTCCAGCTGCGCGATCGAATGCTCCGGCCCCAGCGCTGAGCGCTCACTGTATGTATATTACCAGACGGTGCCTAAGCCACGCCCTCCTTGGTTCAGCAGCCTATCAGGGCAAAGAGGGAGGGGGGTTTAAGGTGGCCTGGTTTTAAGGTGGAACGCCATGGTTTGCCCCAGATGGGAGGAGGAGGAGGAGGAGACCTTTGGGTGTGTGTGTGTGAATAATAATAATAATAATAATAATAATAATAATAATAATAATAATAATAATAATAGTTTTGAGAAGGAAGAGAATGACTATAATAATAATAATGATAATAAGGCTGTTAAGGAGGAAGGGGAGGATAACAATAATAACAAGTTGTGAGAAGAAGAAGCCCTTCGGGAGGGGCCTTGGAGAGGAATAGTAATAGTAATAATAATAATAATAATAAACAATGATGATGATGATAAGACTCTTGAGGAGAAAGAGGATGATGATGATGCTTTGATGGAGAGTTCCTGCATGGCAGGGGGGTTGGACTGGATGGCCCTTGTGGTCTCTTCCAACTCTATGATTCTATGATGATGATGATAAGGCTCTTGAGAAGGGAGAGGATGATAATGATAATAATAATAAGAAAATAATAGTAATAGGATCTAAATGTAATAATAATAATAATAATAAGAAGAAGAAGAATAGGATCTAATAATAATAATAGGATCTAATAATAATATGTAATGATAATAATAACTGGACTTTCAGAGGAACACGAGGATGATGAATAACAACAACAACAGTAGCAATAGTAACTGTTGATGTTGTTGTCATTATTTCTTACCTGCCTCTCCCCATGGAGGAAGGCAGGGGAGAGCTACAATTAACAAACAAGCAACGTCAGTTAAACAAAACTAATGAAAAAACAAGGCTGTGATGATGATGATGATTTCTTTTTGCCTCTCCCCTTGGATTAAAGCAGTGGACAGCAAGAATCGACCAACAAGCCACATCATTAAAAACAAATCAATGAAAAAACATTGTTGTTATTATTATTTCTTCCTGCCTGCCTCTCTCCAAGGATTGAGGAGGCAGAGGACAACAATAATTAAGAAGCAAGCAACTCAGTTACAACACAATTATGTGATTGTTGTTGTTGTTGTTGTTGTTGGTTAAGGTGTCAGAGGCTCACCTAATAATACTCTTGGCAGCTAAATTGCTTTAAAACAAAAAATAAGCCTCTACTCCAAGGAGAGTCTAGCTAAAGTTTCCATTTCTGCGCAAAGGGATCTTGCACAGGGTGACCACACGTCCTCCTTTTCCAGGACAGGTCCTCCATTTCAGCCCTCTGTCCAGGAGGAATTCCAAAAGGTCCTCCCTTTTGAGCAGGGCCAAGAAGCAGGAATTGTTATTCATATGAATGTTTTAGCTTTTTTAAAAATTTGGTCATGTCCTCCCTTTTTCTCGAATGTTCTACGTTTTGCGGTGCTCTGTCCTCCTTTGTGGTGAGGACATCTGGCCACCCTGCTTTAAGAGGATGCTAACATTATTATTATTATTATTATTGGTCAAGGTGTCAGTGGCTCACTTAATACTCTTGGCAGATAAGTTGCTTTTTTTAAAAAAAGGCCCATTCTCCTTCTACTTTTAAGGAGGAGGGCCTAGCAAAGTCTCCATTTCAGTGCAAAGGGATCTTGTAGCACCTTTGAGACTAACTGGAAGAGAGCATATACCCAGGATCTATAGATCTATATTGTTGTTCTTGTGCACCTTGAAGTCATTTCCGACTTATGCCAACCCTATCGCAGGGTTTTCTTGGCATGACTTTTTTTCAGAGGGGGTTTGCCATTGCCTTTCCCTGAGGCTGAGAGAGTGTGACTTGACCAAAATCACCTAGTGGGTTTCATGGTTATGCAGGGCTTTTTGGTAGGCCCAATAAAAGTGTCACCGACTTGTAGATTTTGGATGATACTATACTTTTCTATATGGACAACACTGGCTACGATTGGATATCTTTTCGGGGGGTGGGGGGTTTGCCATTGCCATCCTTTGAGGCTGAGAGAGTGTGAATTGCCCAAGGTCACCCAGTGGGTTTCATGACTGAGAGGGGATCAAACCCTGGCCCCCACTCAACTGGCTCTCTATATATCCATATTGCCAAGTGATAGCTTTATTGGCCAACCAAAAATGCACAAAATACACATTGCAAGCTTTCGAACCTCCCCTGTCTTCTTCATCAGGCAAAGGGTTTGAAAATCATACAGGAGGAAGGAAAATACCTCTCCAGGGAGCCAGGGGAGCTTCGAAAACTTGCAACATAGATTTTTGGCATTTTTGGTTGGCCAATAAAGGTATTGTTCTTTTGTGGATTTTAGATGTTATTGTAGCATGAGTTTTCCTAGACTCGAGCTTATGCAAAGGGATCTTGGTCCAAAACACACTGAAGGAATAATCTAGTTTGAGACCACTTTAACTGCCCTGGCTCAGTGCTAGGGAATTGTGGCACCGGAGCTCTCTGACAGAAGGCTAAATGTTTCACCAAAGTACAGTTCCTAGGATTTCCCCTAGCATTAAGACAGGGCAGTTAAAGCAGTCTGAAACTGGATTATTTCTGCAATATGTTTTGGACCCTTGTCGCACCTTTGAGACTAACAGACATATGTTTTTATCTGCTTTTTAACTTTTGTATGATTTTCAATCCATTTTAGAATGGTTTTGTGTGGTGGTTTTAAATTGGTTTTAAAGCTTTTTGTAAACAGTTTGAATTTGCTCTGCTGTCTGAAAGCAGCCTCAGATCCCATCCTGGGAGGAAGACGGCATATAAATAAAGTGCAAAAATAAATAATAATTTTTAAAAAATTGGAAGAGAGAAATTGGGAGCATGATGCTTCCAACTTTTCTCTTCCAGTGAGTCTCAAAGGTGCAACAAGATCCCTTTGCATTCTGATTTTCCAGACTAACCCCAGCTATGTCTCTGAATTCTTTCCATTTCTAGTTCTTCATTCCTGGGCTCTTCCTTCCTTCCTTGCACTGTTGCTGGAATTCCCTTTATTGAAATAAAACAGAACTTCACATCTATCAGCAGTTTTTGTGACTTGTTATTTGAGGCATCCTTCATTTACCACCTCTGGGAAATGGGCCTAAATACCTAGGCTGGAGCCTTAGTGCATTGGAGGGATGCACTTTTAATTCATAAATAATATCTTAACGTTTGCAAAAAGGTTCCCACTATTAATTGGTGCACATATTTTGATCCCCAGGAAACTAGATTGCCAGGAGAAATAAGGGACTGGGTGACTATTAATGTGATGGTTGTGCAGGAAAAGGAATTGAGCAAATTTTGCTGGTAAGACAACCTTCACCTGCTGACGTTCTCTTTTCTTCATTGTTGTGGGCCTTCAATTCATCTGGCAACTGTTTGGCAACCATGATCACGGGTTTTCCTTGGCAAGATTTGTTCAGAGAGGTTTTGCCTTCTTTAAGTCCGAGAGAGTGTGACTTGCTCAAGCTCACCCAGTGGGTTTCCATGGCTCAGCAATGATTTGAACCCTGGTCTCCAGACTCATAGTACCATGTTCTCCATGCTAGCTTTCACCCTCTTCTTCTACACAACCAGTAAAGGGAGAGGAGCTCTGTCCTTTATTTCACCTGGTAGTCTTTGACTGCATCTGCACTGCAGAAATAATCCAGTTTGACACCAGTTTAATTGTCATGGCTTCATGCTATGGAATTGTGAGAATTTTGGCAATGCTGAGCTTTGGTGCCGCAACAAACAACAAACAACCATTCCCAGAATCCCAAAGAATGGAGCCATGGCAGTTAAAGCGGTGTCAAGCCTATGGAGACTCTAACACTATCACAAGATTTTCATGGCAAAATGTGTCTGCAGAAGGTTTGCCATTGCCATCCTCTGAGGCTGAGAGAGTGCGACTTGTCCAAGGTCACCTGGTGGGTTTCATGGCTGACCGGGGATTCGAACCATGGGTCTGAACATAGCCATAATGTATCACCTCACTGATTTCATTGAGTCTGCTCTAAGCTTGACTAAGTCTGGAGCCTTCTTGTTATCATTTGTGCAAGCTCCAGCAAAATAAATGGGATTTGCTTAATGTGCTAATCAGGAAGTGCAAAGATTTCCTGCAGTAAATCCCATTGACTGAGATGGAATTTTAAATGGGTGCCTTTTGCTTAATTTTTAAACCAGCTCTACATTTCTCTTCCAGCTCATCACTTGAACACACAAAGATGACAGTGCCCAGCAGGTGGTATTGCTGCAGGCGAGAAATCGAAGAGTTTGAGAAAGATTTGTTTAATTTAATTTAATTTATTTATTTCTGGGATTTATATCTCACCTTTCTCCCAAAATGGGATTAAAATGTCTTTTGGTGGGAATATCCATTTCCCCCTGCCCTGACATACAGCAATAAACATGGGCAAGTAATGAAATTTGACATTCCTCGGTTTTATGAAACAGGTGGTGGTTACTGAATATATTTGGATTAAAGATATATGGTATGGAAGAGCTGGTCATGTTTATATGTGTGTATGTAGCGAAGGAGAGAGCCAGTGTGGTTTAGTGGTTTGAGCACTGGACTATGACTAGAGGCCAGAGTTCGGATCCTCGCTCACCCGTGGAAACCCACCTGGTGACCCGGGGCAAGTCACACACTCTCAGCCTCAGAAGGTAACGGAAACTCTCCCAATTAATCTTCCTAAGAAAACTCTGTGATAGGTTTGCTTTAGGGCCATGATATATCAGAAACGACTTGAAGGCACACACCACAACTCGGGAGAGTTGCCTTTTACCTTTTTTGGAATATAATTACCAGAAAACTTGAATTGCTGGAGTGTATTGAGAATTTTAGATCAACCGTTTTTCCAAGCTCTTATATACACACAACTGGGGGGGGGGTGGGAAATTACTTTTAGGGCTACAACTCCCAGAACCCCCCCCTCCAACCTAGCATGGCCACTGCCCTATCTCTCTGTCGAGTATGTGCTGGGGGATTCTGGGAACTGTAGGCCAACAGAGTGTTTTCCCCCAAGCCTGCTGTCATCCATGCACCCACAAACAGCACTTCCAAAAGTTGCTTTTTGGACTACAGCCTCCAGAATCCCCCAATTGATGTGATCGCTGGTAAATAGGTGTGTATGTTGGGTGGTTCGGTGAGCTAATATCCAGCAAAGCAGTTTTGCCTAGCTCTGCTCTCTTCCATCGACACCCACGCAACATTTTTTGTGCATTTTGGTTGGTCCAATGAAGGTATCACTTATTTTGTGGATTTTGGAAGTTATAACAGTTGGAACACTAGAAAGCCAGTGCGGTGTAGTAGTTTGAGTATTGGACTAGGACTCTGAAGAACAGGGTTCGAATCCTGGCTCAGCCATGGAAACCACTTCTCTAGGCATCTAGCTCCTCCAACTCAATTCTTCAATATGCTTGGGCCAGAAGCTGCCCACAGAAAATGCACTGGAGGACCTAGAAATGCCTAGAGAGAACATATTTTTTTTTAGATATGGATAAGTGAAACTGTAGATACTGAATCTGTGGATATGTGGCTCATACTTTAACATAATTGGTGCAATGTAGCATGGTGAAAAGGCAAGCTGCCATTAGTTGTACATTTCAGAATTTAAACTGAAAAGCAGATTGCTTCTTCCGCCATCCAGGTGACTGCAATGGAAGCCGAAAATAATGGAAAGATGAGTGGGGTGGATTAAGGTGATCAAGCATGTGGGGCAGATGGCATCCTTTGGCAGAAAGTTGTTAAGGGCTGGCCTCCCTTTCCTGCAGAATGGTAAGGAAGAAAGATCTTCCATGATGAACGCAGCCAGTTGGACAGAGTCATATTTCGGAATGGAAATCAGCTGGGAGAAAAGCCTTTACAGTTTTCTCAGCTGCATGGTAAGAAAATGTGGTTGTCTACGAAGATAAGCAAATTGGAACAGTGGGCCTTGAAAGAACAAAGCCTCAGAATAATTGCAGTTGTATCCAACAGTGTCCTTCGGCTGGTGGGAAGGACATTGCTAGCAGACCGATGATTTCCTCTCTACTATGTTTGCTGTTATGTGCCTGTAAGTTATTTCTGAGTTATAGTGACCCTAAAGGGAACCTATTGCAAGGTTTTCTTAGCAGAATTTGTTCAGTGGAGATTGGCCATTGCCTTCTTCTGCAACTGAGAGAGTGATATGTACAGGCTCACCCAGTGGGTTTCCATGGCTGAGTGGGAATTTGAACCCTGGTCTCCAAACTCATTATACATAGCCCATTGCTCAAACCACTACACCACGCTGGCTCTCCATCCCCATCATGCAACCCTCCCCTATTGCCCTCCAAATCTGGAGGCTCTTTAAATACCTCAAGGGCTGTCACAGAAAGGAAGGGAACCAATCTGTTCTCTGCTGCCCCATAGGACAGGACCAAAGCTTATAGTTTGAAGTTACAGGAGGAAAAATTTCAATTGAAGTTTAGAAGGAATTTAATGACAGTAAGAGTAGTTTGCCAATGGAATCAATTGCCTAAAGAGATGGTGGGGTCTCCTTCTCTGGTTGTCTTCAAAAAGAGGCTAGACTGTTGACAGCTGGGGATGCTTTAGCTGGAGATCCTCCAGCTAGATGGCCCATGAAACCAATCCCAGATCTATGATTCTATGACCCTGTCACTACAGTTTCTGCAGGGGAATCATAGAATTATAGAGTTGGAAGAGACCACAAAAGCCATCCAGTCCAATCCCCTGCCATTCAGAAACTCACAATCAGAGCACCCCCAACAGATGGCCATCCAGCCTCTGTTTAAAGGCCTCCAAAGAAGGAGACTCCACCACAGGAAGTTCTTCCTAATGTTGAGCTGGAATCTCGTTTCCTGTAGTTTGAATTCATTGCTCTGGCTCCTAGTATTTGGAACAGCAGAAAACAAGCTTGCTCCATCCTCAATATGACACCCCTTCAAATACTTAAACAAGGCTATCATATCACCTCTTAACGTTCTCTTCTCCAGGCTCAATATACCCAGCTCCCCAAGTCTCTCCTCACCATTTTGGTCACTCCAGCTTGTCAACATCCTTCTTGAATTGTGGTGCCCAGGTCTGGACACAGTATTTCAGGTGAAGCACCAAAGCAGAATAGTGTGACACTATTACTTCCCTTAATCTAGACACTATACTTTTATTAATGCAACCTAGAATCACATTGGCCCTTTTTAGCTGCTGCATCACACTGTTGGATCATGTCCAACTTGTGGTCTACTAGGACTCCTAGATCACTTTCACATGTAGTCTTGTTAAGTCAGGTGTCCCCAATCCTATATGCATTTCATTTTTTTCTACCTAAGTACAGTACCTTACATTTCTTCCTGTTAAAATTCGCTTTGTTAGTTTTGGCCCAGCTTTCTAATCTATTAAGGTCATTTTGAATTTTGATCCTCTTCTCTGGATCTCCTAGCTACTACTCCTAATTTGGTGTCATCTGGAGATTTGGTAAGTATGCCCTCTATTCTTTCATCCACATTATTAGGGAAATATATGAACTATTTGAATTACCATCTTCACCTGACGGAGAGCCAGTGAGCTTTGAAAGCTATCTGGCTGGTATAATAAAGTACCAGCAATGTGCATTTTAGAGAGACAGTGTGGTGTAGTGATTTGAACTAGAAACTATACTAGGACTAGACCAGACAAGGACTCTGGAGACCAGACTAAACTAGGACTCATGGAGACTGGGATTTAAACCCAACTCAGCCATGTGTAAACTCACTGGGTGAGACTTGGGAAGTCATATGCTCTCAGCCACAGAGAATGGCGATGACAAGCTCCATCTGAAGAAACTTGCCAGAAAAACCCCATGGTCTCTTTAGGGTCACCCACCATAAGTCGGAAAAGACTCGAAGGCACAGAACAACAATGTGCATATTTCAGTTACGAAGATCGTTAAGTGTTCAACATGGATTTGCCTACATGTATTTGTTGTTGTTTTGGGCCTTCAAGTCATTTTCTGACCTAGGGCGACTCTCTTTTTCCTTCTCCTAATTGGAATTTTATGTACAGCGCTAATCTCTTTGGCTGCCTTCTTCCTTGTCCATTATCTAATAAGTGATAATGGTGACCTGGCTACTGGGTAGAATCTCACTGCAGAGCAGATTTGCTCTGACCAGTGTGTTAAATGATAAGACCTGAGATGGTGTATAGGCCAACCTCTGGCCTGTAATTGCTCCCTGGGGCTATCAGCAGTGGAATCCCAACTGGAGGGCATCTTAAGGAGAGAGAAAAGCTGAATGTACTTGCAGCCTGGGGAACAAAAGACAGATGGGTAGCTTATGCAAATAACAGATGATTCTTGCAAATGGGAAGTTAACAGGGCTAACAAGCATTTTAAGCAGAGGAAATGTCCTATTAACAAGAGCCAGAGGAAGAGGTGTACTTTTACACCAGATTGTAAGGATTAGATGTAAGAAATGTCAATATCTAGGAGATGTTCTTATTTCAGAGGGTTTTCTTTTAATTTTTTTTTATTTTAAAGATAAGAGCTTGGAGAGTGATAAAAGTTCAAACATAGATTTGGTAAATCAAATTCTTGATTTTATGCTTTGTCAGTTAACAGTTGACTGGATAGAATATCTTGAGGGAGGCAATGCAGAAGCACCCAGATGTCCGGCTGACAGCTCCCCCTTAAAACTGATTATAGTGGCTGGGGTTCATGGAAATTGTAGTCCAGAAAATATCGGGTTACTTATTTGTGGTACAGTTAAAAACAAAATGTGCATTCTAATACTTCATTTACAGATGATGAAGAGGAACAGGCCCCTTGTAGAGCTAGTGTGGCATAGTGGTTTGAGCATTGGACGATGACTCCAAAGACTGGGATTCAAATCCCTGCTCTGCCACAGAAACCTACTGGGGGACCTTGGGCTAGTCACATTGACCCAGCCTCAGAAGAAGGCAACAGCAACCCCCTTCTGAACAAATCATACCTAGAAAACCCCTGTGATAGGTTTACAGTAGGGCTGGCATAAACTGAAAACAACTTGAAGGCACACAACAGCAGCAATAACACCACCATTCTCTTCTTTGGCACTTGCTTTGAGTCAAACCTGAAGTAGTTACACTTTTTCTATAAAAACATAGTTTATATTTATCAAGAGTTTATCAAGGAAAACAAAACACTTTCAAGCAAGTTTTAGTGAATCAACTGGGTGTTGTGTTGCACAGTCCTGTACTGTATGACTTCTGGTTTTGTAGGATTTTGGGTCTCATTCTGGGTTCCATTCCCAGTCTCTTCTGACAAGCCTATTGAGAAGATTTTTAAATTATGAATTTTAAACCATTGATTGATTGTTTTTAAATCTGCTGATCTTATTTATTCTTTTAAATTTATGTTATGTGTTTTAACTTGTGTATGCATTTTTAACTGACAAACAAATGGGCCCTTCACTAGATCAAGCTTGAACTCTCCCTAGAAGCCAAGATGATGAAACTGAGGTTATCATATTTGACCACATCATGAGAAGGCATGGCTCACTAGAAAAGATGATGGTGCTAGGAAAGGTAGAAGGCAATAGAAAGAGAAGATGACAACACACTAGATGGCTAGACTCAGGAGGTCACAGGCTTGAACTTGCAGGATCTAAGCAGAGCAGTGGAGGACAGGGGGTGTTGGAGGTATCTCATCCACAGGTTCGCCATGAATTGGGACCTACTTAAGGGTTGTTAACAACAAACATTTTTGACAGACATTATGTGTTGTGTGTGGATCTGTTGTTCTTCTCTGCCTTGATCTTTGGGGAGATGTGGGCAAGAAATAATAATAAGCAACCATCATCATCATCATCTTTATCATCTAAAAATATAAAATATCCTGAAATCTCATATAGCTCAGTGTAGATGGTACATATAACAGGATAATGCTAAACCGAGCCATATACAGGATGTTATTATTTTGCAGGATATTATTATTATCATTATTTCTTACTCACTTCTCCCCATGAATTGAGCAAGGAACAACAACAGATCACCATACAACACATAAGATCTGTCGATCATCGTCATCACCACCACCACCACCACTATCATTTCCCTATGCTGTTTAACAGCCACAAGAAATCACTTGGACAGGCCATTCAGAATTTCAAGGTTTAGTATCACCAGTATGCGGATGACAGCCAATTGCTTTCCATCTGATTCCAAGGGAGCTATCTTCGTAATGAACCAATGTCTGTTGTCAGTAATGGACTGGATGAGGGCAAACAAATTCAAACTTAATCCAGACAAGATAGAGGTACTCCTGGTCAGTCGAAAGGCAGATCAGGGAATAGGGACTTTGCCTGCGGTGGATAAGGTTATGCTCCCCCTGAAATCTCAGGCTCGCAGCTTGGGTGTTTTCCTGAACTTAACTCTGAGCTTGGATGCCCAGGTCTAAGCAGTGGCCAGGAGTGCATTACACAGTTTAAACTAGTGCGCCAGCTTCTCCGATTCCTTGGGACATCTGATTTGGTTGCAGTAGTACATGCCTTGACTGTATCCTGTTTGGTCTACTGTAATGCACTCTAAATGGGCCTGCCTTTGGAAACTGTTCAGAAATTTCAGCAGGTCCAGAATGCTGCATCCAAAATGCTGACTGGGGGCAGTTATAGGGAGCAAATAAACCCTTGCTGAAACAGCTTAACTGGTTATAGGTTTGTTTCCAGGCACAATTCAAAGTGCTGGTTATGATCTATAAACCCCTATGTGTCTTAGGTCCAGATTATTTGAAAAATCATATTTCCTCATATGATTCTGACAGCGCCTTCTCTATACCTGTTCCCACTCTCTGTAAATCCCTTCCATGTATTAATGCATTAGCTTGTTTCATTTTTTTAAAACCACCTTTTTTAATTCAGGTACCTTGTTTTGATTCTTATGTGAGCCACCTTGAGTCTTATACAGGGAGAAAGGCAGGAAGAAAATAATAAAATAAAATAAACCTTGATGAGCCACTGATAATTAGAATGTCAATACTTGGCTTGTTGGATGAAAGATTTAACTCATTTATAAGGCAGAGTTCCTATGACTATGTAATAATATAAATAATTTCTTTAAAGTATGTCTACTTTCCTGCCCCTCCCCAAATGGTTCTCAATGTAATATAAAAAGGAATTCTGTTATATATTAGTGATTATTAATATGTTTATGCTGTTGTTTTTGTCAAAATACCAGCACTTCTAAAACAGACCAATAATTACAAAAAATAAAATTAAATAAAAAAATCAATATGATCATTAAAACAGTAGCACTGGAAGCCTTTTGGCTGATCCAGAAGGACTCTTCTAATGTTCTTAAACTCATGGCTCTTTAGAGGGGACTTCTCCACTTTTTGGAGATCTACGGTTCCCCCTTGTATTACTATCCTGTTACATGTGCTTGTTAGGAGTAATTGAGAAGAGATTGTCAGCTTCTCCCCATGGAAAAAACTGCCTGCCACAATTAGATACTTCTGACCTAAGGGTACTTTCCCCTCCTCTGAGACTCCCCATAGAAATAATCAATGGCCCTGTGGAAGTCTCTGGTTATGGTTCTTATCTATCCTATCCCCAGAGACAGAAAATTGCAAATCAGTTAAATTATCAATTCAGTTGGATCTTTTCTATCATAAGGGGACAACTTAACAAAAATATGTTTTTTTTTTAGTTAAGTTGACATTTTAGTATTAACTAATGTTCTATATAAGATACGGCATTGGGGTTCCTCAGCTGTCCCAGGAATTTTGGAGCTCTTAGCTCTTTTTGAAACCAGTAAAATAAAGAGCCTGCATGGTGTAGTGGCTTGAGCATTGGACTATGATTTTGGAGATCAGGGTTTGAATCTCTGCCCGGCCATGGAAGCCCACTGGGTGACTTTAGGCAAGGGATTAGCCCTATTCCAATAAAGAACCCTGGTTGAGAAAACTGGACTGAAGGGCTAGCTAAGGGCTAGCGCAGCCATACACAGTGTATGCCCTTTGGCTGCTGAATGCATGATGGTTGGCAGTCAAATGTGTGAGCTGATACTGTGTTCAAGAGGATATGGGTGTTGTGTCTGTGGTGGCCCATTTGCATGTGAACAACACAATATAGTGTCGTAATCATCCAGGGAATATGCAGATATGAATCAATTCCAGGAGATTGCCTAGGAATGCAGTTCTGGGATGCAATCCACAGAGATATGAGTAAACATGGTATTAATGTTCAGTCATGGGCCCATTGGGGTGGAGGGGTGGTACAAGAAGATCACAGGTACTTGGATAATTGAAGAAATCCCAAACCACAACTTTTATCCTTATAAGCACATTTATATCTAATCGTTACCTAGGAAGAGTTTACAAATATACCTGTTGTAATAGGAACCAGGGCTGAGGAGAGGACATGGCCAAGAGGCAAAATGATTGCCTTCTTGCATCACATGCTCAGTTTATAGATTGCATCACTGCAGATCCACTTTTGTTAACTTTGCGTTGGTGCGGTTCAGTGTGGACCAGCTGGAAGCTGGATGTGCAAGTGAAGCAATCTCATGTTGACGAAACATAAAGGAACACCCTCATCCTATACTAATTTGGTTGTTTGAAATTACTCATTGACCCTGGCCCACAGATGTGCTGAGACATTAGTTCTATTGGTACCTATGGGACTCACTTCCAACTGTGTGTGGTTAAGACTACAGCTGTAAACATGCTCTGTTGCTGAGATGCACTGTGATATTTTTCTCCTCATCTTTCCCACAATCAGCCCTAAATTCTTTTTTGCCAGTTTTACCTCACTGTTATATTCTGCTTTGGTGTACTTTATGGGAGACTGCAAGCACTGCACTTTTGTGTGAGCCTACTTTTGCCTGAGCCTCTTTCTCCCTCCCCATAGTTGAACTAATTGTGCACAAACTACAGTACTTTTGCACTTCAATTCAGTTTGCAGCAACTGGAGTAAGCTGAAGACAAAGGGGAAAGGTGAGGGAGGGAGGGAGAAACTGGAACATTGTATAAACATCTGAAAACATCAGATGACAGAGGATTAATCGGCACTATCCCTGCCAAATTGGGACAGTTGTAAGGTATGCCTTAGTGATGATGCCCTTAAGGTCATGCTGAAAGCTTTTTGTCCTTGATTGTGTAGGATAAATCAGTGCAAATAACAATCTTTGTCTGGTGGAACATATTTGATCAGAAAGCTTTAGGAAGTCATCAAGGAATAAAAATACTTCTTTTTCAAAACCAAACAATGCTTTCAATGTACCAATAGGAGAATGTTGAGCTTCTGGATGTTTTGAACTCCCTCTCCCAAAAACCCAGACAGAATGACCAATGGTAAGGGATTATCAAAATGATAATTTAAAATATCTAGAAGGCTAAAGCTTCCCTAGCCCTGGTTTAATGTCTCTGGAATAAAACAGGAATAGCTGCTGTGTTCAATTATGCAGCAGTTTTCAAAGGGCAGGGAGTGTGTAGCCCTTCTGATGTTGCTGGATTAAAGTCCTCATCATCACAAAATGCAGACCATGTTGTCTAGGGATGATGGGGTTTGGAGTCCAAGAATACTAGAAGACTCCCCTCACAGTTTTAAATCTAGGGCATTTTTACAAGGCAAGAGGTTAAGTAGATTTTGTTTGGAAAAGCCATATTTCTTTCCCAGGCTAAAGGTTAGTGGCTCCTTCATAATACCAGGAATTCCTACAGATGCCCCTTGAGAACTGACAAATTATGGAGAGTTATAGAACTAGAGAAATGGAGAATTACAAAAGTGTGTAACTGTATAACCTTGTGGGGGGAAAATCAGCTTAACAAAACAGTAACGTGTTTCATTTCATTACAACTTTCTAGCTTTCAGTTGTAGGGAGGGAGAGGCAAAATGCTGAAAGGTGTAGATGCCTTCTGTGGAATGGTTATGTTCAGAGACAAAATCTGTTCAGTTATTTCTTCTTTGTATATTGTTCCAAGTCAGTATGTCTGCAGAGCAAACCACCCACTGTGTAGGAATATAGTCAGCTACTTGGGAAGGTTAAAAGTTTAATTACGAGAGTTTATATGTTCTAGAGAAAGGAGGCAATCCTCTCACTCTTTCCTCCCACCCCTGGCTGTCTTTAACTAATGGAAATATAATTTTTAGGCTGTTTACACTGACGTGTCTGTGATAAGAGAGCTTCTAACTACCTCCCTTTTGAAGTCAAGCTACCACAGGGGAGAAAGAGAAAGGATGGATATTTCAATTCAACTGGTACATTCCACACCCTTATCACACTGGCTTAATTCCTGCCCCCAGTACATGATAAATGAAACATGTGTTTGTGTTGTGGGATGGAAAGATTTTCTTTATTGTTCATGCATATCAGCATTTTTATCAAATGTATATACCACCATTAAGACATACTGTGAGCAGAAAACTTGAGGTTCCTGCCCCAAAGAGGTCACAATAATGTAAATGTTGACACTGAAGGTGGGGAAAAATCCAAACAAGATGAAAGGAGACCTAGGTATAACTTTAGTTTAGTCTCCCCATAGCGTCAGGAGTATCACAGATCCCAATGTTTCAGTCCCAACACCTGAGATCTAGAGATGAGCCTTTGCAATGTAACATTGATGTTACTAGGGGCAGCCCTGTGATTAGGCATGTACATGAAGCATCAAATGCAGTTGCAAAGAGTTATTAAAATAAGAAAACAGTTTTAACAGTACAATTGAAAAATATCTAAGGGTCTTAATAGACCACAAGCTAAATCTGAATCAACTGTGTGATGTGGTTGCTTAAAAAGCCAATGCAATTCTAGGATGCCCAACAGTAGTTTAGTGTATGGATCAAAGGAAGTAGTACCACCACTTTATTATGCTTTAGTCAGATCTCATCTGGAATATTGTATTCTAGGCACCGTGGTGCAAGGAGGATATTGATAAGCGGGAACATGTCCAAAGAAAGTGACCAAGATGATCAAAGGTCTAGAAACCAAGCCCTATGAAGATATCTTAGGGAACTAGATAGAGGGATTTGGCTTTAACCTAGGGAAGGGAAGATTGCGAGGTGACATGACAACCATCTTTTAATGGCTGAAGAGCTATGATGTAAAAGATGGAGACAGCTGGTTTTCTGCTGCTCCAGACACTAGAACACAAACCAATGGGTTCAAAGTATAAGAGAAGAGATTCCACCTAAACATTAGGAAGAACTTCTTGATTGTAAGAGCTGTTTGGACCGTGGAAGAGACTGCCTTGGAATGTGGTGGATTAGAGTTTGAATGGGTACCTCTCAGGAGTGGTTTAGTTGTGTATTCATGCATGGTTGGGAATTTGACTCAATGGCATCTTCTAACTCTATGATTCTATGAAATGTGGAAAAAATAATAAACACACATTTTTCAAGTCAGTACTCTCATCATGAAATTTCTCTTGCTTATCCATAGGACTCGAGAAGAGGGCTCTGTTCCTGAGATCTGGAAACCCTAGCTCACAACCACCATCCTTTTTTAAGCCATTGGCTGGCTTGACCTGCTGTCTCTTTCTTTCCTATACATTACTGCTGTACTCATCCAAAGAAACAGCACCAGCCATAAATAGTAACATGGGAGAAAGGATGAAGCTCTTTAAATGACCTGATTGTAGGGATGGAATTACTGTAAATGCAAAATCTTTACAAATTATATTGTTGGAATTCAAAGATATAGCTGTGTTAGTCTGTAGAATCAGTAAGTAGAGAGATCTTGTATTACCTTTGAGACTAACTGAAAGAAAGAAGTTGGAAGCATGAGTTGTCATAGACTTCAGTCTACTTCCTCAGATGCTTTTTAGAGGAAGTAGAATGAAGTTGACGAAAGCTCATGCTGCCAACTTCTTTCTTTCAGTTAGTCTCAAAGGTGCTACAAGATCTCTCTAAATACAAATTATATTGTGGCATTTGTGATCATTATTTTAAAATGTAACATTCAAGTAAAGTCTAGACTGAACAAAATTGCTGCTGGGATTTTATCTGAGAATTTATAGTGTGGCTAAGAAAGTTGTGGTGACTCTTCTTTTTTCTCCATTGGGGATTGCATTTCTTTAGGTATAATCTATGGAGTCTGGAGATCTCATGGCAATAGTGGGTGGATTGCAGCCAGAAGTGGGTGAGTCCAGAACCAAAAGTAGGTGGGACCACACCTTCTCTCGTCTAGGCCCTTTCACACTACACAATTATAGCAATGCAATTCCACTTTAAATACCATGGCTGCATGCCATGGAAACTTGCAATTTGCAGTTTAGGGAGGAGTATTTAGAATCCTCAGTGAGAGAGCTCTTGTGCCTGATGAAAACTAGAATACCTGATTCAATAGGATGCTGCCATGACAGTTACAGTGGACTCATAGTGCTAAAATTGTGTATTGTGAAGGGGCACCCTTCCTCTTGCCAGCCCTTTTCCCACTCTCTACCTCTTCTCTCTCTTGCCCTACCTGGTGGGCTCTTGGGCAGGGTTCTCCCAAGACTTTTAGCTTCCTATAGAAAACAAGAAATTGACTGCTGTTCTACTCCACATATAGAAGCTGAGTGGACTCCTAGGTGAAACCTATTCCAGTACTGATGGAGCATCTTCCACCCCACCTGGAGGCAGCAGACCAGTTTAGGATATCTGGTGCCTACAGCAATGTCCTCCAGAGAAGGAGTTGCTGTGACCAAGGGATTCAGAAGCAGCAGCTGTTGCCATCCCCTCAAATTTGCAATCTCAGGCAGCTCCCTTATTTTACATCAGTGATTCCCAAACTTTTGCCCTCCAGATGTTTTGGACTTCAGTTCCCAGAATTTCTGACTGTTGGCAAAGGTGGCTGGGACTTTTGGGAATTGAAGTCCAAAATGCTGGAAGACCAAAGTTTGGGAATCACTGCTCTATATGATGGTAGAGCCAGTTCTGTTCCTAGGAAGGAACAGATGGGGTTGCTGACTCTGTGTCAGTGACACATATAGCAAGTATAAGTCCAACTAATATCTGTTTATGTCCTTTATTTTTTTATCATTGTGGATGATGGAATTCTCTATGTCTCTCACACAATCCCCCTGAAAACCTGTGTTGTCATGCTCCCCCTTTTGCCCAACATAACTGGTAAAGACTGGTGTGGGGTGGCTGAGAAGCATCTGGTTTTATGGTTGTAGTCAGATGCATCACAATGAAGGCATCCTGTAAAGGTCCTGGAAGAGAACGTTGTTGTTTACAGTCACAGAGCCAGATGCTTCTCAGCTATCCCTTGTTTTTTCATTGGCCAATAAATGGCTATGGAAGTAAGGGGTCCTGCAGGAGGAAGGTGAATGTTCTGGGAGAGGGTATTTATCATAGTTCAACCATGGTGGAACATTACAACACATCTCCAACTGCAAGACACTCTTGACAGATTGCATTCAGAGGGCTTTGTTGGGCTTCTCTCATTCTAACCACTTTCCCTCCCTTCCTTCCCTCCAACATTTCTCTTCCTTCTGAGATTTCCAGTATTGATGTTGGTTGCTCACTCATAGTCACTGAAGATCACCTAATGAGTTTATGGTTAAAATAAGATGGGTGAACCAGCACCTTTCCTGGCTCACTGCTCACACTGTTATCCATTGTACTACCTATGCAACACCTGTGAGTTAAGCCATTGCTGAAAGGGGACAATGCTACCATTTCCCAATGTTCTGACAGGGAAAGACAAAGGAAGGTTCTTCAAAGTGACATTGATTTAGTAACAATGCAATAGGTTTGATTATATAAACTGTCTGGAATGCAAATGAGCATCAGGTCTTACATCTGTTGATAATCTCTGGGCGTGCATGTGATTGGCAGCTACCCTGACAGACTTGTGTGGATCCAGAAAGAACATAGGCAACAGGGTCTCTGTCCTGGATACACCTTTCCAGAGCCCAGTGAAGTTACTTGTAACCCACTCTGATTGATGACAGAGGAGCAGGCTATAACTAAACAACAACAACTTCTTCTTCTTCTTCTTCTTCTTCTTCTTCTTCTTCTTCTTCTTCTTCTTCTTCCTTTTTGGAGTTACAACTTCCAGAATCTTCTAGACCCTCTAGCAATGCTTGTTGGGGAGATCTGGTAGCTGTCTGAAAAATAAGTTTCCCAAGTGTTTGTCTTTTGTCTTTTAACAAGAAACAAAGAAGGCCAGCACTTACTTATTTTCAAGAACAAGATGCTGTACATAAAACACAAAGAAGGCCAATGGACAGCAAGACCTAGTAGGCCATGATAATTTGAACTTATTTTGTTATTTATATGTTTGATATATGAATTATATCAATTAAGGTGCCACAAGAGTGATGGTCCTGTCTTGTGTGCTTACAAGTCTAATGTCTTGGGCTTGTGGGACACACAACAGAGCTTCTGCTGAAGATTTCAAATGCTGGGGACACTCATGCAAGAAAAGTCATTCTTTCAGACATCTGGGGTAGAAAATAGGTATTAAACAAGACGCCCGGTAAATATATATAGGGAAGGAATACTAAAGTTGGGATGCCACAGCAAAAGAGCCCATGCCATTAGTAGTTATCCACTGAACAGCCAAAGATGGTGCTGATTCTTATTCAAAGCAGTTTACTATCTGAAATATAGTTGAAATGGCACCCCTGCCTTGTGCTGCATGTTGGAGAGAATACTTTTAAAATTCTTGCTGCAAAATTCATGCATCACTTCTACCATCACCCATCCCCATTTCTTATGGTAGTAGCTGGAGCAGGTCAGCATTCCCTTGGACATTTCAGAGATAGAAACCTGGACACATGTGGTCAAAGTGACTTCTGAGTGTGGTCAAAATGGCAAAAGTTATTTATGATGAGGGCAAGCTACCCCTGCTTAATTTATTGAGTGCAAATTTCTTTACAATTTACAGCAGTCGAAGTAAGCTGAGGACAAAGAGGGAAAGTGGAAGCTAGGACTTTTAAAAAGAGCAGCTGGAAAAGTGGGAGAGAAGAGGATTAAGTGGGACTGACCTTGTGAAGTCAGGATAGTTGGAGGGTATGAGCTCTGTCCCCCAAGAAAGAGTAATGACTGGGTGGCTAAAGAGGAGTATCTGAGAAGGAAGCAATGCAGGAGTCCATTCTGCTTGGAGCTTGCAAGTTAACAAGGCCCAGAATTCTCTAGCCAGCATGCTGCAGTCCCCAAAAGTCAATTTTCCAATCTCTGCTACAGCTCCTTAGCATCTGTACCTTGGGACAATTGTCACAACTTAGCTAATGATGGGACTGGTCCTGAAAAGGGAAGGGAAGTGATTGGTTTGACTGTCCTTGTGGTAGGCACATCTTCTAGGTTGGCTTAAGCATTCCTTGTGGCACACTTGAGGATGACTACAGGGTATTTCAGTCCATGGAGGGCATTTCCCCTCTCAATAGAGTAGGGTATTTTCTCAGCCCCTGACAAACTACTCAGTTTCTGCTGCCCCTATGTGATTAAACTACCACTGTGTACCTGCTCTCTCTTTCTGCACTGTGAAGGCCATAACTATTTCATATTCCTTCACACGGGGAGTGAAGATGTATGGAGGATGCTGCTCTTTGAAAAGAGCACTCTGCCCAATTATTTCCTCCCAAGGGGTTACAAGGAGTTAATCTGAAGTCCAGAAGTATCCACACTGCCTCTTTCAAGTATCCCCAGGGAGACAGCAGTAAACTATGGCTTGATTTCTCCAACAGCAATTTAAAGTACCTGTGAGCCCTGTAACAGTGGGAACCTGTCCGGCTGCAGTTTCCAGAATTAAATGGCTGGTGTGAATGCACCCTTGAAATCTTCTTTAAGCTGCTGTATGCAATGTGTTCAGACTCAATTAAAATTAGATTGACAGTTTTATGATGACTCCCACCTCTTTCCTGTCACTCTCTAGCATTGTGGGTTCATTTTTTTTAAATTGGCAAGGAAAAATAGTTGGGATGATTGGGTCAACTCATTACTATCTGTGTATTTCTAGGCCTTCCTAGGTATCAACAGGAATGGGGTGTATTTATTACTGTTAAATTAGGCTTTGATAAAAGGGATTAAAAAAATGCAAACCCAACCCAGCATTATAAGACATTAATTCAAGCTATCAAAAAAAAAAAAAAAAAACCTGGAAATAATATATGGCCTTCCAGATATTGTTGAACTGCAACTTCCAGTATCCCTCACCATTGGCTTTGTTGACTAGGGCTGGTGGGAATTGCAATCCAACAGTATGGCGAAGGCCACATGATTCCTGTCCCTGTAGGACCCATGCAGCCCTCCAGATGTTGCACTGTAACTCCCAGCATTCATCACCATTGACTGCTATAGAAAGAGGGAGGGAAGCAACAGCAGGCAGTGGCTTGCATATTGTAAAAAGTGAGGATGTTGGATTAACATTTGTGCATACTAATATATAGCTATAGGTGTGAATTTGGAAACTGAGTGAAGTGTGCATAGAAATGCAAAGCATCTCACGATAGCAGAAAAGACTATGACCTGCAGGTTGTATGTATGTTTGCTCAGTGAACTGTCCAGATGTTAATTGTTGGTGGGGAACTATAAAGCCTCTGTTGCTCTTTCATCAGATGTTACTTTATCATTAAACTGGACTTGTTTTTGTTTTGTGCCTTCAAGTCATTTCTTTCTTATGGCGACCCTAAATTGACCCTGTCACAGGGTTTTCTTGACAAGATTTGTTCAGAAGTGGATTTTAATTTGTCTTTCTCTGAGGCTGAGAGACTGTGACTTGCCCAAGTCACCGAGGGGATTTCTACGGCTAAACAGGGATTCAAACCGTGGTCTCCCGGTACTCCCCTAGTTCAGGCCTCAAACCATTCCATCACACTAGGTCTTAGATACTTGTACTAAAGGTAAAGATAGTCCCTTGACATTAATGTTTAGTCATAACCGACTGTAGGGAGCGGTGCTCATCTCTGTTTCTATTAAGCCGAAGAGCCAGTGTTGTCTGAGGACTGCTCTGGTGGTCATGGGGCCAGCATGACTCCGCCAAACACTGTTACCTTCTCACTCCTTGCATTTGCATGCTTTTGAAGTGCTAGGTAGACAGAAGCTGGGACTAGTGACAGGAGCTCACTCCATCATGCAGCACTTGGGCCTCGAACTGCCAGCCTGTTGATCTTGCAATCAACAGAGTCAGCATCTTAACCACTTGAGCCACTGCATCCCTTGTACTAGGCAGCTCTTAAAATAGTGGAGGTTTGGGAAACTTTGTGCCTTCTTGAAGTTTTGTAACATAATTTCCATTAGACCCAACCCTCCCCTTGGTGCAATGAGACCTCCTTTGACTCTAGTGCAAGAGGATATGCAGAAAGCCTGAGGGGGGAAGCAGAGTGATCAGCAAACCCATTTAACTTTAATTTTGGCATTACCAAGGTTCTCCACATGTCCTCGGGTCTATGTGGTTTTGTCATGGAAGGCTCTTTTCTGTTCCAAAGGTCATTGTGACATTTTAAGAACATGCTTGGCTCTAGATATGAAAATATGAAAACTCCATTGCTAAGAGGACCAGGATAATCTTGAACTGGTAACTCTTCTTTGGGATGCTCACAGTTTGTCATTCAAACACATACATTCTGGATGGCTTAGCATTCCAGCAGACTTAAGCTCTTCAGACAATGTCACCCAAGGAAAGCTGTTGTGAGGTTGGGAGTTCTGCCATGGAAACTCGCTGTATTCAGAAGAAGCTATACCATGTGCATTATCTTCTAGCAATCTTTCAGATAGCATTCTTTGGCTTGGCTTTAGGGAAATGGCATCATGTTCTCTTAGTGACTAACCTGCTGGCTTGTCTTGAATGCTACCAGACTCAATAGAGAGACTTGGCTGTCAGTGTCTAACTAGGTTAGGCAGCTGCATTTAGCAACAGGAGACATTTTGGTGCTGCAGTGTCTGTCCCCTTGGGAGTTTAGGTGTGTCGTGAAAAGAGAGGAGTTTCCCTCAAACAAGGGACATCTGGCAAATTGTCAAGGCATGCAACACTTTGTGTCTTTGGTAGGGGGCTTGCTTATACTGGCAAACTGTGCTGAACTATGTTTTTTAGATTTCCTCACCATTTCAGTATATCTGTGTTTAGCAATTGGCAAATGAATCTTGGCTAGAAAACTGGGCTCAGTAAACTGAGTTTGCCATCCATCCCAAACGGATACTATGCTGGCTTTTCACAGTTCCCAAAATAAAGGTTTTCAGAGTATCCAGAGTATAGAAAATCCCTTAATGCCTTATGTCCACAGCCATTCTGTAGCTCTCAGCCCAACCTTGAAGGAAAGGTCCCAACTGCATACTATTCTGCTCTGGAAAAGTTGTTGTTGTTTTGTGTGTCTTCAAGTTATTTCTGTCTTACAGTAGACCTAAGGCAAAGCTATCATGGGTTTTCTTGGCAAGATGTATTCAGAGGAGCTTTACCTTTGCTTTCCCCTAAGGCTGAGAGAATGTGACTTGCCCAAGTTTGTCCACTGAGTTTCCATGGCCAAGTGGGGATTTGAACCCTGGTCTTCCAGAGTACTAGTCCAACACTTAAACTACTACATCATACTGGATCTGTCTCTGGACAACTACACATCCCAGAATGCTTTGTTGATCAGCATGGTTTAGACACTTGGATTGCTTTCCAAGCTGGAGAAGATCTTCACAGAAAGGGGCATGGTACTCTGTCAAATGGTCAAACAGTGTGTATGAGCTGAAGAAATTTGTGCCCTGAGTCAGGTTACAAAAGCAGACAATAGTGTGCCGTATTATTTGCCATAGGCCATAGCTGGAAACTGGTCAGAGTGTGGAAAAGTTAGATTCTTTTGGATATTTTCCAAAATATCCCAACATGAGGATAATGGGAGTTTTCATCAAAAATAACTTCCCCCATGTTGCAAAGGGATCAAAGGTGATACAAGATCCCTTTGCATACTGATCCAGACTAAAAATGATCTAGGTGCATGTGCACTGTAGAAACACTGCAGATTGATACCCTTTTAACTGCCATGCATGCCTTCAAGTAGTTTTCAACTTATGGCGACTCTAAGGAGAATCTATCATGGGTTTTTCTGGGGCAGAGAGTTTGTGACTTGCCCAAAGTCACCCAGTGAGTTTTCATGGCTGAGCTGGGAAACAAACTCCAATCTCCAGAGTCTGAGTCCTATGCGCAAACCACTGCCTTACAATGGCTCTCTTTGGCTTTTGTTGTTGTTGTGTGCTTTCAAGTAATTTATGACTTATAGTGATCCTGAGCTGACCCTGTCATGGGGGTTTCCTGGCAAAATTTGTTCAGAGGAAGTTTGCCACTCCCATTCTCTGGGGCAGAGAGTTTGTGACTTGCCAAAGTCACCCAGTGGATTTACATCACAGAGGTGGGATTTGAACCCTGGTCTCCAGAGTCATAGTTCAATACTCAAACCACTAGGAGAACCTTATTCCTGGGATCATAAAGTGACAGTAGGCCAGATTAGGCAGGAAAGAGTGCTGTGGCCCTATTGGCATGATGATGATGATGAGAAAGGCTGGTAGCAGCAGGGTGGAGACTGGAGGCCTTACCATCCCTGGAACAAATATGTAGGCAGGCAGCATATGATAACTATCATTAAATACCAAGATATGCCATTAATGCCAGTTTCACCATGTACACACACTGCTGCAAAATGTTTCCAGAGATAAGGAGAAGTTTGTTCTTATCTATGGAATGCTCCAGGTTGTTGTTGTTGGTTTGTTTTTATTTTTTTAATGCACTGCTGAAAGGGAATGCACGTTGGTGACAGCTGTAGGCTGTCATTGGATCTAGCTCAGTTGTAGGCCAAAAGTCATATGTACCAGGGACAGCCAAAGATATTTGGTTGCCTGAGGCAAATGACAAAATGGTGCCCAGGTTCCTTCTAGAGAAGCTGGCTGGACTAGCTACTTAGTTTGCTGTCAAGACCAGGTGATGGAACAGCATCCTCCAATATACTTGAGGCAAATGGTGAATTTAGGGAGCCTGGGCTAATCTGTTTCAGAGAAAGGAAGAGCTGTGGAGACCAGGAGTAAATGCCACTGTTGTTCTCAGCATCTGATTATTGAGGCATTCATCTCACTCTTCCTAATGCATAGCCCCAACATCTCACAGATGAAAAATGGGACACATGTGGCCAAATAACATCAGAGTGTGGTCAACATGGCAAAAATTATTAATGAGGAAGACCATACAAATAGGAGTGGGTGCAGCAGTTTGCTTTTGCCTGAGCCTACTGAAAAAATATTTAGTCCCTTGCTCTCCTCTTGAGTGCAAACTACATTTACAGTTTGGACTCAAGTTTGCTAAAGTAAGCTAGTTGCAAAGGGGAAAAGAAGGAGCTGGAGAGAGGAACTGTGACATTTTAAAGGCAGCTGAAAAATTTGAATGAACAGAGTATTAATCAGGACTGTCAAACTGGGACAGTTGGAGAATAGTCAGGCCAATTCTGACAGATACCCAATGCTGTTATCTCTATTTCCCCATGTGCACCAAAAGTGAGTTTGTGTAGGACAACAGTGTGAGGATCATTGGGGAGATAGGGGCATGTCTGCCGATTTATCTTGCAACTGATTCCTCTTATCCAGTTCCTGTTATTCTTATTTTCTGGAGGTAAAGAGACTCACAGTTGTAAAATGAAATAGTTCCTAATGCGTTTCTAGCCTGCAGGTCATTTTCCAGTCTGTTTGCAACTGCAGAAACAATGCCAGATCTGGTGTATTAATTTATTTAATTTATATCCTGTTTTTCTTCTAATATGGAATTTGAGGCAGCTCACCATAATCCAGCAGGATTCTTCTTGTGTTTTTATCAGAGCTCTGGGGAGGTTCTTGTTGTAGTAGTTGTTGTTATTTGGACTATACCTGCAGAGCTGTACATAGCTGGATGGGATTGTGGGAGCTGTAGTCCAATATAAAGTAACTTTGCCAAAGCACTCATTTGTATATTTGCCTGATGTCCAGCTGGAGCTTGTCCCTGAAGTACCTTATCTGTTTTCCTGAGGCTGTCCATCACCTTTGATTCCAGTACTGAAGTTTTCAAGCAAAGCTGTCTTGTGGTACAACACGGTGTGTATTCCCTTCCTCCCCTCTTTTTGAAGACTGTGTTCCTCTTCTACAGTCCAGGAGCTATTTTCCAATGTGATTCATGCACTGCCAGGCCAGCCAGGCCCTTTCCCCCACCTTTCCCTTCATTCCCTGGTATTCTGTCCCATGCTCCCCACCATATTGGAAAGCAGAGTTAACACACTACTAATTTCAATCGCTTCTTGGTGGGGCATCCCAGCAGTACTTCAATTGACAAGCTGGAGTGCCTGATGAGCGAGGTGCCGTCATCTTCGGCAGGGAGCTCATTTTGCCTACCGCTGCCAAGAGCGTTACATTCTGAGAGCAGCATTTATACTCAGCAGGGAATGGTGTCTGATGATCAGCGGGGGACACTGTGTGAGAAATGGCATCAGAAGAGAGCATCAATTTTCCATGAGTCCCAGCCAAGACAGGCAGAGCTGCAGCACTGTCCGGCTGTAAATTCACAAGAGTATAGCTGCAGCTTGGTTGTTGAAATCAGTGCCAGCCTGTGTTTCTCACGTCAATCCACTCTGGGTTTTAATCCAAACTTTACAGGTGCTGGCAAAGAGGCTGAAACTATTTTGGTGATAATTTTTGGCAGCCTCTTTCAATCTGGGTTGCAGTTTCGAGCTGTCAGCCCTATTTCCCAAACCATTCCCACTGTACCTTCCATTGTCTCCACTCATCTGAAATTTCTCCTCCCTGTTCTACAATGAAAAACTCTGCTGTTGACTATGACATAACAGCTAAAGATAGGGTGGCAAGAACATCATATAGAAAAGTGGTGGTGATGGCTGGTGTATCAGCCTACCTGTGCTTTGAGATCCTTTGCAGAGGGAGTACTCTCTGTACCACTATCCTCACAGGTACACCTGGTGGGATCACAGGAGAGAGCATTCTGGGTGGCTGCTCCCAGGCTTTAGAAATCTCTTCCCAGAGAGGTTAGACTGGAACCCTCCTTGATATCTTTCCACAAGCAGATCTACTTTGTGTGTATGAGTGTGTGTTGTTTTTGTGTGCCTTCATTTCCAATTTCTGGCAAACCAATCACTGGGTTTTCTTGGGAAAATTTTTTCAGAGGGGGTTTGCTGAGAGGCTAGGGTTTTCTTAGCAAGTTTTCTCAGAGGGGGTTTGCCATTGCCATCCTATGAAGTTGAGAGAGTGTAACATGCCTAAGGTCACCCAGTGGTTTTTTTTAAAATGCTCGAGTGGGGATTCAAACCCTGGTCTCCACAGTTATAGCCCCATACTCAGACCACTAACTTTAAAGTAGATGAGGAAGATGTTGGAATAGTCTGAGATTTTTCATAACTTGGCTGAGTCATTAATCAGAATGAAGAATGAAGTCAAGAAATCAGAAGGATAAGAACTTGGATGGGCAGTTATGAAGGAACTACACAAGATCAACAAATGTAAAGTTACATAATTGAAATAATGTCAGGATTATCCACACCACCATATTACTGATTTCTATGTATGCTTGTGAAATCGGACAATGAAAAAAGATGACAGGAAAAGAATCAACTCATTTGAAAAGTGGCACTAGAGGAAAGTTCTGTGGATAACGTGGACTGCTAGAAAAACAAATAAATGGGCTCTGGTGCAAATCAAACCTGAACATTCCCTAAAAGCCAAGATGTCTAAACTGAGACAGTTGTACTTTGGACATATCATGAGAACATGGTGCATTTGAAAAGATAATAATGCTTGGAAAAGTAGAAAGATGTAGGAGAAGAAGCTTGCAAGGCCTGAGCAGGGCTGTTGATAGCGGGGTGACTTGGAGGTCTCTTGTTTATTGGGCCACCATAAGTCAAAATTGACTCAAAGGCAATTAATGTTTTCTCCTTTCCTTGACCTATTCATTTTATGCTTTTTATATTTGCTCATAAATATCATATTTATTGGCTGCTTGTATTCACAATGCATTAGTTTTGTTTATGTGATAGTCTTGTGTGTTTTTTGGCATGTGTGCTTGAAACCCTGCCCTTTTGTCAGTTTCTCTTGATCCCATCACCTTGAAAACAGCTC
Organism: Urosaurus nigricauda; assembly: GCA_034509955.1. Classification (NCBI taxonomy): domain Eukaryota; kingdom Metazoa; phylum Chordata; class Lepidosauria; order Squamata; family Phrynosomatidae; genus Urosaurus; species Urosaurus nigricauda. The sequence goes on from JAOEGL010000006.1 coordinate 110,505,895, forward strand.
TGGAGTCCCTGATCAAAGAGTTATGAGTCTTTTCACCTATGCTTGGCTTTTGTTAGTGAGAATGCTAAGTGATTCTGCTTTCTTTCCCTCCACAGCTTTCCCTTCCCCAATAAGCCTTAATGATGAAACTGCTTCACATAAATACAAAATTTGAACAAAATCAACCTCTCCCCCAACTCTCTCCTCCTATTCTTCTGCTTTCAAACAATGGGTTGGTTTCTCCCCCTTTTTTGCCTGGAGTTCTCATTCAGCTAGAGTGCTTTGCTGGTTAGCTTGGCCCTGCCATTTCTCTGAGCTGTAATTGTGTCTCATTAATTCTTATAGTAATGGAAGGGGAACTATAAGGAGCATGCAATTAGTGGCCTGGTCGTTGAATGGAGCAGTTAATCAGCAGACAAAGGAGAGAGCCCAGGACCTATTAGGCTGAAAGGATGTGTTCTTATTGTCACAGCTGCTAGGAATGCCTGCTGACAAGTCTTGTTGCAGGACTGGCTAAGAGATGTCCTGAATGTTGCTTTGCTAAATTGCTTGGCCTCCCTTCTTTGGAACAAACTAGTCCTGCTGGTGGGCACCCCATGATAGAATTCCTGCCTTTTAAGTTAACCATGTGGTTGTAGAATTCAGATACATAGCTGCGGTAGTCTCAAATATCAGTATGTGTAGGGATCTTTGAAAATAACTGTGCAAAACTGTGCAACCTCCCCCCCAAAAACCTGTCCTCTGAGGTTCCCCCTTCAGAAGAACTTTTCATAGATTTGGTCTACGAAAGCTTATGCTATAACTTCTTTTGGACAGTCAGTTTCAAAGGTGCACCAAGATCCCTCTGTGGTTGTGTTAAACTCAAGAGACATAGCTGTGGTAGTCTGAAATAACAGTAGGCAAAGGGATCTTGCAGCCTCTTTGAGACTGTGCAAAAGAAGACCAAGATTGGAGACCAAGTTTATGAAAGCTTACCTACAACTTATTTTACACAGTCTCACAGGTGCTACAAGATCCCTCTGTGGTTGTGTTAAACTCAAGAGACATAGCTGTGGTAGCCTGAAATATCAATAGGAAAAGGGATCTTGCAGCACCTTTGAGACTGTGGGAAAAAAAAAGAACAAGATCATAGACGAAGTCTATGAAAGCTTACCTACAACTTCATTCGCACAGTTAGTCTCAAAGGTGCTGCAAGTTCCCTTTATGCCTGTGTTAAACTATATTGTGTGCTATTCCCATAGCCTCCTTTGGCCTCCATTTAAAAGCTCTCAAAACAAACAAACAAACAAATAAATAAAGGTATAAGGGAATTTATACCTTTATAAGTAAAAGTATAAATTTCTGTATGTGGAAACAAAATTGGGAAGTGGGAAAACCCAGAACATTCTTAGGTGACACACTGTCATCAGAAAAGTGAGAAATGAATGGAAGAGGCTGAAAAAAAAGTTTTCAATTGGTCTTTTGTGTTGGCCTGTCACTCAATCATATGAGTTTGTCTTGTAGAGTGAACCCTTGTTTCTTTTTGAATGGCTGTGCTTTTTAACACATGTAAATATATGCAAATAATCATAGGGTGCTTCCCCCCCTTTGCTTTTTTAAAAAGGGTAGCTCTCATAGAAACCATTGGTCTTATGTGATCTTTTTGTGAGCAATGCTCCAGTTTCATTAAGTAACTGTTGCACTTAGAATTCTGATATGTTAACCTAAATATTATACACTGGTGCAATTATTTCATCTTTCTCCCAGTGAAATGATATGAATGTAAACTGATGATAATCTTAGGAGTGTATACTTTTATCTGCCTGCCCTTAGGCATCCTGCAGTGCAATCCTATGGATGTTTATTCAGAAGTAAGTCCTACTAAATTAAAAGAGGATTTGAATTCTCACTTGGGGTTCATTGGTGTCATTAACTCTCACTTTGGATTCATTGGACTGCAATTTACATTCCAGCGCATGTTGCTTCAAAACAGGCATTCCCAGTTCAGAGAGGAAGCATATTTAGAGATGATCATACATATGTGTTCATCACTTGACTGCATTGTATTCAAATATCACAGCATGAAGTGGAGTCAAAGGCTTTCATGGCCGGCATCCATAGTTTTTTGTAGGGCTTTCGGGCTATGTGGCCATGTTCTAGAAGAGTTCCTTTCTGACGTTTCGCCAGCATCAGCATGAAGTGTTGTCTAATCTTGTTTATATGAACGGGTCATTGCAAACCCCACTACAAGCAGAATTTTCTTTCATATAACCCTCTTCAGTGGAGCCCAGTCAAGTTATCAGGTGTAGAGCAATTGAGAGTAAAGAAATCAAGTGATGATAATACATAATACATGAAAGAAGAGGTAACCATCTAATTCATAGATTGTATGTTCAGTGCTGTGTAAATTTACAGCACTATATAAATAAAGGTTGATTATTATTATTATTAATAATAATAATAATAATAATAATTTTAAAAATAATGATAAATCCTAATGAGGAACTAAATGTCACTGAGATCCAAAGAACTAGTCCCTAAGTGAAGGTGTAAAAGGTCCAAACGAGTCTTTTTGGGATGATGGGAGGAAGGAAGCATTTAAAAAGGATTTGATAAGCATATTTTCTGTATTCATAGTAAGGGTGTGCCCACATTGCACAATTGTAGCAGTTTTATCCTGCTTTAACTGTCATGGTTCTGCCCCATGGAAGCATGGAATTTTTAGTTTCAAGCCAGGCTTAAAATGTGTGGCCAGAGAGTTCCCAGGCTGTAGTCCAAGGGAATGCAACAGAGATTTTGAAGTAATTCACCAAATTCCTAATCCTAGGCTTCAACAAAAGCACAAAGACTTCCCTTATGGTAAAGATCTGGTTGTCTTCTCTGTCCCCACCTTGCTTTTGTCATTTAGGCAGGGATAATCTTAAAATGGAGGGAGTGCAACTCTTTAGTTCACCAGCAAATGCATTTTTATTTCTGTTTTGCATATTGTATATATGTCAACCTGGAATTTTCCACCCAAGTAAGAACACACAGTGACCTGAAGCAAAATAAATAGCCTGTCACATTAGCCTGAATTCTGTTGTTTAGTTCCAAACAGAGTTGATCCAGTGAGCCAGTATAGTGTAGTGGTTGGAGCATTGGACTATGACTCTGGACACAAGGGTTCAAAATTCCATTCAGCCATGGAAAATTGCTGGCTGATCTTGGGCAAGTCACATTCTCTCAGCTTCAAAGGAAAGCAATATCAACCCCCCTCTGAACAAATCTTTTCAAGAGAACTCTGTGATAGGTTTCCCTTGGGGTCACCATAAATCAGAAACAGATGAAAAGCACACAACAAAAGCAGGTCCATTGAATCAGCTGTTGAATGGTGAGTCTCATTGGTAAATCTCATTGATTCAATATGCCCACTCTGGTTGAGACTAACAATAGGAGTCAAGCTTTTAAAATTAAATTTATTCTATGCACATTTTTCATTCGGTTGCATGTTTGTGCAGAATTATATCAGGCGATACCAGGGGCCCATGCACACTACACAGACATAGTGGTTTATTCCACTTCAGCTGCCATGGCACCATTCTATGCAGCCCTAGGATTAGTAGTTTGGTGAGGCACTAGAGTTCTATGGCTTTCTAAATGCCTCTCTCTACATAGCGAATCCCAGGATTCCATAGCATTGAGCCAAGGCAGTTAAAGTGGTGTCAAACTGGATTATTTCTGCAGTGTGGATACAGCCCAAGAAATACATAAGAACTTTCCAGTCCTGCTGAGAAGCTGCTTGGCAACATAGCCTTTATTGGGCTCTGACTCCCAGCTTGGGGTACCTGCTTGATGGATGCCAGTGGCTTAACCCCATTGGCATGTAAGCATTCGTAACATGTGAATCCTTGTAATGAAAGAAAGGTAGCATCTTCTTATCAACATTTGGTTGGATGTTTCATATACATCCTGAAGATTTTGTTCTTAATCTAGTTTCTAGTTTCACCTAGAGTAGACTCATTGATACAGTAGGATTTATACACAGTATGGCATAGTGGTTTAAGTGTTGGACTGCAACTCTGCAGACCAGGGTTCAATTCCCAGATTTGCCATGCAACCCATTGGGTCACCTTGAACAAGTCACATGCTCTCAGCCTCAGGGGAAGGGAGTGGCAAACCTCATGTGAACAATTTTTGTCAAGGAAACCTCATGACAGGCTCACCTTAGGGTCTCTATAAGTTGGAACCAACTTGAAAGCATACAACAAAAACAGCACACATGCATGGGTTTGACTTGCCATTTAGCAATTCACTCAGTGGATTTCTAACTGGGATTTTCATGCAACAGAGGGTGCATCTACACTGTAGAAATAATGCAGTTTGACACCATTTTAAGTGCTGTAACACCATCCTATGGAAACTTGGGATTTGTAGGTTTACAAAGTTGTTAGCCTTTTCTGTCAAAGAGTGCTGGTACTTCACAAAATTACAAATCCCAGGAATCTATAGGATGGAGCCATGGAATATAAAAGGGTGCCAAGCTGCATTATTTCTATAGATGCAACCTTAGACTCTTGACAAAGGAGATACTAAGGATGACAGGAAAGAAGACAGAAAAAGAAGATCTTCTTTTATCCCCATCTTCTCTTCTAACTTTTCTCTCTTCTCTCTCTTCCACCTTCCTATGAATGGTTGCTCTATTAACAGGTCTGCCAAACAAGAGCTTCTACCAGTATAACCTACCCTGTGCCACTATTTCCATGATAGTTGATATTTAGTGGAGTCATTTGTTTGTTTATCCTGACTCTGAACTGTGCCTTAGTAAATAAGGAGACAGCTGACATCTTCAGGGAGGTTGTTGGCTGTAAAAGCGCTTTTCACAAAAATCTCTGCTTGAGACATGACGTAAAGACTGGGCAGGGAGAACCTGTGTGTTTATTCCAGGGGTCCACCATGCCAACTCAAGGTTTAGCACTGACATGGGAGTATGTACCCATTATGGGACTATGCATTCATTCATTCATTCATCTGTCCATACACCACCTTTCTTACATAGAAGCAGAAGAGACAGTTCTTCAAAAAGTTACATTTTTGTCAGTAACAGCTGGTAGCTCCCGTGTCAGTGGAAATTTTAGCTGAACTTTAAAGGAACAACCTAAGGCGCTGAAGCCTAACCCCACTGTCTAGCACCATTTCAAGTTTGAACTACAACTCAGTGACCTAGGAGAAAACATGTGTCTTTGACAGAAGGGCCAGGACAGTTAAATTGGGCTCAAACTGGATTGTTTTTGCAGTGTGAATTGGACCTAAATGAGAGAAAGAAGTTTGTAGCATAAGCTTTCATAAAGTGGTGCTACTTCATCAGAAGCAAATCCTTATGCTTGAGGTTTGGACTATGAATCTGGAGACCAGGATCTGAATCCCTGCTTGGCCATGGAAACCCACTGGGTGACACTGGGCAAACCACACACTCTGAGCCTCAGAAAACCCCATGATAGGTTCATCTTAGGGTTGCCATAAATCTGAAATGACTTGAAGGCATGTATCAACAAGAATGAAGTGTACAAAAGCCTATGCTCCAAAGCTCTTTCTTTCACTTTGGTCCTCAACAGACTGGCAAAATACGCCAACATGAGGGCAGAGTGGGGCTGTGGTGACTGCCTGCTGACTGCCCCCATGCCGCCATCATACTGGCATCATGCCGCTTGACCAACCGCACATCAGGTGGCATCACAGTGATTCTCTGGCACAATGTTTAGAAATGCTGCACCATAGAGCCATGGAAAAGCCATGGTGGTGGCTAGTGTGCCATCTCCACCGTACACAAATTGTGGCTTCTTTTTGCACCACGGAACTGCCAGATTGGGAGCATGGCATGTGGTTGCCACATCCCCACCTGGCAGTTCCGTGGTGCACGTCTTCCAGGGGCCTTGCAGCATTGACTCTTAGCGGTACTGTCCTGAACCTCTTAGTTTCAAAGATGCTGAAAGATCCCCCCTTGCATGCTGAAACAGACTAACACAGCTATGTTTGGAGTAATACATTGCAGTTGGAAATACTGTGACTAGGGCTGCATCTATACTGCTTTAACTGCCATGGCTCCATACTATGGCATTCTGAGATCTGTAGTTTTGTGGCATATTTAACTTTATCACCATGAACTGCAAATCCCAGGATTCCATAGGATGGAGGCATTATAATTAAAGTGGTGTCAAACTGCATTAATTCTGCAGTATGACTGCAGCCTGGAATTGCTTTGTGATTGCTCAGCTTGCTGACCAGGTGGAAAATGGTGATGAAAACCTTCAAGACCCCTGAAGCTCTTGTTTTTGATGGGTCTTTATCTTCACCCTGAATGCGGACCAAACAAACAGAGAATATCTTCAAACAGAACTGTGCTGTGTAAAATATGATATATGGCAATCCTAGCCCAGGATTGGCAAAATACTTCCCCCCTTTTCTGCTTGGACTAAGGGTTTCAGTCTGACACAACTATGAAGCTCTTTGATTGCTAAAGTAAGATAACTTTACTTCTGTTGAGAAACTGAAAGTTAAAGTGTAATAGGGAATAAGCTAACAATCACCCAAAAGTTTTCACAAATGGGTCAGATAATTGAAATGATACTATCGCTTTAGCTTCTGGGATTGATTTGCAGCCAGAATTATAACTGGTCCCTTTTAAAACCAAATCTTGTTTGAGAAGGATAAATGATGTGATACTATTTTCCTGTGTAATTTTTGTAGCTAGGAAATACATATCTCTGTTAAAGAACCAAGATGTGAGCAACTAAAATTGGAAGGTTGGCAAGTTGGACCAAGCAAATTTGAAAACCTGACATTCATGCTGTTGTCATTGCAGTGAGGAAATGGACCAGGCATATTTTCTTAAATTGGATGGAGGAAATGTCAGCTTTAAACAAACAAGTCGCTAAGACTTTCTTCGAAATGAAATGGCCTGCACTAATTTTGTTTAATTAAATGTGTTTATTTTGTTGAACCTATTTAAAGCTTTTCCTTGTCAAGCCTAAACCAGATTGAAATGTCATGCTTGGAACCAAATTAAGATTGTTTACACAGGAGTTTGAGCATGGGCAGAGCTAAACCTGATTACAAAAACTTCTTTTGGTATAATTCTTTATTCAGAATTGTTATTGTTTTGATAGCAGACCATACTGACATCACTTGAAAAACATATTGACAGAGATCATTCATAGTTTTTTTCCATAGCTAAGTTCAACTTAACATGGAGTTTTATAACTGTCTTTGTGTTTGCATTGACAGTTGTGCACCAATTGTGTGTGTGTGTGTGTTTCAAGTCTTCTGTCAATTTATGGGAACCCCATGAATTTCATAGGGTCTTCTTAGGCAAGGAACATTTGGAGATGGTTTGTCTTTGCCTTCCTCAGAAACATAGCCTACAGCACCTGGCATTTCTTGATGGTTTCTCATCCAAGTACTAACCAAGGCTGACCCTGCTTTCAAGATCAAATGGGATCTGGTCCTTTCAGGATATTTGTGCAGCTGTTACAGGACTATTAATTCCATTAATAGTTGCACTACACCTAGATAGGAAAATTTAAGGTGAGTAAACAATAGCCAGTTCCTGCACGAGAGCCTATTGAATGCTGGTGGAGCACAAAGTCTATCAAAGCTTGGGAGGTTTATAGCTGCCAGTGATGCTGTGATGGAACTTTCCAAGCCATGCTGCTGGTGGTGAGTTGCGGTTGACATTTTCCATCGCCATTTTACAATTTTGCAGTTTTGCACTCTTGGGCAAAATTGTTGCACAAGAAGTTACTGGATATCTTTTGGTGCAAACTCTGTAAAAGTACTTACACTGGCAGGTTACAGCAACACAGATTGTTGGTTGGAGTCCAGCTCCTGCCTCACTTACCTGAATTGTTTCAAGAGGTGAATTTGAGAACAGTCAGGTAAGGTAAGATGGTGAGGTAAGATGGTGTCCCTATATAAAACAGCAAAATCAAGGTTTGATTTTTGGAATATATACATATATAAATATATATATTTAATATTTTCAGGCCATGGATGGCTGAATCTGTAACACTTCTAGTAAGAGGGTGGTGGACTGGATTTATTACAGTTGTGCTGGTCTATGACCATAATATAGATGAACAAATATGAACAATCATTACAGAATCTAATCTGTGGACATTTTGGAGCCTGTGGTCTCTGATGCCCTCCTCACATGCCCTGTTGGATGAGATTCTGGGACATATTCATAGAGCTATTGGTCACTTGTGCTAAAATGGTCTTCTTGGCCATGTCATCTTTGTTTGCAGCCAAACAGCAGACATCACTGATATTTTATAATCTCACGTGAAAGAAAGAAATTGACAGCATGAACTCTCGTAGACTTCAGTCTACTTAGATGCTCCAAAAGCATCTGAGGAAGTAGACTGAAGTCTGTGAAAGCTCATGCTGCCAACTTCTTTCTTTCAGTTAGTCTCAAAGGTGCTGCAAGGTCTCTCTTCATACTGATTCTACAGACTAACACAGCTATATCTTTGAATGTTAATCTGACAGTTGTTGTTTTGTGCCTTCAGGTCATTTTTGACTTATGGTTACTTTAAGGTGTCCCTCTCACAGAGCCTTTTTCTTTTTACAAGATTTGTTCAGAGAGGGCTTGTCACTGCCTTGTCTGAGGGTGAGACAGTATGACTTGCCCAAGGTCACCCAGTGGGTTTCCATGGCTGAGCAGAAATTTGAACCCTGGTCTCCAGAATCTTGGTACAACATCCAAACCACTTCACCACACTGGCACTCTAATATTTGTGTATAGTTGCACCCATTGTTGTTGTTCTTGTGTGCCTTCAGATCTTTTCTGACTTATGGCCACCCTAAGGCAAATCTATCAGGGGGTTTTCTTGGCAAGATTTGTTTAGAGGAGGTTTGCCATTGTGACTTGTCCAAGGTCACCCAGTGGGTTTCATGGCCATGCAGGGAATCAAACCCTGGTATCTAGAGTCACAGTCCAATACTCAAACCACTATGCCGAACTGGCTCATAGGCTCAAAAGAAACTCCTAAGACAGAAAGCCCAGGTTTTTGCATCCCCTAAGCGATTCTCTTGCCCTATGGTAGACAAGACTGTCCTATTATCACTGCTGGAGAAACATGAAAGTGGCAATTCATTTTGCAATGATCCAGTGAAGATCTATATGGGGCTACCTTTCCCCTGAAAATGCAGGGATGCCAGGGAGGAGGAGAGAGAAACCAGGCCATTATTAATATATATTCTGCATCTCTTTCTTTGCATTTTATTGCAATTGTCTGGTTACAGACTTAGTTATGTAATGAAAACAGGAACGCTGTGATCTCCATAATGAGAATGATGAGTCTGTAAAATCAATCTTCTAGATCTTGGGAGTTGCAGGAAATATTTTGCCTAGGAAATCTAGAAAAGAGAGAAACTTCATGTGGAGTTTATCAACCTGTCTTTCCAGATGAAGATGAAGAAGAAGAAGAAGAAGAAGAAGAAGGGGGGGGAGTCCTTTGAGAGACAAACTTCCTGCTAAGCCAATTTATTTTTGTGATAAATAGCAGGGATGGGCTACAAGCAGTGTTCGGCAGGAAAACACAGTAATTAATTTGTCACTGGAAACTGAGGGGTCCTCTTCCCTGTATAGGTGATAATGAATGTTTTGCATGTAATTAGCAGGAATAATTAGCACATTGCTAGTAACAAATAGGCTGATTGGTACTCTGCAAACTAAACGAATTGTTGTGCTAACACATGCAATTGTCTCTGTTGTCTGACAGTGTTCCACTTTGCACTGAAGATTAGCCTGGACTTCAGGGGCTTGGTGCAAGGCAAGAAGAGTGAAGAAAAGCTCTTCAGACTTTTTACCTGCTCCAGTGGTTTCTGGAAGAACGCCAAGACCATCAAGCAACCTGCTTATCAAATCTCATCCTATGGTTTTGCTTTTCTTATTTCACTGTAGTGGGGGAACAAATTGTTCATTAACCACAGAAACCAGCAAAACAATGTGTGTTTTAATTTTATTAGTTTGTAGCTTGCTACTTGACCAGATTCCAAATACAAATAATGGCATGAAAAAAGTGACAAATGAAAGTTTGAACCAAACCCATGTAAACAGTACAAAACAAGTTTGATTGGCAGAAACAGGCATTACAAACATGTTTCTTTCCCACTTCATCCTTGCAACAATCTGGTGAAGCGCAGGATGGGAATACATTCCCCCTGAAAATGCAGGAGTGCCAGAGAGGAGGAAAGGGAAACTGGAAAATTTTGAAAGGAGCTGGAAAAGTGAGATGACAAGATTTCTCCCTGTCAAATTGGGACAGTTGGAGGGTATGGAAACTCTAGGTGCCAGTTCTCACCATGTGTTTCTACAGTGTTGCACATATGGGTAAAATATAACCAGTCCACAAGCTTTAAATGTAAAGTGGTAGAGCAAAATTGCGGGTGGATGCTTGAGAAGGGAATAAAAATTAAGTCTGAGTGCATGGTTCACATGATTAAAAGTTGTACTAAGAATAACCATTTCTTGCAAAGCATCACTTCTCTTTTAGTCAGCTGTCAGAGACAATATTGTGGTTTGAGATAGTAAACCAGAGGCCTCTGTTTTAATATGCGGACCGAGTACTGCTAGGCAGATCTCTGAGGCCTTCTTCTAAAAGGGTGTGTTGTCAGCAGCAGCTCCTCTCCATTGATTTGGCTAACTCACAGGGATTTCTCAAGTCCACTGTTGCTGTTAAATATTAACACAGTTTATTGGTTGACGGATCTACATTTTAACTGAGCAGGCAAGCTCCTTAGTTAAGCATTCAGTGGGATTTTTTTTAAATAAAGGAGATATGATAAATCTAAACACCACACTCTCCCCTCAAAAGACATTATGAAACCTGAAAAGTCACCTTGCTAGCTTAGAGAGTATTTTGTGCTACTGATACGAAGAATTGATTAATAATAATAATAATAATAATAATAATATAAACATTCATTTATAATCCGCCCCTCTGAATGAACAATCGGGGTGGGGTACAACATTTTAAAAACAGGTACAGTTAAAATATTACAACCCAGTCCCGCCTTATTACACCCCTTAAAATAAGATTGAAATAACACAGAATTAAAAACAATATCAATAAAACCTTAAAACAATGCAATATCTCCAATGAGAATTTTTGGGCAGCCTCAGGGGAGTATTGGATGTATAGCAGGGAGAGACTGGATAAACATTTAGGAATTGGGAAAAGTTAATCACTATCCGGAAAGGCCTGCCGGAAGAGATGTCTCTTGGCAGCTTTCTTGAAACCATCCAAGGTCATAATAAGACACATCTCATCCAGCAGGCTTTTCTGGACAGTGGTTCACTTTTCCTGATTCCTAAATGTTTATCCAGCCTCTCCCTGCTATACATCCAATATTCCCCCAAGGCTGCCCAAAAATTCTCATTGGAGATATTGCATTGTTTTAAGGTTTTATTGATATTGTTTTTTAATTCTGTGTTAGTTTAATCTTATTTTAAGGGGTGGGAGGCGGGAGACAGTTTATGCTTTTTGCTTGTGATATAAACCTGATGAATGGTGTGATCTATTTAGTTTTCTGTGAGACACATGTCTTCAAACAATAGCCAATACTCTGTAATAAAGGCATATAGAATCATAGAATCATAGAATCCCAGAGTTGGAAGAGACCACAAGGGCCATCCAGTCCAACCTCCTGCCATGCAGGAACTCTCCATCAAAGCATCCCCAATAGATGGCCATCCAGTCTCTGCTTAAAGACCTCCAAGGATGGAGACTCCACTACACTCTGAGGGAGTGTTTTCCTCTGCTGAACAGCCCTTACTGTCAGGAATTTCCTCCTAATATTGAGGTGGAATCTCTTTTCCTGGAGCTTGCATCCATTGTTCCAGGTCCTGTTCTCTGGAGCAGCAGAAAACAAGCTTGCTCCCTCCTCAATATGACGTCCCTTCAAGTATTTAAACAGGGCTATCATATCACCTTTTAACCTTCTCTTCTCCAGGCTAAATATCCCCAGCTCCCTAAGTCTTTCCTCATAAGGCATGGTTTCCAGTTTTCAACAATGCAGAGGCACAGAAGCAACAAAAAACAAAAAGAAGAAAGGCATTCTAATGAAGGAAGAGAAGTGTGAAAGGTAACAATTGGCAAAGTATGTCACTTTTGCTTTCCACTGCCCACTTATTAGGATAAACAATGCGAGTTCATAGCAACAGTGAATGTCTTTGTTTGCAACAACCGTCCCCTGTTCTCTGTTAAATATGCTGACTGATGCTTGCCAAAAGAACAGTCTAAAACATTTATCTGCTGTCTTATTCTATCAGTTTCCTGTAGAAGGGAGCTAAACTTGTGAAGAACTTAACAAAAAATATTCCAGAGGTTCAAAGGGGAGGGGGACCCAATCCAGCAATGATCAGTCAACTGTATGTAGATCTTGGAACAAAAGCTACTCAACACTAATTGGCAATTTCCAGCATTTAATGAGAACTTCTGTACTTTTTTGGGTAAAAAAGAGAATAAAATCCATAACATTTGTGGGACATTTTCCAAGAAGTGCTGTGATTTGGTTGTTTCCTTGTGTCCCCAGGGGCATTATTGTTCACACAAACAACATCCTCACAGATGCAATTGTGTGTTCTTCTTAAATCCTGGTAAGAAGACCAGGTAGTACAATTTATTCACAAGATCAATCTCAACTATTTACAAACTTCCAGTTTCTCATAAAGTGAGATTGCTGTGTAAATGTTGCAGCCAAATGTATGTCAGCAAAGATCATGGAACTCTAAGCAGAATATTCTCTCAGCCAGCCCAAGGCCAGCTGTGTTGCCCACACCTCCATTTCATGCTCTCTTATCTCCAGTGGTTTTGTCTGGCTCAATAAGATGTTGTAGTCATGGGACAACCTTTCCAGGCAGCTGAAATACTGCCCAGATAGCTAAGGCTGAGCTACAGAGTGTCCTCCATGGTTTGGAAGGAGAACAGATGCATTAGCTAATGATTTTCCCAACCCTGGCAATCCAAAGGCATCTTTGGACTGGGGATGAAACAGAACATGAAGGCTGATATCAATGATCAGGGGCACACTATATTATGCTGCCTGCCAACTCATTCAAAAAGGGAGACCTGTTATTTTATTTTATGTATTTTTCAGTTTCATTTCTGTCCTAAATTGGCATACACAATTCTACTCCTCACCACTTCATTCAATGCTGCAAGGTTGATAGGATGTGACTGGTCCAAGGTCACCCAAGACATGTCATGGCTCAGTGGGGACTAGAACCTGGATTTCCCAGTTTAACCTCTAACTACTGCACCTGCTTCCAATTACCCTGTGCTTTAGCTGGGTCACTTCTTGCCTTGACTAGAACATGGATCTCATTGGTGGAGCAGAACAGTGAAATGTCAGTGTCTTGAGATATTCACCTGCATGAGTCCTTCCATAAAGCATGGTCTTTAGTTTGGCATCAAAGATTAAAATATTAAAATTATTTAAATATTTTAAAAATGGAGGCAAATTACAGGTTAGGGACACTCCCTGAAAGTGGAAAAACTACAAATAAGAGAACACCTGAGAGAACACCTCTGTAGGAATCTCTAGATCCTCCAGCAAAAGTTTATGGTCAACATCCACTGGAAATTGACCATAGAATTTTTCTGGATGACCTACAAATGCCTAGAGGACTGTTCAATCTAGAAAGCTCTATGTCCTCCAGCATGACTTCCAGTGAATGTAGGTCATAGAGTCATGCCAGAGGACCTAGAGATTTCTAGAGAAAACACATTAATGAAATCTGCATCTAATCAAATCTGCGAAAGACAAAGTTGCAAATGTGGATGGCCAACTTTAAAACTATACAATGGATACAGGCCTGGCACATGCCACATTCAGGAATGAGGGCTGCATTCTGTAGAGTGCATGTTGTCCAGTCATAATCCACAATAGTTCTGTCAGCATAGAACTTTTGAGGCTCTCCCAACCCTCCTAGCTATGGGCTGGTTGATACTCCTGTCTTCCAAGAACTTGTTTGCTTATAATTGCACATATGAGTAGCCACTCCTTACTTTTGACAGCCGGGTCCACTGCCGTGATGAAAAACACTTTCTAAACTCAGCTTTAATGTCATGGCCCACCCTTGTCTTCTAATATCAGGCCAAAAGGCATATAAGTGAACTCGTTATAGAAGAGGAAGTGTATATACCACATTCCCATGGATATTCTTGAGAAACAGGGCTCTACATTGAAGCAGTTCAGGAACATCACTAGGGGTGTGTGGATGCTGGTGGGACTGGGCTGCCTTCTGGGTTTGGCAGCTCTGATGGCTGAGCAATAAAGATAGTTGCCTTCTTCTCTCACCCAGCCAGCAGCTCCATTGGACCCAGAAATGCTATAGTGTGATAGAAGTAGCCCACCCTACCAGCAGTCATTGGTGGGACTGGTTTGCCTTCCAGGTCTGGCAGCTCTGCTGCAGCAAAGAGATTGCAACTTATATCTCCCACTCCTCTCTGCAACAGCCCTTTCTCGGTCTAGTGGAGCTGCTGGCCAGTCTGCAAAGGAAGGCCTTCCTTTGCAGTCTGGCCAGCAGATCCTCCAGACCAAGAAAAGGTTGTTGCAGAGAGAAGTGATGTATAAAATAATGATCTGCATTGGGTGTCAAATATTATTATATTTGACATCTAATGCAGATCATTATTATGTAGTGTGCCATTGAGACAGTTGCCAGATGTGGGTTGTGGACGTGAGTTGTTGGAAGTGGGAGATATAGGTCCCATGCCATGCATAGCTCCCTTCCGGACTTCAGGTGTGGCAGAGGACTCTGTTCCATCACCTGTGCTGAAGAAGAATTCAATTGTCAATCCAGTCCACCTTTGCACAAGGAAGAGGAAGAGAGTGCCATGTTGTCATGCACCTCAGGGAGCAAAATGTCTTGGGTGTGTTGATGTTCAGGATGCTGAGTATTGGTGCATGGGGGAGGAAGGGGGAGACACTAATTGATAGGAGGGTGAGTCAGGATTTTGTCTCAGAACTCTTCTCCATTGCTATGCTACTGACACTCTGTTTGGTATTTGTTTCAGCTCATTAGATATGCTGGCAGAAAGTTTTGGGTATGTTGCAATGTGCAGAAAGGGACTGTAGGTGGTGACCAGCCTGTCATCTGGGAAGTCAGTGAAATGTTTGTTTATTACTAGCAGCTGGAGGGAAAATGCAGTATCTCAGCCATCATGCACTCCCTAACTTTCCCACTTACAGTTGATATTCAGGTGTATTTTGTTATCTAGGTCACAAGGTGGTTATTATCGAGTATTCTCACCACCACCCTGCCCGATACCAGTGATGGCTTGTGGTTCCCATGTCAGTAGGGTGTTTTTTTTTAAACATTTGAATGCCAAAGGAGTTGTCCAAGGTGCTGAACAGGATGCAGTACAGCAACTTGTTTTCTGTTGCTGCAGAGACTAGAACGCGGAACAATGGATGCAAACTGCAGGAAAAGAGATTCCACCTCAACATTAGGAGGAACTTCCTGACAGTAAGGGCTGTTCGACAGTGGAACACACTCCCTCGGAGTGTAGTGGAGTCTCCTTCCTTAGGGGTCTTTAAGCAGAGGCTGGATGGCCATCTGTCAGGGATGCTTTGACTTGGAGTTCCTGCATGGCAGGGGGTTGGACTGGATGGCCCTTGTGGTCTCTTCCAACTCTATGATTCTATGATTCTATGATTCTATGAATTTTGGTGCCTCCTATAAAGTCTGGATTGTGACCCAAAGCAGAGTCATCACTTCAGTGACAGGATAGCCACTGGCCACTACTGACTGATACATTATACTTTTTGGCTATGATTTATTCATTTTATTACTGTTGTTGTTTGTTACTGTGTGTCTTCAATTAATTTCTGACACCTATCACAGGGTTTTCTTGGCAAGTTTCTTCACAGGGGGTTGGCCATTGCCATCCTCTGAAGCTGAGAAAGTGTGAGCTGCCCAAGGTCACCAGTGGGTTTACCTAGCCAAGCTAGGATTAGAACCCTGTTCTCCCAGTGTCCTAATCCAGTACCCAAACACAATGCTGGCCCTCGATTATAAAAGTAATTTTATGATTACTTACTTTTGTATCTCACTGCTCCTCCAATGAGCTTAAGGTGGTCTACTAGTTCTCCTCCCTCCTCACTTTAACCTCACAACAACTCTGTAAAGTAGATTAGGCTGAGAGAGAGAAGGACTGGCCCAAGGTCAACTAGGAAGGTTTAGGCATCAGAGAAAATTGGTTCTCCTAAATCCCAGGTTAGTATTGCCACTTACCCCTCATCTTGAGCTTTAGCTGGACTTTAGCTCCTAAGTCTGTGATTATTATTTTCTTGGTCTCATAGCTTCTCTCCCCCCCCCCCCCCGGCCACTTGTTCCCTAACACAAGAGTTCTTGTCCAATTGCATCCTGGTTGCATTTGGGTTCTGGCCCTTCCTTCTACAAGTTCTCTCTCTTGGATCCTCTTGGTTTGTTCTGAGCCCTCAGCACCTATCACCCTTCTAATCTGGTTATCTGGCAGAATGATGTGCTTCTTCTGACCACTTATGCTGATCACCCTTACGAAAACATGTATGAACTGAATTAAATTCCAGATGTTCTAGTGCAGTAGAGCAAACAGGAAATGCCAGGAATAATCGGTTTTATTCTGCTTCCATCTCTCCCCTTGTTCTCCTGGAAAGCCTGCAAAAGATCAACACATTTTCCTTGCCAGGATGATACCAAGCTTCTGATATGGGAAAAACATGTACTTCTCAGTGCCTCAGATTTCCAAAATGGCATGGCAGAAGCAAGAAGCATGCCTATTCATTTTACAATTTCATTATAGAAAAGTTTACCCTGATCATGACAAGATGCCAGCATTCTGAGTGTATATATTTCCTTAGGCTTAAACAACGACTTTGGCATTCAATCTGTCTCAAGGCTAAATTCAAGGTAGGTTGTACAAACTACTGAAAGAGAAGCACTTCACATTAGAACATTTTGTTGCAGGGGTCATCTATTTAAGTCTTCTTCCACATATTTAAGGTTTAGTGCTTTTCAGCCTACTGGTTTTGGTGTCTGGGTTGGCTGGAATCCTGTTGGGGACTTAAGTCTACATAAGTGGATTTATGTCTGTGGGAATTAGAATTGGGCAGTTCCATAATGTCCATATGCTTTTACTTTCCTACATAGAGGGACCAGCAAAGTGACCAATGCACATTGGTCCTGTTGTGCATCAGTCTCATTGTGTGTCAATCCCATTGTGCATTGGGACATAGGGAGTGCTGATACACGTTGGGACACTCTTGCTAATGTCCTCTTGCATCTTTACAATTCACTATGTAGTACTGTCTGCACTACATAGCAAAGTAGATGTAAAATTACATAACATACACTGTGACTGAGAATTCCGGCCAACAAATTTATCTCATATTGAAGTCCTGTTAATGGAAAGAGTTTTCAGTATAGAATAGATTCCCAGACTATAATTTGCAACAGACGAACAACTGCTTGAAGAACTTGCTAGATGGGCGATTCCAGAAAATTCACCCACTCATTAGAGAAATTAAGCAATAGAACAAGTTGCCAAGGGGTATTTTGTAACCCAAAATACCACTGGAAATATACTACATAAAACAAGAGCTATGGCTATTGTGCATAATTTAGGAAAAAAAAACTGTACGGGAGCTAGATTTACATGCTCACAAACAAGTGTAAACAGGCTTATTGCACTGGGGCTGTCGCATCTGGATTTGTCAGAATATTTCTGATACAGGGATTTGTGCCTTTAGCAGCTTTCAGACAAAAACTGAGGAAGGACAGCTTTCCAGTCACTGTTTCTGAAAGCTATTTTAGAAAGTCCTAATTTCTGTCCATTAGGATGCTGCTGAGAATCAGGTTGGTGTAGCAGTTTGAGTATTGGACTATGACTGTGGAGACCAGGGTATGAATCCCTGCATGGCCATGAAAACCCACTGGGTGAACTTGGGCTAGTCACACATCTTGCCAAGAAAATCCTGTGGTAGGTTTGCTGTTGTTGTTTCCTTCCAAGTTGTTTCCAACCTATGGTGATCCAATCATTGGGTTTTCTTGGCAAGATCTGTTCATAGGAGGTTTGCCATTACCTTACACTGAGGCTGAGAACATATGATTTGCCTGGGCTCACACAGTGAGTTTCCATGGCCAAGCAGGGATTCAAACCCTGATCTCCAAAGTCAGTACAACCCACAAACCACTATAGTTGCCATAAACTGGACTTGAAGACACAACAACAACAACACATATTGCTGTTATAGAAGCGTTACATCACTGTCAAAGACAAAGGCAGCAGCTCTATCTATATCTAGGAAGAAGTGTTCCTTCTGGATAAATATTTTGTTAGTTAATAGTAAATATAATACACAGCACATTTACTGAGTCGATTTCAAATGTTGAAAGATCCTCCCCCCCCCCGCAAGTATTTGTTCATAAAGCTGGCTGTCAACCTGGTGTTGACTTATAGTGACCCTGTGAATAACAGCATGTCCCATATTCCCACAAAAAGAAAGAAAGGGGCAGATAGAGTGGCTAACAGTAAGATCAGGGCAACAAAAGAAATATAAAATTGAAACATAAATAAAAGGATCTTTGGCTGGGAGGAGAAATGAGTAATGCAACAAGTTACTTTGTTAAAACACTGTAATAAGTAACAGCAAACCTTTCAATAATATCCAAACCCCACAAAACAGTAATAAAATCACACTGGAGGGGAAAAAATGACGATGTTCGTCACAGGCCTGTGTCATTTTCCAGTATGGATACCCCCTGAGAGGCAGTGGCTTGATAATCTTAGAATGAATTACAACCAGGGCCATCCTAACCAGCAGTCTGCAGTTTTAGCAGCCATATTATCATACATGTAATTATTGCAAGGATGAGCAAAGGATGTGCAGGCCTCCATATATTGGCTGCCATCTTGTATGCCTCAGACTACTGTAGTGCATGTGGACCTCCACTAGGCTGAGCAATACACAATCCACAGTTTACTAAAAAGCTTCTGAAGCCTCCTGCATGGCTATTCCATGCTTTGTGGGGAGACAAAGCTGGGTTGCAGATGTGTCTGGACATGTCCCTGTAGCCAGAGGCAAAATAATTACAGCACTGCTGAGATCTCCAAAGACTTCAGCAGATGTCAGATGTCATAACTTCATATCTGGCGACAGAGACATAGCCAGATGCTTCTGTGATGCTGTCTGTTCCCCACAAAGCATGGAATATCTTCAAGGGGGTCTTCAGAGGCTGTTCAGTAAATTGGGGGCCTTTGGGTACTGTAGATGGAAAAAGGGAATACCAACCCTACATTGCCTGGAAAAAGACATACAGATGGGCAAGGGAAGTTTTCATGAGTGTAAGTTCATAAGAGGATGCTATCCATTGTTGGATAGCATCCAACATAACAGGATGCTATCCATCCATCCACTTCCAGTCCCAGCAATTCCTCATCACTATCTAGGGCTGCTGGGTTCTGCAGTTGAATAACATCTGGAAGGCTATATTTGGCTACCCCTGTGTTGTAGACCAAGCTTCTTAAACCTTTTAGCAACAGGAGAGCCAGAGTGTATGGACCATTACAGTGGTCCCCCGGGTTACGAAGGTAATCCGTTCCAGATTACCTTTCGTAACCCGGAAATCTTCGTTTCCCGGGGGACCGCTTTGTTTGACGGACCGCGCGGCCAATTTAAAGGAGCCGCATGGTTTTTCGTCTTCATATCCCGGGGTTTCTTTCGGATCCCGGGGGCTTTTTGGTGGCCCCGGCGGTTTTGGCTCCCGGGGATTTCGTTCCCCGGGGGCTTCGTATCCCGGGGGACCACTGTACACTTCTGTTTAGCAGCCCTTGTGATCTCTGTGTTGGGGCTGTAATGAAGCTGAAGTGCAAAGTATTTTCTCTCAGCCTTTGCTTCCCCACTCTGTGAAATGGGAGTAAATGTCCTGATAGGTCCAAAGCAATGTGAAATACTGGCAGAGTGTAATAGCCGAAAAAGTCAGGTTCCTATCTGTGCACACCACTGATAGGACACATAAATAAACCACTGAAGCTTTCTCCTCCTAGATTTCCTCACAATGTTTGCTTTCCTCCCTTGTCTTATCTAGAGTCGGAGACTGTCCATTTACATTCCATTTATCTAACAGCATTTGTAGCGACTGATCGACTACCCTGCATGAGTTTGTCTAATCCCTTTTTAAAGCCATTCCTGTGACCATCACCACATCTTGCAGTAGTGAGTTCCATAAATAAATTTCATGCTCTGAATTTTTCAGTGCCTATCCTGAATCTTTAGTCAATTTCAGTGGATGTCTCTAGGTTTGTCCAGAATCAACTGCCAACAGATTCCAGTTTTCATATGCTGAGAAATGCTTCTTTCCATGCATGGTCTGCTTCAGACTGATTTCAGACTAGAGATAGTGATGATTTCTATCAAAGGTGTTTGTTTTTCAGGATGGCAATGTGTTATATAACATTTATGTTTTCAGTATTGTGGATTTCATAATTTAGTGTTAGCATTTGTACGCCCAGGAAAAGGTTCTCATTGAATTGAGTGGGTGTTATGAGTTAGTATGCTTAGTTTATGGACACGCACACCATTATGGACACACACACATGTTATAACTGCCATGGCTAAGTCTTGGGGAGCTGGGTATGTTTAGCGTGGAGAAGAGATGGTTAAGAGGTGATATGATAGCCTTATTTAAATATTTGAAGGGGTGTCACATTGAAGATGGAGCAAGCTTGTTTTCTGCTGCTCCAGAGACTAGGATGCAGAACAATGGATACAAGTTGCAGGAAAAGAGATTCCACCTCAACATTAGGAGGAACTTTTTGACAGTAAGAGCTGTTTGACAGTGGAACACACTTCCTTAGAGTGTAGTGTAGTCTCCCTCCTTGGAGGTTTTTTAAAGAGAGGCTGGATGACCAATTGGCCATCTGTCAGGGATGCTTTGATTGTGATTTCCTGCATGGCAGAATGGAGTTGGACTGGATGGCCCTTGTGGTATCTTCCAACTCTATGATTCTATGATTCTATGTTATTTCAGTTTCTTTCTATCTTTACTGTTGTGGCTGCTTCCTGTGGCATTCTGGGGTTTGTAATTCAGAGAAGCCTAAGAGCTCTGGCTGAAAATTGTAAATGCCCTTTCCAAAATGGCAAGTGGCGACATAACACTGAGTTTTAACTGGACATGAGAGCCAATATGGTTTCAGCATTGGTCTAGGACTCTTGGATACCAGAGTTGAAATCCTGTTTGCCCATGGAATCCTACTGGGTGACATGGGCAAGTCACACTCTCTCAGCCTCAGGAGAAGGCAATGCCAAACTCCCTCTGGACAAATCTTGCCAAGAAAGCCCCATAATATGATTGGCTTAGGATCGCTTTAAGTGAGAAATGACTTGAAGGCACACAACAATACTGGTAGCAATAACAACATAACTGTACTGAGCCTTGCAGCCTTGATTTAAATATTTATAGGTTTTTTTACTCTTTATTTTTGCTTGTTTCTGTTTGCTTTTTAAATGCTTCAATACATTTTGTTTTCTGGCCAAATAAAATAAAATAAAATTTAAAAAAATAATTTGCATACCCACATCCTTCTTCTGTTTGGACTTTAACATGTCACTGGGTAAGTTCAAGAATGAAAAATGCCCAAAACAGAAGAGCAAATATGTCCTTCCAAGCCTTTTTAGTCTCAAGATGGATTTCATCTGGGCTGTAAACCATTTCTCAGTCTTGCACAGAGGGCGAGGCAAAAACTTATTTGTGAGGCAAGTGGCTTGAAAAATGTTTGCATAACTGGAGGCAGTGAGTTGTTCATTTGTAATCCCCCAAAGAGTGAGCATCACAAACAGTGTTGGAAGGATGCCAACACTTATCAATTTTTCACAACGCCATTTACAAGGAGGGTTGTTCTCTCCCCCCCATGTGTATTTTAGTTACACATCCATTGATGCTAAGGATCTTGGCTATTTGCGTTGGTAAGTTTACTTCTCGCATAACAACTCCTCCCCTTTTCTGCTTCTTTAATCTACAAATAGTCCCTTTGGCCTATTTCATTTAAACTGTCGACTACAACTATATAGAAGTTTTTATAGTGCTACATTTGGCATAATTCCATTTTATCCTTCCTCTCCATGCTGACAGTGGGCTTCTCATCAGACACAAGATGAGGAAAAAACCCACACATTTACTGTCTGCCTTTTGAAAATGAACATATTCATCAGAGGTGCAAAATCTATTTCCTGCTACTCTCTTACCCATGCAAAATCACGCAAATGAACAAAATAGCTTTCATTTCACTGTTGGGAGAAACTTTTCATTTAAACTAGGAAAAGTTAGGTCCCCCCCCGCACTACAACCCCCAAAATCCCCCAGCCGGCATAGCTAATGCTGGCAGGGATTCTGGCAACCATCTGAAATATTCTGAGAGGTGATCGGTGGACTCCAGGATCTGTAGTGCAAAAAGTTAAATTCCCCCAGCTCTCCTTTCCATAATGTTCAATTTTTAAAGGATGCTTAAAAGACCAATGAGTTGTTCATACAAAAGACAAGCATTTCACTAGGAAGAACAGTTAGCCAACAGAATGCTTATGAGATAGATCATTTTTAATTTTGTGTGATGGAGGATAGCCTATTTTTGTTGGCTGTTCTGCTTATAGGTAAGAAATATTGGTTGACATTTTGTCCATGACTTCTGTAGGCATAAGTCAATTTTTGTTTTTTGTTTTTTTGTTTTTTTGTTTGTTGTATTGGTCAGAATTCTATACAGACCTTGCTCAACGATCAAATTCCTACATTTTATCTTCTGCAGTCCCAACATGGCCATTTACTGGTTGGCGGAGAGCAGGAAGGCTGGTGGAGAAGCATCTAGCCATGCTCCTCTAGCTCAATGGTTCCTAAAAGTTGGTCCTCCAGGTGTTTTGGACTTTCAAAAGTCCTAGCAAGCTTAGCCAACAGCCAGGAATTCTGGAACCTGAAGTCCAAAACATCTGAAGGACCAAAGTTTGGGAACCACTGCATCTCGCTAAATACACAATTATGATATCAATCTCCCAGACCTCTGGAAGACCCCCTGGAGGTCCTGGCAGGTAAAAGATAGGTTTGGGTGGTAGGTAGGAGACAACACATGGCATAGTTCTGCCTGTTGAAACTTTATGTTATATCCAAGATCTCAGTCATTGTTTATCAAGTGCTACCTTCTGTAGCATATTGGTAACTGCCAATCCATAGTTGGCATCCTGTTATTGATTTATGTGCACACAAATACACACACTAAATTTCTTTTTTGATGGAGCCCAGAGGGCTATACTCTTTTCCTTGTGCTCTATCAAAAAACCTCCCATGCTTGGTAGTTGTCAAGCTCTGGGAGGACTTCTCTATGAGAGAGAAATAGGAAGGGGGGGAAAGATTGGGACTATGGAGATGTTCACACAGAGTAAAGGATGGAATGCTCCCATCCTTACCCAGTACTTATGGCTCAATCACACTAAGATTTACTGATGACGTCTGTCATTATTCTGTTCTGAAGTCATCCTTATAACGTGATCACAATATGATTGTCAGATGAGGCCATGCTTATCCTGTCTTTCTCCCATCACTGAAGTGGCATCACCCCATCATTTTGTATTAATGGAAACTCCTGTTAGTTCAATGATGGGTTCCGCTGATGGGAGAAGGATGGGATAAGCGTGGATGGGTTAAGGATGACTTCAGGACCGGGAAAGGATAGGAGTGATCTCTTTTCACCTTGTGTGATAATCTCCTACTATATGATGATCCAGCTGCTCTGAGCTCCTGGGGGAAGGAAAAGGTACATCAGTCATCTTTCCCCTTCTCAAAGCTGCTGGTTGGTGGGAGGACCTGGGTCTGGGTAAAAGTGCACATTTAGGATCTTGGCCCATGTCTTCTAATCCTCAGGACTATGTGCATTGTATATGCACTCTATTACAGAACACACTGTACAGTAGTACAGAAACTGAAATTTGGCACATAAGCTGCTTTCTAAAAGTATGTTGTTCTTTATCAAACAGAAAATTATACCAGCCATCTTATCTGTGGAGAAAAGTTGGAAGAGTAGTGGCCAGAACTTGCTGAAGCCTCTGAAGCTATGAAGCAGCAGTACTAGTAGGAGAATGAGACTTCTCTTTTTGCTTTCTAGTGTGTAACTTATATTTCACCCATAGTTTTAGTGATATCAGATGCCCATTTTCTAACTATGGGTGCATCTGCACTGTAGAAATAATGTAGTTCAACACTACTTTAACTGCCATGGCGCCATCCTATGGAATCCTGCGATTTGTACAGAATCTTTAGCCTACTCTGCCAAAGAGTGCTAGTGCCTCTCAAAACTACTGATCCCAGGATTCTGTAGGATTCAGCCATGGCAGTTAAAGTGGTGTCAAACTGCATTATTTCTATAGTTTAGATGCACTCTCTGTGGAATGTTATTGCTGTCTACATCTCTCTTCAGAGTTACAGTTTATCTAAAATGGATTCACACTGGCAGAGTTGATGTATATGTAACTGGACATACCTTAAATATTCTGATTTGACAGGAACAGTTTTGATTTGTTTTCTCTCATCCCACTTTTTCAGCTGCTTTTAAAAGGTCCCAGTTTTTCTCTTGTCCTCCCACTTAGATGCTGCAAACTAAGTGCAAAAGTAGTTTGTACTTGATGAACTCAATGGGGGGAGAGGATAAGGGGGAAGAATCTTGCAATTCCCTGTAGATTCAGGCAACTGCACAATTCTGCAGCCTCTTCTAGCTTATGAGTTCTTCCCCATTAATATTTTTATTTTATTTCAAGGATTTATGTAGACTGAGTTTAAAAGGCAAAAGTAGTTTGTTCTTTTACTATCTATTTGTTATTGTGTGCCTTCAAGTCATTTCTGACTAATGGCAATCCTAAGGCACTCATAGGGTTTTCTTGGCAAGATTTGTTCAGAGGAGGTTTATCATTGCCTTCCCCTGTGGCTGAGAGAATGTGACTTAACCAAGGTCAACCAGTGGGTTTCATGGTTGAACTGGGAATTGAACCCTGGTCTCCAGAGTCATAGTCCAACACTCAAGCCATTATGCCATGCTGGTGTCCCAGTTTTTATCTGCGAAATGACTGAAGGTAACTACCAAGTGGCTAGTGCTCCTTGCCCTCTCCGTAGTGCCAAATAATACCTGTTGGAGTCAAAGTCTTTCATGGCCGGCATCCATAGTTTTTTGTGGAGCTTTCGGGCTATGTGGCCATGTTCTAGAAGAGTTTCTTTCTGACGTTTCGCCAGCATCTGTGGCTGGCATCTTCAGAGAATGTTGGCATTCTGTTTCTTGAAAAGTTTTATGTGACCAGGCTTCAAGCTCTCCTACTGAAAGACACAGTAGTAATGAGTGTTAGGAGAAAAAAAAAGAGAGAAAAAAATCGACATGATCTTCCCAGCCTTGGGAAAGTAAACTTGTTGGATCACTTAGATGCTTGTGTACAATTTATATTTTATGACTAGGGACTAGACAAGATCCTTATCAGTCAGGGATGGTTCAGGAATAATTTAGTAATGGTGCTATAAAGGATTGCATTTACATGACCCTGCAGAGAATCTGACCTAGAAAAAAAAATGACCATCATTCCCAGCTAATCATTTTAAATTTCTTCAGCTTTGTATAGTAGAATAGGAGGGTTTGGCAGTAACTCGATACAAATACAACTAGTTAAATGTAATCATGCATTTTCTATTGTAATTTAGGTTAATTTTAATTTCACAAGGGACAATTGAAATGCTATTGCGGAGTAGGAGTTAGTTACTATTATGATTGCAGGGTGAAGCTTCACCAAATGGTACAGGAGGACTATCTCCTGGATCTAGTACTGGCTTATGCTGCTCCCCATGTACTGTTGGTAAATAGAGTTATTCATACATTTCAAATGTTATTTTAACATTTATTGTTATATTGGGAGAAGGATGGGATATAAATAAATAAATAAAATAATAAATTTACTAGAGCCCCCTGGTCCAAACTGGGGGTTAAGGGGAGTCATCATGACACTGGCAGGGACTAGTAGCTTGGCAGGAGCTAGTACTGTAGTTATTTGTAGTTATGACTTTTCTAGTAACAAAGGTGTAACTAAAATGAATCTCAAGAATCTCTTGGCTCTAATAATAATAATAATAATTAATAATAATAATAATAATAATAATAATAAATTATTCCAGTTTAGGCAATGGTGTTTAAAAATGTAGGGATCAGTCAATGATAGAAAGGTACAGTGCTTGGAATCAGAAACTTTAGGCACATAGTGTTTTAAAAAGTTGCTATCTTAACTGTAGATGCTTCAGAAGTGACACTGTGACCAAAGACCATCTTTTCTTGATGTTTTGTTCAGTTCAACGTCTGTCCCAAAAGCAGAGCAAATGAAGACAGAGTGCGTTAAAATAATTTTTTCCCCTTGCCATTATCCAGAATTTGTCGGCGTCTGTCCCACTTCCTTCCCAAATCACCATGAGTATACTAAATGGAAAGCAAACAGCAGTGTGTCACTGTGATTCTAATTTCTTTAACAACTTTATTTCATCAGAATTTGGGACTTCCATAAGAATGTGCGGCTGCGGTTCTCTCTCCCTGCTCGCCTTCCTCACATAATTATGAAGTATTTGCTCTTACAGCAGTCAAGGGTTATAGTACTCCAAGGAGAGGAGGAGGCTGAGAAGCCCTGCAAGAAAGAAGTTGCAAATCAGCAAAATTCCAGAAAACGGAGGGAGAGGGGAGGAATAACAGGAAAGGGCAGGAGCTATTTTAATGGCTTTTTCATATTGGGGTTTGCTGCGTCTTTACAACGAGCAGTTTATGGAAATGTAATCAAGATTTTTTTTAAAACAAAAGACTTCATGCTTCCTTTGTAATATACATTTCCTCAGTTTTTGGGTCTCTGAACTGTAGAAAAAGTTGAGCCCTATGATATGTTTCCTCATCACTACAGCTCTCCAAAGGGCATTTGATGGAAAACTGGACCTATTTGGCACAGAGCAGCACAGCAGTATGAAGTTACTGCCAGGTGGAGATGCTTTTTCTCACCAGGCATCAACAGTGGCGTGTGGTTTCTTTCAATTTTTAATTATAACTGTGGCACTCCAAGGTTGCCACTGCTGAAGGCATTGACTGCAGGGGAGGCTGTCCCACTTTAACATTAAAAATATATTATTTACAACATACCTCATAGACCTGAATGAACAACACCACTGAAGGCCTGTATCAGCTTGTTCAAATCTTCGGTGTTCAAGTGTCAAACACAGCTCATTTTGGTCCTGAAATCAGTTCCATTTTCAAAAGGAACTAACTTGTCTTTCTAACAAATGTTTTTTGGAAATGCTATAAATCAGTTCACTAATTGTAGCTCACTGTCTATCATTATTGTGTTTCAAGGTTCTTAGGGTGGCTTCGTAATGAAGAACGGTCCTCTATTTGTGAAGATCGCCCACTGCAGGACTTTATCACATGAATCTACAAAGTGAAATCCTTGTTATCCACTGGGATTTGGTTCCAGGATCCCTCCCTCCTCCCATACCAAAATCTATGGATGCTCAAGTCCCATTAAATACAGTGGTGGAGTAAAATAGTGTCCCTTATATAAAATGGCAAAATCAAGGTTAATTTTTGGGAATTTATATATTTTAATTAATTTTTTTTTAAGACATAGATAGTTGAATTCACAGATAAAGAATCAGTGGATACTACAAAACTACAAATGCCAGGATTCCATAGGATGGCATTACAGCACTTAAAGTTGTGTCAAATGGCATTATTTCTAGACTGCTAATGCAGCTAACCATTTGCTCTTCTACTTTTTATAAATGTTTTTGCAAAATCCCTTTAATCTTACATATATTTGTATAGGGTATTTTGTGTATGTGTGTGTGTGTGCATATGCACACACGTACATGCATGTGTGTGTGAGAGATGAAATCTTGGCACTTAAGTAAAGATCTCTTCTTGTTAACTGATCAAAGACACTGATAAATGTGCTATCTGAATGACAGCTTTGCTGTTTGACTGTAAATTTGATTTGAAATGATGCTCTTTTTAGTTTTTTCTTCAAGAAAACCCAGGCTTGTTTGCTACTAATTATGGAATTGAATCAAAGGCTAATGATACTCCCATCACTGCACTGATTAATCTGGACAGATGTTTGTTATCTACTGGAAGCAGACTACTGTTATAAGTATTTAAAATGTGGTTTGTTCAAAGAAGCAGGCAGATAAAGCAATAAACTTGTGGTCTGACTTTGCTTTCTGAAGGAAGAGTTTTTATGACATCCTTTTGTCTAACTATTTGTTGGTAGCACATCATGCTTCTCTCTCTTCCTTGCCAAAAACAGCTTCAGAATATGAAATGGCTACTTGATTTGCCACAGTTGGACAGTTATTCCAATGGAAAGTTACTCCATTTCCCCCCAGAAATAACTGGGATAACAACAACAACAACAACAACAACAACAACATCTTATCCACCTCTCCCCATGAAGCAAGATGGGATACAACAACAATTAGCATTTTGAAAGATAACAATTGTACTTAGTCTTCAGGAAAGAAAAAGGAGAAATTGCTAATGTGTCTTAATTTTGTGATTTGTAGAAGTGGGGAACCTCTAATTGCTTTCTCAAGAAGCAAATGTTCATAATGGTTGTTTCCCGACACTTTGGTGTTGGGATAAGAGTAGATACAGCTGCTGAATTATTTCTCCCCTGAACAGCAAGCAGGGTCAGCTGTGATTGTACTTGGATGGAACACCATCAATGAATACCAGGTGCTATAGGCTCTATTTCAGAGGAAGGAGCTGGCAAAACCACCTCCAAGTTTTCCTTGCCTAAGAAAATCCTGTGAAATTCATAGGGTTGACATAAGTCTCCAAAGAGCTTGAAGGTACATACACACATACAGCATAAAGTTAGAAATTTTCTTCTGTTGCAGAGAAATATTTTCATCAAAACACACATAGCTAATTCTGGGGTTTATCTATAATACAGATTTAAACTACCAGAATCCTGGTAAAGAGAATCCTGAAAGATTGTATGTCTTCCTCTACAAGTTTTATTTGAGCTTTAAGATCTTCAAAAGAGGATTTTCTCTTGGTCCCACCACCATCATAGGTATGCTTGGTGAGGACTCAGGAGAGAACCTTCTTGGTGACTGCTTTCAGGCCACGGAACTCTTTTCCAGTGGAGGCTCAGTGGACACCTTCTCTGTTCTCTTTCTACCAGCAAAGATCTTATTATTTAAACAGGCCTTCAGCTTTTAACTGGTTAGAGGTAGTACTGTTTCTTAATATGTAATATGTTTTAATGTATTTTTCACTGTTCTGAATTAATGTTTTTAAGTGGATTGTTTAATGCTTTTAAAATTTTTGCACGATAGAGATTGTTTTAGTTACAGTATTTTGTTTTAATTCAGTCATTGCTAGAAGTCCTTTAGTGGCAGCCATGATAGTTCAAGTGGAATAAAATTGATCCATCTTCCACAGGTGGCTTGTGAATGAGAGGGAGATGGTTTTCCCCATTTCATGGTACTTGCTGCCACTATAGTTTTTCTTCTCATCTTCTGTATTGTGTGTGCCACAATTTACCAACTATCACTGTGTTATTTAATCTTAAGCATGGGAACTGTAGTTCAATAACTTCTTGGAGGGCACACTACTGCCTTGCCTAGTAGTCCTCTCTAGAATGGGCCACTTTAACTTGACAACCAGCCCTTTGGCTTGTTACATCCACACATATATTAAATTTATGCACTGAAGCCCCTTCCATTTTTCCACTGAATTCATGGAAGCTAGGCTCACTGACACATTCCTTCTCCCTTTGGTATGTATATATTTTGTATAAATATGAAAGGCAAGAGAACAGCATTATAGTCAGTATATTATTCTGACAGGATCTAGCCAATGGGATGCACATCTGGTTGAGGTTAGATTTATAAGATTACTGCATTGCATTCTCAGAACATTCTCAGAATGGTACAAAATGGGAGCGGATGGGACCAGAAGTGGCCGTTCCCACTTTGTACCGTTCTGAGAATGCAATGCGATAAACTGATTGGATAGAGGAATAGGACTCCATCTTGGAGCTCATTTCAGGCAAGAAAATTATTATGTTTGAGGTGGAGTTAATATATGAGTAAAGAAAGTGTAGTAAATTGCAAAAAAGGTCTGATGGTATCCATTGGGTTTATTTATACCACATGTAACACATGGGGAGTTTTTCCAGAACTTGCAGTGCTGCTGAGGCTTGTGGATTCAGTAACCAGGTCTCACGGCCTGGCCCTCAGTTTCCTGTTTTTATTGGTCTTCTCCAAGTGGTAGAAGGGGGTGTAAATTGTCTATTGGCAGGCAAGAGGAAAGGGCTGTGTACAAATCTCCAGCTCAACTAGTAGAGCTGTAGATTTCTAAAATTTGCAAGGCTTAATTGTGTTCTTGCTGAAACATTTCCAAGACCCTCTAGGAGTCTTTATGCATTTATTTAATTGGTGTCATCATTCCCTCCCAGAGTTTGTCTTGTCAGGGCTCACCCTCTGTTCTGCTCTGCATCTGCCTGGCAATTAAAATCAAACAGGCTAGATTAAATATTCATTATTGCATCTTCCTAAATAGGTGTGAAAGAAAAATCTCATTTCACTTTGATCAGGGTATAGACCCTTTGGTTAAGATTCCTGACTTAATTCTCAAATTGTGTGTGTGTTTGTTCTTGAAAGATAAGACTGCAAGTGTCTGCAAAAGACTTAATGACACAACCAAGGGACATTCTTAGATCTCAAGTTTTGGTCTGGAAACCTCAGGGTCTGAGGCAATCCCGAACTGGCAACCCTACCTTTGGAAATCTCTCTGCCACATCTCAAGAGTTTTTCTTAAAATTTGTGCCCCAGAACCACTGCTTCCAGTGCTCATAGAACAAGAAGACTGGAAATGCTTTGTTTATACTCCTTGCCTTTCTCCAAACATCACAGTAGGCCCTAGTTCATCTTCCACCAGCTATCTCCTCATTCTTCTCATCGTAGTCCTGGCCTTTGGATGCATGGATGTAGTGAAAGAACAACACATGTACAGATACCATTACCTTGAGTATGAGTATGAAAGATCTAGCATCAGCTTGGTATGGGTACAGATGGGTTCCATTGCTGTTTTTCTTGAGGTGTGTCATCCCAGCTGGAGACCTAGAGAGGCACAGTAGTGCGCTGAGACTTCAGCTGACACTTTGAGACTTGGCAACCCTAAGCAGCCCCAATTGCAGAATCCATTCTCAAGGAAAGTAAAATGAGTTCCTTCCTTATTTTGCTTTCAACAGGCAATAAAGACTCTTTTGTTTTGCTGGCCTTTTAATGATGTTCTGTTGCTCTTTCACTTTAATGCCTCTCTTCAGTATTTAACATTGTTTAATATTCTGTTGCTCTTTAATTTTAATGTCACTCTTATATGGGCTATTTTTTGTTCTTTTTGAATGTGAAAGTTTTATTGGTTTTTTTTTTTTTTGGACATATATTGCCTTAGGTGCCAGGTGGGTGGAGGGTGTGATGTATAAATTTAATAAATAAATAATAGCAATCTGGCCTATCAGCATTCAAAATCAGAAGGCTGAATCAGAAGTCACCTGAGGACTTTAAAATTCTAGGTACTGTGGGATGCTTCTGCCTGTTCCCATGCCTCCTACATTGGTTTAATGGTTTATCATCTCCATCATGTGCCCAAAGAACCTGGGTTTTGTCCAGTGTCCTCTACCACACCCTGTAATCTAGATGATGTCATTACATTCTTTTTACATAAACCACAATCTGTTAGCACTGTTTAGGTTATGCTTTATTCATTTTGTTTGTTCAGAAATGTTTGAACATGGGAATTCCATAGGGGTACTGTACTATAGATGATCATCTGTTCCCTTCTAGATTGTGAATGCAACAAATATGTGATAATCAAAGTAGAATATGGTTTTGGAAGATACTACTCCAGAGAAGAGCTTGGAAAAATTATCTTTTTGGACTTCAATTCCAAGAATCCTACAGCCAGTGTAACCATTTTAATTCCAGGCAACCCCAGTTTACCCCATTATTGTTATATCCATTATTTGCTTACTGGTTGTGAAATTCTAGGAATTTTCATCCAAAAATGAACCATTGCAAGCACTGATCGAGAGCTAGAAAACTTGTTTTTTTACCATTATATTTCTGGTCTGGTACTTTAAATAAATACTTTATTCAAAGACATAGTTTCAAATACATAAAATCGTAAGGAAGGAAAGAAACACACAACACAAACAAAAACAACTACAGAAAACATAACCTCCAATATAAAGTACAAAACACACACACACACAAAATAACCATTGCATATATAACTTTCAACTGAAAACCTTTAACTCAAGTGATGGTAAACTTCCTAAAAACCTGTTATACTTTCACAGTTTTGATCTGTTTCAAAGTAGTTTGTTACTATGACAGTCACTATCTTTTTTAAAAAATCAACTGTTTACCTCCCATTTTTCAAAAATAATGATAAATAATATCCTTCATAAAAACAACCATTGGCATGTTTTAATGCAGCCATTTGAGTTTTAATCCAGCATGAGCCAGCATTGAAAACATGTGATATTTCTGTTCCGTACTCACGAAATACTCTCATAACTAGTAAGTAAGTGAAAAGGTACAGTTACACCAAAAGAAATGAATTTATCCTTACAGTAATAATGTTATATAGTTGTTGTGTGCCTTCAGCACATTTCTGACATGGAGACCCTAAGGAGACCCCAGTCCCATGCTTTTCTGGGGCTGAGAGTGTGTGACTCACCCAAGGTCACCAGTGGGTTTCCAGGGCTGAGGAATTGAATCATGGTCTCCAGGGTCATAATCTAATGCACAAACCATTACATGACACTGGCTGTCATTATTCCATCTGTTTCTTGGTAGTGCTGAGAGGAAATCATACTGGAAACTTTATAGAGAGAGCTGTTGCCAGTTTTCTTTAATGATACTGGATTAGTTCATCTAGTTGACTAATTTAACTGGGAAGAGCTCTCCATAGAGTTTCAGGGAGGATTTTCTCCCAGGTCTTACCAAGGACCTTCTGCAGTGCTTACCACTACCCTACCATTATTGTTCTTATATTTGAGTGGTGGTCCTTCCATAGTCTTCTGATTGACCATTATGGGAAACAGGCAATTAAACGCAAAGGGTCTTTGGTTAAATCTATCAGACCTTCCTTATAGTAATTTCTGATTTATGGCAACCTCAGTTGAACCTATCTCTGGCTTTTCTTGGCAAGATTTTTTTTCAAAGGGATTTCCCATTTTCAGCTGAGAGTGTCAATTGCCCAAGATGGGTTTCCATGACTGTCAAATAGGGATTTGAACCTTGGTCTCATAGAGCCCTAGTCTGGCAGTCAGACCACTATACCACACTAGCTAAAAGGCAATAGCGTAGCAGGGAGAAAAATATTTTTCAAGGATTTTGTGGGAGATCTTGCTCCTTTTCTAAAAGCACCAAATAAAAATCAGATTTATTTTTAGACATCTGTAATCTGTATTTGCTTCTAGACCTGTCTGCCTTTCCTCCTCTGTAGCAGAAAACCCCCAAAGAAATTCCCTTACGGAGAACATACCTACCCATCCGTCCTGTGAGGAAAGTGATGACTATAGACTGGAATAGCCTGAAAGCTTGCTTCAACTAAATTATTAACTGGGAATCTACGCCTCTGCATTGGCATTTTAGCTCATGTTCTGCTTCAGGGCAGCTTTGGCTGTAAGTACAGTAATTGTTAACCAGGGCAGGAAGAAAATGGAAGAAAGGATGGAAGTTTTTACTTGAAAAAGTGTTACGGTGAACCTCTCTTGCTCAGGTGTCCTGACTTCATTATAAATAAGTGTCTGGGAAGATGGTTATGTTCTTGTGATGGCTGTATTCAGCTCATTAGTTCACATTCTTGCAGAGGGAGAAATAATTTCATATGTACATAATTAGAAAATTGAGACCACAATGTGCACAAGCGGAAGTCAAAAGCCTCTTTGCTTGAAATATTCAGGGCTGAAAACACTGCTTATGTCAAGTACTCAAAACAGAGAATGACACACACAGCGAGTGGGTAGGGTGATGGCAGAGACTGGAAAAGTTACTGTTTTGAACAGCAAAAAAAGGAGTCTTTAATATCTTTAAGGGGTCTTGTGAGATCTTAAAGACAAGACCTATTGGCACAAGCTTTTGTGGGCAGCCAAAAGAACCTGGGCTGTTCTTGGAATATTCTGGTCCTGGAGCTGCACCGAAGTAGTATCATCCATTACCTCCACACTACATAGTGACCTCAGGTGGCTGTCTACACATATGTCCCACTAGGCCACACATGAGTCCAAATGCCTCTGAGGAAGTAGACTTAAGTCTATGAAAGCTCATGCTGCCAACTTTGTTCTTTCAGTTAGTCTCAAAGGTGCTACAAGATCTCGCAATGAACTGATTCTACAGACTAACATGGCTGTTTCTTTGAATTTTGCTACAAGAGAGTTTCATATGTGACTTCAAGTTGCCCATCAGCTTATGACAACTGTATGAATTTCATAAGGTTTTCTTAGGCAAGGAACACTCAGAGATGGTTTTACCAGTTCCTTCCTCTGAAATTTAACATCTGGTATTTCCTAACAACTCAAGTACAGTTCCCCCAAATGCTACAGCCAACATGGCTGCTGGTCATGAAGCATTCTGGGAGAAGTAACCTCCCAAAGCAAC
Organism: Urosaurus nigricauda; assembly: GCA_034509955.1. Lineage (NCBI taxonomy): Eukaryota > Metazoa > Chordata > Lepidosauria > Squamata > Phrynosomatidae > Urosaurus > Urosaurus nigricauda. Next base: position 110,540,597 of record JAOEGL010000006.1, read on the forward strand.
TTTTCTAAGCTCCGACATGCCTAACATGCCTCTTACACAAAGGCCTAAATCAAATTCCATATTGTTGCTCTGCTCATTTGTGTATCTTGCCAATGAGGTGTGGTCCATCCCTAATGAGACAGTTGAATTGAGAGATGGTAGAGTGAACTGTGTAGCTTCAGGTGAAGGCGTCCTTTTTGAATATTCCTGTACGTTAAAAAAAAAAATTCCTGTGTAAAATCTTAGGGAACTCACTTCATACCAAGCTAGGTTTTTTAAATAAGCGAGTAATTTTTTTTAACACAAGAAAAGGGTAAGGCTAAAAATATGTGATTGCCCAACCATAGGCTGAAGTACAGTCCATTCTACCCATTATCACCTCTTTTCACTGCATGTATGGAGTGGTCCTAAAAATAATCCTTCCATTTGCTGAGAGGAACCTTACAACTCTGTGAAGTTTATCACACTAGGGAAATCTCACTGAAAAACAGGATTTAAATTAGATTTAAATAAAGAACTTCCACAAATGTGGGAAGTTTATCAGATGACATCGCTGTTAAAGTGAAATAACACAAAGTTAAACCAGAGATAAAGCAGAGAAAAATGGCAGCTTTTTTTACTTTCAGAACTTCCAGAAAGTAAAAAGCTGCCATTTTTCTCTGTTTTACTTCTGGTTTAACTTCACATTATTTCACTTTAGGGGTCATTATGTGTGATAAACTTCCTGCATTTACGGTTTTTTAAAAAATCCAAATTTAGTTTAAATCCTGTTGTGTGATAAACTTCCTAGTTTTCTACACTGTTCTAAACATTTAGTACTGCATTAAGTGTCACGGCTCTTTCCTTGGATTCTAGTTTGGTGAAACAATTACAGAATTTATGGGAAAGCAGTAGTAGAGAATCCTTAATACTGATGTTGTTATCTGCACACAAATTGATTTCAAATTACAGTGATGCTCTCATTGGATTTTTTTTTTTTTTGCAAGATATATCCAGAGGAAGCTTTTGCTTTCCTCTAAGGCTGAGAGAATGTGACTTGTCCAAGGTCATCTAATGGATTTCCATGGTTGAGTGGGGATTTGAACCCTAATCTCCCAGTCCAATCCAGCACTCATACTGTTGCCTTCCTAAACAGTAAATCCCAGGATTCCTTAGAAAGACTCATGACAAGTCCAAATGACTTTTAGTATGTAGATCAGATATTTATTTCTTATCCAATATGAATTCTGCTTATCTCTAAATGAACAAATATAGATAATCTGCTTTCCATGCCCATCGTGGCAATTTATGTGTATGTGATTTAAAACTGACAGTTGCCTTATGGCAACCTCATAGATTTTTAAAGGATTTCTTTGGCAAGGAATACTTGCCAATGGTTTGCCATTGCCTTCCTCTGAAATACAGCCCACATCACCTGGTTTTCATTGGTGGCCTCCATACAAGTACTAACCAGAGCTGACCCTGTTTAGCTCTCAAGATCAGATCGAATCTGGTGCCCTTAGGGTATTTAGACAGCCTCCTGTGGTAATCTACTGCTTAGTAAATGGCTTTATATGTCTATCAAGCTATTGGTAAGAACAGTCAACATGTTCAACAACTCCAGTATAAGGTAAATATTCAGCAAATCATTAGTTACTTTTGTAACTGGTAACAGGAACTTTTAAAGCAGATAAATGTGTAAAAGGAAAGCCAGCATGGTGTAGTGGTTTGAATGTCGGACTCTGGCTCTGGAGATCCAGGTTCAGTTCCCCACTCGGATATCGAAACCCATTGGGTGACCCTGGGTGGGTCACACACTCTCAGCCCCAGAAAACCCAGTGATTGGTTTGCTTTAGGGTCACCATAAGTCAGAAACGACTTGAAGGCACACCACAACAAATCTGCATAAAAGATTCCAATGTTTGTTCTACCACTTCTCCCCCTCAATTCTGGGAGAGACCTAATGTGTTCCTTCCTTGATGTACATCTTTCCTATTGTTAAGAAGAAGATGATGATGATGGTGATGACAACAACGAAGAAGAAGAAGAAGAAGAAGAAGAAGAAGATGATGAAAATAATAATAATAATGTCACCTCCTTTTTTCCTGTTTAATTTTCTCCTGAGCTGCTTGTAAGTCCTAATCGGGGAAGAATGTGAAAACATGCTTGCTTCCTGAGCCTTGGACAAGATAAAGCTGAAGCAAAAACAGGGATTGTCTAAGGGGAGAAAAATAATCTGAGGTGCTTTTGTCTTGTAAATCCTTTCAGGAGATCCCTTGTTTTCTCAGGGCGCTACAGACAGGCTAATTTGCCAAAGTGTTCGGAAGGAATTAGTTGAATGAGAGAGAAAGAAACATCACCTAGAATTGTTGGTGCTGGTTGCCAAGAAGAAAAATAAAACAAATCTGGGCAGGAGCAATAGTTCCGGTTAAATAATAAGGTTTCTCCAGCGGGAAGTCTGTCTATGTCAGCTGAAAGGTGAGACTTCAACATAATGGACAATGCCTTGTGAATTAACGCAGAGGTAAAATGTAATCAAATACTGAAGTGACTCAACTCAACCCAATGGAACAATGGATGTCAAGTCACTCAGAGCCAAATATGTTAATCACACATTATGGCATGCCAATGGGAAACCAGGAGGTAGGATTCATTACTAACATGTTTGTTTTCCTTCATGGACATGGAATAGTGACTAACAGATTGAGTGCAATGTTTCACATCTGTATGGGGCTCACCAACAAAAAATTCACACAAAAATGGAAAATATGCCTTTTAAAAAAAAAAGCGTATAAGACTTTAGAATACTGGTTTTCATGGGGCACTTGTAGCGATATCTGTGATACCCAGCTCTTTGGTAACTTCTTGAGATTTGAAGACATCATGCACATCCCTTTGCTGATGGCTTTGAGGCCAAAGGGTATTTTGAGGGACTCCAACCTACAATTGCATCGTCTAGCAGAATTCAAAGATATAGCCATGCTAGGCAGTAGACTGAAGTCTATGGAAGCTCATGCTGCCAACTTCTTTATTTCAGTTAGTCTCAAAGGTGATAGAAGATCTCTCTACATACATCCTCTAGCAGAATGATTGCTCACCACAGTTCCCCAGGTGTTATTTTGTACCATTTCAAGAGACCGTAACTATTGGTTGTCCTGGCAGGGGCTTCTGAAACCTGAAGTCCAACAATATCTGTGCATCCATTTTTAGGATCTAATGCAGTCAGCCCTTCATATCCACAGATTCTTTATCCATGGATTTCATGATCCATGGCTTGAAAATCTTCCAAAAATATATATAATTGGACCACAAATCAAAAGAGGTGTTGAGAAACTGGAGCATGTGTCCAGACGAAGGCAACTAAAATGGTGTGGGGTCAAGAAACCATGCCCCATGAGGAGAGACATAGGGAGCTGGGGATGTCTAGCCTGGAGAAGAGAGGGTTGAGAGGTGTTATGTTAGCCCTGTTTAAATATTTGAAGGGGTGTTATATTGAAGATGGAGCAAGCTTGTTTTCTGCTGCTCCAGATAACAGGACACAGAGAAAGAGATTTGAACTACAGGAAAAGAGATTCCACCTCAACATTAGGAAGAACTTCCTGACAATAAGAGCTCTTTGACAGTGGAACACACTCCCTTGGAAAATAGTGACCTCTCCTTCTTCAGAGGTTTTTAAACAGAGGCTGGATGGCCATCTGTCCAGGGGTATATGTACTTTGATTGTGAGTTGCTGCATGGCAGAGAGTTGGACTGGATGGCTCTTGAGGTCTCTTCCAAGTCTATTATTCTAGAATTTCCAAAAAGCAAATCTTGATTTTGCTATTTTATACTGTATAAGGGACACCTTTTTATTCTACTGTTGTATATAATGTAAATTAAGCACCCACAGATTTGGGTATCCATGGGGTCTTGAAAACAAACACCTGTGGAAAGCAAGAGCCATTGTACAGTGGTTTTCTTAGCCTTTGGTGCTCCAGATGTTTTGTACTTCATCTTCCAGAAGTCTCAACTGCTCTGACCAGTATTCAGAAATTCTGAAAGGTGTAGTCCAAAATATCTGGAGGATGAAAAGTTAGGAACAAAGAAAGAAGATATGACAACCACCTCTTAAATAAGTCACAGATCACCCCTGCATTGCTATAAGAACAACTCCCTTTTCAAAGACAAGAGTGGCCACTTTGAGGTTTTCTGGGGGGAGACATTTTTAGAAGTCTATGTAGGATCTCAGGGGCAAATAATGGTGCCTGATCCAACCACAGTTCCCTATCCTCTGCTTTAAAATTTTGGGTCAGCATTTTTCATTGAGACCAGATGCAAACAGGAAGACAGATGAAAACCAGGACACATGTGGTCATGCAAGTTCAGAGTGTAGTCAAGATGGCAAAAGTTATTAATGAGGAATAACACACAAGGTAGGAGAGGCTGCAGCATTTTGGTTTTGCTTGAGCCCATAAAGCAGGACAATATTCTGCCTCTTCTTACCCTCTCCTCCCTGCTGAGTTAATTGAGAGCAAACTACTAGTTTGAAGCAATTGAAGTAAGCCAAGGACAAAAGGGGAAAGTGGAAGGAGGAGAGAGAAACTGGGACGCAAATGAAGTGGAAAAAAATGGGACAATAGAGAATGAGTCAACCCAGTGCCTGCCAAGTCAGGACAATTGAGGTGAAACTTTCTGGTGAAAATGAATGTTTCACTAATGGTTCTGTTCGATCTTGATATTGCATGCCTGGGTTGCAACATTGCAGCCATGCTAGTCCTTTCCCCCTTTTTTCATGCAGGCATTGTAAAATGTTAATCTTTTCTTCATTTTACAAACAGGACATGGTCATAAACATCTACAAGAAGACATAAGCATAACTGCAATCTGTGGTAGAACTAGGAACAGTTTTTGAAGGCATTTTCCTACCTTTGAATAGACACTTCTTCTAGGAGGCCATGTTTGAGCTTCTCAGTATAGCTAGATACATTTTTCTCCCCCTTTATTTTTTTCTTTTTAAAAAAACCTTTCCAAATCAGGCCAAGCCCATATTTTCACCTTCTGTGTTTAAAACGTCTCTGGAGGAGCACATTAGCAAAAGGGGTCTGTGAAATCTTCAGTTCTTATTCCCTTGTTGTAATTAACTTGACAGATTTGCTTGCTGCAACATCATTCATTTCTGGTCCTGTTGTGTTTTACAGCTGCTAAGCAACAGCAAAAGAGATTTGCTGTCAAGTGGCTGATACAAAAGCTCAGTCTAGTATGATTTTGGACTGCAGGGAAGAGATTCTTTTAAATGTTGCATAATTTGGCTGAGGATGAGAACAGGTGGTTTCTCCAAACTGGGAAAGTTGTTCCATGCAGTTTTCAATATGGAGTGTCTACTGTTTTTGAAAATCATAGGTACTGGAGATAGAAAGACCAATGAGCCATAGCCTCTTCTAATGCTTAATCTTCGGAACAAGAACAAGTCAGCCGTCTCAGACCTCTCTTGAAATCACAGTGGGGCTGAATCTGAGTCAAAGCTTGTCAGGCCTCACTTAGTTTTCAATGGGGTTGCCAACTTTTGTCCTTTTAATAGCAGTTTAATCGGCAGGAATTAGTGAGTGATTATGTCTGGTTCTCCCGTGCCATAAAAAAGTTTCATTAGCTCTTGTTATAGGTACCACCATAGGGCAAATTCTCCCCTCCTCCAGTCTGACAACCTTTGGAGTCATACGACGGAATTTGGGGGTATAATGCAATGGCAATCCGAATGCAATCATGGGGTTTCACATTATTGTAAATGAGTGTATCTCACACAATTTCGGGCAATGGGAAGTCATTTCGAATGCAATCATGGGGTTTAACATAATTGTGTATTAGAGTATCTCACGCAGTTTTGGGCAATGGGGGGTCATTTTCGAGAAATGGGAAGTCATTCTGAACGCATTCTGAACGCAATAAGATTTCACGTAAATTCGCTAAACTAGCAAATTCAAGTAATTGCGAATTGGCTCCATTCGCAATTGAGAGAAATTCCTCCCATGTGATAAACTCCTTTGTTTTGATGGCCAACTAAACTTTAGCAGACTGAAGTTAGTGTGCTGCTTGATCCAAGCCACATTCTCCAGCACCCATACTCCAGTGTCCACTGGGATGTGGCAGAATGTGTGGAATTTCGTTGGTGTCCCTAAAAAGATCAATGTCTCAGATCATCTCTTGGTTGCTCCTATTGTTTAGTCACCAGCTCTGAGAATGTACGATGGATGAACAGCAATGATAAAAATACTGAAAACAAAATGAAACAAAACAGTATGTCTGTGACCCAACTCTTTCCCTTCTCAGTAAGCAGATTTATATCCGGGCAGCCACATATCTGGTATTAAAAATAGGGAGCAATTTCATGTCACAGCACATGGCACAACAATGAAGCTGTTTTCAGCATGATATATAGAACTTTTCAAATTCTGTTGAACATTCAGCATGCTTCACATAAACTACCGTGATTGATGTATCCTTATGGAATCACTCTTGTGTTGGCCAGTGTTATGTGCCTTCAAGTAGATCCTGCCTTATAGCAATCCTAAGGCAAACAGCAGCAACTTCTTCTTCTTCTTCTTCTTCTTCTTCTTCTTCTTCTTCTTCTTCTTCTTCTTTGAGTATTTATACCCTGCCCTTCAGCCTTAAAGGCTATCAGAGCGGCTTACAATTATTATTTTTAATTAGACAGTTCCCTGCCCTCAGGTTTTCCTGGTAAGATTTGACTAGAGGAGATTTGCCATTGCCTTTCTCTGAGGATAAGAGAATGTGACTTGACCAGAGTAACCCACTGATTTCCATTGCTCAGAGGGCAGTTTAATCCTGGTTTTCTGGAGCCCTAATCTTACACTCAAACCACTACACCAAACTGGTTCATATATGCTATTCTTTTGTAATCTTTACAATAGTCCTTTGCTGTTGTATGCTTTCAAGTCACTTCCAACTTATGGCAATCCTAAGGTGAACCCATCATGGGGTTTTCTTGGCAAGATTTGTTCAGAGGAGGCTTGCCACAAGGAACATTATTGTTATTCTCACGCTCAAATCATGCTGGTGCTCTTTCTCCATACTATTTGTATTGTTAGTTAACTGTACTGTGTGGCTTGCATTTAGATAGGTAATTGACAAGTCTAGTTTAGTTAATTGCATTGTCTTAATGCATTTAATGTTTACTGCTGATCTTTGGTGGCAAATATTTTTAAAATTTTCATTTCCCAGGATGCTTGAGAGGTGGAAACCAAAGGATTGGGGTTGCATGCAAAGTTCCACAAACCTCATTTTGTCCACTCTTGCCATAAACAGAGAAGGGCGGAAGAATGAGAGGACTATGTTTAGGGTATTTAGTGAGTCAATAGGTGCATAGCTCATTGATTCATATGAAGAACTGGAATTAAGCCTTATTGATCTAATAGAACTTTGAACTGTCATAGCTTCCTCCCAAGAATTCTTGTAACCAGTGATCATGCTAAAAAAAAAATCTGTTTGCAGTCCTTAGTCTAGTTCCCCACACCCTAATCTAAATGGTATTATAGTTTCCAAGATTCCTGGAAGATAAGAAATTTATATTAAGACAATTTTAAGTTTCACATATCCTGACTATTAGTATAAACAATAAATGCATGATTCTATATATGAATTTGAATGATATGATCCTCTTTGCTTTGGAGATTCAGTGATGACCTGTGTCAAGAGAACTGGTAGCCTGAAAAGCTATGTTTTTAATAAATGTAATAAACAAAACATTGCCATCATAATTACAAGCAAACTACAGCATCAACAAATATTCTTACAGTCTAGCAAGCCCTAGAAATGGAAAATGATGCCCTATTACTTAAATGGTACCCCATTAGCACTCTTCTTAATTGATTAGAAAGATGGAGACTTCTGCAAGGCTTTGATTCTGGGATTAAACCTTCCCATTGATCCCGATCCCAAGAAACACTTAATTTCCACTTTGTTCTCCTTAGAACAATTATTTGGTTAGAAAGTCAGAAGGGAAAATCTGTAACAGCACATACCTGACCAATATTTCACTGTTTATAAAATGCATGCTGTGATCGTATCTATTCCTAGGAGTAATATTTAATATGATTACACTTATTTATAATTACTATTGCTGTTCTTTACCTTTGTAGCAAAATATATCTCATCTTGGAAGAGTTCCATTACCTCCTACCCAGTGCACATAAATATGAATAGGGCTTTTAAACTGTTATGAAAATCTGGTTCCCAGAAGATTGCAAATTATGCATTACGTGCATGTTGTAACTAATAAATATTACACGTTTCTTGTAATATGTAGAATTAAGTTTTGAGGGCTGCTAAGATGAAGAAGCTTGATTGTAAATCTCACCACAATTTTGAAAACATAGTCAATTTGTCAGCTTGTATTGGGGCTCTAGATTTTAAAACTAATTAAAACTAGATAAAAACAAATCTAGAGTAATATAAGACATTACTGCATGTGACCCTGTTTTTGCAGCTATCAGACTTTTAATAAAAAGTGGGAATTTACCGCTTTTAGGCAGCCATCACTGCACCTCTAGCAGTCACCAGCTGGGGCTGCAGCAATCACCCAACTCCATTTAGTTGTTTCCCCTGCTTTGTTCTATGCAATTCCAGAGCTCTGCAGCACTGAACTGACTCTTAAAAAGTAAAAAGTAAAGAAAGAAACTAATCAAAGAAAATTTTAAAAGGTAATTAAAGCACTTTGGAATAGCAAGGGGGAAGATGCACAAGAGGAAGAGGAGACGTTGGCTCTCTCTCTCTCACACTGCTTCAAAATTATCTTTTAAAATACACTTGTCCCTCCATATTCACTAAGGCTAGGGGCACAAGACCCCTGTGAATATGGAAAAACCACAAATAACAAAAACATCATGTTTTTACCTGAGAGGACACCTCTCTAGAAATCTCTAGGTCCTCCAGTGCAACTCTGTGGTCAACGTCGACAGACACTGACCATAGGACTGCGCTGGAGGAGCTACAAATGCCTAGTGGGACTATTCTCTCTAGGAATCTCTAGGATTTTCAGCACAACTTCGAGTTAAAGTTGACCATAGAGTTGCACTGGAGGACCTAGATATTCCTAGAGAGAACATATTAATCAAATCCATGAATAATCAAATCTGCAAATATGGAGGGATGAGTGTACTTCATGTTTGTTTCTCATTATAGTGTTTGAGAAATCACGCATTGCCGTTACTTGTGTGACTTAACTCACAGTGATGCTCAATATTTTTTCTGTGACTTTTCATTCTCTCTCTTTTTGGTTAAGAACAGGACTGATAAGAGGATGCCATAACAATGGGGGAAAAACCCTGTCCAAATGCTCTTTTAAAGGTTTAAAAGTACAGGTAACTACAACATGTCACTTGTTACAATTGCAATGAAACTTTGTTCAAACCCATTGCATCGCTTTTGAAATGTAACTTGGTTATGCCTCCCTTATTACCCTAAAAGGCCACTCTTTATTGGTGACCATGTTGCTGGTACTTCATTGCTTCCATATACTCTGAGTAAGAACATAGAAAGGAAGGAGGGGAGAGAAAGTGAGACTGAGTGTGTAGCAAGCAATTGTCTCTTGAAGTACCCTTCCTTCTGCTTCTGCCAAGTATTGTTCCAGTGGTTCGTTCAATGTTTTCCCACCCATGTGAGTGACAGGCAAAACTCAGAGAGAGAGAGAGAGAGAGAGAGAGAATCCATCTCTTTCTCCTCAGCCAGCTCTTTTAAGTGAGGCAAATCAATAAGAAGGTTTTGTTTGACACTATTCAGATTCCAGAGACCAAAGTAACAAAGAGAGCTTTCCCCCCTTTTCTGATGTGCTTTCCTTCTCAAGCTGAAAATGAAGAGGAGGCCTGGAAGAAGAGTTTTGAGACACTGCCCTGGGATCTGAGCAAGAAGCATTTTCATTCCAATTTTCCACTGGAAGGTATCACAGGGAAAAGTCAATCTTCTCAAACAGTTCTTAAGTAAATATTTCACTGCTAATATTTCTTACAATGCCTTCACCTCAGGGCCAGGGCCAGCTATTCTTTTTTAAAGGACAAAAATATGGGAATGCAAATAAAACCTTGTCTTTCAGACCACAAAGGGGTTGGAGTTATGGGGGGTGGGGGGGTGGGAAGGGAAGACAGATAATATTTCATGTTTTTATCCTAAAGGTTAATGCAGAGGCTTGAAAAATAATTAAACATGTTGGAGGAATTGTATCTGTAATCCTTGAGGGGCCTCTAAAAATATGAGAAAACAGTAAATCAACTGCCAGTCAGAAAAAGCTGAGTTCATATTGAGTGGAAACAGCTTCTCTTCTTTATTGTGCAAAAATATACGTATTTTGGCGAGCAGTGGTCCAAGAATTCTGGCCCTTGGATATGTTTTACTCTTTTAATTTGGATGCAATTCTTTTCCCTGAAATAGTACTCTAGGCAACACTCTGGGGATACTGTAAATCTTGGCTTTTCACTCCATCTAAATGGACGGTCTGAGGCTTAAGGCAAAATCATTTGGAATGAGTGGGTAGTGGCCATATTTTTTAGAGTGACCTGCTGTGATAATGGTAATGTTCCTCCCAGTTTCTAAGCCTCTGTTTCCTGAAAATTGATTCCCCATCTTTAAAAAAATGAAAATGATGTTGCAGGTGTACATATTTTGACAAATCAATGTGCTGGAAAACCAGCATATAAACATGTCAGGAATAATTTAATAACTTGGATGTATAGAAAAAATATAAAATATGTTCATTTCTTTAGAAATCATTTTATTTTGTTCTGAATGTTGGAGTTCTGGATTCCAGGAATTGTATTCAAGCAGATAGGGAGCTCTCAAGGGGCCCATTCACACTGTACAATTATAGCACTATGATTTCACTAACTGCCATGGTTCAATCCTATGCAATCTTGGGATTTGGAGTTGGGAGACAGGCTTTTAGCATTCTCAGCTGGGAACCTCTAGAAGGTTAAGAGGTGATATGATAGCCCTGTTTAAATATCTCATAGAATCATAGAATCATTGAGTTGGAAGAGACCACAAGGGCCATCTAGTCCAACCCCCTGCCATGCAGGACCTCCAAATCAAAGCATCCCTGACAGATGGCCATCCAGCCTCTGCTTAAAGACCTCTAAGGAAGGAGACTCCACTACGCTCCGAGGGAGTGTGTTCCACTGTCGAACAGCCCTTACTGTCAGGAAGTTCCTCCTAATGTTGAGGTGGAATCTTTTTTCCTGCAATTTATATCCATTGTTCCGCGTCCTAGTCTCTGCAGCAGCAGAAAACAAGCTTGCTCCCTCCTCAATATGACATCCCTTCAAATATTTAAACAGGGCTATCATATCACCTCTTAACCTTCTCTTCTCCAGGCTGAACATCCCCAGTTCCCTAAGGCGTTCTTCATAGGGCATGGTTTCCAGACCCTTCACCATCTTAGTTGCCCTCCTTTGGACCCGCTCCAGTTTCTCCACATCCTTTTTGAATTGTGGTGCCCAGAACTGGACACAGTATTCCAGGTGTGGCCTGACCAAAGCAGAATAGAGTGGCACCATTACTTCCCTTGATCTAGACACTATACTTCTATTGATGCAGCCTAAAATTGCATTGGCCTTTTTAGCTGCTGCATCGCACTGTTGACTCATGTTCAGCTTATGGTCTACTTGGACTCCTAGATCCCTTTCACATGTGGTCTCATTTAGCCAGGTGTCCCCCATTTTATATCTATGCATTTCATTTTTCCTCCCTAAGTGCAGAACCTTACATTTCTCTGTGTTGAATTTCATCTTGTTAGCATTGGCCCAGCTTTCTAGTATATTCAGGTCATTTTGAATTTTGATCCTGTCCTCTGGGGTATTAGCTACTCCTCCTAGTTTAGTGTCATCTGCAAATTTGATAAGTATGCCCCCAATTCTGTCATCCAAATCATTAATAAAGATGTTGAACAGCACTGGGCCCAGGACAGAACCCTGTGGCACCCCACTGGTCGCTTCTCTCCAGGATGAAAAGGAGCCATTGTTGAGCACCCTTTGAGTTCGGCCAGTCAACCAATTACAAATCCATGTAACAGTTAACTTGTCTATCCCACATTTTGCAAGCTTGTTTGCAAGAATGTCATGGGGAACCTTGTCAAAGGCCTTACTGAAATCGAGGTAAACTATATCCACAGCATTCCCTTCATCTACCAAGCTGGTAATTTTATCAAAAAAAGAGATCAGGTTCATTTGGCATGACTTCTTTTTCTGAAACCCATGTTGGCTTTTTGTGATTATGGCATTGGCTTCTAAATGTTCACAGACTCTGAAGGGATGTCACATTGAGAAGGGAGCAAGCTTGTTTTCTGCTGGACCCGGAGACAATGGATGCAAGCTCCAGGAAAAGAGATTCCACCTCAACATTAGAAGGAACTTCCTGACAGTAAGGGCTGCTTGACAGTGGAACACACTCCCTCAGAATGTAGTGGAGTCACCTTCCTTGGAGGTCTTTAAACAGAGGCTGGATGGCCATCTGTCAGGGATGCTTTGATTGGGAATTCCTGCATGGCAGGAGGTTGGACTGGATGGCCCTTGTGGTCTCTTCCAACTCTATGATTCTATGATTCTAACATCAAAGTCAGGTCAAGATGACAAAAGTTGCTAATGAAGAATAATATGAAAGCTAGTTGAGGCTGTAGCAGTTTGCTTTTGCCTGAGTCTACAGGGAAGGAAAAGCTTCCTCCCACTCTCCTCTCCTCCCTTCTCCTCTTTTCTTCCTTCTGTTGAGTTAATGGAGTTCAAGCTATTTTGTAATTTGAACTGTTTGCAACATCTGAAGTAAGCTCAAGACAAAGGGTGAAAGTGGGTGAAACTGGGACATTTTAAAAGCAGTTGAAAAACTGGGATAGCAGAAGATTGATTGGGACTGTCTCTTCCCAGTCAGGATTGTTGCAGGGTATGCCTAGCCATGTCCAACTGGGAACTACCACTTCAGCTTCTAGGCTTGAACCTTTCACTTGGTTCTCATGGCTCACCATACAAATTATGCATAAACCATATGTCCTTAAGCCCAGGACAAGCAAAATGTGGCCTGTTATGTGCTTTCAAGGTGACTCCAATTTACAGTCCAATTTACCCTTCTCATAGGGTTTTCTTTCCAAATTTTATTTGAAGGAGGTTTTCCATTGCCTTCCTCTGAGACTGAGAGAGCATGGCCCATTGGGTTTCCATGACTGAGAAGATATTTTAACCCTGGTCTCCTGAGTTCTAGCCCAATATTAAAACCATTACACCAAAATGGCTCATATATTGATATGCAATGCTTTCAGTCCTTTCAGGACTGAAAGGTGTACTCTTGGAATTCCCATGTAACCATTGGCACAAACTCTTTTGTTTAAATATGCTGATTATTTGACACAGATCAAGGAGGGACATCAAAGAAAAGCCTGTCAGTATGTCTGTATTTTCCCACTGTATATTTCTGAAACTAATACTGTGTAGTCGTTAAATTCAGCACCAGGACAGGAGAAATCTGTGCTCAAATTCCCCATTGGAGGTTCACCCTGATCTATATAGGAGGGTTGTTGTACAGATAAAAAGTGAAGGGGGAAGATGTTGATGTGTTGTTGTTGTTGTGTGCCTTCAATTTGTTAAGTGGCCATAAGATGGATGTATCATGGGGTTTTCTTGGCCAGATTTGTTCAGAGGAGGCATGCTTTTGTTTTCCACCGAGACTGAGGAGTTTATCACATGGGAGGAATTTCTCTCAATTTCGAATGGAGCCAATTCGAATTCACGTAAATTCGCTAGTTTGGCGAATTTATGTGAATTCTAATTGAGTTCGGAATGCGTTCAGAATGACTTCCCATTGCCTGAAAATGACCCTCCATTGCCCGAAATTGTGTGAGATACTCTAATACGCAATAACGTAAAACCCATGATTGCATTCGGAATGACTTCCCTTTTGCCCGAAATTGTGTGAGATACACTCATATGCAATAATGTGAAGCTTCATGATTGCATTTGGATTGCCATTGGAGTATACCTCCAAATTCCATTGTATGATAAACTCCTGAGAGAGTGTGATTGGCCGAAGGTCACCCAGTGGGTTTCCATGACTGTGTGGAGATTCAAATCCTGGACTTCAGAGTTGTAGTCCAATGGTCAAACCACTATATCCACATTGCCTTTCCTGTATCAGGTACTAATTATATAATGTACACTGTGACACTTGCTCTAAGGAACAATGTTTTATGATTACATCCATTTTGAACTGCTATTATTTCACTGTGCCTTTGTTGTTCATCATTTAAATATTGGAAATGTTCACCTTGTGTAAGTAAACATGAAGAGGACAGAGATGAGTCTCTAGTCACAAGATCCCTAAAATTTCTAAAATGTGGGGAGTCCTGAGAAAATGGATGTCCATGTATGTAACTAAAAATTTCACAGATGAAAACGTGGACAAATATGGCCAAGCAACTTTAGCATGTATTCAAAATGGCAAAAGTTACTGAGGAAGAACACACAAGCTAGAAGATGCTGCAGAAGTTTGCTTCTGCCTGAACTTACTGGGAAGGGTAAGATTCCACCCCTTCCTCTTCTCTCCTCCATGTTGAGTTAACTGAGAGCAAACTATTTTTGCACTTTGAACTCAGTGTGCAGCAACTGAAGTAAGCTGAGGACTAAAGGAGAAGTGGGAGGGAGGAAGAGAACTGGGGAGGGGACAGTTTAAAAACTGCTGAAAAGGTGGCACAGGAGGTGAACCAGGGTCCAAAAACACAGTGCAGAAACAAACCAGTTTGAGACCACTTTATAACTGCTCTTGCTCAGTGGTAGGGAATCATAGGAATGGTAGTTTATTGTGGCACCAAAGGTCTCTGTCAGAGAAGGCTAAATGTACCACAATTCCCTAGCATTGAGAATTCCCTAGTACTGTATTGAGCCAGGGCAGTTAAAGAGGTCCCAAACTAGATTATTTCTGAAGTGTGTTTTGGATCCAGGAATGTCCCTGACAAATTGAGACAGCTGGAGTGTATGCATTTATGGTGGAATGGCCAGATCCTTTGCCCGAGTGAATATTATAGCACGATGATACTATTTTTTTCTTTGTTCCCCCTCTTGCAGAGTCCTTTCTGCAAAATCTAGTGGATACCATGGCTTAGAATTTCAAACAGCACCTACAGAACAGTCCAGTGGGGTTTTGATACCTATTTGCACAAACGCTTCAGCAATGTTGAAAAGAGTCACTTTGACCTGGGGAAAGAATCCATTGCATATAGATGCAGAGAACCACTGCCCCCCTGACCTTGTTGTGCAGCCCTTCAGTGTGAGTGCAAGTCCACATTGTGTCTCAGCAGACTGTGCCCTGACTCTTGAACTTCATGTTAACCATTATTGTGTATATTCAAGCAAGCCTAGGCGGTAGCTGTTTGCAATGCAGCCCTGTGGCTGCAGAAATTAACCTCTGACCTTTTCTCAGCTTAAATCAGGAAATAAACTTCCCTAAGCTATTCCTCAGCTCCTGGCTTGGTGGTTAAAGTTAAACATTACTAATAGGAAGTCTCGTAACAGGAAACAGTGCAAGCACTAATCCACACAAACAAAAACAAACTCTGGGGCTTACAGGCAGTTTTATGGGAATTTTCCTTTGGACTCCATTTCCCTTTCAGTAAATCAGTTAAAAAGTACAGATTGCTTGTTAAAATCTCAGAAGGTTATTTTTTTTTCTTTTTGTGGTCACTTTGACTGTGGGTCTATTAAATGTCTATAAAATACTCACCAAGGCTATGAAAACGCAGAGAGAGGCTTTTCTAAAGAGAGGATTGGCCTTTTGTTTGCCATTTTAATGTAATCACCTTGACTGTATTTGGAATTAACCATGGGTTTTACTTGATTGTTTGCTTTCTTAAATCTCCTGAGAGATCTGGGCATCCAGGAAAAGATTAGCTGAAGCTGAGCTTCTTGTAGCTACCAAGTATGTTGGATCTAATTCCTTAAAAGATTACTTGCTTTTTGTTGACTAGCAAGGGGAAGAAATTTCATTTTACAATGATCTGTTTGTAATATTTCATGCTAACACATGTGAGGTGGTGGTGGTTAATGGCTGAATAGCTCCAATGTATTTATCTACACATTTCCAAGATATTTCAGATTTACCAAGCAAGATAATAGATTCAGATTGATTCATATTTCGAATAGACCCATTGACCCATGTCAGCCCAAATATAATTTATAACAAGGGGTCTGCTCTAACTAATAAACTTATCATACAGCACTTGAAGGAATGGGAATGGAATGGAATGGGGGGGAAACATGTGTTACCACACAGGAGACTGCCACCAATGCCACTGGGGATCCACAAGCCATTCCCCATTTGTTTCATGGCAGTCCTTCAAAATTGGCTGCCAGGAACAGCTGGGGAATGGCTTGTGGACACCTGGCGTTGTTGGTGGCATTCTCCCATATGGTAACACATGTCCTCCCCCCCATTCCATTCCATTCCCATTCTTCCAAGTGTCGTGTGATAAGCTTATTAAACTGGATCCAATCGAGCAGTGCCAGGGGAACCTGTGCTTTTGACTACAGCAGTCATCATCCCTGACCAGGGGCCAAACTAACTGATAGGAACTAGAACCCAACAAAATCTGGGTGCCCCAGCATAATTCAGTTTTTTTATTGTTATTTTAGCAGACACATAAGTACCAATCCTCCCCACAGTATTCTGGCAAAGTAGCTCAGCTTCAAAATACATAGATTGCTGGGAAAGTCAGAACCAGGTGTCTATCAAAGATCACATGGCTGGATACCTTGTTCTGATCTCAGTGCACGTGACTGGCAACAGTGGTGAATATGCTGGGCAGCTCAGTAGGATGCTTGTGCAGATAGCCATCCTGGTGTGGGAATGGAGAATTCTAGATCTTCCTGGATGATCCAGAGTCAGAGGTAAGTTTTTAAAATGTGTGTTAAGGGTGTTTTACCTCAGTTCTGGTGCTGAATGTTCCAGAAATCATCTGCGACCTTATCACATTCACTGTTGTCCCTGTTATGGGGACGGGAACGGGACTCTCAGGGGCATGCATGAACGGATTTAACCACACACCCAAGCATCCATAAAAAGGTCCCATTCCGGCACCCGAACCCAAGCCGTCCCTGTTCAGTGCTGGTGGGTGCCATTTTGGCTGGACAGAAGTCTTCTCAGCAGAACATTTAATGTTCCTCGGCACTGAACAGGGACGGCTCGAGTACGGGTGCTGGAACGGGACCTTTTTGTGAAGCTTGAGTGTGTGGTAAAATCCGTTCATGCACACACCTGAGAGTCCTGTTTCCACCCCCATAACAGGGACAACAGTGAATGTGATAAGGTCCCTGTACTGTTCGCACCAGAACAATGTTGGGATGTGTGTTGTCTGAACAGGACACTGCCAGAATGGGATGGGAACAGTCCTATTGTCTTGTGCAGACAAGGCCTCTTTCTCTGCATCTAAGCAGCCTCTTTTGGCCAGCTGTGCATTGAGTATGTGAAGCAGTTCTACACAGACAGGAGGACAGATGCTGGATTCACCATCATCGAGGTAGTGAAGCAGTTCTTAATTTTACTGCTGCTTCTCTCACAGCTGCTTTGACAATGTCCCTTCAGAGGTTTGGTGCTGGCAGAGCTCCCTTTCCACTTGGAACAGCTGTGGGAGGAGAGGCTATAAAATCTAGAGAACATTCTGTGCTCTCATGGTGGTAGATCCACAAATAGTGAATCTACTGGTTGCTCAGATAGATAGGTATAAATCCTCATTCAAGGGGAGATATCGCTAGTAAAAATTCACTCCATTTTAGGCAGAGGAGCTGTAAATGCCTCATTTTCCTACAGGTGTAAGACCCTTTCTATAATGTTCACTTAGGGGAGAAACAGATGGGCAGGAAAAGGTGGCTTGAAACTGCCTTTTCTATAGCCACATTGAAACCCCACCAACCGCACCGCCAGCTCCCAAGGCAGCTGGAGTGCTCATGTCATGACCAGGAAGAAGTGGAAAAAAGATGCTTCTTTTTGAAACGGTTTTTCTCTGCATAAGGTGCCTAGAGGGCACCTTCCTGCTGGCTTCAAGGCATGTGTCATCTAAATGCCACGCCTTCAAGCCAGCGTGAAAGCACCTCTTTGCGTGTCTGTTTAGCCCCTTAATATGATCAAAGAGATAGCTGGTGAGCTTCTAATAGCTTAGAAGGGGAAGTGAGGACAGGAGGAATCTAGCAGCACCTTTAAGACTAGTTTATTTATTTTAGCATGAGCTTTTATGGAAATTCATCAAAGCTCATGTGAAAAAAAAGCTCATACTAAAATTAAAGGTAATGGCTAGACTTCTCTTTCCTCCTTTCCCTTTTTTCTCTTTTTATGTGCATCAAATGTGTGTTCAGTAAGGAGGTGTCCATCCAGCCTTGCAACCCCTCTCAGCTATGAAATATCCCATTGGACTATGCCTTGAGTCTGCTCCGATTGCATGTCAAGCAAAGCATGGCAGGCAGGCTGGTCTCATTTTTACATTTACAGTATCACAATCACTCCTATGTCCTGATTTAATCCTCTCCAGTCTGTCCTGGGGGCAGGCTGTTCTCAGCAAGCTGAATTCTAAAATACTGTAAATGAATTTGGCTGGGAGAAAAATACTTGTGTGTGTGTGTGTGTGTGGGGTGGTGGTGGAAGGTAGAGGTGGTGGGCGTAGGAATGTATCCAAGACATTTTGTAACCTGAGATGACAATGTTGTCTCCACTGCTACCCAATTCCACAGCTAGAAGTCAACTGGACAGGCAGTTAATTCTTATTTCAATAGTGGCACTGGGGCAACACCTTTTATCACAGTTGAGGACAGCAGATTAACATAGGGTTACAGGGCAAGCTGGTGGCCAGGAGGAACAAACCTTGCCTAAGGTGCATGCCTCATTCTGCTAAAGCCAGCCTGAGGCATAATTCTATCTCCTTGGCCTTCAAGACCTATTCCCCCCCTCCCTTGGCTTTGGAAATCATAGTATGTTTCCTGCTTGGTGTATAGCTAGGAAAGATATGAGTTTGTATCCAACTAACATGCCTGCAATGGTCGCATCTTGTCTGAGCCTGGTCTGATTTCCTCACAGAATGGTAGCCATTTTTCTTTCATCAGCTTTGGCCTCTTGCCTTCCCACCTTTGGTTAATATTATTTCTAAGTTTTTGTGGGATGATGTCAGAACACTTTTCATTGTTTATGGCTTAACACACATCCTACCTTTCCAGGTAGGCTTAGGCAATCTCCGTCCCTCCCGACTGAAATGAGCTGACTGTGTGTGAATACAAGAGGCAGCCTTTCAGCAAAATAGCCTTAATACCAAACAAAACACTTACAAAACCACTAATCACTATCTCTGCACAATGAAACAACGAGGCAGCAGCTTTCATTATATAATGACTCAGAAGGAAGTGTGACTCCATTTGTAGACATGTTCAGAACTTAGCCTATTGGAATGAGCATGAAGTTCTTAAAAGGGCTCTATTTTGTAGGTCACATCCTTATGGCATTAAAGCAAGGGTGATCTTTCAGGTGTTGTTGGAGGACAACTGTGAGGAATGCTGGAAGTTATAGTCCACCATCATCTAGAGCAGAGATTCCCAACCTTCGGTCCTCCAGGTGTTTTAAACTTCAATTCCCAGAGGACCCAGCCAGCTTGGCCAACTGTCAGTAATTGTGGGAGCTGAAGTCCAAAACATCTGGAGGATGAAAGTTTGGGAGCCCCTGATCTAGAGGGTGAGATTCTGCCCATCATTGCCTTAAAGCTAAAGATAAAAATATCCTATTTTGTGGCTGTTACTTTTGTCACTGAACATGTAGAGTCAGCGACAGCAGTGCAATTAGGTCTGGACCATTACTTTCATCTTTCAATAGGGTTTGCTTATTTTATTTATTATTACAGGTATAGTGTCCATATGGAGGAGTTCATTAATGATCTTTAATGAAAATCTGCACTTTCAATTCCTATATATTCAGTCAGGTATATTGAGGTCTTTGGCTGCCATCTTCATTTGAGAAGCTTTTAAAGCTGTATGGCAGGCAAGGATAACATTATCTTTTCCAAATGCAAAACTGCTGTATTGATTAAATTTGGTTGTTGTAGATGGTTGAGCATTTTGCTCAGGTCCTTTTTGAGATTATCTTAACAAAATTTACATTTTTTATCCATAAATTCTATGGAAAAAACTGAGATAAAAAAAGAGTAAAATGTGCAAGAGCGTAAGCTGGACAGAAAAATCCATTGCTAACAGTGCATGACTTCCTAATTCTGAAGAGGATAAAGAAACCTTGCACCAACATCAGTGTTCGTGGCAGAATCTTCATGCATGACCAATACGATTGGATCATTTTATTCAATCAATCTCAAGTTGATAATTCCCAAGACAAAGATCTCATGTTATCTTTCTCCTCTTTTGCTCTTTCCTCAATATCATGTTAGATTCTATTGTGATCATCTTCACTGTACTTCAAAGAGATAAGAACTCAAGCCTATGCATGAGCTGGAGGTAAAAGTCACCTTATCATCCTTGTTAATTTCAGGGCTAGCCTTGACATCTGTCCTGAAATATCCAGTCCAAATTAATGGTTTTAAGTTGACGAAAAGGCATTTATTTCACAAAGCTGTTGGACAGCACACTTTGTTTTATAGTCTCTTCCTTCCTGCCTTCATATTGATTGACTTCTTCCTCTCCTGAAAACTCTCCTTCTCCTAATATTTCTTCTTGCCATAAAATTTCATAAGATGTAACCTTAAATATCATATTTCTATTAAAATATTTGATTTGTTGCAGTAGTGTGCCTTCAAGTCATTTTTTTACTTATGGCAACCCTATCATGGAGCATTGTGAGGCTGAAAGTATGTGACTTGCTCAGTATCATCCAATGGTTTCCATTGCTAAATGGGGATTTGAATTCCAGAGTTGTAATGCTCAAACCACTACAGCATGCTGTTTCTCATATTATATCCATAGGGTAATTTATCCATATATAATATAGCTATATAATAATTAAAATATTAAAATATTAAAATATAGTATCATGGTGTAATCCGCCTACCTCACTCGTTTTCTTTTAAAGAGGGAACATAATGATGATGATGATGATGATGATGATGATGATAATAATAATAATAATAATAATGTTTTATTTATAGCCCGCTCCTCTGTATCCTCTGTATCCATCCTACATGATGTTGTCTTCAGTTTGCAGCCCTCTTGTGTTTTGTCACCACTTTTACCATCTCTAGGGGTTGGGGAAACTGTCAGAAAAGAAAAGGTAGGGCTATTTGGTGGGAGTGGCACACGTACTCTGACTGGAAACATCCAGAGGGACATGGTTGTATTGCTTTAGGACTGAAAGAACCAGACACAAAACGTTTTGAGATACTGAGTATTGAGATACTGAGCTGATCCATAAGATGCACTTATAGACCAGCTTCAGATTGGTTAGTTGTTGTTAACTGCCCTAGAGTGACCTCAACTCATGGTGACCCCATGGATGAGACATCTCCAAGAGTCCCTATCGTCCACTGCTCTGCTTAAATTTTGCAGACTCATTGCGTCTATCCATCTGGTGTCTTCTCTTTCTGCTACCCTCTACCTTTCCCAGCATTATTGTCTTTTCCAGTGATTCATGCCTTCTCATGAAGTGGCCAAAGTACGACAGCCTCAAATTGATCATCTTGGCTAATAGGAATATTTCAGCCTTGATCTGTTCAAGGACCCATTTGTTTATCTTTTTGGCAGGCCACATTATCAAATCAGTACTGCTATAGTATTTTGATCCCAGTTGCATGGTTTGGACAACACATAATGGCTCCATAAAAGCCATCAAGTTAACTGTTTCTGGCAAATGACAACTGATTCTATAGTTGTGTTGTAGTTGTGTATTCCTGCATGGCAGGAGGTTGGACTAAGTGGCTCTAATGATCCCTTCCAATTCTAAGTTTCCATGAGACATCAGCTTTTTCAAATATAGATATTTGTACAATTGATCTATTCATCTTGAAAGTGGATCTCCTGCTACTTTATATCTCTATATACTAATAGCAGTCACATTTCTCTGAGTCTGTATGCACCCACACCATGCCTCAGTTGGAACGCTGAACTGTAGCACTCAGCCAGAGCTTGGAGAGCTTCTCCATGATCAGATCGTCGGCTCAGACTTGAGATGGCGTCTCTCGTCTCAATGACTGTCTTCGAGCAGTAATGGATTGGATGAGGAAAAACAAATTGAAACTAGATCCAGACAAAACGGAGGTACTGACAGTTACAGGCCTGAAACCATGCTTGGGAATACAACTCCTGGTCCTAGATGGAGTCACACTCTCCTTGAAGGACCCTGTTCACAGTCTGTGGGTACTTCTTGATCCCATCGCTTCACATGACTAGTCAGGTAAGTATGATGGTCAGGAGTGCCTGTTATCGGCTTTGGCTGATATGCCAGGTGCGCCCTTTTCTGGACATGAGGGACCTGGAAACTGTGGTACATGCTCTGGTAACCCCAAGCCTGGATTTCTGTAACACGGTCTACATGGGGCTACCCTTGTGCTTAACCCGGAAACTTCAACTGGTTCAAAACATAGCAGCCAGGCTTGTCGCTGGAACATCCAGGAGAGAGCACATAACACCTGTGCGCAAGGCGCTCCACTGGCTGCCGATCAGTTTCCGGGCACAGTACAAGGTGTTGGTTTTAACCTTTAAAGCCCTACATGGCTCGGGCCCATCTTATCTCAGGGACCGCCTCTTCCTGTACGATCCCCCCCCCCACGCTTCGGTCCTCTGGGAGGAACATGCTGTATCCTATGAAAACTAGGCTGTCATAGACCTCCCAGAGGACTTTTTCTGCTACCACTCCCAAGCTATGGAATGGCCTGCCGGACGAGATCCGTCTCATCATGTCTCTTGACTGCTTCAAAAAAGCCATAAAGACGCATCTCGTCTGGCATGCCTTCCCAGAAACATTTTAATCTCCCAGCTCCAAAGCTAAAGTTCTATGATCCCCCAGCTAGCTCCTGCACTATGACCCCCGGTGTTATGGCCTATGCTGCTCAAAGAACTATTAGTTTTTATGTTGTTAAATTATGTTTTTATTTTGCTTGTTTGCTTTTAACTCTTGCTGGTTTAATTCTGTTTTAAGGGGTGGGAGGTTAGGGATTGGTTTGTGGGAATTGTTTTTACTTGTGATTGTTTTAACTTGTTGTACCCCGCTCCGATTGCTTGGACAGAGGGGCGAGTTATAAATAAAATTTATTATTATTTTATTATTATTATTATTTATGGACTACAATTCTAGATTTCTTAAACCAGTATGGATTCTGGGGATGGCAGTCTCAACAAGTAACATCTTAATAGTCTAACTCTTCCACCCTGTGAAATTTGTTGCACAGCCCACTTTGTTGTGAGTCTCACATCTGTATTCTTTAACAATAATTCCTAGAGAATCTCCATTTCTAGTTGCTGACTGGGAAACACACACATACATGCACGCACACACACACCACCGTTCTTTTTTCTGTGTCTAGGAGTCTGAGTCATTCAGAAGCAAAGGACAATTTCCAGCCTGCTTTCCCTTCTGGATAGATCCCATTGTTAGTTGCCTCAGTCTATTCAGCCACCAGGTGCTCTTGTGCTTGTGCTTCTGTGGTAGGGGGTCAGCTCCACCGAATGCACCTTTGAACTTTTCCTTGGCTAGGAAAGAAAAGCAGAAAGGTAATTATTTTAATTCTGGGTCCCGTTAGCAAGGATGGCAAGAGATATAACAGTGTGTGCACACAATGAAGAGGGCAGGCATCTTCGGCTCCTCGCATCTTTCTCTGCTGCTGTTGCCAAAGTGACATTTCTCTCTTTGCCCTCTTCAGCAATCTCTCCCACCCCTTGCTGTCATTTTGAACTTCCCCTTTTCACTCTCCCTGGAGATCATATCCTGATTTCTTCTCCCAAGCAGTGGTAGGATTATTATGTCAGAGACAGCAAAGGAAATGGCCCTAGCAACCAAAAGCAGGACAGGAAAAAAGTTATGGCAGGGGAAACTTTATTGTTGTGTGCCTCCAAGTCATCTCTGACTTATGGTGACCCTAAGGCAAACCATTAATGGAATTTTATTGGCAAGTTTGCTCAGAAGGGGTTTGCCATTGCCATCTTCTGAGGCTGAGAGGTGGTGACTTGCCCAAGGTCACCCAATGGGTTTCTATGACTGAGCTAGGATTCGAATCCTGGTCTCCCAGTTCAACTCTAGGGCTATAACTTCCCAAATCTCCCACCCAATAGGATCAGTGGTCATGATGATTTGGGAATTCAGGAAGTTGTAGTCCAAAAATGATCTTTTCTAAGATCTTTATAATAAAAGAATTGCAGGTCATTGTAGACCAAGAATTATAGTTTCCTTTGTCTCCAGACCATCTGGCTGTTCGATACCCTTCAAAACAGGTGTTCATGTGTTTTGCTGTTGCTTATGATTACAAGGGCAAGAGAGTTCTTCTGCATCTATTGATGGAAAAGGTCCAAAAATTTTTTGCAACCATGTCTGGATGAATGGAGTTTTGGACAATGCCAGGGAAAATAGTAGTGAGGAACCCCCAGGGAACAAAGGGGTTTTCTTTGCATGTCTAAAATGCAAAGTGTCCTTTATGATTTGTAATTGATGCAGAAGGTGAATGGGTTTGAACAAATACACAAAATAAACAAACAGGAAGTGGCCATAAAGGTTCTGTGCCTAAAGCAGAGCGAGATGCAATTTAACTATTAGTGATTGTGGACATGCAAAGGTTGCTAACTCCATTAAGCCAGCCACGTATCCTGTGTCATAGGTGGATGCAGAACTCAGAAATGACCAGAACAAATAAATTTGCCAATCCTTTGCCAAGATTTTTCGGTTTGTCTTTGAGTTCCCCTTTTCTTTTGAGAAGTAAGTTCTGTATGACATGATGATGATGTATGAAATAATCTCAGAAACACTGACAAAAATTTGAATTTCAAAAACGAGGGCTTTGGCACTCAAGAAATGAGCAGAGCTGAACCCCAAAGGGAGAAATGTACTGTCTTCCTCCAGACATACTGAAATACCCCACCATGGTGGTGACAAGCTGACACTCCAGAAATCTATACCTTTCACCAGAGGCAATGCTCAGCGGTGTTAGACTTCATTGATAGATCACGTGTTCTCAGTCGCAACTGGAGGACCCCAAGAGCATTCTGTCTTCCTATGGAACAGTGATCCACTTACCATATTTTGAGCTCAAAAAGTGATGTAAAAAAAGAAAAAGTCAAAAAGAAACCTGTCAGTATTTCAGCAAACTTTATGAGCAGTCAATCTTTTTTACACTTTAATCCATAAATAAACATTTCTTCCTTTGAACTGCATTAAAATTGGATGTGTTTTCATTGTAAAACACTCTGGCTTCCCTATCATTTAGACATATACAGGGATGATACTTGCAATTAATTTTCCTCTTTAGGAGCACTGGTGGTCTATAACACAGAGAATTTATGCCAAAATGTAAGTAAATAAGAGTCAAACAACAGACATGCTGCTTATATCAGGAATTTCAGATCAAGAGGATACGTTTCACTCCTGCTGCTAACACAGAAAATGCCACATTCCTCCTTGGAACAATTCTCTTGTAGGCAAGAGTGTTTCTACCTGTGCTGAATTTGTTCCAGGATATACTTTTGGGCAGTAATATCTTTGAGTATTATCAGATCCTAAAGTCTTAGCTATTTTTCTTTCTGCCACTGGCCTGAAAAAGGAGGAAGGGGGAAAATCCATTTCTTTGGGTATATTCACACTGCAGAATTAAAGTGGTTGGACACCACTTTAACTGCCATGACTCTACTCTGCAGAATCCTGGGATTTGTAGTTTAATAAGGCACTAGAGCTCTCTGACAGAACAGGCTGAATACCTCACAACACTACAAACCCAGGATTTTATATGCTAGAGTCATGGCAGTTAAAGATTATGTAGCACAACCACCAAGTGACTATATGTTTTTAGACTTTTATGCAAAGCATGATGTAGGATCTGGGCCACTGACAATGAAAATCCAGACTGGATCCAGACTTGGAGGTGATACATTGAAACCAATTAAACTTTAATCAATCATGACTAACTTAACTCCTGCTAATATCAGTAGGTCTCTCTAAGTCTTTATGCACCTTTTTATATTAGAGTTGTTGTTGTTGTTGTTGTTGTTGTGCCTCTTCAAGTCCTTTCCAACTTGTAGCAACCCTAAGCTGACCCTGTCATCTGGGGATGAGAGTACATGATTCTCCCAGAGTCACCCAATGGGTTTTCATGACTGAGCAGGGACTCAGACACTGTTCTCCAAAGTTGTAGTCCAACATTCAAACCACTACATCACACTGGCTCTCTATGTTTTAGATACACAGTTCTTTTTCAGATGATTTGGAGTTGATAAATCTTGAGTTTCTCAAGATTTGTGAGCTAGAGCCATTTCAACATACACTACAACTCCAACATACTGATGCTAGAAGTTGTATCTTCTAAGATAAACTCTTATCACTTTGTTATGCCCAAGTTTTTGTAGGGCAGTTCTTTGTTTCCTGAGAGTGTATAAATGTAAATTTACATTTATACACTCTCAGAAAACAACTGCCCTACAAAAACTTGGGCATAACAACTTTCCTGGGCAGGCTTTGGGTATGTGAAATCTGGGTTTCCCCTGTTACCATGGTTGCCATGTATCCCAAGTGGCATCGGGGGCATTTTGTTATCACCCATTACAGTGATATGATGTTCTTGACAGGTTAAATAAGGAAAGAACTAGCCACCTGATCAATGAAGATAAGCCTTGAGAATATTAATTATAAATGTGAAATCTGTGACTGGAAATAACCACGCCAATTAGTCAAAGAATGTTTGGAACTCATTAGCACTATCAGTTTCTCCTAGCCCAGCTATATGCATGAAGGGGTGGCCTGACCCCAGAATCTTTAACTCGATAACTGTAGTAATGTCAAGTATTTTTTGACATTCTTCCTAATGGTGGAATCATCACTCTTTGACTTGCTGAAGATGCCTCTTAAATGTCACTAAGCAAAGAACATGAAAGTAGCATGAATGATGGCAGTGAGTGAAACAGGAGCAACTGTGGATGGCCAGAGAAGGCAGTTTGATGGTGCTTTTCCCTTTGTTTCCCCCCAAAATCTGCCGCCTGAGGCAAGGGTTTCACCTTATCTCATTAGAGAGTTGGTTCTAAATTTAAACTGACTTCACACATATACACTGTAGTATCTGTATTATTTTCTCTCCCCCCTTCCTTCCCCCTACCTTTCTGAGAAGTTTTGCAGAAGACTGATCTCTGTCTTTCTACATGGCCTGCTTGTGACCTCTTGGCAGAAACCTTGTCTGAGACTGTAATGTTAATTTAGGGAAGTGTGAGAAAAGCTGAACTGTGCTGGATGATTTGACTCACCTTGGCGAAGTCAATGTTTTCCTACTGAGGGATAGTGGAAAAGTTGCAGCTCAGCCTGCTGGATCAGATGTGCTAATGGATATTACTTCGGGGAAGCCAGTCTCATTCTATCCATCTTGCTCAGAGAGCAAATGGGAGATGGAACAAGTTACAGAGCACCCTAAATATTTAATGTCTTGTATTTCTTCTAAATCTGGGGCTTAGCAAGTTCCTAAATGAATTGTCCTTCGCGGAAACCCATTGTTCAATGTACTGCTACAATATCAACTGTAACTGTAACTGTGTGATGGTGGAGACCAGGGTTCAATTCCCAGCTCTACCATGAAGCCCACTGAGTGGCCTTGGACAAATCACACTCTCTCAGCCTCAGGGGAAGGCAATGGTAAACTGAGCAAATCTTGCCAACAAAACCCCATGATATGTTCACTTTAGTTTCACCATAAGTTGGAAATGACTTGAAGGCACACAACAACAAAATACATGTACAACTTGGAAAAAGGCAGGATATAAATTAATAATGGATAAAATAATAAATGTAAATGAATAAATACAAATTAATATGGAGATTAAGATAATGATACCTGGCATTCTATACTGCAGTTATGGATTCGTAATCTAGAATTTTAATGTTATTTTTGTAATTATTATTATTATAATTATTATTAACCTTTATTTATATAGCACTGTAAATTTACACAGTGCTGTACATACAATCTTATAAATTAGACGGTTCCCTGCCCTCAGGCTTACTATCTAAGAGTGCTACTGTTGTTGTGTTCCTTCAAGTTGTTTCTGACTTATGGCAACCCTAAGATGAACCTATCATTCAGTTTTCTTGGCAAGATCTTATTCAGAGGATGTTTGCCATTGCCTTTGCCTGAAGCTGAAAGCATGTGGCTTGCTCAAGATCATCCAGTGTATTTCATGGCTGAAGGGGAAATTGAACCCTGGTTTCCAAAGTCATAGTCCTATGCTTAAACCACTATGCCATGGATCTGTAACTGCTCTATATTTGATAAGACTGAATAAATATCACCTAAACCTACCTTGACAGTCAGCGACCCCATAAGACAAAGTATGTTCATTCATACAAGGTTGATGATATTTCTAGCAACTTCTCATCAGCGCAGCCTCAAATTCCTGTTTGCAACCTTTCTAGCTGGTGGCAGGGGCCTGGAAATGCAATCATTCTTGGTTCCAATTGGCAGTTGAACAGACCTCTTTCACCCAATGTGGCTGTTACAGTGGGCTGGTGCATTCATGCCAGAAATTGGTACCCAGTTATGCATACGTAACTAAGTAGCCAGCATAGCATGTTGATGATTGACAATAATGATAATAACTTGGTCCATTTCTAGGGTAAATACTCTAGTAAAATCTTTCCCAAGTTTTCTCTGAAAAAACAAAACAAGCAGAAATAATTAATATAAAAGAGAAGCTCTTATGCTTTGTCAAGTAGCATGGTTGGCTTCAGAATCCTGGGCAGTAGAACAGACGTTGCAGTGTGGAGGAACTCAGCACACAGCTGGCAGAGAAAAAGAATTCAGCAATATGTAGTAGCTGTGGAATGGATTGTGGCCTGTGTAGTGTGAAAATTGGGGTTACAAGAGTGTCCCTGTTTCCATCAACAAATGCGGGAAAGTGTAGTTCACCATGGGTGTATACCTATGCCTGTCGGGAAGAAAAGTGCTCCTGCAGAGAAGTGTGTGGAGAGAGAACCACACGGACATTGGCCTTCATTCTCAGAGGTCAGGAGATTGTTAACCATCTCTGGAGGGAGTCAAAGCCCAGCCAGGGAGCAGTAAGATAAATGTTTGTATGACAGTGACTTCTCTCATACACACTCTCCCACTAGATGTAGCTGACAGGAACTCTGCCCATAAATAATACCCTGGAATATCCTGTGGAGGAAAACAAGCAGCTCTAACATGTTGCTACAGGCCTCTTGCTGCTAGTCACCAATGAGAGCTCCTGCAGAGAGGTGTGTTTGCTGTGAGAGCTAGTGAGGAAAGATGGTTCATCGGTGGGAAGATCTGATAATAAATAGATCTGGGGAGCAGGGGAGTGGGGAAGACAGAGAAAAGGAGGGAGAAATAGAGTCAATGATGAACAAATGTGTAACCCATGTAAACTGATTTGATGTATGTTTACTAAGAGGAAGCAAGTCGCACTAACTTAAGGAATATCTGCACTGTACAATTATAGTACAGTCAGCCTTACATACCCACAGTTTTTTTATCCTCAGATTCGATCACCCATGGTTTGAAAATATTTAAAAATATATAAATTCTAAAAAGTAAATCTTAATCTTGCCATTTTAAAGAAGAGACACTCTTTTACTATGCCACTGTATTTAATGGAACTTAAGCATCCGTGGATTTTGGTATCCACAGGGAGTCCTGGAACCAAACCCCAGCAGATACCAAGGGCCCACTTTGCCATGGCTCCATCCCGTGCAATTCTGGGATCTGTAGTTTGGTGAGTTAGAATATAGCAAGGAATATTGAGAACAAGGGAGAGGGAGCCAGGATTGGAGCAATTTTGTAGTGTAGGCATTCAAGATACTTCAGAGGATTAGAGGCTTAAGACAGAATGTTTTATCTTACAAAGCTACTTTATACAACTATACATTCCAGGCTTTCTTACATGAGGGCTTTGACAGTTAAAGTGGCATCAAACTGAGATAACTATGCAATGCAGATGCACCTATGGTAAGCCTCAGGTTTAAGCAGACAACCCTCTATTCACCTAGGTGTCAGTCAGTATCCTGTTTGCCCTCACCTCATGCTTTAGGCTTTTCTGGAGGCAACTGTTACATCTGGGAAGTCACCAAACATTTCAAATTTCCCAAAATGCCCCAAAGAATGATGTTGCATCAGGTGCTTTTCAGTACCAGTCACTGATGCTCTATCAGTTTGTGGGTGGAATGGCCAAAGCAGTTGCTGTTGCTGGAGGGCTCTCTGGGATGCTTGAATTTTCCTTGCTGATGCCAGCCTTGTTCATCATCCTGCAGAAATAAAGAAATAAAGGGAAGCTTTCTGTAGCAGAGAGTAGAGCTGCATAAGAAAATTGTTAGATCTGTCTTTTGCTTTAGACTTGCCCACTCACCCAGAATCCCAGACTAAAAGATGGAGTGGAGCATATCTGTGATCAGAAATGAATACTTTCTCAGAATATTGCACTCATGATCTGTCCCAACATAAGCACACACACACACACACAAAAGTACACATTTTAAAAGATGCACAACTATGCTGGCAGTGCTTTATACTATGCAGAGGAGTGAGGAGACTTCTAAAATTGTGTACAACAATATCTTATGGTGAACTCTCCTTGGAAACCAAGATGACTAAACTGAGTCTGTTGTACTTTGGCCACATCATGAGAAGACATGACTCATTAGAAAATACTATGATGCTAGGAAATGTAGAAGGCAGTAGAAAGAGAGGAAGACCACATGCTGGATTGTTAGATGCAGTCTGGGAGGCCACAAGCATGAGCCTGAAGAACCTGAGCAGAGGAGATAAGGACAGGGGGTCTTGAAGATGTCTTCAGGAGCTGAGATTGACATGGGAGCAGTTAACAACAGACAACAAAATTCTTAAATGTAGATGTACACACTTAAGAAAAGTGGCACTAAAATCACAGATACAGGTTTGTTTGTTTTATGAAAGGGGGAGTTATCAGCAACAATGGATGAAAACAAGTTGGAAGATTTTTCATGTGCAGATCTGACCACCTGCTCAGAAATACAACAAAACATCTCTCATGGGTAGATAAAGTGACAAGGGCAGCCTTTTTCCTACTGAACTTCTAAAATGATGCAAGCTGTAAATGCACTGAAACAGGGCTGGTACAAAAAAGTTGGCAATCTTATAAGGGAGGGTTTCTTTAATTACTACTTAGTACCTTTCTTCACTCCTTTCTTTCTCTCCTTCTTTTCCTTTCTGGGACTGTTCATGCTTCTCTACTTCATACTCTTCCAACTAAAGATTTTAGCCAGAAGCAGAAGCTGGGATGACAGAAACCTATAAAACAGGTTCACGGTTCTAAAGTAGAACATCGCCTGCTGAGCGCCTGACTGCCAGCATTTTGCATGAATTATAATTGCAAGGGTGGGGTTGGGGGAGAGAAGGAAGAGCTCTCATCTTTGTTTTTAATTAATTCAGTCACCAGTTTCATTGCAATGTGTCACACGTTAGAAATCAAAAGCTTCTCATATAAATAAGAAGAGGAGGTGGAAAAGGGGAGTGCGGGAGGGATGGGTTCCTTGATTAGTAATGGAAAATATTTTCTAAAAAGGGAGAGAAGTAGGAAAACAGAGAGAAATACATAGCAAAACTTCCTCGAGGTAGATGTGCCTCTTCACCCATCATCACAGAAATGACCGATTTGTCCAACCTCTTCACCACAGGAGATGGACCACCTCACTTTCATAGCTGTTTCATGGAAAGCAGGCAGGACTGTGGTTAAGACAGAAACTATATCTAGGTCAAAACTTTAAGGCATCCCACCCTGCAAGTAAGAGGGAAAAATAAAGGACATGGCTGAAGTGGTAACTTTGGTGGAGTACTAATGCTTCAGATAAGGCTTGTGGTGGTGGTTGGGGGCTTCCATGTCAGAGGGTGGTGATGCCTCTCCAGGAATTAGTTAATACTTTCAAGTGTGAGGGGGTAATGTAAACATGGGCCACATGTGGCCTCCTGGGGCCATTTTTGTTGCCCCCCCCATGGCCAACTTTTACATTTTCTTTTCCAATTTATTTTGCTCTGAAATGCCCCGTAATATTCTCTGGGTGTCGGGGGTGGGCGGGCGGAGTGGGGGGCATTTTCATCACATTTTGGCTGTTTGAGGGCCAGAAAAGCATTGACCATCACTGGAGATAATTTTTGGGGTGAAATTACCTTGTCTTTTTCACAGGATTTAATGAGAAAGCCCAGGGATGCTGTATTCTACTCTTAACACTACCATGTTTTCCCATTGTTTCTTCTGTCTTGCTCTTGTCCACAACACCACCGCCGCCACCACCACTAACGACAACAACATAATGGGAAGAGGGAATGAAAGCATAGTGACACAATAACTCTGTGCATGTATTTGCTTGCTTGTGTATAGGGCTAAACTGGGACGAGGACATGAAAGTCCTGCCCTGAACACTGCTGTGCATCTGAGGTTCCCAATCTTTAATATATGGGATATGAGTAGGGCTGTGGGACTGAGCCAGTTGAATGTAGTTACAGAATTCCCATTATTAATATAACAAAACCTTATTTGGATTCCTGATAATAGCTGGCTTGTACCCATGCTCAGCTGAACATGATCACAGAGCCCTTTACAGCTCCTTGGACTCAATGCATAAAAATAAAAAATAATGATAATAAAAACTGCACAAAAGAAATACTGAAGTTGCATATGGAGGTTCCCATTGTTGACACCTGTCTCAGACCCACTGGGGGAAAACATATTTCTTACTATCTTTGGATAGTCACTGTCTATTTCTGGCAATGCCCTGCCTAGACCTTTTGTCAACTTCTTGGACATTGCAGGAAGAAAATATGGCAGCTATGATATACATAACCTACAGTAGATGAAATACCTTGATAGATAACGAAACTTCTGGGTCACTGGGGCTGGGAAAATATGGCCATGGCTACAAAATATGGATGCTGTTACATTTTTGTCATGATGTTTGTTGTTTCTCTCATTTTGTTTTCAGTGCCTCAGAATCAGCCACCAAAGAAAGAAAAGTAGTCAGACCACTTCATGACCATGGTTGGCTCCCTGAGACCCCTGGGAACCTTCAGGACTCCCATCAGACAGCACTTGGGGGAGGTTTCCTCAGCTCTGAAGGTAGCACTGTATGGACTAGAACATGCATTAGACAGGAAGACTGTCTCAGAAATTCCTGATTTCACTTTTGGCACATTTGTCAGAAAGGCTAAGACTGATGTTACTGAAACGGAAGGCCAGCTGAGACCCAGAATTTGAGCAATGGGTTCACAAATGACTTGAAGTTGCTGCCAAGGAAAGGGTATCTTATCTAAAGAAAAAAAATTCAGAGTATCTGGGAAGAGCTCTTTGGGGACTAAAAAATATTTGGAATATGCAGAAGAAACTTTCCATGACCAATGTAACAACATCTGGCATGTGCTTTTTTAAAAAAAGTTATATGTCTATTGATATATTTAGTTTTTATTCATTTATTTTTTATTCACTCCTACACTCTCACAGAGAAGTGTCTGACAGAAAGCTAGTAGAGGAATGTTATCGGTGGATTGAAGAAATCATCCACTGTTTTAAACAAAATAATTCGTAACTCCCTCGGAACATATGATGTCATGGAGAGTTGGGCTACCGTAGCCCTCGGAAACTGCAACTCCCATCAGCCCTAGCCAGCCTACCCAGCACTGAAAGGTTGTAGGAGTTGCAGTCTAATACCTGTTATCCATCCCAATCTTGTACATTCTAGTGGTGGTGGGTATGTTGTGATAAACTTAGCATGGTGGATGACAAGGAACAGCTTAGCTATACCATACTGTAGCAAATTGCCTTGAGCAAGTCAGAACCCTATCTTCCCTT
This sequence comes from Urosaurus nigricauda, assembly GCA_034509955.1. Lineage (NCBI taxonomy): Eukaryota > Metazoa > Chordata > Lepidosauria > Squamata > Phrynosomatidae > Urosaurus > Urosaurus nigricauda. Next base: position 110,574,553 of record JAOEGL010000006.1, read on the forward strand.
CCTTATAACTGAGTTGCAAATTGTTTTGCTGTATCTCTTCCATTACCTTCTCGACTATATCTCATGCCAATGTGCACAGACTTTGCAGTGAGGAATGTTGCACAATGCCTACCAAGCTCTTGATCTAGCTGAACAAATCTTGACACAAGAGTGCTTCATTATGCAAAGATTGGGATCAGCAATTGAGTTGGTGGGACTGAATCATCTTTCTAATTGAGTTGGTCTAAAACACTATCTATCACCTTTAATTTAAATCCCATGTGTCCACATGGAACTTTGAAAGCAATTGATTCTTTGATTGGTTTTATCCTATTTAAAAAAATAATTCAAATGGATTTCCTTGAATAGATATAGCTTTGGAAAAGAATCTTATTGACAGCTTCTGACACAAGAGGTGATGCAAAACAGCAGGGAGACATATGCAAATGTCACTTATATATCCTGCTTAAATCTCCCCCACCTGCTTTGCATGGTTTAAAGAGATTAATTGACTTGGAGAAATATATTGGGTTACCTTATCTCCAGGGGTTCTTTTGTAATTCTGTCTGGTCTGAGATTCCAATAATCAACTTGTTAAATGATGGGTGTCATGACATAGCATTCAATTTGTATAGTGGGGGCTGAAACATTAAATTCTCCAGGCCACTGCAGAATGGCACAAATTCTTTAAGCCACTCACGATGATATCATCTGAACAAATAGTTTCCCAAACAGAGAAAACCTGCCAAGGAGAGCAATTTAAAGAGGTGCCCCAGAAGCTATCCTGGAAATTAAGTGTGTATCTACATAGCAGTCTGATACAACTTAACTGTCATGGCTCCATCCTTTGTTGACGTGTAGGATTTGTAGTTGTGTTACGGATAAATTTCTGATAGACATTTCTAGCCAGTCCCCTAAACTACAGCGCTAAAGCTCTTAAACTACACATTTTGGGTTTTCATTGGATGAAGCAGTGACAGTTAAAATGGTATGAAACTGGTGTAACTACTGAGTAGATCTACATACCACCATTATAGCAGTATTATAGTGCTTATTTATGATTACTTAAATATGTTCATTATAGATAATCAAATGTAAACACATATCATTAAATACCAAAGTTGAAGCCATATTTTTATGTGTGGTGGTGAGTGTTAGACAGGAAGAGAATCAACTCATTTGAGATTTGATGATGGCAGAGAGATTTTACAGATAGCATGGACTGCTAATAATAATAATAATAATAATTGGAAAAGATAATATTTGTTGGTAAAGTGGAAGGCAGTAGGAAAACAAGTAGGCTGCTTTACAGGCGATCAAGGAAGCCACAGCTTTGAGTTTGCAAGACCTGAGCAAGACAGTGGATGATGGAGGATCTTCTTACCAGAAGTGAAAACCAGAGTAACATAATGTACATGGATGCCCAAAGTGAGCGGAATAGTTTATCTTTTTTTTGATAGGATTCCTGGTAAAATATGGCTACTTCTTTGGAATAACAGTCCCTGACTCCTGGTCCCAAAAAGTCCTTGCTTTGGGGTGATGTATTTTGGCCAAAGGCAAGTCATTGAGGAAACATTTTCACAGCGTTGTTGTAGATGTAAGGCTGGAAAATGTCAAAGTAATAGACTCTGAATGTCTTTGATGTGTGTGGTCTTAAAATATTAGCAAGTGCTGCTCCATCATGTACTATGGCATCACAGGATGATGAAATTTTATGCTGATTCTGATCACAGCTCACCTCTGAAGGTGAAAACTTGCTCTTGCTCTCTCTCTCTCTCTCTCTCTCTCTCTCTATATATATATATATATATATAATAGTTTCTGGACAGACAGAAGGGGAAAAAGCCCTAAGTTTAAAGAATTGTTCAATACCTATGTTTTGATTCAGACTCATCATGAGAGCCTTAGGAACACCTGAACATCTGTACTTCATGTATGGTTCATCATTTTTATGGCTATTCCTTTTGGCTGATGTACTGCTAAACTTTTACCTCTCTGACTCAAATAAACTATAGCTCTTGTAAACTATGGGGCTGTACAGATGGGTAGCATTCAGCCACCTCTTTACTGGCTGGATTGGATCTGCAGCAACCTGACGCCATGGCCCTGATCTGGCCTCTGAAGAGCACAAAAAGGAGCCACAAAAAGCATCTCCTTTTTGCACTCTCCAGGGGGTGCCATAGCTGTGGCAGCACGGCTTTATGACGCCCCTTCGATGCTGCATCATGTGGATGCAGTGCTGGAGTCATGCCATGATGGCGTACACTGTGTGGACCGGTGCTCGTAAAAATGGTGCCCTGGGGGCGAGGTTAGGGCATCCAGCATCCTGGCTCCCCCCACAGTCCAGCACAAAGTGCCGGTCTGTATAGGCCCTATGCTATTCCTCTGTAAAATAAATGTCCAGATTTTTAGCACATGGTACAGAGAAAGAAGGGATTGGGATTAAAGAAACTACAGAAACTCAAATCTCAACCCTTCTTTCTATGTGATGATCATCTGTCACTAGGATAAAGTCTTGACCAGTTCTTCTAAATGAATGGTCAGACTCTATGAAGCTGCATATATATATATATATATATATTTGCATTAACATTGTGTTAATCGGTGTGAAGTGATACAGTGGCAAAGCACAATCATGGAGGCCTCCCATACATGCTTCCTTTACCCCCCCTTCACTCCATGCCCCCCCCCCCCCCCCGTTAGAGTGTCTGGTTTGTGTATGTTGTAATAACATCCATTGGAATTGTCACATTTTCATTTCTTTGTTTTGCCAATGCCCTGCACTGGTGCAAAGCTTTTTATATGCAGGTATGAAGATACACAATTTCTGAACTAAGCTGGAGTGTCCTGGCTTCCTTTTGCTCTGGTTTTTATCTCTGGACTGCAGCTTCATTTTGGTTTCCATCCACTTTGTAGGTGTGTGTCATGTAAATGCCCTGCCTTCAAAGAGGCTGGAAGCCACTTTATTTGCCCTGTTTCACCCCTTTGTTAGAGGGGATAAGCCACATATTGCGTCATGTTTCCATGATAGCTATCAACATACCAGTATGCATAGAAGTCTGCTTTAGGGGCTTCTGTAAACATACCTAGGTTTCTGTCCTGCCCTATCTTTGACTGGATACGCATCTTTCAATTTTTTATTATTAGTACCACATAGATTAGTTACTTCCAGTTTACAGCCTTAAGCTCACTGCATTAACTCACTATTGTTTGTTACACCTGCTTTGTAAATTTTAATCAGATTTTATGTACCAGGAATTTTCCACCATAATCTTTTCATAATCCAAGTTAACTTATTATTTATTCAGAATTCTGAAGAACTGACATGCAAAGAGCTGCTGCTACTGCTGCTGGTAACATCACTTCAATAAATGGTGTTGATCTTTTCTAGATTATATTTTTAGAGAATTCCAACTACTCTTGCAGTTACTCCATTGAGGAAATGTGTATGAGGGCCTCAAAGAACAACATGATGCTCTTTATCAAAGAATAGGAATAAATTATTTTGCACATACACCCTAGTAAGGAGCATTAGGGCAGATGAGTTCATTTACACTTTTTAAAGAACAAAACTGCAACACTGATATTAGTGCACTAGGTAGGTTGTCTCCATAGGTCTTTAAAGACAAAACCAGACTTAAATATTAGGGCCAGGAAATGATAAGAATGAAGCTGCTGGGTGAGAGTAAAGATCTGTTTATTGTTTATTGGTTGATTACTATTGATTATACTATTATATTGTTGTTGTGTGTCATTGAGCCGTTTCCAATTGATGGTGACCTTAAGGCAACCTATCACAGGGTTTTCTTGGAAAGTTTCTTTTTTTAAAAAAAAAATTATTTAAAGAAGAAAGCATAAACAAAATTACACAGAATAAGTTTCTTCAGAGGGAATTTGTCACTGTCATCTTCTGAGGCTGAGAGAGTGTGACCTGCCTAGCGTCACCCAGTGGGTTTTCATGGCTGAGCAGGGATTATTTGATATCAGTCTAGATTTTCTTGCAAATGAAAGACCTGAGGGGGCTCACTAAAAAAAATGAAAGATACACACACACGTATATAAAGGAAGGCTTTCTAGGGCATATCCATGCTACATCATTATTGAAGTTTGATATCACTTTTACAGCCATGGTTCCATCCTGTGAAAACATGTATTTTATTATTTGGTGAGGTACTGTGCTAGAGAGTTCGAGTCCACTCTCTTGAATTGCAACACATTTGCTGTTTAGTAGGGAATTTATACTACTGCTCCTTATGTGAATGCCATAACTCTGTAGGATGGAGCCAGGAAAATTAAAGAACAGTCAAAATGTTCTAAATGTGTAGGCTATAGAAACCTTATGTTAAAATAAAATGAAGCAAACTATTGCATTATATTTTTTTTTTAAAAAGCACATCACTATTTAATTTAGCATTCTGTTAACAGGTAGGCAGAATGGTTTTGGGAAGCTTCATAGACACGTCCATTTGTCCTTCTCTGAACACAGGTGTTCATTAAGTAAAAATAAAATAAATACATATATTTTTAAAAAATCAAAGGAATAAAGCAATGGAACCAACTCTCACATGTGATTGATCTGTCCATTCTTTTAATGCATTTTTGCTTAGCTCTTAAGAGTCCAAGAAAATAACTATTCTCACCTCTGGGACAGTCACGGGAAAAAAAAATCCTCTCTCTTTTAATGTGTGTTGATTTTGACCAACACTTGAGATGTTTTATCAAAATTAATGGCTGCTCATTAATTTCTCACTGTTTTCTTTTTCTTGACAGCTGAATTGAGTTGCACTGAAATGTGCAGTTTTGTGCCTTTCAGCATTTTTTTTTGTATAAATACATGGCTGATGTGCCAGTTTTCTATACATTGGGGATTGTTGCATTTTTGAGTGCTGCTAGCCATTCCATCATCTCAGAATGTATCTGTGAAAAATAGATTGGCCAGAAGTTTAAAATTGAAGGCAGTTGGGGCAGAACCTGAGATCTCTGAATGGTTGCTAAGACAGAAAAAACATACATCTGTCTTGCCTTTTTGAGCCTCACAAAATGATAAAGACTGCTAGGCACAGAGTAGAGCAGAGCTTGGAAAAGTTATATTTTGGACTAAAACTCTCTGAATCTCCCAGCCAGTATAACCACTGGCTGTTCTGGTGGTAGTGATGGTAGAGTCGTAGGAGTTGCAGTGTTTGTTTCCAAAGGTTTAAGGCTCTACTAAGAAGAGGCAGAATATAGTAGGCCAAGATAGCAGAAACTGATACTTTAGAAATTTGATTAAATATTAATTTAGGAGTTATTACTTATTATGGTATATCTCCCTGTGATATTATAATATTTTATCATAGACAAATAAGCAATGTGTACAAGTTGTTGTGTACCTTCAAGTTATTTCCAACTCATGACAACCCTGAGGCAAACCTATCATGGGGGTTTCTTGGAAAGATTTGTTCAAAGGAGGTTTGGCATTGCCTTTCCCACAGGCTGAGGGAGTGTGACTTCCCAAGGTCACTCAATGGGTTTCATGGCTCAGCTGGGAATCCAACCCTGGTCTCCAGAGTCATAGTCCAACACTCAAACCACTGTCCCATGCTGCTTCACTGTGTACATAAGTGCCACTATACATGGCCTTTAACTGTGTCTGGACCAGCAAATCACAACATCTGTGAAATGTCCTCTGGAGGCCCTGATTGGTATCAATATTCTCTTCATTTTGGCACCAGTTTAAATATTGCTTTCTATTAAAGCCTTTGGGGCCTAACTCATTTCTTCCAAAGTCTAAAGGGACATAGTTTTAACTTTTTATGCCGCTTTAACTTGTCAACTAAGGGGCAGTACAGGCCGACACTTTGTGCTTGCCTGACTGCGGACTAGGGCTGAACTAGGGCTGGGTGTCCACATGCGCCCAGCCCTAGTTCCACAAAACGTGCACCATTATGATGTGCACCTGTCCACACGGGGTGCACCATTATGATGCATGGGTGGCAGAGCGCCCAAACAGTGCTCCGAGAAAGAGGCATCATCATGGCGCATGAGCACCACTATGGCGCCCCCCTTCCAGGAAGCTGCTTTGAGCAGCTTCTTTTTGCTCCCAAGAGGGAGTAGATTGTTGCTGCAGCAAAGATCTGGGGCAAACAGGGGTGGTGTTTATTTAATATTTTAGCCAGTTTATATAATTTTTAAACTATATTTAAGTATTGTAAATCATTTGAATTGATATGACTTGGATCCCACTCTCAGATCCCATGGTTTGTGGTGGGATATAAATATTTTACTAGCTAACTAACTCAACTTGGACAGACCTGCCTAGTCAAAAGATTTCATACAAATAAAACAAAGTGAAATAAAGACCATTCTATCTGTCACTAATGCACCCTAGCAGGAGGTTGGGAAATGGTTCAACTTATCTGCTCTCTTCTTCCTCACACATGTTCTGCAAACTGAGTATTTTCATCCATTATTCAGGCATCGGATGGCTGTCAAGATTTGCTGGCTGCAAAACTTGCTTGGGATTTTCTTTGTCTTTTCTTTTTCTCTCAAGACAGAGACTGTTGTTCGTCCAAACTGATGCAGAGAAATGGAAGAAGAAATCATCTACAAGGTAATTAGCTGCTGAGATGTCTCCTTAGACTGCTTGCAGATTTTCCCCAATTCCCTTTCCATAGTAACTGGAAGTGCTTTTTTTTTTTACTCCCCAACCCTGACTGTTCACATTAAACCACTAACAGTGCAGTTTTGAAATGACGAATATCCTTCAGAGCAGGATCTGGAGAACTCATAGAAGGCCTATAATGGGACAGGAGGTGGGGAAGAGTCTTGAAACTGTACAACACATGAAGTTAATCTGAATAGCAGCAAACTCCTGACATTTTTATAAATCTGAAGCTCTTCTGGTAAAATACTTTCAAGGGTCAGTTTTCAGGGTTGATGAAATAGACATGGGAATTCTGGAGACACAGAAATATATATATATACACACACACACACACACACACACACATACATACAGAGAGAGAGAAAGAGAGAGAGTGAGTTATATTTATTTTCATTTCATCTACTTGAATGCTTAAAAAGCTCTGTACACATTTTATTTGGATTTTGAAGTTTTTCAGAGTTTGAAATATCTCTAAATATATATAATGAGATGTGTTGAAGATGAGACCCAAGTCTGAACAAGAAATTCATTTTTGTTTTGCATACACTTTATATAAATAGCCTGAAGGTAATTTTATGCACAATATTTTTTAAAAAATAATTTTGTGCCTGAATTTTGTGTGCACTGAACTATCAGAGAAGAAAGGTGTCACTTTCTCAGATACCCAGTTTGGGATTTTGGAATATTTGGACTCAATCTGTAATAATAATGCACACAAAGCCCCCACCCCCACCAAAGCAGACCCAAAAGATATTCCCCTTGCTGGTTTTTGTAATGGGGAAGTACATTAACAGTGTCACCCAGGGTTAAGCAAACCTTTGAAACCCAAATCCACATATAATGTTGGTGGCAAGTTGGAGACTGCACATATTTGTGCATGTACATGCAGGCATGCATATGTATGAGTGCATATGCACGCAGTCTTCCTACCAGCTATCTACATCTCAATTGCAGGGGTGGGGAGACTGGAGTCTTCATTTATTGCATAGCATGAATGGGCTGGTGGTTTCTGTGACAGGTGTGCAGTTACAATAGAGTCTCAATTATCCGTACTTCGGTTATCCAATATTCCGGATTATCCAACATCGTGTGATTTCTTTAAATTTTCTGTGATTTCTTTAAATTTTATGTTTTCTTTAAATTTTCAGAGGACTGAACTGTTTATACGGTACACTACAATGTTGATTAGTGATTTCTTTACATTTACTTTTACTGTTACTGCAATAACATTTCAATACATTTGCAATTCATACTGATTTCAAGGATTTTCTTGGAACCTCCGAATTATCTGACATTTTCGGCTAACCGACTATCAGCTGGTCCAGTTTATGTCGGATAATGGAAACTCTACTGTACTCTGGATTTGAGTAGATGCTAAGGGAGCTATCCAAGGTACTGAAATCTAGCTGCTAAATCAGTTCTGTACCTTGGATAATTCCTTTAAATCTGAAACAGAACCAAGAGTGGATTCACTGCATAGGTACCCCTGGATGGGATTATTCAAACGTAGAAGATTGAAGTCTGTCCCAGAATATAATAATCCCTTTTGAGACTGCTGCTTCCTCCATCCTTATCAGTGCTGGACAAACAGTGCTCTTGGCTGTATCAAGTCCATTGCAGGATAAGTGAAAGCACTGTAAGTGAAATGCACTGATTTGGTTAAGAGTTTTTCCCTGTTGCTCAGTTATCTGCTGATCAGCTGGGCTCTGTGTGAAGGCAGGTGAGGCTTTCTGGAATTTCTGAGTGACATGAAGCTCCAAGGCTTAGGTTGTCTAATCATCTCTCTAGAAGTGAAGATGATTTAGCTGAGACTATCATATTTTGGGCATTTCTGAGAAGACATGACTCATTAGAAAACACACACAAACACACACACACACAATGATGCTTGATAAGACAGAAGGCACTAGGAAAAGAGGAGTGCCTCCTTTAAGAAGGACAGTTTAATCCAGAAAGCCATAACCCTGAGATTGGAAGATCTGAGCAGGACTGTTGATGATAAAGTCACTTGGTGGTCATTCATAGGGTCACCATAGGTCAAAGGTGACTTGACAGCAGTAAACAACAATGTCTAATCAGGAGTACAACCCACTGAATTCTGTTGGTTTTATCAGCAAAACAGTTTGCAACAACAAAGCTGTGGAAGGGAACATTGCATGATATTATTTTCCCTTTGAATGAGTGGGTTAGTTCCACCAATTGTTAGTTGAAACACTTTTTCTCCGCAGCCCAACACTTACCTGTCCATTCATGTCTTGGCCATGGTCACCAAAACTTGTATAGACCAAATGGGTACCACTTAAAAGAATTAAACAAATTCACAGCTTGGAAATAACTGATTACAACTGATTAGTTACTTGTAATTACTTCCTCTTTCCAGTGATGAAGATTTAAGTAAATTACATTATGATTGTCACTTAATGAAGAATAAGTCTCCTTTTCATGGTCAAACTTAACTTTTTATAGTTTCAGGGATGGGACATCACTAAATAATGGTGAAGGAATATCCCTTAGTTCAAATGCTATCTCATGCTGTGCTTGTGTTCTTGCCTCATACTCCTTTGTGGATGCTGAGACAATGACAGGTGGAAGGGAGGAGAATGTATGCTTAATACCACAGGCAGTGGCTTGTAGCTTTCAAATTGTGAACTAAAATATATTTATTTTTTGATACTTTTGAGAAATGGGAGAGTAGAGAGTTACTTGGTTGTAATGGTAATGTATCAAACAGTTTCTAGATAGTAAGCCTGAGGGCAGGGAACCGTCTAATTAAAAATAATAATTGTAAGCCACTTTGATAACCTTTAGGGCTGAAGAGCGGGGTATAAATACCACAAACAAACAAACAAACTACTTTGGCAACTTGGAATGATGATTGTAAGGGATTCTGTTCCATGCTCCACACAAATTATGCATAAAAACTAGTGTTTCTCTGCTCTTTTATAGAAGCTGAGAAAAGACATCCTGAAGTGACCATATTTATACAGCTGGGAAATCCAGCCTCTTTATGATTTTGTGCTGAAGTTTATTGAGGTCTCAGCTGAAAGCTGCATGCCCTATGAATTGAACGTTTCTGAATTTAGCATGATGTTAGTGTCTGATGGGGACAAAAATTGATCCCAAATTACTTAATGAACTGTAGCTGGCAAATTTCTTTACAGAAGCACAAAATGTCTGGCATTACAATGTTGTAAAAGAGATGTAAGCATGAAGGAAGGATTAGATGTGTTGAGTATTAAAATAATGACTAATACACAAAGGGCCAATTTGAAAGGAACACTTAATCATAGCTTCTTACAAACAGGCCACTGTCTGAAAGGCCTAATTAGAGATCGGTAATTGTAGATAACAGAGCACAGGAAAACTGAAGGGGGCTAACTAGTGCCAAGCAGTCCACCCCCCAACACTTTAAATATAGGTTTTAAGAAACGACTAGTTATCCCCTGTGTAATTCTGTTTCATCTTAATGTCCTCATTCTCTTGCTGTACCTGAGTTAAGTCTTCTTTTGATCACTTCAAACAGGTCCTGTCAAAATCTACACTACCACACTTCCATGTTTCCCCCTCTATTTGGAGTTGGGATTGCTTCCTTCTGTTTACAACTGATATACAGATGTGTTTGTTTTGGTGCTTTCTCACATCCTGCTTGTGGGTTTCAATAAAATAACAATATCAAGGTGAGTAACTGGCACTTGGGTTTATTCCTGTTCATATCTCAGCCTTGTCACTCATTATTTTATTTGAGCTTTTTTCAGTGTTAAGGTGGCATAGAAAATAAATGAAAATACTGTAGGTGAAAATATGGTTCTGCAACATAAAATGAATAACAGCATTGTTGTCGTGTTTGAGAGACTGGTTGTTGTTCCACTTTTGCCTTACCAATTTGATTACAATTTGATTTGATTATTGACAGATCCAGTACAATCTCTTACATCTCCCCAGCACCAAAAATAATGGCAACAACTGTAGATATATAAAGCTTGAGTCTGGTTTTTATTGAGCAGAATACCATACTTTTTATTTTGAAGGTGGCATCCTCTGCATGTGTATGCAGAAATAAGTCAGACTGATTTAAGTTAAATTCAACCTAGTTTATGGCCTAGTTTATGGGCAGATCAGAAGAGAAATCGTAGCCATAACAAAGTGGCTATATGTCTGCTGCAGGATCTCAGCCTCCATGTAGCTAGCCGTTCTCACCTTCTCTCCCATAATGATTTAGTTGTCCCTATGCTTGTGGCTGGAAAAGGAGGAGGAACCACACAAAGCTTAGAAAGAACCATCTCATATTGTGGACAGGTCAGTTCCTGGATCTTGCTGAGTAGTTATTTTTAAAAGATTTACATTGGGAATGAGCTGCCAATAGAACTCTATGGAGAAATACAAGCTTTTGATGTAAAATTGCACTGGGTACAATATTCCTCCTCATAAAAAGACTAGTGGAGGGTGAAAAATTCAAACTAGAGATACCCTTCACCAAGCAGCCCCATGAGAAGTGAGCATGCTCACTGGCCAAATGTGCCTGATTGTCTTTTGTGTGGGAAGTGGATTAGACATTAGAATTCCAAAATGTCCTCCAGTTTCAGCATGATTAAGAAGCATGGATTTACATTTATATGAGCCTTTTAGTTTTATATTTTTCTTGGATGTCCTACATTTTGTGGTGCATTGTTCTCCTTTCTGGGCATGACATTTGGTCACCCTGGCTGCTCCATTTTTAAATCATGGTTTTCTTATACAAAGAAGCAACAAACTGCAGACAGAACTTGAACTCCAGAAATAATACAGTGTTAGGCTACTACTGCCACGGCTCAATGCTATGGACTTTTAGAAACTAGTTTTGTGAGACATTTAACCAGTTCTGACAGACAGCTCTAGTGACATAGCAAACTACAATTTCTAGAATTCCATAGCACTGAGCCATGGCAGTTTAATGTGATGTCAGTCTGCATTATTTCTGTAGTGTGGACATATTTTCTGAGATGTATTTTTTTTGAAAAGGAACTTGCTAATTTCCATTGTACTTTGATCACCCAACATGTCATTGCTAGTTACTGTTAATGCAGTCTGGAAAGGTAACACACAGAGTTACTTGTTACTAATAAGTCACTGTTCCTGTTACTGTTGTGCTATTGGAAAATACAGGAAATGCTCTCTGGTTTCTCCAAGCGGCCAATTCACATATTGCAGGGAAGAGAGTCCTGAAAAGCATGTGGAAAAGCAGAAAACAGTGAGAAGACCCCATGTGCTCTGAGACGCTCAAAGGTTTATTCAATATATTAAAAATGCCCATTATGTTTTAGCCTCAATGAGAGAAGACCTTCTTCAGGGGATACAAACAAACATAAATGTACATCTGTTGTAAGTATTAAAAAGAGGCAACAACACCCAATTAACTATAACACATAGAAACATAGAAATACATTATTTTTCATATTAAAAATATAAATACCTTTCTAAAGGAGTTGAAGACACTCTCCAAAACACAGTACCACAGGGTGTAAAGAGAACAGAATCTACAGCATTTCATTATACAGTACATACATATATACATTTGTACATATTCTAGATAGACCTTGAAAAGGCATGACCAATGACATGTATTGGATGAGATACAGGGGCATCTGATGCAATCTCTCTAGGTGATTACTCAGCCTATTCATGTCATTTGTGTTTAAATCATGTGCATACATACAATCTATTACAATCCTTGTTACATTTAAATTAAAGATTGTAGGTCCAAATCGTCATTCAGTCCTAAAGGCACCAGAGACTTCAATTTTAGAATCAATTCCACCTCTTTTTCTATAAAATATATTCCTTGTTATTATAAATTCTTTCTAAAAAAATTCTTTCCAAAATCTACTACAGAGTGTAAACTAAAGGAGCTCTATTCTTTAGATTGGAAAGCTGTTGCCCTAGTTTACATTTTATGGGTCTGGTAGTCCTTCTCGCATAAAGTTTCCTACGTGTGCTTTGAATAGCATAAATCACATGATTAGTATTACATGTACTGAAATGGGATAGTTTATATCATTGTTGGTCAATACAATTTATTAATTCTGTCAGTTGTGTAGGTGCAATATGTGCATTGGCCACATGGATGGTGTCCTATTGGTTTAGGCAGACACATACTAGTGTTATCAGCAATTAGTTTTAGGGCTTTACAATCAGCATGTATTACTAAGTAATTATATTTTTTGTTCTTTTAAATGATACATCCTGGAATGTTCTCCAATAAGTACCAGTATTTGTGTAAGATTTTCTGTATAACTTTAGTGATGTGATTAAACATCAGAGATGTGTAGATGATTAGTTTGAGATCTCTGTTGTTTTTGTTGCAGTTCCCGTCTGGATTTTCCTACTGCTTTTACCAACCCTTTGGATATCTCACTTTGTAGATAACCCCTTGCCTTCAGTTGTCTGGACAGCAGGTCAGTTTCCATAAAATAAAATTATTTCACAAAATTAAATTATTTCCCTTACCCACATTAAAAAAAGGAGATAATTATTATTTGTGTGGGTACTCAGACAAGCTCTGGGAATCCAGGTTGAAGAGTCTGTATTTGCCTTGAGAGTTTTTAACACAGGAGGTGTACAAGTACTCCAGCAATTCTTACCAAAATGACTTGGCTTGAGCTGTTCCAGGTGAAAATTAACTGTTATTTTTTTTAAAGAAAGGGCATAGAGTTTGAGACGTATTTCTGAGCAAGCTGCTAAGAGTGAACTGACATGGATTAGGAAGCACTTTTTATATACACAAGAGTGGTGTCTTCATGAAAGAAGGTTAGTTTCCCAAGTACTATATCAAGTCTAATATCAAGTATTTTCAACATAACAAGATTTTCCATGCCAGTTCTTTGGTCTTCAACATAAATGAAAGAAATGTAGTAATGTAAATCTGCTCTAAGTAGGGCTTCAGAAAAGTGAAATTCCCAAAACTTTGAAGACCTGAGCTTCAAAGAGGGTGCCAATGTATTGAATTCCATCACCTCCCATGACGATCACACATATTATGTGCTGTAGGGCAATGGAAATGGGTGAGGGAGAGAAATGTACACTTTCTCTTCTCCAGTCCATAGCTTCTGATGCAAATTGGTTTTCTAATGGGTGTGTGTGTGTGTGTGTGTGTGTGTGCATCTACACTGTAGAAGAAGGGCCATTTAACATCACTTTAACTGCTGGGGCTCCATCCTTCAGAATCCTGAGATTTGCAATTTTGTGAGGCTCCAACACTCTTTGAAGAGAAGGCTAAAGATCATGTCAAACTATAAACCCCAGGTTCTACAGGCTGGAGCTACTGCACCTAAACTGATGTCTGTCTGTATTATTTCTACAGTGTAGATGCACCTTGGGTCTTCAGAAGAAATGACACCATATTATTTCAGTATTTGGAGTATGGGAAGTCTACCTTTGAAATCCTGTTCAGTATCAAACCTAGAAGATTCTACTAGTTTCCAGTCCCTCCTGTACATGGTACAATCGACCTAATAATGCTGTGTAGGATTGGCTTGCAGATTAATGGTAATACTATTTTTCTTTTGGCAATGGAGAGCTCTATACCAGAAATGTTCACAACATGAATGGCACACTGAGCGACAGAAGCCTGTTGAGTCCTTTTCCAATAAGGAAATATTACAGAATTTTCTGACATCCTAATTGGGAAAAGATGCCTTGTCAGATAGGAGTTGGGGCATACTTCCCCAAATATTTCTGGTTCTCTTGTGAGGAATTATAGGTTGGCCTGGAAATCTCATGCATATGGCAGAGTGCCTATACTCCAAAAGGGTATAAAAACATTGCAGACAGACTGGACTGTGGCTATGTAATGTCATTCCGGACTTTGATTGGGATTAGTATATGAAGCCCAGTCAAACCCCACACTGAACTCTTTCAAACGGGGAGGAATTTCTCCCAACTCCGAATGGAGCCAATGCGGATTCATGTAAATTCGCTTGTTTAGCAAATTTACATGAACCCCTGCTCTGTTAGGAATTACTTCCCATTACCCGAAAATAACCCCCTCCTGCCCGAATTTGCATGCGAAGCATCCTATTGCATTGGTTTAACACAAAACAAAAATAAAAACCTGCTTGTTGACTTTCTGCATTTGTTTTTTTGCACTTGCACACTAAGCAGTTGGAGCATTATGATTCCACTTGAATTGCCATGGTAGCATCCTATGGCATCCTGGGATTTGCAGTTTAGGGAGGGGCATTTAGAATTCTCAACCAGAGAGAGCCAGTGCCTCACAAAAGTACTAACCCTGAGATTTCATAGGATACTGCCTTGGCATTTAAAGCAGAATCACAGTGATATAATTGTGCAAGGTAAAAGGGTCCCTGACCTGTTTGACTGTATATCTTTGGCATTTTTTTGTGTCCACCCCTGAATATTCCCAGGCATAGATCATTGGCCCCCACCACAGCTGTCCGCAGCTATTCTAGAATTACTTGTAAGTCTCTGAGCAGAAGATCAGCAAGACATTTTGTTGAAATCTCTCTTTTTTTTAGAGTGAGAGATTTAGAGAAATGCTGTAGCATTTCTGTTTACATCTGAACAGTTTATGTTTAGGGCGCCAGGTTGACCCAGCCTTCCAGCTAGTTGGGGGCAATTGGTTTATAGATTGTAAACTGCTAAGAGAGTGCTGAGTTCACTAATAAGTGGTATAGCTGTTGCTATTGCTATGTGTATGTCTTTTGTTTTAAAAATGCAGAATTCAGAAAGTTACTTTTTCCAAAGTTATTTGTTCCTTATCCTTGTTATAATATTTACAAAATACATCACCCCTTGGATTTTCATGGCTGAGCTGGGATTCAAACTCTGGTCTCAAGAGTCATAGTGTAGCAATCGATGAAACCACTACACCATGCTGAGGGGTAAAAAATGGCAAAATGTACCCATGCCCTATAGAGGGCATTTGGGGCAGCAATCACATTTTATGCCCCCCCCCTCTCTCTCTCTGTGTGTGTGTGTGTGTGTGTGTGAGGTTAGGTGGGGAGGGGGGTCACAGCCCTCCAAGATCCCATTTTGGGAAAAAAGCAGGCTATACATCCCATAAATAAATAAATAAATAAATAACCTCATGCAAGGGGTGCGTGCTAATGCAATTCTCCTGTCCTTCCACAATTGCCCACCCCTGCATTAGAAGCACAAGCAAGAGTGACCTAAACAATAGCTGCTATTGCCACTTTAAAAAGGTTGGAAGAAGGAGATAGAAACAGAGGTGCACAGACAGACCTGGGTTAATTGTGTCTATCAGACTGAAAGACAACATGTTTCAAGTTCCTAGTGATTTCACCACCCCCTTTCATGCAATTTCCTTGCTATGGGAGCTGTGAACTTTTCTGTGTTGTCATGAGGTCTTGCTACCCTGTGGGGATTGTACAAGATGCTTGATTTCCTTCTGTCATTGGATGCCAGCAGGCAGCTGTCCAGGGGATCTTTGCGTTGGAAGTCTTTACAACCTGAGAACCTTTAGTGGGGTGAATGGGTGGAGCAGGGAATCTCACTTCCATTGACTGACAGCTGTAACAGTGTTGCTACCCACACAGAATCGACGTAGCCTGAAGCTGCGTGACATTAATAAATGACTAGATCAACCTCCCTCACCTCCCATGTTGTTTCTTTTTTCCTTTCCTTCCCCCCTCTCCCAAGCATACCAAGTACACAAGACTTAGGAAGTGAGGCATGAGTAAGGCCTGCTGCAACTTGATTGATATTTTGGAGAGAAGAAAGAGAGAAAGAATAGGAAATGTTCGCCCTGGCAGCTTGAGACACAGAGACTGGGAATTAAAAGGTGGGAAGGAAATAACTAGAATTTGAGTTCCTTGGCACATGGACTTTCTTATAATCATAGACTCATAGAGCTGGAAGAGGCCACAAGGGCATCTAGTACAAGCCCCTGCCATGCAGGAAGATACAATCAAAGCACCCATGACAGATGGCCATCCAGCCTCTGTTTAAAAACCTCCAAAGAGGGAGACACCACCATACTCTATGGAATGTGATCCAATGTCAAACAGCTCTTACTGTCAGGAAGATCTTCCTAATTTGAGATGGTAATGGTGGTGTGAGACAGACCATGAACAACTGCCCCACTGGGTGTTCATCTTCCTCTGAGTTGTTACCCAGTGTGGTCTGCATCTTTAAAGTGTGGGCTGTATCTTTAAAAAAGCCTTTAAAGATGATGAAGCCTGCTTTATTTCTGTGCTAAACCCTTCTCTCTCTCTCTCTCTCTCTCTCTCTCTCTCTGTGCATCTGGTATGGGACCGGTTGTTGCTCACTTTCTGCTTGTGACTACTAATTACTCTGCTTCCAAGATAGATTGCTATCT
Organism: Urosaurus nigricauda; assembly: GCA_034509955.1. Lineage (NCBI taxonomy): Eukaryota > Metazoa > Chordata > Lepidosauria > Squamata > Phrynosomatidae > Urosaurus > Urosaurus nigricauda. Next base: position 110,591,508 of record JAOEGL010000006.1, read on the forward strand.
CTCACATTTTCAAACAACCAGTCCAATTTTCAGTATGGGTGGGAAAGTATCTGCGATTACTGTTGGGGCTGGCCAACACTAGGAAAAGTGAGCCAAATAGCTCAGGCAGCAAAGGGCTACTTGATTTGTTATTATTGTGTTCCTACTGTCAGGGAAAGGGGAGAGTGTGAAATTTTTATGACTCATTTCCCAAATAATCTGGCCCTTTTTGTGAACTGTGCACCCTCGACCTGAAGGAATGGAGATTTCTATTTGCTGCTATCCCTGGGGCACCCAAATATCTTGGGCCAGGCCTGATCCCTGGTCTAGTAATCCTGTTACCATTAGACCATTTTATGACTTTTTCTGGTCTTTTTTCTCTTCATTTTCCCCCACCTCCAGTGCCTTTCCTGAAATCTTTGGATTCATCGAATGAAGTTTGACAGGCTGAATAAATCAACTTGCTCTCCCACTAGCCAAGTCTATCCTAATTGGAGTTGGATGGTGATGCTGTGTGACTGAATGCCTCGGAGCAAGGCCGTGCTCTGCCTCTATGAGTGACTGCTGACTCCCAGCACTCTGGGGAGGTGCTGCCTGTAGGACTGGGGAGGAGGGGATAGAATTTGGGAAAGTGATGGTGGCAGCTGCTTTCGGCAACCATTAAAAATCGGCAAGGTGCACAGAATATATATGCCTATGTTCCTCCCGTTGTTTAAAGCCAGCAAGTTGACAATCTCAGCTTGTGGTTGAGGTCTGGGAGATGGAGTTGTACAATATGGTTATATCACCTTGTCCTTGCTTTGCAGCTTGCCTGTCTAGTCCTTTCAGTGCTGAAAAGAGACAGCGGGAGAAGGAAAAATAACGAGGAGGCATGAGAAATCAGCATGGAGGGAATTAGCTGCATGCTACAACAACTAAGGAGGGAAGAACACACACACACACACACACACACATTTGGCCCAACAGGGTTGTTCATGATATGAAATGACATGACATTTGTCCAATTTGGCCATTCCTCTTTTAAAAACTTTCCAGGGGGTTTGTGGTCATGCCCATCTCTAGAAATGGCATTTCACATTTGAGGAGCCATCACAGAAAAGGTTTGTCCACAAACAGCCATCCACCGAATCATAGTATGTATATGCAGTAGGATAAGGATTCATGTGATAATTTTGGGACATACCATGTTTCCCTGAAAATAAGACAGTGTCATATTATTTTTTGCTCCAAAAGATGGCTAGGTCTTATTTTCAGGGGATGTTTTATTTTTCCATGAAGAAGAATTCACATTTATTGTTGAACAAAAAAAACCCACATTTATTATATATTGTATATATATTTATATACAAAAACTTTGCTAGGTCTTACTTTTGGGGAAGGCCTTATATTTAGCAATTCAGCAAAACCTCTACTAGGTTTTATTTTCTGAGGATGTCTTATTTTCGGGGAAACAGGGTAGTTATGGAATGGCCTGCCAGAGGAGACCCATCATATTACCAGTCTTGACAGCTTTAAGAAGTTGGTCAAGTCAGATCTCTTCTGATAGGCCTTCACAGATGATCATTTCAGTCACCCCCCCCTTGACTACCCTATCTTGTCCATTTCAATTATTTTAACAGCATTGTTTTATTGTTATTGATTACAATCATGATTTATTATGGCGGGTGGGTGGGTTTTTGGGACATTGTATTTTATTGTATTTTATGTTGTTAGCCACTTAATGGAGAGGCGAGGTATAAATAAATTTTATTATTTTATTATTATTATTATAGACAGTAATATCTGGAAGGTTGTCATCTTCCCAACACTGTGGCCCAAAGCTGTGAAAAGCTTTATAGGTTAAAGTCAGCATGTTGAAATGAATTTAGAAATGAACTTAAAGTGGCTGGAGATTACCCCCTGAAAAAAATCCCCCTCAAACCCTGGCATGACATGATAACTGCTGATAGAAGTCAATACTCTTGTCACCATATTCTTTGTCATGGCAATTTTGGAGCTGTCTTCAAAGTCAGCCTTATTTACAATGCACTGCAGAAATCTGTCCAGAAGCCATTGCTTGTTAGTTTTAGACTACCATAAGCCAGCATAATGTTTGAGCATTGGCTGACTGGTGGTCCAATTCCTGGCTCCTTGTTGTTGTTGTGTGCCTTCAAGTCATTTCCAACTTATGGTGATCAGGATCAGAGGATTTTCTAGGGAGGATTTGTTCAGAGTGGGGTTTTCTTTGCCCTCCTCTGAGGCTGTGAGAGTGTGCCTCATCCAGAGGGTTTCAAACTCTGGTCTCCAGAGTCATAGAGTCAACACCCAAACCACTGCACCATCCTGGCTGTCTTACATTGGCTCATGCGGAAGTGATTTTATTATTTGCTGTTAATTTTATTTTGGTTTTATTATGTGTTTTAGCAGTTACTATGTGAAATGCAGAGAAATCTGGTTATCAGGTGGTCTATAAGTGCAATTAATTGATCAATCAATCAAAATGTTACATTAATGGAATCACATGCAAATAATCTAAAGCATTTTTGACACTCCACTCCTATGCACACTTTCCTAGCGGTATACTCCAATGAACGCAGTGGTGTTTATATGAGTAAATATGCATGTGGTTATTCTATTGATTTCATTTGGAAAGAGACTTAAGCAAGTGCTTAAATTTCCTGCTCCAATTAAAATAAATGGGACTGGACATTGCTGCACTTTGGCTGCCCCATGCCCTTGACATTTATAATAGCCAGTAGCCAGCAATATGAATATAAGGTCACATTACACTCAAATGTTGATGAAAGAGGCATGGTCGATGTTGGCGTTAATAATGCTGGCAAATCATTTTCCTTCTGTAGGTCATTTGTCTAAACTAATTCAGATTCTATGAGATCACTTCAATCCTCCAATATGCATATTTCATCCTAACTACCATTTAATTTGGGTCCCATAGAAGGAAAAAAAATCTAGCCCATTATTCCTTCAGTTTTGCTCCCGGCACTGTGAACTGGAGGTGCCAGCATGGTGTAGGTGTTTGAGTGCTGGACTATTACTCTGGAGACCAGGGTTCCAATCCCAGCCTGGCCATGAGAACCCACTGGGTGACCTTGGGCAAGTCACACTCTCTCAGCCTCAGAGGATGGTAATGGCAAACCCCCTCTGAAGAAACTTGTCAAGAAAACCTCAGGCCATATGTGTCTGGGTTTTCATCATGAAATGAACTCTAAGGAGAGCCAGCATGGTGCAGTAATTTGAGCATTGAACTATGACTCTGGAGATCAGGATTCAGCCTCCTGCTTATCCATTGAAACCCACTGGGAGATCTTGGAGGGTGTCACACACTCTCAGCTCCAGAAAGCACTGTGATAGGTTTGCCTTAGAGTTGCTATAAGTCAGAAACATGGAAGATTCAGTATCTGCAACTCCTGGCCTTTCTCCCAGGGAATGTCTTCACTGTAGCTACTGTACTAGGAAGAAAATGTTTCCTTCCTTGGAGTTTTCCCATTGTGGCTTTTCCCTTGGTTTTTTTGTAGCAAAATGAAATGGTGACATTTCCTGAAACAACTGTAATGAAAAGCTTAATTGATTATGTAATGCTTTTCTTGAGTCATTTCTTTAAAAAGAGAAGCTCATTTTTATAGGTGGGATCCAAAGGAACCAGTGTTGTGCTTTGCACACTAGAGCTTCTGAAGGGTGACCTTGGCTAGATCTGCATTTCACCTTTAATAGCAGTTTGATACTAGTTTAACTGTAATGGTTCTACTTTATAGAATCCTGGGATTTATAGTTTGGGAAGATAGCATTGTAAAGAAACAACTTGTTATAGCAGATGGATAAATGCTTCACCTGAATGTAGTGGTAAAAGGATTTCCCAAGATGCTATCTGATGTTGCAAGTGGGATTTGAACTTGAAGATAAGAAGAATACTTGTAACCATCAAAAGGAAATGTATCACCCTTTAAGAGGAAACCAATTTGCATAAAATCTGCCTGTGTATGTATAGAGATATAACCTCAGAGTTATTTATTGACCAGTGTTTCATTAGAGAAATAGGCCTGCGTTGGTTTCTCTCACCTGGATGGATGTCCTTTTGAAGAATCTGCAGGGGTTGGTATTTTTCCCCTCCTTCTGCAGAACTCAGATCCCCCACAACCTACTGATAAACCCTGGAAGGTACGCTGTGTTTTCATTCTGTGCTTTGTGGCAAGCAGGCAGGATCAGAGAAGTGTCTGTCTATGTCGCCGTAGACAGATGCAAAATGGTGACACTAGCGCTGAATTCTGAAGTCCTCTGGAGTCCTCCATAAAACCATGGGATAACTGATCTGGAAGTTAAACAGGGTCAAGCCTGGTTATTACTTGGATAGGACACTCCCAAGGAATACTAGGGGCTACAGGCTATATTTCAGAGAAAGGCAATGGCAAACCACCTCTGAGTATTCCTTGCCTAAGAAAACTCTGTGAAATTCATGGGGTTACCATAAGGTGACAGATGATTTAAAGGCACACATGGCACAGGAAATGCTCATTATTCTAATGCCAATGTAGGATAATGAAGTTAAGAAGCACAGATCAAGCTGTATGATAAGTTGCTTCTTATAGAAATCTATTCTCCCTCTTGAACAATTCTCTGCTACAGCAGTTTTGCAAGTGGATGAGAAAACTCTTGCACAAGCTGCATATAAATGTCTAACAGTCCTCATATGATGGTTAACACATTTATATCCCCCTGGGAGCTTGGAAGCTGGCATAGAAAGATGTTGTTAAACCCACCTTGATAAATTCTATGATTCTAACCCAGGATAAAGTCCCCCTTCCCCCACTTTTGTTTTAAAGGCCCAAAGACAGAAATGCATACACCAACTCATTGTCTTGAATAGTCTGGCCATAAAATTTGTTTGTACTTTCACAAAGTGCGTGCATTCCCATGTATGGATGGGTTTTTTTGGACACTTACAGAGTTTAGGATTAATTAGTTAATAATGAATTAATTAAATTAGTTCCTCCTGAGCTCTGCAATTGTCCAATGAACCATGTCTATACATGGAAATCCTTCAAAATTAATGCCTTTCCCCAACAATGATGGTATAAATACATTGCATTATGAGTACAACTTGGGGTGCATCTACACACTGTAGAAATAATATAGTTTGACACCACTTTAGCTGTTGTAGCACCATCCCATGGAATCTTGGGATTTGTAGTTTGACAAAGTCTTTGGCCTTCTCTGCCAAAGAATGCTGGTGCCTCACAAAACTACAAAATCCCAGGATTCTGTCAGATGGAGCGATGGCAGTTAAAGTGTGTCAAACTGCATTATTTCTACAGTGTGTAGATGCATCCCAAGTTACAGTCATAGTGCAATCTATTTATACCATCATTGTTGGGGAAAGGCATTAATTGTGAAGAATTTCCATGCATAGACATGGAAAGGCATTAATTTTGAAGTGTAGTTGCACCATCGATGAAGGACAGCATAGTAACATATACTGCTATTCTTATCCTTACAGAGGAGGTTTAACCTAACTAAATGGTAGAGACATAGTAAGTGTCACAGGGTTCACTTGTTTGCTCATGCGGTTGCCTTGTGCTCTATTGTGGGCAGTGAGGTGAATGGGAAGAGATTTGTGCTTTTATTATAGGCCATTGGCTTGCTGCATTCCTATTTTGCTAAACAAATAAATGGAAATACTTATTTTAGTTGATTTTGAGAACCTAGGAAGTAAAACATTTCTCTTAAATGCAACAACAGTGGTAGCAAATTACGTTTGCATGTTTGGGGCTATAACAGCAACTCCTTACTCTTTAAAAGTAACGTTCCCAGCTTGGGATATCTGCTTGATTAGCTATGCGTGATTTGCACTGTCGCACAAATAAAATAGCTCCACTGTATACGAATAAACCAGTTACTACATACAGAAGCAGAATCTTTGGATCCAAGCATTTGATTTCAACCAGTCCATCCCACTAATTGGAGAGTTCAGATTTCTTCTGCCTCCTGCTTGTGTCAATTATATAGCTGTCCTGAGTCTTTCATTTTGCAGGAGGTTCTGGAAAGGTTTCTCTCTCCCCCCCCCTCTCTTTCTCTATCCATCTTCTCCCAATGGGTACAGTTCTGTTCAGCCATGAGATCTGTACAAATGGAACCAGAAGCATGAAGAGTGCCTTAGGGTAAAATTACAGAAGTGCTTAACTGACTTGAGGGTTGAGCAGCTGAAATTTGGTTGAAAGCCACTGCCAAGTCAGCGATTAATTATACTTACTGGCTTTCGATGGGGTTTAGTTTCAGTAAATCTTGACATTTTCCTAACACTGTCATCTTGAAGACATTGGTGGCTGTACCTCTGAAAGAACACTTGCTTCATTCCGTCACCCTCCAAGTCTTTATGCGTGGGACATACTGACAAAATCGGAAGGCAGCTTGGCATAATACAGCCAGACCTAATGCCATTGTAACTGTGTGTCAATAGCGAATAAAGGTGCAAGTGTTATTTTTCCACTCTGGCTGGGGGAGGATTCTGGAGTTGTGGTCCAAAAAAGTAACTTTCCCAAGCTTTGCTTACAAATGATCATCTTTCTGGACCTTTACAGTGAGCCCTTGGTATCTGCTGCGTTTTGGTTCCAGGACCCCTCATGGACACTAAAATTTGTGCTCAAGTCCCATTAAATATAATGCCATAGTAAAATGGTACAGTATCCCTTATATAAAATGGCAACACCATGGCTTGCTTTTTTGAATTTATATTTTTGAATATTTTCAAGCTAAGGATGTTTAATTCTGTAGATAAAGAATCAGTGGATACAAAGGGCCAACTGCATTTGTACAAAGGGAGTTGCCAAGGATTTGGCTTGCTAATTTTTGGAAAGAAGCTGTCAGCATTGATAGCAGATAGATAACTTGGTGAGGAATGAAATACAGCCACCACTCCACATTCATGGGGGCTAGGGGCCAAGTACTGTGTGTTGATAGTGAATAAAGGTACAAGTGTTATTTTTCTATTCTTTTTTCACTTTGCTTCAAATATCAGGTTTGTATGCAGAAGTAATGTTCAACTTATGAAATGCTGGAATGAAAAAAAAACCCTGAGTCACAATATTTTTTTTAGATGTCTTGCTTGAGGAGCAGGAAAATCCCCTAACATTTTACTCACAAAAATGGCCTTGGGGGAGCACATGTGTCCCAAAGACTTTATGACCTTCTCTACTGTAGATGTTCAAATGTCATCTCTTTACCACTGGGTTGTTTTCTAAGAGTTGGATTCTTGACTGGAGACAAGTTTTGGGAAAAATCTCTGCTGAAGTGGTTATATGAAGAGGATGAAGATGGTTTTGATTCAGTTTCAGTCTATACCAGGCAGTTCCCTCTGATTTTTCTCTTTCACTTGCTTTGCTTTTTAATTCCTTCCAGTAGACAAGTATTTAGATACTGCAGAAGCATGATTAGTACTTTTTTTGGAATATGCAAAATATATCCGTTTGTAGATAGTTCTCTGATTCCTTTCCAGGAGAATCTTTTGCAAAACAGGTTTAGCTTTGAGGAAAACAAGACCAAACTTGTTACTCTGTGAAATGTAACCTTTAGTGAGCAAAATAAAGTCACTGGAATTTATGATCAAGCTTTGGAAGAACTACATTTCTGATGATTAACGTAACAAATGCTCTACTGCAGCCTCCCCCATCCTCCTTTTCTCACACCAACTATTACATATAGCTATGCTTGATCCTTTCTTGATGGCATCTTAAGTGCTTTAGACATAATGTTTAGTGTCAGCTTTATCAATTCTTCACAACTGCTATGGAAAATGGAGTTCAATGGCTGTGGAAAATGGAGTTCTCACTCCTTATAAGTAATTATGTAGAACAGATAATTGGTTGAGATCTTATTTATTTATTTAGTATGTATTCAGTTTATGCTCCATTTTTTTCCTATTATGGGACCCAAAGCAACTTCCAATAATTAAAATAGAAGTGTCACTCAAATTTTATTTCACAAAAGTTAAAAAGCAACAACATTAATTAAACAACAATTCTATGAAAAAGCAGGTGGAATAAAAATCCATAGTTTAAAATACAATGAAATCATAACTTACAAAATATAATTAAAAATGCAGCCTCTAGTGAGGACACTGGGTCCTCAGGGTTGCCTACTACTGTTATAATGGAATCACATATCTTATAGTCTTGAAGCTGCATAAGAAGCAGAGACTTACAGAGATTTAAACTATGTTTTAAAAAGTACAATAAATGTACATATGACTACCTGAGGTTTGAGATCTGCTGGAGGGGCCTTCCTCTGTGTCCCACCAGTGGGAGCAATACAATGGGGATGGGCATGGGAGAGGGCCTTCTTGGCTTTGGTGCCCCACTTGTGGAGTGCCACATCCTTGGGGTCTCATTGGCACCATTGTTTTTCAGTGCCAGGTTATAACATGGATGTTTATTCAAGTTTTGGAGCCCTCAGTTTCCAAAATTTCACAGATGAAATCCAGAATTCTATATCCAAGCAACATCAAAGTGTGGTCAAGATGGTAAAAGTTACTAATGAGGAAGAACACAGAAGTTAGGAGAGGCTGCAGTGGTTTGGGAAGGGCAAGACTACCTCATTCTCTCCTCTCCATCCTGCTGAATTAATTGTGTGCAAACTATAGCAATAACAAGTACATTTCTGTAACACTTATCAGTGCACTTCAGCACTCATTAAACAGTCTACGATGTGTAAGCTAATTGCCCCCAATAAGCTGGGTATAATTTTAGTGACCTTGGAAGGATGCAAGCTTGAGTCGAGCTTGAGCCCTTGGTTAGTATTGAACTTGTAACCTTGCAGTTTGTGAGTGAGTGGCTGCAGTACAGGCATTTAACCACTGGACCACCAGGGCTCCCTTTGCATTTTGAAGTGTGCAGCTATTGAAGCAGTTTGCAGAAACTGAGGTAAGATGAGGACAAAGGGAGAAAGTGGGAGGAGAGAGAAACTGGCACATTTTAAAACCAGCTGAAAAGTGGGATGCCAAATCAGGACAGTTGCAGGGTATCGGGCCTGATTTATGTTTAACCTTGTGCTTGGGTTTTTTTTTAAAAAAACCCTCTTCTTATCTTTTAAAGGTATTTTAATTTGTTTGAATTCTTTCACATGTTTTTATCATTTTGAAAATTTATATTGCATTCAATTGGGAATTGTCTAAATTGTTTACATAGTATTATTTTGTAGCAACTTTGAGACTAACTGTGTGAAAGAAGTTGTTGCATAAGCTTTTGTAGACTTATGCTTATGCTACAACTTCTTTCACACAGTCTCAAAGGTACTACAAGATCTCTTTGCATATTGATATACCAGACTAATGTGGCTATATCTCTGAATAGTTTTATCCATTTGATTCCCTGAGATCTCATGAGAAAAAGATAGGATAGAAATATTTTAATGAATAGATGGATGAATGAATGTGCATCTATATGCAGGTCTTAAAACAAGTAATTTCCCAGCTCATTTACATCTGTGTAAACTGAAAATTAGCTTGTAAAGAATACACTGAAAATTAGCTTCCAAAGTTAAAATGAAATAAAATAGAAAAGAATGTCTGACCAGTCAGTGGTAAGGTAGTAGAGGAGAGGAATACTCTCCTTCCTGAAAATAACCCTCTCCCATAGACACCGGGCAGAAAAGGGAAAATGCTGTGAAACTGTTTGTACAGCTTTGAAAACATGTAAAGAGTTACACTATTATGCAGTTAGCAAGACACACCTAAATCAACACACTTGGAAAACACCATATATAAATAAAAACATTGTAAGAACAGTCTGAAAAACATTATAAAAAAAGAAGAAAGTGTATGAGAACAACAGGATGACAAGTGTATCGTGCTACACGGGTTGCCAGATGTCAGGGCTCTATCCTGAGTCTCAGATTTTCATAGATCCTCTCCAGGCAGTGGTGCAAATTCTCCAGTTTTAGTGGGCTCAGTTCCACCTAAGAGGATAGGGCTGTGTGCAAAACCTCCAGGTAAGCTAGTTGAACAGCCATTTGTTACAATTTGCAAGGCTTAATTGATCTGTTGCTAGAGCATGCAGACATTCTTTGGGTGGGATGTATTTGATTTATTTATTTAGTTGGTTCTTTCTCCTTCCCTCTCTGTCCTTGTGGTTCCAGGGCTCATCTTTCACTCTGCTCTATACCAACCATTTGGCTAGAATGAAATTGAATAGATTTAATGTTTACCCCATCTTCTGAATTTCCTAATACACTGGGCCCTTGGTATCCACTGGGGCTTGCTCCCAGGACTGTGGATATTGAAATCTGTGTATGCTTAAGTCCCATTAAATACAATGGCATGGTAAAAGGGCATCTCTTATATAAAAGGCCCTAGCTGAAGACTAGGCCTAGATAAAGAATCCTCCTTTGTTTGAATGGCGGGGGATGGTGGTGATAAAACATACCAACAAACCAGCTCTGCCCAACTATTCCAGTCTTCAAGTAAATGTCAACACAGGCTAGACTTTGACACCTGTTTGAAGAGTTTCTGAGCCCCTCTCCCCGTTTTTCCACTCTCTTTGTTTGGGGAATGGCATATGAAAATTTCATTATGAAAATTGCTCTAGAAAAAGAGATCAACCACTGACAGGAGAGAGGATGCTATGTAAAGACAGATGACAGCCTTTCAGTAAAACTACAGGGAAAGTTCTCATGCTGTGCCGGAACAATTAAAACAGTGGCTGAGAATATTTAATTTGCTGGCTTGATTTTGTTTGCAAATGCTGGCATTATTTTATTTTTTGAAAATGCTTTCCACTCCGAAGAATGTTTCCTCTCCCCTCAGCTTTTCTTAGGCTACAGGTAGCACTCTCCTTTGAGGCTTTATCACAAGAGGGAATAACTTCACTTTCTCATTCTTTGTCATCAAAAAGAAAGGAAGGAAAAAAGTAAACAAGTTTTGATACAAGATGCTCTCTTTGCAATGTGAATGTAAAGTCTACCTTGATAAAAATGCACATAAAAGTAGATTCATCTGTGTTGGTGTGGGTTTTCTGTGGCCAAGTGGTGATTCAAACCCTGGTCTCTAGAGTCATAGTCCAACATTCAAACCACAATAACATGCTGTTCCATTATATATATATATATATATATTAAAAAAAATACATTAATAAGAGAATCTGTTATTAATTAAATATTATTGGTTAATTAAGCATTGTTGGTAAAAGAGCCAGTCAATTTTTCCATCCTAGCATTTTCTACAACAGGGGAAGGAATCAAGCGGAGTTCTAGATGTTGCTTGACTGCAACTAACAGTGCTGCCAGCATAGCCCTATGTTGAAAAGTGCTGGGTGTTGCAATCCAAGAACATCTGAAGGGCCAGACAGTTCCTATCTCTGCTCTACAATCTGGCCCCAATCTGTTTCCTTTTCCCCAGCTGTGGGATTTTCTTCCAGCAATTTTCTTAATCTTCTTCCCTTAACAACTGGATGGGTATATCTATCTACACTGGCCATAATACTCTGGGCTTCTGCCAGAATATTCTGGCACCAGAGTTGCCCAAATTCCCCATGTTACCTCTGCTTTCCAAAGTGACACTGAATGGCTGTCTACACAGGCATTCTACTGTGCACCCTTGCCCAGTTGTTCCCTCTGAGGTAAAAAAATAAGGGACCACGTGTTGATCATATGGCTAGGTGCCTCTAGATTAATGTGATTTAAGGCAGGGATGGTAAGGATTTGATGCAGAACTAGCCTCACATCACGAAGACAGTCTGTAGTCAAGCTGAGGCTTTGTTGTGAAGACAGGTTGCGGTGAAGGTAGGGAGAAACCAATTCATTTGGCCCATGTAGACATGCTGTAGACAGTTTTAAAATCTGGTGGAGGCTTCGTGGTGGGAAAGTGTGCTTCCTAGTTTGTATGTTTTATTCACGAGGAAATAAAATTTGCCATATTGACCACATTCTGATGTTGCTTGGCCACATGTGTCTGGGTTTTCATCTGCAAAATAAACTCTAAGGAGAACCAGCATGGTGCAGTGGTTTGAGCCCTGGACCATGACTCTGGAGATTAGGGAATTTGTCACACAGGGAAAACTAGGGGTTTAAACTGTCATTTTCCCAGGAAAGTCACATGATCACAGTGAAGATTTTCATATACATTGTGATTAGAGAGGACTTATCCCAGGAATAACCAGCAAAAAAATTTCACGGGATTTCCCAGTGAATGATTGGTTGCTGGTTATTCCCTGGTTATTCCCAGGATAGCTCCTCCTTAATCATGCGTCGTGTGAAAATCTTCACCATGTTGGCATGACTTTCCTGGGAAAATGACTGTTTAAACCTAGGATTCTATTCCCCAGTTATCCATGGAAAACCACTGGGAGACCTTTTGGGAGACACAGACTCTCAGAGCCAGAAAATCCCGTGACAGGTTTTTGTTAGGGTCACCCTAAGTTGCAAACAACTTGAAGGCACACAACAACAATGATGAAGTCTAAGACCAGGGCAAACCAAACTTAAGATTGAGGAAAGTGGAAAACTGAGCAATCCAAAATAAAAGACTGCTCAGTTCCCAGCTGGAGTATGTGCTAAGCTTTACTTTGTTTCATGGAGAAGGAAAACACAATATATTGCTGCTATATTTGGAGACACTCTCATGTTTATCTTAATGTGCAGTTCAGTCCTTAGGAAGAGTACTCTGACAGGTCCTCAAGGAAAGAGGAGATGTCCTCATTCACTAAAACGCCGCTGAGATTTACCTTGGAAAAATTGCTTTAGCTTGGGAATCCCTCCCTGGCTTAACAGCTTCCTACATGTCCCTCTTTATGATCAAATTGAAGCGGACATTATTCATAAATGGATAGTATGTGGGAAAATGATAAGGAAAGATACTGAAAGGGAAATAAATGGCATGTGGGAGGACATGGATGGCAAAGCCGGCAAACCCTTCTTAATGACGTGACAGACCCAGAGGCAACGTGAAAACTGTCAAGAGAATTAGTGCTAGACCTTATTATCTCTCCTAGTTTGGCATATAGTCCAGCAAGATGATGAGGGCATGTTGGGGACAAGATAATGGTTTCTTGTCTACCTCTCACTGTTTCGTCCCCCATCAATATCTACCAAAAACCATATGCATTGTTGTTATTTCAGAATGAAGCAAAGGGGTGGATACCAATACTAAAGGCTTTGGAAACATATATTTCAAGATAATAACTCAGAATTTACTTTCCTCACACCAACAAATGGTTGTTGTTGTCTTGTGCCTTCTCCTCCAACTTATGGTGACCCTCAGGTGTTTTCTTCGCTAGTTTCTTCACAGGGGACTTGCCATTGCCATCCTATGAAGCTGAGAGAGTGTGACTTGTCCAAGGTCACCCAATGGGTTTCATGGCTGAGTTGGGAATCAAACGTTGGGCTCCAGAGTTGTAGTCCAATGCTCAAACCACTACACCACCAACAGCTACAGATGTTATATTTTGATGAACTGCATTTGTCTTTGGACCCACTCCATCCAAAGTCTCCTAGGTAAACCAGATTTAATTGCTTCTGCCTTACACAGGGTACATTCTCAGCGGAGTTTATGCCTACCTAATATCCTTGCTTCATAAATCAAGATGAGGCCAGTGTTAAAATACCAGTGCTTGGACAATTTACGTTTTGGACTACAACTCCCTGAACCAGAACCCCCTCCCTACCCAACCAGCATGGCCATGGGCACTTGGGCTGGGGCTGGCCCAAGATATTTTGTTGCCTAATGCAGAACAACAAAAGAAACTTACTACTCACCCAAGCTGATAGTACCCAAAGCAAGCCAAGTTGATTTGGCACAGGCAGCAAGAAAATCCTAAAAGTCCTCTCCCCTGGATGCATCGACACTGCATAAATATCTGGATTGACACCGCTTTGACTGCCATGACTCAATGTTATGGAATTCAGGGGATGGTAGTTTTTTGTGGCACCTGAGCTTTGCTACCATCCCCAGAATTCCATAGCATTGAGCCATGGCAGCTAAAGCGGTGTCAACCCGGATTATTTCTGCAGTGTGGATGCAGCCCCTGATAGTCAGGATAAATAACTAACAATTTGCTGACACCCAAAATCTATTGCCTGAGCCTGCTGCATCACATGGCCTTTGGGAAGTCCAATTTAGGTGGCAATTCATGTGGATGCTCTGATTCACACAGAAAACTAGCTTTCTGGTGGAGCTATTGCAGTGGAACTATTGGGGCAGGGGATGAATGTATCACAATCAAATAAAATGTCCCCCCTTATGACATTTTCTCAGCACTCACATTTCTTGCACTGCAGTAACTCGATGTAGAAAGACAGGAGGGGGCAGAATCTTGCCCCTCACTGACAAAAGCAAAGTGTTGCATCCCAAAGCAAAGTGTTGCACCTTGTCCTAACCTTGTGTTTACTTCCTCTTTAATAATTTTTGCCATCTCGACAACATTCTAATGTTGTTTGGCCACGTGTGTCCCATTGTTGAAGGGTGTGATTTTACAGGTTATTGACATGGCAGTCAAAGTGGAATTATAGGGCTAGATTTATGTAGCATTGTAGGCTTTTTAGTGTGTATGTAATGTGGTCATATCTTTTATATTAGAAGGCAAAGCACTCCAAACTGATGATGTAAATCACCTTCCCCAATCTTGGTGCCCTCTAGATAATGTATTAGACTGCAGGTTCCATCACACTTAACCATTGCAATCAAATTGACTGGATAATGTGGGCTGTAGTCTAATCCACCTGGATGGCACCAAATTGGAGAGGGCTGGTGTAAATCTTTATATTTTGTTTATAGAGAGACATAGAGAAGCAGGCCATTTCCCCATGTCTGTGTCTTAGGGCTATGATTATTTTGGTACATGGTATTGATTCACAAATAGAATAAAAATGGGAAATAAAAACCATTATACCCTTTTCATTAAAAAAAATACCCACAACAACTAACAATAGTTTAGGAAGACACGCACACACATATATACGAGAGCCAGTGCAGTGTAGTGGTTTGAGTGTTGAACTACAACTCTGGAGACCAGGATTTGATCCCACACATGGTCATGGAATTCCACTAGGTGATCTTGGATGAGGCACACATTCTCAGCCCCAGAAAACCCAATGTCACCTTAAGGTTACAATAAGTAGGACATGACTTGAATGCACACAACAGTGTGTGTGTGTGTGTGTGTGCGTGTGCATGCTTCTAAGAAGACTCCAATGTAGGCAAGTCTTCTCAGAAAAAAAAAAGAAATTCATAAAGAGATCAGCAAAACTAAGTAAGTTGTCTCTTAAGTCTACTCTTCTCAGAAAAAAAGAGAAATTCATAAAGAGATCAGCAAAACTGAGTAAGTTGTCTCTTAAGTCTACTGCCCCACCTGGAGGAAGACCTTTGAGGTGAGATGAGGCAAGGCGAGACAGAGGTTCTTTCAGGTCTCATGCTTCCACAGCCATGTTGGGTACTTCCAATTGTCCTTGGAAAATGGCTGGCAGCCAGCAAAGAGATTTAAGTGGCACTAGAGATGATCCCATCAACTGGTCCAATTCAAAGGTTTTGCAGCTAAATTTTGAGTTGGTTCAAGTTTCCAAACAGTCTTCAAATACAGATGCATGTACAACACACAGTAGTAGTATGCAGGTTACAAGAGCCTTAATAGTTCCTGGAGTCCTATGAAAGTAGACATTGCAGGCTTTATGTTACACAAATAAAAACATCCCAAATTTACACAGAATGTCTTCTGAAAGAAGGATTGTGCTAGCGGAGTGTAATCTAAATTAGGTTTTCAACAAAAATAAGTTTTCACATTATTATTTGAGCCTGACTTTTGTGTAGTTCTTAGAAATGCACTTTTATGATTTCTAGAAAACCCACATCCATTGGATTAATTTAGATTCAATAAAGCAATTACAGCTGCCAAAGGGATTAACAATATAAGACCCCCCCCCACCTTTCCAAAGGGTAATTATGCCTAGCAATGTAGCTGACTGTCTGTGTGAAAGAGATGATTCAACTTGGATTGCTAAAATCCAACCAGATGCAAATCTTTGTGTTTTTATCGCCTCCTTCTCCCTTCCACCTAAGGTGCATGCAAATACTTGCTTCTGGAAGGTTGGGCTACTTTGGGCTTTATGGTTCTAGAGGTAACAGGATTGAAATACCTCCAATGAAGAAACAACTACCTTAATTGAAAATATTCAATCATGTGAAATATGGTATTCAACAGTCATGATCACTTAATAGAGAACCTTTGTGCTGAATGTAAGGGCAGGTATTTGGAAAAGGAAAAGCAGGTGCTTGTGGAAAGCAAAGCTGAACATGGGTTCAACTCTGCTGACCATGGTCCATGTTCCTAATAGCACCCACTGCCCATTTCTCAAGCCTCCTTTGCCTTACTGCTTGCTTGTGTAAAAAGGAGAAGCAGTCACCTCTGCATGTCCTGTCCTCTCTCTTTAGAGTGGCGCTCTGGGTTAGGCTTTCAGCACACCTTGGAAATGTTTTTACTTATTTTGTTGTAAAATACTCAGAATATCTCAGCAACCATGGCAGCATTCCTCCTAACATTTTAAATATTTTTATTGAATAATTTACAAATATTTACTTGAAGGATTCATTTACATTTTGCTCCTTTTCCTGAACTTTTCGTGAACCAAGTTTCAAAGTTGTTGGAGGGATTTCCATCGCCGTGGAGAGGCACCACTCCCTTGGTGACCTTATAGCAGTCACTTTCCTAACGTCCCTCATAGGGCTGTTGGGAGAGTAGAAAAAGAAGATTTTTGTGTTTATTTTTATAGAGTGTTTTAATGAGATATGTTTTTATTTGCTATATGTTGCCTTTGGAGCCCTGTGGGTCGAGAGGTATCAATGAAAATTTAAATGAATGAATAAAAATATTTCATCACCATGAGAGGTATAAAATGTGCCTATTAATCTGTCCTATGTGAAGGCCTATGTTATTCTACATTCTTTTTGTGCAGTGAGTGACCAACTAGTTTCCTGTGGGAAACCTGCAAGCAGAACAAGGGCTTGCCTATACTGGCCAGAATAATTTGGGTTGGAGTACTGTGGCCCCAAAACTGTCCCAGATCTGCACTCTGTAGTGATGGTGGGCACTGTCTACCCATATGACCTCACTGTGTTGTCCGGCGTACCACCACTTACTTGAATCACTCCCTCTAAGGTCACAACAAGACACCCAGAAATATGATTGATGCTGGGCACCTCATTGTGATCTCAGAGGGAGCAATTTACACCAGTGTGCAGGTGCGTAGCTGGGAGGGAGTAGGAAATGAGGATCATGCCCACTCAAATAAGAATTAGACTCTCCAAAATATTTTTTTAACTCCCTGAATTTATAGTATTGTGTAATTTAAAAGTTCAGTTGCATATTTAGAAACTCAGTTTAGGCATCCAAAGAAAAGGGGCAGAGCTACCAAGGGAATGCACACACAGCATATATGAGTTCCAGGTGCCTACCTTCCAAGTGTCTCAATTTGGCTGGGACAGTCCTGATTCATCCTCTGTAGTCCTACTATTTCATCTGCTTTAAAGATGCCCCCGTTTTCTCTTCTCTTCCCATTTCTTCATTTGTCTTTAGCTTACTCCAGTTGCTCCAAATTGAGTTCAAAGTGTAAAAACAGTTCACACTCAGTGAATTCAACAAGAGGGACAGGGGAGGAAGGGGTGGAGCTTTGCCCTTCCCAATAGGATCTGGCAAAAACAAACAGCTACAGCCCCTCCTAATTTGTGTGCTCTCAATCAGTAATAATTTCTACCAGAATCACCAGAAACTGATGTTGCTTGGCCACACATAGAACTGGAATAGACCTCATGGGTCATTGAGTCCAAACCCCTGCTCAGTGCAGAATCTCCAGCTAAAGCATCCATATCCAGGTTTTTATCTATAAAATATCAGAGGGCATGGAGGTGTTAACAATGTTCAGTGTCTCACTATTGGCAATGCTTGAAATTTGGTAACTGTATGGAAAAAAAAATCATTGTAGGGCAGAATTCTGACTTGGAGGCAGGAGGTGACAGAAAGGATACAGGACTGGCAACAAATGTACAGAGAAATACTAGATCCAAAGAACTTCTTCACGTGTACTAAAGTGTTTGTATATGCCAGTGGAGTATGGCCTCTCCCATTCTTGGAACAAAGACCCCTGTGACACATCTCATACCTCTTTTGAAAACACTTTCAGATGCTGCTCACATAGTAGTAGATAAAAATAGCTGCCGATAAGGAAGGGTAATGTTCAAGAAATGCAGGTCTAAATCCCTTTTAGGAGTGTGGAACCAGTTGCCTCACTCTTTGGATGGTGGCTAGTGTCTAGGCCTGCCTTCCTCTCCAATCTTTCCCTCCCTGGGCTATTGGCATTGCACCAAGCCGCTGTGATGGAGGAGACGTTGATCCCAGCTGAACCCTGCAGCAGGCATAAAGATTTATACTGCAGTCGCTGCATGTATATCACCCAGCTGTCCGACATAAGCCCTGCATTGTTAAGGAGAGAAAATGAAACATTTATATTCATTCTGTAGGTTGGGTGGTGAAGACTGGTTTTAGCCTGATTCAGATTCCAGGATATAAAATGTGTTCAGGGTCACGATTTAAATAAATAAAAAAAAATTGGCATTTGTATATAGCTTCCCCAAATACAAGGCCCCACAGAAGGAACTACAGGTTGAGCAGCAATATAGCACCCAATTAATGGGCTGCTTTGCATGGTATCTCCTCTCTTCTTCCTTTCACCTCTGCCTTGCTGTTTGGCATCATGCACCATATGTAGATATCTATCACTCTCAACAGATGCTATTTTCCTGAAACATCCAGTTTAATTTACTTATGTCTGCAGTAGGCTTTTTAAAACCAAAAACATATATTTTTAAAAAATAATGACTAAAACTGAAAGATATTTCAAAATAACAAAGAAACTCCTCACAAACCTGAAACAGGCTGACACATGCACAGCTCTCTCCTCTCATCAGCATAAGGACCCATTCAGGAAACATAGACCAGATGGGAAACTCTGAAAGTGTTGTAATGGTATAATATTTAATCTTTTGAGTCCGAAAAGATAAGTGTGTGTGTGGGTCCATCAAGTCTCATGGCTTTCATTACCATCTGTATGTTGACACTACCCAGTTCCACTACCCTGTTCATGAGGCTCTCCTCCTGGTTCTTACCCCCATTATCTTTGCTTCTGTGTTTCCTTACCCTATGAAACTCAGTATTTCTAAGATTAAATTCTCCAGCAGTCTTGAATTGGGTCCAGATTTAGTCCCACATGGCTAATTTAAGATCAGGGTTTATTCTAAGATTCCTCCTCCACTAGATTGGAGGAAATGTGAGATGCATTTCCCAGGTCTGCATGTCACCTTGTGCTGCATGGTTATGCATTGTAGAAAATGACAGACACAGAGGCTTTCTAGATTGACAGGAAAGTGTGACATGAAGTTGCCTTTTCCTTAGCAGCTGCATTGCAGCCTTTAGATGGAGCTGCACTGTTCCACAATTTTTAAAAAAGAAGCTGGGAAAACCAGCACCTTTTTAAAGGCGCTTCTTCTCCCCTAAAATGCAAAAAAAGCGTTTTCATAGCACACTTTCCCTTTTTCTCATCTAAAGGCTAGAGTTTCATGCAGCCATGAACACACTTCTTTTTGCCAATCTAGATCAGGCCACAGTCTGGAATTCATAGTAAGTCACACTATGTACATATATAGGCCCAAGAAGTCATCATTACACAATGAACATATTCTGCTGATAGTGGCAGAAGTGGAGTTGCACAAATAGCATGTTCATCTGTGTCTTGTCTTTGCAAGATGCACACTGTTATTGTGCATTGCAGTTGTGTATTCTACCTTGCATTGTTATTGTGAATTCTATACTTTGCATTGAGGTCATGCATCTTATGCTTTGCATTGCAGGTAAGCATTGTGTATTGTGCTTTGCAAAATAGTACCAAGTTCTTGACATGTGTTGTGCTTTTCTGCATACAGGTTGGGTAATATTGCCATGACATATTTCTGCATGTGGAGATTTATTCTATGTCAAGCGGACGTCATACTGAGGTCCATGTCTCACCGAGAGATTGACTGAAGTTATGTTGGTGCTATACCAGAGGTGTGATGACACTGTGCAGTGAACCTGAATTGACAAAATGTGTGTAAAGGTGTTAGAGCAAATCAACCCTGAACTCTTCCTGGAAGCCAAGATGATCAATCTGAGACTGTCATACTTGGGCCATATAATGAGAAAATATGACTCACTAGAAAAGATGATAATACTTGGTAAGGTAGAAGGTAAGGAAAAAAGGAAGACCAAATTACATATGGTTAGACTCAATCAAGGAAGCCATGGCTCTGAACTGGCAAGACCTGAGTAGGGCTGCTGAAGACAGGGAGACTTCGAGATCTCTCATTCCTAGGGTCATCATAAGTCAAAGTCAACTTGATGGCAGTTAAAAAGAACAACAAATGTAATGATGAAAGTCATTACAAAATCTGTTAATGGAAAACAAGACTTGCTTGCTACCAGTGAACTCTGCAGCTGTAGTGCAAAAGGAATTCTGGCAGCAGTTGATAATGCCTGCAGCAGCACAATTGGACCCAAAGTGGCTAGACATACCTTCATGCATGTTTCCTTCTTGGTCTTGTAGTTGTTTCCAATACGTAACAGTAGTCGTTTTAATTTTCCATTTCCTTTCTTTTTCTTGTTTGTTTAGAGAAGTTACCTTTTTCCTGGTTAGAGCCCCCACTGCCAATTGTACATAAAGCTATTTTGTACTACACATTCATTTTCCTACTGCACAAAATGTGTCAACTGCACATCCCTGTGTATGGTTTATTGATTTCACTGGGTCTTGTTAAAACTAAATCAGAATCTAATCCAGTTGGTTCTTGCCTCTCTTTTGCTTATGTATTTAGCCCATTATCAACTCATATTCCTTCCCCCTGTACTATGCTGTAAAGTTCACTTTCATTTCTATGGCAAAAATGCAAAATAAAAGCAAACCCCTCCACCATTTAGGACACAGTGGCTTAGCGGATAAGATGATCTGAAGATAAGAAGGCTGGCAGTTCAATGCCCAAGTGCTGCATGATGGAATGAGCTCCTGTCACTAGACCCAGCTTCTGCCAACCTGGCAGTTTGAAAGCATGCAAATGCAAGTAGATAGATAACAGTATTCAGTGCAGTCATGCTGGCCATATAACCACCAGAGCAGTCCTTGGACAATGCTGGCTCTTCAGCTTAGTAACGGAGACGAGCACCATCCCCTACAGTCAGTTATGACTAGACATTCATGTCAAGCAACTACCTTTACCTTTTACCACCATTTTGACTTCTCCCTTTTTTCCAATTGATCAGGCAAAAGGTCTACTTCAAATACTGGTAATCTTTACCATGGCAATCTTCTTTTCTTGCATATTTCATTGGTCACAATTGGCCTTGCTTTGCCTCCCCCCAGAACTTTGCCCCCAAATCATCCTTGATTTTTCTGCTTTGATGACATGATACTCCTCTTTGACTTACTACGTTGGTCCGATAAAGGCACAGATTTTTCATGACAGATGCTGTCTTCTTGCACTCCTCAGCCTGAACCAGCCAGCTCTTCTGCCACTTGCATACCTCAATTCTCCTTGGCCAAATTAATATCCAGCTGGCTTCCTCCATCTTTATAGAGTCTATCAGGTGCATAGCACTGTCATGTCTATTTCCTATGGAACCCTGGGATTTATAGATGAGTGGGACTTAAAATTCTCTACTAGATAGCTCCCCAGATCAATTCCCTCAGTTAAAGGTGCTGAACAGAGAACTTCAGAAGTACCTCAGTGAATTACAAATCCCAGGATTCCATAAGAGGGGATGTAGCAGCTAGTGAGAAATAAAACATATGTGTGCTTACCTGCACTCCAAGTGTAAATAATAATAGCAACCGAAAATGAATTTGGTTTTGAAATCCTTGAACTAGAAGCAGAGAAGTCCACAAGAGGTTGTAGACCAAGAAAAATGTAGATGTAGGTTGTCAAGCTGAGTGTTTCTCTTTTACCTTGAGGGCTTGGATGATGAATGCGGAAAAAGAATCACTAGCCAGCAAACTCCTATGCAGAGCAATGTGTTTCTCAGATTAATATTTCTTTAGAGATGTACCAACATTTGTTTGGCCTTCAAACTATAAGACAAATGAGTGGGGAAGCAGCACTCATGACACTGGTTTCCAGCTTTTTTGTAAGTCCAATGCACAAACTCACCCTAACATTCAAATTTCCCCATGGCCTTCTAACCAAGTCTGTTCCCCTGCCTTCAAGTTTTGGTCCTTCAGTTCCAATACCCACATAGCCTCCAACTGTCCTGATCTTCCAGGGAGAGTCCCAAGTACTCCTTTGCTGTCCCATTTTCTCAGCTTTGGACTCTTTCATAAAAGGCTAAATTGGAAGTATAATTTAAGGTCAATTCGAATGCAATCATGGGTTTTATGTTATTGCAAATTAACTCTTCACATGCAAATTCGGGCAAGAGGGAAGCCAATTCGAATGCAATCATGGGTTTTACCTTATTGCGAATTAAAGCTTTGCATGCAAATTCGGGCAGGAGGGGGTTATTTTCGGGTAATGGGAAGTAATTCCGAACGGAGCAGGGGTTCATGTAAATTCGCTAAACAAGCGAATTTACATAAATCCGCATTGGCTCCATTCGGAGTTGGGAGAAATTCCTCCCCGTTTGAAAGAGTCCTGTCTTAAAACATCTCAGTTTCTCTCCCCCCCTCCCAATTTCTACCTTTGTTCTCAACTTCCTTTGATTGCTGCAAACTGTGTTGAAAGTACAGAAGTAGTCTGAACTTATTTAACACAGTGGAGTAGGGGTAGAGTAGAGGAACTGTGCCCTCTTTCCCAGTAGACTCAGGCAAAAGCAAACTGCTTCAACCTCTCCTAATTTGTGTGTTCTTCCTCATTAATAACTTTTACCATCTTGACCACATGCTGATGCTTCTTGGACACAAGTGTTCCAGTTTTCATCTGTGAAATATTGGAGAATATGCACTTACAGCCAACCAAAGGTCTCAGGCTCTCTCTAACAACACTGGCCTTCTTCTCTTAGATGTCTCTAATTCTTTCTAGCACACCTTTGTCTCAGTGTCATCACTGGGGTGGGGTGCAGACTGCTCCGAGTGACACCCCAGCAGAGGGGTGACACCTGGAACTTTATAGCACCCATTTTTTCGCCTGTTATAGGTACTGAAAGGGGAAGGCTTCATGCGACTAAGAAAAAATGGATTTTATCACACATGGAAATGTCCTCAAAACTGCCCTGTTCTGGCACATCATGCCAGGCTGTTCCCATTCAGTGTTGAGAAGCACCATTTTGCTCTGCCAAAACTTTTCTGTCAGAGCCAAAGGATGCAACTCAGTACTGAATGGGAACAGCCTGGTGAGGACATTTCTCTGTGTAATAAAATCCATTTTCCCTCGGTCACGTGTGGCCCTGAGTGTTCCAGTGCTCATAATGGGTGAAAGAATGGGTGCAATTCCTAGTTGGGCCCTCCTCCCCCTTCAGTTATGGCTGCTACTCCATTGCCAGACTTTCTCCCTGAGATGGAAAGCTGGTGATGGAGAAGCAAGAGGGGCGAACACTCACCCTTCCTAGCTGCTCAGTCTCTGGGCTTTCTCCCTGGGGAGGAAACCAATGATGGAGGATGAATATGCATGAATGCTCACCCATCCCAGCTGCTCCATCACCAGGCTTTTTCCCTGGGGAAGAAGCCCATTGGAGGAGGAAGAGGAGGGCTGATCACGTGCCCTTCCTGGGTGACACCCTCTGCACAGAGCTACACCCTACCTAGTGATGCCACTGCTTTGTTTCATCCCTTCTTTTCTTCCAAACCCTTCCTTAGACTATCACCTTTCCTATGAAGTCATTGGCACAACCCCTAGAATACCCCAACCCCTAGCAGAGGACCCAAACTGAAATGAAGACTAATTATTTCCTATTTCCTGAAGTTATAGTTAACATGAGTATGTTATTATGGCTTTTCTGTAGTTGGAAGTTTGTGAATGAAACCTTTATAAAGTCTTTTAGCAGGTCTGATTCCTCTGCAACTTGGTTCTCCATCCTCATTGGGTTCAAGGAGACTGACATTTTATGTAAATATGCTTACAACTTCAGCCTTAGTGTTTTGACCCATTTCTGCCCCTGTAACGGGCAGAAAGTGAACATCCCCCGTGCTCGATCCACCTGAGCCAAACAATCTAAGTCATTTCTATTGTGCGTGCTGGAGAAAGGCAAATACACTTGTGCTATTGATCATAGGACGGCAAGCTGTCAAACTTCCTCTTGAAGTTTGAAACCATTTGAAAGATTATGAACGGCAACAGGATACAAGCCAAGTCATGCACGTCTTTGAGAATCAGAAGGGAACCTCTTTAAATACCCAGGCCTGCTAAATTAATTTAGCTTTGAGAAAAAGAAAAACATCAAAAGGGAAACAGCAAACAAGAAAAAAATGCATGCATAAAGAGCATTCCTGAAGTACAAGAATATTCATGAACAGGTTGTATTTCTGATGCATTCCATCCATTAATGGCTATATCACACCTCCATTTCCGGTATTTCACAAATGGTGGTATATATTTCAGACTCTGGAAGAAGTTCAGGGCTTGTTTTGAAGATGAGACGGAAGGGGCTAGGCTATGCCTTTGAAGAGGAATTTAGTAGTGTGTAAGGAAAAGGGGTGCTCCATTTGCTCCAGGAAATCTGAGGCTAGAGGTAGTCAGAAGGACCACCATCACTTGACTCCAGAAACATCACACACACATATCCACTCGGGAGCCCTTTCACACTAAACAGACTGGTATATTCCAGTTTAACTGCTGTGACAACATCCTGTAGAATCCTGAGATCTGCAGTTTAGAAGGAGATTTAGAATTTTTAGTTGGAAAGCTTTAATGCTTCCCCAAGCTATAAATCCCAGGATTCCATAGGATGCAGCCATGAAAGTTAAAATAGAATCATGCTGTTATAATTGTGTAGTGCAAAAGGATCCCAAGTTGCAAAGAAAATTCTTTTGTGTATAAGTCTACTGAATGCTACTTAAAGTGTCTTCCAGTAATTTATGTTCTTCAGCCTGATCAGTTAAAAGTTTCCAGCCAACAACCTGCCAGTACAACCATGTTCTGGCAAGCAACAGTCATGGAGACTAGATAAATGCTGAGCTTCAGAAACAGCCTGGATGATGCTCATTTCCAGCTCTCATTTATTTATTACATTTATACCCCACCTTTCCTCCAATGACATCAAGGCAGAGTACACAGTTTTCCTCATCTCCATTTTATCATTACAACAGTTCTATGAGGTAGGTCAGGCAGACAGAGTATAACTGGGCTGAGGCCACTCAGTGAGTTTTATGTCTCAGTGAGAACTAGAGCATGGATTTCTTAAATCACTGTCTGGTGGCATAATCACCACACCATTCTGTCTCCCATGCTGATACGGTAAAGTCTTTCCTAAGCTTTCCTAGATTAATTTTTGCTGATCAAGTATGCTGCCGGTTCTTTGTGTCATTTGTTATCATTTATTTATATAGCACCATCAGTGTACATGGTGCTTTACAAATAAAACAACAATAAATAGCCAGCTTTGAGAAAGCATACCTGCCTGCCTGCCTGCCTGCTTGCATCTATCTGTCAATCTATCTATCTGTCCATCCATCCACATACAGGAAAAGGAAGGACTAATAAAAACATAGGATAACGCAATACAATTGTAAAACAGATGATCCTGATAGAAATACAAAAAGATGCAATATAATATAAAACAAACTGACAAGTGCATATAATAAAAATATACAAGTTTATGAAATAATATTAAATCAATTTCCCAAAAGTTGTGGAAAATTTTAATTAATTAATACAGTCAGGAAATTCCATATGTGCATCTGCTGAATTGAATATTTTATTATTTTTGTATAGCATTTTATTGTATTATGATTACATCTTTGTTGGACAGTACAATATGACCCACTCACCCCAATCTACAAGGGATATGTTCCTGGACTTACTGTGGAAGAGTGAACCAAATGAATGACTCATGCTGGAGGACCTAGATATTCCTAGGGAGAACACCTCTCTAGGCATTTCTGGGTCTTCCAATGTGATTCTGTGGTCAACTTTCACCAGAAGCATATCATAGAATCATGCTTGAGGACACAGAAAATGCCTAGAGAGAACATATTTTTTTTCAGATGTGGTTAAGTGAAACTGTGGGTACCAACCCTGTGGATGTGGGGGCCATACTGCACTATGATAATTTTCTGGTAAATTAATAAAGTAAATAAAGTAAAATAGAAAATGCCATGTCATATTACTTTAACATATGTAATTGATATTGAGTGTTGTTTTGCAGCTAGGGGAGTGCTGGAGACTGTTGTTTAGATTATTATACTATGTTATGCCTCCATTAATACGCTATATTTGTATCTTGTATTTTGTATTCTTTATTATGCATTTTTCTTTTTGAATAATTATGGTATTCTTGTTATATTTGCTGTGATGTATTTGGTAGGGGGGTGTATTTTGTATTTTTGATCCCTTTGCTTTGTAATCTGCCTTGATTCTGCAAGAAAAGGGCGGAATTTAAATAAATCATATTATTAATATTATTAAAATAGAAGTCTGCTGTTCGGTCTGCAGAAACCCACCAGAGATCACCAGAGAGATACCTGAGGAGATGCTAGATTTCATGCAAGGTACTGACAGGGTAAAATACCACCACGGCGAAACACAATTATGGGATCAAGCAGTTGCTGCTCTGAGAGATAGGTTGGGCATTTCTACTTTTACTTGCCACCCCGATGGTGAGCATAGGTAGTCTTTGAAGTAGACACAGTCCCCTGTGGAAAATTAAAAGGCATTGCAAAATGCGCATACCCTAAGTCTGCAAGCTCTATGGGAAGAATGCCAGTTCCTCATCTCCTGTTGCTGGCACCAAGTCTAAAAACTACAGTAGTTGAAATAGCTCAGTTGCTTTCTGCTATGGCAACTATGAATGAACTGATGAGTGATGCATCCAGAGACTGCCAGCTTCCCACATAAGGGTGTTTTTGTTCTCTTGAATCCAAGTGTCTACACTTTGCCTCCTCACATACTTCTTCTGACCTCTTCTCAGGCTGTTACTGTTAAAGATGATTATACCACCTTTAGGTGTAGCTTTACCATCACTTCAGAATTAATCTTCCCCTAGTTGAATGTTCTTGCTCAATGTATTCATTGTAAAATTGTATTGTCCTGCCTTTCTGATTATAGTGGAGCACCTGCAGTATTTAAAAAGAAAATATACTGGTCGACATGCGTTTATTTATATTAGAAAACTTTGCTTCTTGTCTTTGGCATCCAAAGTCAATGTCAGTAAAATAGCTAATATGAGATAAAAACCAAATATAATGCATCAGTTAACTGGAGCTTGGAAAAGTTGCTTCTTTTTGGAAAGTACCTCACTAAATTCTGAATTAAATTATCAAAACAGCAGTGCAAGTAAGAGCATCAGGTAACTAAGGGTGCATCTACGCTGACAGGAAAATCCAGTTTACCTTCAGATTACTCCAATCCACAGCAACCATGATCGTGTCTACACACACTGTTTCACTTTTGCACTCATCCTGGTCTGATAAATTGTGGCATGTGGGGCAATCTGGTTCCTCCTCATGCATGCAAATGTACATATTTTCTGAACTCCTTCCTCCAACTTCACATCGATGTTGCTATAGAGTGCAGTCTACATCCAGATGCAAATATTCAAATTTTCCACTCAAAACTGGGATAAATCCCCCACTTTTTTCTCCACATTAAAACCCTGGTGGATGAAAAGGCCCAGATTCACTTCCAATTGTTGTGCATTGGTGTTAAACAGCTTGCTGTAAAAATTAGGAGAGACCGTTTTGTTTGTCCTGTGTAGACGTGCGCTTTTTAGAACTATCGGCCTGATACCGATGACCCAAAAGGGCTGCCTGTGCAGCACGATTAGGGTTAGGGAGGGCACAGCATCTGCACCCTCCCTAACCCTAGCACGTATGGCATTTTAAAATCATGCTGTCCATATGCGCGCACCATCATAACATCATGATGTGTGCCACGTTTAGATAACGTGGTGCACACCTGATGTAATGGTGCTGCTGGAGGGCGCCTAGGGCGCTCTTTCAGCAGTGCCAAAAGGAGCTCCTTTTTGTGCTTGGTCCTTGGTGCGGCCTTTACAAGGCTGTGCCAAGGACCCAGAGGGGGAAAGGGCCGTGGCGGCAGCCCCTTTCTCCCCTCAGCAGTGCAGGGGATGGTGGGGTGCAGTGGGTGACCAGGGTGCCTGTTGCACCCTGCTTCCAGGCCACAGAGAAGCGGCAGTTTGCCGCTTCTCCGTGGCCTGGAGAAGCGCCAGGATGGGTCCTCTAGGGCTGCCAGTGAGGCAGCCTTGGCCCCGTTCCGGTGCTTCTTTGGGCACTGACAGACCACCCCTTTTGGGCAGTCTGTACAGCCCCATAGAACCATAGAATTCAGTGATTCTAGGAGAGACTATTTTATTTGTCCTATGTAGACATGCACTATCTGTTTAAAAATATAGTGTTTCAGCAAGCTGCTAAAAACTTAGCACAACACTTTATGTTGAAAAATAGAGTCCCCACAGTTCTCCTAAACCTTCATAGAGAAGAGGCCAATTCTTTGCTGAGAGAATGCCACTATCTGAGAAGACCCTTATGTTGTTGTTGTTGTTGTTGTTGTTGTTGTTGTTGTTTACCGTCAAGTCATTTCTGACTTATGGTGATCCTAAGGCAACCCTATTATGGGGTTTTTCTTGGCAAATCTATTCAGAGGGGGTTCATGTGGATCCTGTGTCATGCAGACATGTCATTGTGAAGATTGGGTGAGACTGCTTTATTTGGCCCATGTAGAATTGGGTCGAGTGTTGGATTATGACTCTGGAGACAAGGGATTGATTCTCAGCTCAGCCTTGAAACCCACTATGTGACCTTGGGTATGTCACACTCTCTCAGCCACAGGCATAGGGAATGGCAAATCTCCTTTGAATAAATCTTGCCAAGAAAGCCCATGATAGGTTTGCTTTAGGGTCTCCATAAGTTGGAAATGACTTGGAGGCATACAACAACAAGACAAGCAGCATGTTTAGTTTTTCAAAGAAAATACTGGTAGTTGTTATTTGATATCTAAACAGCACTAGGGAGTCATGCAACCTATTTAAAAAGTGAATTGCTTCTCCAAGATGCTTTCAGACAGGAAATTCCTCTCTTTTGGGGGAAGAAAATGGACAATTCAGGGAGTCTGGAGGAGCTGAGGGCTGCATTTAGCTAAACTGTATATTTTCCACATTATATCTTATGTGTGCAACCAAGGATGGCTTGAGGTCTCATATGGGATGGTGGTAGAATCATTCTCTTGCTGTGTGGCATGAGGCACCCTTCCTGCTTTGGACTACAGGCTGTCAGTATAAATAAGGAAATTGCCCAACAATTGTGAATGGATGCCATTATTTTATTTATTTAATGCCTTTATAGCCACACTTTCTCCATGCATGGTGCTCATGCAGCATACATGGAGTCCCTGAAGCAATGGCATTTTCCATGTCTCAAGGTACTATCTGAAGTCTCAGGGAATTACTGAGCTTCTTCAGTGAAATGATAAATGCCAGGATGAGCAGCACTAGAGGACAAAAACTGCTGCCACACTGCAGAATTAAAGCAGATTGACACTGCTTTAACTGTCATGGCTCTATCCTTAGACAAGTGAAGGGAAGCGATATCCACGTTTGTAGTGCTAGGCTGCATCTGCACTGCAGAAATATTGCTGTTTGACAATACTTTAACTGCCATGGCTCAATGCTTTGGAATTCTGGAATTTGCAGTTTGATGTGGCACCAGAACTCTCTGACAAAGAAGGCTAAATAGCTCACAACACTACAAAAACCACAATTCCAAGGCATTGAGCCATGGCAGTTAAACATGCTTAAACATCTACAGTGCAGATGTGGCCTACCAGCATGGATATACCTTTCGTTCACCTGTCTAATGATGGTTGGCAAGACATTTTTTCATTCTATACCATGGCAGCTTAAAACAGAAACTAGTACAGGAAAATTGGGGGTGGGTGAGGGAGGAATGGGAGAGGCAGCAGGAGTTTTCATTTGCTAAATACTGACAGACAGTGGAAAAAATGCAGCTGCACTGCTTTGGCTAAAGTGGTCTTCCCAGCTGTTTAATTGTTATGGCTGTGCCTTGAATGGCTGCCTCCACAAGGCTTAGGGAAGACCCTGCTCAGCCTTTCAAGTATGGCTCATTTATAGATTTCTGATTTAACATACATGAATAAATCCCATCCGCCACAAAAAAGAAAAGGCAACATTTTGCATTGTACAAGACTGGACATGTTGAGAGGGGAACTCACAGACCTTTGTAGGCAGACAAATCTGATTCAGCTAATAGAATTGATTTGGTCTGTAAGATGATGAGGATTTGATATTGACAGAGCTATTCCATTCTGTCTGCTTCCCCTCCTGCTTTCCCAATCTCATTAGGCCTTACATCTTGATATAAAGTAAAATCAGGTTGCCTTTCTCTTCTTCCTCCTTCTGTTGCACAGTGGGATTGTGACACCACTGGAGGGACTCCAATAAGGGAGTGTCATTTCCGAGTGGACTCAACATGAGTCTGACGTCAAATGCGTGGATACAATTTTAAAAATAATAAAAAAATAACACCCATATTATAGGATGACATAAACTTGGGAGCAGGGAGAAGGGAAGGGGCAGAAAAGTTTGCATGTAGCCAGTGTGGTGTAGTGATTTCAATGTTGGACTATGACTCTGGAGACCAGGGTTTGAATCCCCGTTCGGCCATAGAAACCCACTGGTAACCTTGGGCAAGTCACACTATCATAGGAGGGCAATGACAAACCCCTTTTGAAGAGACTTGCCCAAAAAAGCACTGTGATAGGTTCACCTTAGGGTTACCATAAGTTGAAAATGACTTGAAGTCACAGAACAACAAACAAGATGGTGCTATGTGGCAGTAGATACATGATGGATGAGATATGGCCAATAGATCATATGAAGTCACAGTCATTCTTTGACTAAAGGAGTTGGGTATGTTTAGCTTGGACAAAAGAACATAGAGAGATGGCATGATGGTCATCTTTAAATATCTGAAGGGATGTCATGTAGCGTAAACTTGTTTTCTGCTGCTCCAAAGACCAGAATGAAAATCACTGGATTCCAATTATAAGAAAAGAGATTCTACCTAAATATTAGGAAAAATGACTTTACTGTAAGAACTATTCAAGAGGTGAATAAACAGCCTCTGTGGGTTGGGGTGGGATGGACTTTGTAGTCTGTTGTGACACTGTCTGACAGAGAAGGCTGAGTAGCTTGCAAAACTATAAATCCCAGAATGCCACAGCAGTGAAAGATAGCAGCTAAAGCAGTGTCAAACTGCATTATTTCTGCAGTGTTGATAAAGCTGTGTGTATGTGTGTGTGTGTGTGTAGATTATAGGACAAGAAAAGAACAAGGAGAGGAAGATTTAACTGTTTTTTGCTTATTCCTGAAAGAAGGGTTGAGTACCTTTTCAAAAATACACATGTAACATAACAGGTAAACAGAGACTGGGATATAAATAGGAAATAAATAATCAGGAATCTTTTAGATTGGAAGTGGGCTCATTTCACCCTGGCGTTAATTTGTTCCTGCTTCTGAGTCTTGGGAAAATGCTTGTTTGGTGATAATCATTAGCTTAGT
Source organism: Urosaurus nigricauda (assembly GCA_034509955.1). Lineage (NCBI taxonomy): Eukaryota > Metazoa > Chordata > Lepidosauria > Squamata > Phrynosomatidae > Urosaurus > Urosaurus nigricauda. Next base: position 110,623,214 of record JAOEGL010000006.1, read on the forward strand.
TGCTGCTGTTTCAGGTCTTTGGAGCTTGATGAAATGCACAGGCGAAATGTTAAATCCTTGCTTCATTTTTCTTTCAAGCTACACAGAATGACCAAAGAGCTCTTAAAAATCTATAACACTTCATTACTAAACCCAGGACATTTGCGATTAATTTGTTGCAGAAATGAAGTGCTGCTTGAAACAACCAGCCAACAGCCTGAGCATTGCATAGTTGGCTTTCCATCTTTCCCTTTAGAGTGGTCGATGGAACATGAAAAAGCAACTGGTTAGTTATTGGGATAGTCTGTCAAGATGGTCTCCACACTAATAAGAAGGCCAACAAAGAAGGAGTTGCTTTAAGTAGGTGTTGTCCGACAGGCAGATGTGTTCTGCATGCACCACCACCTGCTCTGGAAATTGCTCTGTTATGACATGCATTTAGTCAGCTGTTTGAAAAAGTTATTATATTTGGACTACAACTTCCAGCCTGAAATCAAAATATGTACTTTCTCCAAGCTCAAGTCCCTAAATTTTGGTCCTACAGATGTTTTCAACTTCAGCTCCCAGAATTCCTGACTATTGGTCAAGTTGACTGGGGTTTCTGGTAGCTGAAGTTCAAAACTTCTGGAGGACCAAGGTTTGGGAACTACTGTTATATTGTGGCCTGGAGCAGGTGTAGGCATGCTGACTAAGGTGCACATGAAACAAGTCGCTGCTGTTTTTCTTCCCTTTTCATTTGTATAGGCAGGCATTGCTGACATATTTTTCTCTGATGACTGGCCTTTGTCTCTTGGGCTTCTCTGTCTTGGGCTGTCAAGCTGGTAGGAAACTTGCAAGCTTACAGGAGGAGAATGCTGAAAAGAGACTAAGATGAGATAGATTTCTCCAGGGTGCCATATCAGTACTTTGCTGTGATTATCTGAACACATTCATGGCAGACCTGTCATGGAGTTAAGGAGCGCCATTAATATTCTCAGAAGTGTCTGAGAAAGAACTGGCTACTAGATGTTCATTGATGGTCAGGAATTCAAATCCCTTCTCTTTACAATCCAAGTGCCATGTGTTCCTTTCTTAAAGTAACCATGAGATAATTTTACTGAATTTAATCATTTGTATAAATACATTTATACATATGTGTCTTGCCCTCAATTCCTCCAAGGTCCTCCACCATTTTTATCCTCATTTTTATAAATGACGCTAAGGGATTGTGACCCATGCTAGTGATCTGGGTATCTGTCATCAAGCAGATGGGTTTTAGAGCCCATTTTAGCATCATGGCCAAATGTTAACATTGTCCAGTGCGATGAAAGGGTTCATTTGCAATAATGATCTTTTTGGATCCTTTTTGCAATCAGTTTGCTGTCTGAGGTTGTGAAAAGATGTTTAGACTAGGAATGGATGGAGTAGTGAATTTGTTAACCTGGATTGCACAGTTCCTATAGCAAATGGAGGGAGATGATGGGTCACACTTGGGCATTTCAATTTTTTTTGTTTGCTTCTGCACTATACAGCCACAGGAAGCCCATCTTCCATTGGCCTGTGTTTTCTTGTTTTTGTTTTTGTGTGTATGTGTGTGTATGCATCCTAGGCCAAGAGTTCCTCCTATGTCCAGCTATGGGTACTGAATTGGAATACTAGCCAAGGGATAGTCTGCATAGAATTTGTTTTAGTGGGTCATTTCTAACATTGACTGTGAGGGGATGCTGGATCTTATCAGAGAAAGGGCTAAAATGCTTTTCTGCTGTGCATTATTTGCTGCATCATTTACCACCAGTAAAGCCTATGCTATTGTGGTAAATCAGAAATCAGAAGAACACTAGAACTGGGAACAGTAGCTATGAAAGAACTATACAAGATATACAACTGAACACTAAAAGTTAGGATTGTCCAAGCCATAGTGTTTCCAATCACCAGTTATGGATATGAAAGCTGGACAGTGATAGAAAGAAAATCAACTAATTTGAGATGTCGTGCTGGAGAAGAGTGCTGTGGATACCACGGATGGCCAAAAACAAATGGACCCTTGAACATATAAACCAAGAACTCTCCCTGGAAGCCAAAATAGCAACTTTGAGGCTGTTGTAATTCAGCTAGATCATGAGAAGGCACAACTCACTAGAAAAAACAATAATATTTGAAAAGGTAGAGGGCAGTAGGAAACTCTTCCAGTTGGATAGACTCAATCAAGGAGGCCACTGCTGCGAGCCTGCAAAAACTGAGCAGATCGATTGAGAACAGTGGATTTTTAAAGGTCGCCATGAATTGGAGCTGACTTGAAGGCAGTTAACAACAACAACAACAACAGTTGCTGTTGGAAAGCATAAAACTATGCCCAGTTTGGGTACTAGATAGCCACTCAGCTTCCTTGATAAGTGGGGATTTGAATCTGGATCTTCCCACTCTCAGTCTATCACTCTAACTACTGCACCAGTTTCATGCTGAGATTACTTCTTTCTGTCTGTAATGGACAGCCAGTATTTACTTCAGGGAGCTTGTTAGTTCTCAAGCTTTTCCCTGGATATTATAAATACCAGCTGTCACCATGGCAGGGGGTTTGTAGCTGCAAGAAATACTCACCATCGGGAATGCATGAGTTGTGATTATTTTGTTAGTGACTTTATTGGGTCAAAAAGTCACAGGCAAATGGACTACGAGTCTGACATTCATCTGTGCCATTTTGGTATTCTTTTTCACAGGCAGCATGGGGATTGGGCTTCTTTTTGCAAACATTTATAAGGCTAGATTTTTCAGGACACTAACTGCAGCACATTCATAATAAAGGCAAATGGGACTTTATGGTTGGTTTCAGCCACAGAATTGCAAAGCAGAATTGTGGTGACCTCACACAGGAGTAGCAATCTTTTTCTTCCTCTGTCCCCCAAGTTTTCTATTCTGTCTCTTTATTAAGTCATTAAACATTTATTCTGGCAGTTCTGCTATCTGCTGTTTGGCTTGTGTTGCCTCCTTGCTAGCAAGACTTCCTAGCGTTTGCTGCAAACTTTGGGCATGTGGCATTTCCAATGAATGGTAATGAAGACACGCACAGCAGACAGCATGTGAGTGGCAGGCTGAGATTTATTCTGGCCTAGAGGTTTCAGTACCTTCAATTATTCCTCACTATAATCATGTCCCACAGTCATTTTTCATGCTGTTGCTTCATTTGTGAGCTTGGTGTCATCAGTGTGCAATCATGGAAGCAGTGACTCGAAAAATCCCGATAACTAAGTACTGACTGCTGAAGAAGATGAGTGACAAATAAATCTTGCATCTTTCTAGTAGGAATGACCAGTGAGGAATCTGCAAAGTTCACACTCTTCACATTCAGAAATGGACAGATATAAAAAGATATATATCATTTTGCAGTACAGTATATTGGTAAATGGGAAGTGGGTTTTTTGGGGGGATGGGTGGGAGAATCACTCTGTTTTGCTCTTCTCAGTGAAAGCGTAATTATTGAGTGAATAAACCCCAGTCTCTACCCCAGTCTCTCATGTCTAATCTCTTCCTTGTCTTGTCTCTCATTTTTCTCTTTGTCTCTTGCTGCATGTTTTCAGTCTGGGAAGAAACTTTTTTCTTTTAAACACAGCTTTCCTCAAGATCTCTGTGGTTTTCTCCATGATTCCTGAAGGTCAGACCATATTTCCAGTAGAAGTTCAGCACCCGGAAACCTATTCTACAAAGTGGAGCCGCTGTAGAAGGACCTGCCATAAAACTGAGAATGGATCTATTGCCCCTTTAACAACAGAACTACCCTCTGAACCTGATGGGATGCACTTCTTACAGGACAGTCCTCTAAACTGGCCCTATGCCACTGAGGTAAAGGTTCTGACCCACTGCTTGCAGAACATAAAGTTGAAGAAAAATATGACTCTTCCCCCTTATCAAAATCTGAGCTTGTATTATTTTAGTTCGGGGCCTTTAAAACATGCAGATACATGCATGCGCACACAATTATTTGATCACATAACCTGACAGCAGTGCATGCAGTGATAAAGCATTGTGTATACCTCCATGTTCTGGAAACTTTGGTTGTCACCAATTAGATTTTCTTTTATGTTTTTCCTCTGGGAGTGGACTGAAATTAAAAGGCAGCCAGAGGTCAGATGATATGGAGGATTAGTGAAGATGATTGAGGAGTCGGGTGTTGTGCTGGTGCTGCTGACAGTTGAGATTGGTCTGTTACAAAATCTCCATAAGAAGTCCAGGAGTGCCCAAGGGAAATCCAAGACCAAAACAGAAAAGTGATTGAAGGTCACTATTAAGTGCATTAGCTCAAATGGGGAAGAAAATATATTTGGCTTCTTCCTTGCAAGCCACATATTCCTGGCTTGAGAAATGGCTCCATTAGTCTTTTGCTCTTAGCAATGCCATGAAGAATTTAAATAGTAATAATAAACAAACAAACAAGTTTCCACTCTCTACTAGAATATGCTAAAATGGAGAGGGGAGAGGGAATGATGTTGGAGGAGGAGAAGGGAAAGGACAAGCAGTTGAACTGCCAAAAGATTTTTGGAGACTTTGGCACTGGTATTCAGCAGAGATATAATTATTTGCAAATTTTCCTCTCAAAGGAAGCAATGAGTAATTTTAACAATTTTCTTTCTTCTGTGAAAAAGTCTTTGGAAAGTGTGCAGTTTCAAAGACAATTTGAGACTTATTCTGTGCTAAATTAGCATGTGATAGTTTTGTGCAGAAAACAGCTTTTTTCTGTGCAGAAAATAATATTTCTGTACAAAAATACTGAGAAATTTGTATAGAATTATTCCCGAATTCCAAAGATTCTCATCAGTTCAGCATTCTTTTACATTAGAATTTCTTGGCACTCGAGAAACATATTTGTCAACTATTTTTGAATATACTTTCAACCTCTAATACAAAAACACTTGCCTCCCTAACAAAATGCAGATTCTGACATCCACAGGCCTCCAAAGGATAATATTCCTCATTTATAGGCTATTCCACTATCAGCAGCCATTTCAAAATGTCCCCAAATAGACATTTTTCAAAACCAGAAGTGACTTTTAATTGGTTTTTTTCAACATACAATAACTAACAAAAACATATACTTAAACATATACATAATACGATACTCAAAACAAATTCCATAAAAACAAACAATAGTACATTATATTGACTTCCTTTTCTTGTCTTACTGGTTTCTTCTTCACATTCTGTTTCTTTCTCTTTCTTTTCTCATATTCTTCAGTTCCAAGCAAATTATACACACACCATCCTTTTTTTTTTTGTTGCTATCCTATTTCATTCGATTATATAGATAATCACACACACATACACACACTGCTAATTGTCCCCAATTTTATTTCCAAAATTGCCTCTTTCCATCTTTCTTCCAAATTGTATACATACTTTTTTTAAATCATGTCTACTAATTTATCCATGCTCAACATATCATGTATTATTATTATTATTATTATTATTATTATTATTTATATAGCACTGTAAATTTACACAGTGCTGTACATACAATCTTATAATTAGACGGATCCCTGCCCCCAGGCTTACAGTCTAAAAGACAACACAAAAGGAAAAGAGGAAGGTGGTGGGGAGGGGATGAGGTCCAGTGGTTCTTCTCTCCCTCTGGGGCCTGGACCAAGGCAGATGGACTGGAGGGAGGGCATGGCTTCTTAATACATAGTTAAAAGGAGGCATCCTGGGGCAGATGGCACAATCCTGGGAACACTTCCCTAAACAATATAGTCTTTAACTTACTTTTGAACCTGGTTAGAGAAGTGATGAGGCGTATATGTTTGCATCCATTGTTCTGGGTTCTAGTCTCTGAAGCAGCAGAAAACAAGCTTGCTCCCTCCTCAATGTGACATCCCTTCAAATATTTAAACAGGGCTATCATATCACCTCTTAACCTTCTCTTCTCTAGGCTAAAGCGTTCCTCATAGGACATGGTTTACAGACCCTTCACCATCTTAGTCGCCCTCCTTTGGAGATGCTCCAGTTTCTCCACATCTTTTTTGAATTGTGGTGCCCAGAACTGGACACAGTATTCCAGGTGGGGCCTGACCAAAGCAGAATAGAGTGGCACTATTACTTCCCTTGATCTAGACACTATACTTCTATTGATGCAGCCTAAAATTGCATTGGCCTTTTTAGCTGCCGCATTGCACCGTTGACTCATATTCAACTTATGGTCTACTTGGACTCCTAGATCCCTTTCATACGTAGTTTCATTCAGGCAGGTGTCCCCCATTTTATACCTGTGCATTTCATTTTTCCGCCCTAAGTGCAGTACCTTACATTTCTCTGCGTTGAATTTCATTTTCTTAGCATTGACCCAGCTTTCTAGTCTATTCAGGTCATCTTGAATTTTGATCCTGTCCTCTGGGGTATTAGCTGCTCCTAGTTTAGTGTCATCTGCAAATTTGATAAGTATGCCCCCAATTCTGTCATCCAAATCATTAATAAAGATGTTGAATAGCACTGGGCCCAGGACAGAGTCCTGTGGGACCCCACTGGTCACTTCTCCCCAGGATGAAAAGGAGCCATTGTTGAGCACCCTTTGAGTTCCGCCGGTCAACCAATTACAAATCCATGTAACAGTTAACTTGTCTATCCCACATTTTGCAAGCTTGTTTGCAAGAATGTCATGGGGAACCTTGTCAAAGGCCTTACTGAAATTGAGATATACTATATCCACAGCATTCCCACAAGATAGGAGAGGCTGCAGCAGTTTGTTTTTGTCTGAGCCTATCTTCATCTCCTCTCCTTTCCCTTCTGATGAGTTCATGGACTGGAATTTACTTTTTACACTTTGAACACAGTTTGTAGCAATTTGAGTAAGCTATGGACATAGAAGGAAAGTGGGAGGAAGAGAGAGAAACTGGGTCATCTTAAGGGCAGCTGAAAACGTAGGATAAAAGAGTTGTCCCTGCCAAACTGGGACAATTGCTTAATCTGAGCTAGCATTGCTGAATTTGGGGGTGTCATATGGATCTATTTGCCTCTGCTGAATGAATCCCTAGACTTCTGCCCCCAAGTCCTGCCCCTGAGTGCACTGCTCATTTTCTCTTTATGTTTGCTCCATCTGTGTTCATATCTCCTTCGGGTTCTGTGTTTGTTCACACAAATCTTCATTCAGTGATGAACAGATGGTCAGTGATCACAAACTTGTGTTTACCACATGTCTACAAAATCCATATTGATCTCTTTGTGGCCTGTTTTCCCCTGTCTTTTAAATCTACCTCAGTAAGGGATCTCACATCTCCACTGTGGCAAAATATTTTGCATTCTTTTGTGAAAATGGTTCTATATTTTTCTCTGCGCAGTCAACCTTGTCCCAAAGCAACTCGATGAAAACCTATGTAAATAGGATTCACCAAGAAAACCTGCATGAGGAAAAGAGCTAGATGCATGTTCACTGTGATCCAGAGTTCTATACTGTACTTGCAAAATCCATGCACATGCCTGGAGCTTTACATCTTTTCCCTCTAGCCAAAGAAACCAATAATTAAAAAAAGAAAAGAAAACCCTTAGATTCCAATGAGAACACCCCATTTTACATTTGATACTTCCCCCAAACTAACATGGACAGTTGAACTGAAAAGCCTACAGTACTTTCTGGGCACATGCACGGAACCAGACAGATAACCACAGATTGCTCTTAAGAGACTGTGGGCTCCTGTATGAAGACCAATATGTGCATGGCTCTTTTTTTTTTTTTGTCTGTCTCTTTTGCTCCGAGCATCCCTTGATTATCATATCATTCTGCTTCTCTCTCTCTCTCTTTATTTTGATTAGGCAATTACTATCCTGACTGCTAATAAAACAACCAAACCATGTTCATATGTGGGGCAGGAAACAAAAAGAGAGAGAAAAGAATAAATGTCAATTTGTGGCCTTTTAAATATGATTAAGCAGTGAGAAAGATAGCAATTGCCGTGTTTGCTTGGCTGGGAAGATGCGTGAGAATTAGCATTACTCTTGAGAGCTGCCATTGGTTAGCTGGAGGGAAAATGGATATCAATTATACATAATCTAAGAAGCCGCTGCATAATAATCAGGCCCAGTAGGGGCTTTGGGGCAGCTTCGTTATTCTCTTGTAAACACAAGAGCCCAGATAGACATGTCAGTCAGGAGTAGTGGCTGCAATTCTTCCACCTCCATATTATATATATATATATATTCTCCTGCACATTCTATTGCTTCGATATGCAAACTAGGCTGTTTAGCAGAGGGTTGCGGCTGTGCTAATGAGCTCCTCACACTAACCCTTAAGTAAAAAGGTTCTGTTTCACAGCTGCTCAGAGACGAACTCCTTTAGGCAGCGTCAGGTATTGGAAAATACTTTTCTTATATAACTGAAAGAGGGGAAAAATTCTATTTGGGAAGTCCTGTGCAATCCTCCCTCTCTCCCAAATACACTCCATTTCCCTCCTCCTCCAGCCTGCAAATATAATTACCTCTGCAGTTGCCGGGTTTTTGACAATGGAGCACATACATGCCGAGTGTTTGCCTCTGAATTATGCATTTTGGCCCTGAACAGGAAAGAGGGCTTGAAAAATGCAGCAGATGTAAAACTGACTCCCTTGTTTGATTCCTGGAGGACACTAACTCAAGGCTAATTTTCTCATTTCCTGCTTAATGGTGGACAGTGCTTTCATCGTTTCAGTCCTACTCTCCTGGCACCACTGTGTCACATTTTCCCTTTAGTGGCCAGTGTCCTGCAGTTGACGTGAGTGACAGAAGTTTCTAGAACAATGCACCCAGAGCAATTCCTGCTTGACACAGATGTCTGTCCCTTTAGGATTTGGAACTCTCTTAAAGCCAATGATTTTTTAGTGTGTATGTGTGTAGGAAAAGCTATTGTTACAATTAAGTGACTGGATAATAGCCCTGGTAGAGGCACACAAATGGCCATGATAATCCTTCAACAAGGCCTTTTGAAAAACAAGATTTACAAATCACAATGCTATGGATGTTCCCTGCTCATGAATATCCAATTATTCTCATGAATTAAAGAATATCTCCAGCCTAGAATGGCTTTCGTATCCCCACTGGGCTAATTTAGGGACCACTTAGTGGTCTTATGTTAAATAGGACAAGGCATAATTTTCACAATGTGTGGTAACCATCATTTTGCTCCAAGGCCTTGGCTTTCTATTGACATGACACTGGAGCCCATAACTTGCTATATTCACTGCTGCATAAAATAAGTATCACCTTCCACTTGTGGGCCTAAAGTGTGTTAATGCCATGGCCCTGAAGGGAAGGAAATGTTCTTCTAGGCCATTTAGCAATCTTTAAGGCAATCTTTCTTCCACACATGGTCTCTGTGCATGGAGTTTGCCAGCTTCTGTCTCTCCCCAGATAACAATCCATGTCATGGTGGAGAAGAGGCTCTCAGCGTTACAATTGCTCAGTGCTTCAATTATTTATCATTCTGGCGTTACATTGTCTATTAGATCTCTCCCCAGCTTTTTAGACAAGTGGTGCCAACTCCCTTCTGCCTAGCCTGAAGCTCATTAAATGGCCATCATGACTGGCCGTCCTTAATTGCATTACATCCAAGTGATTCTCTTGTCATTTGGTTTCAAACCCAAGTCAGAACAACCTCACCATCATCTCGAGGGCTATTTGATCACGGTTTGGCAAATGATGGGGGCAATGTAGAAGCTGGTTACTTATGGACTGTTGCTACAAATTGATAGTCGGATAAATGAATGCATGGTAACAATGATGGAGCATGGTGGAGTAATCTATATTCATAAGCAGTTCTGCAGTGCTTTAACGTGCAAAGTGATTTATGGTTTTGTACATTATAGTCCTTAGAGTGACAGTCCTAGAAATGGGACTTTTAAATGAAGATGGCCTGATTGCCTTAACTGTGGCAGCTGTGTATTATCTTGTTTCTGAAAGTAGTTAAATAGCATCATGGTTCCCTTTATAGAACAACTCATGTCCCATGGACTGCATGTGGCCTCCACCCATTTTCTGTCCTCTGTTACTACAATCCAGATTTTTTTTTCTTAAAAAAAGAGTACATTTTACTCTTTTAAAGTCAATATCTGATCTGGAGGGATGATTTAGCCACTGGACATGCCGAACTTGCCCATCTCTACCATATAGACAGCCTTATTATTATACTTATTTATTTATGGTATTTATACCCCACTCTTCAACCCTAAAGGCTATCAGAACAGCTTACAATTATTATTTTTAATTAGACAGTCAACTCATATCAATGGTCTATCATGGCCAGCATTCTGTTTCCTTGGGATGGAAGGCATGGTAGTGGCAAGTATTCTCTGTGATTTGGTCCAGTGTCTAACAAATCTATGGTACAGACTCAGAACTTTTCTTATGTTCTGACCAGTTTCTGGGAAACAATAGCTTTTGAACTTCCCCAAAGTGCCAGATTTGAAATCAAGGGCCCTTTCACACTACAAAGCTATAGCAGTATGATTCTCTTTTAACTGCCAAGGTTCAGTCCTGTGGAATTAAAGGGGAAATAGTTTGGTGAGGCACTAGAGCTCTCTGGCTGAGAGTTTGCTTTTACATTTTCATATTCTCTTCTCCAAAATTACAGCTCTTTTGCAGAGAACTGTAATTCTGCATTTGACTTCTGCTGAAGGTGCACTTGTGGTCTCTTTGTTCAATGTATTATGCCACTGTTTTTATTGTTATTACTATTGTTGGGTGTTTTGGTTATTTGAGAAAAGTCAAATGGAAGGAATGATCCATTGAAATTTCATCTCTTGGCTTTCACTGAAACACCTTTGTTACATACAAAAATGTATGTCATTCAACATAATGATGCACAACTTGTGGTTCTAGCAAGTACTGTGAACTGAACCGCATAAAAGGAGGTTTTGAAAAGCCTAGTAATGGGCAGAGCAATAAAATTAAAGTGTGCAGAAATTAGCATACTTTATTCCAGTGGTTCTCAGACTCTAGTGCTCAAGATGTTTTGGACCTCAGCTCCTAGAAACTGTGTCAAGCTTAACAATGGAAAAGCCTTCTGGGAGTTGAAATCAAAAACATCTGGAGAACCAGAGTTTGAGAACCACTGCTTTATTCCATGCACCAAAGAGGTGGGGCAATATCTTGTTAGGACCTTATCAGATGGGAGGAATTTCTCTTTATTTCGAATGGAGCCAACTGGAGCCAATTCGAATTCACGTAAATTTGCTAGTTTAGCAAATTTATGTGAATTCCAATTGCATTCGGAATGCGTTCAGAATGACTTCTCATTACCCGAAAATGACCCCCCATTGCCCAAAATTGCTTGAGATGCTTTAATTCGCAATAACATAAAACCCATGATTGCGTTCAGAATGACTTCCCTTTTGCCCGAAATTGTGTGAGATATTTTAATTCGCAATAATGTGAAACCCCATGTTTGCGTTCGCATTGCCATTAGATTATACTTCCAATTTCCAACGTCTGATAAGGTCCTTAGTCTAATTGTAAACAATGTTTTTTTAAAAAATAATCTGCTTTAGACATTTTTTTTCCTGGCCTGGCCATCCTAAAGTGTTGCCCATCTTGATCTGTGCCACAGCCCGAAAGACTGAAATTTGACTAAAAAAGAAGGTTATGAAGCATATAAGGGAGAAGGTCAATAGTGTTGCTGTGTGTATGTGGAAGCACTTATAATTCTTCTGAATCTACACTTGTCTTTCAACTGTTGATGATCATTTGCACAGCCCCTAGAGGTATGTTGTATTTAATCAATTAATTCTCTTTGGGTATTTCCATTTGGTACCTATGCAGCAAAATAAACAACAATTCAGTGGCTAGTCCATAGTTTTATTGGAACTGAGAATGATTGTGTTATGGTATACAGTGGTCCCCCGGCTTACGAATCCCCCGGGTTGCGAAAACCCCGGGATCCGAAAGCCGCTGGACCGCTACAATATCCCCCAGGATCTGAAATAAATCGGCCGCGCGGTCCATTGAGTTTAGCGGTCCCCCGGGAAACGAAAGCTTCCGGGTTACGAAAGTAATCCCGGAACGGATTACTTTCGTAACCCGGGGGACCACTGTATTTGATTTGAGAGCTAGCATGACGTAGTGGTTCAGATGTTGGACTACAGCTCTGAAGACCAGGGTTCAATTCCCAGGTCAGCCATGAAACCTCAGGGTAAGGCAATGGCAAACCTCCTCTGAACTATCTTGCCAACCAAGAAAACTCATGATGTCGCCATAAGTTGGAAATGATTTGAAGGCACACAATACCAATACTAACACCAGCATCATTTGATTTCTCTCAGAACGTTATATCTCACCTGTTTTCCACAAGAGGAATTCAAGGTGTAACAGCTACTGTGTTGCTGTGAGAGCAAAACAGTGTGCATGCATGTGTTTATTTCCGAACTGTCTTCTTTTACTTTTTGATGATTTATGTAGTTTAATTAATTATTTTCAATGTGCAAATGTCTTCATAATGAATATTGACCCCATGAAATCATTCTTCGTGCTGTTGTAGCTTCAAGTCATTTATTCAATTATTTAATATGAGAAAGAATAGATCTTTCTGTTCTGTTTCTGTCTGGCAACATGTCTGATATAAAACTTTGCCTCTTTCAAACTAATTGATATCGATAATTAGCTTGATATATTCAGGAGCTGAGAGAAGCTTTGGGATCAAGTCTTTGAAATGTTTGCATTTAACATGTTCCAAATCATCCCTAATGTTACAATGGTCATTTGAAGTGTTTGGATCATAAAGATCTGGAAGATATAGCTGCTGCTCAAGTAGACAGCTACATGTCTTCAGGAATTATACTGTGAATATTCCATACACTTCTGTAAACTATGGGGATAACAGACAATATTTCTAAATGTATTTCCTCTCCATTAGAATTCTACCCACCAAAATGAAATTTCATTCAGCCCCCAAATTTCTATCACCACAGAAAGACATTGAAAATTGTTCACAAACAGAACTCTCATATTTTGCTGTGTTTCCTTTCTCTTGGTAACTTAGGTGCATTCCCACTGCAGAAATATGCAATCTTAACACCACGTTAAACTGCCAAGGCTCAATGCTATGGAATCCTGGGATTTTTAGTTTGTTGTGGCACCAGAGCGCTTTGACAGAGAAGGCTAAATACCTCATGAAACTACAAATCCCAGAATTCCACAGCATTGATCCATGGCAGTTAAAGTGGTGTCAAACTGAATTATTTCTGTAGTGCAGATACACCCCTTTTTTGTGAGGGCCTAGACTGTATTTCATTTTAACTGAAGTTTTAAGGTATTGCAATGCCAGGAATATGGGGACTGAAGGAAACTTTCAGAGGTGGCAGAATTCTTATTGTGGGATTAAAATCCTCATTTTGCTACTCATCCCACCTCTACTGTAAACACAAGCATACAGCTGTGTGGACTATGTCCCAAATGCTTGGGCTAGAAATAAAGATGATGATGATGATGATAATGATGATGATGATGATGATTTTGGAAGCTATTGTCTTGATACAGCCATGTCAGAGTATGTCTTTGGCATTTTGGGCATCCAAATCCTTTGAGGATTAGAACAAGCGTGGTAGCTGGGAGGACAATCATGTAACCCCAACTTTAACAGACTCACAAAATCAGTCACTGAATGATAAATCAATACTTAGATCAAACCCATTGGTTTGATTTGGTCTGCTCCACTAGAGACCAGCAAATGGATTTAGCTCAAGATGTCTGGGACATTTCACAAAATCTCATTCTACCTGATAACCCTGACAACCCTTTCATAGTAATTACATCCAGTTTAATAGTTTAAGAATTTCTATTGTGCCAGTTTGCACATTGTCACCCATTTCCAGTCTTGTTTAACTTCAGCTAAATGGTCACCACTTTGCCCAAAATGGGATGTGCTGAATGAAACTCTTCCAGTAGAACCTGGAAAAAAATGTACTTTTCTGAGCTGTAGTTTCCTAAATTCCCCAGCCAACAAGGCTATTTTAAAGACACAGTTTAAAAGGCTTCATTCTGGTCCAGAACTTTGACAGCATGATAAATTCCCATCAGATTCACAGTGCTGGTGGACATCTGGTAAACACTTGCAATTTCTGCATGTTGCAAGCTTTCTACCTTTTTATTTTTTTGGCCAGCTGGTTTTGTGCAGTGGCTGCTATGTGCATTTATGAGCATTTTTCATATCAGTGCAAATCCCACAGGGCAGATAAAGCAGTTTGACTGCTGCAGCTAAAGGGGGCCTGGCCCGGCCCTGTGAGTTGGATGGATGGGAGACCACTTGAGAACTATATGTAATGAGCTCTGGGAACTTTGTGAAATATGCTCTTGGTTTTACTGTAATTTTTTCTTTGCTCTTGAGAGAAAGGGAGGGGTATAAAAGCAATGAAGAAAATAATGACCTCTTCTTGTGTAAGGGTGGGAGTTGTGGTTCATTTTGTTAGCTTGGGAAACCATTGCCAATGGACATAGCTGGGAATTAATAATGACTCTGACCCATCCCCAAAACAGAGAAGCTCATCAGTAGCTTCCAAACAGATAAATCAGAAAGGAACAGTGGACAGTTAAAATGACAGTGTTTGATGGAACTGAGATGATGGCATGGCTGGTGTCCTATAGCATTAATTACATGATTGCAATTTTCATTCCTAGAAGAAAGTCATGGAGAAATTTATACTATTGGTTTGAGAAATATTAACCTTTCAACCTCACTGCTGGGAAAACAGGAATGGCAATGTTCTTGGAGAAAATGCCAGGATGAGAGTGAGGAAACAGTTTCAGCTGTATGACCCTTCTGGTAAATTCTACCATCTGGGAGTACCCTGAATTCCTGTCAAGTCTTTCAAGATTTTCAAGTACCAAAGAAATTAGTGAAACAACATGTTGCTGATCATTGGGCCTTGAGTTCATCCCAGTGTTCTATATTTAAGGAATTACATCTCAGTAAAATAGAAGATGTGGGTGGTGGCTGGCGGGCAGGTAGCACCCATGAAATGCCACTGAGAACCATAAAACCAGGTGCTTTGTGAGAAATGTAGTATTGCATTAACACTGACATCATTTACTGGAAAGGAATGTCAAGGCCAGTTAACTTTTGCTTTTGCATCCCACTTGTGAAACTTAGCTGATGTAAATATGATTGTATAAGATGAAGATCAATCCTCCTTTCTGTTTTAAAACAGGTAAAACTATTTCTTAGATGTATAAAAAACCACTGTACACAGACTACATTTCCTCATCCCTATATGAAGAACTCAGCAGAGGAAACAGCAGTGATGCCTCTTCTCTTCTCCTCTACATTCCTCTCCTTTCCAAAACTATAGGTAACAAGATAATATAAAGCAACTCCTAAAGTTTTATCCATTCAAAGTACAATGGATGTAGGGGCTTCATTTTTATCATCAGAGATAATGATATTATTTGCTATTTCTCCCAGCATTCTGCCTTCCTCTTTAACTTAGCCAGAAACCTTACAGGATTGTGATCAGTATCTTCCACACAACAATATATAGGTGTGAGTTATCCCTGGTGTAGTGCAGTGTGGAGTTGAATGAGCAATTAAGACCCATTAACTTCATAAAAGATCTGCTCCTGGTAATGATGAAAACTATTGGAAAACTGCTATGCTGTGGATCAACATAAACTGCCTTCCTGTCTGTATTTGCTTTCTGGATGGGGCTAAGTAGGCTGTGACAATGATTGACTGCATTTTAAATTTACCACTACACCACTGCCTGTGATATATGAAAGTTTCTTCATTTCCTCAAAATTCCTAGGCTTGCCACATTACCCAAAAAGAAGAAATGAATCATCAAATAAGAGAAGGGGTGAACTGATTTACATAAAATTTGCATGCACTAATTTATACAGAAGGATGAAAATATATAAATGATTCCCATTTGTGACCAGCTGAGCTGTAAACCCACTTAGTTTTTCAGATGCTCTTGATCGACGCCATAAAATCCTCATTCTCCCTTCTTATACCCTTTAAACTGGAAATGAATCACCCTTCAGATAGAAGACTGTGCCCTAACAACTCTCTAAAGGATTTTTCCTTTTAACGTGTTACATTTAGCCACCCTAGGAATTCTACATATCCAGAAGTGATGTACCTAGAACCTTCCTTTATCTGAGGCTATAAATTGGGACCGCTTATTAGATGCAGAGAACACAAATGTTACATAAGAGGTTATGGGTTATTTTGCTTCTCTCTCTCCCCCCCCTCCTCCTCCTTCTTTTACTTACTGAAGACACATCCTTAGAAATTCAGTTCTCCTTTCTGCATTTATTTTGGTCTTTTCCTCCAGTTGTCAGACATCTGGCACAGCCTGCCATGGACTGCTGCCATGCAGTTATTCCTGCTGTTCCTGCCCGTCTAAGTTTTGCATACTGCTTTGGATGGTTTTCAAACCAAGTTCAATTCCTCTGCTCTTGTTATGGTTTGGATGGATTTATGACTCTTTAGTGGATAACCAACCCCTACCTTCTTCCTGGTGCAGATTGACAGCAATTGCTACCTTAGAGGTTGAATTTCATGTCCAGACTGTATGGCTCCAGCTCTCCAAGTCGGTCTGGTTGGTTGGACCCTTCTGAATTCAGTCTGGTTTCCTGTTGGTCCTGGTTGGGTGCACCCATATGGAACCACTTCTCAGAGCAAGTCCTATCATTTGTTCAGAACCTGTGTTTACAAGGCAAACTGCAGATTTGGGGTGAATGTGGAAACACAGGATGTGTATCTGCTTACATGTTGAATGCTGGCACTCAGTAAGATGTGGGACATTTAAGGGCACATGTTCTACTTGCAACAAAACACATACATATCTTCCTCTAGAACTTTTTCAGTATTGATGCTTCTCCTGAATAACTGCTAGAAGATATGTTTTCTATGGAGGAATGAAGGGAGTGAGCCACAATTGCATTTCATCAGAGGATGCTTAAGCTTGATGCTCCTTTAGCCAAGAAAGCCAATGCATTTAAAAAAGGCGGTTTTATTAAAACTTAATGAAACATCTGTAAGACTAAAGTGAAGGCAATTTCTTTATAATATGTCCTCCTACAGTAAGACCTTCCACATTAGGTGATAGTAAAAGGGGAGAGTCATGATCTGGAATAAAACCCCTGTGTGAGAGCAGCAAAAATTAAATCCTTTCCATTCCAACCACTGCTCCCCTCAACACCCCTATGCGTTTAAGTTGTTTAATGGGTTTACTTATATATTCATTTAAATCTATGTTGTACTCTGTCTTGAGCCTTAGGAAGAAGCAGGTAAGAAATAAAAATAATAAAAATGAATTGTTGTTGTTAATTCACGGGCCAAAAGAGGCTTTTAATGGAGTGTGTTGTACGTTTATCTTTTTAAATTATGTTTCCATGCTGGGAGAAAGGCAGGATATAAAATAAATAAATACATAAATGGTTTCAACTTTGTGTTGTTGTTGTTACAGTCATCGTTGTCATCATCATCATCCCACCCTTTCCCCAAAACTGGGACTCAGAGTGGCTAATAGAATTTATAATAGAATTGTTTGTTTAATTTTCCCCTTTAAACTTGGCACTAAGGATTTTATTTTAAAGTTTATGTTGTTTTAATTGGTTGTAAGCCTTTTAGGGCTTGCTGGGTGAAAAGTGGGAAACAAATCCAATAAATAAATAAATAAATAAATACTTCCAAACAATCCTGTTGAGGGTCAGGCTGAAACATCAGGTGCTGCTGAAGGTGTCCATATCAGAAGCTGCATCCACACTGTAGAAATAATCCAGTTTGATACCAATTTAACTGGCATGGCTCAGTGCTGTGGAATTCTGGAAAATGTACTTTTGTGAGACATTTAGAGTTCTCTGTTAGAGAGATCTGGTGCCATAACAGACTATAATATGTAGAATTCCATAGCACTGAGTCATGGCAGTTAAAGTGGTATCAAATTGGACTTTTCACCCAGCAAGCCCAAAATGACTTACAACCAATTCTGCAGTGTGGATGTATTCAGAGAACAGTGAGTTGTCGCAAAGTTTCATTCCAAACTTTAAAACAGCTGTCCAAGGTGCTGAACCCATTTTAAGTGTAGAATTTCCAGTGAAATAAACCATGCTGAGATCTAATGAATGAACCAGGGCCACCTAGTGAATTTCAGGTTCATTGTTATCTTGGGCTTCTTGGTTTCCTTGATTTAACTATGGATGTTGTAGAATCCACTTGTCCATTTATTGGAGTTCAGCTTTTAATCTGAAGCATACATGAATGCTGAGTTCAGCAGCTGCTCCTGTGATATCTGAGGGATCTGCTTATATGTAGCCACCAGGGATCTGTCTGGCCTTGCTACATGTGTTTTTCCATATCTGTCAGCTTAAAGCAGAAAGACGCCATACAAAAAATACAGGGCTCTGGAGCATTGTGTGTGTGTGTCTTTGCGACACTTTGCAGACGTGCTTTGGTCTCTAAAGCAAAGAATGGATTATAGTTTGTCAGTAATACTGGATCAGATTTTCTCCTTGTCAAATTTGTGTAAGCAGGTCCCATAATGACTGACATCTGGTTCCTGGAGGAGGAGAAAAGCTGAGTTGATCCCACAAGTTACTTCTGACAATAGTTTCTTCTTCTTCTCATGAATCATTTACTTTGATACAAAAAAAAAAAAAAAAGCTATATTCTTCCCTGACTTGTGTGTAGGGGGCATAAAATGTTGCTGGTTTATAATGTCTTTAACAAGATTTCAAGAAGGGTGGGCAGCTGTGGAGGTTCTGTGGGCCACAATCACCCCATTTATCTCCTGATCTGTTTGGACAATTTCTGTCCTGTTTTCCAATAAGTCATTTCTGGTCTTATGCGACAGAGCTGTGCTTGCCTGCTCTTCTACCCTTCAGAGCAATGGCAGTGGAACATGGAAGGCTTTAGCTTTGTTATAACCCATTCTGGATCCCATTTTGGAAGAAAGAAAGAAAGAAAGAAAGAATTAAATCAATCAATCAGTAAAATTTCCATAACATTGAACAGAGAGGCAGCATGGCATAGTGACTTGAGTGTTGGTTTATGACTATGGAGTTTGATTCCCTGCTTGGCCATGAAAGCCACTGGTGACCTTGGGCAAGCTACATGCTCTCAGCCTCAGTGGAAGGTAATGGTGAATCTCCTCTGAACAGATCTTGGCAAGAAAACTCCATGATAGGATTGCTTTAGGGATGCAATAAGTTGGAAGTGAATTGAAGGCACACAACAACAACAACAATAACAATAGTGTGGAACAGTGCTTCTTAAGCTATCTGATTTTTCCCTCAGTGTATGAGGGAATGGTACCACATTGCTGCCCATTGGTTACAACTGTTTCTTTTTTTCATGGAGACTCCAGAGACTGGTAGCTTATGGATCAGCACTGGGCCATGGTTAACCACTTTGGGTATCCCTGGTGTAGTGGGTCAAATTGGGAATCATTGGCTAACAAAGTTAACCACTACTTTAAGAACGGCAAATTGTAACTAACTGTTGGAATGGTATATTCATTTGATAAGAGAGATTTCTATGATTGGTTGTAGATTCCAGATATATTCAAAGATATGTGACAGGTCCACAGGAAAGTCAGTGACCTCTACTAAATCCCTGTGCAACCCTTCAAATGAACATACCCACCCCTTTGGTTCAATTCATTTTGGCTCCACATGAAGATTTACAGCAGGGGTCAATTTAGCTCTAGGATCTCTGCCTGCCAAATCGATGTATAACGTGGCTCCACTTGTTTATGTCATGCTGTGGCTTGTAGAACACAAACACCAATAAATTATACACTGAACTAGCAAATGTTACATATGCACAAATTGACTGTATTATGTTCGGCAGTCTTGCTGGAGTTTTAACAAGTTATGACTCAGGTTAATGCCTGGAATTGCCTGCTCGGCAGATTGTTGACTGGACAACCCAAACACTGCACAAATTCTTGCATTTCTCATTTAGCCTCATAATTGATAGTAAATATCCATAAATGTTGATGCCATTTATACTGGACACTCCAGGCTGCAATTGCAGGCTTGTTAACAGATCCAGGGCCCTATAAATAGGAGATTTTATAGAGTGAAGTTGTAAAGCATGAGCTCTTTAGCTAAAAGATGGTGCCTCGATGTAAGGGGCCCTATATTTTTTTTTTCTGTGAGTAAAAATTGGTTGTCCATGGTCTCACCTATCTTTTGGCTCCACATGAAGATTTACAGGCTAAACAATTGTGTAGCAATATGATGACACTCCTTTACATGTATTTTTAGAAATAAAGCAGAGATGGGCAAGTTAAAGCAAGGCCAGGTGATGGTGCTCTTTCCAGATGTTGAGCTTAAGTTTATATCATAACAACAACAACAACAACAACAACAACAACAACAATTTCTTACCTGCCCCTCTGAGCGAGCAATCGGGGAGGGGTACAACATGTTAAAAACATATACAGTCCTAGTTAATGGTGGGATTTAAACTCCAAAAATATCTTGTGGTTCATTGTTTGTCTGTTCCTAAAATCTCCATTTAAAAGAAAAGAAAAGAAAAGAAAGCTGGATATTCAAGGATGAGACATGGAATCACCACCCATTTTGACTTTCATGTCACTAGGACAAAAAAGTTTGCTCTGGAGTTTTAATCTGATTTTAAAAAGAACTAAACTATCCCCGAACCAGCATGGTGCAGTGGTTTTAGTGCTAGACTGTGACTCTGGAGACCGGGGTTCAATTTCAAACTCAACTGTGGAAACCCACTGGATGACCTTGGGCAAGTCATATGCTCTCAGCCTCAATGAAAGGCAATGACAAACCTCCTCTGAACAAATCACTGTAAATCAGAAATGACTTGAAGGCACACAATAACAAATCTATTCCTAAAATAGACTCAGTGCCTTGTATGAACCTTTGGAGAACCCTGGATAGTTCCTGTACTCCTGGAGTAAACCCAGGAAGTGATTCACTTCACTCTGAGTTTACAGCACTGTGGAGTAAAAAAGGCAACTCCTTCTTTCCTGGACATGCCGTCAGAAAAGGTAAAAATTATACCAGCCTTGGAGTTGCTGTGCTCATTTCCCCCCTACGTAAGACAAATAGAATGGGAAAAAATAATAAAGGAGAAAACAACAGGTTAAAAAAAAAGGAGGAAGAAAAAACTAAACTCTTTCCCTCTGGCCAGAACAAGCCCAGTGGGATTTAGAAAATCTCTGTGTATGTTTAGAGGTGGGGTTCAGTTGCCATGGACTCCAGTCTCCCTGTAGGATTGCTTAATAAAATAATTCCTCCTCCACTCAAACTAGCTGCATTCAAAGGAAAATCAATACCCTATTCTAAAGATTGCAAAAAAATAAAAATAAAAAAATAAAATAAAAGACTCATCTAGCCACACTTGTATCCTTAAGCCTCTAAAACCAGAAAACAGTGTGGTTGTGCAACGGTGGCAGTGGTGGGAGTTTTACCTTTCCACAGTTGCAACCTATTTTTTGCTCAATCAATATATAAACAAGACGCTAAAATTGTTGGTGGTTCGGCACAGAGTACAAATAGCATTTTCAAGCATGGCCATTTTTCGATCTACAGTTGTGCGTACACTGAACATGTGGTGGAGGAATGGGGAATTAAACTGCTGGCCGGTCCTTCTGACTAGAGAGGTGAAATAAAGTCCCATGGTCCCAGATCTTTCAAACTCAGGGCCACAGCTACCTTTATTGTTTTAATTTTGGTGAAGTCAGGCTGTCTCAGCATCTTGAGGCAGATTGGTGAAAAATGTCAAACTTGCTGAGAGACATCTCACCTCCAGTGTGTGATCAAAACACCAAGTGATCCCCCCCCCCGCCAATTGTGTTTCCTACTATTTGAGTAAAGTCTCTCTGCACAACCCTTTTCTCCTTTATGAAGCTAAGTGCACATGGCAAACGGAAAAGGGCAGGCGAATGATCACAAAGACAGAATCGACCCAATGCTATTGCTTTAACTATGCAACCAAGCAACTGTTTATTTCCCACTTTGTGAATTTTACAGCAATATGCAAAAAAGAGTCTCATCAAGGCACAAAATCTTTATGATCCTCCGCCCCATGCACCATTTTTCAGCAAGGAGAAATTTGTCAGGAATTATTTCATTGATTGAGCAAGGACAAGCCAAGTGAGGATATACACCCCAACCTGTCATCTCTATGAGTTCAGGCAATGTTCTGAGACAATTCCTAGTTTGTCCAAAGTTGTGTATCTTTCACATAATCTCCTGCTGAATGGTTATGGGGCCAGCTAGTAGCAGGCACAGTCCTTCTCCTTATCCAGTGCATACCCTACACACGATTTAGAACTAGAAGGCACGAGGAAAAAAAAAAGCAAGCCTTCACATCCCAATTGGCATATATTTGATAAACATACGTGCCTCTGGTTTGGCCCTTTTTGCATCCAAGCACGGTTTTTGAAATGGAATAGAACAATAATGCTGAGGAAAGACAATAATGCTGGGAAAAATTGGGAAAGAGGAAGACCACATTACACATAGTCTTTGGGACTGTTTGAAGACTCACTCTTTTTTCATGCCTTCTAGTTACCATGTTATTGTTCTGTCTTCAGCTCATTTCCAACTTATGGCAACCTTAAGACAAACCAATCATGAGGCTTTCTTGGCTAGATTTGTTCATAGGAGGTTTGCTATTGCCTTCCCTTGAGGATGAGACTGTGTGACTTCTCCAAGGTCACCCAGTGGGTTTCATGGCCAAGCTGGGAATTGCACCCTGGTCTCCAGAGCTGTAGTCCTACATTCAAACCACTACTCCACACTGGCTGTATCTAGTTACCATGACCCTATGAATAATAGACTCCAGACTCAGAACCATGGTCTCCTTTGTTGGGTCAATCCATCTGTAATGTGGTCTTCCTCTTTCCTATTTTTCCCAACGTCTTTCTTCAGCATTATTATTCCATAGCTTTTCCAAGATTGTGCTTAAATGCCAAAAAAAAAAAAAAAAAAAAAAAAAAAAAAAAAATTCTTGGGGATCTGAGTTTGGTGCAGGTTGCTTTCAAATTGGAGCTTGGTAGTACCAGTCTACTTTGAGATTCACATCAAAACTTAAGATATATATATATATATCCTTTCAAGGTCAAGGCAGGAGTCAGCTGCCAATTGCATTGCTTTTATTACATTTTATCAGATGCTTGTAATTCATCATTTTAGATACTGGCAGACTGTAATTTTTAATAGTCTTTTAAAATGCAGACCAGAGGCAGGGCCCCCTAGATGTTGCTGGACTGCAGTTTCCAGCCACCCTAGCCAGTATAGCCTATAGTGAGGAATGCTGCAAGCTGCAATCTCACGACTTCTGGAAAGACTCAGTCTTTCAAGTATGAAGGAAACTAATAAATAAATGAAAATAAATATTAAGATGAGCCATACATTTAAAAATTCAGCACAGCTCATCAGACCAAAAGCCTGTCCAAGGAAAGAAAGCCTCTTGCCTGATGACAGAATTCTATCAGAGATAGATAGATGATAGATAGATAGATAGATAGAAAGATAGAAAGATAGATAGACAGACAGACAGACTTCAGAGACATAGCCATATTAGTATATAAAGGATCTTGTAGAACCTTTGATAATAACTGTGTGAAATAGGTTGTAGAGTATCTTTTGTAGACTTGGTCTATGAAATCTTGAGGAAGAGACCAAGTCTATGAAAGTTCATGTTACAACTTCTTTTGCACAGGAAGGACTTCATCGCATGCACTTTTAAAACTGTTTTGGGGACGGGGACGGGACTCATGGGGGAGTGTGTGAACGCATTTTACCGCACATGCAAGTGTCCACAAAAAGGTCCCGTTCCAGTACCTGTACCCAAGCCTTCCCTCTTCAGTGCTGGCGGGTGCCATTTTGGCTGGCACATTTAACGCTTCTCGGCACTGGACAGGGACGGGTTCCGGAACAGGACCTTTTGGTGGACACTTGTGTGTGCGGTAAAATGCGTTCACGCTCACCCCCGCGAATCCCGTCCCCATCCCCAAAACGGTTTTAAAAGTGTATGCGATAAAGTCCTTAGTCTCCAGGTACTGCAAGATATCTTTGTAAGGAGATAGAGAGATAGATGGATCAATTATAGCCACTTTCCAGAGTTCTGCTCTGGAAAGAGTTCCAAAGCTAAAGATAAGATTAACAGGACCATTGTAAAGTAAATATATTTCATTTGTAGAAAAAGTGTAAACCTCTGAAGTCTTTTGGCTAAGTTACTCCAGTTATCATGGCAGGAAGTGCTGCAAGGGAGATGCACAGATGAGTTGCATATCTGGCTAGCACCACTTCCTGTAACATCTAAAGCTGCTTACAGTCTCCTAGAAGTCACGATCCCAAGTTCTGACTTGCATTTTTAGGCCTGGAGAGTTAGACCTTTGAATTCAGCTACTTTACCCCCTCCCATCTCTGATCTCTCAGTCTCTCTCCCTCTCTTGGATGATGTTTGGAGAAATGCCCAGAGCTCCAGGATAGAAGCTTTCTGATAAATTTAATAAAAGGTTTATGCTTGGATGGTTGAAGTTCTTCCCTTACACTTTATAATATATTATCTACGTGTTATCAAGGCTTGGAGGTAACAAGGCAAATATATACATTTTTGGTTGACAGGATTTTATTACTTTTCAAGGTTCGACTTGTTTAAAATAACAGAAATCTAGTAAACATATTCAGGGGTAGCTGTGCTGGCCATGGAACAAAATGCAAAATCCACAAAAGAGTGATACCTTTATTGGCCAAACAAAATACACAAAATACGTCATGCAAGCTTTCAAAGCTTTACTGGCTTCTTCATCAGGCAAAGATGTTTAAAATAACATAGGAGAAGAAAGGTGATGATGATAAAGTCACAGGCCTACATTTTGTCCTTGGTCCCCATGGCCAAGAAGGGGAGTAGCTTCTGCCTGCCTTGAGATCTCACAATATCATCTAAACTGACAACAGACAAACATTTGAGATGGGGCTGCTGCTAGACTGCAGAAATAAAGCAGTTTGACACCACTTTAACTTTCATAGTCCAATACAGTACTATGAAATGCTGGGATTTGTAGTTTTGTGAAATATTTAGCCTTCTCTGTCAGAGAGTTCTGGTGCCCCACCAAACTACGAATCCCAAAATTCCATAGCATTTAGCCATGACAGTTAAAGTGGTGCCCAACTGCTTTATTTCTGCAGTGTGACAGCATCCAAAATGCAGACCTGTGAGTCTAACATCACCATCTTTCTTCTTCTGTATGATTTCCAATAGGCAGTGATTTAGGACAGTCATATACAGAGTCAGAACCAGAAAACAGTTTGTATACACTGCCGTTACCATGCAGTACAGAAAAATTATGGATTTTAATGATATCTGTTTAGAAGCACTTGGTATTTCCTCTCTTTTCTTCTAGAAGAAGGACTGGATGATAGCAGTACCTCCTTTTTTATTCCATTGAAGCATAACTTTGATAGCTATGATGCATTATTAGCCAGAGGCTAGGAATTCTACTTCATGCTCTAATTTTGGTGAAGCTTGAACCTGGGAAAAACCTTGGGGAAAACAAAATGAGCCAACATGCTGAGAGCCTAGGTGTGTGAGCACATTTTTCTGAGAGACCAGATCATTGGCTTCTCTAACTCAATGCTGTCAACACTGACTGACAGAAGCTCTTCAGATTTTCACCCCCACTTGGGTGTGTGAGGAATTAAACCTAGGATCTTCTGCATGCAATATTCAGTCTCTCTTTCTCTTTCTTTTTTTATTAGGGTTTTCCATAATTTTTCCATGTCCTCCAACTGTTCTGATTTGGCAGGGACAGTCCTGATTAATCCTCTGTTGTCCCACTTTTTCAGCTGCTTTTAAGATGTCCCAGTTTCTCTCTCCTCCTCCCACTTTTTCCTTTTGTCCTCAGGTTTCTTCAATTGCTACAAACTGAGTTCAAAATGCAAAGGCAGTTTGCACTCAGTGAACTCAGCAGGGGGAAGAGAATAGGAGAGGTAGAATCTTTCCTTTCACTGTAGGCTCAGGCCAAAGCAAACTGCTGCAGCCTCTCCTATATTGTGTGTTCTTTCTCATGCCATCTTGGTCACACTCTAATGTTGTTTGGCCATGTCTGTTCTGGTTTTCAACTATGAAATATTGGTTATCTGCTGAGCACTGAGGAAAGTTCTTTCTTCCAGATGCATTATCACCTCATGAGTGTTTTCTTGTCCTAGCCAGACTCAAGGGTTCCAAGAGAGGCCAATCTAAAGTACTTACTAGAATGGGATGGGCACTTATAATGGTAGAAAATCAAATCTGATTATGCAAGATTAGAATAAATCTGTCAGAACAGGACAAGCTCATACAGATCACTTTAGAAAGAGCTATTATCTCAGAAACATGCAGAGACCTTATGAATTTTTATGAAGGCTGACTGATGAGGCCCTACTGCTAATTGCACTTGCTGAGGAACTGTGTACTGTTGTTGTTGTTGTTGTTGTTGTTATTATTATTTTCAATGTTTAATCCTTTCTTTCTCATGATAATGGGACTATCACCATATTTAAAACAATACAAGCTAAAAACAATACAAAAACATTAAATATAAATAGAAGATTAAAAAAACAATTAAAATGTATGAAGTTTAAAATAACCTTAAACATTAAAAATACTAAAATGCATTTAAAGACTATATACCAACCTCTCTCTCTTAATAGCAAAAAATATATGAAAGAATCATAGAATCTTAGAGTTGGACGATACCACAAGGGCCATCCAGTCAAACTCCCTACCATACAGGAATACACAGTGAAAGCACTCGTGAAAGGTGGTCATCCAGTCTCTGCTTAAGAACCTCCAAAGGAGGAGACCCAACAACATTTTGAGGCAGCGTATTTGATTGTCAAATATTGCTTAACATTAGCATGTTCTTCCTAATGTTTAAGTGGTGTGATGCAGACAGCACTGGGAAGTCTGGTAAAGCCACATCCTCTAGCTTAGAAGCTCTTTGAATGATAGCTAATGGCTCACAAAATGATGGCATTTGTATCTTTGGGTGATCCACATGCAGGACTGAAGCCAGAGAACACAAATCTGCCTAGTGGTCCCAAAGAAATATGTTGTTGGTCAAAACCAGGTGTGGACACCTGTGATTTTCCAGATAATTCTGTCCCATGTTTCTCAGAAGCCTAAGCCAGCATAGTCCTGGGGGCTTAAGTCCAACAATATCCAAAATATCACAGCTGCTAAAACTGATTCTTAAAGCAGAGATGGGCAAAATATGGCCCCTGGGCTTCCACATATATATTTTTTTAAATTAACAGGGATAAGGATGTTGTCTTCACTGCCTTGTTCTTTCTGAACTTAATTGCAACCAGCCCAGTAACTGAGTCGGGTGGAGTGAAATGAACTTTTTAAACAGCAAACTCTAGTTGTCTATTATTGGAGTGATAATGCAAAGTATTTTGGGCAAGCTTGGTCTTAAAGGGCCCAGAATGTTATTATCTTTACAACAGACCTGCTCCTGGAGGACAACAAAAGCTGCTAGAACTGGTTGATGGATGCAAATCAACATGGTTGTATTTTTACAATTTTCCTTAGAGGTAGGGCTATGGTGGTTGACACCATAGTTGCCTGAAGTTCAAAATGTATGATTACACCCTATGCTGTCACTTAGGACAATGCATTAACTGTAGTATAGATTATGATTGGGCATGGAAGAACGTGCCTATCTATAATAAGAGAGGATATGCCATGTAAGGGAGCCAGCATGGCTTAGTGGTTTGAACATGGAACTATGACTCTGGAGGATCAGGTTTCGAATCCACACTCCATCACGGTAACTCTCCTCTGAACAAATCTTGCCAAGAAAATCCTGTGATAGGTTTGCTTTAAGGTGGCCATAAGATGGAAATGATGCAACAACAACAACAAAATTTCAGCTCCATTAGCAACAGAAAAGTAATGTCCCAGGATTTGATTCCCCACATGTCCATGGAAACCCAATAGGTAACCTTGGGTGAGTCACACATTCTCAGTTCCAGAAAACCCAGTGATATGTTTGCCTTAAGGTCACCATAAGCTGGAAATGACTTGAAGGCACACAATAACAATGCCAAATAAACCTAGCAGTGGTAGCTGGTGAATCCCATGTCAGTAGGGTGTGAATACATTCCAGTTTTAAACTTCAAGGGAGCTATGCTAGGCACTGAACTGATTTTGGCTCCTTTAATGTTCCGGTTAAAAGCTGGAGCAGATTCATTGCCCCACTGATATGGGAGTCTGAGGCTTTGCCTGGTCTTGAGTAACACTCTCCCAAATATCTGAGGCCTACTACTAGAAATATTTTGGCTCTGGTTGGGTTGGGTCAGTTGGGTGGGGAGTGGGCCGTTTTTGATAGAAAGTGAAATATAGTGGGTGGAGTTGAAGTCACTGGATGGCTGGGCCAAGCCATTGATCTCCCTCCTAGAGACATTTAGGAAAAATATGTGCAAACAATGTGTGTTTGGCATGTTAATTATCCGACAACATGGCCTTTTTTTTCCAGTTGTACATCCTAATTAAAAATCTCCTTATCACACACAAATTAATGCAAAATGCATTGAGTAGGGAACTGCATAGGGGGGCGGAGGTGGAAGAAAGCCTCAGGTATGTTTGTTTGGAGCAGCCTGAGTCTGAGATTACTTGAGCTTGCCTGGGGCTGAGTTAGCTGTCAAGAAAACCCCTGGAGCACCTGCAGTTTGCCAGGTTTACAGCCAATCAAAATCAATAAAAGTGACAAGTCCAAGCTGGGGAAAGGAATGAAGACACGTAGTCATTGCTGTGACCAGCAGAGAACAAAACAGATTTTGCCCAATGCAGTGTTGTGTAATCAGCCCAAGCAACCTAGGTTAAAACACAACACAACATACTCACATTTGAGACATATATAATGCATCTATAAGACACACTAATCAAAGGGATTCAAGAGCTTTTTACAGACTTGGTGTCTGCTTTTTTGTGGTCCATGTGCATTTTTTTTTAACTCTGCTTGGGAACTTTTTCAGTTCCGTGCTGGGATGAAACTTGCTTTCAATATAAATTTAAGAGTTTTTTCCCCCCTTACAAGAGCAGTGGTGAGAAACGTTAACACTTGCTAGAGAGATGGATAACCTGAAAACATTCAGTGAGTTATGGGACTGTGTTAGAACAGTTTGTTAAAGAAATATACAATAGGCAGAAGAACCAAAATCTGAAGAACAATGAGTGGGAAGATCAGCCCTTCCCATTTCCCTTGTAACACTTTAGTCTCTTAGGTGAGCTACAGAAATTGATTTGTGAAAGCTACAAGATAGACAAAAGAAAGCCCTTCTTTGTAATTTGCATAATGAACTTGTGGAATTCACTGTAACATGATGCGATGGCTTCAAGATGTGATGCCCATTGGCTATAAAAGGGAATTGGACATATGGCTGTTTTTTGTACTAGTTTTACATGTAAAGTGCTGTGTACATCAATGGCACAATATAAATGAATGATAATAACAACATATCAAGGGACACATATTCAGGGGTAACTATGTCAACCATGCAGCAAAATACAACACAATCCAAAATCCACAAAAGAGCAATATTTTTATTGGTCAATCAAAATGCACAAAATACATCATGCATTTGAAGCTTCATAACTTCTTCATCAGACAGGAGAAGAAAGGTGATGATCTTAGAGCCATGGGCCTACATTTTGTTTCATATGCTACTTCTGCTGTCAGTTAATATGGTCCAGAGGGATATCAGTGAAGACTTAGGCTATTTACCATGTGACGATCAAAAACAAAGGGCCATCAGCCTGGTATAGTAGTTTGAGAACTGAAGTACAACTTTGGAGATCAGGGTCTGAATCCCTGCTCAGTCAAGTCACATATTTTCAGCCTCAGAGGAAGGTAAAGGCAACCCTATTCTGAGGAAATCTTGCAAAGAAAATCCCATAATAGGTTTGCTTTAGGTGACTTGAAAGAACACAGCAACAGCAACAACAAAAAATTCAACTCCAGTAGCAACAGAAATATTACTTTCCTTAAGAGCCAAGCTGTTTCTGTCATGTGCAAACCAAACTGCCCTTTTCTTAGGCAGAGAATATTGAACATCAAAGGATAATGTATCTGTCACTGTTTATATTAGTCATGATGGCTATATTGTTACTATTGACTCTTGTGTTCACAGGCACATTTACATCCATGTAAATTAAACTAACATGAAATCTTACACTGTCCACCTTAAGTCACATCATGCCATGTAATGGTGTTACACTTCACATTCATTCCAAAAGGAATTAGCCACAGAGCACAAACAAAAACTCAGATGGAACAGATGTGTGGAAATCTAAAAAGCCCCCCCCCCCCCCAAGTTTGGGGAACAACAGTGGGAGATCTCTCTCATGTGCTATGTTAAATCATCTAGTAAGAAGTGTTAGTTGTACAGTTTCTGTGTGCAACTCACTGAAACAAAAACAAATAAACAGAAGGCCAGGAAACAGTTGAACCTAGTTAAAATAAAAAGAAGGACAAATGGACCAAAATCATATAGGGTCTGGGAATGATATTTCTGAGTTGGCAGAATACATGGAATTTTTGGAGCAAATGAGCTCCAAATATGGAGCTTGGGATCAAGATTCTTGATATAATCTATCAAGGACTTATTTATCATTGGATTTCATTACATTTCAGTTGAGGAACTTCTTAATCCAGGGTTCAGAGAGTTGAGACTGTTCCAGACTTGGAAATCAGTCCACAGACATTTGTCTGTGGTATAAGTATAAGACATGGTACTTATTTCAATGGCACAGTGTCAGTGGTGCGGTGAATCTACTCTTGGTTGCTTTATAGATTTTAAAGGAGGAAGGTGGGAATATAAATGTGACCAAAAAAAAAAAAAAAAGAATACAAGGAAGAGGAAATGTGTTGATCCCAACGTAATAAGATAATAACTTTGCCTGTTCCTTTGCTATTTCATCAGGCCCATGCCTTATTTATCTCCATAATACCAATAACAGCACCATCTTTTCACTTCTTATAAGGCATCCTCCACAAAACTGGTTTACTTTAGAGGTTTTGGACTACCCTTCACATTAGCCCTGATCCAGCATGGCAATTGGTCACTCACTTGTTTCCTACCATCTCTTGTTGGGCTTACATGGCTTCTTTCCCATCTCTTGAGAATTCTCAAGATATTTATACAGTCCAAATAATTCTGCATTCATTTGGATCCTGGTAGACCAGTAGTGGTACAGACCTCCAGATGGTGTTGGACTCCAACTGCCATCTGTCCTGGCCAGTATGAACAATACTGGGATTTGCACTCCAATAATATCTGGAAGACAGTTTTTTAAAAAAGAAAAAGTTATGGATTTATGCAGACACCCCTTTCTGGCTTTTGAACACCTAGTTGAAATAAATGGATTTATAAAATTTACTTAATGAACCAATGTAGGATATGTGAAATTTCTTGAAATTGAAGAAAGTAAAGGCATACTATACAATAATTATTAAGGGTTTTACAAACTGCCAATCTTTCTGAAAAATTTCTTAATAAAATCCCTCTCCCTGGACACTGTGATGTGTAACTGGACTTTGCCAAGTGTTCAAAGGCAAAGGTTTAATTTGTAAAGAAAGAGCCAGGGCTCAAAAGTTTCAAGCTGTTTGAATTGTGTACCATCATCCCTGGTAAACCAGTACAATACAACTCCCTTATCCATTGGTACTGGTACTCACAGTTACACACACACAGACACACAGACACAGACAGAGTTCTCTCTAGGCATTTCCTAAGACCTTCAGTGCAATTCTATGGTATTTTCCCAAGTTTCTTGTTCTTTGGGGAAGGGATAAAGTGTGTGTGTGTGTGTGTGTGTGTTTGTGTGTTTGTGGCTGTGTCTTGTTCTAAAAGATAATCCTAACTTCTGAAAATTCCAAGAGTGGTAACTCTTTTTGTTCCCCATTATTATTTGGGCAGGTGGGAGAGGCAGGGTCCAGAACAGGTTCAAGGGTGACAACAATGAATTTCAATGAAAACTGAATGTAGAGAATGCACAAAAACTGTACATTCCCTACAAAAGAGACAAAACTTCCATTCCTGGGTATAGCAAAGCTATCAAATATCCCACAGAAGTACTGGGGAAGGGAGACTTCTGCAGCTCAAGATTTATGGACATTTGCTTTCCACACATTACTTTCCTTCTTCTTCATATTCTTGCTTGGAGATCTACATCTACTGGAAGGTATCCTTGCTTGGAGATCCACAGCTGCTGAAAAGTATCTGCTGGGGTGCATGTGACTCACAGGCCATGTGATTCCTTTCTATAGATTAGAGGGTCAAGAGTGACCTTTGGCCGGGACCAAATAAATCTTTCCAAGAAAGATGAAGTCAACTTGAAAGCATATAATCAAAACAAACTACTTCCCTTGATCTGGAAGTGTCAAATATCAAGTTTAAAATCTCTGTGTTTGTTTTGCTAAATGTATTAATAACATTTTAGCTCTCTTATTCTTTCAGTTCATCTTTATTATGATCATAGACCAGCACATCTATTATAATTTCATTTGATGGGAAATAAATAAATAAATAAGTAGTTCTAGTATTGCCAAGCCATGGTAAAATTTTGGATGTGTGCTAGAACACATAGTTTACATGACAATGAAGCCCACCAATGCTCTGGCTGGATAGAGTATAGGCCTAATACTACACTCCTGTTCCTAGGATCCTTTGTGATAGCTTGTATTCTCTTACAGCTGTTCACCAGGGGTTCCTCAGCTGTTAAGCTGATAAAAAAAATGAATTCCTTGTCAGTAGAAAAGCTCTGCTTTAATTGTGCATAATCTACAAGCTCGTCCTTCTTGTTAGAGCTTCCTGAATCATGCAATGAATTACCAGATTTTAAAAAAATGTGACCCACAGGAGGCTGTTAACATTATCACAGGAATGCAAGCCAAGACATCTCTACCTGAAACTGCATGTGGAAAGGAAAACCACAGAGTCAGCAAAATAGCACAGCTTTAGCAGATGAGAGATTTACAATGATATATCTTAAATGGGCTCCCCCATCCCCCCTCCCCCCCCTTCAGGATTTCAAGCCACTGGGTACTTTATCTGATTGTAACACATCCAGAAAAATAAAGACTTCTCACAGAGCATATCCTTTTATCAGATTATATAATATCTACTGAGTTTGGTTTGGTTTTCGCTCAACGTCTAAAAAGTTTCTTTTGCTACCCAGTGAATATCCAGTAATTGTTTCTGTGCAGAATGCTAGGCATTTTGCCTGTTGATGAATAATTATGTGAAGTTACTGAAGATTTCATAGTATTATGTGTGCTTGGCAGATAACCCATCAAAGTCCAGATGGAGAGGGTTTTAAGCAGAGCTTCTCTGAAGGGAAGAGAAAGGGGGAGCAATAGCTTACACTATCCTTCCTCAACCTACATGTGTTGGACTACAGCCCATGTCAACCCCAGACAGGACAAAGTTTGGTAAAAGGAGAAGGTGTTTAATAAAGTGATCTGTTACAGATATAGTGAGAAATTTTAATTTTGTTAGAAATAATATAGGATCAAATGAAACATTAAACAGCAAATGTATTCCTTAAAGTTGTTCCATTTCCCCTACCACAATGGGGTTACCCCAGAGACATGTGCTTTAGCAAACAAACTTGCAAACAAACCCTGTGGATTTTTTAAATTTTATTTTGAGCAATCATAAACAAAGCATGCTAAATGCAAGATACGAGACAGTTGAGGACAGTTGCATGCTGTGACAAACATATATTTTTGCCATTTAGGGAAGCAGATCTGAAAACATACATAGGGGCTTTACAGATCACCCAAAATAGATGATCTGGCGCCACCTTTTTTTAACTGCACACCTTTGCCACAGCAGCTATATGGAGCAACGAAGGTGCACAGTTAAAAAAGAGTGGGGAAACCCAGCTCCTTTTTTGCGTCGCAGTTGTGACATTGCAGCTACGCAGCACCATAAAGATGCTGCACAGCTGCAATGTCATCGCTGCATGTGCCATGTAAATGGTGCTCTGCAGCGATGATGCCCCCGTCACGTGCTAGGGTTGCGGGGCGTGTGGTAGCTCTGCCCTGAGGCAACCCTAGCACATGACGGGGGTGCCTCAAAGGGCTGGTCTGTACCGGCCCTGAAAGTATCATCTTGGTGGTCCCTGGATTTCTTTCTGAGTCAGTGTGAGAAAATTCACTTTTCTCTAGTCTTAGGACAACAGTGAGCGTCACTCGGAGAAATATGGGCCTGCATGTTCTCTCCTACAGCTTTTATCATGCCATTGTCCTGCATTATCCACTGGATTTTAGAAGAGCTTTTCACAACGTTGTCCCTTCACTCATAGTCTTCTCTTGTTTTTCTACCACTTTTCTTTTATTTTTCTTTCCTCAAAATATCCATTAAAAAGAAAAGATATAATAGATGAAAGTACCTTCTAATTAACAGTGCAATTAACCCTCCCTGTGTGACTAAAGGGTTTTAATACGACAACAAGTGTGCATGTCACCTAACTCAGCCAGATCAATGGAGACCTCAAAGAGTTCATTTGTGTGAGTCTTCCAGAAATATTTCCTTCCTGAAATATTTAAAGTTTGTTGCAAGGTGCCTTGGATCCCATGACAGGAGAAAGGCAGGATATAAATTAATTTAAAATTAATGAATGAATCTATTCATTCCCTTCTGCTCCAGGAAATACAATTTTAGATGGCATGAAGTAGATTGTTTATGTAGTACACATAAGTTCCCATCTAACCTTCTTAGAACTTTAGCATTTAGCACAGAGAAGAAACATGGAGAGATCCATTTCTGAAGGAAGACTGACAGGTATGAATGCAGCTGATGGGTAAATGCCACTGTTTTATACCATTCATCTATTTCAAGACATTTCACAAATGAAATGGTCTTTTGTAAAAGGAACTGGTGGCGAGGGGGAGGTTGTGGGTTCCATTGTCACAACACAAGCAGAATGGCTAGGTTTGAACTGCTGACCCTGTTGGGTCAGATCACATGACCTGGACATGAAATGGATGTGGGTATCATTTCACCATTATGAGATATTATCAGGGAAATTATACTACATATAGTTCCCTCTCCGTGCCTTTCAATACCTTCGTGAATGAAAAGATTGTGAGGACAGCTGATTTTAATCTGGGAATCCACTTTAAAGAGACTCAGGAGACTAAATGCTACTAGAGACGCTGGCAGATAACAAACCAGCATTTTAGTTGCCTGTACAAATGAGAAGATGGAAAGAGAGAGAATCCAAAGATAACAGGAAAGAGGAAATAAATTTCCCCCACACTGAAATAATGAATGGAATGAACCTGAAGCCATCTCAGAAAACCTTTTATCAGCCCAAGTCACAACATTTTTATAGATTCAAACTCCCAAGTTCAAATTCAGGAAGGATTCCAGAATGAGAAACACAAAATGCTGCTAACATGGGTAAGCCAGTTTGCATAACACAGCATGCTTCTGTTTCTCAGCTGCCAGGGAGTGCAAAATAGAGCATGCAAGACCACCAATGTTCTGCTGGTGTGGTTCACATAAACATGGCCAGAATATTGGACTAGAAAGGCCTTTGGTCTGATTCATCATGGCTTTTCTTATCCTAATACCAAAATCGTATCTTTGCTGTTGGTGCTAATTGCTGTCAAGTCAGTTTTAACTTACGACTATTATAAACAAAGGACTTCCAGGACATTCTGTTATTAACAGCCCTGCTTAAGGTTTACAGAACTCAGGAAGGTGACTTCCTTCACTGAATCAGTCCATCTGCAGTGTGCTTTCCTTTTTTCCCCACTGCCTTCATCTTTATTAAGCATTATAACTTTTTAAAATGAATCATCTGGTCTCAAGATATGTCCAAAGTATGGCAGCCTCAGTTTCATCATGTTGACATTTAAATAGAGTTCAGGCTTGATTTACTTTCAGACCTATTGAGTTGTCATTGTTGTCAGTCTGTGGTACCCATAGTACCCATACTCCTGCACCTCATTTCAAATGAGTTGATTCTCTTTCTGCCAGGTTTTTTCACTGTTCAGATTTCACATCCATACATAGAAATCAGAAATATTATGCCATGGATGATTCTGACTTTGGTATTTAATATATCTTTACACTTGAAGATCTTGTCTAGTTCCTTCATAGCTGCCATTCCAAGTCCTGGCCTTCTTCTGGTTTCTTGGCTACACCTTCCATCTTGATTAATGATTGAACCAAGGTATGGAAAATCTTGAACTATTTTGGTATCTATATCATCCAATTTAAAATCATGTACATCATCTCTGGTAATTTCACCAGAACTACAACTGTAGTTCTAATTTTGAGCTTTGTTCCTTTTATCAACACTTGTTCCAAGTCTTTGCTGTTTTTTGCTAGTAATAATAGCCTTACTCTAGCAAAAAAGTGGCATTACATTTTTTAAAACAACAACAACAACAACAACAACTGCAAGTGAACTTCCAGTCACTGCTGGGTTCAAAAAGGTTTTGCAGAAGCCTGCAGACTGCAGCATGCACATTTTTGGGGGGAGCTGGGTAGAACTGACCCCTGGACCTAGTGGCATTGTCTATTTCCAATGCAGATATTTAGACACACGGTGAATGCTAGACTCTTACATTACTCAATACACTGATGGTGATGGAGTAGAAAAGTAGCATCCCACCGTCTGTGATCTGGTCCCTAGGAATGAAGCCTATTGATAACTTAGTGTCACAAGACTGATCCCTGCAAGGGTCCCATAGAAATATACCAGAGTGCATACTGCTGAGAGATCCATTTGAATCAGCAAGTCACAGCTGAAACTTTTCAAGTCCAGTTTTCTGAACATGATTAGAACATTATGCATACTACCGCATCCCAAGAACATGATAAATAATATTTTATCATAAGAAGGGGATGACAAAAAAAAAAAAAAAAAAAGGTACTGAAAGAGTAGGCAAGCTCAGGTGGGTGTTTCAGAAAGATAAAGACCAAACAGCAACTTGCAACTTTATTCTCTTTAGGTTTAACTTTCTGATTTTAAAAGAGCATGATTAAAGCTAAAAAAAAAAAAAAAAAAAAAATCATACATACACTCACATCAAGTTAATTCAGTTTTGCAGAAGTAGCTTGCTTTAGTATTATTCCATCTGGAAAACAATGTCAGTGAGGTAAAAATATTATGAAATCA
This sequence comes from Urosaurus nigricauda, assembly GCA_034509955.1. Lineage (NCBI taxonomy): Eukaryota > Metazoa > Chordata > Lepidosauria > Squamata > Phrynosomatidae > Urosaurus > Urosaurus nigricauda. The sequence continues at coordinate 110,660,289 of JAOEGL010000006.1, forward strand.
GTTACAGTGAAAGTAATAAAACATTTTATCAAGAACTTGAAAATTCAGCAGTGCAGTCACGTGGATCAGAGGGATTATCTGAAAATGACTATAATTAAACCAAGGCTTGGTCTAAGGGACTGCTGTTTTAAGTGTGATATAGCTTACCTTATAAATGTTTTAATTCTGCGTACATATCTGGTTTTACTCCTGTTGTAGAGTGAAAAGAAAGGCAGACATCAAACTAGAGATTTGTGATTCCAATGGTTAAATGAGAGATATTTTAAATCCAATAGCTACTTCCAGCTAGAGCAAACTGAACTGAATCAATTGGAACTTGATAAGTCAACTTATGTAAGTTTCAATGATTCAATAGTTGGAAGTACGTACTGAAGTTGAAAGTAACTGTTGGAATTCATCCTTAAAATTCATGACTTTTCCTTCTCCTTGCACTTAGCTTCTTTCCTGTCAATTTCCAGAAAGTATAGTTATCATGGCCAGCTCTGTTGTTAAGCAAATTGGAGGCAAGCACCCGAGGAAGCAGATGCTAGAGGAGTATGAACCCATCTAACACAGGATGAATTCCTACTCGTGGATCTGCCTTTCGATTGGCCAGGAGCACCTCTGTGGTCTAAAACACATTGCAGAAACAATCCGGTTTGAGACAGCTTTAACTGCCCTGGCTCAATGCTAGGGAATTGTGGGAACTGTAGCTTTGTGAGACATTTAGCCTTCTCTGTCAGAGAGCTCTGGTGCCACAATAAACTACAGTTCCCAGGATTCCCTAGCACTGAACCAGAACAGTTAAAGCTGTCTCAAATTGGATTATTTCTGCAGTAAAATTTGGACTTATGTTGCTTGAATTAAATTTTGTCTTCTTTTTTGCCCTGATTCATTCCATTATTAACAACAGACACTGGTTTAACACTCAAACAGCTTCTTTGTGGAAAGGAGAGATAGAGTTGCATGTAATCAGCATCCATTAAAACTCCAGATGACCTGTTCCAACATTTTAATGTAGATATTAAAGAGAGGGGCCCCACAGGACAAGGACCAGTGAATTGAACAGACATCCCCCATGCCAGCTTCTGAGTGTCACCCTCAAGATGGACCAGAACTATTGCAAAAAGTGCCCCTAAATCCTATCCCAGAGTGGTGATCCAGAAGGTCAATATCAAAAGCTGTTGAGAGATCCAACGGAACCAACAGGGATGCATTCCCCTTGTCCAGTTCCCCATTTAAGTTGTCTATCAAGGTAACCAAAGCTGCCCGTGTCTCATAAACAGGCCTGAAATGAGATTGAGCAGATCAAAATAGTCCTCTGTTTATAAATCATCACAAGACAGCAGGGAACAGATCACAGAAACCATATTTTCTTCACAGAAATGTTGGGTTTTTTACAATAAAATAAAATAAAATACTGTTTTCTGCATGAGGAACTTATTTTCTTTGCAGATATTATTGCTTCTGCACAAAACCTGCATTTTTAAAAACAAACTTGGTGCAAAATTGTTAATAGTTTTTGTGAACTGCAGTTTTTTATGACTTTCTTGAAGCAAGGAGAAAAATGGTAAAGTGTTTCATTCTTGCCCATAAAAACAAAATCCATGAAAACATGCATTCCTACAAGACAGGCTATTGCTGAGTGAAGAGAGCTGGAATTTATATTCACAAGTGCCTTCTGAGTTTTGGCACACAGTTTGTGAAAAGCCCACTAGGAAGATGCTAATGGTGCCAATACCTTCAGAAAAGAGCTTCTAAAATCCACATTTGTCAGTACTTTGGGGTTAAAAATTAATGGCTTTCCCAAGTTTTCAGTTATAAAAGGAACTGTTCTTCAAATATTAACATTTGATCATTTCATTGATAAAATACATTATATTTTATAAAGCTATGCCAATCCCAACACTACCCTAGCCTATGGGGGAATGCTTGCAAATGCTAGAGGGATCAGAAAAAGTCAGATTGGTTCATTCCTAATCCAGACTGTCTGTGAAAGGCTGAGAATATTTAGAGCAAAACAAGTGGTCCCCACACTAGGGAAAACCTGAGATTTACAAGGAATGTCTCTCATAACAAGAGTGGTTCCAAAAAGTACAAATATTAATTGTTATCCACCAGCTGTTTGACTTCTTCACCCAATACAAAGAAAATGGACATTCCCCAAATTCTTTGGCCATTTGCCCAAGCCCCTTCTTTAGTTTCTGTGGCAACCTTCAATCTTTGGCGAGGAAACAAGGCAGAGAGTAATGAAATCAATAGCCTTCATTAATGAGATCTCTTCCTATGCAGCCCTCATTCATTATTGAGAAAAACAAACAAAACCCAAGGCATTTATCAAAAAGTTGCCATGCTGCATCAGGTTCTCCAACTGCATTTCATATGATCGTTCTTTTAGGAACAAGGGCTTGCGAGAAAAGCAACTTGCTATTCTGCTTAAATTATCATTCATCTTAATTTCATATTCTGTCAAGGACTGATTTAATCAGGTTCAGAAGGGTATGTTGCTTTTTTTGTGTGTGAAATGATAAACTATTCCCAGCTTGGCACACACTGAAGATAGCATCTTGATTTCACTGCGAGGACACCCACTCTCTCTGCCATTAATCACAAATATTAAAACATAATTATTTGAGTTCAGATAAACAAGATTAACTCCTTTAATGTGAAAAATGTCTTTTTGTCACGCCCAAAGGGATGTTTCAAAGATCTGTAGGGAGTGTTTGCTCTGAAGTTTTATCTTGCCATTTGTCCCTCCTCTTTCTCGCCTCTCAAGGAATAAAATAATTGCCATAGGGATAACAGAGCTTGTCTTTATTTTAATATTTGTATGTCACTTTGGCCTCACTGCAGAAACAATCCAGTTTGACATGGCTTTAACTTCCATGCTATGGAATTCTTGGATCTGTAGTTTGTTGGGGCACCAAGAGCTCCCTGACAGAAGCCTAAATGTCTCACAAAACTACAAATCCTAGAATTCCATAGCATTGAGCCATGTCAGTTAGAGTGGTGTCATATTGGATTAATTCTGCAGTGTGGATGCAGACTTTGTGAAGAAAAGCTTTGGGATTTTTCTCTAAATGGATAATCTAACATATCTGGAGGTTGCTCACTTGGGGAAAGATGCAGGTTGATATAGGGACAGAACTGGGGGGGAGACACAGCTTCAAACCCCTGTTCAGTGAGCAACCATGCATGATACAATACACCATTTTTAACAATTTGATATATGATTTCTTTAGTTTGCACCAGCTTCTATTTCTTCTTTGTGAAATAACTAATAAACACCTGTTACGTCCCTTGTGTTTTTTAAAAATATCAAATTTATTACATTTCTATGAATGATTTTACAATACATTGAAGGCATTACAAATGCAATCTGGTGTGTTAGATTAGTACATTAGTGCTCTGTTCTGATATTCCTTTTTTCACTTTTATATAATTTTTGTTAAATATCTCCACATATTAATCACATGCATGTTGGACAATCTTTCCAACAAATACATCAAACCTTACATTGCCACCTAGTGAATACTATCACAATGTTAAACTTTCATTATTTACTAATAAGATATACTAACCAATATGATTAAAGTTGTTAGTTACATAGAATATATATTTCAATGATATGTTCTGATATTTCTGAAGGTAGTCATTGGTTCCTCATAGGAGCCAACTGGATTAAACACGAGCATCTGCTTTCCCACTTTAACCTGAGGTTGGAAGAGTTGCTTTCTCAAAGTACAACCCCAGAATCCTGTAGGCAGTAAGGTTAATATGATTGTTCACCAAAACATGTTTGGATGCATACTCTAAACTGTAGGCATTGCTTGAATGTCTCCTTGTCTAGAAATGCTTCTGCACTGCATAAATAATGCAGCTTGACATGGCTTTAACTGTTATGTCTCAATGCTATGGAATTCTGGGATCAGTAGTTCTGTGAGTTCTGTGGGGGGAGGGCTAGCAGCTTTGGGGTTCTTAATTATATTTTTTAAATTCTATGTTATTTTACTATTGTAATCTGCTTTGATCCCTTTGAGGAAAAGCGGAATAATAATAATAATGACACCTCTGGTGCAACAACAAACTACAAATTCCAGGATTCCATAGGATATGAAAGTTAAAGCGGCATCAAACTGCATTATTTCTGCAGTGCAGATGCAGCCTATGCATATTTGACCAGTGTTTTGCACACTTTTCATATGCACACATTTTGTTATGCACTAGACAGGCCCTAAAGACAATCTGGAAAATATAAGACAAGCAAAATCTTAAAAAAACAAAAAACAAAAAAACAAAACAAAAACCCATCTTCCAGAGCAGATTCATCATATATGCTTAGGGCTGCATCTGCACTACAGAAATAATCCAGTTTGACACTGATTCAACTGCCATGGTTCAGTGTTGTGGAATTCTGGGAATTACATCTGCACTGCAAAAATAATCCAGTTTGACATCTCTTTAATTGTCATGGCTCAGTGCTATGGAATTCTGGAAATAGTAGTTTGTTGTGGCACCAGAGCTTTCTGACAGAGAAGGCTAAATACCTCACTAAACTACAGTTCCGAAAATTCCCTAGCATTGAGCCAAGGCAGTTAAAGTGGTGTCAAACTGGATTATTTCTGCACTGTGGATGCAGCCCTGGATGCACTTCCCTGTTTAGGCTCAATGAAAAGCTGCAAGGGGTGCAGTTGCCCAGACCTTGTGTTTATGAGATTTATGATAAAATCCTCTATAAAAGGACACTGATGACTCAAGGGAGCATTAAGCAACTGCTCTACATTCCACAAGAAGGGGATGAATTGCATGGATTCTGTTGTTTTACAGCAGCCTGAGACAAATTAAAGGTGTATGAAGATCTGAGCTATCCCTTTTCACACCCCTTTTCACCCCACAGCCAGGAACATTTAAGTTGTGCCTACACTCATATTTTGCTCATGTTTCGACTGGGGCTATTCCTGTCACTTTGATGGAAGCAGGCAACTGACCTCATTATCCTGATGAACACCAGGGTGCATATTGCAGCTTGTGTAGCACACAGCGGTGCCTATGTCAGTATGTGTCTCCAATTTAACAACTACAAGATGCGGTCACCTTCTGTGCATTCCAGTCTTCTTGAGTTCAGGATGTAGGCCTTCCTAATTGATTGAACAACAAACTTGTTGGCGAAAGAAATTAGGCATTCCTGTAACAGGTGGCTAAAGCAAGCCCAAAGAAATACAAAAGCAGGGAAACAGAACAAAACCCTTGAGCCAGTTATGATTAATTCATCTGGGGATTATTTTTGTTTGGCTGATACACTCCTCCCTCCCCACTCCACAAAGTTGTGTGTATATAAAGTATACATTTTGCCCAAAGTTGGGATAGTTAATATCTTTTCAGCTGTCTTCCTGGGCATTTTTAGAGCCCCAGTAGGCCACATGACATGATGTTTGAATCAATGGGTAAGAGGCTGGGCAGACCTAACTTAAAGTTTGTTGTTGTTGTGTGCCTTGAAGTCATTTCTGACTTATGGTGATCCTAAGGTGAATCTATCATGGGGTTTTCTTGGCAATTTTCATTTGGGTTTTTTTTTGGGGGGGGGGGCATCCATCCTTCGAGGCTGAAAGAATGTGACTTGCCTAAGGTCAGCTAGTGGGTTTACATGGCTGAGTCAGGACTCGAATCCTGGTCTGTACAGTCGTAATCCAATGCTCAAGCCACTACACTAATGTGAAGTGTACACCCCCTATCTATCTCAATATGGCAGGGACTATCCTAATTCCATTCCATGAACCTTTATTAGGCATCAATACAACAAACAATATGATTCAAAATTAAAACTAAATGTTACATAACACTTTAAAATTTGTCACCATTAAAATCATTTCACTTTGAACAATTATTTAATTTATGCCAAATTTTTGTTGCCTCCATTAGAAAATTGGCCATCAGTCGTGTAATCTGTACATTACAATCCTCCAATAAATGAACTAAATTTACGTCCGTTAAGCAGTAATTCATTCCCATTAGTCTCTTTAGCAATTTCTCTCTCGGTTTTTGATACAGCGGGCAAAGAAATGTAATATGTTGGAGAGTATCCGGGGATAACCCACATAAACATATTCGGTTTGCAAGAGGGATCCTCAGATATCTACCTCTGGTGACACAGGAAGGGTGAATATTCAACCTTGCAAAGAGGAAGGCTTTCCTCGAAGCCTGAAGAGACAGTGATCGAAAGTACTTTGGCATCTCACCACAACAAGGGGGAATGCCAAATACAGATGGAGAACACACCCTGGGAGGAGTGGAGTAAGTTATTTTATAATCCCAACTCAAAAACAATCCTTAATTGTCTTGAAACACTCCTCTTCTGTTAGAGGGAGAAGAGTGTCCAGACTTAGGCCCTTTATTTTTAATTTATCTTCATAGATTTTTATCCAATTGGTATAATGGTTATCTGATAAAAGATACCAAATTAGACTAGATCTATTGGGTCTATAGTGGATTAATCCACTGCTATCCCACTGTTTCAATGGCTTTTAAAATGTCCTAGTTTCTCTCTTTTTCTCTCAGCTTCACCCTTTGCACTCAGCTTATTTCAGTTTCTGTAAACTGAGTACAAAGTCGTTTGTACTAAGTTTGTTCAGCAGGGGAGAGAGAAGAGGAGAGGGCTAAATCTTGCCCTTCCCAGTAAGCTTAGGCAAAAGTAAACTGCTGCAGCCACTCCTAGGTTATGTGTTCTTCCTCAATAACTTTTGCCATCTTGACCACACTCTGATGTTGCTTTGCCACACATGTCCATTTTAATTTTGGAATGTTGGACCATATGAAAGTGCGCTTGTCCCCACTTTGCTGGCTGGAACCAATTGCATTCCCTGCTTATTCTAGGGGGATAAATCTTACATCAAAAGTTACAATGGGATTGTGAACTGAGCAAAGGAGTAAGAAATCTGGCCAGTAAAAAGAAGGAAGTTTGCTTTTCTGATGGGACCTTTCTGCAAGAACAGCAAGAAATCAGTGATACAGAGCTCAGAAGAGGGATCTCTCAGGACAATCAACTGCATGGCATGGTCCAAGTAAAGTGTGTAGGCACTGCTTGCAGGTTGTTCTATATGTTGTGGATCAGCTGGCACTTCCCTGGCAAACCCTGATAATCCATGTAGAGACAACCACTTTTGTCTTCCAAAGGACCAGTGATAAACTGAAATATCCAGTATGTATGCAGATTGTCAGTGTATACATCTTCTCCAAAACAGTGCTCACCCAAGACATTTTGATACCTGAAATATAGCTTTAAAAGTACCTGTGATGTCATGGATGTTTGGAGGAAAATATTATTGCTTTTATTAGATCAATTATGGTGAAGAAATTATGGTAATATGTAATAGAAGTAATAAGGTAAAGAACATTTGGGGGGAGGTGAGTCTATGGAGAGAGAACCAGCAAAGTTTGAATGTTGGACTATGACACTAGGAGATCACGGTTCGAATCCCCAGTTAGCCAGTGAAATCCACTGGGTGACCTTGATCAAATTACACTCACCCCACCTCAAAAGAAGGCAAGGGAAAACACCCTCTGAACACCTTAGGGTCACCATAAGGAAAAAATGTCTTGAAGGCACACACATCAACAACAGTGAGAGTATATACTATTGGGAGTGACTGACGATTAGCTGAATGTCTGAGGAAATTTTAAAAAGGCAGGTGTGTATGATAGTCTGAGAATTGGTTCTGTTAAAGTTAGAGTTAGGAGTCTGTCAGGGTTAGGAAGAGGAGTTAGAGATGTTAGGGGAATTAGTCAAGGTCAGCTGTAGTTAGTATAGGAATGAGAGAGTGAGAATGAGATATCCAAGTTAGCATTAGTCAGGATTTAGATATAATAATAATAATAATAATAATAATAATAATAATAATAATAATTTCTTACCCGCCCCTCTGTAAAACAATCGAGGCGGTTAAAAAACAGATTACAGATTAAAATAATTCAAGAATTCCATCCCAACCTCCCCCCCCCTTAAATAAGTAATCTTTGATGTTACATTCAACTTCTTTTTAAACAATCATTTTTTATATTATACATTTGTGTCTCTGAGAACTCTGCACAAGGGATATTTGAGAGCTTGAGTTTAGATACACTGTTTCTGTGATAGCAGCAGTTGTATAAGGTTAGTGATGTCCAGTGGGATTAGATGAATACATTGTCACACAGGAACCATGAAAGGACCCAGAAGGCTTCTACATTTGAAGCCATAGTAGTCAAAAGGAAGTCTTCACGCTGGTCGCAGAAGGTGTTGGATGAAATCGGCTCATCTGGCGGCAGAGTTGAGATTAGTGGAAGCCCTCACAGTACCCTCTCCCTTAAATAGCACCAGTACTTTAAAAGGTTTCTATGCATTAATGTCTTTTCTAGTAAGTCCTGTGTAAAAACCTTTGTAGGAACCCTATATGGGAATAATGTTCACTATTGTGGCCCCATGACTTTACCCCATGCATGATGTGAATGAATAAAATGGAATATGTACACAGTCAGCCCTCCACTTGTGTAGATATGATTATTCAGGGTTTTGATTAATATGTTCATTCTAGGAACCTCTAGGTCCTTCAGTGTAACTCCACCAGAAGTTGCACTGGAGGATTTAGAGATTCCTAGAGAGAACACTTTTCTAGGGATTTAATAATAAAAATAAAATGAAATCTTTGTTTATATTTCCTGCCTCTCCCCATGGATCGAGGCAGGAGCACAACAGATAAAATCAACAGTACAATATAACAATCCTTTGTAGGTTCTCCAGCGCAATTTTATGGTCAATAGACCTGTGCAGGAGAACTTAGGGATTCCTAAAGAGGTGTTCCCTCAGTTAAAAAACAACACACAGTTGTTGTTTTTTTTAATTTGAAGTTTTTCCACCTTCCCCAGGGGGGTGGTGTTCCTGTGCCCCTAACCTAAACAAATGTGGAGGGCCAACTGTATTGCATCCATGACTCTGAGATGCATGTTTGAATTCCCAGGAGATATCACCATGTCAATAAATATTTGACAAGAGTATCCCAGCAACCAAGCTTCTGCATATCCAGCTTTTGAATGTTATCGGTGAGAAGTGATGTCCTGCTGTAAGCATTTTGTACTCAGGTATCCATATCTAAGTACAAACTATAACGTGTTAATGGACCTTTAGGCAGATGATCTAAATTTGCTGCAATAAGCATGCAGCTGCTGATGACTTTGACCTCAGATTCTTCAAGCCTGATTGAAGGCATCTTGAGACATCCTTGCCCTTTCTCTCTCTCTTTATAGATTGCAATTTGAATCTGAAGGAGTCGTGTTCAGCTCCAAGAGGGCCAGCGTGGCACCTGTTCACAAGTTACAGTGATGCCTTACAAAGTGGACAATTATCAGTCCTATTTTAGTTTCCTTGTCACCAGTTAATATTCAAGAAAGAAAAATGGTTGCATGAACAAATGACAGGATCACTAACACATTTATTTATTTAATTATTTTATAAAATAAGTATTTAACATTGGTCCATCTTGGGACACCCCCCCCCCCGCCCCATTAATAACATCACTTTTAAAATGCTGAATAGGGTTGTTAATTATTATTGTGTGAATCAAACAAAGTATTTTTTTACATTATGGATAATCTATTACATCAGGTGCTGACAACTAAACCCCTATACCATACCCTCCAACATTTCATGGATGAAAAACATAACATGTGTGGCCAAACAACATCAGAGTGTGGTCAAGGTAGCAAAAGTTATTAATGAGGAAGAACACACATGCTACAAGAAGCTGCGGCACTTTGCTTTTGCCTCAACCTATTGGGAAGGACAAGATTCCACTGTCTCCTCTCCTCTTCCTCCAGCTGAGTTAATTGAGTACAGACTGCTGTCTACATTGAGTTCAGTTTACATCAAGTGAAGTGAGCTGAGGACAGAGAAACAAACATTTTAAAAGCCTCTGGAAAAGTGAGACATCAGAGGATTAATTGGGTCTGTCCCTGCCAGATCAGGACATTTGGAGATTATGCTGTGGATAAAAATGGAACCAGGATCCATTTCCATGTAATTCACAGAAAAATTCTACACTATTTCTAATTTTGTGCTGGATTAAATTCTATTGCTGCCTGGTGTTTATACATATATATTTAAACAGCATCCACAGAAAGATGTAAGAGAACTTTGTTAGCAAAGTATTCCTACAAACACAATAATATTAATTTGATTATGATTTATGCAGGTATTTTGCAGTACAATCCTATGCTTGTTTATTTAGAACTACTTCCCATTATGTTCAAAGGAGTTTACTCTCAGAAAAATATGCATATGATTGCTGGATAACAGTGCTATGTAATACTATATCTATTGAAAAGAGTCTCATAGTGTTCAGTGATTGTTAAGACTTCTTTGCAATTTTTATTTCATATATTCTCACACACTACTATGAGTTTTGTTGATATAACTCCCAGGATCTTCATGGAAAGCTAAGACCACAAATGTACTTGCTCAGGGTGTACATTTCTTTTTCACATTTCATGGTATTTCATGTTCTCATGGTTTGCCCTTCATGGACATAAGTAGTATAAGACCCCCACCTTTCGTCAAACAAAAAGTGACAGGTGCCCCGCCCCTTTTTGAGTCTTAGCCCCGCCCCCTGAGCTTCTTAGCCCCTCCCCCTGGATATGTGGGTTCTAGATCTTGGGGGTGTCAATTTTGGGGGTTCCCCCGGGGGTTCTAGGTTTTGGGGTGTCAGATGTTGGGAATGGGTTCTAGATTTGGGGGTGCTAGCTTTGGGGGGGTTCCGGCGGAACCCCCAAAGGTCGGCCATTTTGGTTTTTGGCCCAAGTTGTTTTTGGGGGTATGTGTGACCCCTCTCTGAACCCGGCTCCTCCCGCCCGACCAGTAGGAGAAGGTCCCGTCCCTACCTGATCGAGGGCGTGGCAGCGATCCGCGTCCGAAGATGAGAATGGGCGGCCATTTTATTTGCGCCGACGAAACTTTTCGGGGTGCTTGTGACACCTCTACGAACTCGTCTCTCCCTCCCGATGTGAACGCTCCAGAGGTCCGCCGCGATCTGAGCTAGGGGAAGGCGCGGCGTGCGCTTTGCTCCCCCACGCCCCGCCCATGGGGTCGTGGCTTCAAAATCGGCGTCGCTGATTGGCTGAAAGGTTTACGTAAACGACGCTGATTGGCTCAAATCCCCCGCGCTTCCGACCCGTCCAATGCGGTTCAGGCGGAAGGAACAACGCCTATGCGCAGTAGGGTATATGAGAAGGGGTCTCGGCTTCGCGGACGCTACCGCTGCTTGCTAGCGTTGCTCGCTACTGCTTGCTACGGCCTGCTGCGGCTTTTGGGACGACCTACCCGAAAAAATGCTGAATTTCGCAGAGATGACCCCTGAGACAACATTTCACCGTATGGATTCACCTCCGGTCAAAAAGCGCTGTGTTGCAAGGAAAGATGCCCTGGAAGGTTCTGAGGTGATCAGGCAGCTGTTTTCAAATGAAGCAGAGGAGACCAATTCAGACTGTGTGGAGGCCGAACATGCTGTGGAATCAGAGAGGGTGATGAAAGAGGTGTGTATGAAAGGATGGGGGAAGGTGGGAAGGAGGAGGAGCAGCCATATGAAATGTTATATGAAAGTGTTTTAAAATTAGTTTTAAATATTATCTTTCAGGACAGCGGGGCCGGTGATGGAAAATTGTGCAGCTGTTATGTGACAGAAGACCAAGTCGGTGAAGGCCTTGCCCATGAACAAGTCAACAAAACATTTGGCTTGGGAATAGAAGAGAGCCACTTAATTCCGGCAAAGAAAAGAGCGGCGATGATGGCATCCTTAGTTAAAATTTTATTTTACGCCATCCTTCAATATGCAAAATTTGAACGTTTAAAGGAAAACTGTCCAGGGTGCTTATTTGATGAAGGAAATCAAATGTCACATTGCTGTTTATCTTGGGATACTTGCTATATGGATGATGTTTTAAAATCTCTCTGTTCCAAGATCGATATGCGAAAGTTTTTACATACGTTAATTGCGCTGGCTCTGGCCCTAGATAGCCTCTCATTAAATAAGAATCACCTGAGCCTGGCATCTAAAATACAAAATCGTATTTTACGTTCAAAATTTCCTTCATACACGGTGGCTATGTTAATTAAAGAAAAAGATAAGGTGTATTTACGCTATGCTGAGAAACTAGTCCATGGTTTAAAATATACGTATTATCTCAATTTTTGTGATCTCTGTGTTGAAAAGGAATAAATGAAGAAGAATAAAATAAAAGGTTTAAAGCAACGCTTTTCTCCTTCTTTGTGTGTGTGTGTGGTGATGAAGAAAGACGCACAGGCAGGATGATGGGCTGACGGGATGGTCTCCTACGTGAGGTAGCTCATGCCCCAAGAGACCTGCTAGTCAGTGATAACACAATCATCATCCCCCACCAGGAGATAACGGCTACAGCTGGCCCCCCACACCCAGGGCGGGTTGCCAGCACTGAAGAAAACAACCATCCCCTACAAGTGTGGTGTGTGTGTGTGAGTGAGTGAAAGGGGGCCTCATGTAGAACCCAAGCAGCTAAGTTCAAAAGTTTACATTCACAAATTCCATAGGAAAACATCATGCATTCAGTCTAAATGAGAGAAGTGGGAAAGTTACATTATGAAAAAAACAAGATTCAGGTTTTTAGGATTTTCCAATAGAAAATCCACTGCCTTTGGAAGGGGTGGGGGGGTTGCTATGAGAAATGTTTAAGGAAGAAATTTTACAAAGGGGAAATCACCACCAGCTGGTACAACTAGAGAAATACATAATCAGGTCAGGCCCCAATTTGAGAAATGGAAAGGGGAACTGTTTAAGGAAGAGAGAAAACCCAGGGTTTAAAACTTCATTTGAAGCTTTAAAACAAGAATTTAATGGGGGTAATAATATTCTCAAAAAATTAAAGCAATTAAGCAGTGCTGGATTAAAAAGGGAATTTAAAAGCCTTTTCCCTAGCAACCATTGCTTCAGCTAATAATTTTGCTATGGGCCAAACCAATATTTTTAAAATAAAACTAAATATGAAAACTAAATAGGGTAATATTTTTCAGGGTTTGTTAAATGGGATAGGGAAAGGTCAACTTTTACATCTATCTATTGGAGTCCTTTAAATAAGAGGGAGAAAGTCACAAATATGGGAATTGTTTAAGGAAGAGAGAAAACCCAGGGTTTAAAACTTCATTTGAAGCTTTAAAACAAGAATTTAATGGGGGTAATAATATTCTCAAAAAATTAAAGCAATGAAGCAGTGCTGGATTAAAAAGGGAATTTAAAAGCCTTTTCCCTAGCAACCATTGCTTCAGCTAATAATTTTGCTATGGGCCAAACCAATATTTTTAAAATAAAACTAAATATGAAAACTAAATAGGGTAATATTTTTCAGGGTTTGTTAAATGGGATAGGGAAAGGTCAACTTTTACATCTATCTATTGGAGTCCTTTAAATAAGAGGGAGAAAGTCACAAATATGGGAATTGTTTAAGGAAGAGAGAAAACCCAGGGTTTAAAACTTCATTTGAAGCTTTAAAACAAGAATTTAATGGGGGTAATAATATTCTCAAAAAATTAAAGCAATTAAGCAGTGCTGGATTAAAAAGGGAATTTAAAAGCCTTTTCCCTAGCAACCATTGCTTCAGCTAATAATGAGCAGGAGCTGCTATGGGTCAAACCAATATTTTTAAAATAAAACTAAATATGAAAACTAAATAGGGTAATATTTTTTCTGGGTTTGTTAAATGGGATGGGGGGGGGGGATGGTGCTGAGTTTGCAAATAAATAAATAAATAAATACCCCACTTTCCAGTGAGAATAGGCGGGCACATTTGGGATGGAGGGGCAAAACACGTCATCATCACGTCAGCATACCGAAGCCAATCACAACTTTAGAATATTTGTAAATTTAAGGGGAACCAATAGAAAGTTGCGTTTGGGGCGGGATTTTTTGAGGAAAAAGTATAAAAACGCATGTTTAGGCCCAGTCGTTCATCGGCTTTCTCAGGCGGATCACGAGCTCCTCTACGTTGTGTTAATCTCTGGTGAGTCTTATTTGAAATATATATATAGGTTGAAGGGTCCCACTTTGTACCCTAACCCTGATGCTCCACATACTGGTGCTGAAGGAGGGAAGGGGCTCCTGCGTCCTCATGGCGGGAGTCTAAAATGCTGAATTCTTGCTGGCCAGGGTCCCCATGACTGAAAGGGTTATTATTTTTTTTCTATTCCAGAAAGAATTCCAATTCAAAATTTGAAATGGCTTTTTTTGGCGGATTTTCTGATGGTAAATGATTATTAATTTCTCTGTGGGTTGATGGAGAGGGGGGCTACGGGAAAGGCCACAAAATAAATGTCTGAATTTTCCCCCATCTAGCTGAGCTGGTAGATCTGACTGATTCGTTGTATGCAGCTGAAAGTCTACATTCTACAGATATTTTACAATTCCAGGGAAGCCAGCGCCCCCGAACTCCAGGAAAAGGTAAAAAAACTTCCTCTGGTAGGAAGGGTCTCTATTGGGGGAATTTCTGTGAGGCTTTGTCAGGTGCTGATTTTCCTTTTATTTTTTGTAATATTTTGCAGGGCAGGCTAATAACCATTTCAATGTGGGGAAGAGCAATGCCAATCAAAATCAGAGATGGTCTTCTTTTGGGCAAGGTATGAATTATAAATTATGTTGGGGGGCCTTGTGTTTTGTGGGAGGTGACATTTGCACATAGGCTGTTTGCAGCATGCTGTTTGCTATATGTGTGCTGCTGCATGTAGAGACCTTTGTGGCTTAATAAAAGTAATAGTGCTTTTACATGAGTTCTGTTAGAAAGTTCTGTTAGACTGCTAGATTAAGACCAGTTTAAGCCGCTTTTATTGTTAGGGCTGGGAATCAACTTTTTGTTCACATGTACAGCTTATTATTATTATTATTATTAACATTTAGATACTTCCATGAAAAAAAAGGAAAACGGCCCTAATTTCACAGGAGGCAGCCCATTTCCTGGTAAAAACCCCAGAATGAGCCGAGAAGAGGAGACCCAAGCCCTAAAGAAAAGACGCGGGTCTGCTACGGCTGTCAGACCAGAGAGTTCAGCTGTTTCTACGGCACCTGCCTTTCAATCGCAGGCTCCAAATTTCCAGGTTAATGGGGAAGGGAAAAATCCTGCTGTTTCTCCAAGCTTCAATCAGACTGCCCGCAGAGCTTCCGGAGGCGAAAGTGGACCCCGAGATCCCCGTGCAGCGACACCGAAGGAAGACAAGAAACCAATAGGGCCCCCAATAGTCAACAAGCAAGAGGGGCCATCTCCTGATGGTGAAAAAGTTCCTGATGTGCCTACAGAAGTGGGGGAAGGTACTTCAGGCTGTATTAAAGTCTCTTTAATTGAAATGTATCATGTGGGAATGAAAAAGATTGAAAAATATGAAAATAATGTGGGGGCTTTGAGAGAAAATCTGGAAAAAATAAAAAAATTAATTTGTGAGGATCCCAAAAGGGAGGGCTTTGAAGGGGATGCAATTGCTGCCATGTCAAAAATTAAACGTCTTAAGTGTTTTTGCTGTCAATTTTTGGGAGAAGAGGGAACTCAGAATGAAAATAAGTCACTAGCAACCTCTTGTGGCCAACGCTGGGCAGTGCGGGGGAATAGGGAAATGCCGGCGGGTTGGGGTGGGCCTATTACAAAGCATGAATCCTCATTTCCTCCCTGCCTAGAAGAGGGGGAATGGGCATTTCCACAAAGCAACAGCAATGAAAGCTCAGAGTCAAACAGCCCTCCGGCATCCCCCAGAAAAATCCCCAGCCAAGCCTCACCAGTCCCAGAGGCCCCCAGGGAGCCCAGAAATGTGGGGAACCCATTCCCTTCCTCCACATTCACAGCCATTTTGGGGACGCCTCCTCCTCCTCCTTGCCCCTCCTGCATAGCTGGTGACGTCATCACGGGAGACTCCCCACACACCCCGCCCCCTGAAGACCCCCAGGCAGCACTCATTGCTGCTTCTGAGCAAAGGCAAGAAAACATCATACAGCCTCTGGATTCCCATTTCTCCCAGGGGGATAATGAGCCCTTCTCCCCCTTTTCTGAGTGGGCTTCTAATGAGGGGGCCTCAGGCCTCATTGATGGTGCTGGGCACATGCTTTCCCCATTTTTGGAAGGGCCTGAAGAGGGTACCCCTCCAGCCACAGAGGCGGGCCAGAGTCAGCCCAGACCCCTCCCTTCCTCATTGAGGACGGAATCTCCGCCCTTCCCCCCATCATGTATAGCTGGGCCTGACCCCCTCCCTAATAAGTGGCCTTTGCTGCTTCCAGCGGAGAGAGCTCTACAAGGAAATAGCAAGTCCCATATGTTTTTGCATTGGGAAAGGAATCTACTTCCTACTTCCTCTCCAGAGGCTGAGAGTGCAAAAAGCCCATCTGTAGCCTCTGATCAGGAACCAGAGCCATTCTCTGCAACCCCCCATAGCAGCCCTGAAAGGTTCTATGTGGAAGGCAATAAAGCCTCTTTTGAAAATGTGGGTTCTGCAGGCCCCCATGCCAGCAATCCCACACTAACCACAGCCCCTCACCACAGCCTGTGTGAAGATTCCCTTTTTGAACTCTGGCCCCAGGATAACCCGGGGGCTATGCAAAGGGAGGAAGGGAATAGGGAACTGCCTTTTCTGCAATGGGAGGAAGGGAATAGGGAACTGCCTTTTCTGCAATGGGGAGGCAATTTTCCCTCTTCCTCAGAGGAGGAGGAGGAGGAGGAGGGAGAGAATGGGTGGACAGGGCCTCTGACTTCACTCTCTCCCCAAAATATTGAACTCATGGATAGGCAGGGGCTGGGAGAGGCGTCTGAGTCCTCTGAAAACAATGATCCTACCCATAGCACTGTCAACCCCCTGATCCCTCAAGAGGCGCCCCCTAGTGTCTATATCGAAAATGTCAGGGTGTGGGAAAGGCATTTTCCTAGGTTCCGTGGAAGCGTTTATACACACGAATTTAGATTTCATAATCTAGATCAGATAGATTCGTTCTCTGAAGCTGTGCGGGTGTTACACACTTCAATACAAGCCCTGCTTGATAGTTTTCTGAGTCAGTTGGACGATGGCGATGTGGTACAGATGAGGTTGGAATCCCAAATTCTGCAAAATCCTCTTTTCTCTCTTAGGAGAGGAAGAGATGAATTTAACGCAGAACACTTCCTCAATCATATTGAAAATCTATTGCAAAGCAAAGCCGAGATTTGTATAGATTCGGGTTTGAGGCTTTTTATCAGTGTGATCAGGGCGCCTCGCGGAGCAGGATATCGCAGGCTGCTGAAGTCTATTCCTGCCAGTATGATTGTTGACAAGAAGAGGCGCTTTTTAATAGATTTCAACAGCGTAGGACATAATTTGTGTTTCGCCGGTGGATTATTGGGAGCTATGGATTCTGGGGATTGTACAGATGCTGAATTGTTAGCTGGTGCTCAAAAATTACATATGGATCTGGGGTGGGATTTTCAAAGAAAAGTAGCTTTCTCAGATTTACCCACTGTAGAACGCCATTTCAGAATTAATATTCAGGTGCTTTCCTGGGGAGAAAAAGGATGGTCTCTGTTTAAAACAGAGGAACCTAGATATCCTAAAACCTACTTTATGTTCTTCCATGAAAATCATTTTTATGGCATTAAAAATGTAAGGGCTTTCATAGGCCAAAAAAATTACTGCAATCTCTGCCATTCTTTATATGATAAAAATCACCGCTGTTTGTACATGTGCCGGGCATGCAGAAGGAGAGAGTGTGACTATGATAAGGGGTCATTGAGATACTGTGATATTTGTAAGGTTCTTTGTAAATCGCAAGTTTGTCTGCATGAACATTTGAATCAAGCATTGGCCCAGCACGGCTTTTGTCACCCCCGTGAATGGTGTAAGGGATGTCAAAGCTTCGTTGGAAGCGATCACGCCGGTCGTTGTCCAGGGAAGCGTTGTAGAATATGCAAAGTTGTCCTTAAAGGGGATGAAAATCATCTCTGCTTCATGCAGAAGCTTGAAAAACCTACAGTGAATGCCAGGCTAGTTTTTTATGATTTTGAAGCGATGCAAGAAACGGGAATTCATATTCCCAATTTTATTCACGCTAGGACACTCAAGTGTGAAACACATCCCGAGTTTGAAGGTAAAAAGAAATGGGCCCTACATAATAAAGAATTCACTTTCAGGGGGCCCTCATGCGTTTCAGAATTTATTAAGACAATCACAAAAAATAGTGCATTCAGGAATTCTGTTTTTATCGCGCATAATGCAAAAGGCTATGATAGCTATTTTATAGTCCGAGAACTTATTCGAGAGAAACTGGATCCTGAACTAATTACTCAAGGAGGAAAACTGCAAGCGGTCATGTTGAAAAGTCTAAAAATTAAATTTATTGACTCTCTTAACCATCTACCCATGGCTTTAGCAAAATTGCCGTCTTGTTTAGGGTTTGAAGGTTCCAAAGGGTTCTTCCCCCATTTTTTTAACACGGCCGCAAACCAAGATTACATAGGGCCCTTACCGGCCCCCCATTTTTATGGTGTAGATGCAATGAAGCCTAAAGAGAAGGAGGTATTTTTAAAGTGGCACGCGGAGAACCAGAACATGACTTTTGATTTACAAAAAGAATTGGAGTATTATTGTAAACAGGATGTTAAAATCCTGGAAGAGGCCTGTACCCGATACAGGCATGAAATCATTTCTATGACCAGAACAGAGGAATTCGTAGAAGATAGGGATGGAAATTACAAAAAGCGAGTCATGGCTATAGATCCGTTCCAGAGCATCACCTTAGCCAGCGTCTGTCTTAAAATGTACAGGTTTTGCTTTCTCCAACCTGAAACAATTGCTATCCCCGACTGTAGGGATTACCACGGCAGCGTTAAACGCTTCTCAACGGCATCCATTCAGTGGCTGTCCTACCTTGAACAAGCGGAAAATATCCAGATAAGGCACGCCTTAAAGGGCGGGGAAGTAAAGGTAGGCTCTTACTTCCTAGATGGCTACGCGGTTGTAAATAACCAAAAAATAGCCTTTGAGTATCTCGGATGTTTTTTCCACGGCTGTCCTGTATGCTATTGTCCATCAGATCGGAATGATTTGACAGGCTCCTCTTTTGAGTTTCTTTACAACGCTACTCAGAGGAAGCTCCAGTATTTGAAAAAATGTGGTTTTCAAGCTAGAGTTCTTTGGGAACACGAATGGTTTTCTATGATCAGATCAGACCCCGCTCTTCAGAACTTTCTTGCGGCCGTCCGGTTCCCAGAGCCCCTATCCCCCAGAGATGCTCTCTACGGAGGCCGAACGAATGCGATTCGTCTCTATTACAAACCCCAGCCCGGAGAGCAAATTCATTATTACGACTTTACCAGCCTATACCCTTTTGTCAATAAGACGAAAGCTTACCCGATTGGGCACCCCACAATCATCTATGATGATTTTGAAGATCTTGAAAACTATTTTGGCTTGGCTAGAGTGAGGCTGGTACCCCCTAGGAAGCTGTATTTTCCCGTTTTACCCGTAAAAATAGGAGGTAAGCTAATGTTTCCTCTGTGCCAAACATGTGCGGAGAACCGCCAGTTAGACCCGTGTTCTCACGGTGACCATCAGAGAGCGCTGGAAGGCGTGTGGTGCACGCCGGAACTGAACTTAGCTCTAAAAAAAGGTTATAAATTGTTGAAAATTTTTGAAGTCTGGCATTTTGAAAAAAAATCTGACACTCTGTTTTCAGAGTACATTAAAATGCACCTCAGGAGAAAACAAGAGGCTTCGGGCTATCCTGACTGGTGTGTGACGGATGAGGATAAAACCAGGTACATTCAGTCTTATTATGAGAAGGAAGACATACAGCTCGATCCTGAGCAGATACGTAAAAATCCTGCCAAAAGGCAGATTGCTAAATTGTTTTTAAATTCTCTGTGGGGTAAATTTGCTCAGAGAGTAAACCTCCCTAACACAGAAATTGTGAGAGACCCAGACCACCTCTTCCAGCTTTTGTTTTCTGAGAAATTTGAAGTATCCTCTTTTGATTTTATCGATGATGAGGCGGTGTGTGTAAGTTGGAAGCATACTAAAGACAGGATAGTGCCGCCTTCTAATACCAACGTGTTCATTGCAATTTTTACAACTTGTTTTGCCCGATTAGAACTTTATGGGCTGCTCGATAAATTGCAGGAAAACTGTTTGTATCACGATACGGATTCTGTCATCTTTGTGAGCAAGCCGGGTGATTATCGCCCCCAAACCGGTGACTATTTAGGCGAATTAACCAGCGAGATAGCGCCAGATCAGCAGATAACGGAGTACGTAGCGGCAGGTCCAAAAAGCTATGCCTACAGATTGTCGGATAACTCTGCGTGTATAAAGGTTAAAGGAATCACTCTGAATTCTGCAAACAGTGATAAGATCACCTTTAACAGCCTGAAAGATTTGGTTTTTTCATATGTCTCAAAAAAGGACGGACAGCCCCCTCGAGAGATAGTGGTGGAACAAAGCGGGATTGTTAGGAACAAAAATCAATTTCTGATAGAAACCAAGACCCTCAGGAAAACACAAAGAGTTGTTTATGATAAAAGGGTCATTGTGGACGATTTCAAAACTGTACCGTACGGGTATTGAAAATCATGGATACCCGTCTACAGCATCCTTTCTCCATGATTTTGGCAGGGCCTAGCAATTGTGGGAAAAGTTACTTTATTAAAAATGTATTGCAGTATGCTGATCATGTGCTTTCTGTCAAACCTGATAATGTTGTATGGTATTATTCATGCTGGCAGCCTTTGTATAACGAACTGATGTCTAAATATTCTTTTATTCGATTTGTGGAGGATTTACCTCAAACTCTGGATGATTCTGTTTTATTTCCACCCAATAAAGTTAATCTGGTGATACTGGATGACTTAATGGAAAAAGCTTGTGAAAATGAATCTGTTCAGGCGGCTTTTACAAAGCTGTGTCATCATAAAAATCTGAGCATCATATATGTCGTTCAGAATTTATTTTGCTCCGGGAAGCAGGGCCGAACAATCAGTCTTAATGCTAAATATATAGTTCTCTTCAAGAACCCTAGAGACAAATTGCAAATATCGATTCTGGCCCGCCAAATGTATCCTAAAAACACAGCCTTCTTTTTAGATGCTTTTAATGACGCCACCTTCAGGCCCTATCAGTATTTACTCATCGACTTACAAGCGGCAACACCAGAGGCATACAGATTGCGATCAGGTCTTTTCCCTCCTGATCTTCCGGCAGTCTATGTTCCAAAAAAGCCTTCAGGCCCTTATAAAAGGCGCTGATTCCTATATACCGAACTTTTAAGCCGCCCCTGGCAGCCGCAGCAGCATGTCCGCCAATATAAAGAAAAACCTGCCCCTCTTGAAAGTCCTTATTAAAGCGGGGCCCAGGCAGAGAAGAGCTATTTTATGCGGTGCCTCTGAGAGTCTTATAGCCGCTATTGCCGAGATAGCCCTTAATACTTTGAGAGGCAACGTGCCCTTAAAGCCTGGGCAGTTTAAGGTCCTGAAAAAGAAGAAGACCTTCATAAAGCAGCTGAGCGATAAAAAGCTCTCATTAAAAAAGAAAAAGCGCCTCATTGAACAGAGCGGCGGTTTCATCGGCCCCTTGCTCGGTTTTGCGATCCCGCTCCTGACCAGCCTCCTCACAAAGTAAGGATGGAATATGCTGAGAAAATGTATCTGGTTCCCGGTAAACAATTGGAAACCTTGCGAGGAGAGCCAGAAAATATCAGAAACGCCGCTGTTAGACGCCTGGACTCGGACATGAGAGAAATTCTCTTAAGGACAGATCTGTCTGAATATGAAAAGGCTAAGCTCTACACCGGTGTTCTGCAGCGCTTTCTAACCCTAAACAGGATGGGTGAAATGGAGAAAAATCCCATTCTCCCTGACCTTCTACCACCACCACCACCACCATCACCCCCGTCTCCTCATGAAAAGGATGCTTCCATTCAAGAGATTTTGGAAGGTGTTCACGGCCGCTACAGGAAAAATGCTGAGCTTCTGCTAAATAAATTAAGTCAGCATAAAGACATCTCTGCGTGGGATGATCGAGGAACCTTTCTGTATAGAGGGAAAGCCATGCCCGGCTCCAACATCCTCGACTTGATCAGAGGCGTCACCCATTCTAATCCCATCCCCGATAAGAGAAAACCCCAAGGCTGGGATATTTTTTTGAAAGCTCTGGCAGAGCTAAATATACCCACTTCTCTTGTAGGAAATATGGACGTTAGACAAATTGTGGAGAACTTGAAAATACCCTCCTTACTGCCAAAGACACCCCGTTCCCACCCCAAAAGGCAGTTCAAGAGACCTCCCTGGTTAAAGCTGGAATCCATCCCTGAGACCCCTCCGAGAGAATTCGTTAAGAAACCTGAATGGCTAACTTTCTAACCTGTGTAAATAAATAAACGCAACAACGCTGAATCATACATCATTCTCTCTCTTTTATTGTATTAGGATTACAAGCGGTTTTTACATCGTGGGCAGCATGTCTGAACATGTTGAAATAAGTCGTAAGGCTTCCGGCACAGCTGGGCTTTTCTGTCTCTGACAAACCTTATGACCATCCGGTCATTTTTCAAAACATCGTTAGAATACAGTTTTAAAATCTGGTCAAAAGATAGTCCCCTTGCTCGGTTTTGTAAAAAGAAAACGCAGTGGTGCCCGCAGGTCACGGCTTGGGGGTGCTGCAGCTGATTCTGCTGGAACACCGTCTCTTCGGTCTGGTGTTCTAAAAACTTGGCGATGGTCTTAGGAAGGCGGGGATCATCGGGGGCCATGCCGTAGGAATCAAAAAATTCTCCCGGTCCCTCTAGTGGCAGGTGGATAGCGATCCAGTGTTGTCCCGGTAAATGGTGAGGGTGGGTGTTCACCACTAATCCCACGGGCCTTTTGGCGAGGAATCTCTTTGGAAGCAAATCACTGGGGTATACGTCTAGAAAGGTCTTGTTCCGATATAACAACTGCGATATCTGCCCTGTGTTCATCTTCACATATAATCAAAGAGAATGTTTCTGCTGTGGTTGATTTCAATCACATTGTCAAACACTCCATACAGGATCATATTAATAGTATTTGGCAGGGGTTGAGCAAACCGGATCTCGGCTCTGAGGTTTCCCGTTTTTATGAGGGAATAGTGGTCGGCGCAACTCTGTCCAGGACTCAGGTCAAAACCGTACAAGGTATATCCGTTTAAAAATTCATTACGGTTAATTAGAAGGGCCCGGTCTTTCATTTCTTTTCCCGTCACTTGTACCAGCTGCATGAACTCTCTCACACACTGCTCCTCGGCATAATTGGGTTGGAGGGGCTTAGAGGGTACTTGAACCCCGTCTACGTATAGGGCCACGAAATTAACATTGAAGTGTTTGAAATTGAAGGGATTTAGGGTGTAGTTGCCGCTAAAAGCGGCGTTGTCGACAAAGCCTATGACGATCTGCTTAGGCAGCTGTCCCAAGAAGAGGTTTTCTTGGTTGCATACGAGGCTTCCTCCGGGTATACTGAACACCTTCATCCCCACACGCTCAATGGGGTACTTGGCGTTAGCGGTAAGCAGCGCTTCCGCGTGCCCCAATCGGACACCCGGTGAAACTTTCACCCTTTTCACAAACAGGGCGGCATTCAAAATGTGCAGTTTGTAATTCTCATTTCCAGCACCGCTCATCAGGCAAAATGCGTCCTTGCTGCGGGTGAGTTTAATTTTCACGTCCACACCGTTCAGCAACATTTTATCCTGAAAGAACAAATCGCTGTGCAGAGGACCCATCAGATCCCATTTGCGGCTGCCGGCTGTTAGAGCCGCCCTAGCTCTAAACCCCCTGTTTCCGGCATCTGTGAGGAGAGTTTGCTCCATCAGTCCGGAGGTATCTTTATGGAAGCCCCCCGCCGTGAACTGGGTGCTCAGGGTGTCGCCGCTGTAATTCAGAATCAGTTCCATCATGGCTCTGTAGGGGTAGCAGTTGTTACTCTGAGTGATGAGCCGATCTCCCAGGGTGACGTCAAGTTGAGAAAAAAGAGAGGCTATGGGGTAATTGATTAAGGCCACCCGGGCGCCGTCGTCGATATCGGAGTCGTCCTCTTTTGTTATTTTACAACAGATGTATAAAAGAGTGTTGTTTAGATCGATGTAGTCTTCGCTGTTTCCCGTGATATAAAAATCCAGAGGCGCGTTGGGGGAAAGGGCCGCCAAAGGCGGGACCTCGATGTACATACTGCTCTCGATGCTGGTTTGGGTTGGGGATAATTGAAAGAGATCCAATTCGGACTTGGCGCATTCTTCAGAGGTTCCGTGAATGAATGCCATCTTAAAATATATCTCTGCTGTTCCTTTTCGTCCCGCCCTTTTTCTTCAGCGCAGATTTCTTCTTCTTCGCTGTCTGCCGCTTCTGAATCTTTGTTTGCCACACGACCGTCCTTTTTAAAGGCATCGGCGGCCCCTGACGCTGTTGAGACGCCTTGCGCTTCACTCCGCCCCTTCTTTTCAAGTAGGCCACGCCTGAACCCTCCTGGCGATGCATTCTGTTCATAACTCTTCCCACAACGTCCCCGGCAATGTTGTTCACTGCCGTCTTAACATGCGGCTTCATCAATTCCAACCCTTGCTTCAGAAAAGGAACGGCTTTTCGAAAAAGCCCGCGAAATATCCCTCCCAACCCCGCTCCGTACATCATAGGTGCCCCTATGAATCCGGGCAATCCTCGTCCGGCCTGCGCCCTGTAGTAGGCCCTGTAGGCATCGACGTCCCCGTAGTCTTTTAACACAACCATTTTAAATTAAAGATAGGCTTTCCTGGGTCGGAAGTGCAGCCTCACTATCACCTTCCCAACACGAAATGGTACGTGTCTGTTCAAGTCAGTCTTTATTTCAATGGTAATCGTGTGAATGTGGCTCTTACTGACGGGAATATAATTCGGCTTATCATAGGTCACGGTGATACACTCGTGACTTTTCCCTCTGACCGGGACGCAGCGCAGCAACGGCACCGAAAAATCCCCAACAATCTGGTGCTCTATAATATCCGTGTACAGGTACAGCGAGTTGAATCCTCCGGTAATGTCTGCTGTGCGACGTGGTTTTGTTAGATTTCCACGGGTATTATATATACCCAATATGCGGGATAGCTCCTCGGCTAGTGAAAACTCATAAACATCAGGGCCTCTAAAGTTCACTTTGGCCGTCACTGGGTCGTAATACAAATACACGGCGGGAGGGTTTGGTTTTTGTGTCTGTATGGCATGATTCATGGCTTTCACGATATCGGAGACGTCATTGTAATATCCTTTCTTCAACTGAAACTCCCAGTTCTTTGAATCTTTGGACAACTGAAACATCAAATGTTCTGTGACCGTGAACCAGCTGTTGGGGTACTGTATCTCTGCTAACCCCACTTCCCATTCTCCTTGCAAATCTAAAGGTTGAGCCAGCTGTATCGTGAAATTGGAACTTGTATTATGGGGATAGGCATCTAGACAGGCGTTACTGGGCAGGGTAATGTAAAATCCGCCGTTCATTTCTCCCGCCCCTTTGATTTCTGTTCAGGATCCGCGAGCTCTGAAGCGGCTACCCAGCTGTTAAATTTATCAGGCCACCCTAACCACTTCACCAAGTGATATTTTTTCTTTTTTCTGAACCTTGTGGAAATAATTTTTTCAATTTGGTAGCTCCTATTCTGCGGATCGTTCACTTTTTGTAATTCCTCGGGATAGAAACCACCCAACACCGCTTCGCCGTCATAATCTTTTAGCTGGTAAACCGGCCTCTTTCCTCTTCTGTGCACCTCGTCAACTATGAAAATTTCCTGGGAATACGTCCCTTCATAACTTTTTTCAAAACGACCCCTACTTTTGGATACCCTCACATGATCTCCTTTTTTGAAGGCCTCTTTTTGCTCCTTCGTTTGAAAATAGGGCCCGTAAACTCTTTTCCAGACCTGCAGAGAGTTGGAAGAATTCACATCCCGAGGCCTTTCTTGAATGGTTCTATGAAAGCTGCTGTTATAACTCTTTATAAGTTCCGGCAATATGTCGATATACCTGTAAGTGTTATTGGCTGTAAAGTATCTCCACATTCGTGACTTTAAAGTTCTATTGAACCTTTCCACTATTGCTGCCTTGACTTCGCTATGTGTTGAAAAATGGTGCACCCCGTGCTCCTTTAGCAGCTGTTTCACCTTTTTATTTAGAAATTCTTTTCCCGCGTCGGTTTGCAAATGGCGGGGGGTCCTTCCTTCCCCAAATATAATTTTGAAACCTCTGTACACCTCCGATCCCGTCTTATCTTTCAAGGGTACCGCCCAAGCATATTTTGACAAAATGTCCACTACCGTTAAAATATATTTATAACCCCTATTGTATTTTTGTAGATTTTGCATGTCCACCAGATCCGCTTGCCATTGGGCGTCCACATCAGAAACAACCGTTTTATTTCTTTGGAAATTCTTTCTGGCCTGTTTATGAAGGGTATATGCTTCCTGATCCTTTAACCACTCTTTCACATGGTTTCTAGTTACACTGCTGTGCTTGGAAGCTTCTCGAAAGAGCGCTTCCACTCCTCCAAAGCTACCCGATCCCCCCGGATTATAATATATCTTTTTTAATAAATCATTCTGAGAAACCATATTGAGCGCCGCACATACTCCAATAAAGACACAGGGTCACAACACACTATTTTATTGATCTTTTCATGAAGATTAAGCAAGCCTTTATTTCATCTCTTCTTCTTCGGGTTCAGAATTGGTGACATTTACACAGATACACGTCAGGCAACACTTTGTAGAGGAAATCTCTGTTACTTTTTCTGTATTAGAGTCCCCGTCGGTTATGTCCTGTGCAGCTTCTTCATCTTTTCTCTATCATAAAAACACAAAAGAAAATACCCAATAGCTCATCATATATGTGAACACACACACACACACACACACACACCACATATTCCTTCTTGTTAGGATATTTACCATTCTGAGCGGGGCCATATCTTCATAAATTGGCTCCTCTTCCTCCGCTTCACGGCTCATTGGGGCCATTGGCATGTACGGGCTTTCCTCTCCATCGCTGCTGGAGATCTCTTCCTGGAAGCCAGCATCCGATGATACGTCAGACAGTGAGCTTATCCGCTTTTCAGAAACCCATTTTTCAAACTGTTCCTTCAGTTGTTCTGGAGAACCAAAGATCCGCTCCTCAAGCACCAATTTTGTTATAGATTCATACTGCCGTTGTAGGTCTCGAAGCCGGGGCACAAGCCGTCTTTCCATTCTCTGAACATCTCTCTCCTCAGTCCCCGGAGAAGGCGGAGGAGTCTCCATCAGAGCTTGTTGAGATCTCTCTGGCACGGTCTCTGCGAAATTCAGCATTTTTTCGGGTAGGTCGTCCCAAAAGCCGCAGCAGGCCGTAGCAAGCAGTAGCGAGCAACGCTAGCAAGCAGCGGTAGCGTCCGCGAAGCCGAGACCCCTTCTCATATACCCTACTGCGCATAGGCGTTGTTCCTTCCGCCTGAACCGCATTGGACGGGTCGGAAGCGCGGGGGATTTGAGCCAATCAGCGTCGTTTACGTAAACCTTTCAGCCAATCAGCGACGCCGATTTTGAAGCCACGACCCCATGGGCGGGGCGTGGGGGAGCAAAGCGCACGCCGCGCCTTCCCCTAGCTCAGATCGCGGCGGACCTCTGGAGCGTTCACATCGGGAGGGAGAGACGAGTTCGTAGAGGTGTCACAAGCACCCCGAAAAGTTTCGTCGGCGCAAATAAAATGGCCGCCCATTCTCATCTTCGGACGCGGATCGCTGCCACGCCCTCGATCAGGTAGGGACGGGACCTTCTCCTACTGGTCGGGCGGGAGGAGCCGGGTTCAGAGAGGGGTCACACATACCCCCAAAAACAACTTGGGCCAAAAACCAAAATGGCCGACCTTTGGGGGTTCCGCCGGAACCCCCCCAAAGCTAGCACCCCCAAATCTAGAACCCATTCCCAACATCTGACACCCCAAAACCTAGAACCCCCGGGGGAACCCCCAAAATTGACACCCCCAAGATCTAGAACCCACATATCCAGGGGGAGGGGCTAAGAAGCTCAGGGGGCGGGGCTAAGACTCAAAAAGGGGCGGGGCACCTGTCACTTTTTGTTTGACGAAAGGTGGGGGTCTTATACTACTGACATATTATAAAAAAGCAAATTAGAAAAATACAATCAGAGGGCTTAAACTGGTGGTTAATACCAACTAGATTTGGGAATCAACACTTATATATATTCTATTGATTTCATGAGTATTTTGAAGCTGGAATTATTGCTAGAGTGTGCATCTTTATCTGTGGCTTCAAATACCTTATAGTTATAAAGCTTGATACAGTGAAAGTATATGCTGTGACTGAGCTAAACTTGTTCTCCTGGGTTCAGATGTAACAATGGAATATACAGATGTGCTTGATCCTGTCATTAGTGGAGACCAGTCATTCTAATAATATTCCCTCATTGTGAGACTGTAACAGGTAGAATAGACCTGGCAACTCTAATCCTTGTAGCCATTAATTGAATGAAACCTTGCAGCCTAATACAGGAGATTATCACATTATTAATAAGCCCAATTTACTCTTTCTGAGTTACATTTGAATTCGAGGTGCAGCCAGGTATTATCTCACGGATTTTGCCACTGTTGGCGCCTCTCAACTGCATCAAGGCAATAACGCGGCTAAAATCCACCCTCAAACAGCTGCTTTTCCCTTATCGGGAGCTTCCCAGCTTTTCTAATCAGCCAGCTGAGGGTAGGTTTTAGCTGGATTTTTGCCTGGATGCAGTTGAGAGGGCAAAGGCAGCAAAATCCATGCAATAACATTCAGCTGCATCCCAAATTCAAATGTAACTCAGAAGAGATGAATTGCGTTTATTAGGATGCAATAATCTCCACAGTGAAGCACATTCTGGTGTGAGTGATGAGTCTGGAGGATTTTTTTTTGGTTGATCTTGTTTCATATGTATTTCCCAAACTATATGTAGGCCCTGTTTAAATGGACTAGGGATATTCAAAAATTAAGTCTAGTGAAATGTGTGTATATGTGCAAAACACTGGTTAAACACACACAGGTCCAAAACACACTGCAGAAATAATCCAGATTGAGACCGCTTTAACTGCCCTGGATCAGTGCTAGGGAATCCTTGGAACTGTAATTCGTTGTGGCAACAGAGCAATCTTGCAGAGAAGGCTCAATGTTTCACAAAACTACAGTCCCCATAACTCCCTAGCACTGAGCCAGGGCAGTTAAAGAGGTCTCAGACAGGATTATTTCTGCAGTGCATTTTGGTCTTTAGTCATGGAGGGATAAATTTAAGTAATGCAAGAGTTTAATTTGAAAACATGAATCCAAACATGCACACACACACACACACACACACACAGAGAATATTTGAAAAAAGAAATAACCAAAGAAAGGGAATAGATTTTAATTTATTAAAAATGAACATGCATGTCAGAATGGGGCACTGTGCTATTACAAAGGCAGGAAAGGAAGTCCACAGATGTGGGCTTTTATAGATGTGTGTGTATCTGCTTTCACATTGCCTGCCAACTTATGGTGACTGTATGAATTTCAGATGGTTTTCTTTAGGCAAGGGATACTTAAGAAGTGGGTTTGCAGTTCCTTCCTCTGAAATTTAGCCTACAGCACCTGGTATTCATTGGCCATCTCCCTTCCAGGTATTAACCAGGGCTGTCACTGCTTAGCTTCCAAGATCAGACAGGATCTGTTGCCTTTAGAGCTTTCCTATTATTGGGATTTTAGTATTTATACTAGCAAGAGTACAGTGGTTTTGGTACTGAGCTTATATTGATTGAAAGAAGTAATTAGTCTTGGAAATGGTAGTCAGAATAAAGGAATGCCTTTAGTTTCTGGAAATCCATTCTGAGATAGATCAAAAGCAAAGTTCCTAAAACTGCTTTTCATGAATTCACTGGTGTTATAGAGACATGAAGCTGCCAGTGATGACTGGTGGCTCTGATTTCAGTATATTAAATTCAATCAAGTTATGTTAGGGAAGACCAATTGGAGAGCATTCTATGAAATCCTGAGAGAAAAAGAAAGGCACCGCATCTCAAGATGCAAGAAAGATGATCTCAAGAAGGCCGTAATATCCTTGCAAAATGTGTGGGGCTTTTTCTTAACAAAAAATCCCCCCCAAATAAAACCTATCTTCTTGGTATTTTAGATGTGTTTTCTTGTTGCTGCTGCTGCTGATTTTATTTATATAGTGCCACCAGTGTACATGGCACTTAACATAGTAACAAAAAAGACAGAGATCCTTGCCAAAGGCATGCAATCTAAAATATATCAATCTACTTTAGAATTTAATCCAAATTTCACAGGAATTATCTCAGGCATTGAACCTGTTTGAGGATTGCTCATTTAAAACCCAGAGTAGATTGACTGAGGCTGCCTCTTCTAAACAAAAGAACATCAACAACTAACTTCTTGGATAAGAAGATAGTGGGAAGTTAAGTACTGCAGACCAGATATCAAGTGGAAGCTACTTAGAAGGACAAGAGGACAAAAGATACTGGGAATGTGCCTGGCTTTCTGTTGAATCACTCCAGCTCCACACTCACTGGTTCAAGTTAGTTGTTGTAAGCCTTGATATGCTACTATATATGAGGCAGGAAAATGTAGATATGTGACATTGGAAAGCCATAGACAATCTGATTTTTGCACAGCAGTTTCTCAGCAGGAGCAGTCTATTAAAGTAGCAAGAACTCTGAAGTTCAGCAGCAGCACTCTCGTATGCTGACCAACATTCTTGACTCATTCTGGTGACCATTTCTGGGTGGTCTGCCCTAGGCTTAGAAATGATTTGTGACACTTTTCTCTAAATGGTATGCTTGGAATGAGTCCTGCAGTATCATGGACTGCAATGCCAACAACACTCCAATGTGTTAGTGAAGTGAAAATGTAACATAGATGAAAGCGAAAACTATGTGGGTATCTAGTAACAGTAGTGGCTCATGTTGCATCATTCAATGCTGTTTAATTAGGACCAATGACTTCAGTGTTTGTATATGGGTTGCTTTATCCACATCTAATGCTACCTTATTCAGATAAATCTTTTTCTGATTGCTGTCACTTGTAATTTTTGCAAGCTGATGTTTTCAAAAAATGGTATATTTAAACTTGATATACTAGCAAATAACAACAACAACAACAACAATATTTATTTGTATTTCCTGCCTCTCCCTATGGATTGAGGTGGGATTACAACACAAGATACAATAAAACAACACAGTAAATCATTACATTAATCCCTAGGCCCTACCACCCTTAAGATAATACAATTCAAAATAGTTAAAATAATTACATAATACACAGTCTAAAAGTAAGCAAGGTGGATCCGACAGATAGGGGTGTCTTCCTTCCTTGAGAGGTCAGTCTGGGAAGGCCTGCTGGAAGAGATCTGTCTTGACAGCCTTTCTAAAGGCGTCTAGAGAGGTCATAAGATAGATCTCTTTTGGCAGGTCATTCCAGAATTTCGGAGCGGCAGATAATGATGATGATGATGATGATGATGATGATGATGATGATAATAATAATAATATTTATATCCCGCCCCTCTGGATGAGCAATCGGGACGGGGTACAACATATAAAATATGGATACAATTAAAATATAGCAACCCAATCCCTTCTCCCACCCCTTAAAATAAAATTAAACTGAAGTTAGATTAAAAAAAGTAGATAAAACCATACAACATTAATGTGGCTCTCATTAAAATGATAGGCGGCCTCAAATGACTAATATCTCTGAGGGTGAGTCTAGATGGACAATAGCGGTATAGATTTAATCATTGTCGGGGAAGGCCTGCCGGAAGAGATGCGTCTTGATAAAAAAGTCCTCTGGGAAGTTGCAGCCAATCTGGTCTTCTGAGGCTGTAATACATTCTTCCCAGAGAATCTGAGAGTGTGGGAAGGATTATATAGGTAGAGGTGTTCTTGCAAGAAACCTGGGCCCAAGCCATGTAGGGCTTTAAAGGTAATAACCAACACTTTGTACTGTGCCCGGAAGCTAATTGGCAACCAGTGGAGAGATTTTAATATATTTGTTGTATGGTCAAACCTGGATTTACCAGTGACCAGCCTGGCTGCCATATTTGGAATTAACTGAAGCTTCCGAACTTGACACAAGGGTAGCCCCATGTAGACTGCATTGCAGAAATCAAGACAAGATGACCAATCTTGTCTTAAAATGCTACTCCTGGTTGTGGTGATTTCAGACTGTTTCCTGCAGCTGCTTTTTGATTTAATTTTTTTAAATGTCCAGACCCAGCTTGTTAACACTTAGGATGTTTTCCATAGAAAAGTGGTATATAGGTGTTTTGCACCTAAATATGAAGGCTTAAAATGACACTAATTGTGCAAATGTAATTAACTGTACATTTTTATTGTTATCATGTCAATTGTTGTTATGTCAGATTATAGAAAAGCCTTTGTCTGTATAGATAATGAAAAACTATGGACCATTCTTAGAGAAAAGGGTGTACTGCAACATCTGACTGTCCTGATGCATAATCTGTACTTAGGACAAGAGGATACTGTGAAAACAGTTGTGCCACTAAAAAGGAGTTTTTAGGTGTGCAGTTGCGGCACAATAAAGTAAAAAGGTGCCATTTGGTGCCTTTGTGCCACCGCAACTGCGCAGCTCTGTGTGGAAGCTGTGCAGTTGTGCCGGTGCCATTATTTACACTGTGTAAACGGCATTACGTAATGGCGCCAGCACCATTACAGGCTAGGGTTTGGGAGAGTGTAAATGATGCGCACTCCCGAACCCTAATGGTGTCGCCCAGGTGCCTCGTCAGGCCCATCTGTATTGGGCCATAGAAATGTAAATAAAAGTAGGTATGGCTAAATATGGACAAAAAGTTATCATGCAGAAGCACAAATGCACAAATCACATCAATAAAACACTAAGTAATTGCAATAGGGCAAAGCCCATTACACTGGTAGCTCAGCATTTTCAGAGTTAATGCAAGAGCAGTATCCAGTAGTTTTTATTGTGTAAGCAATTGTGCAAAATGGTCACACTACGGGTTGCATAACCTCTTACACAGCTGATTTGCATGACTGTTTGAGCAAAGATGTAATCTGATACAAGTGTGCTCACAGGGATTTTCACCTTGCTAGTGATAAATTGGATTTTAGGCCAGATTAATTAAAAAGCGTCTTGAAAACACGTTACAAAATACAGCATCAAATTGTAGAAGTCCTGTTGTTCACATCCAGTTAATTGCTGCTATCCTTCCTGAATAAAAGAGATCTATGCTTGCTGTTGAAAGGACACCAAGGAAAGGACCGGTTTAGCCTCCCATGGCAGGGAGTTCTACAACCTTGTTGAATTTGTTACACACTAATAATTATTGGGCTTTTCTGAGTGTGGACCCCTCTGAAACTAGACAGGTACTATCCACACATAAGGAGGAGGTTTCAAGAATCTCTGGTTAAAAGGAGGAAAGGGGGAAAATACATAGTGGAGATGGTTGGATGTAACAGTCCAATGAAGGAGACAATATGGGAGGGGATGATAGAATATAATAGCTGCCTCCTCACACAATATTTTGGAACAGTTTCCAGTTGTTTCAAAACATTGCTATTTCAACCTTTGCTTTTATTGACCCCATAAACTGCACTTTGTGTGTCCTGGCAAGGAGATGCCATTCTCAGCAGGCACCATGAAGAAGCTGAAGCCTGCCTATCCCAGGCAGATTCTTTTGACTGTCAGCAGCTGCTATAAGAAAATGTTCTCAATTCATTCACTTTCTTCCAAATAAATCTATCTGGGTTCATCCTTGAAAAAAGTGCAGATAGAATTATAAATACAAAATGTCCAATATCTTTTTAAAAATAACAACTCAATATTGTTGCCCAGCTTTGTCTCTTTGGGAATTGCATGGTCATAGCATCTCAATTTCCATAGCTTGCATTGTTCAAATAAGAAATAGGAATATTAAAAGAACACCAACAAATCAATAAGAGGCTAAATCAGCCTAACAAGAGTAAGTAAACTAATTAGTAATGCTCTGATTCAGAGTCAGCACTAACACCTGCTTAATTCCAAGCAAACATTTCAGCATTAATCTGAGCAGTGGCATATCAATCGATTGTCTGTTTGTTTCTCGTTAAGTGCCAGCCAGAGTGGATGAATGATTCATTATATTCAGGTGGAATTAATGGCTGTAGGTCACTCTGAGCTCAATAATATTCCGAAGCACAGAGTTATTGTCACCTTGACAAAGTCATCATAAGTAAGTCCTAGCAAAAGAAGGGAAAGGTTGTGTGGGTTAAAATGAACACTCTCAAAATGGATTGTGCTGGGGACTGGAAAGCAAATGGGTAAATTGTATTAGATCAGTGCTACTCAAAATGGGGGTCTACAAACCATTGACCAGTACTACTCAAAGTAGTGGTCCATGGATCATTGTTGGCACATGAGTCATCAGCTGCTGGTTTCTGGAGAGTTTTCAAGAAAGGAAAGGAAGAAGGTGTTTCACAAGAAACAACTAACCAGTGGGTACCAGTATGGTACCAGTCCCTAGTACATTGGAAGGGATTGCTGGTCTCCCACATCAGATGGCTTAACAAGCACTGTATTAGGTGATGATGAAGCATGGCTTCTGTTCTGTTCCAAGTAAGCCTGGGCAAGGCAAAGGCAGAGGAGGCAAAGGAAAAATAAAAACAGCAGAGAGTCAATAAAAGACTTTGATTGGAAGCAAACCTGGCCTACTTTTACTATGATCTGAGTAGACCACGTGATCTGCTCTTACCTGTTAATGTAAAGAAGCTTCTGTGCTGGAGGTGGTGGCCACCACTTCTGGCCACTCAAAAAACTGGCTGACACTGCTCGGGCTGCTGGTTCAAGAATCACAGCAGCCTGAAGGTCTGACACAACTTGTTCTCTACTTGTAAGAATCATATGGTATAGACATCTGTTGAAAAGCTAGAACTTGGCATGCCACCATATGAAGGATATTTCATGCTGAGTTAGCTTAGAGAAGAACTCACAGAAGGTGCAAGATCAGCATAAGGCAGCCAAGTAGAGATTTCTGGGCCATGCAGACAAGCTATTTCACAAAGGAGCTATTCACAAGCTTGTAAACAGCCTCCTTTGCTTTCTTTCTGAAAGGTTGCTGGCAATCTACATTCATGGTAGCCAGAACAATCAAGTGTGTTCTAACAGAGTTTATTCAAGGTTCAACAGGATGGCTTGAGACATAGAAAGAACAGTTAATATTAAATGGACACTTCCATCAGGAAGGTGTCTGTTGCACTAGAAAGTTGCAGAAGAATTATAAGATAGCTTTGCTTCTTGCATCAGGACATGGTAGTTCTCAAACCTGTACTTACTGCATTCATTTCTAAGTTCCAAACAACATTTATCTTGTCTTGATTTGTTTCTCAGTAAAGTAGACATAAAGGCACATCATGCTTCCCATCATTGATTTCAAATCACTCCCAAACAATGTTTTTCCAAATGAGCCCACTTCATTTCCCTCCTTGACTAAGTCTCCAAGGAAATGTCTCTCTCCTTCTGTGGAGAGAGAGGTTTGAATTTAAAAAAAAAATATTCTAGGATACTAGTGATAATTCTACAAGCTAGTATGATGGTATTGCTGTATCTAGTTCTCCAGCTGTTCCTCATTTTACCACTAGATGAGTTCCTGCTTCCCAGCCCAATGTCATCATAATTGTGATTCGCATGAAGTTAAAAAAAAAAACCTTAGGAAAGCATTTGAATTGGGAAGTAAGAAGTGTCACTATAACACTAAATAGTGTAGCACTCTGTGAAAGTCCCCTTAGTCTAAGGTGAAAGATTTAAGAATTGGGGTAATACAATGTAATCTGCTCATGCTTTTGTCATTTTAAAGGGCATCTTCATTGATCCTAATATTGATATTTCAGGACTATACTATAGATTTTTAAAATTTTTACCTTATGGACCAACACAGTTGCCTGTGCTTTTTGTGTATCATTTGACCTGGCTTTTTTTATCCATCACGTCAATTGAAGTAAAATGGGACTAGTTTCTCTTCATAGCATGATTTAGTTGTCTGCTTGGGCTATCTTTTTCAGAAAAAATTGTAATCATTGGAAGGCCTTAGATGGTCAAGAATTGTGCAGGAACCTGTGCCTGATTCTGAACCTGAAGAGTCTCCAGAAGCTTTTGAACATGCAGCTAAAGTTGTCATCACCATCCCATAGTAGCATGTTGCTACATACACACACATGTGGCACTAAAGTTCTCTGACAGATAAGGCTAATGTCTCAAAAAACTACAACACCCAGAATTCCATAGTATTGAGCCACAGTTAAAGTGGTATCAATCTGCAGTGAGGATGCAGCTTTAGTCAGCAAATATTGACACATCGAGATTTCATGTTGAATATATGTATTTCTATGGGCACCATAGTCCTAGATATAATACTCATGAGTGGACCTACGAGCCTTTTTCTAGTTTCTTTGTGGGACTGAGTCTGAAAGGTGTCAAATGTAAATGATGGTAGTAGAACTGCATATCATCAAGTTGGCTCTGAGGCACTTCATTCTATTCCATCATTGGGAGAGGTTGGATAATGTACTTAATATAGAATTGAGGTAATCTTCTCAATGAGCCTTGGAGGAAGGCACTTAGTGACTCAGAGAGTTGAATTCTGAAATGTAGCTGGTATGCATGTCAATGTCTTTAAAAACGTAGCTGTCTCAGAACATAGCAGCAACATGGGGGTGGAGAGTTGGCCATTTATTGGATTGGAAGTATTGTGAATGGTTTTTGCATTCACATCCTTATCGTGAATGTTTCCTGATAACGTATCAGTAATTTATGATGTATTATGACAAATTCTGTCTCTGTGTGTGGCTAAAATAGCTATTTGTTAAGACACAAATGATTTTCCCTCATTATTTTAGCACTCACAAGGCAAAAAAACAAAAACAAAAAACCTTCATCACAAGACAAATCAGTTGCAAAATAAACAAATGAAACCAGAATTTGATAGATGATCCTTTCTAGCCCAAAGCCAGGATTTATCTACTGACTTTGGATTTTGGAATTACAGTGCACCCACGCCATATGCAGGAGCACTATACACTGCTTTAACCTTACGTGGAAGATTAAGCTGTCATAAGGAGAATGGCACACAAGCCTGCAGTGCCTCCAGTGCACCAAACACAGGAACTCTCCCCATTGAAACAAATGGGGTTTCAGCTTATGCATTTTCTCCATACGCGGGGAGGGGAGGTCTGGAACAGATCTCCGTGTATGGAGAGCGCCCACTGTACATACCTGAAGTCAAAGAAATCTTCCTTATTATGTTGTCTCTTAAGGTTTATGAGATCTTGTTCTTACTTCTTAGAAAACAAATCAGTTATTAGAAAACTAGAAGCCCTGGGACTTAGAGGCTACATAGACCACTTTTTGCAGCTCCTTTTTGCACCCTCGAAAGGCTGGATCGGGGCTGTGGCATGAGGTTGCCGTGGCCCCAATCCAGCTAGGAAAGGGGCGGCATGTACAGCCCCTGAGTGGGTATTTGACACCTAGTTTCCCAGAGTCCTAGTCCAACACTTAAACCACTACACTATGCCTAGGCCTAGAAAGGCTCTCTATCCCCACCATACTAACTGCCACCATCTTGGCTAAGGAGAGATAGAAGCCACCATAGTTCCATTGTGCTTAGACCCAGGAACAGATGAAGGGTCCTCCTTCCTTTCCACTGCCAGGGTGTCAGAAGGAGAGAAGAAGGGACTTAATACCTTCTCTCACTGCCATTCCCTTTTCTTTGGATTATTTAGATTGCAAGACAAAGGCACAGAACTGTCAAATTAACAATTTGTAAACTCCTCTGTGGCTGAAAAGTGGAGAATAAATACCCGAAATAAATTAAAAAGACATGGTGCTGGCTCTCACTTAAGTACTGCCCAGTTGGACATGTTTTTAATGATTAAAAACCTTTTAAAACTCCAGTTGATTTGTCAGTTAAATATTTTATTATTGTGTGCTTTCAATTTGCTTCTGGTTTATGGTGACTCTGTTTTGGGATTTTCTGAGGCTGGGAGTATGTCACTTGCCCAAGATCACCCGGTTAAAGATTACAGCCATATAAAAGACAGACCCCTCTCCAAGACTGTCTATACTGAGCAAACAAAAGAGCCATCTGACTAATGTGAGATATAGGTTCCTACTGAATATCTGTGCATTGGGATCTTCAAAAATAATAAACACTGAAGCTTGGAACTTCAGACAATCAGCAATACATACAGTTAACACTGGAAACATAGACGTATATATGAACAGTGCTTCCATAGTTCATTTTGAAGAATGTCCTCTTCACTACTATGAATTGTGATCCCATATGATATTTAGGCATCGTCAATTTCCAAATCTAGTTATTTCTTGTTTTCCTAGTTGAATAGCAACTGCTTGTGAAACACACAATTTGACTGCACCTATATTTGTGATATTCATATGCATATACTGGGATGTAATAACCTATGTTTGTAGGTGTGTACGAATACAAGTATTTACAAAGGAGAACTGAAATAGTCATGCCCAGTTTTTAAGAAGGAATACTTTTTCCATTGTGGTTCACAATACCTCATCAATTTAATTGGTCAAAAACATCAGGATGTGAAATTCCTCTTTATGATGGAGAAATTATTCTGCTTCTACATTGTGTACCAGACTGTCCGGGAGCCTAGAGAAGTGACCTTTCCCTTTCATACCAACTTGACAAGAGATTGTAAATTTTACTTCCTTAATCTGAACCTGTGGAATCTAGGAAAGCTATCCACAGTTCAAGGACTTGCTTGTCTGCTGGAAGGACTGCCAGGAATGATAAAAATAATAATAAATCCCAATTTACAACTTATTTTGGTTGGAGCAAATTCATTCCATATATTGGGGAGAGGGGAAATGTTATGTATGTATTGCCTTTACAAATCCATGGGGAGAAATTTTGTGTTGAAAAGTAACATCCTTTGTCTTTTGCTAGAGATGATCCTTGGTTATTTATGGGATGCATGTGAATGTTTAACAGGAAAAAAACCGAGGTCCAGAAGGATGATGTGAACTTTCTTAAGGCTCAAATTTGGAGAGGATTTAGTTATATCTTAGAATTTATAGAAGGATGCAAAAAATTAAATCAGAGTATACTTTCAATTAGTTATGATCACTCACTTCAGTATTCACTGAAAAGAGAGGGGTTCCTGAACTGATCTCAGTGGCTTAATTAGGTCAGGAAAGGGAGGAAAAATGAAAAGCTGTTTAATTTCTTTAGAAAGCCCCAACAATCCATGCTATGCTGGTGGTGAGGCAGACCGTGAAAATTCTACTTAAAAGTTAATATGTTAGTATTATTTTGAAAAATAACATTTGGAGGTTAAAAGGGGGGAAGCAAGGGGGAGAAAAATGTGGCAGCATCTTTAAGACTAACTGGTTTTTATTTCCATGTGAGCATTTGTGGATATAAACTCACTTCTTCAGATGCAGTACCAAGTACATCTGAGTAGGTTTTTTCCATCTCTCCATCTGTGTTGTGGGTCTTCCTGTGAGTAAGTAACTGAGATTGGGAGGCTGTCTGTAGGTAAGTAAAGGCCTGACACCAAGAGCCTTTGAGAGGCCAGTGTTATTGTTCAACATATGCTTTAGGTCAGTGATGATACATCTGGATGATCTCAGTTAGGAGCTGTATGTGATTGCTAGTGCAGTTTGTAATTTTCTGTCTTCAGTTTGTTCTGCAATAGATTGGTCCTGGATACAAGTCTTGCCCTGTTGAGTTGGGTTTTCTTCTTCTTCGTATGGTGGATACTGTAGCTTGAGGAATACTTGTTGTAATTCCATGAGTTTGGCATTTCTGTCCTGTGAGTCTGAGCAGATGCAATTGTATCAGAGGGTTTTCCTAAGGATTTGGTACTGTGTTCAGGGATGAAACACAAGGCATGCAAATTTGTGAAGTGTTCAATGGGCTTGCAATTTAAGATGGTGCTTAGATGTCTGTCATGCATTTGTAGGGTGGTGTCCAGACAGTGGACTTGTTCTGTAGATAGTTCTAGGCTGAGACTGATGGAAGCAGTTGAAATTCTGATGGAATGTCTTGAGCAAGTCCTCTCCAAGTCCAGATTATGAAGATATCATGAATGTACCTTAGCCAGAGGAGAGGTTTCTGGATGTAGGAGTTAAAGAAGTGTTGTTCTAGGTCAACTATGAAGATGTTGGTGTGGTGACCTCTCTGAATCTTAATCCACTCACAACCTATTTTCAACTGTGGCAGGCCTGTGGGACTTTTAATCCCACCACTGCCACCAAAGTATTATGTGGTGAGTCCCTTATTGTTCACCACCAAGGGTTTCTAAGATGACACAATACCTCTGTGACTCTTAGATTAGGTAGCATGGTTTGATTCACATGGAGGCCAAGCTGTATTACAAACACTAATAAAAGTTTATTTATAAAATCCAAAACAAAAACAAAAAACAAAACAAAACTATAAAGATTTACAGTTGTTAATTTGTCTTGTTGCTTAGTTACAAAAAGTTCTTTTAAAATATTAATATCAATATAGCCACTCAGGCAGTCTTATCTCCGGTACGAAGACCAAAATCTTTCTTTAAAACCACTGGCTTGTTCTGAGCCTCTCTGTACTAGACTCCCTCAAGCCTACCTGGTCCCTCTCTGGACTCTTAAGACCCCTCTGTGGTCTTCAAACACCATCAAAATGTTGCCTCAGGAACCCTAAGAGCACACCCTCCCTTTGATGTGACTCCTTTCCTCAACAAACCCAAAACTAAAAACCCCTTTTCACTCTCTGCAAGGCCCCTTTTATAGCCCTGCCCAGCCAGCTTCTCATTGGCTGGTCTCATGTTGCTCTGTGATTGGCTGATAGATCGGCCTGTTCACTACAGTTGGCATATTGTGGTGCCATGTGTGGTAGTACCATTGACTTAAAGGTATATGTGATTACCAAAAGTAAAATGGTTGTGTGTGAGAGCGAAGTGGAAGACTCGGGTGTCTAGGTGTTCTATGGTCCCATCTGGAATGATGTTCCTGACAGTTTGTAGCTCATCCTTGTGTAGGATGTTGGTATATAGGGATTCCCCATCCGTGGTGGCTAAAATAGTGTTCCCCAGAAGGTTGTGGATGGATTGCAGTTTCTGCAGGAAGTCAATAGTGTTATTGACATAGGTGGGAGTGCTGGAAGCATGTGATCTCCATATGTTAAGCCTCTCCTGAAGAAACCTTCCCTTGATCCCCTGGACAGGAACAACTACAGACCAGTATCCTTGCTCCCATTTTTGAGCAAGGTGATCGAGAGAGCAGTTGCCTTCCAACTCCAAGTCGTCTTGGATGAAACCGATTATCTCAATCCATTTCAAACCGGCTTCAGGGCAGGTCATGGAGTTGAGACTGCCATGGTCGCACTGGCTGATGACCTCCGCTTGAGTATTGACAGGGGCAGTGTGACCCTGCTGGTGCTCTTGGATCTCTCTGCGGCCTTTGATACTTATAGACCATTCCATCCTTTTGGATCGGCTGAGGGAGGTAGGGATTGGAGGCACCGTTCTTCGATGGTTCCGGTCCTTCCTCTCCGGCAGATCCCAAAGGGTGAGGCTCGGGGACAGTTGATCTTCAAAAATCGAGCTTAATTGTGGTGTCCCTCAGGGTGCCATCCTGTCCCCGATGCTATTTAACATTTATATGAAGCCGCTGGGTGAGGTCATTCGGAGGCATGGAGCTCAGTGTCTTCAGTACGCTGATGACACTCAGATATATCTCTCCATGACCAGATCATCAGCACAGACTTCAGATGGCGTCTCTCCTCTTAATGTCTGTCTTGCGGCAGTAATGGATTGGATGAGGGAAAACAAATTGAAACTGAATCCAGACAAAACGGAGGTACTAACAGTCACAGGCCTGAAACCAGGCTTGGGAATACAGTCTCCAGTCCTGGACGGAGTCACACTCTCCTCTAAGGACTGTGTTCGCAGCCTGGGGGTACTCCTAGATTCGTCGCTTCACATGACTTGTCAGGTGAATGCGACGGTCAGGAGTGCATGTTATCAGCTTCGGCTGATACGCCAGCTGCGCCCTTTCCTGGACATGAGGGACCTGGAAGCTGTGGTACATGCTCTGGTAACCTCACGTCTGGACTTCTGTAATGCGCTCTACATGGGGCTACCTTTGTGCTTAACTCGGAAACTTCAACTGGTCCAAAATATGGCAGCCAGGCTTGTAACTGGAACACCAAGGAGAGAGCACATAACACCGGCGCTCAAGGCTCTCCACTGGCTGCCGATTAGTTTCCGGGCGCAGTACAAGGTATTGGTCCTAACTTTTAAAGCCCTACATGGCTTGGGTCCATCTTATCTTAGGGACCGCCTCTCCCCGTATGAACCCCCCCGCACGCTCCGATCCTCTGGGAGGAACCTGCTACAGCCTGTGAAAACTCGGCTGTCGCAGACCTCCCAGAGAACTTTTTCAGCTACCGCACCCAAGCTGTGGAATGGACTGCCGGATGAGATGCGTCTTATAACATCTCTTGACTGCTTTAAAAAAGCTCTGAAGACGCATCTCTTCCGGCAGGCCTTCCCTGAAACCTTCTAGTTCCTGGCTCCGAAACGGGACCTATTTTGACCCCTTGCTTGGTGCTATTTTTACCCTCATCCAAGATCTATGAGGATGTATTATGTTTTTAATGTTGTTATGGTTTTAAATTATTACTAATTTAATTTATTTTTTAAGGATGGGTGGTTGGGTATGGGTTGATGATATATTTTAATCTGTATGTTTTAATTTGCTGTACCCCGCTCTGATTGTGCTCTACAGAGGAGCGGGCTAGAAATAAAGATTTATTATTATTATTATTATTATTATTATTATTATTATTATATATTGTCCATATATCCAGAGGTACCAATTGTGAGTGTTCCAATGCTTGAGATGATGGGCCTTCCAGGGTTGCCCTTTGTGCAGATTTTGGGAAATAGGTACAATATGCCTGGTTTTTTTGACCTAGGGACAAATAGTTGCAAGTATTTTTCCCAGTCCTACACCAGAAGTTACAATCTGGACAGTAGGTATATTGCTCGTTTGGTCACGATTTTTCTTACTATGTTAAAATGTAGTGTATTTGTTTTTCATTATCTTCAAATTTGAGTCCATACATATACATTAGAATGTGGACATTTTATGCAAACTGACAAAGTCTTCTGTCCTCTTTTTTGGGTAATATGTTAAGTGACCACTCTGTTGTGTTCATGCCAGGAGTGGCTTGTCATGGTTCAAGTGTGGGGAAAGATCTCATCCCAATGTAGTGGGAATACACTTTGCTCTGTCTTGGTTGAGATTGTGAATTGCCAGTAGTTCATGCTCAGACAGATCCAAGTAAACCTTTGAAAACAATCCCCCCTGCTTTCAGTATAGAAAATTAAAAGTACTATTCCTAAAGTGAAGTACATTTAATTTGATTTTTAAAAAAATTCTGCTAAATATTCTGTTATTTATATGCAGGAACATTTTTGATATCCAATGCCATTGAGACCTGCCTCCATGGTAATCATGAGGGAAACTTACTTAAAGTCTGGCTGAAGGCATAATGCTGTCTTTCCTCTCTCTCTTTCTCTCTCTCTCAGTGGAAGATTAAGAGAGAAAAATGATCGTATTGAAGACAGATGACAGAACTCAATTATACCTCAGAATGGTTTAGTATTTAGCTGGGTCTCAAGAGGGACATTAAAATTTTACCTGGCAGACAATCTTCCTCCTTTTCCTTCCTTCCATTTGGAAAAACAGAATAAGGTAAATGATTAAAGGTTGCATTTATCAGTAAAGGGAAGACAAGCTTGACATTATGATCACCTGCTTTCTGAAATTGCAGCGGAGGTTATCCATCTGTAGGTATTTGCTTAACCAGGTCAATGGGCTTCTTGATT
Source organism: Urosaurus nigricauda (assembly GCA_034509955.1). Taxonomy (NCBI): domain Eukaryota; kingdom Metazoa; phylum Chordata; class Lepidosauria; order Squamata; family Phrynosomatidae; genus Urosaurus; species Urosaurus nigricauda. Next base: position 110,704,217 of record JAOEGL010000006.1, read on the forward strand.
CTGAAGGATGAATAACTGACCTCTCTGAGCATAGATTTCCTCCCTTTCCTCCCAACTGAAAACCACCTCAGGTATTTCTGGGCAGCAGGAAGAAACTTGTTTATTTGCCCTCTGCTTCCTCACAGGCGTCTTTGCTTGTTTTGGTTAGACTTCCTCACTATTATTTACTTATGGTTGGAACACTTCTTTGTGGCTAAAATCTACCAGGAAAAATCTTTTTGGTCAAAATTTAATGCAGAGTATCCAGACGTATGAATCCCTATATAATTTGAGAAATGCACACCTCAGAAACCACAATTTCCCCTCTTTTACCTCATAACAAGTCCTAATTTTTGGATAAACACAGAATGCCTAGGCTTTAAGCCAGGATTAGAATTGACACCTTGTGATTCAGTGGTCCAATGATTTAGTCAGGATGCCAATATAGCGTGTGCATGGCTGTGCACACATGCATGCATACACATGTGTTTAATTTTTTGGTGATTTATGAAACCAAGGGTGATCTCAGATTAAAATAGTCACTCAAAATCCTTCCAGCATTGGGGCCATTCTTCCTATGCATTGGCCCCCTCAGAGAGCATTATATAGTGCTTCTGTTGTGGTATTTTCAGTGCTAAATTCAGTTTGGATCTGGAGGAACACATATTCCAAACCTGGTCTAAATTGTATTTAGGGCCAACCTTAAGCAATGGCCCTGCTAGAATCAATGGCCAAAATACTGTTGATGTCATACAATTGTGTACATTTTCTTACATCTGTGATTATACCCTTTTGGCTGTTGTGTAATAGACATAATCAGTTTATGACTGTATTAAGCGGACCTTCATGAATATAACCATTTCACATTCAGTTCTGCATTCTTGGATTACATACCCCTGTTTATCAATGCCCTCGATTTACTTCTTTTTCACATTTTACAGATACAGTCACTGCGGATTCACTATTTCAAAGTGGGAAATAAGAAGGCACATTGATCTACAGCTGGACAGATACAACAATAGAGTGATAGAATTGGAAGGGGATCACAAGGGCCATCTGCTTCAACTCCTTGAACATACAGGAATAGACAGCTAAAGTACTCCTGTGAGATGGCCATCCAACCTCTTTTTAAAGATCTCCAGTGAAAGAGAGTCTACCAACCTCCAAGACAATAATCTGCACTGTTGAACAGCTCTTATCAATAGGAAATTCTTCCTAATATGTGCGGGGAATCTCTTTCCTTGCAATTTGGATTTACTGGTTTGTGTTCAAGTCTCTGGAACAGCAGAAAACAATTTTGTTCCCTCTTCTATACTATTCATTTATTTCTTCTAACCCACCCTTTAACCTGATTGGGACTCAAAGTGACTTAAAATGATTTCAAAACTTTTTTAAAAATCCAAAAAAGTCAAAATTAAAACACATCTAAACAATAAAAAAATTAAAACCAGGTGAAATCATAGAGTATATTCAAACATACACATGCACAGCAATTAGCAATATGCAGTGCATTGTGTACAGATGGCCCTCCTTATCCACAGATTTTTTATCCAAAGATTTGAGCATACACGGCTTGAAAATATTCCCCAAAAATATAACTTCCAAATAGCAAACCTTGATTTTCCATTTTATAAATGGGGTGCCATTTTGTTGGGCCATTATATTTAATGGGACTTGAGCATACACAGATTTTGTTATCCACGGAGGGTCCTGGTATCAAACCTCAGCAGATAACAAGGGCCAACAGTATAATGGACCTCATATCATCACTCATCAAATGTCTGTCAGAATTGAAAAGTCTTTCCTTGTGTACAAAATAAAAATAACAATAAAAGTAGAGATAGTGGTAGTCTAACTTCTCTGAGAAGGGAGTTCTGGAGCCTGGAAGCATACATTGAAAAGGCTGCCTCCCATGTTCCCATCAGATGCACTTGTTCCCATCAGAAAGCACAGGCTAGTTTGTGAGGAAGAATACAGTTCTTCAAATAACCTGTATTACAGTAATCTAACTGGATAGCATGTGACTAAGGCATGTGGCCAGATCTGATATCTCAAGGAACAGACACAGCTGGCACAAATAGAGTCCCAGCCGCTGCTGAAATCTGGGCTTTCCCACTCAGAAGTGAACCCAGGAGGACACCAATGCTGAGAACCTGCATCACATTATCCCTTTAGATACTTAAAGATGGCTAGCATGACATCTCTCAGTCTTCTGTCCACCTCCTTATCTCCAGCTTCCTCATTGGGCTTGGTTTCCAGACTCTTTACTATTTATGGCAACTTCCTTTGAACATTTTCTCACTTGTCAATATCCTTGTTGAACTGTGGTTCCCAGAACTGGACACAGTCTTCAAGGCGAGATATGACTGAATTAAAAAAATGTGGTACAGTGTCCCTTGATTGGGACACTAGACTCCTTTTGATGCAAGCCTATGATTGCATTGGCTTTTTGGCTACTGTTATCACTCTATTGACTCAATATTCTACATGTAGTGCAACCATCATGTAACTATACGATTACATTGAATAAGAATAATGCAGTATCTCAGCCAAGCATACTTATTAACCGAATCCACTCCCTTGTGTATTTACTCAGGAATAGGTTCCTTTGAGCTCAATTGGCTTTGCTTCCAAGGGCTTACTTGCTAAAAAACTGCAAGCCTAGAATAGTAATGTTATAACACTGTAAAATTGTTTCAGAGTGAGATATTGATGCTGCCAAAGTTAATCAAAGCCCTGGGGAGAAGATGGTACCACCTCTTTATATTTTGTAAAGACATTTATACCCACCAAAGTCAATCTTAATTTTACAAGCTGCCAGTCATCCACATATTTTCAATAACACACAGGCTTAAAACACAACACTGGGCAGGAATAGAAGTAAAATAAAAATGACCAAGCATAGAGAAGGCAGCCAATATCATATTTCCTACAGGGAAAAATTCCCATAATTACAAGCAATCAAGAAATATTCCATATTCATACTTTATTTATTTAGTAATGCTCTGTGTTATGAAAGATAATAAACCAAATGCCATGGAAAATAGCTCCATCCAGTCAGCTGGAGAAAATGTGGTATAAAACTGTAAGACTCCAGTTGAGCTCAAATGTCATTGACAATAAGACGTTTGGGTTCATTACATAGCATGGATTTTAAGTGCAAGCTGGTGTTATTCTTACTAACTGCAGTCTATGGCTGATTATGTCCTGTTAAAAAACCAATAGGACTTAAGCACATATAACTGCACATTGGATCAGAAATATTGATATTATTTTAAGATGTTAAATATTACGTTATAGGCCACTGAAAAATTGGTGGATTCCATAAATTTGCCACTCTTGATTCTAAAAGAAACTCTTGGCCGAAGTCCATGTATGATTACTCTGAAGAAGGCCTAATTGGCCTCAGTGGGACATACTACCATCAGGAATTTTGCTTAAGCCAGCAGCCTATGGTGAAGACATCTGAGTTTACTTACAATACACAGTGAAGAGGAAATGTTAACAGCACAGAGCATGACCATTAAGGAAAGTGGGAAAATATAGATGGATAGTACTCAGTGAAGAAAGGTAATCTGTATATGGTTTGAGTTTTTAAAAGTTGCCGCAGTGGTTTTTATACATACAAGAGAGAGGGCATGGGGATGTGTGAGAAGATGGGAGGAAGTATGGGGCTGTAGTAGCCACACATTGCAGCACCAACCCGCTCCCTCAAAAAAAGCTGATCTAGGCAGCTTCTTTAAAGGGGCATCATTATATAGCTTGTGCACCATGATGGCGGCCTTCTGGCGCTCTGACACCCATGTGTTTGGGCACTCTGACACCCATGCGTCATCAAGGTGCGCCCCATGTCAATGGGGACATGCCATGATGGCACATGGGTGCTGATAGTAGGGCTTGCAGCATGCAAACGCTAAGCCCTATCTAGCCCTACTTTTGGGCTCAGGCCAGCACAAAGCGCCCGTATGTACCAGCCCTAAGCTGAAGATGGAGGAGGATGGAAAAAGGGAATGAATTCTTTGTTTTTGGAATAAATATGAGGTTGGGACATGTGAAAGAATGATGAGAGGCATTCAGATAGCTAAGGGGATGCTTTGATTTTGAGTTCCTGCATGGCAGGGGGCTGGATTGGATGGCCCTGGTGTTCTCTTCCAACTCTATGATTCTAATGGTTGAATGGAAATCTAAGGAGTTTATCACATGGGAGGCAAAGGACCCAAATCTTGAAGATAAACAGGGTTTAAATCCCATGAAAATCCAGCAAGAGTGGGATTGTTTTCAGACATGTTGGGGCACTTTGGCTTTAACCTGACATTAACCTGTGCAAAAAGCGGCAAAATTGACTTGCTTTTTAATTTCAGTTAATTAATTTTTAATTAATTTTTAATTTTTTAAATTTAATTTAAGATGTGGAAGAGATTAGGCAGTGAATATTACTAACAAGTGGGATTTGAGAGAGAGTATGTGTGTGTGTGTGTATAGAGAGTGACAGCTGACAGTTGACAAATATTGTGTTGTATTGGTATTGTTTTTTCTTTGTCTGTATTATTTTTGTGGCATTTTTTCATATAATTTTTTTTTAAAAGTTGCCACAATGGTTTATATATATAAAAGAACAGAAGAAGATAAAACAAAAGGAGGGTCTTCTAAAATGTATATGCTACTGTAGGATCTTGTGATATAGGATAAGATAGAATATTTTAATAGATAGATAGACAGACAGATAGACACATGATATATAGATATGGTGATGATGTATTGAATCATAGAAATCATTTTTCTTGCATTGCTTCAGACTGTATGGGACTGTAGGGAATGTTATGCTTTTGGCCACTTGTTCATCTAATCTCCTTGTAAATAGCAAATATTCACATTAGGGACCATGCAACCATAACCTTTCTCTACTAGTGTTCTGCATGCAGGTTTTTTTTAAGAGAAGAAAAACACTGCCATAGTAGAAGGCTCCCTGTGTTTAGTAATGGGAATGTTTTTGGAGCCTTCAGATACGACCATGTGGTGCTTTTTTTTTTTAAAAAAAATAATATCAGAGTTGGTGCCAAGAATCAACATGATTTGGCACCTATAAGGGAACACACCCAAGAAATAGTTTCTTGGGCTTGCTTTTTCTTATCACTATGCTTATTCACCATCTTTTTGTTCTGGCCCAATCTTTGTAGCCATAAATGCAATTGTCTGTTTGCACCTTAGCTTCTGTCAGACAAGTAGTGATGTAATCCCCCATTAGAGTACCCCCCCCCCCCCATGGAAGCAATTAATAATTTAGCCATTTTATGCTACTTTGAGAAAGTCTTTGAAAACCATAGTTTTTGAAGCCTATTCACAATTTGGGACTCATTCTGCATAAAATCCGCATGTGGCTGTTTTGCACGGAAAGCAGAACTTCTCTGCAGGAAACTGCATTTTATGTGCAGAAAATAAATATATTCCTACTGTGTCCTGGATAGAAAATGTCATTCTCTCTGCAAAATAACCAAGTATGAATTTTGCTTGGTCCAAGACGTGAAGATTCTCAATCCAGAATTCTTCTCATCAGGATTCCAAGAATTGTTGGATTCCATAAGGTGGTAGCAGTGATAAAGAAAAGAAAGAGATGTTAACAACAGATGATTTGCAGCACCAGGTGGTTACAATGTGATGAAAGTAGACTGAAGGGGTAAGCCTGGTGTTCCTCCTAAAAGCCCTAAAAAACTATGGAGCTGGTACTGGTGTGGATCTGGAGAAGTTATGAACATCCATCAGTTATGAGACATGACTTTTAAACGATCCCGCTTCATAATTTTCTATGTAGGAAATTTCTGTCATGCACCCAGGTGCACAATACTGCCAAAAGTTTGAAATGATTGTGAAGAAACTTGGGTGACCTCATTACTATAAATCTGGGCTGACAGGAAAAGGTCACAGGTGACAGAAAATATGTTTCTAATGCAGTTATCTGTTTTAGCCTTTGGCCATATTTGCAAGATATTCTCAGAATCCATCTTTTTTTTTTTTCAAATAAATCATCAATATTGTGGAACTCCTGATTGAAACAGCTTAATAATTGGCAATTACAGTGCTAATATGAATTAAACTCTTCATGCATTTTATCTAAGATTTAGTTAAGATTTCCAATGTTGTATGTAAAAGCCATTTTCACGTTGCATTCATCTAACACCTCCCTCTTGTGTGTGAGGAGAGAGAGGGAGAAAGACAGAGAAACACAACTTAACACAAGCAAAATTCAAAAAACAAAGTTATTTAATATCAGAGTTGTTTAATATCATTAAAAGGTGAGATATTTTTATTCAAGACTCTTTTATTCTTCATCTCCATGGGAGAAGGAGCAGAAGTGTTCAGATATAATCCTGGCTAGATATTGAAGCTGAGGATATGTTGTTCCTGGTGTCCCAAAGTCTCAAAATGGAGTCAGCCTGTAGTGTGCTAATAGCAAGTTTTACCTCAGGGGATGTAAAAACAATGGTCTTTTTCCATTTGTCTGGAGAAAAAGATTCCAATCAATAGCTAAATTCTTCATTGCTTTTACTCAAAGCCATGGACCCTGTGCTAGCTAAGAGCAACAGTACCAGATATGGCAATTCCCCAAAACAATAAAAATGTGAGCAAGCAAGTAGCTGAAAACCTGAGTTTCATATAGTTACAAGTGAACCACAATTGACTCAGGATCCTGGTTGAGTGCAAATTCAGCTGGAAATTCAGGATTGCTTTTCCACAGTGAAGATAGCAGTTTCTTTATGCCAGGTGTGAAGGTGGTGGTAATGATGCTGGCCATGCATTGGGGATCACATTGGGTTGGATCAGAGCCAACTCTCAGATAGAGCCAAAACTGGGCAAAACAATAAGGAGTGTAGGAAGAGTTTACAAAATGGATAGAGCCTGATACAAAACAGAGGGGTCGGTGCTCTATGTGGCTCATGAGCTGTACGTTCTCAACTCTACAGTACTGTTTCAAAACAAAAATGGATGAAACCAATCAGGTTCTTTCTCCCTACCACCTCATCCTGAAACCACCCCCCCCCCCATTTTTCTTGGTCTTAAATGTCCCCAAATACCCTGTAGGGAAGGCTTTTTGTTTCCTTCTCACTGGGTCTTTAGGAGACATGTTTTTTTTTTAAATCAGGAAGTCAACAGGAAGTGATCGTGGGAACTAAAATAGCTTCTTCTAGGTCTAAAATGGTCCAAGAACCCCCCCCCCCCCAAATGTGATGAAAATGCTGCCATACCCCTTAGAAGGCACTGGGGAAACTTTGGGGCAATGTTTTGTGATGGGGCTCAAGGGAAGGCTAATGCAGGCCACAGTTGTCCAACCCTGCTGCATATACACCAGATCATATTGTGCAATCCTAAAGTGAATGTAGCTGTATCTCCGACATTTTCTGAAGAACTTCATTGGGTCAAGGACTGCTTCTCTATATTTCTGAGGAGCATAGGCCCTTCACTCTGTAGGCACTCCACTCAATGCACCTGATCAGGTTTACAAAATGTACAAGAAGTCTGCAAGAATAGGTCTACAAAAGCTTATGTTACAAATGTCTCTCCATCTGTCTCAAATTTTTGCATACTGACACTGACTAACACAGCCATGTCTTGGGAAACCACTGACATATAATAAGTAAAATTCTGATTGTGGTGGGAAGGCATGGTCCATACACTGAACTTCCACCCACTTTCCCAATCCCTTTCCCTTCTCCCAAAATCATATTTGAATTGATTTATCCATCCTGTTTAATACTCTACAGCTCTGTTTTTCTGACATATTGTGTCTCCACTTAGGCATGACTTCTGATAGTGCTAAACTTTATCCAGCGTAGCTTCTGTGGTCAGTGACAGCACATGACATCATTTTACATAGCTCTAATTGCCATTAAATCATGCGCCAGGACCAGTCTAGCCAGGACAATTTGATCCAGAATAGAGGAAACCACCAGTAAAACACACTGGCACTCATTCATTTTGCTTTTCTCCCCCTGCCCCCCCTTTTTTCTTTTGCCTTTTCAAAATGTCTTTAGCCAGGAATATTTATAGAAGGGGATCAGTTATAATTTACTTCACCTCTCCATTCCACAAAGCCTAATTTCTCTTTTGGATTTATTGTGTGCCTTCTTTCTTTCGCTCTTTACACACATGTACACACATTTTACTCCCTCCTCCCCCTGTTGTAAAATCTGAGGGTTCACATCAGCTCCAGCATGCCTTGACTGAACTGTCTTAATCTGTAGACCAATTTGCTCAACAGCTCCCTACGGAAGGAACTTGTTGATTTTGGCAGTGTTTACTTTTCCTGCAAACAAATCCAACCTTCCAGACCGGCTGGCTCTTGAAACTCACTTGAGAGCTGAAAGTTTTTTTTTAAAACCAGTAACCCCCAAAAGTGCCTCAGGCAGGCTCCATTGCTCCTACCCCATGCCAGTGTTTTAGGGAAAGCTTTTGTATTCTCCACAGCTGCTTGAGGATAATCCATCGAGTCAAGATAATTCACAGAGTCAATAGAGAAGTCTGTAAAGCTGTTTGAGAATTTTGTTTCCTCTCAATGAAAAGAGTGAAAGAATCTGTCAGAACATCAGAAATAAGGTTCTTGATTTAAATACAATGACCTTTTAAAAGAAGAAGAAGAAAATAAGCTATCATACACTTACATTTCCTTGCTTTTATGGAGCAAAACTAAATGTGTTTCCTCTGAACTGAGTTCAACAGGGCTTACTTCCTGCTAAGAATATTTAGGATTACAACCTTACATGAATTCCAAGAGCGTATCCAATTACAGACTACAAAGCTTTCATACATTTTCTACCATTTTGATTCTATTGGCTTCCCACCAATGAATTGTAGTAAAACAATTGAAACATATATACATAGAGTAGGGAATCTGCAGATGTCCAAGAGCTGCCTCCAACTCATAGGACCTTGGAAGGCCCTACCTGCCCCTTCAAGCAAGTATGCTGATGGTATTTTCTAGAGAACACAGCCCTCCAAACCAGATGAAAATATATATAGATAAGATTTTTTTAAAAAAAATGTGAGCAAAACTTTAAGGGGCTATTTTTAAGGGCAAAGGGATTGCATTGGCTTTTGGAGATGGCATGGGGCCCATGGGCTACATTGGTTCAGCCCTCTGTATAATTATAGCAAACTTGTTAGAATGGTTATTGAATCAAAACAGCCTCGTGCACTTGGCAAATGAATGTATTAGCAAACTTGGGGGAAACCAGTTTTGGGGGTGCGAAATGTAGGCTATATTTTAGAGGAAGGGACTGACAAACTGAGTAGTTTTGGCTAAGAAAACCCTATGAAATTAATGGGGTCACCATAAGTCAACAGGTGACTTGAAGGTGCATAAACACAAGTCACCTTTGGGAACTTCTTGCATCTAAATGGAAATACCTCAAAACAGTAAGACAGGGAGTTGATAGGGTAGTCATGGAATGATAAGGATGGATTGAGAATGTTCCATGGTCTTGAAAAACTGATTGGTTATTGGGAAGAGGATGGAAATTGAATGGGCTTTTAAATTTTTGTATTGTTTACAAAAGGTAAAACACAATTACATCACTATTCTACTTTAAAAACACAAGCCAAAATACAGATTTACAGAATTGAGGTCTCATTCAAAACTCCAAACCAAAATCTCCTGTGATGCTGTGGTGGAACACACACACACGCACGCATGCACACACACACACACACAGACAAACACAAATTGAATGTTTTATTCTGTAAAAGCATTTAGAAAAGCTAGACTAGATGGCAATGAGTGGTTGCAATGGTGGAAAAGAAAGCTGCTTATTTGCCTTTCTTACTGTTTCAGAATGGGCTTAATAGTGAACTCTTACTCAAGTTCCATTGGTGCTGAGATGGATGCTTCTCCATTTGCATTCCACTTGGCTCCTAGCTTTCTTCATAACTTTCAGATGTATGCCAACTAGGTTTTGCAGAGAGTGAGAACACTTGGGAGTAGGGGTATTTACTTATTTCATTCACATAGGAATTTCAAACACCCTTTCCCCATTTGCTGAAATTAATTTTGTGCATTTTCTGATGATATTTCACATTCTGAGACAGTTTATAGAAATTTCCATTGTGCAAAGCCATCATTTTTGTGCACAAATCAATGCTTGTCACATTAGATGGAGACCATCACTCTGTATACAAAAACATGTGTTAAACAAAACAACGTGGGTCTGACCATTTTTATAAATGAAACATGCAAAAAGTCCTCAAATGTGAAAATCTCAGGGTGGTTAACTATTGTTTCTTCAAGTTGCCTTAATGTATCAAGTCATGGGAGAATTTGCAAGACATCTTCACATCCCTACACAGGAATGATGCTGGCTGAGGTAATCTGAGGATGTGTTGTGTAGTGGTTTGAACACTGGACTACGACTCTGGAGATCAGGGTTCAAATCCTGGCTTGGACATGCAAATTTGCTGGGTAACCTTGGGCAAGCCACTCTCTCTCAGCTTCAGAGAATGGCAATGGCAACCCCCCTCTGAACAAATATTTCCAACAAACCCCATAATAGAGTCCCAATAAATTGGAAACAACTTGAAGGCACATAACAACAAAGTAAATGCGTCAAGTTGATCCCAAGTCGTCCATATTCACACAACTCTCAATCATGAATCTCTTCAAAACAGAAATTAGAACTCTGGTCTGCCTTAAATTTCTGCTCATATTGCTGGATGCCCTCCTCAGGCATTAAGCCGTTTCCATCTTAAAAGCTCAGGGTCACTGTCTGGGGAGTTGCAGTTGCATTCCTGATGTCTGGCAGCTGGGGGGAAAAATCACCCTGCAGCAGCACTATTCACAACCCAAACTGCTCTGTGGGAGCATGGAGGTAATGAGGGTCTAACAAGCACAAAAAGGCACTTTGTCCAGAGAAGAGCAAGCTGTCATTGCTTGGATTTTGTGTAGTTATGCTTTAAGTACAAATAAGATGGAGCTGATGGTGGTGGGGGAGAGATTTGAGATGGTCCAAAGGAAAAAAAAAAGGCTTTGGACTGGGGGGGGGGAGGGAGAATCCAAATGTTATGAAGAAGATACACTTATTTCAGTGGTATGTTAATGAGTCAAACATATCAGCAAGCCATTACTGTGCCAATCAAATGCAATAAATTAAATATCCTTTGGAATATTTGCACAGGTGATCTGGAAACAGGGTCAGAAATGGATACTTGAGGCTCTTCTGGCCAACTGTGTTTCCTTCCTGCATGTGAGAATTATGAACCATTCCATAGGTTTGTATATATAACAACTTTAAAAAAATGGAGGGGAGGGGGCTTGGGATTTTAATGGATAATTAGCTAGGCTGAGATGCTCCCTGGAGGTGCTTGTTCAGTTTGATTACAGTGGAACTTGGCTGTGCTGCATCTACAGTACTGCAGTGTCTATGACTTCTCAGTGATTAAATGGAGATTTGGTGTTTTAATTTATACCTCGGGGAATGGTCCCACATTATTGCCACCATTCTAAAGCCACCTGTCTCTTTAAACTGATACTAAGTGGGGGGCTCCCAGTCTTCCCCATCCTGCTCCCCTTTTAAAAAGAGAAACAACACCTTCCATTTGCCTCATCTATAAATAGAGCCCTGTCCTGATGGCTGACAACTGACGACAACAGCCTAATATTAAGATTTTGCTGATGTTCACATTTAGTTCCTATGGGTAACATTTTAGATGTCATTTGTCCATATTTCATGCAGGAGACTACAGAAATATCACATCCCACACAGGTCTTTTGAGGCTTTGTTATTTTCTTATTTATTTACGGGTTCATATCCCACCTTTCTCCCAAAATCGGATTCAAGTGAGCTAGTATTTAACTAGTAAAAAAATAAATAAAAATAAGACCACAAACCATGTCTTTAATGATGTTTCTAATCTTCTGATAATTTCATAATTTAAAATTATGTCACTACTTTTCTTTCCTATAAGAAAAAAATGAGGACTAGAATCTTTCTCTTCAATGGGAGAAATTTTGTATAAATAGAATTTGGTGAGTTATGGATTAAATCCCAAAATGCCTTTGTGTTAGCCAAATACTTCTTCATTACATGGATACATGGATTATTTTCTTCTTTCTTAACAGCACACCCTCCAATATTTCACAGATGAAAACTGGGACACATGTGGTCAACCAATCTCAGTGTGTGGTCAAGATGGAAAAAGTTATTAGATAAAATAGAACACACAAACTAGGAAAAGCTGCAGCAAGTTTGCTTTTGCCTTAGCCTACTTGTGAAGGACAAAATTCTACTCCTTTTTTTCCTCTCCCCCAACCTAAATAAAATGAGTGGAAACTACATTTGCACTTTGAACTCAGTTTGAAGTGATTGAGGACAAAACGAAGAATTCTAAAAGCAACTGAAAAAGTAAGATGATGGAGGATTAATCTGGATTGTTCTTGCTAAATCAGAAAAGTTGGAGAACATGTAATGGAAAAGTTTTATTCAAGAAATGATACCCCCAAAGTCAAAGGCTCCTCTGTCCTAAATCCAGTTCCTATTTTAACTGGAATAAACTAATAAAATCAAGAAACTGAATGTGAAAACTCATATACATTCCAGCAATGGAGTGGATCTACTCTAATTAGGATGAGCAGGCCCGATACACATGGGAACTTTAGGGCGCCCCCATCACATGCTAGGGTTGCCCGGGAACTGAGCCAATTGACGCTCCGCAACCCTAGCATGTGATGAGGGCATCGTGGCTCCGCAGTGCCATACACATGGCATGCGGAGCGATGCGATGCAAATGCGATGCAAAAAGGAGCTGCTTTTTCCGGCTCTTTTTTCCACCACACCTTTGCCGCTTCATCTGGTTGCTGTGGTGAAGGTGCACCAGAAAAGGAGGCTCCAGCAATTAGATTTAGGCTTTTTGAAAAAACAAAACACACACACACACAGAGTCTTGTGCAAGACTGCACATGTGCTATTGCATACGTATTGCAGCCTTCAGCGTCTTCATTCACTTTTTGTTATATTATAATACCACCTTCATTCATTTTGACAGTATATTTAAAGACGTCTTCCAGAAGCTTTAATGTAAGAATTTGTGGAACAACACTAATGTTTTTTCCCCATGAATCACTGCATTCCTATGGATCCAAGTCTGTGGTTGCCTGTGAATTACAAAATCCCAATTTAATTATCTCAGATATGCTAAACCTCTAGTTACCTGCATGCAACTACTTTGATTCTCCTTTTCTACAAATGACACACCAGGAAGCCTCTCTAATCACTATTCTGTCCTGTTCTGTCTAAATTGGGGAAAAATGACTGAAGGCTTTTCAGTAATCCAGAATGTGCAGGCATGGTTTAAAGCTGGCTTCTAAATCCTGGATTATTTGAGAGCCATTTATCATAGTTCTTAGTTCTAATATAACAGGATTCTATCGTTTATTGGAGTTCCTGGCTTGTTTGCTTGTCCTCATACAGATGTACAAAGCACTTTTCTACAGGTGCCTGAATCTTGTCCATATATTAGTTTATTGAGTCAAGATCTCGATTATTCAGAATAGGTCCATGTAATGCCATAAGAATATCTTCCCACCTCTTACTTGGATTTCTGTGGTGAATTTTGCCATAAATGATTGTTTTCTTTTGGCTAATGTTCTAGAGCCCTAGTGGTGCAGTGGTTAAATGCCTGTACTGCAGCCACTCATTCAAAACCATAAGGTTGTGAGTTCAAGACCATCAAAAGGGTTAAAACTCGACTTAGGCTTGCATCCTTCTGAGTTCTCTAAAATGAGTACCCAGATTGTTGGGGGCAAGTAGTTTATAGTTGTAAACTGCTTAGATACTCCTTAGGCAGTATGAAGTGGTATATAAATGAAGTTGTTTGCTTGTTTATTTTTGTTTTGTCTAGCCAGAAGGTGCAGTTTCAGCTGTTTATTATTTGTAACCAGAGTGGGTAGCCAGGCTTAATGGCTTGGCTTAATGGCACTTTCCATTTCAATCTTGATTTTCTTAACTTAAAAATGAGGTGTAAAGGCATATTATAACATATGTTTGGGACTGGCCTCTTTGAGAATGCAAAAAGTAGCAATATATCTTACATGGAGAACAATTAGTATTCACAAGCAGGTGAGCAACAACCTATCCCCAAATCACCATCAGTTATCACACATGGCCTTTGCAGACCGCCCAAAAGGGGCGGTCTAGAGGCGCCCCTTTTAGCGGCAGATTGGGGCCAGGGCAGCCTCACCGGATTCCCCAGAAGGCCCAATCCGTCACTTTTCCAGGCCATGGAAAAGGGGCAAAATGCCCCTTCGCCGCGGCCTGGAAAGGGCTGTCCTCGGGGCTTCATGCCCTAAGGACAGCCCGACCGTTGGAGGCAAGGGAGAAACTCCCTCACTTTGTTCCCATGGCGATCTGGTTGAAGCGGGAACAAAGCACTTTTTGAAAAGGAGCTCCGTTTCTGACCTCTTTTCAGTGCTTCAGAAAGGATGCCCTAGGTGCCCTCCAGTGGTGCGATGATGTCAGGCGTGTGCCGCACCGTGTAAATAAACACCATATTCTTTAATCTTTCTAAAGCAAATTTAAATCTAAAATAATGAAACCCCAACTGCCAGGTTTTTGTACATCTTTCTTTAGGAAAAGGGCAACCAAGTCTGTGGTCAGTTTTAATGCCTCTTAGTCATCATAAATATATATAGCAGAATTGGGCTGCAAATTTGCATTTAATTGCAGCTTTAGGTAATTGGATTATGAACCTCAAATGGTTCATCCCAGCCCATCTGGAATATCCCATCTGGAAGCTCTAAAATTAGACTAACAGATGTGCTGTGGTTTTTCTGGGTTCAGTGCACATTAGGCTCTCGGGTGATGCTTTGGGAGTTCTGGACCACATATCTTCTTAGAAACAACTAGACCATTGAGGTTTGCAGGATTCTTTCTGTGTGTCTTACATGGAACAATGGATTGTCTTTTATGCTGGTTAACCAGTGTGAATGTATGAAGAATGAGTTAAATGTTGAAATCACTGTATATAGGTTTCATTTCAGCTACATCCTTACTGGATGATTTAAGAAAAACAGTTCAAACAATTTTCATGTGAATTGGAAATAATAATGATATGTAGCAAAGCAAATTGTAAAGTGATGGTCTATTATAACAACAATGACAACAACACAGTGATGTCCAAAGTGCTGTGCTGTGCTGAATTGGACTGCAGGACTACTTTTCCCCCCCGTATTCTGTTTCTAACAGTGCTCAGCTAGAAATCTGGGAAATCCACAAGCAGTGGGATGAAATGACCCTTGTGGACCTCCCCTATCTTTTGACATATGTGGGGATGCTCAAAACTGTTGACCACTGTCCCATGTGGCAAGCAGAGCTTGGAAATAATGCATTACAAATAATGTTATCTGTAATGAATTACTCTTCTTTTCTTATGAAAATGAGAGCCTAATGAATTTCATAATTAACAAGTGAGAATGTTACTTGTTTTTGGTATTGTAACATTTTGAGTTCCTTTAAGTTACTTTTAAAGGGCTTTAGAGATTTTTTTTTTGAGAAAAATTGTTCAAATCTTATGTTATTTTGCATTTTGCATTTATGTTATTTGCATTTTAATATATCAGCCCTGTGTAAATTATCCAAGAATGTCATCAGAACTTTGGACTGAAACTGGATTCCCCAAACATCATCATCATCATCATCATTATTATTACTACACGCTAGCCTCTTGGGTTTCAGCAGAATTTGGAATTTTTCAACAGAACATACTCAGTGTGCAGTTAGGAAGGTTGAAATTTAAATGACCTGAATCTCTTTTAAACTACACAACTGTAACACTTTCATACCACTTTCATTGTAATGGCATCATATAAAATCCTGAGATTTTTAGTCTGTTGAGCCACTATTAGGATAACAGTTCTTAGCAGACCTCCCTAAATTGCAAATCTGATTAGGCCATGGAATAGTCTAGGTTTCTGTAGAAGGCAAACATGCATGGCAATATAGAATGTTTCAAAACACTGTGTAAAATAGGTGAACCAAAAATGCTTTGCCTGTCCATACTGGACAGGATCCTGATAAAACTGTGTGCAGCAGGAAATTTTTAAAAGCTCAAACTAAAATCTGGAGTGAATTCACTGTCCCACTTGCATGGAAGCTTTCTCAAGAAAGAGAAAAACCCAACCAAAGGCTTTCAGTCATCTATATGTCTGAGGGGATGATGAGCCTAAAACAGAGATTCCCACAAGCCACAGAAAGATAGCACAATTTGTGCCACACAGTTGCAGTGAGCAAAGAACAAGAATGTCAATGAACCTTGTTTACCAAAATCCTGCCAAGAAACTTAAAATATTGAAGTTGCAGCTAATGTGGATATGGCTTTTGGCCTGAGTGAATTTATTTTTATAAAAGATATTGCTATCTCCCCCCCCCCCCCCACCCTCCAGGTCCCATGGCTCTTGTTTTTTTCTCCTCTCTGATATTATATTGATTTTTCCCCCTCTCACAGTGGGATTTCAAATTAATTTGTAATTATACACACACACAGGGGATGAGGAAGAAATGACCTAATTATAGACCAAATGGATGCCCCAAGGCTATTATCCAATTACTCCAGCCATTGGAGTGACTAAACAAAAAAGATCTCTTCTCTTGGTGAGATTTAGTTGTAATTTGCCGGCCCGTTCTGTAATTCTGCTTTACTCATTAGAGTGATTTCAAAATATGCATTTAGAGGTCTTACAAAGGAAATGGATAACGGGCATAAGTAGCAAATGCAAATTATAATTTTGGCCATTGTTCCCGTACTTATAGGCACACACATCCTGTGACCAAGGTACAAGAGGGTAGAAAAGCAAACAGTGACTCAGTGGTGTACATGTCCCAAAGGATACTAATTATCTGCAATTATGCAGATTGAAAACAGCTTTTAAGTCTAGCAGAAAATGCCCATCAAACTGCATAAATCTGACAACTCAGCAGTATTGTCGTTCACCAGAAACTTAATCACATGATATACAGAGATCATGCAATCTCTGCAGTCACTATTATTCAGTCTGAAGAAGAATGAATTATCTCACTATCTATTTATCTATCTATCTATGATATAAAGAATGATAACAAATTTTCACACTATGGCAAATCATATCTTTTTCGAGAGACCTTGTTGATAGAAATGATAAATGATAAAATGATAAACTGCCACCAGGTTTTGTTTTGTTTTTGCTTTTTTTGTGAAAAATTTATTTGTACTATCTCCCACTACATTTTCTGTGCAGTCAACCATGTACTTTGCCTCCCAAAACACTGACTGGTCTTCAGTAGTGCACTTACATATTCAGAAACTAGAGTTACAGATCCGTAACTATTCTATATTCAGTAAGACTACACAGTCTTTTCAGACTCCAAGGAGAATGTGTAACTCCAGGTTATGCATCTTTAAGTGCACTACTGAATACCACCCATGGTTTGGGGTCAAAATACATACTTCCCACCAGCAAGTGAGACAGTATCTATCAGCAGCAGGGCTTCTGTTGCAAGTCCTTGTCTCAGCCTTTTTCAATGGTGGGAGGGGCATGGAAATAGCATCTTCTTTGTGTCCCAATGGGAAGCTGAATGGACCTCCATCGCTCAGTCCGGTAGCTGGCTCTCTTAGCTATGCAGATGTAACCAAGTAACTGATCTAGGATACCAGCAAATGTTTCTATGCAAACTGCTTCAGGCAGTGCTCTGGTGTGGGACGAATGATGGTAGGAATTTGTGTATGAATAGTTGTATGAAGTTGTATGAAGATATTTTTTAAAGTTGCCCCCAGAAGTGTAGCTAGGGTAGTAATGTGATGGTTTGATAGTCACTTGGTTGAAGGAATTTCAAAGGATAGACCTATAAACAAGGCATGATGACCCATGGACTGAGCTTCACCAGACTACAAATCCCAGGATGCCATATGATGGACCCATGGCAGTTCAGTTGTTGCGGCCCCAATCCAGTTTTAATCTAATTCCATATTGTTTTCAAACAGAGATTTGAAAGACAAATCTGGTAGCTGCTTTGGAAACCAGCCATAGTTCTGGAGACTCTGGTTTCATACAATGATTCTTTGTGTAGGGTGTTACATTTTTAAATGCTTCTATTAATACTCCATTGTTAAAAGATTGAATTATATTTAATATAATATTAAAATATTTGTAATAGTTCATATTAATATTAATATTTTTACCAGACCATGTGGAACACATGGGCTCACACAGTAGCCTCTTATTTGTCCCCTTTAGAATTGAAGTGCAGTTGGTGCACCAGACTTTTATTCTTGCAATAAAGACATGCATGGATATAAATGAGTACTACTTTTTTTTTAGTCTTAAAAAAGACCCATGTTGCAATGAGACTGCAAATGAAATACACATGCAATAATATATTTGCTACTTTGGTACATCAAAATTCAAACTGATGGCCACATTTTCATATGGAAAAATCCATATGGATTTCATTCTGCTTATTTTGATTGGAATTAGCTTTGGAATGAAAATCTTTGTATCTGTGTTGCAACCTTAAAAATAATACTAAATGGATCCCATAAATTTTTTTAGAGTGGTTAAAATATAAAATGAGAGGTTTTTTGTTTTTTTTAAAAAAAAGAACTTGAAAATTTTGACTGTAAGTCTCTCACATGGTATAGTTTAATCATCATTCTTATAATTAATTTATGGACTTTCCCAAAGGCAGTGTGTTAATTTCACCTTAATCTTTTTGGTTTATGCTTGTCTGGAATTCTGAGTGGCTGAGTTTAAAACCAGTTTCTAAAATTTCATGCATTGTGTTTCTTGAACGAATGATCTAATGCCTTGGGATCTCCACTTCTAATTAAGAGAAATTTTCTTTCCTCTCACATTGTCTAGACACAAGGCTGGACAAAAGGCAGCATCTACCCTCTTTTAGTCTTCCTAGAGATCCTAAGTATAAATAAATTGGTAAGCCAATGGGGAATAATTACAGTTGCAGTCTTAACTCTCAATATAGTTTTTAGTAATAAAAAAGGAAGAATATAGCAAGACCTACATGCTTATGTATGCAAAGCTGCTACAAATCCAAACTGTTTGCAAGAAAGGGAGAAAATGGAAAATATGGGGGGAAATGGAAAAATTGAAAATATTAATACAATGGCTGGATATATTATGTTACCAAGCCAATTTGGCTCTTACTGTAGGGAGAAAGACTGGATCAATCAATAAAATCAATAAATTACATGCAAACATTGACATCTTTATGGAATTCATTCAGGGATCCTAACTTTGCCTTGTAGAGTTACAATTTATTAATTCAGCATAATGAGTTTTAAAAGTATTGTAATTTTAATTATCGTTTAATGTTAAATCCAGTTTAAATGTATGGTAATTTGTACCTTTGCTTTGGTTGGAATCCTGCTAGCAACATAGTAAGGCTGACTGTGTCCTTTTATGCTGATTGTAGATGGAAGGATGCAGCACTTCTGTCTGCAATCTACTTCCCTGCCATGTAGTGGGGGAAGGAAGACAGACATAATCTGACTGTGCTCTTGTAGCTGAACATATGAAGTCCAAGTGGTTCCAACAGATGTCTAGGAGAATGACATTGTCTTCATGTGACCCACTAAAGGAAAATTGTTGGATTTTATCTTGTTGCCCTCCGCTCTCATTTTTTGAACTGGAACAAGATGCAGTTCCAAGCCCCCTAATGTTCTCACTTGGTACCAAAAATTGACATGCACTGGTTCTATGTGATAAGCTTAGCTGGTGGTAGAAGATACAACAGATGTTCTGCAGCAGAGGAAAGCACTCCAACCTTTTAGCTGATGGATTCCCTTCCTCAATTGATGTGAGTGTTAGAACTGGGCATCTAAACAACTAATTCCACATAAACTACCCCAGGGACAACACTCCCTATTCTTGTCCCTGGATATTGGGCCCCATGGGTTGAGGTATATCCCCTTGCATGGGGCAACTGGAAGGTGGTTCATAGAATGTGGAACCAAACAAAGAAAATTGAGGTGCACTGGCATGATCTCTTTCTCATCCCAATATCTATCACAGCTATACAAGCAAGCTGGTATTAGGAAAGTTTACTCCCCCAGTCTGTTCTCATCTTCTGGTCTATTCCCAGCCTTGAACTGTGAGTCTATAGGAAACCTTTCTGGCAGGGCTTCCTAAACCTTATTTAATTAATCCTTTCATGCCAGTTGTTAGCAGTTAACATTAAGCAAAGATGTGGACAATAACTATAAAATTCATCTGCCTGGTGGCAGGAGTTTTATTCACTACAGCTCTCCTGACCACTGTGGGATGGAAGTCACTTGTGCCGCAAAGAAGCAGGTTGCACTTGCAAGGAGAAGGGATGGTGTGAGCTACAACTGGTTTGGATTCTGTGTTTGTCCTAGTAATCCCTATTCATTTCAGTGATCACCTCCTTCTGATGCTGGAGAAGAGATCTTTGGATATCATAGATTGCCAAAATGAACAATAAATAGGCTCTAGAAACAAATCAAGCCGTTATGCTTCCTAGAAGCCAAAATGGCCAATCTGAGGCGGTTGTACTTTGGCTATATCATGAGATGACATGATCCATTAGAAAGGATGATAATGCCTAGCAAAGTGGGAGACAGCAGAAAAGAGAAAGAGAGAGACTGTATTACTGGTAGATTGAGTCTTTGAAGAATGCCACATCTCTGAGTTTGCAGTTGATGGTGAGAAGGACAGTTGATGACAAAGTTGTCTTGGAGGGTTCTCATCACCTTTGACCATTAATCAAAGGTGACTTGACAGCAATTGCTAACACACTCCTTATGATTCCTCCTTAGTTGCCTTTACAGTCCAAAATTCATTGGTCCATTTACAGATTAGGTCTTGTTTCTTTCCAAAGTGGATTAAAGCTGAAACCTTTCAATGCCTAACAACACAGGCCAAGAAAGGAAGCAAGCACTCCTTAAAAAAGAAAAAAAGAAAAAAAGAGAGGCCCAAGATGCAATGGGTTGCATTGATGCTGTTAATAGAAAACACAGATGTGACACAAGTACTCATGTGGGATGCGGCTGAAGTCCATTGGACAGCACAGTCCTAAAGCTACTAATTGTAGTGGGACTGTTTTGGAGTAAAAAGCTGATGGACATGCACTTTCTTCCTTTCTTGCTTTCTGAATAATTGAGTTTTGAAACTCTTAAAAGGAAGGCTATTTTCCCCTTGTCCCTTTTAAACAGATTTTACATTCTGAAGCATAATTTCTTTTTTGTCAGCTCAGTTTTTTGGTACTCCCCCCATTTTAGAAGTAGTTTATTGGGCTTTGCCTCTTTCAGCACTGCCTCCATCCTCCATTTACTCTCTGTTTAGATTACAGCAGACTCCAACTTCCTCTGTCTCAGAGCCAGTCATGAATCAGATTGGGAGCTGGAGCTGCTCCGTTGTCAGGGGAGCCTGACAAATTCCAGCTTTAAAATAACAAGTGTTTGACAGCTCAGTTTACAAAACAGCAGATTGAGGCTGTGCGGCAAAACTCGGCTGCATATGACATAATAAGGGCAGACTTAAGACTTATTGAGCCTTTTCCCCTCCTGCTATAATTTCCAGTACATATATCTCCTGAGGACAGGAGGGTCATTGTTTGCCTCATGGGTCGCAATTTCAGGAGGCTCTATGTTTCTGCCCCTCTCCTGTCAAGCACAATGCCTGGGAATTGTAATTTGACAACATTTCCTGTTGGAAGTGACATTGTGATGTGTTGATTGCATGCATATCAAAGTAGAATGCTTTCTGGAAATATTGGGGTTTTCTCATCACTTCTTTTTGTCTATTAATTGTCAGATCCTAACATTACAGACATGAAACAATCTTACCAATGCACTTCATGTCTGGGAAGTGGGTGGGTGCATATCTGAAAATGCATCTTACCAGTCTTGTCAGCTTGACACCTCCCTGTTTATGGCAATCATACGTACCATTATTAAGTTTATTGTTGATGTTATGTTTTAAATAGAGTGCCCTGAATGCTCCAGTCTGAGGTCTGTAATCCAAATCATAACTTTGTTCATGTTCAGCTTCTAATACATATGGAACAAAACTGACCATGAAGTAAATTTTCCCCAAACTCTGTTTCTATTGTGTATGGAGAAAAACCTAGGGCAAATTTGAACTTGGGATACAGATGTGAAGGCCCACAGAAAATTTCGGGGGGAAAAATTCATGTTTTTCTTGAATCATGCTAGCCATGCTGTTCACCTCCAAAATAGCAAGAATATGCTGTCCCTGACCTCAGATTGTAGCAAATAAAATCAGCCGGGGCTGCTGCCACATTGCAAAATTAAAGCAGTTTGACATCACTTTAACTGCTATGGTTCCATCCTACAGAATCCTGGGATCTATAGCTTGTCGTGGCACCAAAACTCTCTGACAGAGAAGGCTAAATATCCCACAAAACAACAAATCCCAGAATTCCATAGCACTGAGCCATGACAATTAAAGTTATGTCAAATGGCATTAATCCTGAAGTGCAGATCCAGTCAAATGTTCCTCATACTCTAGGGGAAAGTGTTCAAGAATGGAGGAATTAGTGAAATGAATACAGGAGTTTATTTAATGATAAAGCATTGATCCAGAAGAAAGCAGTCAAACTAAGTTATCCAGCACTGAGAAAAACATACACTTAACCATAACTTTTTATAGCAGGTTTTAAACAGCATACAACACAGCACACAACATATTGCAAATCATAGGAAGACATTGGATATATATTAGTCAATTATTAAAAACCAGTCATGAAGCCATAATTTGACAGTTTTTTCAAGTGAAAACTATTCATCTTGAATCTTTCCTCTGTGTTTATCATTATTGGTAGAAAACCCCAATTAGTCAACAGTAGGATCAGAATGCTCTAGAATCTGCTGTTCCAAATTTCTAGGAGCCTAATAAATCTGTAGCTTCTAAACTTTTCCCTGGTTGAAGATATTCAGATACATAACAATGTTAGTCTGGAAAATCAGTATGCAAAGGGATCTCGGTTGAAGTTTTGGTTCTTCAGCATGGTTGTACTTTACTCTGACTTTATGGTCAATTCTTTCATGACCCACATCAGCCAAGTAGGGTAGCTACTAACAGATTACCAAAGGGAAAAAAAGGATACAAAATAAAAGGTGCATGGGTAAGAATACAAAAATAACTCTCTCTTTTCTTCAAGTCAACTGTCGAATTATGGCAACCCCATGAATTTCATATAGTTTTCCTAGACAAGGAATTATCTCAGGTCTTTTGCCATTGCCTTCAGCTGAAATAGTGTACATTGCTGGCTTTCTTTGGTGATCTCCCATCAAAATACTAACCAGGCCTTATCTTGCTTAGCTTTCAAGATCTGAAATGCAACCCATTTCATCAGAGTGGGAAAAATCATGATGATGTTATTTGTGTGGCTCTTAGGGATTTGAATTTTCACTCATTTCATTCTTGCACATCAGAATGACAAATTTTCACACCTTTTCTCTGCACAAAGTTAGAAAATGAAAACCTTTGTGCCCGTCTCAATGATTTTTAATTTTTGCTGAGGTTTTTTTTAAAGAATTAGTTTCAACAAAAAGCTCTCTTTTGTATAAAATCCAGTGAGTTTTCATGCAAAACCCACCAGAAACAAGGGGGGGGGGGGGGGAGGGAGACAAGCAGTTGGCAATTGTTTCTGCCAAATACTGACCCTCCTTTTTTCACTAGAGACAAGAAAGCATGCAAATATTCTTTACATCTTTAGTGCTTCCCCAGTTTGTTGCCTGCTGATAGACAGTCTCAAGGCCACTGTTCTCTCACTTTTCTGATTATTTATGTTTAAACTGGACTTTGAGGGACAGCCCTCAAAGAGATAAAGGACAAAGAGTCTTCTCAAGGCCTTCTCAAGCCCAGCTTTGGAGAGCCAGTCCCCCTAACAAAGGAAGGCGCTTGGCAACTATGCTAGGACTATTAAGGCTAACTCCATTAACCTTGCAGTTGAGGACATCTCCCACTATTTATAACTATTCACTCTAAAAGACCGCAAGGCACAAATGTCTTGCTACATTCTTTGTTCTTTGTGAAACGGAGCCCCCTTGGAAGGGCCATATATCCTACTAGGAGGCAGTAATATTCTCATTACTGTTCAGGTTGCTAAATTTGTTCTGGCTGCTAGAAAATTAAAAGCCAAGCATAAAAAGGAATAAATAAATTAGCAATTAAACAGAATTGTCATTTAAAAGGTTTTGTACCTGTGTATTAAATGCGGGTGCGATGGGTTAGTTTGCCTTCTCTAGTAGACTGGAAAGTTTTATTGTAAATGTTACTTTTAGTAATAGTAGCCATTTTTGGTAAAATCATGGAATCTTAGAGTTGGAAGGAGACACTCATTCAATTTCTGTTGAAAGACTTCCAAAGGAGAGTCCACCACCTTCTCAGACAGTCTGTTCTATTGCGGAACAGCTCTTTCAGTAGAGGTTCTATCTAATTTTATTTTATTTTGCTTTTTTATTATATAAATTGATTTACATTAAAAAAGAATCTCATTACATACAATAATGTTGCAGTATAACAAAAACATGGGGGTTGCCATGAGTGAAAGTTGACTTGAAGATAGTTAACAACAAGGCCTTTCTGAAAATCATAGCATCTTGGTCCATGAGCTGAAAGGTTAGTGGAAACTGTTTCTTTAGAATGATAGAAGAGTTTCAGAAAGATGCTCATTTAATGGTTTCTTTGTTCCTATCCATACCTGGGAGAAAGTTTTGCTGAACAAATTGGGCATTTTTTTTCAAGTAGATATGAACAAAGAACAGGATAGGTAGCTACCCTGTTCTGTTTCTTACACAACTGAATAGAGCAGTCCAGTTTTTAAAAAGCGTTTCTGTAAAAAGTGGTTTATGTTTCTGTTTTCTTGGAAAAAAGCCTGTTTCAGATATGTAAATTATATTTGTCCTCTGGCCACTGCAACTTAAGTGCCTTTCCCAATATAAGTGTTCTCCTATTATTCTTGGAATTTGTTTTGACATGGTTTCGTCTTTAGAAGGTGATTTGGAAAGGAACTGGCTTGATGAATATGCATACACATGCTTACAGTTTTCCCACCTGATAGTTTTATGAAAGCCAGTAACTCACCTACACAGTTCCAGCATTGTTTCTGGCAAGGCAGTTAACCTTTGATGGTAAAATATGTGTTTGGGGAGCAGGAGGTATTATGGCTTGAATTTGTCAGAGGTGAGAGCTATAAAACATCCTGCTTTCTTCTCTATTAAGATTGTGCTCACTTTTCTAACAAGAAATTGGACCAGCTGATACATTTGAAACAAAGGCAATAGAAGTAATGAGCTGCCTAAGGGCTTTCCCACCCTATAAAGAAAGCTGGGAATGAAGAAGTGTGATTGGACACCCCCCCCCCCAAAAAAAAAGAAAAAAAAGGGAAGTGGAGGTGTAATGCTTCCTGTTTCTTGGGCTTCCACTAGAATGTGTTTGTGTGTATGTGCCTTCAAGTCACCTGTTGACTTATGGTGACCCCGTTAATTTCCTAGGGTTTTCTTAGGTAAGAAATACTCAGAGGTGATTTTGCCTGTTCCTCTGAAATATAACCCACCACCACCTGGTATGAAGGGAAAATTGCCCACCATCCTATAGGCAGATATTTAAGGCCTGGCCATGAACATTGTACACATACAGCTGGAAAGCCTTGTGATCACTTAGCCCTTTGACAGTCATAACATATAACACCATCCATCTCATAATTCTGGCACATGCTCTGTTGAGTTCTAGGGTGGCTCCAAGGTGGCTGATGGGAAATATTCATGCCAGGTAATAGAAAAATGAAATAACTCAGGCTCTATGTGGTTATATAGAACCAATGTGGTGGCGTGGTTTGAGCATGGGACTACAACTCTGGACATCAATTCCCTGCTTGGCCATAGAAACCCATTGGGTGACCTTGCGTGAGTCACACACTCTTGGCCCCAGAAAACCCCATGAAATGTTTGCCTTAGAATTGCCATAAGTTGGAAATGCCTTGAAGACAACCTGAAAGTTATTTCTTCTCCCAGTAATCCATGTGGATCTCACATGCAAACTCTGACGACCTATTTATTTGGGCTGGTCTGATTCTCATGTCATAGTCTATTTGTGGATGCTCACCCTAGGGAGCTTATGAAACATACATATTTTGATCTCTTCCTGGGATTTTAAGGAGCTATTTTAGATCTTGACACACAAATGTTTTGCTCTGGGGTTTGTTTTATTTTTGCGTGCTATAGTTTTGCTGCTGGCTTAAACTTTACTATATATAGTTTCCATTCATTGGTCAATTGATTGTATTATATATTTTACTGTATTACACACTGCCTAGAGCGCCTATTGGGGAGCCTGAAAGTGCAAAATAAAATAAAATGCAATAAAATACCAGAAACCCAAGAACACTTGCTAGAACACATTCCTACACATAACATTTAATGCCATGATGCTTTCTCTGTTACTGCTTGTTTATATTCACAATTATCAATTTTTATTTAATTGCTTTACATGAATTTATTTTATTGCCTTAAAATGTTTTATATCCTTAGTATATTCAATTTTCTATACTGCCTATTTGTTTATGTCTTTGTGTGTGTTTTTTTTAAATTGTATTTTACTATTGTATTTTAGTATTTTATATTAGTGAATACTATATAAATATTTTGTTCTGCAACCACTTGTAAAGCACCATGCACATGGATGGTGCTATATAAATAAAAAATGATGATGATGATGATGATGATGATGATGATGATGATGGTGATGATAAGTCGGCTACTCAGAAGTGCTGTAAAATAAACCAATATTCATGGCAAAAAGACAAACAAAAAATGTTCCCAATATTAAATTTCCCTGTCAACAACGACAACTATGCATTTTAGGAGTGTAACTTTTGATTCCATTTTTCTATACCTTTTAAGAAACAGAGCCAAGAATTTAGAAAAGTTAATTTTTTGAACTATGACTCTTAGGTGGCTTTTCCTTGGGGGGCGGGGGTGAGGGGTATGGTTGTGTTCACAGCCTTACTTTAGAAACTGAAGAAACAGGTTGAATGAATCAACAACTCTGGAAATACCAGTCAGCAATGAAAACCAAAGATAAATTAAGAACACTTCTCTTCTAGAATCCAACTGCGAACACAGTGTAGAGGAAACTCTGCAGAATTCATTAACACTGAGAATATTTACCAAAAGCAGTGGATAGGTTGCTGAACTAGACTGTACATTTTTCCCAGGGTACAACTTTTCCATGGCTTGTTGCATGATGTCAGTGAAAAACTTTTCCTAAACTTCCTGGAACAGTTACAATTTAATCACCAGAGAATTACCAGGACACACACAGAATATCTGGGGTCTCTGCCAAAAGCGTTCTTTTCTGGAGTCTGGTATCTCAATCTTTGTTTTATTTTTCTTAATTGGTATTGAACAGTTGTTTTTTTTTTTAAAAAAAAAATTACAGGCAGAGAGGTGAAGGAAAAGAATAGCCAAAGTTAAAACTGATAGGAAACATTTTATAATGTGTATGTATGTTGTAGATTATATTTCAGAGGAAGGAACTGGCAAAACCACCTCTGAGTACTTTTTGCCTAAGAAAGCCCTATGACATCCATAGGGTCACCAGAAATTGTCAGGCAAGTTGAAGATACAAGCTTGTAATTCCTTGGGATCCAGCATGGTGCAGTGAGTTCATCCTTGGACTATAAGTCCAATAGCTATGGTAACCACTGGGTGGCAAGACATGCTCTCTCTCACAGAAAGACAAAGACAAATCCCCTCTGAACAAATCTTGCAAAGAAAGCCCTGTGATAGGTTCACCTTAGGGTCGCCATAAATAGGAAACAACTTGAAGCACACAATAACATCAATATAATTCCTTCCTTACCAAAATACTCTATTTCTGCAAAAGAAGTCACTTTCCAAATCACACATGACTTTAAAACTTTACTCCCTGCCAAACAACTCTCCCAACATCTATTAAAGATTAAATCTTATCAGTGGTTTGTATAATGAAGCTTTTCATAATTAATAGAAATAGCAAGTACATTTCTATAGTGCTTATCAGTGCACTTAAGCACTCCCTAAACTGTTTAAGAAATGTACACTAATTGCCCCCAACAATCTGGACACTCATTTTAACGACCTCAGGAGGGTGTCAGACTGAGTTGACCCTGAGCCCCTGGCTGGTATTGAACTCATAGCCTTGTGGTTTGTGAGTGAGTGGCTGCAGTATAGGCATTTAACCACTGAACCACCAGGGCTCCTTAATCTGCTGAACAAATAAGGCTTTAATCTGCTGAATAAAATTGTTAGAACACAGGGGGCAACCCAGCCTATTTGTAATTGAGGAGAATTTTTCTATTGACATCACAGAAAAAAGGCTAGGTTCATAGTCTTGATGTTATCCATGTCCTGTTTTTTAAAAGTTGTGCTTAAACTGGAAACTTTCATTTTGCAGAAACATATGCCCAAAATCTGAGTGGGAGTACTCTCTCATTTTCCTTTCTTTTGCTTTTTGTTGCCTTGAACTCCTTGGTGGAAAAGTAGGATAAAAGTTGGCCACTTTTATGTGGAAGAAAAAGCAAATCCAGAATGTGCTCCCAATCCATATTACAGTCGGCACCAGTTCTTCCAAAACACAACCTTCTGAATAGTTCTTTGCCCTTAATTCCTAGTGTGTCCTGCTCTACAAAGGACAGTCATCTATTTAAAGGGATCAGCAATAGTATAGTAGTCCTCCAGATTGTTCTTAGCTTAATGGCTCCCACCAGCTTAGCCAGCATGAAAAGTGGGATGTCCATCAGGAAACATGAGAAAGAAGGAAAGAAAGAAAGAGAAGTATCCAGTCTCTGCTTGATTTTTTTTTATTCTCTGCATTTATACATTCATTTTTTGTTATTATTATGGCCCCTTACTTTGAATTAAGTGCGCTTAGGAATGAGGTAGAAGTAGAGTAGAATGTTGTTTATAGAAACATGTCTGTAAAAATAAGTTGAATTCATGAAGTACTGTCATCAAAAAGGTATGTGAAACTTTTTTTTAAAGGACTTCCTATCCTACCTTCCTATGTTTACCTTCCATAAATATGAGTCACAGAAAGAAGTTTGTGTTCATATATATGAATCCGGAGAAAGTAAGTGAGTGAATAAAGGAACCAAACACAAACTTGAGGGTTTTTTTTTTTTGAATATCATATATCCAACAACTACAGAAGTGTGGTCCTGTGACTCTTGTTTCTTCTTCTGTTTAATGTGGCTGCAGATTAAGTCGAGAGCTTGTTTTCTCCTACATTCTCTATGCTTCATTATAACAACAACAACAATAATCCCCCAAGGACTTGCATAAAACTTATTCCAGGCCAGACAAAAGTCCTAGTCCCAAACATCCAAACACCCAAAGGAAGCCTACAAGGATGCCATGAGACTAACAGAACCATCCTAATCATATTCCTAAGTAAACTGTATTTGAAGAAAATGTACTTAAACTTTTAAAACTTACCACATGATTTTCATAATTGCCAACTGATTTGCAAATTATGCAGATAAGGGTGCCTGGATTTGTCTAACTGAAATATTACAGCTCTACACTGTATCTGGCCTAAATACCCTAGAGGCACTAGTTCCCATCTGATCTTGGAAGCTGATCAGGGCCAGGCTTGGTTAGTACTTGAATGGGACCCAACCAGTGAATACCAGGTGCTGTAGGCAATGGGCCGAGGCAGACGGGCAGGAAAACACTGCTCCTCTTTGCTGCTGTAGCAACCAAATGGCAAGGCACTGCTGTGCATCAAAAAAGGAGCCACCTAGAACGTCTCCTCTTTGCGACATGGTAAGGGCTTCATTGCAGCCCTTATGAAGCCGCTTCCTGTGTGCAACATCTGGTCACTGTATGGTGGTTACATAATCATGGCGGCCCCCATGTGAATGGGATGCTGCCATGATGCCGCCACCACCTATAAGGACTAGGGTTCTGGAGCTTTTAAAGCTCTTCACCTGGATAGGTGAATCTTGAGATTTTTACATCAATTCAGAATCTAAAAAATCGATTTTTAATTGAATTTATGAAGTCTTAGATTTTAAAATATTTTATGAAGTATAGAAAGAACCATCCTTTTACCCATCTCTTTGCCCAGTTGAGTGGAACAGGTAGCTGTTTATGGTTGCTTAATATTCATTCATATGGTTTGTCTCAGCTTAAAGTAAACACCTTCCAAATGCAAACCTTTTGTCTTTAGAACTTTAGACCTAATATCCAAAGCTGTTCAATGCAAGTTTTAAAAGTTTCCAACTGAATAAGAAATATATTGCTCTGCTTTTCACATTTTCTGGGTAGCTGAATGCATTTCATATGCTAAATTTGGAGGAGTCTTAGTTCAATCTGATAAAGAGTCTTTGTGGGAATTCTTCAGCACTTCCACATCCATGGTTTATGAATGTTGTTTTCAGACTTCCTTTTTGCCCCAGTGGCTGGGAGTGGGAAGGAGAGATCCAACTCACATATGCTCCACAGTTCCTAGTGAATAACTACAATCTCCTTACTCTTCAAGCACTTATTTATGACTGAATTTTTAAAAAAGTCACTTATAGTGCTTATTTTGAAATATGTAAGCATTAGGGGTAGACTTAAGGGGAAAAGTTTGATGTGAGCCTCAATGTTGCAGTCATGCACTGGGGAACTGTAAAATATTTGCTGGATAGTGGTAAGGAGGTTAGGTTCTTTCTAAAATAAATATAATAAAATGATGTCAGTCTCTTACATTTCCAAGCTTTGGCTGTGCATGAACCTACATTTTTAATGTAAGTACATTGTCCCCCATCACTACCCAGACATACTTCCAAAATGTACTTTCCCATCATTTTTTATGTCTCAGATGACAGTGAAGCAATCCTGGAAGTGCACACATTTCCAAAACATACTCTCCCATCATTTGTGGAAGAGGCTGGGAACTACACTGGTGCCAACCGTGATGCCAGTCCTATGCTCCAAAGCCACCATGTCCTGTGTTCATGCCTTGGCCTTCATACGCTCTACATGGGGCAGCCTTTGTATCACACTCGGAAGCTGCAATTAGTGCAGAATATGGCAGCGCGGGTGGTCACTGGTACCTCCAGGACCCACCTGTTCTGAAAGACCTTCATTGGCTGCCTATTCGCTTCCGGGCTCAGTACAAAGTGCTGGTTATTACCTATAAAGCCCTAAATGGCTTGGGCCCAGAGTACCTAAAGGACCGTCTCTCCCCACACAATCTGCCCCGCACACTTAGATCTAGTGGGCAACAACTATTACGAGTTCCAGAGGCCAGATTATCAACTACTGCTAAGAGGGCGTTTTCTACCTCAGCCCCGAGCCTCTGGAACTCGCTGCCCACTGAGCTCTGCTTGGCTGCCTCTCTCACCCAATTTAAAAAAGGAGTTGAAAACATATTTATTCAAGCAGGCTGCTTCTTCTTCTTCTTCTTCTTCTTCTTCTTCTTCTTCTTCTTCTTCTTCTTCTTCTTCTTCTTCACCTTTATTTATATAGTGCTGTAAATTTACACAGTGATTCTTGATTGTTTCTATCTATTGATATCTGCCCCTCTTTACGAGCCGCTTGGAACTTTAATATGATAATCTGCATTGGGTGATACTGTTTTATTGATATTGTTTTATTGATATTGTTTTATTGTATTTGGAATTGTTTTAACTTGTAAACCATTGTTCACCGCCCTGATCTTTGGAAGGGCGGTATACAAATAAAAGTATTATTACTATTATTATTATTATTATTATTATTATTATTATTATACATTTAACCATGCAAGAGAAACATTTCTATGAACTTATTGAACCAATGTATACACTCCCTTATCATGTAGGCTGAAAGCTTGGACTGTAGGGGGTGTGGTTGCTGGGTGTGTTGGTGGTAGAGGTGAAGAAAATCCACACTTTGTGCATTTTTGGAATGTATGAGAAGAATCTTCTGAACCCTCTACTTTTAATGACACTAAAAAGTGGCCTAGTGGCCATCTCTCAATGTATTCTAGGAAAAGAACAATTGTTTAATAGGCTGGAGCTGTAATGGAAGGGGGTGTTTTGTGAAAAGGTTTGTTGTCTATAAAACCTTTTCCCGACTGTCCATGTGTCATTGTGATACAAACCCAGTGGCTACATGGTCACAAAACTGGATCACAAAGCCAGGAAAACTTTCTTTGTAAAAAAAGAAAGAAATAGAATAATTGAACCAGAGCATTGGAGTTTACTCCAAGGGTCATCAAGTCAGGTACTACTCAAAATGGTAGTTCAGGCTTCTGGTTCATGAGGCATTGGCTGCCAGTGCCTAAAAAATTTCCAGAGTGAAAAAATCCTCAGTTGTACCTGATGGGCACAAATAATGGTGCCTGTGCCTGGTATGATATGGGGAAAATGCCAGCCCCCCAAATCAGCTAGCCTGACAATCACTGATCTAGTCCAACCCACTTCTAGGAAACTATAACTAAAGAATCCTTGGCAGGTAACCATCCAACCTCTCTTTAAAATATCCAAGGAAATCCAATAAATGTTGCCAAATCAGTTGTTGAGAGTGAAGTGATTAGGAGTGCATCAGTGGATTCAACCTACTCCTGTGGTGAAATACTAAATGGGCTCATATCTAGTGATAACCATATGTGCTGACATTGAGGATAAATTTACTAAAAAAGCTTTTGCTTTAGTCAATTTTGCATTAATGTCAATTTTTGATTAAGAACAGGATGGTAAACCTACCTTTTATCAGCCCAAGAAGTAGCAAATCATTTTCTCTGATGAATAATGTAAATGCTAACCACAATACTTATTTGCAGTGCCTCGTGTTCACATTGTGGCACAGAGTTGGGAAGTCAGGTATGACATGAGAACCTGTATTTTGCTTCCTGGTGGACATATTGTAGCAAAAGGAAGGCACTTTAGATAGGACATTAAAAATGCTCACTGTTCCTGTGCCACATTCCTCAACTTTCTGCTTGGGTTTAAATAAAATAAAAGAGCACAGACTAACCATGATTTTGACATACAGTAATTTGTTACTTGGCTGCCAATCTATGCTTATGATGGAACTCCAGCTAATTCCTCATTTGTGTGTTCTACCTGTCTTTCAAACATCTCCTGGTTTTGCTGAAATATCATATATTTAAGTGGACATCCAAGGCACTGTAAATATAGACTTTAATTTTGTAAGATGAAAATAGTAAATGCTTGAAAAGTCTAACATCTACAGTTGATACAGTTGTAAAACGTGGCAAGCAAAGCAGCCCTGTCTCTCCAGGGTCTACGAAGGGGAAAAGCCATATGAGAAAAACAATCTCCTCTTGCATTATTGAAGAGAATCTTTTCAGCTGAAGATGAACAGTTGATATAATAAGGGTCAGTTGGGAGTTCCATCCGGTGTGAGACTGCTTCATTCCACCAGTCAGACTTTTCCACTCTGCAACAGTTGGATTAGAGACATATTTTCTCTGCCAAGACTGCTGGTAACAGCTGGAGTCAACAGCCCCCACATCCTTTTTTCCATTCAACAGAGCAATATGAAATTCCCAAATGTACTTTGGTTTTTTTAATTTTAATTTTTTTAAAAAGAAGTTCTCATTTTCTGAAGCCAGAGAAGACTCCATTCATATATATATATATATATATATATAGTTATCTGATTCCACTTTGAATTGACAAGCTCTGAAAAAAAATATGCACAGACAATTTACCTCAGCCCAACATTGCTTGTGAGCAATAAAAGAGACATACTGTGGGTAAGAGTATATATTTTTTTAACAAAATGAGAAAGCCCTGCCACACTGAGATGAGAAAGGGTTTAACACTTCAAATTTTAACCTAGCCACTTTTTTCTCTATGTCCTGTTCAAATGCTAAATGGTCAGATCCACTCGTAATTTTATGTGTAGGTGCTGATGATTAATTTACTCAAAGTTAAAAGCTTTTTAAAATTTAATATACTTCCATTTTAATTCAGAACACTTTGAATGAGAAATTAATTCCTTCCCTTATCAAGCCAGTGATGTAGCAAAAGTTTTTCTGCAAATACAGAAAAATTAATTTCATATTACCAAATGACTTTTTCTTTATTGCCATGATGAAGAGGTATATTTTATCATCTTGGGTTTTAAAAATATGTTTAAATTATTCTTCCTTGCCATAAGGGATAAAGTCCAGTTTTCTCCCTAAGGTGTGAGATTATGAGGCTTTCTGTGTAATTTTTAACTCCTTTTTGTCACTGGACGTATTTTGAAAAAAAAAAATTGTGGGGGGGGGGAAAAAGCACATTTTTGAACAAAACTCTGTTTTGTTTTATTTATTTATTTTAGTATAAGAAATCAAGCATATTTTATACAGGAAAAAAGCACGTTGTATAAAATATACCGTTTCCTGCATAAAATTTCACATGATTTCCACATATTTTTAAGGTCCCCAAGGTGCAGAGAATCTCACAATTCTTCACTATTTCTTTGACAATGTTTTCTTTCTATTTTGAAACATTATTCTCTTCTTGAGGATGACAACATTAGTGAGTACAAGTATATATCTCTATGATACACCCACTTTTGCAACAGAAGTGCAAGGGAGATTTGTATCTAGGCAGAGTCATATTTTGCTCCAGACAAACTGGATGGAAACGCACTACCCTTCCCATTCTTACTTTTACTTATGCTTGGAATGTAAACATTTGCTCTCTATTGGTTGTGGCATGGATTTCAGTGATGGTATGAGCATACCAGTTGTGGCTCTTGACAACAAACTACCCTCCAGCATTGAATCTTAACAGCTGCTGTCGCATCCCAGGAGCTCATTAGATTAACCCACAACTATAGCAAAGATAACTGCATTCTATAGTAACAGATTACTGAAATTTACATAAAAATCTACCAGTACATAATTCTACCAAAAAGCACTTTCATTTACCAAAAATTACCTTAATTTTTGTATGACAATGTCTAGAATCTAAAGGAGTGCTAGTGGAGCTGGGGAAACCATCCCTACTATACAGTGAGAGCATGAGGATGCCACTTTAGCTGCTTTGCCTGCATTCTTGTGGAATCCTGGGAGTCATTTACACTGCACAAATATAGCACTATACTTTACTTGAAACTGCCATGCAATTATGGAATCTTGCATCTGAGGAAGTAGACTCAAGTCTATGAAAGCTCATGCTGCCAGTTTTTTTTCCTTTCAGTTAGACTCAAAAGTGCTGCAGGGTCCTTTTGCTTTTTCCATACTAGCTCAGCTATGTCTTTGAATTTAATGGAATCCCGAGGCTTGTATTTTATAGTTCATAGAATCATGAAACTCAGAGAGGTACCAAGGGTCATCTATTCCAACCTCCTGCAAATGCAGGAACCCAAATGTAAAAGTTTTTCATTCCTACAAAATAATTTACCATGAGTCATATGTTAATATTAAAGCTGTCTTATGGTGTATGTGTAGTGTATGAGTGTACCCACCACAGCCATTGTGTTCTTTTAACATGGAGTAGCCAGGAGTTTGAAATACAAACTAGTCTTGCGCACTAGAGATGCATACTTGTTTAAAATTTTGAGGAATATGGCTTGGAATAATTTGATGACACGAGGGTATGTGCATTGAAGTAGAATATGATAAGCCAACCTAGAACACAATGCTCCCCCTGATTGAGTGATATACTTGCATTGAACATACTTTTTGTGTTGTTTTGTATAAACTGAAAATACATTTGTCTTTTCCCCACTGCTGCAGCATAGTTGATTAATAATAAAGCTATGATCCAGGTTCATAAGGACTGGTCTGAGAATATTCTCTATTTCAG
This sequence comes from Urosaurus nigricauda, assembly GCA_034509955.1. Lineage (NCBI taxonomy): Eukaryota > Metazoa > Chordata > Lepidosauria > Squamata > Phrynosomatidae > Urosaurus > Urosaurus nigricauda. The sequence goes on from JAOEGL010000006.1 coordinate 110,739,991, forward strand.
TTCTTATTTTATTGGGCATAGAAGTCACATAACAGGTTTCCAGATTTGGATGGATATATACCGAGTTGTTGCTTCGTTTAGCCAACAAAATTTAAGGTGGTTCCATAGGAGACACTAAGACTGTGCTGTTTTTAATGTATGTAACATTGCATTCATGCATGTTTGCAGACATTTATGCCTCACATTTTGGTTCCATAAAGGAATCCCCAGGATTGCTCGCAATTCACATATTTACCACTTCCAACTGGTATGGAAGCTATGGCCATTTCTGGTTAGGGATAGTTTGATTGAAATGCCATGTAAGAACAGCCAGTGCCTGGTGGAGGGAAGAAGGACCAAAAAGTCCTTGGTCAATATTGATATAATCTGCTGATTGAACTCCTACCCATTATCTGGCTTCTTAATTCTATATTAACAACATTTTCCTGCTAACCTTCAAAGGCAGTCCCATGAATGGCATTCTAGAACAAGATGGAGAACACTGGTGGGTCCAGGGGCCAATTTGCTGTCTCCAGGGCCCTGTGAAGACTGTGCAAATTACCCCAAATGGAGGTGTCTCAAAGACCATTTGTTTCTGAATGGATGTTCTAAACATTTCAAGAAGACTGCACATTGATTAAAAGGTTAGTTGCCATTCCTAGGGACTTGCAGGAGTACTCAAATTTTGGGAAGCAAGGAAAAGTGCTCCTCGAGGTACTTGAAGGGTTTATGGACTGCAAAAATGGCCTCTGGCCATATATTGCTCACCCTTGTTTTACAGAGATCTAGTCTGGAAGGAATCATAGCAAGAGCAACAGCCCTTATCTCCAAAATCTGTCACATAATCTAAAGTGGCACAAAAGCACTTGTCACAATTGCCACCCAAGCATTTCCAGAGTATGGACCTGATCCACAAAGGGAATTGCAACTATATCCAGAATAGACAGAATACCTTTGCCTAAAGTGATCACTTGCCCAACCAAAGATTTGTCTCAGTGATTCCCAAACTTTGGTTCTCCAGGTATTTTGGACTTCAGCTCCCAGAATTCCTGACTGTTGGATAAGCTGGCTGTGGGTCTCCGGGAGTTGAGGACCTTTGTAGGACCAAATTTTGAGAATCACTGCTCTAGATTAAGCCACATCATCTTTACTGATCATCTTCTTTACTGAGAATAGAGGAGTGTATCCACAGCAGGGAGGTGCAAAATATTCATTTATATTTGCATCCTTGACAAGAAAAGTACAATACGCGTGAAGATCTCAGTACAATGTCTCAAGACATTCACTCCTTTCCTGTTGGTCCGATGTTATTATTATAGTGACAACCTTTCATCAACTTAATTGGTAGATTAATCAACAGAAGTGCTCACTCAGCGAGGAAAAATATCTTAATCATTAAGGCAAGAGTTTCTCTGTTTATCTTTGAGGAATTTTTGGTTCCAGCATGTTACCATAATAGGGATTAAAAAACAGAATATTAAAGATAACAATTCCTTCAAGCAACATCTGGTAGCCTTTTATTTAATAAATTATAATTTTTCTCATACTTTCTTTAATATCTCAATATGACAGCTATACAGGGTTCTTAGAAATATGAACATTTATGTAAGTATAATCAAGTAGTTAATTTAAAGGCAGGTGATTAATTAGCTTAAAGGCAGGTGGTTAATCAATAACAGCTCTGTTTGTTGACAGTCATCACTGAAGGAACAAAAAAATTGTGTCACCTCAAAAGAATTGTGGTTTATCTTATACTGTCTTCAGTATCTCAGAAAGGCACCAGTATTGGGAAGGAACTATTGTTGATATTTTGCTGGATTATGTGATTTACTCAAATGCAATTGATTTGTAAAATTTCAGTAAAAGCAAAGTCATTATAAGTCAAAAATTGTCTTTTAAATGGATTTGAATCTAAAATAATTAACTGGCTAAAGATCAGATCATTAACAAACTAAAATCTTTCCTTTGACTTGTAACCTAACTCATCAGTGGGAGCCCAATCAGCCTCAAATATAGCAGCAGTGCTCTAAGCGTTAACAACTCTGATGAACTGATCCATTAATTTTAGTGAATTTAGTTCCATTTAGCTATCCTATTAGTATTCCATCCTTAAAGATGTATTTCATCTTCCCTCCATACCTAGTGCCTCTGGAGGAAGGGTTCAGATCTTCTCCCCTCCCTTTATCTATAGTGAGATTAGGTCAGTTCTTTTATACAACCATAAATTCAGTGGCAGAGCATAAAATATTTGCACTATGCATTTTTTATTGTACATTTGTCTTCCACCATTGATGTAATCACCCCTGCTTTTTAAAACTGAGATAAGGCAGATGAATAGGATCTCCAGGGAACTCTCAGCCTGTACAGACCAGCATTATATGCTGGTTTCAGGGCAGAGTGGGAGTGTGCTGTCCACATAGTGCATGCCCTGACAGTGCTCTGACACCACTGTCATGCCCTGCACCCAACCACATGGCAGGCAGCATCACGGTACTCCTCCGGCGCTGCATCTAGATGATGCAGCACCAAAAGGAGTGCCAGAAGGTGCCACCATGGCTGGAATGGTGGCCTTTCTATGACGCAAAAAGGAGTTACTTTTTGTGCCTTCTTTTTGCACCGTGGAAATGCCAGATCAGAGTCACAGCATGTAGTTTCCACAGCATGTAGTTTCTGATACTGAAAGGGGCTGCCTGTTTAGCCCCCTGTGTTAATATTATGTAGCTCACGTATAATGTGCATTCTGCATGTAAGGTGAAGCAGAGAGTAAAATATGATTTTTCTCATTGACAGATTCTGATCATAGCATAAGAATTCAAGAAGAGAAATGGTTATTTTACTGTAGCATTCTATTTACACAACGAGGCAACCAGTTTCCTTTGGAAAGGCCACAAATTAGACATGAGGACAATAGCAACCTCCCACTCATGTTTCCCACCAATTGGATGTTGCCGGGGTGTGAGGGTAATTTGTTGCCATCATTGATAGCTGCTGATAGCCTTTTTGCTTCTTGAACTTAATACTCTTTCAGAGCCAGCCAAAGTGGTGGCCATCATGCTATCTAATGAATTCCATAGTTGAACTATGGAATGTGTAAAAAGTTCTTCCTTTTTATTTGTACTGAATTTTCCATGGTTTGGCTCCAGGTTCTTATTTTATGAGAAAGAGAGAAACCTTCTCCCTATCTACTTTCTCTGTACCATGAAAAACATTATGAATCTCTATCACATTTTCCTTATCACTGCTTTTCTAATCTAGACAGATCCAGATGTGGTAACTTTTCTGCTTAAAGTATTTGCTTCTATCTTTCTTGTTCTTTACTGGTGTGTTTAAATATGGATCAGATTTGTGGAGGACTGATTTTATAAACTAGTATGGCATGGAAAGGGATCTGGTAGCACTTTTGAGAGAACTGTATGAAAGTAGTATAGTATGTTATTACTTACTCAACTAATAAAACAATGCTGTGCATGCCTGCTCAGACAGACTCCAACTTCATCTAATGAGATTTAGGCCCATTACACACAGCCAGGAAGTGGCATCCTGGCGGTGATAGTAGGGCTCAATAGCATGCATCAAACACACTCTCCCAAGCCCTACTACATGTGCGTGCCACCATTATTGAGCAGCATCACCTACATGGGGGGGGGTGGGTGTTGATGACATGTGGGTGTCTGAGCGCCAACACGTCTCTTGCAGGAAGCGGTGTTGTAAGGGCTGTGACACAGCTCTTATGACATCACAAAAAGGATCTGCTCTACATGGTTCCTTTTTTGCTGCACAATGGTGCTGCGCCGTTTGGTTGTTGCAGCAATACTACACAGCAAAAAGGGGTGGTGTTTCCCTGCCCATCAATCTCAGCCCTTAGTCTCTAAGATGTGTGTTTAGGCTTGTGACCTGAAACATCTAAAGATATCCTCTTCATAGCTTCTCTTGTTGTGCATAGTCTATATAGTTGCAAGTGGCAATATAGTTTCTCTGGACCTAACTATACATGACAGGGATGGGTAACTACATAGGGACAAGGGGCCAATTTTCCCCTTCCACCCCCCCCCCCCAAATGGGCCACATTCGCCTTAGGTCTCACAAATACTTCTATGTTTATCTAAGTCCTTCCTAAAATGATGATTAGAGGAGAGTGGTGGAGTCTCTCTCCTTGGAGATCTTTAAACAGAAGCTGGATGGTCATCTGCCTGGTAGGCTTTGATGGAGAGTTCCTGCATGCCAGGGGCTTGGACTGGATGGCCCTTGTGGTCTCTTCCAACTCTATGATTCTATGTCATATCACCATTTTGAGACGGACTCAGAGGAAAGTAGAAGTATGGGGGGGTGTTCTAGTGCACTTTTTGTGGTGCTGGGGTTTTATTTGCTTGTGTTGGGGCCTGTCTACAAATTTTGGGGAACAAAATACCTCCAAATTGTACTAAAGAAATAAATTTAAATTTGGGCAGTTGAGGACTTCAGGTGGCTTCAGTCAACACAATGTGAGGTCCAGAGACCCCATGCAGCCTATGATTCACTCCTTTATCCTAGAATGACTGGTTTTGCCACTCTGAAGTCTTTGCAATCCTTCCTTTAGAAGTCTGATAAGTACATTGTCTGCTTCAGCATCCAAATAATAAATGAAGCTATGGAACATCCCCAGAAACTATCACTTCCACTAGCCAATAGTGATTAGGAAACTAGACCACCCTGGTATAGAGTGCATGTTTGCCGCAGCCTTGCTTGCTTAACTGTCATTGTGGCATAAATATCATTTGAGGTTAAATTCTATTCATGTAAAAAGATATAGCAGTGTTCCTCTGTGTGGTCCAAGCAAATAAAGACTAATAATATCTTTGTTTAAGATATGCCCTAAAGGCATTCCAACAGAGGTTTAAGCTGATATGCATTTTCTAATGTCTTAATTCCCAAATATGTAAAAATGAGCCCAGTATTGGTTCTGTATGATTAACTTGTGACTTAGTTGAAACAAGTTTCAAGTTGAAAGAAAGCATATGTTTTTGCTTAGCATTGTTAATCTGAACATCATCAGTAGCAAACAAAATCCAAATTTGGTTGCACAAAATTACTATTTGCTTTCTACCAGGGGAGACACATCTTGTTGATGACAGGAATAACTGCCTCGAGGCATTGGTGTTTTGGTGAGAATTATCTGAATTTAATTGCCCTTATCCAGTGGCTTCCTTTCAGTACAGGACTGTCTTAAGACGTTTTGCTGTTTGAAGGGAAGGACAAAATATGGCACCTTCTGATTCTGCATAGAGAAGGAAATGACACTTCACCTGAGGTAACGAGGCATTTTTCCTACCTACAACTGCCAAGAGAGACAGAGTCCTAATGATAGATCTGGTTCTACACTGCAGAACTAATGCAATTTGGTACCTCTTTAACTGTCATGGCTCCATGCTATACAATTCTTGGTTATGAAGTTTTGTGAGATATTCACCCTTCTCTAGCAGAGGGTTGTGGTGCTACAACAACCTAGAAATCCCAAGATTCCATAGAATGGAGCCATGATGATTAAAGATGTGTCAAACTGCATTAATTCTGCATTGTAGTAGCAGCCTCTGATGCAGGGAGCTCCTGTCTTTTTTAAAGGGATAGAAATCACTCAGATAAGGCCTCCATGCAATCTGAAGTTGCTGTGGGATGCACAGCTAGAGAGATATTGGATTGCTAGTACTTGGATTCAAACCATGATACTATCACAAGAGTCACTATGTAACAGTGGGCTACTGACTATTTCACAATCTCACCTTCCTTGCAGGATTGTTGTGAAGATGAAATGGAAATGCAAAACCAAGAGCTAGAGGAATGGTTTAACCATGGTGTTAGTAAAGATAGTAGGGAACATGGGAAATGAGATCTGGTGGAGGTAGATCAGACTGATTGAAATGACGTTGGCAGCAGAATATATAGCAGCTTTATCTGCTTTTTCTGCTTTCATCTTCTTTTTCTAGGTGTCATTGCTACATAATGGCCTAGGAAATATTGCTAGTCAAGTTGGAGGAAATATTTACACAGTAGTCACAACATACCTTGGCTGATAATATCATTACATTTCAAGCCACATATGAGCAGAATAATGTGCAAGGCTTGGACTATATGAAGAATTTTCATATTGAATCCCTGGCAAATAAAAATGCTAGGCTTAGTATGATTTGAGCCTATTTTTTGCCCAAGGAGCTTAGACCTAGTTTTGACTACAACCTCCAATATGGAATCCATTTTCATTTTCATAATCATACATCCAGCATGGTGGAGTGGTTTTAGTGTTGGACTATGACTCTGGAGACCAAAACACAACAAAATCTACAAAACAGCAATACCTTTAGTGGCCAATCAAAATGCAGGAAATACATCATGTCAGTTTTTGAAGCATCACTGGTTGACTGAGACCAAGGTACCCGATCATGGAAACCCACTGGGTGACCTTGGGAAGGTCACACTCTCTCAGCCTCAGAGGAAGGCAAAGCCAAACTCCCTTCTGAATAAATCTTGCCAAGAAACCCCTGTGTTAGGCTCACCTTAGGGTTGCCATAAGCTGGAAACAACATGAAGGCACACAACAACAACAAATTACAAATATGACAAGATTTCTGCTCCTGAGCTTAGAAATAAGAAATTTGGCAACATCTCTTCTTGGAACTGGTCTATACTAAAAAATATTAGCTATGTAAATTTAGATAAAATACTGTTTCTCACTTTTGTGGTTGTTTTTGGAGCTTCTTTTATCAATGTCTATATTCTCTGAGTGAAGCAATTATTATTCAAGGCAGAATGGTGAGAGTTAACAGAGAAAGAGCTGCTGTTTCCTGCAAAGACTGTCTTCTGCTCAATAAGCTCCCCCATCACTCTGACCTCCTACAGAGAGAGTCAACATGCTCCAGCTGCAAGCTTTTTGCCTCCCTCCTAGACTAGATCTAATTTCAAACCCACAAAACATTAAAAAGTCAGTTCACATCTCCTCTCTAGTCAATCTGCCCCTGGCTCTGTCATGGCAGTACCAGCTTTGTGTTACTCCAGTCCTGGAGGTTCACAGCTACCAAAGTTAGAAGGTAAAATCCAGATCTCCTTTGATTTGAGGAGCATCCTTCACTTGCTTTGAGGTGCAGGGCGAGTGTCACTTTAATTTTTGGTGGTAAACACAGGCATGCATCAATCCTACACCTGTAGGAAGAGGTAGGCACAGCCGCATCATGTCTAGGCCCAGAAACAGATGAAAAACCTATCTTGCATTCCAACTGCCATTGCTCTGGCTTTGGAGGGAAAGAAGAAGAGGCGGACATGGTTCCATCATGCCTAGGCCCGAAAATGTCCAGAAGGGCCTTCCCTCCATCCCAACTGCCATATCTCTGGCCTCAGTGGGAGAGAAAAAGAGGAGGCAGGCACAGATCCACCATGTCTAGGCCCAGAAGCAGAGGAAGCGTCCTTCCTCCATCTCAGCTGCCACTGCCGTGGCATCAGAGTGAGACAAGAAGCAGCATGCATAACTCTACCATGCCTAGGCCCAGAAGCAGATTAAAGGTCCTCCCTCCCTCCAGTGGCATCACCAGACTGCACAAGGTGACACCACTGCTTCTCAAATACCTGCATATTGGCAGAAACGAACTGTGGCACTCACCTGTATCTCTCTAAAATGCTGAAGAGATGGTGTGAGTGGGGTGAAGCTCAGTGGGAGGAGAAAGGAAAGGCCCCAGGTATTTTTTAAAATAAATTTTCAAATTTAGATCAAGGGAAGTAAGAGTGCTACTCTCTTTTGCTTTGGTCATGCCTTACCTAGAATACTGCTTCCACTTCTGGGCACCAAAATTCATAAAGGATGTTGAGAAGCTGGAGCATGTCCAAAGGACGGCCACCAAAATGGTGAAGGATCTGAAAACCATGCCCTATGAGGAGAGACTTGGGGAGCTGGGGATGTTTAGCCTGGAGAAGAGAAGGTTAAGAGGTGATATAATAGCCCTGTTTAAATATCTGAAGAGATGTCACATTGAGGAGGGAGCAAGCTTCTTTTTTGTTGCTCTAGAGACAAGACCTGGAACAATGGATGCAAGCTCCAGGAAAAGAGATTCCACTTAAACATTAGGAGGATCTCCTGACAGTATGAGCTGTTTGACAGTGGAACACACTTCCTCAGAGTGTGGTGAAGTCCCCTTTGGAGGTCTTTAAACAAAGGCTGGATGGCTATCTGTTGGGGATGATTTGATTGTGGGTTCCTGCATGGCAGGGAGTTGGACTGGATGGCCCCTGTGGTCTCTTCCAACTCTATGATTGTATGATTCTATGAAATTTCAAATTTCAATTTTTATTTTTTAAAACTAATTCTTTAAAAACATTACATTTTACCATATTTTTCACTTTTGCCACATAAAACTATGTATATGTAAATACATTTATTCTGTTCATATGATATTGTAATTAAAAGGTATAATGTTAATTATGTTAGTTGTTTACGTCTCAGCTATTACCATTACATTCAGTGGCATATGGGAATTATGATTTGTGATTAAATCAATAAAAAAATATTAGTAGGGCTTATGTATGATATGGTATGGGAGGAAGTCAATAGGGGGGGTGACACCATGAGTTACTGCACCCAGTGACACCAATCCTAGTGACCCCACTGACTTCTTCCATCCCAGCAGCCTCAGCTATGACTTCAGAAAGAGAGAAAACAGTGAGGCAAAGTTCTACCATGCTCAGGCCCAGAAGGATAGGAAAGGCCCACCTGTCATCTCTGCTGCCACTGCCATGGGAAAGGAGAAGAGGCAGTTTGTGCTCTAAATAAACATGTCATTCCCTTCATCCCTCCAAAAGATTCCCTCCTGACTTACTGTAGGGACACTGCATCTTGTCAGCCATTCCATGCCTGCTGGAGAATAGGGGGTGGGCAATTGGAGAAGTATCTTAGCATATGTCCATAGCTATACGCAAAATGGTTACATCATTTGCAGACACATCCAGAGGCCCCTGTGAATCATGTAATCATTTCATCTCTGGTTATGGGATTGAAGGAGCCTAACAAGAATAGTTGCCAACCTGGCTTACAGGGAAGTCTATGGCAAAATGACAAAGAGTTCAATGTGATTCTGGAAGGCATGTTCCAGAATTTATGTTCTATAACCGAAATAAAACGTTTCCCAGACAACATTAAAACTTATCTCTAAAGTCAGAAGGCTATGTCATACTGTTACTATTATGTTTCAGTGGGTCACCAGAAAATAAGGCAGGGGGATTCTGAATGATCTCCACACTGATATATGACAAACATACTTTGGTAGGTTTGATGGATGAAAGATGGACTTTCAGAAATGTCTATTTTACAAGGAGAGGGTGAACAGCTGGAAGCAAGAAGGATAGAATACAATCCCAGAAATTCATGTGGGGATTATAAAATCTTCTAGAAGAAACTTCCCATACTACTTGGTTTCATTTTGCTCCCCACAAATGGAAAAGGAGGAAAAAGCCACAGACTATAGGGAGCAGAAGATAAACTGATGAAATGCAAAGTTTACTTTAATAAGGAGGAAAATCTATCTAAAGCTATCTGAGCTAGCAATATTTGAGACAGTTGCCAGGACACTGTTGAAATATCCTAATGTGGGTAGCTCCATTCTTACAATTGAACCCTATTACATGACCACTGAGTTGATCAAGTCTGGTCTGTAGGGAGCAATTTGAGGTTGAAAGATATCCTCAGCAAATCACCTCAGTTCAAGTGACAGAGCCAGTGTGCCCTGCAAAACATTAGTAATTGGCTTGAGTGATGGAATTTGGTAGTGGTTTTGGAGAAGCTTCCATTGTTGTATACAAGTATGAGACGAAAAATGATTCATGACAGGAACATGGGTTGGTGCAGTTCTATGATGGACAAGATGGGAATTGGCCCATCAAAAGCTGATGGCAAGGCGTGATTGAACCAGCAGCAAGTGCAATGCAGTCAAATATCTGAGCAACATTTCCTATTGGGAACAGAGATACATGTTGGAGGATGTCGGCAACTGGGACTGAAGCCTTTAATTGGCATGATGAAATAACCAAATATCAGAAGAGAGATTTTTTGGGGAAAAATGCCCCCTGTGCTGATGAGGCCACATGCAATCCATGGGCCACACTCCAACTCTGTTCTAAAGATAATATCTTCAGAGATGGGAGTGGTTACATTTTTTAAAACTCTAACTTCCTAAATAATAATAATTGGCCATGCTGTCTGGGATATTTTGAGAGTTGTAGACAATTGGCAAAAAGTATCCATTTCTATCTCTGCTAAGACATCTTGTAGAACCTCTGAGAATAACTGAAAGAAAGAAGTCGGCAGAATGAGCTTTCACAGACCTAAGTCTATGAAAGCTCATGCTACCAACTTCTTTCTTTCAGTTAGTCTCAAAACTGCAACAAGATCTCTCTACATACTGATTCTAAAAGACTAAGGGGCTTTCTAGATTGGCAGGAAAGTGTGACATGAAGTTGCCTTTTCCTTAATGCTTAGCAGCTGCACCACAGCCTTTAGATGGAGCTGCGCTGTTCCGCAGTTTTTAAAAAAGAAGCTGGGAAAACCAGCACCTTTTAAAAGGTGCTTCTTCTCCCCTAAAACGCAAAAAAAAAAAAAAAAAAAAAAAAAAAAAAAAAAAAAAGTTTTCATGGCACACTTTCCCTTTTTCTCATCTAAAGGCTAGACTTTCATGCAGCCATGAACACACTTCTTTTTGCCAATCTAGATCAGGCCTAACATGGCTATATCTTTGAATTCCATCTTTGCTAAACATCAGTTTGGGGAGACAGAACACCAGAGATTGGTAGAAACTAGATACAAATAACATGTTACTTGTAATTAATTCCTTTTCCCTAATGAAAAGAAAAGGTAGGCACAGCTTCATCATACCTAGGTCCAGAAGCAGATAAACAGTTCTCTCTCCATCCTGGTTGCCACTTGGAGGTAAAGGGTAAGAGACAGGCACAGTTTCACCACGTCTAGGCCTACAAGCAGACGAAAGGCCCTTCCTCTATTCCACCTACCCAAGTAGCTTGTAATTAATTCCTTTAACCACTAAAAAGAAGTGAGAAGAAGAGGCAGGCAGTTACATCCTGCTTAGGTCCAGAAGCAGATGAAAGGACACTCCTCCATTTCAACCAGTAATATCTTGGCCTCAGATGGAGAGGAGACAAGCACTATCTGCTGGATGTAATCCTGTCCAACACTGACATCCCCTTTTCCTTTTGTGTAATATCTTGCCTGAGAACAGGGAACTACTCAGGGGATCTGTTCCGGACCCCCCCTCCCTCCCCGCATAAGGGAAATTCTATGAATGCTCGAGTCCCATGGAAAACAATGGGGCTGGTCACGCAGCACAGTGTGAGCACCATGGGTGAGATTTCCACTGCGTTTTATGGCAAGTGGCTTTCAGCATAGCGTATGATGTGGGCACACTGTATTTTGTTGTTCTTTTCCTTGTAGAGCGCTATGTACAGTGATGGTGCCATACAAGTAAACAATAATAAACAAGCAAACATATTTTATATTATGGCTATTTAATGAGGGATAGCTTCACTACCTTTGTGGTAGAACTGTAACTTGTTAGCTAAGTTTTGTAATTATGGAAGGTAGAATCATGAAATAGTGGAGGAGAGAATACCATGTCCCTCAACTGCTGACTGATGCTGCTGCTTTGTGCTCTGCGGGGTGTGTGAAAGAGAACAGAGAAGAGCATGTTTCATATTGCAGGTAAACAGCTTGTAGCATCAAAGTGCTTTTAAAAAATAAGTGAAAAGTAACCAATTTAGTTATTTCAGAAACCAATAAACCAAAGATTTGCCTTTAAATATTTGAAATTACAAACATGCACGTGTGTGTATAGAGGTTAAAACTATAAAATAAAATTATCTTTGTAAATAATTTGTCAAGCCCTATGGACAACAGGGAAGTATTGCCACCCTACTGTTTTGCTTTCCTGTGGGCATGTACATGGTTCCTTTGGAAAACAAGATGCTGTACCCATCTTTATTCTGATGTAGCAAGGCTCTTCTGATAGTAATGGAGTCCCAAAACTGAGTGGCAGAGTGCATGCAATACATCTAGAAGGTTCTAGACCCCAAACTTGGCATCTGGAATTACAAGTTATGAGGTAGCTGGTAATGGGAGAAAGGCTCCTGTCTGATACTCCAGAGAACTGGAACCAGTCAAATAGACAAGTCTGGGATGTTGTCGTCGTCATCATTGTCGTCATCATCATCATCATCACCATCATCCCAAAACTGAGCTACTGCTATTGTGGTAGTGGGATTCAAGGTGATTTGCAAAGGTTAGAACAGATATATCTTCCAAAATAATACAAAAAGTTGAAAGCTGACAACAAAATGAAAAACAGCTAAAAGCTGTCTACAAATGTCTAGCAGGGAATGGCACTAATCTAACCTCTATAGGAAAAAAAATCAGAGTCTAGGAGCAGCCATCAAGGAGGTTCACTCCCATAGTCTAACCAAATGTACTAGGAAGTGTAAATGGGAAAATTACATTATGTGGCATATGGCAACTTCCTTACATATGTCATTCAAGAAGCTTTATGTCAGACTAGGAATTGCTTAAGGCATCAAATGTCTCATGGGACTGCAGTGCTTTGTGATTAGAATGAGTAGTGGCATCATCTGCCAGCCCCCTTCATATTTATTCTATCTGCAGTCTTCACAGATTATATGTTTATGTGGAGAATGGATTTTTTGCAACAACAATATGTTGTTGTGAGCCACCAATCCTTTCAGTATTGCAAAGTATTTGGGGATGCTCCCATTCTTTGTCCTTACCAAAGAGATGTTCATGGTGCGGTGAAAACTCATTAAATTGGTTTGTCGATAGGGATCAACAAAGCTGCCTGCCTTTTTGGATTTTTCTTAGAGGAATTTGTACAGAGTCCTAACATGAAGAACATATCTTCTTCAAAATTTTGCATCACATCACAGTTTCTAATGGGGAGTGTGAAGGTGGGTAGCTTTCTCAAGTACGTATGCACAGTGCACCTAGGAAATATTTTGGAGTTGGAAATATTTATTACATCCATAAATTGTGCATTGTGATGAAAGGCACTTTCAATCTGGCTAGTGAATCTGCTTGCAGACAGACTTGGTCTTAAGCCTGAGCTGGCTACTTAAATTGCATAATCTTGCTTGCTAAGAGAACAAAGAAGAGCTCAGAAAGCTTTGCTTTCAGTCACCCTGTGGCAATACAGCAGGGTCTGCTTTCAAAAGGACTGTCTTGGCCAAGTCTGCTGCTCTGGCTTCCCATGTTTGCTTGATGTTGCCAGAACAGCCATTGGCTCTGGTAGCTCGATTTCTAGCATTCCATGGAAATGTTGATATCTAACATTCCTTAAACAGGTTGGGCCTTTGCACTGCCATCTTGTCTCACCCCCTCACCCTACCTATATGGTTGAGATTTATTTTGTTTTCAGGCACAAAAGGAATAAGCCAAAAAATTTGGATGGTATTCCCTAGCTGCATGAATTTCCTAGAGGAAAAGCACAGCTATCAGTTTAAAATAAGTACATATGAAAATGGAAAGGGAGCCTTGAAAATTGAATGTAAACATGCTATCTTTGGGAGAACAACATTTCAGAAGTACAGTTTCAAATGAAATTGTTTCATTGCCAAACAATGAATGGTGGTGGAAGATATGGTGGAGAAGAGTGTCAGTTGGTCTCCAGAGACAGCTCTTCTCCTGGTGGATCAACAACAGGGTCATTCATAAATGTAAGAAGGCATCTTTTACTTTCTGTGTTGAAAGATGAGTACCACTACATGTACAAAGTAACTTGAACCACTGGGAAGGAAGGACCACAGAGAGATATAGGGGAAAAGGTACCCGCCACACACACTGCTTAAATTTCTAAGCAACCACTGTGATATGCAGCTTGTAGTTCTTTGGCTGTACTTCCTTCCTACTTCTTCTCCAAAAGTTTGTTGCTGTCATTTCCTTGGAAAAAGCTGAAAAATGTCTCCACAATGGCTGCCGGCATGCCTGCACTTACAAAATCCAGTTGTAGGAGTTTTGTAAATTATGTTAGGATTTTCCCTTCTGATCTATATCTGAGTAGATTTCCAAAAACAATAAAGTGTCAGTTTTTAATTTGCTAATTAGCACTTCATGGACTACTTCTTTCAGGATATATAAATTTAACACCAAACTGCCAGCATAAGTTACTGAAATTTCACTAATCAGACAATCTTTCCATTATTCTAGTTCAATATGATCAGCAATATAACTGATATTGTTCTAGTTCAGACCAAATAGGAAACCATGATTTCCTGTTAAATGAATGGAGCCTGCATAGATTTTGGTTTTTCTCTTCAGCAGCCACAAATAGTATATGCTTCAGCCTTTAAAACAATGACAAAACAAAAAGAAAAAAGAAAAAAGAAAACAGCAATACATTTCTTATTGATCCTGAATACAGAAAATTGTGCTTTGTTTAATGATGATTTCAGAGTAAGACACTATCTGAAACCATGGTTTGATGTTGATTTGCTTCCATTAAACTAAATTTAAAGCAAGGACATTCTCTGGATTGGAAACCCTAGGCACCCTTTTGTGTTTGAACGGTGCCATACTGTAAAAGTTTAGCAATAAAGTCCTATTATTGTCAATCCATGCACTTTATAATATGCCATGGACTGAGCTCAAACATATTTATCTCATATGAATACATAGAAGAATCAGAAAGTCAAATTGATGAACCTGTAACATTTCTATTAACATTTCTAATAACGTTTCTAATAATCTTTTTACCCCACTTCCCCAAACTGAAACACTGTTTTGGATTTTGTATGTGTTGACAAAGTCTTCTGAAAATAGCACCTAATAAAAGTGAAATATAAGCTGATATTAAATATTATCAACACAGAGCTCTGACTGTTAAGGACTCTATTCATCAGAAATGCCAATTCAATGAATATTGGTTGTGGCAGCTCTGCGCACTGGCCTCTGCCGAACCTTATCATGATTTATGGAGTTACTCTGTGGCTTGAGACTTTCATGTTGTTTGCATGAAGCCATAAGTCATTCTTTCACCCAGTAGCTCAATCAATTCTGATAGCTGTCAGAAGAGGGAAGACAAGAAAACCTTGAACCTTACTCTACATCCGGCTGGGAGATTTTAAAATTCAGAGAAGGATAATTTCCCCTTCTGTTTTAAAGTATAATTAAACATGACCATTCTTACCTTTACAGATTCCATCCATTATTGAACTACAGCTGATGAACAGTGCTGGGAAAATGTCTGACAAAAAAGAGAAGTCCTTGTAAGTGCAAAGAACATCTGTTGAAATTATAATCAACATTTGGATTTGACCTCCGAGATTCAAGATTCATTGTCTGAATGCTTAAGATTATTTCATGTGTTCTGTGAAACACAGTATTCAACAAGTTGACCTATGGGTGTACTGGGCCCCTTTGGGTAGAACCAAATATTTTAAAATTGCTTTTTTTGAGACTGTGGCTCTTAGAATCCCCCAGGTATCAGGGCTTCCAAGCATGATGGTTAGGGGATTCTGTGTGTGGTAGCCCTGAATAGGAGCATGGTTGAAGTCATAAGGTATGCATACTCATATAGGACTGAGAGGCAAGTTTCCTTTGGCTTATCCAAGAAATTTATTTTTACATAGGAAGTATTAAGGTTTGCAGCTCCCTCATTTTAATTCAGACATGCAACATTCCAGAAAGGACTATGCCACATTGTATCTGTCAGTGTGACTTGATTATTAGACAGCCAGGCTCCTAATAACCACTTTGCTATTTATCCAGAGTACGTTTGGTGAAAGATAGTTTCATCACAATCCATAGGATGTTCAAAATATAGGCATGCTTAATTGATTATGGTGACTTAATTCCCACTAAGATGAATTTTAAAGGCTGGGGAGGATATTTAAATGGCCATCCTAAATCCTTGAGACCTGGTGTAAATATGCTAGTGGCGGGACTTTTCCATTAGTCAATGGATGACCTCTATATTTTGAGTGTTTACTGCTAAAAACAAGAACTAATAAAGAATTGAACTAAATTTGATAGTCTCGATAAAAGTGGCAAGTTTTATCCCACTCCCTGAGACTTGTTTTGAGTCTAAATTCAACTGGCCTTGGAAATTCACACATTTTCAAGGGTTGTGGGGCATTTTGCAGAGATAAATGTATGCACAGAAAAATGTGCACATTTTAAAATGTTACTAGGGGCTAGAATTGGGAGAAATGGATAAATATTAGTCAGTGGAATTAATGCATAAATTATCCAATGTGTACAAAAAATAGATTAGAAAAATTGTATAAAAATTTGAATGAATATGTATGCAAAATCCCCAAACCAATCAAAAGTCTCACAAACAGAAACAAGGTTGGATCCAAAATGCAGATGGGATTTGGAAACAAAGCAACAGAACCAAGAGGGTGAGATTTTCACATCTTGGGGATGCAGAAACAGCCTTTCTCAAGCCAGTGCCCTTCATATGAGTTGGATTGCAACCTCTCTTGTCCCCAGCTAGTATAATCAATGTTTATGTTGACTGGAGATGCTGAGAATTATAGTCCACAACATCCGAAGGGTGTTGCATTGGAGTGGGTTTCTGTAAGCCATTAAATAGCATTGTGTAGAAAGTGGGCATGCCATAATGAAAATCTCTTTGCTTGAAGGAAGGCTCTTTTTACTGTGACAATACTAATGAAAGAGAATTTGTGTTTCTATTTCCATCTAAGGACCTTATCAGACGGGAGGAATTTCTCTTTATTTCGAATGGAGCCAGTTGGAGCCAATTCGAATTCACGTGAATTCGCTAGTTTAGTTAATTTATGTGAATTCCAATTGCATTCAGAATGCGTTCAGAATGACTTCCCATGACCTGAAAATGACCCCCTATTGCTTGAAACTGCATGAGATGCTTTAATTCACAATAATGTAAAACCCATGATTGCGTTAGGAATAACTTCCCTTTTACCCAAAATTGCATGAGATACTTTAATTCACAATAACGTGAAACCCCATGATTGCGTTCGGATTGCCATTAGATTATATTTCCAATTTCAAACGTCTGAAAAGGTCCATAGATTAAAGACTGTGAAACCCAGAAACTTGTTACAGATACTAAGGAGATCCTGATGTGTATTCATCTTAGAGGTGCTTTATTTCCAAAAGAGGTTAATGAATTTTAGTTAATTAAAATAAGCATAGTACCATCATTGTATTGTCCATTCTCCTCTATGGGTCTGAAACATGGGTCACCTATCGCCAACATCTACGACTTCTCGAATGCTTTCATCAGCGCTGTCTACGCACAATCCTAAATATACACTGGACTGACTATGTGATGAATGTTGCTGTCCTTGAGCAAGCAGGGATCACCAGCATTGAGGCCATGCTATTGAAAATCTGCGCTGGGCAGGGCATGTTTCTAGGATGGAGGACCACCACCGCCCCAAAATAGTACCCTACTGTGAAGTCACCACAGGTCAGTATAAGAAGAGATATAAGGACTCCCTGAAACAACATCTCAAGCTTGGCCAAATTGACCGCCAACAATGTCCTGCCCTGGCCTCACATCGGGAGGCATGGAGACACACTATCCACAATGCTGCAGCCTCATTGGAGAACTCTCGCTGAACAAGTCTTGAAGAGAAATGACAATGCGGAAAGAACCACAACTTACAAACACCACCCATGGAGACTTTCTGCTGTTCTTTCTGTAACTGGACTTGTTTATCTTGGATCGGCCTTTATAGTCATCAGTGTGCTTGTAGTAAGCGTGGTATGAGTCCTTCCTGAATCTTCGTTAGTGAAGAAAAGCCAGAGAGAGTACCATCTTTAGTCTAAAGATATCCTTATGATGTATGAAGATATCCTTGCAGACAAAGCTGGATGCATGCCTGGGAGATCCATTTCTCTACAGGACCTCTAGATAGCTGTAAGTTGTGCTATGTTCTGCAGGGTCTCAAAATTGAAAAAAATGGGAGAGAAAGAGAGAGAGAGAGAGAGAGAGAGAGAGAGAGAGGGAGAGGGAGGGAGGGACACACAGACACACCTTGTAAGTTATGTATGAGCAGATGGGAATGTTGATTGAGCATAAGGGTAGAGAGAGAGAGAAAAACAGCAAAAAGAAAAACAACGCAGAGGTGGGAGGAAAGAAGAGAAAGCACAGAGGGAAAGAAAAAGGATCACTATGGGATCAGGAGGAACTAAGAGGTTTACTATGAGATATAAAAACCCAGCCACACACAAAAAGACCTTAACATTCCCTGATGTTTCACAATTTAAGCTGCCATACAACTAAATGGGCTTTACAAAAGGTTATGTCCCTGTTTTGAAATCTCCTTTTCTCCCACCCTCCTCTTTAAGAAAACTTAAATAATCCCTCTGGGTGTAAATGTTGATTTGGATCTCAACCACAAGGGGAAATGGCGAGCCCCCTCCAGAATAGTCTGCTACATACCATGCAAGTTGAGGAGTGCAGTCATAAACATCTCTTAAAAGTGCACTCTTTGTATATTCGACTTGATTCTGAAATGGAGGAAAGATCAGATTTATTTTTGAAAGAAGGCATTTCTTAAATAAGTCTGCACTAATTGCCTGCAGGGCATGTGGTTTTTTCCCCTCCCTTCCTTCAGATTTGACAAGTTGTTCTCCTGAGCTCAGAATAAAATGTAATTGCTCTTGGCCATATAGCCCAAACTATGTATTACAGTTGCTGTGTGCAAGCGCTCTCTCTCTCTCTCTCTGTGTGTGTGTGTGTCTGGGTGTATTATGAATAGGGCCCTATGCTGGGAGGGTGGGAGGTTAAAAGTTCACACCTTCCTATTGAATGATCATGAGAAATGAATGCCTCTAAGTCACCCAGAAAGCACTTAAAATACTTGCAGGAAAAGACCCCCCTCCTCCCAGTTTAAAAACAAACAATAAAATCTTAAGCCCCAACAGTTGGAAATCCCAAATCGGTCACAAAAGATTTGTACAGCCACAATAAACGATACAATCTAGGAACGCGAGGCACAATATTATTAGAGACAACTGGCTCTTTCTTTTTCTGAGGGCTAGCCCTGAACATGGGCAGGAGCTGGTCTGAGCATTTCCTTCTGATTGCTGATGACAGCAGTAACACTTACAGCTTTATAAGGAATGCAGGAAATTTAGGTCCCAGAACAGTCTTAAGCGTTAGTGATCAACTGTTACAAAAAGTGCACAGAACCCATGGCTACACTCCTGGCTGTTAACCTTTCAATTAATGTGTCACAAACATATTATTGTTCACGAGTGACTACTATGAATCACTGAATACAAGGTACATGCATTGTGGCATACAGAGGGGCAGGGATGTCACTAGGGGGCTGTGGAGGGTTCAGACCGCACCAGGTGACACTTTAAGGAGGGTGACATTACTGCTACCCAAATGTCTGCCTTTAGGCAGAAATGGACTTTAGTGTTCACCTGCATCCTTTTAAACCCTGGAGCTCAGCACAAGAAAAGGCATATGTGGGCGGAGAAAGAAGAGGCAGCAGGTTTTTAATTATTATTATTTTTTGTTTTGTTTTTCTCTTTTAAAATTTTCTTTAGAAACATCACATTTTACCAAATTTCCACTTTAACCACACTAAACTATAGAAATACATATAGGAAGTGTTTATGTTATTGTAATTTGAAGGTATAATTTAAATTTTGCTAGTTGTTTATGTCACAACTATTGTCATTACATTCAGTGATATACAGGAATTACAATTTGTGAATAACTTGGATGGTGTGGCATGAATGGAGGACAATGGGGGGGGGGTTGACCCCATGAGCTTCTGCACTTGGTGATGCCACCCTGGTAATGCCAGTGCAGAGGTGTGTGTGTGTGAGAGAGAGAGCGGGAGAGGGAGAAGGTTGGGCTCCTATAACTTGAATCCTCAAGAGATCATGGAGCAATAGGAATTACTGTAAAACCTTGTCAAACAGGATGAAGGTATTAGCTGTCTCCTTATCTCCTCATCTTGGCAATACGACACAGCCCCTACAAACGACTTTTAAATTTCACATTTCAGATGTCTAGTGTTTTCCAATCCATTTCCCACCCAGATGTCAAAGTCCTGCATGGCCTATGAAGAGGGTAACTTTGCCATGTACACAGCTTCATTCCTCCCCTGGCCCCAGTCGGTGCCAGGTTTTGTGAAGCCATTGCCCAGAGGACAGGATCAGAATTCAACAATATCTTGACAGATTGGAGAGCTGGGCCAAAATTAACATAATGAATTTCAACAGGGATAACTGTGAGGTATTACATCCAGGCAAGAAAAATGAAATGCACAAATTTAGGGTGCATGGTACCAAACTATACATGAGTTAACAATGCAATGCAGTGGCCACAAAAATTAATGGAATTCTGGGCCACATCAACAGGGATATAGTGTCCAGATGGAAGAAAGTATTTGTTGAGTGTCCTTTAATCCAAAATTCCAAAATCCAAAATGCTCCAAATTCTGAAATTTCTGGAGTTGCAACACAAGTAGTGCAATATGTACATTTGTGTGGTGTACTGGTTTGAGCATTGGACTATGATCCTGGAGACCAGTGTTTGAATCTCTGCTTGGCCATGAAACCCACTGGGTGACCCTGAGCAATTCACACTCTCTCAGACTCAGAAGATGGCAATGGCAAACCCCATCTAAATAAACTTGCCAAGAAAACCTCATGATGAATCTACCATGTGGTTTTCTTTGCAAGTTTCTTCAGAGGAGGTTTGCCATTGTCACCCTCTGAAGCTGAGAGAGTGTTACTTGGCCAGGGTCACCTAGTTGGTCACCATAAGTTGGAAATGACTTGAGGGCACACAGCCAGAATGAATGCACACTTGTAAGGATGGAGAGGGATGTAAGGCTTGAGCTAGATGTGCCCACTTCTTGTGAATGAATGACCAGAAGCACCACAACCACCTCAAGGGTGGATGTGGATTACTGGAGGGCTCCTCAGAGATCTTCTGTTATGTAATTAGTACATTTAAAAAATGGTGTAGTATTTGTGGGCTGCAGAGAGACACAATAGATGTGGCTGGAGAGAGAAGAGATTTCAAAAAACCTGCTTTTTAAGAATGCATGAAAATATAGTGAACTTTCCAATGACTGGGGCTGTTGTAGTAGCAAGGAAAGGTGGTGGTGGGCGGGCTGGGAGGAGAAAAGCAGCACCAGAACCAGGTCTCTCATATAAAATAAAATTATGAAGAATTTTCAGGTTGTCGAGAGACATAGTTGAAGAGAGCAACTTGGTTTGGGCTTCTGATCAGTGCACAGGCCACCACTGCTGCTGAGGCTGCTCTTTAAGTCCTATCACGCACCAGCTTCCCCTCATGTGTCTCCCCAGCCACTTCTCTCTGTAGTGTCACATCTCTTGTGCCTCTCTGCTGCCTGCAAATATTTCTTCATTTTATTGTATAGAAAGGACCCAATACTGTACAGGAAATTTCCAGGAAGACCTCCAGCCATCCACTTCCACCTTCAAGGTGGCCATGGCACTTCTAATCATGCATTTGCAAGACAGATTTATTTATTTATTTAGTGCTGTAGGTTTTACATGGCACTTTACATAGATATCAAATAAGATACAGATGAAAACCTGCCTCTGGTGTACATGCACACTAATAGATACTTATCTAACAGTCAAAGTCAAGATGTAAGCTGAAAAGCTTCCCTAAACAAAATCGTGTTTAGTTCAGACTTAAACTTAACTAAGGAAGTGATAGTCCGCAAATGTTTGGGAAGAAGATTCCAGAAGTGAGGAGCAACAAGAGAGAAGGGGCGAGCTGGGGAAAAGGAAATCCTTGGTTGGGTCAAGAGCCCTGAGTCTCTGGAACATAAAGTATGAGGAGTATAGTAGGAGGAAACAAGAGCTGACAAATAAGGCTGTGGGCAAACCATGCAGGACTTTAAAGGTTAGAAGAAGGAGCTTATAATGAATCCTAAAAGAAATAGGGAGCAAAGAAAGAGATGACAGCAAAGGAGTGATATGATCATAATGGGGAGCCAAAATTATTATTATTATTATTATTGGCAGCAGAATGTTGAACAGAAATGAAGGGATGGAGGTGGGATAGAGGGAGCCTTGTCAACAGAAGGTTGCAGTAGTTGAGGTGAGAAATAACCAGGGCATGAACCAAAGTCTTAACTGGATTATAGAGAAGAAATTGGCATGACTTGGCTGTATCCTGGGTCTGAAGAACAAATGACAAAGAAGAATAAAAAACAAAGGCAAGGCTACAAGCCTCCTTCACAGGATGGATACGAAGGTCATTGACTGTAACTGAAAATGAATACTGTGAAGTAGGTTTTAGTGAAAAAATAAGTAGTTGTGCTTTGGCCATGTTGAGTTTCAAATGCTGCTGAAGCATTCATGCAGAAACAGCTGAGAGACATGATGAACCTTGCTGTTCAGTGTTTGAGAAAAGTTCCAGAGTAGAAAAGTACAATTGGGAATCATCAATGTATAGATGGTATTGAAAACTGTAGCAACTTATAAGGTAAACCAAAGACAAAGTGTAGAAGCAAAGCAACAATGGACCCAGAACAGGCCCTTCAGGGTACTCTGACTGATAACGAAATAGGAATATAGGCCTGGCTACTAGTGACCATAGCAAATGTCCTATTTGAGAGGTATGAAATAAAACCGTTAAGGACTGAATCAGTAAATCCTAGGTCCTGGAAATCAGTGGAAAGGTCAAGGTGAAT
The DNA here is from genome assembly GCA_034509955.1 of Urosaurus nigricauda. NCBI lineage: Eukaryota > Metazoa > Chordata > Lepidosauria > Squamata > Phrynosomatidae > Urosaurus > Urosaurus nigricauda. The sequence goes on from JAOEGL010000006.1 coordinate 110,762,686, forward strand.
AAGAACAGAATATAGGCCTTGACTTGGTCAAAAGGAGATCATCTGCAATCTTAGTGAGAGCTTTCTCTGTAGAGTGCAGAGGATGGAAGCCAAACTGAAAAGGATCCATAATTGAATTAGCAGAAAGAAACTCAAGACAGTGACAGTAAATAACATGTTCCAAAACCTTAGGAAGGAATGGCAGTAATGAAATAGAATGATAGTTAGAGAGGGAGAATGGATGTGAGGGTTTCTTCAGAATGGGTGAAACTAACACAAATAGCTGGCAAATATTTCCAGGTTCTAGTTTCCTGGGGTGGTTTTATGTTTAGAAGGTAACAATTATAGCAATATAGTGTAATGTACAATTTTCTGGATGTGCTAGGAGTCTTTGCAGAACCAGTGCAATGCAGTGTTTTGAGCATTTAACTATGCTTCTGGAAGAACAGGGTGTTAAAACCCACCTATTGAGTGACTTTGGGCATGTCACACTTAGCCTCAAAGATAAGCAAAGGCAATCCCCCTCTGAACAAATTTTGCTGGGAAACCTGTGACAGAACAACATTAGGATTGCCATTAAGTTGGAAAGAACTTGAAGGTACAGCAGCAAGAGTAACAACAACAACAACAACAAGGCAGAAGAAGAATTGTCTGACACAGAATTCTTAATATACTTCCCTAAACTACAAATCCCCAGATTTCATAGGATGGACCCATGGCAGTAAAAGTGGTGCTATAACTTTTAGCAGTGTACATACTAGTGCTATAACTGTGTAGTGTGAAAGGGCTCCTAGAATGAAAGAATAATAGGGCAGTGAAATACATACAATCAAGACTAGCATGTTTAAAAAAGTTTTCTTGAAATGTTAAGGGAGCATGGCCATTCAAGTCTCCAGATGCCATTGTCAGTGGCTCATTTTTAATACATTTTATTTGTCCAAAATAAATATTATAGGCCAGTTGGATAAATATTTTATATGTTATGGAATGTGCTAAGTGGAGAAGGAGGAGGAGGAAGAGGAGGACTGTAAGGGCATGAGAAGGATTCAGACCAACAGCATTCCAGCTTCCTCTTTGTAACTTATTGCTGTAAAATTTCCATAGACTTCCCCTGAGTACAATGAAAAATTGTGTGAAGTGATACTCCTGGCTTTGAATGGACTGGAAACACCAGGGAATTCTCACAAGAAAAATAAAAAATGGTAGAGGTTGCCTTAGAAAGTTCATCTCCTTTTTTCTAGCTGGAAAAGAAGAGAGGTACATTAATCAAATGTTAGAGAGGTTGCCAGAAAATATTTAAGCTTATTGCTAGAGGGACTTTTGGAAGAAACAGACTTAGGGGATATCACATCTCTTAACAGATGGAGTGACTTATTTATGAAGGAGAAGGCTGTGGATATCTAGCATGAAGTACATCACTACTCTCTGTGCATGTGATCCAGGAATGGGTCTTTTGTGACTCATACTATGAGACCCAACTGAGGTAGCAGTTAAAATATCAGACTAAGACTGAAGAGGTCTGAGTTCAAATCCCCACAGCCTGCAGTTAATGTGTACTGATTCATAGTCTGTATCAGTCACTATCCCTCAGTCTAGCCTACCTTATAGGGTTGTTGTGAGGATAAAAATGGGAAACAGCAGAACTTTGAAGTAAAGAGTTACTACTAGTGTAGTTACTGCTAAATATAATAACCTGGACTAAGGGTTCCTAGAAGAGATGGTATTCAGATTCATTTTGCTTAGGCTTCAAATTTCAATGTCAAACTGGTTATGGAATGGATATGGCATCGGCTGCATTGGTGAATGACTAAAATTAGGAATTAAGCAGGGGAGAGTGTGTCCCTGTTGGTTTTCTTGGCTTATTGGTAGCTTTTGGTACCTAAAGAAAGAATGCAAAGAATATTAAAAAAGGAATGATGAAAAATGGGTTTCTTAAGTTTTGAGAAACCCTGATGAGGAGAATCCAGAAGAGATGAGAACAGATAGGATTTATTTTGCACAAAAACAACAACAAACAGCAACAACAAAAATGTGGGGATTTTTTTTTTGCATTGAAAAATTGCACTCTTTGGTACAAAAATCCCATGCATATGTTGGGATGGGGGTTAGAATAAAATTCAGATTAAAAGTAGTCCATGACAATTTTTCATGGCAGGGAGAGAGAAAAAAAAGCACAAACCTAATTCTGGCCCACAAGAATGATGTTTATGATGACTGGCATCTGTGAGCTATCCTGGAACATCTTACTGGGATGCAGTTGGACCTGAAAGCTTTATTCATTTGTGAGCAGGCTGGGCTGAAAGAGTGGTGCTGGGGATTCCTGTTCAAAATCATGGATCTTCATATGTGGAGGTCTGCAGAATTGGCACAGGATATTTGAGAGACTGTATTCTCCCACACAAGAGTGTCTGGGCCCTGAGATTTTTCAGAGAGTCTATAAGACTCAACAACCTCACCAGTATATTTGATGGTCCTTCTTGTTGTCTGCTCCTAGGCTTTGGAAGAGCTTTCCAAGCCTTTGAAAGAGACTTGATCGTCACCTTCCTTGCTGTTTTCCTATTGGTAGGAAAATACATTTTTCCTCAACATGTTTTCTGGGAATGACTGGTTTTGGAGAAAAGGCTTTTAATAGTATCTTCCATCAATTGCTTTCTACATTTTTCTTTTTAAATTGATGCTTTAAATTGTTTTTAATGCTTCAGATGTTTTAATGATATAATGATCATTTTTGTATGTTTTCATCAAGAGCTGTGATCCTGCATCAGGAAACTACATTCCATCTAGCAATAGCAACATCAAGTACAGGAGGTCTCCAGGAAGTTGTAGAAGATGTGTCATTATACACTAAGGTTACAGGTATATAGTTGGATGCCTCACACTCTCCATTGATAGCTGTGTTGAGGAGCGCAGCAGAAATAACCATGGCATGAACCAAAGTCTTAGCTTTAGATTCTGAAAGAAAAGGTCTAATTTTAGCTAGATTACAGAGAAAAAATTGGCATGAATTGGTTGTAGCCTGGATCTGAGGAATAAATGTAGATTTTGGAGCAAATTTAGGGCATTGTGTGAAAGAGGAAGAGAATTCCAACCTGTGCAATGAAAAAAAAAAATTAAATCTACAGTGCTATATAAATTTAAATTTACAGTGCTACATAAATAAAGGTTAATAATAATAATAATAATAATAATAATAAGATAAAGAGGAAAAGGAAAAAGGAAAGGGAAAGGAAAAGGAAAAGGTGGATGGGGGACATAAATAAAAAGACATACACAGACATAAATTGGACTGACAGTCCAACTGACAGTATGCCAATGTCACTAACAGGGTGGCAGTCTCTATTCTGTTTATTTAGATCTTGTAATACACCTTGATTTCCAGTTCTGAAGAAAAGATGGTATAAAGGTGGTGACAATGGTGGAATGCAACAAAATTACATTTCAAAGTAATACAGTAATTATGATGGAATTTACATCATTGATGTAATGAGTTACAGTTTTTAGTTACTTTCAAATATTACTTTTAAAATATTTTAGAGAAATTTTCCAAGTTTTCTGCAATTTACTAATCAACTTTAAGATTTTTGCCTCCTCAGTGTAATAGAAATTAATGGAGCAGCACAACAAGCAAAGCAATGTGTTAGTCTTTTCCAAAAATGAAATGGGTTAACAGCAATACATTACTTTACTCATACTGTACTGACTAATGGGAATGCATTACTTTTTGAAACTAATTTTCCAAGCTCAGGAGAGGTGGACAGAGCCCTTTGGACTGAAGGCAAGAAATAATTGCAGCAAACAAATAAATGCAAACCTCTGCCTAATTTCAAAAGCCCGCTGCAGGTGATAAATTCACATCGCTGCTAAGAGAAATCTGTCTGTCTACAGGTAGCTTGCTGAGCAGGGAGAAAGGTGGAAAAGCAGTTCAAAATGTGAGGGAGAGAGCAAGAGAGTAGCAGAAAGAAGGAAAGAAAAAGAAAACAGTTCAGTTTGTTTTGAGCTGTGATGTCATCCACCATTGGCTTTTTTCCTGTCTGTAACTACCATGGGCCCCTGATAACAGATTATACCTAAGAGAATGAAGTCCTCAAGAGAAAAACAACAGCCCTCAACCCTGTTCTAGTGAAAGACTCTTTGTAAAGAACAGGTAACTGGGACTTCAAAGCCATTATCAGGAAGTGCATTCTTTCTCCCTTGTCAATTGGATGTGAACTTACCTTTAAAAACTAAGTTGGATGAAAGCAAATGTTGTGATCCCTAGTGGGTCACAGGAGCTGATGAAGTGCTGCAGTTAATTCATTGTTTGCACATTCTGTTTGTACATTCCATCAAGTGGGCAGGGACTGATAGTGAAGATGGCATCTATTTGTTTTTAGAGTTGACAGAGGGAAGAAAATGGCATTTTCTGGTTGGATGGCATTTTCACAGCTTGGTGTATAGACCATGCCATAAATACTAAGACATGAAGATATTGAGCTTAGCTACAGTGTGCCATTGGGTTTGAGCTATCTGCTTTCCTTTCCTTTATGCCTCCATCTTGAGCTGATAGAGGTGGGGTAGCAGACTGAAGACTAAAAAAAAAGAATGGGGTGATAGCCAAATGTTAAAGCAGCTGGGCAGCCCTAGGCATGGAGATTCTTCTTAGGTTTGCTTCTTTGGAAGTCTCTTCCTCTGTTACAAGAGCAGCTATACAGAAGATAATCCACAATTTCCACAACAAAATAACCACAAGAAAAGCCAAGGGAGAACATAGGAATATAAATTGGGTCATCGTGGCTCAAACCAATGGCTTATCTAGTCCAGCATTCTGTTGACACAGTGGCTAGACAGATGCTCATGGGAGGCCTATTTACAGCAGTGTTCCATAACCCAAATGCCTGAGATCAGGGGTATATATTCATCATTACTAGTAGGCTTTGGCATCCCTATCATCCATGAACTTGTTCATTCCCCTTTTAAAGCTATCAAAATTCGGCAGCCATTTACTTGGAATCTTCTATCATTGAGCTACAGTGGATGGTCCCATGTTCTGTTATTATGAGAGAGAAAAGCTTCTCTCTGACCAGCTTTTCCCAAGTAATAGATATTTTTCTATGCCTATTAGGCCTTCCCTTACTCACCTTTATCTTAATACCCCCAAATATTCTAAAGTTTCCTTATGGAGACATTGCTTAGCTCCTTGATCGTTTGGTTCCCTTTTTGGGACAGGGCATTTAATAGGATGGAAAGAGCTTGGGTAGATTTAATCAGGATATGACATAGTATATGATGTGGAAGGTTAATAAATGATATATAAAATTCTGTAAGAAAAGAGGATGTGAGATCCCAGTGTAGATAAAATTTCCTTCCTTTCAGACCCCCATCCCCCCATCCAACCATGTAATTTGGTTACTTTTTGCTGGCCTGCAGATTTGTTTCTAGTAAAATCTAGGGTGGACCCTTCAAATCAATGAGTGAAGGATATAGGTAACATATAGATAAATTACATGGATTCAATAGGTCTACTCTAGTTGTAGATTAACAATAGGATTAAAGTTTGTATCTTTAGTAACAAGTAATCAATTTTTGCTAGCATGGGGGATGCATCTAACGTTGCTGGGCACTGGACGGAATGAAGCAAATACCTCAGGTGGTAGATGTTATGGGACAGGAGTAGAAGCTCCTGACTACTCCTCTGGAAGCTGCTGGACATTCTCTTCTGCTGAAAGATAGTTGTGCTTTCCACAAGTCTTGTCTTGCACATCTGAAGCTAACTTTCTGCCCTCACTTACAGTGGAAAACAATGCCACTTTTTAGTTTTTTTTTGGTGGGTTTTTGGGCTTTGAGGCCATGTTCTAGAAGAGTTTGCTCCTGATGTTTTGCCAGAAATAAACTCTTCTAGAGCACAGCCTCATAGCTGGAAAACCCCACAAAAAACTATGGATGCCCACTCTGAAAGTCTTCAACTTCACAATGCCACTTTATCATGGTAAAATTCATTTCTATGTGTGGAATGGAGCAGGCTGCCATCTTGCTAATTGCCTCAGGCAGCAAAACACCTTCAGCTGGTCCTGGAATCTAACAGTGACTATTGGGTATCATGGCTACTGCTCTCACATTCTGCTTGTGAGCTTTCCATAACCTTGACATCTGGCTGGCAGTTATGGCAACAGACTATTAGACTATATAAGCCTTTGGTCTAAGCCGGAATATCTATTCTTATGTTCTTAACATTTCAGGACCTTGTTAGTCCAGACCATATGTTGTCCCTGTTATTTTTCATACTTGGTTCTATTTTTAATAATTTGTGTAAATAATTGGTCATATTAATTGGAAGAAAGAGGGACAGAATGTTTGTTTCAGCATTGAAATCATGTATTGACAACTTGCAAAATGAAGAACACAGTTCCCCTGTGAATGTTGGTTATGAAATTCACATATTTGGAGAGACACATATCTTTTGAACATTAATTTTCAGCTGTCACGTTTGATTTTAAATCCACAAGCACAGTGTTGCCCATTAGTGAATGGGAAAAACTTTCTATGACATATTGATTCTGTTTACATTATTATAATGCCCAAGATCCCACATCAGGGTTGTGTAGCATGTCTCCTCATGTGGAGTTATGCACTGATTGTGCTAGGCAAGACTTGTGTTGAATGGCAACATTGTGCATCAAATGCACTTCTGAATATGTAACCAGATGCAGAACTAATGCATGTGCATATGCACATGCACTTCTGTATTACATGAATATTGCATGCACAATAGCACCACATACATGACTCTCCAACCATGAGTTCAACATGGATGCTCTACCTCAGACAAAAATGAGGTAATTCTTGAGAGGAACTTAAGTGCCTTGAAATATTTCAGTGCCACTTGCAATTCAAGAACCTCCCAAATTACTCTAATATGAAATGTAGGGCTGGGTGGGTGAATATACTTCCTGTTTGGAGGAAAACATTGGGAAAAGAACATGAAAATCATATTCAAAGATTGTGGACTAAAGTCAGCGTTACTCCCTAATAAAGCAGACCTATGAAATCAATGGGACTTATATAATTGTCAAACTATAACTCTCATTCATTTCAAGCTATTTATTTGTAGTTAACATAAAATCTAGCTCTCTGAGTACCAAGTTCTATATTATTTCAAAATCCTGTTGGATCTTCTAAAATGATTCCATAAAGGCCAACAGCTGCCCCTGTGGCCTTCTTAATGCACTTATCTTATTATTATTATTAACCTTTATTTATATAGCGCTGTAAATTTACACAGTGTTGTACATACAGTCTTATAAATTAGATGGTTCCCTGTCCGCAGGCTTACAATCTACCATTCTGCTGAACTATCAGTTGCTTCCGAACCTTGAGGGGATCTTAGAAATGTTTTGGTGGTTCAGCAAATTACTACTTAATTCTTCCTATAATGGAATTATGGTCAAATTTGGAGTTACACTTGATAGTTAATCTAGTTTTCTGCATATTTTTTCCTTATTGACAAGAACCAGAATTTATGCAGCAACTATAAACCATGAATCCCTGTTTCAGTGCAGCTTTGGTTGAAGTTTGTGTGATCCTGCCTCTGTAAGAGGCAAGTTGCCGTGTTTATCAGTACTCGCAGACTTTGTAGGAAGCAAAGAAGTAAATGTTTTAATAATAATCATAATAATAATTTTTATTTATACCCCACTCTCCAGCCAAGGCTATCAGAGCGGCTTACAATTTGCTAATTAGACATTTCCCTGCCCTCAGGCTTATAATCTAAAAAGACATGACACAAAAGGAGAAGGGAATGGTAGTGGGGAAGGGGGGAAGTCCAGCAGATCTTCTCTCCCTCGGAGGCCTGGACCAAGGCAGATGGACTGGAGGGAGGGCTCTTCTTCCCTTCAGGCAAGGCCTGTTGGAGCTGGCTTGCCTTTCTCACCTCCTCAAGTTGGTGGATGGAGGTAGGGCTCTTCTTGCTGAATGTTTTGGTCAGAAGCAAGCAGGACCAATAGTGTACTGTAGTACCTTTCCAGAAAGTAGGATAATCCTGGGCATGTATAGAGAATTTTTAATCTTTCTTTAAAGTCAGATGTTGCCCTGTGTCCATGGAAGACATTTTTGTGTAGTCTGTTTCTTATATTTTTTTAAAAAAAGGCCTTAAGTTATTAGCAACCCTGGATATAGCAAGTATAAAGAGGGGTCAATGACAATTGAATGGTGTCATACCTAGTTCAACCCTACAATTAGCTGGAATCTGACAGGTGGATTTTCTAACAGAATTCATGAACAGGAGCAAAATGAATTTTTTTCATAGCAGAATCCAGACATTTAATTGGAGTTGGATATTAGACAGAGATGGGCAATTGTGTCCTTCCAGATGCTTTTGTACCACAAGTCTCATAACTTCTCACCACTTTGTATGTTATTTAGGATTGATGGAGTTGTAGGCCAAACATCTGAAAAGCCACAGTTGCCAGTCCCTGGACTAGATAGACTTTTGGCTCTTATCCAGAAGGTTTCTTTCAACATTACCATTTCAAACTTTGAGAAACTTTGAGAAGTGTCTTGGAAAAATGGGGTGATGTGAAGAAAATTTAGGATTTGGAGAACTTCACAACTGTTTTATGGCATACTCAAAACTCATTTATTTGCCTCACTACATAAAAATGGTCAAGTGACTCAGTTCTTATTTTAAGCTTACACTGTAAAGCCATAAACCTTGCCTTTTTACATAAAAATATAAGAATAAGTAAATGACCAAATAAGGATTTTAAAAATATGTACAGTTCATACACATTAAAATCAATTTCACATCATTTTTTAATTTCTGAAAAAAACACACCACAATATTGTTCTTGGCTTAATAGTAGTGAGTCTATAGTCAGTGCCAGAAAAAAATTCCCTAGGATCTCTGCATGAGCCCATTGCAAAATGGGGACTTCTTGGTGGAAACTCTGACACATCTTTTTAATTACATTAATGAGTAATGAGGGATATTTAAACTCAGTATTACAAGGCATCTGGTTTTCAGTCGAGCCAAGTTTGGAGGACGTTGCAGATTATAACAAAGTGCTCCACAGCATGGAAGTCAGAGGTCTTTTGCCACACTGGTCTTAGAAAAATTTATAGCATGATTATGAAGGGAGATATGTGTAATAGCTTGGAAAGGGTCCCACCCTATTTTCAAGCCATTATAATTTTGGCACGATATGTATAGGGCCCCACAGAATCCACCACAGGCTTTACTCATATATCAGGACATAGACAAGTTTGTGAAATACAGACTGGGATAAATATTTCACATTGTATATTTATAGAGCTGAATATGGAAAGTGAAAGGTAATCTAGGCTTGAGAATCTAGGTGCACGTATTGCTTCAGAAAGCAAAATTTGGAACACAACATGAAAACACAAATCTTTTCTAGTCTAAGCAGTTCAGGTCAAGGGAAGTTATGGTATCATTCTATTCATCTTTGGTTAGACTTCACCTGGATTAATGTGTCCAGTTCAGGACACCATAGTTCCAGTAGGATATCAACAAGCTGGAATATATCCAGAAGATGGTGACCAAGAAGGCAAAACATATGGTGACCAAGTCCTATGAAAAACAAGTAAGGGGGATGGACAATGTTTAGCCGGGAGAAGAGAAGATTGAAAGGTGATACAATAGTCTTTTTTAAATAGTTGAAGGGATGTCACAATGGAACAGCCTTGTTTTGTGCTGCTCCAGGGACAAAAACAAGAAACAATGTATTCAATGAACACCCCACCCTGAAAAAATACCCATCTAAACATTAGGAAGAACGTCTTGACAAATCTGTACAAGAGTTCAACAGTCTGTTCATTAGACTGCCTCAGAGGGTGGTAGACTTTTCTATTCTGAATATCTTTAAACAATGATTGAGTGGCTATCTTTCCAGAGTTGTGCCCCTCTGCACCAAAGTGGGTTGGATTTGATAACACTTGCAGTCCATCCCAATTCTATGGTTCTGCAGTCCAGCATTCTGTTCACACAGTGGCCAGTTGCTTGCCCATAGGAAGTGCACAGGCAGGATTTTAGGGTAATAGCACATTTCCACTCCTGTTCTCCATGAATTTCTTCTTCGAAAAGTTTCTCCTCAAATAAAGCAACAAGTAATTTTTAGCAATTTTCTTCCTACTGTGAAAAAAGTCTTCAAGAAAACCACACAGATTTTAAAGGATAGTTGCAGCTCAGGACTTAATCTGCACAAAATTCTCCCATGGTTGTTTTGCACATGAAACAGCATTGTCTGAGCAGAAAAGAACATTTCTGCATTAATATATTATTTCCTGCATGGAAAATACTGTTTTGTGTGCAAAACAACCTTGTGTGAATTTTAAACAGAATAAGCCCTGAACTGGGAAGATTTTTTTCAGTCCAGGCTTTTTTTCCCTCAGTATTTCTCATCACCTGAAAAACATGTTTTTCGACCATTTTTTGAATACTTTTGACTATCCTTTCCATCCTTAAGATGCATCTTAACTTTACAATGGTGAACCACAAGGAAGAAAGGGGGATAGGGCAGTAGGTCAAGTTATATGCATTCAGCCTCATATCTTGAAAGCAATCTTAGATAGAGGAAAGGGGATATTTACATGGCACTCAGGAATGCAGTCTAAAAGTGATTGCTCACATTTTGCTTTATAAGGCACCCTGACTGAATGAATACAAGAGCTCAACAAGGAAAAGACAAGTAGCTAGGGATGCAAGGATCTGTGTCATATCTGTTGAATTATAAGCTGGTTCCATCCCATTTCCACAGCAGCCTGAAATTTAAAAAGAAAAGTGCAAACCCACACACATTTAAACTGAATGTATTTTACCTAAAATGTGCATTTCCCCTAAAATACTCTTTCTATGTAGATTTTCTAAATGCATATGTTTATAAACCAGCATGTTGTAGGCATAGGAGTGCTGGACTAGGACTTGGAAGTCCTACTGACATTCTGAGATCTCCACTGAGCCCTAAAACTCACTGGGCAACCTTGGGTAGGTCACACTGCCTTATCCTGACCTACCTCACATGGTTGCTTTGAGGAAGAAGTGGGGAGGAGGAGAACCATGGATGCTACCTTGAGCTTACATGGAGGAAAGATAAGGTGTAAAGATAACGTGTATGCCCTTCTCCTTTAAAGTTGATTTTCCTAATATTCCATTTTGAACCAAAAACTGGCTTGTTAAATTCAGGGCTATGCACCATCCAAGGTATAAGAATTAGAAAAATTCAACAAATTGCAAAATCCACAAAAAAGTGATAACTTTACTGGCCAACCAAAATGCAGAAAATGCATTAAGCAAGCTTTTATTGGCTTCTTCATCAGTCAAAGCTGTTAAAAATCATTCAGGAGAAAAAAAGATGAAGATGTTATAATCACAGGCCTACATTCTGTCTGAGATGTTGTCAGTTAAGATGATATTGTGGAGTTTCATTGCAGGTAAAAGCCACTCCTTCTTAGCTGTGTGAGGACAAAAGGCAATAAAAGCCAAATAAAGATGAGTTTTCTTGAAAATTCACCAATGCATCAGCGATTGGTGCTTCAGATAAAAATAGCAAATTTCCCCTCAGTGTTTGGGAAAGTTACCTTTTTTGGATGGCAACTTCCCCAGTTGCCTATCTAGAGGGTTGGATGTGGAATTCTAGACCCTGTAGTCTTAAAAGGAATTTTTCCCAAGCACTGTATTATGTTTCTCTGACTGTCTCTGAGAACCAGAAATAAAACTGAGACCTTATTTAATCTCAGCAACCCTCTACATTTGTTGCCTATGGCTCGGAGTACACCACATGACAGTTTCCACATCACACCATGCTATGTGGGGGACTGTCATGCTGAGGCCAGGGGGTTGATGATTATTTTCACTCTGATTGTCTTAGTGAATTTATATTCATTGATTGTGGTGTGAAGCAGTTTTATTGCAGCAGCTCTGAAATTGCATCACTCTTTTTCCAAGAGTTTTCCTCTCACCAGGGCTCCCCTGTAAGCAGTAGAGTCCACAGAATGGTTTTGCAAGCTCTGAACATCATCAGTAAATAGACAGCTCTACAAAGTCCTAACTCCCAAACAGTCCTGAAGCCAAGGAAAATACTAAAGGCTGTAAAAAGCCAAATCTAAACATAATTATATAGTTGGACTTGGGGTTTGGAATGGAGTGCCTTGCCCAAGCCTATCAGGGGATCTCTCTGATTCCAAACCCACAGATGCCTACCATTTACTATTTCTATTCTCTACCAGCCTACTATTTTCTGCTTGACTGCTGAAAAGGAGTTGCTATACAATTTATTTTTCAGTCAGTATTTATTGTCCTCCAATCACAGCTCTTGTTCGCAGAATTCATTTGCAGTTCAACTGAATCATTCAGTGTGGGTTTGTGACTAAGAGAAGATATGCCCTGAAGGCATTTTGTTTATTTGGTATGAATATTTACATGTGAGTCATCTTTATTAAATTTGATCCAAAGCACTTATATCCCCTTCTGGTGTGCATTTAACACTTCAGAAATTGTTGTGGGCAGTTGTTCAAGCGTACTAAGTAGAGAGCCAGTGTGGCGTAGTGGTATGAGTGCTGGACTACAACTCTGGAGACCAGGGTTTGATTCCCCCCTCGACCATGAAACCCATTAGGTGACCTTGGGCTATTCACATGCTCTCAGCCTCAGGGGAAGGCAATGTCAAACCTCATCTGAACAAATCTTGCCATGAAAATCCCATGATAGGTTCAGCTTAGGGTTGTCATAAGTCAGAAATGACTTAAAGATACACGACAAAAACAACAATGAACCAGCAGCAGAGTTTGGCAACATTGGTAATCATTCCTATACTAAACCCATACCCTCCATCACACTTATCCTTCTTCTGGTACCACTGGTGTTCATTTGCATGTCCATGTGTGTAAAGGGTGGCCAAAGAAAGGTGCAAGAACAGCAGCATTACTTCTCCTTTTCTCCTTCTTTTTTACTTTCTGTGCAATGGAAGAGGTGGAACCCAGTGAGGCATCACACGCTAACAGGAGGGCCATGTCATACCTTGTTGCCAGGACCCAGGTTCAGATTCTGACACAAACAGTGAAGCAGAAGTACTAGGGGAGGTACTTTGTGCAGACTGTGATATAGACAGGGAAAAAGAAGGACATGTCAGTGCTTGAGACAGTGAAACTCCCCAGCAGCCACAATACAGAGACATGCACTCAGTACTACATACTGCAATGGAATGTAGATGAGAGAGGCAGAGTCTGAGGCACTTGGAGCAGTTATATAGGAAATGCTCATTAATCAGGCAACAGTTGCAAGAGGCTGTTGTGCCATAAATAACCCCACAACTTCCTCTAGAGGTTATTGCCAAATGGCTGACCATTCAGGAGGAAGCTCTTATCTGTTGATTCCTGGCTCCTGTTTCTGAAGAACCTTGACCTTGTATCATAAACTGACCATGCTACCCTACGCTCCCTTGGATCAATACCGTAGCTTTCTTGCTGACTTGCACTACCTACCAGGTTTGAATATGTTTAGTTAATGAATGAAAACTCACACCTAGCACTGATAATGACAACAGTGCCATAGAGTTAGATGTGATTCATTGTTTCTCTGTACGTGTCTTCCATTTCAAAGTGCCAGTACCGTCCAAAATATCCATTCCCACCTTAAATTCCATTTTTCAGTGTCCCAAGCTCCCAACTTTTCTGTTCATGAATGAAGCTTTTAAATGCACAATATTAAGACAAATCAAACAAGCCTGTTTACCCCAGTAAGGTCAGAATGGGGACATATCTAAATCATGAATTGGAGTTTTGGACCAATATGTTTCCTTCAGTAACTTGTAGATGGAAATTGTGTGCTTTTAAGCCACATTGAATGGGACCTGGCTGACCTTATTTCAGATTGTCATTCTGATGACACTAGCTTGGCAGCTAAATTTTCTCACTCGAAGAAAAAGAACTTGTTCAAGCACAAACAGAGGCTTCCAGTTCTCACTCTGCCAAATTCCTCATCTTAGTGAAAGGGGATCACATCAGTTTGGGAAAAAATGAGTCAGATTCCATGGGACAAATTGCAAAAAGGAAAAAGCTGGTGAGGTAGCGGTATTGCTTGTATATTCTGAAGTCTAAATTAATTTTAGTTAGTTGAAAGGGAGGACAGGAATTCACACAGCCAGGAAAGGATTACATATTATATTCTATAAACTACAGAATAAAGGCAGCAACAAAATCAGTGAAGCTGTCATAATTACATTAACTAGTAGAATTTAACCAAAAGTACTTTGATTTTGAATTTACAAAATGATTATATTTTAATGGAAGTGAAAGTTCATTTTGGCTGAAAATGATAGAAATTCAAATATAAAATCTTACAGGGCAAGTGGTAATCTACCCCACACTACCCCCTTTGAAATACTCTTCGCTTCAAAGGATCTTAATGTAAATACAAGACTGGGAAATAACAGATTAAATTGATAGCCACTACTCACAATAAGTTACTGGGGGCCAATGAAGACAGATGATATATTTTGCAAAACTAAGAACCTTGGGTATGGAGGGGAGCAATGCTTTATGCTTTGTTCTTTGGAAATTGTGGATGGGATTTGACTCTTGCCTCCTACTTTCAGGGGTACATACAAAATGTTTAAATGGATCCCATTCTGGATATCAGCCTAGGACCTTTCTGTTTGCTTCTAGTGCAAAAGAATCTCTAGCAAAACAAGGCAAGGCAGGAAATATGATGGCTGCCAACATCACTTCCTGAAGTGTATGTAAACAGCATGTCGCTTGGCCCATAGTAGCTCCCTCTTGTTTTAGGCACTCTCCAGGATGTTTGGATGATCTAGCTTTGGTTTCTGATCCAAGCTGAAAATCACTGGCTCCTGGTAGTTTCCATGTAAGTGGGACAGTGCATCTTCTCTAGGTTTTAATCTGAATGTTAAAATATCTGTGTAAATTACTGAACCTATTTTAAGGATAGGGTTCAGCAACCTGGACGGCTTTTTCAGATGTTTGGACTGAATTCCAAATTTACAACCACACTGGCATGGAAACCAGCAGCTACTAATGCCAATAATGAATGGTGTCTGCTCTTCAGGGTCTCAACAAGAAACCTCTCCCCTTACAAGCCAAATAGCCTTTTCAACTGGAGAGACCAGTGTTAAAATCTCTATTAACCGTGCTTCTCATTATACAATGCTTCCGAAACTCAAGATGTTGCCCTTCTCTATTATCCCGGATTGGCAAAATGTCTCTAAAATGACTGCATTATGTGTTCTAAAGGTAGAAGAACTGGCATGTAAAATATATGACAGTTCTCTGTCTTGAGGGCTATTTTTGTTAGACCATTTCAAAGAAATACACACACACACAAGTTAGAAGTGGCAACAGGAGCCTTAAAGTTGCTTATCAACAGTTTTAACATTTGGACAGCAGACTGAACAAGGGCAGAGGCTGTTTGTTAACAGAATTCCTCACTCTGGTGGGATGCATTATAGTTGGATTTCAATTAACACATGCAGATTTTATAGAGGATTGTCTCTTCTTTCCTTTTCCACACACCTTTGGGGGTGATTCATGTTCTCTTTTCTTGGTGGTGGATAGTTGACCATACCTTAACAGGTGTGGGCATCTTATAGTTCCTAAAATGTTGTCAAATTGCAACTCCCATCAGCCCTAGGCAGCATAACCAATGGTGAGATGTTGCATGCATAGTAACATTAGGATATAGGATATGTTCTTTCCTAATTAAGTTCCTCTTTGAAGGGTCTTTCCTACAGCCTACAGCCCACAATGGTGTGTTGGATGGCCATCGGAGAAAGAACTTTCTAAATCATATTGCTTGTTTATAGAATGTCCTCCCAAGGAATAACCACCCGGTCTCTTCCTTATAAAATAGTAGACTACATGTTCTTCATTATGAAGTCCATCCTTTTGCATTTTCTAATGCAGCATTTACAATTGTGGGAGAAGGAGGAAAGGAGAGGAGCGGAAGGAAGAGGACGATGATAACGATAAAGGTGGTATATGGCCTCTAACACTTTTGCTGATATATATATATATATATATATATATTACTTGTGTGGAATAAAGAGTTTCTGTTCATGATTTCATAAGAAGAATTTCATAGAGACCTAGCTAGCAGTACCAGTTAGCAGTCATTGAATGACTTGGATTTACCTCTGAGTTGACTCATCATTCTATAAATTATTCAGCAGGTCTTCTCTATTTGGGATTAGTCAACAGGATTCCAGCCATGCAGTTGTGGATTTTTGGATGGGGTGTAACTGTTTTTCCATCCCTCAGTGTACTACTTTCTTCATTGGGATTTTGCATGAACAGCCATCACACAATGGAACAATATGTAGGCACCCTGGCAGTGTTGTACAACATTTGTATTCAGCAATAGTAAGGTGGAGTTGGACAACCACTGTCTGAGTGTGTGCTACACCAAGATGATGTGGAATCTCAGCCAATATATAAAACCTAGTCACACATTTGTAATGGCTGAATATTCTAACCTGTTTTCATGTAGAGTTCATGTTTATTTTTTTTATTTTTGGAGAAAAAAGCACAGCTTTTGGGCATATGCCATGGAAAACATAATTCTCCTAAATGGTCAACTACCAGCCAGGTGGCAACTTTACTTACAAGATGGAAGGAACAAGGTACTCTGGTGTCTTACTGGACTCTTTCAAAAGTATTTACAGCAAAACAATTTTTCAACAGCCTGCTCCCTGGATTTCACCCAATTCTTTTCACATTGGGGAACATTCAAAAAATTGCCCCCTTTCTCTTCTGTTTCCAGACCTCACACAGAGTGATTACATGAGTGAGACACACCATCAATCGTCTTTGCCACAACCGTCCAAGTAGAAGGGGCAGGCGTCTCTGTTTCAGTGAGTTCAGGCTGCAGCCCACAGCCTTAAACATCTTTTTTTTAAAAAAAGGTGGGGGGGGGGACTCCTCCTAATTTATTGTTATTGATGGCTCTGGATTCTGTTGAGCTGCTGCCGAAAAGTTGCACACAGATTTTTCAGTCTTCAGGACACAGCTGGTGGGCTGTTATTTTTGGTTTGGAGAGTAAATCCAGTTTGGTCTCTTCTGTTGCTGAGGCCTTGCAGCTTTAGCCAGGAAATGTACGATTTGGATGATGGAATACAAATAGTTAGAGATGAGTTCATACAATCCACCATGTCTCAGGATTTCAAATATTTTTGAATATGCTTTCGATCCCAATTTATTTGGAAGGTGTGCAATAGCTTTAAAAAGCATTGTAAACTAGTTTCAACTTCCCATATCTTGTTCCCCCTCCTCTCAAATCACCAATATTGAGAGAAATTTAAAGATATAGTTTTGTTAGTCTGTAGAATTAATTATGTATAAAGATTTTGTAGCACCTCTGAGACAAACTGAAAAAGAAAAAAGAAAAAAAGAAAGAAGCTTGTAGCCCAAGCTTTTGTAGACTTCAGTCTACTTCTTCAGATGCTTATGGTGGAATGGAAGCCAGGGACAGACAGTAAGAATAACATGGCTATATCTTTACATTTAAATTAATTTAAACCCTTACACTCCTGTCTGTCCCTGGTTTTCACTCCACCATAAACATCTGAAGAAGTAGACTAAAGACTTCCTTTTTTCTTTTTTTTAAGTTAGTCTCAAAGGAGCTAAAAATCTCTATACACCAATATTGAGATTTAAGTACATATGTAAATTCATTTTAATAAATCAATTGATAGCATTTTTCTTTAATCCCTCCAGTAGACAAACATATATTTTTGATAGCAAAGAAAAATATTTCTTATGGTAGACCTCAGCATCTTGACTAATATCCTATGGTTTCTGCTGTGTTCCCATATGGTACATTTTCCTACATGTCCACTGAGAAGTAAGTATCACTGAACTCAAAGCAACTTAGTTGCAGGGAAATAAATATGGGTTTGTAATCCAGGGGTGCATCTGCATTGTTAAAATAATTCAGTTTGACACCACTTTAATTGTTGTTGCTGTTATTAACCTTTACTTATATATCACTGTAAATTTACACAGTGCTGCACATACAATCTTATAATTAGATGGTTACCTGCCCTCAGATGTCATGTCCCCATCCTGCAGAATCCTGGTATTTGAGGCTTCTGGTTTTATGAGGCTTCAGCACTTTTTGTCAGAAAAGGTTAAAGACCTCATACAACTACAAATCCCAGGATTTCAGAGTATGGTACTCCAATAATTAAAGTGGTTTCAAATGACATTATTCCTATAGTGCAGATGTACCCTTAGATGTAGCCTGTTAAAGCAAGAGCTATGTGTTCCCCAACAAGAGTTCTTCATCTGGAATGTGATGGTTGACTCGATAAAACTTTCTTATAAGCATAGGAGCTGATCCCAATGCTGTCTATGGAGCTTATCCCATGAACAAATAAACTGGCTTACCTTTTCTGGCTTGAATTCAGAATCCGGGATGCCCCCTAAATCACTGCCAGTCTAGCCGGGATGCTGCTGCCCAGATGCACCCTGTGTCAAAGCCTCGCTCAGCCAGCACTTTTTCAAAGTCAGAGAGCTTCCGATTTAAAAAATTAGCTGGCTGGGAGGGGTTTGATGTGGGATGCATCTGGGCGGCGGCATGCCAGGTGGTGATTTAGGTATAACATCTGGGGGCATCCTGGATTCAAGCCAGAAAAGGTAAGCCACCTTATTTGTTCATGGGATAAGTGCCATAGATCGGATTGGTTTTTGACGTTTTCTAATTTTAATATTAAATGAGGCCAGCAAGGATGAAATGTGTCAAAAAATGTGTTGCAGAAGATAAAATCTCTCTCTCTCTCTCTCTCTCTCTATATATATATATATATATATATGTGTGTGTGTGTGTGTGTGTGTGTGTGTTGTTGCCTATCCTTAAACAAGCACCTGGACCTACACCCAACAAAATTTCTCTTTGCTCAGCCCTGACCCACAAAAATTTGGTCTGCCAAGACCCACCACTGGTTCCACCTTTGTGATAGTGGCCAATGTATTTAAATTAACAACTTGGCAAACCTTAGCATAGACCGGCACAAAGTAAGCTGTTAATTATGGGAAAGAAAGAAAAAAACAGAGAGAGTGAGTGAGAGAGTGAGAGCTAAGCTGTGTTGAATCAGGATAAACAGGGCTTCACTTCACTGTATTTGCAGATCTTGGACAGACGCTTATGAAAGATCTCACTAATATTAAAGGATGGCCTGGATATCAATAATGCTCTGCTCATTATTTCTTAAGCTGTTTATTTTGCAGAAGGCTTTCAGACAATGAATGAAACTGGCTCATCTTGCCTGTATGCTTTGCCAGTTCTTCCTAATACTCCCTTTCTCCCTTCTCCTTCTCCTTCTCCTTTTTAATAGGTGTGAGATGTTATCCATAAATTCAGAGCTGCATAAATTATGGAACAAAAGTATATGGCTTGACTAAGGGTTGAAACGTAAGCTGAAAATTCTGCAGGAAAGATTGACCAGGGTTCCTGGGATAAGAATCTTGGCAAAACTTTCTGTAGGACATATATTTATAAATTATGATCACTGTCCTTCATATAAACAAAATAGTAAGGGCTAGAATGACAGGTCTTTCACCAATGATAATGAGGTGTTTGGACACATATCCAAGTCTATATTGATCACAGAGGTTATCTGGTTAGGATGGAAAGGCTCCCAGACCAATTTTCACTGCAGTTCAGGGAGGTAAGTCTCTTTTCCTTTTAAACTAGGCCCAGAGAATAATAAACCAAGCAGAAGTATACTAGAGTATGGTCAAAATAAGAGATGAGTGGAATGGTCTATTTCACTCCCTTTGACACTTTCACGGATGCTTATTCTAGCCTATTGTGATTTTTCAACATTAAATACTATGAAACATATTTAAACAGGCAGTATTGACTGTATATATTTCTAAATGAATTTCATTGTATTTCAGGATATAACACACACAGAGAAGAGTTCCTTCTAAGCTCAAACCATGTTTTTCATGGGGGCCAAATGACTGTCAGATGGCACCCTAGGCTAGCATTGGGCTAGCAACAACGTTAACAATGGTATATCACAACAGGTACAGGAAAAGGAAGTGTTTCATCAGTGAGCTGATATCTCTTTTCAGCAGACACCATTTTAATTTATCTTTGTAGTTATTGCAGCCACTCTTTTGTTGGAAGCACTGTCCCTTTATTATGAGATAAAAACAGAAAAAAAATAACAACAAATTGTCTTAAAATACTATTTTGTGTCAAATGTTTGTCTTCATAGATGTCGCTCTCCATCTAGTACCTAAACTCTGAAATAGATGTGATTGCAGCCCAAATACAGACTCCCCTTATCTTCTCCCATGAGAGAAACAAGATCGTAAAGGAGGAAACTGGCTGGTAACAAAATCTAGGCCAGGACACATTTGTGGGAGACGTGGAGCAAGGGGGGAAAATCCCAGACAGCAAAGTCTATAGATGTGTTACCAATTTTATCAGTTCAACTTTCAAATCATAGGAAACTCCTGCAGACCCAGGATTCCCAGGTTGCAACCCAAGAAACATTTTGGTATCTTTAATTTCCGTACTGCAGCAGGAGATGTCAATTTCAGTCTCTCCCATCTAGTCTTCTTCTACTCCTGTAGTTTGCCCCCCTCTCAGGGCTTCTCTGCAGCTCATCTAGTGTGGTGCTCATTATAGCAAGCAGGTGATGAGATGGATGATGACAGGAGGAGGATGAAATGGGTGGGAGATGACAGAACTACTTGATTTCACACTGCACTGGGGTGTGTGTGTGTGTGTGTGTGTGTATGTCTTTTTTTGGGTGCCAAACTAGCAACACTGTACAATATCCTAACTTTATCATAAGTAACATTTCAGCTGTATTGGTCTGTTGCAGTAAAAACAACAGAAAGTATTGTGATGCCTACAGGATTAATGAAGTTTTAGTTGGCAAAAACTTTCATGGACTTTAGACTATCAAACACATGCAGTGTCGGCTCATTAGTAGATATTGTGTTTATATACATCTGGGGGAAGGGATGGAAAGCCAAAGGGAATTAAAAAACCAAACCAAACCAAAGATATGTGCCCCACTCTTCAGCACAGGTGACATTTACACATATGTGTAAACGCACACTTTAGAGCATAATCATCTCTCTCTCTCTCTGTGTATACATGTATGTATATATATAGGAGCTACAAAGCAGAATACAGTTGAGACAACCAAAGTAGAGGTGATAGAAATTTTCTTTTCAAAGACTGCTGGAGATATGTCATTGTTCTCCCACTACTTAAGAATAATTTGTCATCTTGAATTTTCCCAAGAATACATTTCTTGGGTAACATCTCTCAGCATTCTGGAAATGTGGTGATGCTGGTTATGGGATCCTGGAAGCTGTCACTTCAAAAAGTAGTTTTGTATAATTTCTGATCTTTTCTGCAAGGAAATTCAACAAAATTCAGAATTGACAAAAGAGTGACACCTGTATTGGTCAGCCAAAATGCAGAGAATATGTCATGCAAGTTTTTGAAGCTTCAGTGGCTTCCTCATTAGGCAAAGATGTTAAAAATAATACCAGAGAAGAAAGGTGCTGTTGTTAGCATCACAGGCTTACATTTTATCTCAGTTGTTATTCTCTTGTCAGTTAAGATCATATTAAAGGACCTCAGTGCAGGCAGAGGCCATCCCCCTTTTTGGCCATGTGGAGACCAGGGACAAAGGGCAATAAAAGACAGATAATAAAAAATTCCTCTCAGCATGGTGTAGTGGTTTGGGCATATGACTAGGACCCTAGAGAATGGGGTTTAATTCCCCACTTGGCCATGGAAACTCACTGGGTGACCTTAGGTGAGTCACATTCTCAGCCATAAAAAACCCTGAGATAGGTTTGCCTTAGGGTCACCAAAAATCAGAAACAACTTGAAGGCACACAACAAAAACAACTACGTACAATAAAATTTCAACTCCATTTGCAACAGAAAAGTAACTTCTCTTTCTGCAAGGGAAAAAAGCCTTTCTGATGGTTTTCTATAAATCCATCTAGGAATGATCTTTTCTTAGTCTCAAACTGGCTTTAGAATAGAGGAAACTGCTTTGTGCCTGATCTCCCCACCTAGATTTTTCTGTTCTGTCTTTCAGTGACTTTCTCATCAATTGCTACTTCATCATTTTAGCTGGCAATGCCAGACATTAATCCAGAGACCTTCTGGGTTGCAAAGCATGTCTCCCTACCACTGAGCCAGATTTTTTCCCCAGCATTCACTTCGTCTTTCAGCATCCCTCCCTCCTTAATGTGTTGTTTTCTTTTTCTCCCACAAAAGCAGAGTCACTGAAATGTGCAAGAAGTTCCAATTAAATCTGGTATGCAGCTGTGTGTTAAGCAGACTAACTTGGTTTACAGGGCTTGGCTGCCTATTTCTGTTCAACTCAAGGTTGGCTGTGGTGAAGAGCAAATTTAAAAATGATCTTTCCATATATTTTCCCCTGACCATATTTTACTTTTAAAAGGCTGCTTACACTCCACAGGAATAAAGCCAAGCTATGTTCTTATGTGGTCAAACTTGCTGTCTCTTATAGGAATGTCTTGAATTTAATAAGGTTGGTTTGAGAGATCTGTTTTTGTCCACTATAATGGATTGGCTACTAGGACCAGGTCCATCATAAGTGCTGTGTACAACATATAATTTTACAGTGGTGTTTAAAGGAGCAGAAGCCAAATCCTTGAGGCTGGGTGCGTAACATGATCTATTTTGTTAACCAAATAGGTCTTAAAATAATTTTGATTTTTGAAGAAACTACCAATCTCAACATTCCCAGCTGTATGTTTTTGCAACTGTTAAAATCATCTGTTCATCTTTACACAGTCACGTCCGAGAAGGTTTGATACAGTCCAACTGTACCTATTTCATGAGGGACAATTCCAGTTTTCTAGTAACTGGTACACTGCTGTACTTATTTATTTATTTATTGCTTCTGGAAATGGATAATTCAAATGTGGCAAAATATGCTAGACCGCTTTGCCAAAAACTGAGGAGGCTGTCATCAGGAGTTGAATAAGCTCCATCACAGGTATTGAACTGATGAGCCTCCAGATGTTGTTGGCTTGCAAACCACATCAGCTGTTGTCATTGGCCATGCTACTTGAGAATGATGGAACCAACAACATCTGGAGGTCTGCAGGTTTCTCATCCTTGAACTAGGACCAAAACTTTATTTGACTGCACTAAAGTTGCAACAGTATGATTTGGCCCTAGCGAAGGCTAATTACTAAGGTGAGACTAACCTGACTGTGACAACAGAGACAATACGTTCACTACATCATCTGGTATGAAGAAAGCCCCTCTCAAGACACAAGCCTATTGGACCTCACAACTCCATGTGTGTGACCCATTCAAGAGTCAAAAAGGTCCCAGGTCCTGCTTAACCTGGCTTCCACAGCCACAACCTCCCCCCCATCTTCTTGGGGTTTCTAGCTGCTCACTGATAACTCAGCCTATCTGCCCTATCCTGCAAAGACTCTGACCACCTGAATCTAAATAACGGTATAAGTACTTACTGCAAGCCAAATTCCCCATGGATATTAAGTTGATGGAAAAAACAACCTGGGTACTGGAGAAAAATCTATTCAGCCACACAGGTGGCCAGTTGTCTTTCTTAGAATAGGTAAAGTGGGTCAGGACCAAATGGAAAGTGTGTCAGACTTGAGATTGGCTTGACTTTTATATCCCTTTAGGCACCACTGTGGAAACATCTGTCAGGACATATCATGCGTCTGCAATGTCATGAACCCAGTGTAGTGGCTTGTTTCAGAGAAAGTCACAAATATTAAGCCCCCCCCCCATTATATTTGGATCATGTGTACTCCAGGTATGGAGAATTTTTGAGCCTTCAAATATATTTGACCACAAATCTCATGATCCCTTATTACAGACCATCTTGACTCAGGGGATTATCGCACCACTGAAAAACACATTTTACCACTGCAGAATTGAAGCTTCAGTTGGTCTGTACCCTGGTGTTATCGCATTGCTTTTCTCTCCAAAACTGCCATCCAGGTACAGTCCGAATCCAATGTGGGTCCCTGAACTCGCTTTCAACAGCCATTTTTTTTCAAAGTTGGGAGCTTTGGAGCTGGGCTGTACCTGGATGGTGGTTTTGGCGAGAACAATTGTGTAATAACACCAGGGTACAGCCCAAATGAAGCTTCAATTTGGCAGCAGTAAAATGCGTTTTTCAGTGAGATAATCCCCTCAGACTTCTAGGAGTTAAATCCTCAAACTTCTAGAAGACCAAAGGTTCCCTGCCCTTGGTTTGCTCTAACTGACACCAGAACTCCAGAGCAGAACGAAATTTGTCTTGTAGGCAGCTACCATGTTTTCTGGAAAATAAGACAGTGCCTTATATTATTTTTTGCTCCCAAAGATGCGCTAGGTCTTATTTTCAGGGGATGTCTTATTTTTCCATGAAGAAGAATTCACGTTTATTGTTCAACAAAAAATTAACATTTATTATATATTGTATATATATTTATATACAAAAACTTTGCTAGGTCTTACTTTCAGGGGAGGCCTTATATTTAGCAATTCAGCAAAACCTCTATTAGGTATTATTTTCTGAGGATGTCTTATATTCGGGGAAACAGGGTAACTGAAGTAGTCCACCCTTTTAACTAGAGAAAATAGGCAATGAATCTGAGTCACATATATGCAGAGCATGAGTTCCTCCTCATTCTTCTGTATGTGGTATAATCTGGCACAGAAGGCTGACCTCAATTTTCCCAAAAAGGACTGACTCTCATTTTAGGGAGATCACATGCATTACAAAATTATGTTCAAAAGGAGAACCAAAAAGACCCTTCTCCATATTAACTCAACATGTTGGTTTTATGTTTCTAGGTAGGGTCTCCTTGGATCTTCAACTGAATGATTAAAAGTGGAAGGGATTGGCCACTGAAAACAATCCAGTTTGCCTGAGCACAGATACATTTTGTGGATAGAGAAAGGTTTCAGGTAGAACACTTTACAAGAATAATAGCAATTTTGTGAGACGTGCAAACCAAAAATAGAAGTCCATTTAAGTCCATAGCCACTAGTCTTGAAACTAGAACCTATGAAAGGACAGATCAGCTGTTTTTGCAATCCTGAAGTCTGTAGACATGTCAAAACAGTGTAAAATTCCATGAGAAAAGTTGAAGATTTACACCATTTTAACTCCCATGACTTTATCCTACAGAATCCTAGAATTTGTAGTTTGAGGAGGCACCAGAGCTCTATGACAGAACAGGCTGGATACTTCACCAAACTTCCACAGGATGGAACCATGGCAGTTGTGGTGTCAAACTGCATCATTTCTGCATTGTGGAAGAGCTGCGTGATGCTGAAATAATTTGCAAATATTCAAAACCCATTTAGTGCTCAAGAATGGAATACATCCATTGAATTTAGAAGTGTAATTCATTTCACTTTTAGTAATTCTGAATTAATTAATTAATTAATTAAGACATGATTAATGCTGTTTTCAGTACAAAACCAAGGTTCCTCATCATCCACACATCCTATATTATATTTTATGTTATATATCTTTTTGTATATTATATAAGGCAGGCAGGACAGAGATTATATAATCACACAGATATATGTGATGTACAGTACAAGGTGTTGGTAATGATCTTTAAAGCCCTTCATGGCCTGGGTCCAACCTTTCCAACCTATCTGCAGGATCACTTTCTTCTGTACAATCCACCCCACACACTAAGGTCCTCTGGGAAAAACTTACTGCAGCCAATAAGGACTAGGCTGGCTGCAGTTACCCAGAGGGCCCTTTCATCTGCCATTCCCAAACTATGGAATGGCCTGTTGGAAGATATCTGAAACATTACCAACCTTGGAAGCTTTAAAATTTATATTATTATACATAACTTTTATTATTATTTTGTGTTTTTTTAAAGTATGTTTTAATTCTTATATTGTTTAAATGCATTTTAAAAGGGGGGATTGAGGGTTCTGAGTGTATGTTTTTAATCTTTGTAAGCC
This sequence comes from Urosaurus nigricauda, assembly GCA_034509955.1. Lineage (NCBI taxonomy): Eukaryota > Metazoa > Chordata > Lepidosauria > Squamata > Phrynosomatidae > Urosaurus > Urosaurus nigricauda. The sequence goes on from JAOEGL010000006.1 coordinate 110,788,643, forward strand.
ACCCTGATTGCATCTTGTAGAGGGGTGGGATATAAATAATATTAGTAGTAATAATAATAATAATAATAAGGCTGTCAAGATGGATCTCTTCCGATAGGTCTTCCCTAAATAACTCACTCAGTCACCCATTGATATGGACCCCCATGTAGTATATTCCAGGATGCCCATCTCTTGCTGTTGTTTGAATGCCTGTTTGTTTTAACGACTGGATATTATTTTATTGTTATAAGAGAATTTTAAAGCAAGGAGTGACCATATTACACCAACATTGAAGTCACTCCACTGGCTGCTTATTAGTTTCCAGGCACAGTACAAGATGTTGTTTATCACCTTTAAAGCCCTACATGACTGTGCCTGGAAACTAATAAGCAGCCAGTGGAGTGACTTTAATATTGGTGTAATATGGTCACTCCTTGCTTTAAAATTCTCTTATAACAATAAAATAATATCCAGTCATTAAAACAAACAGGCATTCAAACAACAGCAAGAGATGGGCATCCTGGAATATACTACATGGGGGTCCGTATCGCCTGCTTCCATATAATCCGTCCCGTGCACTCAGATCCTCTGGGAGGAATCTATTGCAACCAGTGAAGACCAGATTGGCAGCGACCTCCCAGAGGACTTTTTCTGTAGTCACTCCCACTTTATGGAATGGCCTGCTGGATGAGATCCGTAAAATTACTGACCTGGATGGGTTTTAAAAAGCCATCAAGACGGATCTTTTTCAGCAGGCCTTCCTGGAATAAACCACTTGGCTACAAATATCCCCCCACACAGGCACATAGGACAATGACTCTGCCACTGTTATTGATGGGAACTGTAGTAATGCCATTTTTAATTGTTATGAAAATTTTAATTGTAATTTGTTTAATTCCTTTTTAAGGGGGGGGATTTATATAGTTGTATCGTTTTAAATTTTGTAAGCCGCTTTGCTTGCTATGGCAAAAAGCGGGGTATAAATAAAAGTTTTATTTATTTATTATTTATTGGATTGGTGGGAGGGATATTGGATTTTATTTTGTATTGTTGTATTTTTACTCTTACTGCAAGCTGCCTCGATCCTGCCAGAGAAGTGGGACAAAAATAAATTATTATCATTATTATTATCATTATTATACATATACACACATTAGATACAGGTGTCCCTTGCTTATTTTATAGATTAGGGACCAGGGTACCATCAAAAAGCAGAAACTGTCAAAATGTGGAACCAATAGTGCTGGGGTTCCTAACTGTTGAATAAGCAGGTGATGCCTGTATTTGGCTACACCTGGAAGCATTCAGCAGAGTTTGTAAGCAGCTTTTAAAGGAGCAAGAAGAACATTCCATCTTAATCTGCTGAGAAACACGTGGAAGGGGAGAAAATAGAAGAAAAGTGGATGAAGGGGAAAGCAAGATGCAGAATAAGTACAATACCAAAACATCCCTCTCTTGTCTCTGGAAGGTGGGGAGAACTGAAATGAGAGGAAAGGATTGATTGCAGGAAGGGATACCCACTTTCAGCAACTCCTTACATTCATAAATTTTGCTATCTATATAGCCAATGTCTCATGATCACCCCTCCCATCTCAGCCACCCTTCCACTATTCACCTTTCCACATTTTACCTTGATAGATACACATGCACCTCATTGTCTCTGCACTCTCCTTTTATGCCAGGCTCAACACAATCCTCCCCTGCCTTCCAGAGCAAATATGCTTGTGTACAGCACCTACTCCACAACCTGTCTTCTTTCTTGCCCTGCTTTTCTTCTTCCCTTCTGTGTACTCCTCTGCAGAGTGAGCCGACATGCTCTGTTTGCTCCTTTAAAAATGTTTCCAAACATTCCCAAATGTTTCCAGGTGTGGCCTAATGCTACCCTCCCAACCATTCTCCTCTCTTCCTCCTCTCTCTGTCCTTGTCAAATGGACAAATTCCCCTGAATCCCCACCCCACAGCTAGCCGAACCCCTTTTACATGATACAGGGCCAAAACTCTGAATTGGGTGTTGCATGTCTTCACAATACTGCACCTGATTCAGGGCTTCCTCCCTATAACCCACATTTAAATATGACAGCTTTTGTGGCAGGTTTTCAGCTGTTTTCAAAGCAGCTGTCTTCACCTCTGATCCTTGCGAGCTGCTTGGCACCACCACCAAATGGATGCAAGGTCAGAATAAGACAAGTCTTGATAACATGGCTGGGTGCCTCATTCCAACCTCAAAAGTGGCATTGGTTCTAAACAAATATCAACAAGAAGATCAGGACGCAATATTAAAATTAGAAATTAAGCAAAGAGAAAAATGTGTGAAATTGAGAGGACTTCCTGAACAAGTGAATGAAAACCTTTACAACTTTCTAGTACCTTACCTGGCAAGATACCTTGATATCCCAGCACAGCAGATGCAAACTGAAATAGACAGAATGTACCGGATAAATTCTAGTACGGCCAGAACAAAGAAGCTCCCTAGAGACATTGTAATTTACTGGGTAAGGAAACAAATGAAGGATAATTTTATTCAAAAAAATTTTAAAACGAGATTTGTGATACGGGGAATAGAAATACAGGTTTTCAAAGACATTCCAGCTGAAATATTGAGAAGAAGGAAGGATTATCAATTCCTGACGGAACAGCTAAAAAGATATAGAGTCCCTTTTAGATGGGAAGAAATAGAGGGCTTATCGGTGACATGGAACCAAAGGAGATTTAAACTGAACACAGTGGAAAAAGCGGCTGAATTCTGGAAAGAGTTTAGAAAAGACATATCGAAACGACCTACCACCGTGTTTGAGGAAGACAACTTTCCAGAAGACGAAGGAAACATACACGTTAAAACCCCAACTGGGAAAAACAAGACAGTAGAAAGAGAAGAAGAAGATCTATTAAGAAACGAGGAAATGGAAGGAGCAGCAGGTTTTGAAAGAAGGAATTTTGGAAGTGAAGAAGACAGCAAAGAAGAAGACGAAGAGTTAGGAATAGAAAAAGAATCCTTGGAAGAGAAAAACCGATAGATAAGGAAAAATTAGAGGAAACAAGGGGAGGAGTCAGGGGAGGGAAGGGGGAAACACTTACCTGTAAAGAGGTTAAAAAAATTCAATGAAGTTGGTAACTTGGAACGTGAAGGGTCTAAACCTAAATGGAAAGAGAAAAAGGGTGTTTCATTACTTAGAGAAATTAAATTGCGACATTGTTTGCATCCAAGAAACACATATTAAAAAAACGGAGAAACATCTAATCAGATTCAAAAATTTAGGAAGAGATTTCATATCGGCAGTAAAGCAAAGGAAAAAAGGGGTGGCAATATATGTTAAACGAAGTATTCAGGCCAAAGAGGTTTTAAATGACAAGAATGGACATTATTTGGGAGTGGAGATCAATTGGGAAGGAGAATCAATTCTAATATTAGGAATATATTGCCCACTAGAAAATAAAAGTTTATTCTATAACAAATTACGTAAAGAACTAGATGAATTGGAATGCGACAAAATATTAATGTTGGGAGACTTTAATGGGGTAGTAGAACCCCATCTAGATAGGAAATCTGAGAACGAGACAAGAAATAACCAAGGAAAACTCCCTTTGACTTTTTTTAAGCTAACAGAAGATTTTGGACTATGCGATATATGGAGACTGTTTAACAAGACGAAACTAGATTTTACATTCTACTCGTATAGGCATCGTTCATTATCAAGAATCGATATGCTTTGGGCACCCATATCATTCAGCAAATTAGTGACCTCTACGGAAATCTTACCAAGAACAATATCAGATCACAATGCACTAAAAATAACCTTTAACCAAAATAAGAAAGACAAAATATGGAGGGTAAAGGATTCCCTATTGTTAGAGAAGAGTATCGTAGAAAAAGGAAAAGAATTTATCACACAGTACTTTCAAGAAAATTTGACCCCAGATGTAAAAATGATTAATGTATGGGATGCGGGAAAAGCTGTTTTTAGAGGCTTTATGATTAACCAAGAAGCATATATTCAGAAAAAAAGAAAAGAAAAAGAAAATGAGATCCAGAACTTGATAAGGATAAAAGAAAAGGAATTAATAGATAATCCAGGAAATACTAAAGTACTAGATGAGTTAAATATACTTAGAAAACAAGAGGGTAAGAAAAATTTACTAGAAATAAGCAATGGCTTAAAAAAAGCCAAACAAAAAATTTTTGAGCAGGCAAATAAAATAGGGAAAAATTTGGCCGAGGTATTGAAAAAACGGCAAATAAAAAAGTCTATTGTGGAAATAAAAGAAAATGGCTGTATAAAAAACAAACAAGAGGAAATTAAGGAGGCCTTTGAAAAATATTACACTGATTTATATAAAGATCAGAAGATAGATGTAATCAATATTTTGGCATACTTGAATGAAGAGGAAGAGATATACATACCCCCGTCGGAACAACAATTGGAAGACTTAAATAAACGAATTTCATATAATGAGGTTGAAACAGCAATACGGAACTTAAAAACCAATAAAGCACCAGGTCCTGATGGTTTTAATGCACTTTTTTATAAAACTTTCAAGGAAGAACTCTGTGGGCCACTACAAATGACCATGAATGCAATTTTAGAAGAAGGAGTGCCAAATTCATGGAGAGAAGCCGAAATAACTGTGCTACCAAAAGAAGAGAAAGACACAAGAGATATTAAGAACTTTAGGCCCTTTTCACTATTGAACGTGGATTACAAGTTATTTGCATCGATTCTAGCTACAAGACTTAAAAAGTATTTAAAAGATTGGATAGGCCCTGAACAAAGAGGTTTTCTACCACAGAGGCAATTGAGAGAGAATATAAGAATTGTTCTAAATATCTTAGAATTTTACGAGAAGCATAATGATAGAGAATTGGGACTACTACTATTAGATCTAGAAAAGGCCTTTGATACCGTTAATTGGACCACAATCTTCGAAATTATGAATAAAATGAACTTAGGGCTAAATTTTACAGGTTGGGTAAAAGAAATTTACAAGGAGCAGAAAGCGAAAATCATAATCAATGGTGAGAGAACAAATTTTATAAACATCAGGAGAGGAACCAGACAAGGGTGTCCACTATCCCCATTACTTTTTATAATGGTAATAGAGAGATTAATAAAGAGAATTAAAAATAATGTTTGCATTCGTGGAGTAAAAATTAAGAACCACACTATTAAAATAAGAGCTTTTGCGGACGACTTAGTTGTTTTTCTCGATAATCCCTGTAATAATATAATTCTTCTAAATGATGTAATTGATAGATTTGGCAAGATTTCTGGATGTAAACTCAACAAAGAAAAATCAGTAATTATAACAAAAAACCTAACCAGAGAAAAAGAGACGAAATTGGCAGAACTTTCAGGTATAGAAATTAAAAAAAAGGCAAAATATTTAGGAATTACTATTTCTAGAAATTTAGGAGAATTATTTGATGATAATTATAAAAAAACCTGGAAGGAAATAAAAAGGAAGTTGGGGAATTGGAATAAGTTACAATTGTCGTTTTTAGGGAAAATAGAAACTATTAAAATGACAATATTACCCAAAATGTTATTTTTGTTCCAAAATTTACCCATAGTAGTTAAAGATTCCTTCTTTAAACTTTGGCAGAGAGATCTTAGCAATTTCATTTGGCAGAGAAAAAGGCCAAGAATTAGACTCAAAGTCTTACAAGACTCAATTGACAGAGGAGGCCTTGGGCTACCAAATTTAAAGCTTTATTTTGAATCTTGTTGTTTGATGTGGTTAAAAGAGTGGATAACTTTAAGCAATAGAGAGCTTTTAGATCTCGAAGGGGACAACCTGGTTTTTGGCTGGCACGCATACTTAGGTTATGATAAAATTAAAGCCAATAGAAATTTTAATACTCATTGTATTAGAAAATCATTGTTTAAAGTATGGGAAAAATATAAGTGTAGGATTATGCCAAAATTTCCTCTTTGGTTCTCTCCCCAAGAGGCAATTCAAAGAACTGAAGTGAGACAATGTTTTAATTGGCTTACCTACTCACAATTGTTGAAAAAGAATGAATTAGGAAATCTGGAATTAAAAACACTACAAGAATTAACGGAAGAAGGCTACGATCTAAATTGGTTCGGATATTGGCAAATCAAACAGTGTTTCAAAACAGATTCTAAATCGCTAGGTTTTGAAAAAGAAAAAAATCATTTTGATAAATTAATACTAGGAGAAAACATTAAGTGGATAAAAGAGCTATATAAATTACTTTTAGGGTGGGACGAGGAAGAAGAAACTGTAAAAGTAAACATGATCCAATGGGCTAAAAATTTCGGGTACCCAATACTTTTAGAAAAATGGGAACTAGTATGGAGAAAAAGATTAAAATATTCGGCCTCTCAAAATCTTAAAGAAAACTTCTATAAAATTTTCTATAGGTGGTACTTGACACCGGAAAAATGATCAAAGATATACAAATCAGGGAACAACCTCTGCTGGAAGTGTAATTGCGAACCAGGGACTCTGTATCACTGCTTATGGACCTGTAAGAAAGTTAAAAGTTATTGGATTAAAGTAAATGAAATAATAAATTCGGTTGTAGAGAACAAATTAAATTTCACGCCCGAAACTTACCTCTTAAACATGTGGGATGTGGAACTAGATAGAAAATATGGCAAAATATTATATTATCTGATATCTACGGCCAGAATCACGTTAACGCAAAAGTGGAAGAACAAACATGTGCCAAGTATTAAAGATTGGCTTATTAAAATCTTCGATGCAATCGAAATGGATGAGCTAACATCTTTAATAAGAAACCAGGAATTAGACAAGGTTGAAAAAGATTGGGGCAAAGTACTGGAATGCCTGAAGAAAGAGTGGGGAAAAATGGTGACCATAAATTACGGAAATAGTGTAAGAATACTCTAGAACGATCAAGATAAGTAAAAGGACAAGTTAACAATATAAAACAACTACATGAACAAATATTTTACTGCAGCGCAGCATATTATATGCAGAGAAATGACCACTCGGAAGCCTCAGGAAATCGTTAAATAGACTTTTAAGGAAAAATAAACTGTACGAATACTTGCAACCTATAAAGAAAGATACAAAAAAAAATCTATTAAAGGAAGACTTAAATTCACATTAAGAGATAAGAAGGTGAATTAAAGCAAAATGCAACACTACCTAGTGGAAGTAAGAGAGAAGTCAGGTATGAATGGATAAGTACGAAAGGATGATGATAGAAGGTTAAAGTAGGTGATGAAGGTACGAGAATGTAGTATAGGATGAGGTAAGAATGAGAGGAGGAGAAGGAGGAAGATTGAGTGAGATTATGAAGGAGGAAAGGCTGTAGGCCTGAATGGAGGTTAAGGAAGGGAATATGCTAAGTTTGGGAAACAGGTTGGATTAAGGAACGAAATCTTATAACTTGAGAAGGTAATCACTTAAGAAACTCCTAGATGATTGAAATCTACGGAAGTATACAAGTATTAGAAATGCTTTTTAGGTTATGTTGATCATATATTATTTCTATAATCCTTCTTTTTTGGAGAATTAAGTTATGTGGAATTTGTTTAATAACGTACTTCTTGTTACCTCTACCAACTTATGTTTGTGAAATTGTGTATGTAGTTGTTTTAATTGCAATAAAATTTTATAAAAAATTTTTTTAAAAAAAGTGGCATTGGGTGATGACTGGGGACATGTGGGAAGGCATTGTTCAATAAAAGAGCTGAAAGCTTGGAGCAAAAGAGAGCAGCCTGGAGTATTCTGGCAAGTGAAGACTAGCCCTCTCTCTCAGCATACCACTATTTGCAGTAGCAACATTAGCAAGTGTATTCAATATTTCAGTTTTAAAATTTTCTAAAGGCAGATTAAACAAGGTTTTAAACAAGAGGTCTAGATTGTCCATCAGTTTTGTCTGGTTATAATATTCAGCAAGGAAAGGAAAGAGAGATAATTAATAAGATGGTACCTTTACCACTATAGAATAAGAAATGGGAAAGAATTTGGAAAAATTAAAAAAGAGACTGGAATAGTGTGATGATATACTTGAATTAAAAATGGGGTAATTTGTCACTCCTGGGATTTCAGGAATAAGAAATCAACTCTCAGTAAAATAAAAAGGAAAAGGGAAAAAAAACAGATAATAATAATAATAATAATAATAATATTTATTTCTAACCCGCCCCTCTGAGCGAGCAATCGGGGTGAGGTACAACAATTAAAAACATATAAAGTTAAAAATTACAGTCTAAACAATCCATACCCATCTCCCACCCCTTAAAACAGGATTAAACTAAGTCATAATTAAAACAGTATCAAATCTTAGCTTTAGAATGTGATAGGAATATTTCGAGAAAGAGATAGACAGTCAATCTGTAGTTAGTTTGTAGATGGAGATAGTTTGGGGTTTTCAATCCATGTATTTCAGGAAATAAAGTAAATAAATGCAACTGTATGTGATTATTGTTCTTGGATTGCCAGTATTTGTTTGTTGCACTTGTGTTGTTAGATGATTTGTATAAGGAATGTATGATGTGTGTTTTATTTAAAAACTTTTCAGTTTTTGAAAACCTGATGAAAAGATATTTTAAAAGGAGAAAGAAAAAGAAATGGGGTACTAGCTTGTTCCTGAAATTAGCTGTGAAGCAGAAACATTTACAGATGTCTTGGATAAAATGATTCTGAAGATATACCTTGTAGCAAGGAAACCAAGGGACAGAGGGAAACCCTCTGTCCCCTGAAGCAGTCTACTTGTGGTCTGTATAAAAGAAGCCACAATCCAGCCTCCTTCTCCTTTTCCAAAAATAAACTAAACAATCTGCTGAAAATTTATAATGGGACGGACAGCCAGATCCAGCCTGAGCTTTTGAAAACAGAAGGAAAATCTCTCCTTTGTCTGTTGATTAATGCTGGGTTACATCCAAAGTCTTGGCCCTGCCAATGAATTAAGCTTGGGGTGAGAAATCATTGCTGGAAAATCATTATGTGAGAGTGACATGAGGTGTGTGTGTTCTGCACAGATCTCTATGCATGTGCAAAAATATTTTCTTTAAAGGGTACTGTAAATATTGTCAAACCAAGTCCTTTCTTTTTCTTTTTAGACAAGGGAGCCAACTCCTGTATGGAGCATGGAACTGGATGAATAATGTTATTTTCTTTGCTATTCACAAGCAATTTAACTCTATAACTTATAAGTGCCAAAATATGCTTTCCCCTTGCCCATTCTCTCTCTGGCTGCATCTATAAATGCAGTTTGACACCACTTTAACTGTCATGGTTCAATGCTATGGAATTCTGGGATTTGTAGTTTAGTAGTTTTGCAATCATGGGGTTTCACGTTATTGTGAATGAGTGTATCTCTCACAATTTTGGGCAATGGAAAGTCATTCCAAACACAATCATGGGGTTTCACATAATTGCATGTTAGAGTATCTCATGCAATTTCAGGCAATGGGGGGGGGGGGTCATTTTTGGGAAATGGGAAGTCATTCTGAACGCATTCTGAATGCAATCAGATTTCACATAAATTTGCTAAACTAGCGAATTCACGTAATTGCGAATTGACCCCATTTGCAATTGAGATAAATTCCTCCCATGTGATAAATTCCACAGAGGCGTCCAACCCCCTGCCATGGAAGAATACACAACTGAAGTACTCACAACAGATGGCCGTCCCACTTCTGTTTAAAAACCTCCAAAGAAGGAGACCCTGCAATGCTCCAAGGCAGCACATTCCACTGTTGAACAGCTCTTACTGTCAGGAAAGTTCTTCCTAATGTTGTGCTGGAATATTTGGATGGACATATGCACACCACTAAAAATGAGAACACAGATCTAGATAAAATTCCCATGCTAATTGATAGGTATAGAATCAAATTTAGAAACAATTATTATAATTCAAATAGAAAGAAAATACATCTGATCATAGAGAGAAAGGCTGTGGGTGAGGTGAATTGTGTGCTTGCTTTGTCCACTGTCTAGGTGTTAAGAGTTGATGAGCCCAGTTTTACTCTTCCATTTTATGGTTCTTTAAACTGATCTATGATCATATCCATTTTAATCATCATCATCATCATCATCATCATCATCATCATCATCTTTATTTCTAGCCCACTCCTCTGGATTCTTTTGTGGTTCTTTCAATTGGTCTATAAACTGGTTAACCTTTCCATTTCAACCCCTCAACTGTCAACCTTTTCAAAGAAAGGACTGTCCCCTATAAAGTAGGTGATATGGCTACCATATGGAAGTGTGATGTTATAGTAAGCTCCTAAGTGGATCCTTTTGTATGCAATCCTAGTGCAAGTGGCAAACACCCTGCAGTGGTACAGAAAAGCAGGAAGTTTTATTGGAAATGCTGTTAGTGGTTTCTGTGGGAGCAAGAGAAGAACAGCACACTCCGTTCTGCAAAAATGTGTCTAGCTTTATGACTGCGCCTTTCACTATTTTTGACATTCCAGGAAATGACAAACTGAAGAGCCTGATGGTGTAAAATAACCAAACTGAGGACTTGCTAATTCATTTCGACAATGGTCAAGGAAAATATTGATTTTCTAATTACTGGTTAGTATTTAAAATCTTTTCTTTCAGGAAGAATCCCAAATCAGAATAAATTGGACTTCCTGGTTTTACCAAGGTCAGTGGAAAGAGCCCACTGCTGGTGAATCCAGCAAGATGTTGGCCTTGCTCCTGTTTATAATCTTCTTTTCTCTTCTTTTCTCTTCTAGGGGAGGTAATTTGTGTTCAGGAGTATGTATGTGACTAGATTTCTAGTCAGGTCTGGCTTGGCACACAGCAGCAGCTGATGGAAAGAGAGCATCACCCAGAACTGAATTTCAGCAATCAATGTTAAATAATAAAAAATTAAAAGGAAGAAGCATTCTGTCAATAGTGCCCCCATAACAAAGGGAATGCTCGTTTTATATTGATTAGCTCCTGTTAAATAATGTATTCCTTCTTCACAACTGTGGAGGCTCTGGCAGAGTTGTTTATTGGAAGCTGGGCCAGCACAGAACGGCTCTAAGTGAGCACAGAAATCAATACAGTATCTGTAAACTTTCTTGCAAATGCAGTCCCATTGCTGACTGTCAAATCAGTTCTCCTGCTCCCATTAAGCCAGAGGAGTGTGAAATCAGGTAGCTTGTTACATTCCTTCAGCACCCTTCCAGACAACAAAAGCATCCTTGGGCTGTTAAATTGCAAGCCATTTAAGGAATAGCTTTCTGGTGTGTTTCTACATTTCAATGTGTTCAGAGAACCAAAGAACACGGTCATTCCCATAAGAACATAGGGAAAATAGCCTCCTGAAATTCTCTACCCTTTTTTACAGACATAGAAAAAAATGGAGATATCATTCCTTGAATATACTTCAGGTGGGGATGGGAATGAGGGGCAAGAAGAGATCTTTCCTCACAATATTTTAACAGAGCTAACTACCCTAAAAGCACCAGATCCCATCTTGGAAGCTAAGCAGGGTCAGCCCTGATTAGTGTTGGATGGGAGAAACAGAAAAAAGAAAAAGAAAAAAAAGGAAAGCATGTCTTCACAGTAGAAGATTAAAAAGAGACAAAATCCCATATGTTGTGTGATGGTTCAAAAACTTTTATTTCTTAAAAAAGCCCTGATTAGTACTTGGATGGGAGAATACCAACACATACCAGGTGCTGTAGATAGGCTGTATTTCAGAGGAAAGAACTGGCAAAACCACCTCTGAGTGGAAAGAAATCTTTCCACCATGAAAGAAGACCCAGTGAATTCATGAGGTTGGCATAGGTTGACAGGAAACTTGAATGCCACTCAAACACATTGTAGGGTCAGGGCTGTCTGACTCCCCAGCAGGAATGACACAACTTGCTCCCTCCTCACCCGAAAGGTTTTTGCTCTTATTTGTGCCCACCATTTTCTGAGACAGTCCACCATAAGGGCGCAGTCATATACTTAAAAGTTTGGTAGGACAGAGAGAAAACCTTGCTCCAGAACAGTGATTCCCAAACTCTGGCCTTCTGGATGTTTTGGACTTCAGCTCACAGAATCCCAAACAATTGGCCAAGATGGCTAAGGTTTCTGTGAGCTGAATTCTAACACACCTGGAGAACTAGCTTTTGGGAATCACTGCAAAAGAGATGGCAAAACTTGGGCTCTTAAGAGGAGATATGGGCTTTCAGATAGTCTGCACTCTGAACCATGCCTTGAAATGGTCCAGAAGCCAGTGAAGTAGTTTCAACAAAGGGGTTATATTCTCCTTATAGCCAGCCTTATAATCCTGAATGGTGATACACAAGATGCACACTTTATCCAGTACTTTTCTGTGGCTGCAAGGAGCCATGGAAGCATGGCAACAGTGGACAAGTCATCTTTCAGTAAAGCCTTCCAATACTGACCCCCCCCCCCTTTTTTTTAAATAATAATGAAGGAAGCCCTGATAAGCTTCCAAGGAGCTAAAAGAATACTCCAAAACACAGTTTGGAAGCCATCAAGGAAGATAAAATGTAGCCAAGCTTCTGTGGTTTGGCTGTGCAGAGCACTTGGCACATCTTGCTTCCTCTACTATCTGGCCCTGTCTGTCCAAAAACATAAACCACTTTCCCAAATCTCCAAAACAAATAAACAAACAAAAACAAACCAACAGACAACATTAGTCCATTTGTGGGTTAAAGGTTGCCTTGTTTTTCTGCTGGAATGGTGTAATGGTGACCAAAGACCCTACTTATTCCCTATCTCATAACATGCTGATAGAACCATGGGGACATGTCACAGGAGGTGGTATGGGGCTGCATGTTAGAAGTGTGTGTGTGTGTGTGTGTGTGTATGTGTGTGTGTGTGTGTGTGTGTGTGTATATATATATATATATATATATAAACACATTTCCTCTCAACTGCTTAGTGCATGGTGGGGAATACATCCGAGAGAAGTTGATTCACCCCTCTTTTGTTATCTTTTAGTCAGCAGGCAAAAACTCTTCCTTAAAAAAAACCAAAAAAAAAAACAAAAAACAAAAAACCCCAGATAAGCTGGTCTTGCTGAAAGGTGGTTAAGGCACATAAAGGAAGAATGTGGTTTTGATGCAGTTAGCGTTTCTTTCTTTTTTTCTATAATTTTATAATAAAATTATATTTGCTAACTTAAAACAACAAGTTGCTGCAGCTAATGTTTCTTAAGATTCTACAAAAGATTTCTGCAGAATGATGTTATGTAGTTTAACCCAAATTTCTTAGGCATTGGTTCTGTCTTTTATTGCTGTGTTTTAAACTGTGTTTTTAAGTGACTGCCTTTCATATTAATATTTAATCATTTTTTATTCTGTAATTTTTATTCTGTAATGTAATATTAGCTGCCTTGAGCAACTTCATGTCAACTGTATTTATTTCCTTTAAAATAAATACAGTGGAACCTTGGTATCTGCTGGGTTTTGGGTCCATGACTCACAATGAATCCAAAAATCCATGGATATTCAAGTCCCTCTGTATACAATAGTGTAGTAAAACTGTGTCCCTTGTATAAAATGCCAGAATCAAGGTTTTCTTTTGGAACTTATATATATTTGTAAATATTTTCAAACTGTGGATGATTTAATCCAGGAATGAGGAATCCGTGGATATGGAGGGCTGACTGTGAATAAAAAAATAAAAAATAAAGAGATTGCCCTGGCCCTGAGATCATCATTAGAGGCCCTTATTTTAGTTCCATTTCTTTAACAAGTATGGTTGATGGAGACGTGAGAGAGGGCCTGTGCAGTGTTTGCCCTTAGGACTCTGGAATTCCCTCCCAAGGAAGGCAGAAGGGCTCTCTCCTTGCTGCCCTTCCATGAGCAAGCAAAACTTTTTTTTATGCCAATAGGCTATTCAAACAGATAGTTTTAAAACATTGGGCTAAAGATGCTGTATTGTTTTAACCAGAACTGTTTTTAATAGCTTTTCATCTTTTTAATTGCAATTTTATCTTTCTAAATATTGGAATTGTTTTCATTGTGAACAGTTTAATTGCATTTTAATCTTCGCTTTTTGTATGTTTTAGCTGCATTCTTCCTTTTAAAATCTCAGTCACCTTAAATCACAAGTTTGGGTGGAAGGTGGAATACAAAAACATATTGCAACTGGTCCTCCATATCCACAGATTCTTTATCCATGGATTCAACATCCACAGTTTGGAAATATTCCAAAAAGATATAAATTCCAAAAAGTAAATTTTGATTTTGCTCTTTTATACAAGGGACACCATTTCACTATGCAAAATTATTTAGTGGAACTTGAGCATCAACAGATTTTGGTACCCACAGGAATCCTGGAACCAAACCCCAACAGACATCAAGGGCCCACTTTGATGATGATGATGATGATGATGATGATGATGATGATGATGATGATGCCTATATAAATACATAAATGGGCCATTCCCACCTGTATCTGTGTGTGCATGGTGGGGGTGGGGGTGGTAGGGACAGCATAGGAGATATATTTTCTCAGTCCCACTGCTTGGAAAACTTACTCTTTTGACTACATCTTCCAGAATGCCCTGGCAAGCTAGCTGAGAAATCCAAAATCTATAAAGTAGCTGTTCCCTACATGCACTGGTCTAGTTGCAGGCAAGAGTGTGTAACCCATTCTTTCTCTGGATGCTGTGGTCCTTCCCTTGACATTCTATAGGAAACTGAAGAATAATTCCACATAGCTTGTAGGCAGTGGTGTCATTAGGAGGTTCACACCGGGTGACATCCCAGAAGAGAAGTGAAACCCAGACATGTGCACCCCTACCTCCCTGCTGCATGCCATTCTACTCATGAGTAGAACAGCACATGGCAGCAAGGTGAGGGGGCATGCCCTTTTGGTCCTACCTCCTGGAAGCCCCAACTCCCACACCACATCACACCCTGGGCAGTGATGCCACCACTTGTAGGACTCCCTGACCAATGCTGGCACCCGAGTGCAAAACTGGATGTGATGAGCTGATGACTGAGAAGTCAGGCTTATAACCTTGGGACATAAGGCTCTGATTTTTAGAAAGGAATATGCATGGACTCTCACTGCCAGTGACGTAAGAGATTAAAAATGAGAGCCAGTTCCAACAAAGAAAAACACAGCACAGCCTAGCATAAGCTTTATTTGGCATCTGAAGAAATTTGCAATGACTAAACAAGATGCAACATTCATGTCCTATTTTCAGCAACAAACAAGTTGTAAACATCTTCTCTAAGTAGGCAGTAACCTAAACGGTATTTTATATCTAAGATCCATACTCATCTTTTGGAGGAATCCATCTTTGGCATTTAATATATGAACTGGAGAGACAGGAGATAATCATTACATTTAATTTCAAACTTTTCACTAACCCAAGATGTTTGAGTGGTACAAAAAGTGGAAACATAACAACACATACACACACAAATATGAACAAAAGTCACATTAATAATGATAATAATAATAATAAAATTTATTTATATACTGCCTTTCCAAAGGATCAAAGCGGTTTACAAAAATGCTTAAACAATTACATATACAATTAATACATACATGATTGAAAGGTTCATCCCCTTACCGTAACTAAAATACCAACATCAAAATACAGTTAAATTAATTACATAAAAATATATTAAACTATATCCTCCTCTACAAGCCAAATGGACTGGCCCTTGCCCTCACCCTCACCCTCGCCCTCGCCCTTGCCCTTGCCCCCTCCCCCTGAAGCAGCTCACTGGTGGTGGGCCTACCACAGCAGGTACCCAGCCTTTATCCCCTTCCCAAGGGGAGCAGGTGTTCCTGGCTGGGTATCTGGGGTCAGCAGTCCACCAGGTGAGATGGAGCATGCAGGTAGCAAGCAGAAAGTCCACACAGCAGCAGCAGCAGGTAGCAAGCAACAAGTCTACACAGCAGCAGGAGGTACTACATATCTCTTTCCTGGGGTGGTGGGGTGGCCTGGGGTTATCTACTCTTCCCCCACTTTGTGCTGCATTAAAGCAGAAAACCCACAAAAACAAAGCTAACAAGAAATCCAAAACAAATAAGGTAAAACCAGCAGTAGCACATAAATGTCTGAATCCTGTTGGCTCCACTGGCATAGTTATGCTGCCAATGAAGGTGAATGTGATAGTTGTCTTGCATGTGGGGCACCAAGAAAAGACACAACAACGTTACATCTTGGATGAACATGGCCACAACTTTATTAACAGCAACCAGCAAATATAGGGTTGGCCCAAAGCATAAGGTCTGGATCTGAACATCAACAGCACCCAGGCTAATCGATGTATATAGCTGTAATAATGACCCCAACACGCAAAACACAATTATGTCATCAAACTGATAATCAAGGCACCCAGTCACTGGGTGGTTATTGGCTGTGGCCCCCGCAATGGCCACTCCAAATCGCTCATAGTACCCGGGTCCCAAGGACTCCCGAAATAGAGCTATCGAGCCCTGTAAACCATGCTCATCAGATCCAGGCCTATGCTACCACCCCAAACCAAGTTGTGACAGACCACTCCACACAGGGAGGGACGATGGGAGAGCCGAGCTTCAACTGCTGCTGACAGGCACATGAAAGGGCCTTATACAGGCAATAGAAGGGCAGGGAGGACAGAGGCACCAGCCTCCTGCACCTCCCAAGCAATCCAGTGTCTTGGAATGAACCAGCCAGCCCATCAGATCCCTTGCACAAGGGATGAGAGGACATGTATTCCCTTTTCCTGATTGGCTGGCTCTGCTCCCGCTCTCTCCCAGCAGCCAATAGCCGAGGAGCCTGCCAGCGCCAAAGCTGCTGGGGAGTAATGGCCCTGAAAGCACAGGCCCTTCCTGCTGCACAGACACAGCAGCAACAGTGCCGGCCTGGTAAGTCGGGCGGCGCAATTTTTGGTGGCAAGATGGGAAAGGCTATAGGTGTAGCAGTGGTGAAGAAAGGCAAGAAAAATCAACAGAGTTTAGATTGCTGTTACGTCTGTGCTACCCATGTATTGAGTGCCAAGTTTAGGAAGAGGCAGGTTACTGGAGTCAAGAACTCTGGGAGGGATGGTTTAAATGATAACCTGACGTTTGACACAGTTGAGCCACCCCTTCCATAAGGCCTTGGTTCTAGGGATCCCCCTGGAAGATATAAAATCCCCCAGAGTTTAAACAAATAGGGGGCATGGTGCCGTGTCCTTTCATTGCCATCTCCCTGTATGAGCAAGGAGAAAGTGCACATTTCTGGAAAAATAATGAAATAATAATAATAATAATAATAATAATAATAGCTATGCCAGTATACTCCAATAGGAGTCTAGCTGTTAATCCAGAAGTAAAAGCAACAAGAAAGATACAACTATAATAATAAATGTAAAATCGCCCTTTTGTTCTCACAAACTTGAGATCTGTGGTCTAGAATATTCATGGAGGGGCGACCTCCATTAATTTCAATGGAGCGTGCCCCCATGACACACACCCTACACGTGCTCGCCAGCATGTGCGCCGTTCAAGCCTATGGGCCTTGAATATCAGCAAGTCTGGAGGGCTGAATGTAAATCAAATCGTAACAGAGAGGAAGAGGAGGAAGAATGGAAGAAGAGGAGAGAGGAGGATTGGGCTGAGGATTGGACAGGGAATTGAATCAAAGATCTTTCTTTACAGTAAAAATAATCTTCATAAGAGAGTGTTTTTCCTTTGATACAAGGATTTCATCTATCAGATTGATTGCCTTCTAATGGAGGGAAGAAACTGGATTCTCCATCATCATTGTTGCACCCATACTGGAGAAATAAAGCATGCTGATACCACTTTGACTGCCATGCCTCCATCTTGTGGAAAGTTGGGGTTTGTAGTTTGGTGAGGCACCATACCTCTCTGACAGACCAGACTGAATACTTCACCAAACTACAAATCCCAGGATTCCACAGGATGGAGCAATGACAGATGAAATGGTGCAAAACTGCTTTATTTTTGCAGTGTGGAAGAGCTGATTGTCACTGTCACAACCACCAGCACTATTTTTTCCATTAATAATAATAATAGTTTATTTATAACCCGCTCCTCTAATCCTCCTAGTAAAGAATATTAAGTATATATTGAAACCATTAATCTAGTTCTTTCAATAAAAAAGAATGTTCTGATAATATGCTCACTGTAAGGGAGACAGCAGCTAAGAACAACAACATTGTTTCTTATTGACTGGTACATTAATCCCTCAATTTACAGGTTATTTTTTTTTTAAAAAAAATAAAGATCCTGTTTGCTACATTTATTAAATGCTTCATAAAATAAATCAACCCCTTCTGTGAAGGTTAAAATCAAAACTCCACAGATCAGGCATTTTCAAACTTGTGGCTGCTTGATTTAAATGACATTATTCATTCTTGTCAAGCTATCCAGTGTTTTGCCCTACTACTGACATGACAAAATTGCTTGATTCCTGTTCGGATGACCCACTGGCTTTGAGAGGTGAAAAGGGCTCCAGAATGATTTCTCCGCTATTTGGTTTTATCCTGGAAATTTTTCTCTACCCTTTACCATTCTCGGCTGCACAAGCCAAGAATGACCTCAGCTTGAAATTATTTGTTACACTTTGACAATGAACAAAACGTGATTGTCAGGAAAATGTGGGAAGCAATGCCATTAGCAAATAGCAGACTGGATACCTTAAAAAAACAAACAAACCCAGCCTTCAGCTGGGAAATATCTCACATCTGTGAAATATTTCTAGTCTACCAGTAAGTACTGGAATTAAGCACAGGTAAATAAGCCTGGTAGAAACTATCCCACAGAACAAAGTTGATGCAACATATGTAACTGTATGACAGTCTTTTTTTTTTAAAAAAAATGTGCAATTTGTTCAGTGCAGAATACATGAGTTGACAAAAATAATTATTGTCATGTAGCTTGTTCAATGCGACTCCTCATGTTAACAATTCTTTTAATACCTGTGCACCTATGAGCCTTCAGATTGCTTGCCAATTTATGATGACCTCATTAATTTTATTGGGTTTTCTCAGGCAAGGAATACTCAAGGTAATTTTCATTGCCTTTCTCTAAAACACAGAGGACTCAGTATGATATTATCTCCGCGTTGGAGAGCCACTAGTGGAGAAACCCCACTAGGATTGCACCCACATTGCAGAAATAATCCCATTTGACACCTCTTTAACTACCATGGCTCAGTGCTCTGGAATTTTGGTAAGTGTAGTTTTGTGCGACATTTAGCTTTCTCTATCAGAGAGCTTTGGTGCTATAATGAACTATAATTCCAGACGTCCACAGCATTGCATCATTGCAGTAAAGTTGTGTCAACCTGGATTGTTTCTGTAGTGCAGAGGTAGCGTAGTCGACATTGATCTAGTTTTGTGGAAACCCTGGTCTCTCTGGCTGTAGCTCCTCAAACCTGTCTTTCTCCACCTCTACTGCTGAACTGTGAAATTTGAGTAATATTGAAGGAGGTAATTTGGGTGATGTTAACAGGGAAATCTGATGCTCGATTATTAAGGCCATGTGAGAGGTGTCCATAATATAGCTTCAGCATCTTCTCAAGAAAGAAGGGAAGGAGACACGTTGTGCACTTGTCCTATATAGCCTAGATCTCTAGCTGTCTCATGAATGGTGTAGGAAAGGTGTACTCTGCACTGCCTCCAATAGCCAGGATCCAGTGGGGTGCTTCTATAGCAGCCTGATGTGGAAAGATCAGGGAATGATATAAAACCTACAATTCTACTGTTTCTTAGAGTACAACGGGGAGAGATCATCCCCCCTCTGTCCTCTATGTGCCTATAAACCTTTTCCAGAGGGCTAGAACATATTCTAGAACAGGATTTCAGTCTCATGGAGAGAGGCAGCGAAGTCTCAGTTTTGCACTGGAGTTAAGCATATCCTTAAAAAAGAGCCAGCATGGTTTAGTGGTTTGAACATTGGATTATGGCTCTAGAGACCAGGGTTCCAATTCCCACTCAGCCATGGAAACCCACTGACATAAATATACCCTTGACAGCTGGAGAAACAATACACACACATACACACTACTTATCTTCAACTCAAAAGAGCTCCAATATTTGAGATGTGCAACAGGCTAGATTTTTTTTTGTTCTGAATTATATTAACTTCCTAAGAAAAAATAATTTACACCTTGAGCAAGTCACATACTCTCAGCCTCAGAAAACCCCATGATGGGTTCACCTTTGGGTCACCATAAGTAGTAAATGACTTGAGGGAGCACAACAACTTTACACTGGGCAACATTCGAAGTGGCACACACTTTTAGGGCTAGTCTACACATAAGTATATTATGCAGATTTTCACATGTTCACATTAATGTATAATTGACTTCACTTTTTTCTGCATATTCACATCTATTCACATCTATTCAACCTCCTTCTGTAAAAAATGTGCAGCCCTCTGAATCCATGTGAAGAATAGATCATCACACATTCGACAATGTGCATCCTTGTGAATATTATACTCTGATAAAAACCACAAAGCTGTTTTCTCCGCGTTTAAGCCACCTTCTCCCGCAACAAAAGGCCCAAACTCCTGCAAATTGTATGTGACCAGATTATATTATTCTAATATAATGAAATGAGGAGTATTTTAATCTTGTAGACAAGCCCTTAGACAAAATGGAAACATGTCAAAGTAATCCACCGAAGGTCAAGAAATATGTTAGTCTGCAAAGCAAACCTGTATTGCATAACAGTTTTGCATAACATCCACAACAACCCAAAGCTCCCTAAGGAGAAGAACAAATTAGGTCAGCAAAGAGAGAGTGGAAAAGTGAAGCTATGCTCATCCTACCTGTTACTAGGGATTCTGCAGGTACACTTCTCCATGGAATAACAGAAAAAGAGAAAGCAAGAGAACTTGATGAGGGTCAGGGAAGGTCTGAAGGTTAACCTAAGCCAAGCATCCCTGGGGAAATTATTCTTAATGAAAACTGACATAGATATACCCCTGACAGCTGGAGAAACAATACACACACATACACACTACCCATCTTCAGCTCAAAAGAGCTCCAATATTTGAGATGTGGGGTATTTTTTTTTGTTCTGAATTATATTAACTGGCTAAGAAAATTAATTCATACCGGTTTTGTTCCTCCTGCTTCAGCTGCTTTGCCCAGTGGAACTGTTTTACATTTGTCTGACCTCTACCTTCCTTCCTTCCTTCCTTTCTTCCTTCCTTCCTTCTGAATGAGAATAAGAATGAGAATCAGTGTGTGTGTGTCTGTATGTATGAGGAACAGATATATCCTAGTTGGTTGCCTAGTCATTCACTGCAATGAGGGGGAAAACTAAAATTGCACTGAATGCGAACATATACCATTCTCACACTAGGGATCAACTTTAATGAAATCTTCATTAGGCTATAGTAACTGGATTACCCCATAGAACAAGCTGAAAAAATGTACTTGCTGTCCACACAAATTCTGGGGATAGCATTGAAATGCACTCCAATAAAAATGAGACTGAAAATCTGAAAGATTAATGCTTCCTAAGTAAGTTCCTTTCACTGGGAAATCATCAAAATTATATTGCAGAGTTCATTCTGGAGATCTAATCTATTAAGAGATTAATACAATTGGCCCACCCCATACGCAGGTTTCCTATATGCAGACTTGAGTTCACGTGGATGGGAAGCCCCATTTAGATGAATGGTACAAGCACTGCATCACGCATGGGACTGCACCCCGTTCATATAAATGGGGTTTGAGCATGTGTGGAATGGGGGGAGGGTCCGTAATGGATCCCCTGCATAAAGCAAGGCTCAACTGTAGCTTAAGAGATCACAATGGACTCCAGGACTAGAAGTTGGTTCTCTCTATGACAGTTGAAATTAATGTAGAGAAATCCACTAGTGTTTTATGTGCACCACAAGTCCTTTCATGCTATACAGTTAAAGTGCTACACAGTTATATCAACCTCCACAGTTGATAAATGACTTTGTTATTTCATTCCTAAACACACCAGAGAAATTCCTCTTCCAAATAGGGATGACAGCTGTAGCAGAATAATCTTGTCTAAACAAGATTGTGGATTGGAGTGTTTCATTCTTTGACACTACCTAACACCTCCTGCTCTGACCCCACTGATTGTCATGGTCCATGCTCCAGGGATGGGAGAGGAAGAAAGCAGAGTTGAATTTTTCAAACATACAAAAGCATTTTGCCATTTTTGATATGCAGAATTTGGAGAGATATTCTCATGCCTGAAATATTAAAGATTGCCAGTAGAATTTAGGGTGCAGTTTTGGATAAGAGCCAGAAACAGTGGCTTTGAACCCTGGAGTGAAAATAGGTTTCTTGAAATCCTGTCTTTATGAATAAGTTAATTTAGGATGGGTTAATCAGATGAATTAAGGTTAATACATTTTCTTGGTGTTTTTTTTTCACTCCACCATTTTTCACCATTTCACCATTTTTAACTCCAACATTCCATCCTATTTACATCCATTTGCAAATTTGTTTTCTGAAAGTCTTCATGAAACTTTCCATGTATCACCATGCTCATTAAAAAAGTGTGCATTTTGATGTACTTGTCCATTTTGATGTATCTTTTGCAAGCAAGCAGAGACAGAAATTTCTAAAATGAAGTGGGACAGTCATCATGGTTTAAGTATTGGACTGTGTTTCTGATTCCTTGCTTGTCTATGGAAACTCACTGGGTGACCTTGGGCGAGTCATGCATTCTCCATCCCAGAAAACCCAGTGATAGGTTCGTCTTAGGTCAGGAATGAATTGAAGGCTTATAACAACAACAACAACAACAACAACAAAAACAACGTTTAATGTGAAGTCAAAGGCTTTCATGGCCAGAATCCATAGCTTTTATGCAGGTTTTGGGCTATGTGGCCATGTTCTGTAAGAGTTTATTCCTGATATTTCACCAGCATCTGTGGCTGGCATTTTCAGAGAAGGCTGGCATGGGAGTGAGTGGGGTATATGTGTGTATACTGTGTGATCCTTGGTTGAAAGGAATGATTTACATGTATATCTCTATGTCAGTCTGTTGTTGAATGGCAATGAATTAAGATGGTGCTACCTATAGGGTAGCCATCAGTGACTGGTATTCATTGGAGTTCATCTACTGCTGCCCACTACTGTTTGCAGCCTGATCAGCATTCATTGATGGGCATTGATGTGAGGGAGTGACCAACAGAGAAGGTTGTCCTGACAGGTAATTTACACAGCTATTTAAATTGATTGATTTAAACAATTAACAAATGCCAGATTACTAGTAAACTCAACTATTTTGGGTTAGCGGATGTTTTGAAATATTACCTTTTCAGACAACTCCCAGAATCCCCCAGCCACATTCAGGCCAACTGGAACTAGTCATGTCAATGTTTCCAGAGGGTGTGCTTTTCACTTTCAACATGTGTTTTATTTTTCCATACAGACATATATTTTTAGGAGGGTTGAGGTAGCTCCCAAATTAAGATTTGTTAAGAGACAGTGTTTTTGCTTCCCTGCTACTTGTCTGGCTGCTATGGGCAGCCTATTCCTCTTGGGACATGAAGCAGATCGGCAGTTTATTTACTGGATGTGAAGGATGCCTGACAGTTTCCCAGCAGAAATGAACTATTCACTTGTCAAGGAAGCATTTGATTCCCTTGTAGGCTCTGCCATCTGCCAAATAAATATAGACATGTGGAAGCTGAAAGTATTTTGCACATATATAATAGGCAAGTGCTATATTGCACTGCACTGGCTTTCAGTGTGAAGGCAATCATTCTTTTCCTGTACGGTGAGGAAGGTGGGATATAAATAAACAAAATAATAATAATAATAATAATAATAATAATATTTTTTTACCTAACTTTTTGACAAAAAACAGAATTGTTTGTCCAAAAACAATGCTTTCTGTCCAAGCGGAACTTTCTTAGACACATGAAATGCATAGAATCTGTGTGGTGGTCAGCCAGTTTTTCAGTGAGACATCTTGATGTGCTGAGATACCCTTTCCCTTTGGTGAAGAGAAAATTTGAGAGTCATCGCTACATTTCTAATGTAGAGTTCAATCATGAATATTTTCCTTTGAGTTATTTCAGACTACAATGTGATTAGTTGTCTTGTTGATTTTGGTTTTTACCAGAAAGATTGGGAGCTTTCCAAGACATCACCAAGCTAGTTTTCCAGAAGAGAAGACATGCTGTACATTTCAAATTGTGAAGGAGAATATATGGCCTTTCAGATGTTGCTGAACTGCAACTCTTGTGATTCCTCACTATTGGCTTTGTTGGCCAGGGCTGAGGGCAGAAGCTGTCCAACAAGACTACACATTTCCCATCCCTGTTCTATAGAGTAAGACAAAGTGAACTCAGATAATGTGTTGTGTCAGCCAGTTGAAGTTTAAACATCAGTTGTACACAAGGTTTAGTTGGTTGTCTTTGATTAATGCTCCAGATTCCAGTGTTGCACCTGGATTTCCACATTATGGCAGCAGCTCAAGTGCTATTCACAATCTTTATTGTCGGAAATACAACACTGGGAGTGGTCAGAGAGAGAGAGCCTTATATTCCATTTCCCCATCAGGCTATTAAAGAACCCTTTGTTTAAACTTTCTGTGAAACTTCTACATGTAAGAGAAAGTGTATTAATAAAATGATGCATATTTTTGATCACTTCTGACTTTGTAGTAGGAAGTAAGGTTCAGAATTGACTTGTCTTCAGACTTTTATTTTCCATGATGGAATATGAAAACAGAAATGCTTAAACTTAAAATATCACTAATTATTTTAATGCTGAAAGCACAAAATGTCCCCAGTTTATTCATTAAAGAAGTTTCACCTCCACCCTGTTCCAACACAGTCAGTATTCCTGTCAGAAGTATACAATAAATAACAGTGTTTCTGATGTGAGTACAGCTCTGAGTGTAATGCTCTGAACCCCTTGCTGTTATCAAATATCCTTAGACATTTGTAGTGAGGCATTATTTAAATGTCAGTAATAGTTTTGACAGCTACTTTTAATTTCATCTTGGGAAACAGCTAGAATGAAGAAATCCATTCATGCTCATGGGTTGTACAGAAACCAGATTTATTCCTGCAGTTTTCATGTTTATTGAAGTTCTTAGACTGCCTCCAATAACAATGCTAAAATATTAAAAATGGCCTGAACGAAAACACATTGTTGATAACTCATTATCAATATTATTGATTTTATTGTACATGGCCCAGAGATCTTTAGACAGGAGGGCAAGATACAAATATTTTAATTAATAAATGCTAACAAAGCATTTATTATTTGCTCTCATTTATGAATGAGACAGAACTCAAATAAATTTCTAGACATAATCTTACCTCTTTTGTTTGGATTACAGGAATGAGTGAATGTTGAATGCATGCTGGTAGGTGTGGGAAGAGGCAGAGAGAAAGAGAGCTAAAAATGTAACTGAACAAATTGTAAGATGAGATACCTTGATTTGGTCAGCTTTTGCTATCATAATAACTTCTAGCTGTCTTGGACCTCCACCATCTACAAACAACAATTGTTTGGTTGGCTTTGTAGTCTATGGGGCAAGGAATCAAAGTTGGGTTGCCACCAATCACAAAGTCTACTTCTAGGAGACCAACAATTATGACCATTGTCTGTAATACCATGATCTCCTCTGAAAACCAATGTGCAAGCAACATATGAATTAAGATACCCTCCAGAATCAAGCCACCAAAATGGTGAAATGTCTAGAAACCATGACCTATGAGGAGTGACACCGGGAGCTGGTATATTTAGCCTAGAGGAGAGAAGATTAAGAGGTGATATGATTGTCCTGTTTAAATCTTTGAAAGGATATCATACTGAAGATGGAGCAAGTTTGTTTTCTGTAGCTTCAAAGAATAGGACCTGGAGCAATGGATACAAATTACAGGAAAAGAGATTCTATTTCAAGATGAGGAAGAATTTCCTGACAGTAAGAGCTGTTTGACAGTGGAATATGCTGCCTTGGATTGTGATGGAGTCTCCTTCTTTGGAAGTTTTTAAACAGAGGCCATCTGTCAGATGTGGCTTGATTATGTGTTCCTGCCTGTCAGAGGGTTAGACTGGATAGCCCCTGAGATTTCTTCCAACTCTATGATTTTATGATTTTACAGATGGAAACTAAGACATGTGAGATCAGGCTACATCAGAGGGTGGTTAAGGGAGCAAAATTAATTAATGAGGAAGAACAAACAAATCAGGAGAGGCTGCAGTAGATTACTTTTGCCTGAGCCTACAAGAAAGGGCAAAGTTCGACGCCTTTCCTTCCTATTCAGTTAACTGAAAGAAAAACTATTTTTGCACTTTGAACTCAGTTTGCAGAAGCTGGTAACTTCCAGCTAGAATCCATGCTCAAATGGCCTCTTTTCAAAACTGGGAAGTTCCCGGCTTTGCAAAGTTCCCGGCTTTTTGCTCGGATTTTAGCTGGGCTCTGACCCTCCTTCTGTTTCTCCAGCCCCTCTAAATATGCCAAGAGGTCTTCTGATGAGATATGCTGAGCCTCTTTGTTCAGTGATTGCTTCTTGGAAGGCTTCAGCACCCACATAGTTTCCTTTCCTCTTGCCTTTCTTTCTTTCATTTTTTTTGGGGGGTGGGTAGAAAGAACATGAAATTTGTTTAAAAAATCTCAATACTGGAGAAAGCAGAAGTGATAGATTTTCCTAACACCTTGTGGGGGACATACACAGGTTAAATGTATGCCTTTTTATTTATCATTGCAGAGGGTGATATTCACTCTCGCTCTCTGCAACAACTAAATCCCCCCCCCCAATTCACTGTTTCACTGTAATAGCGCCCCTTCATTCAGTATGTACAGCACTGTGTAAATTTACAACATTATATAAATAAAGGTTAATAATAATAATAGTGAAGGGGGGAACATGATGCAGAATGGGCACATCATCCACTCAGATCTCCAGGGATACTCATTGGTTCTTAGTGTGTAAAGTAATCATTCTGCGTCTGGCTAC
The DNA here is from genome assembly GCA_034509955.1 of Urosaurus nigricauda. Classification (NCBI taxonomy): domain Eukaryota; kingdom Metazoa; phylum Chordata; class Lepidosauria; order Squamata; family Phrynosomatidae; genus Urosaurus; species Urosaurus nigricauda. The sequence goes on from JAOEGL010000006.1 coordinate 110,815,463, forward strand.
AGGAACATAATCAGATGCTTCTCCCCTACCTCTGCTCTTCACAAGTCATGTAATAGCTGTTGGGGGTGATATTATTGTTATTAATATTATTAACCTTTATTTGTATAGAACTGTAAATTTACAGTGTTGAACATGCAATCTGTAATTAGACGGTTTCCTGCCCTCAGGCTTACAATCTAAAAAGATATGACACAAAAGAAGAAGGGAATGGTGGTGTGGAAGGGGATGAGGTCCAGCAGTTCTTCTCTCCCTCTGAGACCTGGACCAAGGCAGATGGACTGGAGGGAGGGCTTGGCTTCTTAATACATAGTTAAAATGAGGCATCCAATAGCAGCTAAAGAGTGAGTTTCAAGTGCTGAAAGGAGATAAGTAGCATAGGCTGCATCCACACTGCAGAATCAATGCCATTTGACTTGATTCCATCCTATGGAATCCTAGGATTTGTAGTTTGTTATGGCTAAATATCTGACAAAGACTAAATATTCCACAGATCTACAAATCCCAATCTTCCATAGCACTGAGCCATGGCTGTTAAAGCAGTGTCAAACTGCATCAATTCTTCAGTGTAGATGTAACCATAGCTTCTCTTGAACTAGGCTGTGCTGTGCCCTACAGGCCACTGAATGTAGAAAAGTACAGGGAACTACAAACATGATTTGTGAGAATAAATGGTAACTCAAATCCTTCAAGGCCATCTATGGATATTAGCAACATTACTGAAACTATTCAAATGAACAGCAAGTACAAATAAGAAGTAAACAATGGTCAACAAGAACAGAGATACAGGCCTACTCCAAATTCTTTTGCAGGCTGTAAATGCACATGAAAAATAACTCTGTATACTCATAGCATGACATGAAGAAACATATAATGAACTCAGCTTCATACAGATACAGGTGGAAGAGAAGAACACACAATGGCTGAGAATTTACATTGGTTGTACAGTTGAAATCTCCACATGAGGATTTAAATGTTAGTTGTGCTATATTATGTTGACCGGCAATGTTATAGAACCAAATGCCTAACCAAATGTTCATATATAGCTCCCCACAAACACAATTCTGCTTTTGCAACTTTAAACTGGATGTGGATATTGTGCATCAGACCAAAACAATTGTTTTTAAAAAAGTCCCACTGCTTTCGTAAGGGAAGTTACATGTGCATGTACGACACCAACAAACATTCTGTCCAGTGCTTACTTTTCCTTCTCTGTCCTTAACAGAGATAAAATTATTATAGAGCATTGTTCATGCTAAATATCTTTTCAGTGTGTCCTGGAAGTCTCTTACTAAAAAATGTACAATTGATGGAAGTCAGGAGAACAAGCAACTGGCTTTGTTTTGGTTAAGCCAGATAATCAGACATACTTTCAAGAAATATTATTCATTTAACTTCCCTTTTTTGCAACCTCAGGTCATGTCCTGCATATGATTACCCCCTTGAAGCAGAATACTGAAGCAACCTTGACTTTTTTTAATCGATTGAATGCATTAAAAATATAAAAGCACCAAAACATATATGCAGAGCTAGTGATATAGTTGGCATTCACAAGAGATGGACAGATTTCATGCTGCAGCCTCACACGGAGGAATGTATTCTGGGTGTATAGTTGCAATAAATGCATAAAAGGAAGGCCAAAACTCTCAACTCATACCTACTCTGATGACAATAGAAAGGGTTTACATGAAATTTAGGGTGTACTGAGACTGATTAAAAAGACCAAAAAGTTTCAGATTTTACAATCCTCACAGGAGCTAAAAGAAAAAAGATTTTGTTCCTGTTATTTTTTATTTTATTTTTGGGATTCATACATCTTTTGTTTATCCAAGAATATTTTTTTGCCATTTCCCACAACAATCGGAGACTTTTTATACCAGCTCCCCAGATCACTTTATTATAACCCAGTATAAAACTGGAAAGAACAGGAACAAAATCTGGAACTTTTCAACCATCAGTCATTCTGGATGCACCTTTATTTGCAATATAAGTGGCTCAGTGGCTGTTTCAGTTGAAGAGCCATAAGCTTCTATACTTTCAGATTTACTCTGCTTTTACACACGGCATGGAAAACAAAGGGTCCTATCACACAACACATTTTTGTGCTATGATTCCACTGCCATGTCTACATCCAATGGAATCCTGGTGTTTGTAGTTTGGTGAGGCATTAGAGCTCTCAAACTGAGAATGTGAAGTACCTATCCCTACAGGATGCCATAGGTTGTTGCCATACCAGTTAAAGTAGAATCATAGTGCTATAATTAAGTAGTGTGAGAGTTTCCACAGAGAATCTTTCACAATTAATGAGAATCAGAGCTTATGAAGTTACTTTCAAAAAGTAATTAACTCATATTACCCATTATAATGTTTTGAATGTAATTCAATATATTTACTAGTTATGGCATTAAAAGGTAACTAATTCTGTTAGCCATCCTAATATATATATATATATATATATATATATATATAATCTTTTTGTAGCTCTAAAATTAAGGTGATTTTTTTTTAAAAAAATACCAAACATATCATTGTAACATTCCTAGTAGCTACCTCTGAAATTTAAATGAATAAGTGGTGGTTTCTCATACATTAGCCATGCTCACGGGAGTAAATGGGGAAACAACAACAACAACAATGCTAGAGAAAATCCCAGAACAAGTTCAGAAAAAAGGCTACTTTCCATGCTATAATAGTGGGTCAGAGATGGCTTCTTCATGCGGGGTCTGTGCGCCTTCAAGTTTCCTGTCAACTAATAGTGACACTATGAATTTCATAGGATTTTCCTAGTCAAGAAATACTCAGAATTGGTTTTGCCAGTTCCTTCAGATAATAATAATAATAATAATAATAATAATAATAATAATAATGTTTTATTTATACCCCACTCTTCAGCCAAGTCTATCAGAGTGGCTTACAATTTGTTAATTAGACATTTCCCTGCCCTCAGGCTTACAATCTAATAATATTTGGAAGCCCTGTTGGCAGGGATTTTGATGTGAGTCCTTCCTTCTCACTGGACCATAATCCAACAAAGTGGGAAGGACCTTCAAGCCTAAACCTAGTTGTTAATCCAAGGTCGAGCAGATTCACTGAGTCAATGGGATTTTCATAAATCTTGACTTACCAAGACTATTTAAGGTTTTTTATTTATTATTAATTTTATTTATATCACTCCTTGTCCTAATATGGGACCCAAGGAAAGTTCAGAATCATAAGAATTAAAATAAACATAATCAACCATAAGAATTAAAAGCAATATAACAAATGGTCCTATCCCTAACAAATAGGACTTAAGTCTCAGAACTGGACAAGATCATGTGGTTCTGGGTTTCAGTACTGCAGTAGAATCCATGGACTCCACAGAGAAGTAATGTTCACATTTCTAAGGACAATGTATGCAACAGTAGAGAGTAGGTTGTTCCAGACCATCCAGTGAGTTATTGCTTAGCCACACACTCTATGGGTGATCACTTATCAGGTGATTGCTGTTCCTCAGGCTTGGCATTCCATAAAATGTACAGGTAGTTATTTACATCCAGAGGGTTTTGTCAAACTGAAGGAGGTAAGGCTGGTAAGAACATATGCCACAGGAATGATTCTTCAAGATTAAGGGCAATAACAAATAACAACCTCCACCGTAGATGAACTGAAATATGTCTTGCCTCATCATGCTCTCATACATTTTGCACTATGCAAATTACTTTGAAACTAACATGCAAATACACCACAGAGATTGGGAATGATAACTGGGAAGAATTGTTGGATTCTTATATATTATTATCCTGCTTTGCAACAGCTGCAGAGCTGTTTGGGCTGGAAGTCAGCCTGAAGAAAACGGAAGTCCTCTATCAGCCTGCACCACAGGAAGAGCACCATCACCCCCACGTCACCATCGGCAAATCTGTACTTAAGTCCGTACAGGAGTTCACCTACCTGGGAAGTATCATCTCCTCAGATGCCAAGATTGACAAAGAGATCGATCACAGATTAGGAAAGGCATATAGTGCATTCGGAAGACTTCACAAAAGAGTCTGGAGTAACAAACACCTGAGACGAAGCACAAAAATCAGTGTGTACAGAGCCATTGTACTGTTCATTCTCGTCTATGGGTCTGAATCATGGCTCACCTATCGCCAACATCTACGACTCCTTGAATGCTTTCATCAGTGCTGTCTACGCACAATCCTAAACATACACTGGACTGACTATGTGACGAATGTTGCTGTCCTGGAGCAAGCAGAGATCACCAGCATTGAGGCCATGCTACTGAAAATGCAGCTGCGCTGGGCAGGGCATGTTTCCAGGATGGAGGACCACCGCCTCCCCAAAATAGTACTCTACGGTGAACTCGCCATGGGTCAGTGAAAGAGGGGCGCCCCAAAGAAGAGATACAAGGACTCCCTGAAACAACATCTCAAGCTTGGCCAAATTGATCACCAACAATGATCTGCCCTGGCCTCACATCAGGAGGCATGGAGACGCACTATCCACAATGCTACAGCCTCTTTTGAGAACTCACGCCGAATGAGTCTCGAGGAGAAACGACAATGCAGAAAGAACCACAACTTGGAAACATCACCCAAGGATACTTTCTGCTGTGCTTTCTGTAACCAGACTTGCTTATCTCGGATCGGCCTTTTTAGTCATCAACGCGCTTGTAGTAAGCATGGGATAAGTCCTTCCTGAATCTTCGTTAGCAAAGAAAAGCCAGAGAGAGATATATTATTATTAATTATTATTATTCATTATTGGATGTAATTATTAAGGGGATGCCCCTATACATTGCACATATACACAAATTTTAGGCAACTATTTTGTTATATTTTCCAGGTACACATATAGGTAAAAACTGTATCCTTGATTTTTCCTCTAATGTTCACATTTTTAAATAAAAACTTACAAACATACACACCACAGAATAAATTTCTTTTAAAGCAGTGAAGATTTCCCTCTTGAAAACATTTTAAAATTCATTCTCTAAATACTAATCACATAAAGCTTGAGCTTGTATGATTTATGTCAGTTCCCTAGTTCCTTCATAGGATTCATACAGTCTCTAACATGGAGACTAAATTGATATATAGAGCACCACAGTATTCAATATTAAATCATTATTATTTTCTTTTAGTAAACCATTTGTTCACCTCATCATATTCAGGTAGGTCATCACTTTGAGAAATAAATAAGGAAACAAGAGGTTTCCCATTACAGTTAGCCATTAACAAACTTTAAAGAATGGACATCTTAGCCACAAGTGAACCATACTTAATTATAAAAAGCAATTAAAGGTGATGATTAGCTCTTGTATTTTCTTTTTAAAGTGTAGGCATGTGAGAAAAACAGCAACAACAAAAAAGCCCCTGGCTTTATTGGCATTAAAAAAGGTAGTTTTTACCTGTGAAAAGCTATTGATTCAAGGCTAAGGCATTCTCTCCATTGTGTTTTGTAATATCCAGTGGAATGTTCACATTGTTTCTATTCTGCACGGATTATTGTCCAGACTAGTCATGCTTATATTTACCCAACAGTGATTGGAATGCCCTGTGCTCAATGAAGAGCTCAATGGAATTGTTTGTTTGGCAGCCTTTTGCTTTTTAAACCAATGCACCAGCAAGATAAGGGAAGCAAACTTCAATATTTACTTTAACCATTTCCTCTTTATCAGAACCAAGTGTCAAAGTTCCCTGGTGCAAACACTGAACTGAATAAAAAAATCACTGGGGTTTTTGTTAATCTGAATCTTATTGTTTCTGATAGGAGATAATTCCATTTAGCTGGGATTAGAATCAAAGTGTATCCAGCTGCTATTGAAAAAATTGGCTCTGGGATCTCAGTGTATGTGTACATGTAGACTGAAAAATTCTAGTCTGCAGATTGTTGTGGCTAACTGCCTTCAAGTCGACTTCAACCTATGGTTACCCTATGAATAAGAGACCTCCAAGTCACCGTGTCCTCAACAGCCCTGCTCACCTCTTGCAGATTTATGGCTGTGGCTTTGTTGATTAAATTTATCTATGTGGAATCCACTCTTCCTCCTTTCCTATTGCTCTCAACTTTACTAAGCATTATAGTCTTTTCTAGTGAGTCCTTTCTTCTCATGATATGCCCAAAATATTTTTTAAAAATGTAATCATCTTTGTTTCTAGGGAGAGTTTGGATCTGATTTGCTCTACGGCCCATTCTTTTTAGCAGTCCACTGTATTCTCAGAGCTCTTCCCCAGCACCACATGTGAACAGAGTTGATTTTTTCCTATCAGATTTCTTCACTGTCCAGCCTTCACAATCATACATAGAAATGAGAAATATGATGGCATGGACAATCTTAACTTTAGTATTTAATGATCGGTCTTTACATTGGCACCCATAAACTTTTCCTAATAGGCAAAACAGAGGAAGGTATTTATAGCAAAAAATAGGACTGTCTCAGAAGGGATGGAAATCACAGGACTTGTAAAGGTTCCCTTAAAAAAACAAAACACAGTGGCAGTCGGTGCTTCTGATGCCAGTGAGAGGTTGGTCTCCTCCAGGTATTACTCTGAATCATAAAGGAGGCATAAAAGGTAATTAATCTATTTGGGGAATAGGTTTCAGCATCTTGGATAGCAGTATTTGGAGTATTTCAGATTTCAGAATTCCAGATAATGTTGAAAATAGTGAAGTAAAAATAAAAATATTATGGGACTTCAACATTCAAACTGATAGACAGTCTGAATGTACATGTGTAAGGCCACAACTCAACTCCAAAGGTTTTGGGGCAGGGGGAAGCAGTGTTAAACTGGAATTCAAAAATAGCAATTGAAACAGAAGGCTGCAGATATTTGGGAAGACAATAGATTCATTTTCAATCTTATGTGCTTTGGCAAAAAAATAAAAGATTTATAAAAATGCACATTAAAAACATGCACGTATTTTGTTTAGCAGGGGAAAATCCCAATGCATAAAAATATACACAAATATAAGTGCTGTGGGAGGGGAGTGTCTTATAATCAGATGCAGAGGCAGGATGGAACATAGATGTCAACAAGATTGTGGGAAACACTATGAAAAGGAGAGGTTTTTACATCTCTCACCTTTGGTAAATAAAGACCATAGGCATGCATGCTGTTTATTGAGTAGCCTTTATGAAAGAGGTAAACTGCAGATAGCTTTAAACCACTTTGTGGGACGCAATTTATTCTCTACTTTTCTTTCCTGTGAAGGTTATTATACATGGTCATTGGTTCCTTATGAGCAATTGCAATGAGTTCACTCACTCCTTGTGGTCATCACATGAAGGCCTTATAGAATTATAGCCCATTTAGGTCTATTATGAAGATATCTACCATGCTCATTTTTTTTCTCTAAGGAGCCATAATAAGGTCAAACATCATAATTGACCCCCCTCATGCTACATCTCAAAATGCCTTGGAAATTGCAGGCCTCAGCTGCAGGGAGATTGTCAAACAGCATGGAGTGAGATAACTATTATCTCTTTTGCAAGGGAAAAAATGTATCCCCCCCCACCCAAATGTAAGTATCTAAAATGTGCAACTTTTTCTGTATTTGCAGTGTTGCAAATAACTGCTTTTCAATTGAGAGGAAAGTGGCACAGAGTTCTAAAGAACAAATGAGGTGGTTAAGTCTCCAGAATGAAAGGGAGATTTTTAAAACAGCAACAGTTGTGGCATTAGTCAGCAAGGCTTCACTGATTTCTAGATTCTTGGAAAGAATCCACATAGTCAATGGTCCAAAACTCCAGCTGGTAACACCCGGTAGACTGAAAAACCAATAAATAATGGTAGAAGCAGTAATATCTAGTGCTAGATTTACATAGAGGCCCAGTATGATGTCTGGTTTGGGTGTTGGATTAAGACTCTGGCTTCCATAGCCAGGATTCAGATCCAGAGACCAAGTTGCATTGCCTCCATCCCTGCTACAAATCGAAATATGATATACACTTACTGTAATACAATTGCACATAAAAGTCAGGATTGTACAAGCCGTTGTATTCCCTATTACCATGTATGGATATGAGGCTTGGACAGTTAAGAAAGTGGGGAAAAAGCAAATCAATTATTTTGAGATGTGATGTTGGAGAAGTGTACTAAGGATACTGTGGACAGCCAAAAAGACAAACAAATGGGTCTGAAAACATATCAAGCTGGAAATCTTCTCAGAAGCCAAAATGTTTAAGTTGATGCTGTTGTATTTTAGTCACATCATAAAAAGGCATGGCTCAGTGGAAAGGGGGGAAGGATGTAGAAAAAGGCAAAGACCACATGCTTCTTCGGTGGACTCTATTAAGGTGTTCATCGGTATGAATTTATAGGGTCAAAGCAGAGCAGTGGAGGATAGGGAGTTTTGGAGATCTCTCATCCACAGGATGAATTAGGATCAAGTCAAAGGTGTTTAACAACAACAACAACAACAAACTCTTTAAGTTAAGGAGTACGCAGGATTAATGGGGATAGTGATAAGCAAAAGAGAAGGCTACATTATATGTGGTCAGATTGCTTGTTCTTATATTGTATGACTGAGGAAGCTTTTTGCAGTGTCTCATACAGAGGTCTTTGCCATCACCTATTCTTCTTTTAACCAGAAAGGCCAGGCATAAGAAAAAATGTTTTTGGCCAGTGAGATGAATCAACCAAGGACTTCTCAGCATTTTCAAAGAGTTATGGTTTCTTGTGTGGATGGGAATGAGTCACAAGAGTTTCAAGATCACTTAATGGGGATATTCAGCTCAGGTACTTTCCCTCTGGAGCCGAGTGTGCCTCACAGGCTTTCCCACAGTCTCTAAGCTATCCTGCTACCTTCAGGTGATGGAAGACAGGAGTGAAGTAAGATTTAGTGCATGGTATAAGTTGGCAGGGTGGTGGTGGTGGGAGAATATTTGTTCTTTGTCACAGGCAACAAAACATCATGGACCAATTCTTTTCAAACCACTTTATGGGAACTTCGGATGTTTGGGAACTCCAGCAGTGTCCATGTGTGAGAAGAGCTGTGTGTTATCTTCTGGCCTTCTGAGGAATCAGTCTCTTGTTTGTATGAAGGTCCCTTTTCTTCATTCTGTCTAGTGCTGTGTATTTTTTCTCACATTATCTATGTTTCTTTGAAAGCTGGTGGGTGTTTGTTCCAAGTTCCAATAACAATAAACAACACCGCCTGACAAACACCAGACAGTGTTATGAATGAGAGCTGACTTGGCTAGCTGTAGTAAATGATAAGTCAGGCATTTCTACAATGCAGACTGATTAGGAGACAGTTCTCAAGCCATAACACACTTGAGCTCAATTGCAGCTTCCCTTCAACAGGATGTCTCAGTAATGGTCATTTGTCAAGTTTTTTGCTAGTCTAGGGAAGGATTGCTTCTATTGGAGACTTTTTGGTAGAAATTCTGTAGAGAACTAGTCTTTTCAAATAGTCATTCTGTTGATATTACCTTGGTGTGCCAATTATCATGATGGCAAGATTCCCAGCAAATTGGCAACATTTGATACTGCAAGGTTGCCATCAAATTGACTTTGAACTGTGCAGCATGGCTTGTGGGATTATTTTGTCTCAACTCAGACTTTTCCTAAGATTGAAAATTAGGGTGGGTTTTTTTTTGTAATTAAAAAGGCACAATTTCTTATGCTGACTGAGAGATTATGGGAGTTCTAGCAAAAAAAAAGAGAATTGTTCACAGTTGAGACATCTTCAAACCTACAAAAAGGTGAAAAGGAGCAGAGGTCAGTCAGCTAGCTGTTGAAGTCACAAAGACCTATAACCCTCCACTGACAGATCAGACCCAATCATTAAGTTGGCCTTGCTTTGAATAACTGCCTCAGGCAGCAGACTTTGGGTGTCACGACAGGGCAGCAAATGGTTTGTTGTTTAATTTCTTATATTTTTTACTGTCAGATGCAGGGCAAGGTGCTTGTGGCATTTTCGGCCCCAAGAGCCAAAATAATGTACATGGCTTTGTATAACCAGCTCATTGTTAGATAATTCCGTTTGGTGTTTTGCCAGAGATTAGAAAATGTGTGCTACATAAAAGGTCAAACATCCTCCAAACTCTGTTACCTTAAGCCCTCATCCCACCCACCCCATTGTTTCCATTTGGTTTACAAGGAGTAGGGTATTAGACAAAGCACTCATAGCCATTTGAAACATTATTAATGAAAGTTATTCTATAAAAGAGAGGTCTGTTTCTTGATATCCCTGCACACTGTTCTCCTCCTTCTAGTACAGTTCTGTTAAGTTGCACAAACATCTTCTCTACTTCTGCTCCTCATGTGTAGCAAAGTCTATGCAAATGTAGAAGGAAGAACAAGTAATATCTGTACTTGTTTTATGCTGCCATGGAAGCAAGATAGCAGGAAGGCCAAATGCTGGTGCAAACCTGACCCTGAGTTGGTTAAACAGCTTTGCTTGGAGATTTTTCTGCATTGACTTGGAGGAATCATACAGAATAGGCCAGGCATAGCATCCAAAGGCTTAGCAAGCCTGGCAAGTCATTTTTCCAAGAATCATCCCACTTGCAATTAATGGCAATCAAGATTAAATGTTAAATTATATTTTCTATTCTAGTTTCCTGAATATCCATTGGCCCAGCTGAGAACAGTCACTGTGGTGCCATGACTAGAGTCTAGGCTAGGACTTTGAGAGCCAGGTTCAAGTCTCCACTTAGGCATGGAATTCTCAGTTCCTTTGGATATTTGGACTGACAATTCATCTAGATGTTGGGCAGCTATAAGAAGAGCACCAGATCTCAGAAAAGTTACTTATTGAAGAGGAGCATCAGATCTCAGAAAAGTTACTTATTGAAGAGGAGCACCAGATCTCAGAAAAGTTACTTATTGGAGCAGTCCTCCAGAACCATCCAGCTAGCATAGGCAGTGTCCATATCAGTTGGGGGATTCTGAAAATTGTAGTTCAGAAAAGTAACTGTTGTACTGCCAGCTCCTACAATAACAGGTTTTGATTGATGACAAAATGCAATCAAGCACATGTCAAAGTTGGTTCTTTCTTACATTTTACATTTGTAGCACAGCTGATTTTAATGGGATGTGGATACTATCACAAAACAAAGGCTCATCCATTTATATATATTACATGTTAATAGTGGTTTGCTGAAATTTCAGCACTGGGTTTTTTCACTTTAAAATGGTTCTTAGAGTAAAAACAAGATAGAAAGGCAGTCCATTTTTTTTAAATGATTAATGACAGCAAAGACACTGTACAAATGTTTATCTTTGACAAAGGAAAACATTTACAAATTGTCCCAGACATTTATGGTATGGAAGCATAATTAATAGCCCATTGCGATGTTATGATGTTCAGTGAGATAATCCATAGATAGTAGCCCTTTTAATAGCTTCCTCTTCTTATTTCACTAGGAAGAAAAGAAAAGAAAAACAGCAACATTTGAATGTTTGGCCTATCTGTTTATCGTTCACTCTGGCTTTTCACATGGCAAACAATTATACTATACTCCATGTAAATTTCCTACAGTTAGATGCTGAATATTCTAATTGCTGGGCCAAAGGGGTAAAACTTTCACACAGAGTCTCAGCAAGTACTCACTAACCCTTGGATTTCTTGGGGATTGTTATGAAAAGAGAAAAAAGAGAAATCAATTCAAAACCATCATACTAAATACCCTTATTTTGCCTTCAGTATTATCATCATTTTCATCTCAAGGTCACCAGTGAGCAATCATAGAATCATAGAATCATAGAATCATAGAATCATAGAGTTGGAAGAGACCACAAGGGCCATCCAGTCCAACCCCCTGCCATGCAGGAACTCCCAGTCAAAGCATCCCCGACAGATGGCTATCCAGCCTCTGCTTAAAGACCTCCAAGGATGGAGACTCCACCACACTCCGAGGGAGTGTGTTCCACCGTCGAACAGCCCTTACTGTCAGGAAGTTCCTCCTAATGTTGAGGTGGAATCTCTTTTCCTGCAGCTTGCATCCATTGCTCCGCGTTCTGGTCTCTGGAGCAGCAGAAAACAAGCCTGCTCCCTCCTCAATATGACATCCCTTCAAATATTTGAACAGGGCTATCATATCACCTCTTAACCTTCTCTTCTCCAGGCTAAACATCCCCAGCTCTCTAAGTCGTTCCTCATAGGGCATGGTTTCCAGACCCTTCACCATCTTAGTTGCCCTCCTTTGGACCCGCTCCAGTTTCTCCACATCCTTTTTGAATTGTGGTGCCCAGAACTGGACACAGTATTCCAGGTGGGGCCTCACCAAAGCAGAATAGAGAGGCACTATTACTTCCTTTGATCTAGACACTATACTTCTATTGATGCAACCTAAAATAGCATTGGCCTTTTTAGCTGCTGCATCACACTGCTGACTCATGTTCAACTTATGGTCTACTTGGACTCCTAGATCCCTTTCACACATAGTTTCATTCAGCCAGATGTCCCCCATCCTATATCTGTGCATTTCATTTTTCCTCCCTAGGTGCAGAACCTTACATTTCTCCGCATTGAATTTCATTTTGTTAGCGTTGGCCCAGCTTTCTAGTCTATTCAGGTCATTCTGAATTTCAATCCTGTCTTCTGGAGTATTGGCTACTCCTCCTAATTTGGTGTCATCTGCAAATTTGATAAGTATGCCCCCAATTCTGTCATCCAAGTCATTAATAAAGATATTGAATAGCACTGGGCCCAGGACAGAACCCTGTGGGACCCCACTGGTCACTTCTTTCCAGGATGAAAGGGAGCCATTGTTGAGCACCCTTTGAGTTCGGTCAGTCAACCAGTTACAAATCCATGTAATGGTTACATGGATCCAGAAAGTACTTCCCTAAAGTCCTATTCAGAAGGAACTGTCCCCTGCACAAACTTAGTTGTGGTAATGGTGAATTTTAATAATCTGACATATGCTAAGCATCTAACATCAAGTGCATTTTGTATTTAAACTCTCAGAAGATAAAATAAAATAAAAAAATCTGCTGCCTTGGGTTCACCAGCAAGTTCATGGAATAAATGACAGCTGAGGTGAAAGTGGTGGGGATCTTAGGGCAAACCTGCCATGCTGGTGGGGTGGACCCTGAGCATTGTAATAGAAAAAAAGTCTTAGGCTGTACAGACTCTGGTGCTGCATCTAGATGACACAGAACCAAAGGAGTTCCAAAAAACTCCAGCACTGGTGGCTATGGCGCCCTTTCCTCTGTGCAGAAAGGAGTTGCTTTTTGCAGCTCCTTTTTGCACTTTGGAAAGGCGAGATTGGGGCCACAGTGTGCAGTTTCCAGGCCCCGATTTGGCTCTAAAAGGGGTGCCTGCAGGCCACCCCTTAGGGCTGATCTGTATAGCTCCTATGTTTACAAGCTCGGATGAGGATATTAGAAAAAAAAGACTTAGCTAACTTTGAGAACATCAACATCAAAGTCTATCGCCACATTGTAGAAATAAAACATTTTGACACTATGGTTACTGTAATGGTTCTGTCTTGTGGAATCCTAGGATTTGTAGTTTGGTGAGGTATTCAGCCTGGTATTCAATGAGTAATGACATCTCATGATACTCCAAAATATCATAGCCTCAATTTATTCATTCTGGTTTCTAGCGAGTGTTCAACATTTAATTTGCTCTCAGACCCATTTATTTTTCTTGATGTTCTACAGTATCCACAGTATCTCTTACACCACATTTCAAGTGAACTGATCCTGCCTGTTGTTTCTTCCTTTTTCAGCTTTCACATCCATATCTAGAAACCGGAATGACTGTTGTATGGATGATTCTGACTTTGTATCATAATTCACCCTGTGGCATCTCAGGAATCCTGGACAGAAGAATCAGATCTTGAAAGGCCTCAGATTATGATTCCTTCCCTGAATCTGAGCAGCCTGTGGCTGATGCAGTCAGCATGCAAAAGATGAGTTCAGCCAGACGAGTGGACACAGAAGAGGCATACTGAAAACAATATGTTTTGGAGCTGGGCCAAGTTGATTTAGTTCATTTCAGGAGTCACAATTCAGCTGAATCACAGCCTTTGATTTTATTCCTCACAATTTCCTGTAGAATAAATGATAAGATTTGTATATGGATGCTCAGCAACTAATATGACTGTCCATAGCCATAGTAGAAACCCATATTCTATATGCCAAGTTTATCGTTTATTCCACCAAAAATTATGAGGGACAGAATGAAAGTTTTTTTTTTTTTTTTACATCAACCAAGGCCAGAAATATACACTTGAAAAGCCCAAGAAGGATATTTATCTGCTTTTTCCAGGATGCAAGGTCATGTTTTTCTCACCCCTACTCTGTTGACAAGTGGGTTTGTTGAATGCTGGTTACCTTGGATAACTAAAAACAGATCAGATTGAACTTTGAATGAACCATAACCTGAAGTTTGCATCAACCTAACTGTTCCAATTTGTTTGAGGAAATCTGTAAATTGATATTGTACTGGAATAAGAAACATTAAACATGAGCTTGGGGCAAGGTGTTACCCCATATAGAAAGACCAAGGCGCACCTATGTTAACATGTTAAGCTGTACACATTTCATGTGTAGAGAGTAAACTGTGCAAGGTAGTCAGGAATGTCAATTTTGGGTGCTAGTTTCAATGTCCTAAAACTAAGAGGGTCAATGTGCAAAGAAACATTAACATCTGAATTATTGTACAAAACATGTATGTGGGACTAAGAGTTACCCCTTACTCTAGAGACAATTGTAGAAAAGCTGGGAATAAATGAAATGAGTCTATTCTCAGAGGGTTTACTAGGGTCAGAAATTTACAAAGATTTTAACAAAAGGGGGACCTGCAGCTGCTGCTATGGATATTACTATTACAGAAGCTGCCTTGCAGAGTCTCTCCATCTTGAAGTGCAGGCAAGCCATACCTAGCCATTTGTTGGACTCCAGTGCAATAACTGTCTCTTGCCCACTTCTTGCATCTCTACAAGAGTTGAGGGAGACCTTGTTGACTCCTCTCATTCAAGCCCCACAATATTAGGGCAGGCAAGGAAAGTTGTACCCAAAGGGGCAGAATTCAAAGATATAGCCATGTTAGTCTGTAGAATCAGTATGCTGGAGAGATCTTGTAGCACTTTTAAGAGTAACTGAAAGGAAAAAAGTTTGGCAGCATGAACTTTCGTAAACTAGTTTACTTCCTCAGATGCATTTGGTCCCCCAAAGGGGTTGCATATACTACATTCCAGAGTGGCGAGTTTCAGAGATGTCTCAGCACCTTAAAGGTATATTAGGTTCTAAGCAAATGGGTCAGGTTACCATGGGCTGAGCTCATGCTATCCTGACCCTGGTGCTCACCCTGGTTAGTCCCTGGTTCAGTGCAGGGACAGAGAGAAGTGTTCACACACTTGTCCCTGAACAAACCCAGGATCTGTCACTGGTGCACCCACTCCTTACCTTTCTATATGAGAAGCTTCCAGTTGCCCTGTCTGAGAAGGAAACAGGGAGCCTAGCTGCACACACATATCCAAGCACCTTGTTTCCATGTCAGCCAAGGTGACTGGGAGTCTTCTCAGATGGACTGACCACCAGAAAGGTAAGAAAGCAAGGGGTGGGCATGTGCACTGCCCAATTTTGCTGGTAGATTTTTCCTAGAAACTCTCTGGAAAACCAGGGTTAAATTAACCCCGACGGTAAATGTTTTTTACCCTGCCAATATGAATTGGCAGGCCTGATCCTGCCTGTGGAGTTTGGCCTGCATTATCCGCACTAGACAATAGGAGGCTGGGGGAACCCAGGCCTTTTGGCCCATGCAGACAACCCCTTAGATGGCTCATTGATTTTGTCACCTGTCTGTTTATAATGTGGAGTTGAAGGCTTTTCATGGCCAGCATCCATAGCTTTTTGTGGAGCTTTCAGGCTATGTGGCCATGTTCTAGAAGAATTCCTTTCTGACGTTTCGCCAACATCTGTGGCTGGCTTCTTCAGAGAAACTGAAGATGCAGCCACAGATGCTGGTGAAATGTCAGAAAGGAACTCTTCTAGAACATGGCCCACATAGCCTGAAAGCTCCACAAAAAGCTATGTCTGGTTTATATTTTGTCACCTGTCTGTGTTAGATTTTGTTGTTGTTTATCCCTGGCAAATACAAAACTCTCCACTCATTAACTATTAACACCCTGGCATCTCTGAAGATGCCAGCCACAGATGCTGGCAAAACATCAGAAAGGAACTCTTCTAGAACATGGCCATATAGCCCAAAAGCCCTACAAAAACTATTAACACCCTGCTAAATGGATAGTGTAGACCTGAGTGTAACCAACTTCCAGAGGTTGAAGGAATGCATTGCTCAGCCCTCATATCTTGGAGAACCACCTTCCTCCCACCCACTCTCTTAAATCTTTTAATTTTACCACGTTTTTGCTGTTTCCCTAATTATTTTAGACTCAGGAGAGGCTGACAGTTTTGGTAAACCAGGGCCCCTTTCACACTACATAGTTATAGCACTTTAATTGCAATTGAAACATCTGATGGAATTCTGGAATTTGCAGTTTAGAGGAGAATGTTTTCTCTAGGAAAATGGACAAACTGAAAATTCCTGTTACAAGTTGATAGAATTAATCAAGGAAGTCATGGCCCTGAGTTTGCAAGACCTTAACAAGGCTGTTAATAACGGAGAGGGAGGGAGGGAGAGGGAGAGAGAGAGAGAGAGAGAGAGAGAGAGAGAGAGAGAGCATAGTGGAGTTCATCACATGGGAGGAATTTATCTTAATTTTGAATTGAGCCAATTCAAATTCAAGTAAATTAGCTAGTTTAGCGAATTTACGTGAAATCTAATTGTGTTCGGAATGCATTCAGAATAACTTCCCATTTCCCTAGAATGACCCCTCATTGCCCAAAATTGCGTGAGATACTCTTTTATGCATTAAAGTAAAACCTATGATTGCATTCGGAATGACTTCCCTTTTGCCTGAAATTGCGTGATATACACTCATATACAATTACGTGAAACCCCATGATTGCGTTCGGATTGCCATTGCATTATACCACCAAATTTTGTCTATGATAAACTCCAGTGTCTCATCAAACTACAAACTCCAGGATTGCATAGGATATAACCATGGTTATTAAAATGGAATCAACATGCTATCATTGTGTCGTGTGAAAGGATTCCAGCAAATAAAGAAATCAACTTCTAGTTTACTTTCCATTGTAGAACAGTGAGGGCCCAAAGCAGGACAAGTGTGGGGATACGTTATATGGGGGAAATATTTACAAAAATCAGTGGTGGGGCCTCAAATTGACCTGTACACTGTACATTGCCCAACCCTGGTATATAGCAGGTAAAACTCCCATCCCCCTGTGTCAGTCTGGGGGGAGATTCTTAGTCCTTAAGAAAGAAGATTGTGCATTGTAATAAAAGATTGGATGTTGGGAGGCTAAGATCATGACAAGAGGGCTACGTAGAGGTGGAATAAGCTTAAATTGCCTACCTAAACCTGATCTAACCAGCAGCAGGGACAAATATGCAGCTACACGTTCACTTCTGGACATGGCATTTCTCTACCTCAGTGTGACTGCAAATGTGTCCCTTTGCCAAACCTGTTTTAGTCAGTGTGGAAAGAGCAACAGTGACAAGAGAAAGCAAAATGTGGGTTTCATTCCTGCTTTTATACAGAAGAATTTTGTGCTCAAATCCTTCTTTATTTTTTTTTCATAGTTAATGATTGCAAAAAACAGGGTTGTTGCTGTCAGTTTGTCTAATGCAGGCAAGGATGTGGAATCTTAATTTTAATTCTTATTCCCAAAAGGAAAGATAGTCTCAAGGGAAACACATGCACACATACACACACACACACACATAGTTCTTTCTCACGCATATCTCCCTCTCATCTAGAATCAATAACACCAGGAAAAAAGCTTTGCCAGATGACAGTTATGTACCTTATGTCGCTGTGTGTTTTTCGTAATGTCTGCCTTTTTACTTCTTTCTTTGAGGCAAGTGACTAGATCTTGGGCTCAGAAGGAAGAACGAGATAGTTATGAAGTGTTTTCTAAAAGAAGAAAGCAGTTGTATTTCTTCTTCTAATTCTGTAGACAATGATGGCATCAAACCATAACACTTTGAGATGTGCCCCAAGTTACCTTTCTAGTTAAGAAGAGCAGTAATGTTTGGAGAAAGTAAAACAGACCCAACACGGTGGCATTTCTCTCAGAGAAAAGAGTGAGTGACTTTCACATTTGCTCTGTGAGATTTGTCCTGATGGCACAAGTGCTGGGGGAGGCTGGAGGGAGGGGCAGAGGAAATTATTTATTATATATTTATTGGATTGATATTCCACTTTTCTCCACCTTTTACATAACCAGAGCTGACCCTGCTTAACTTCTAAGGTCAGACAAGATCTAGTGCCTCTAGGGTATTTAGGCTGATCTTTTTTTCTTTTTCTTTTTTACATAGGTGCTATAAATAAGGAAACCAAAATGTAGTTGGACTTATATCTCAATTAAAAATGCATTAAAATATGTGTATTAAGGGAAGTTGATCAGAAAAATGCATATATTGGGGGATGGTTTCAACAAAAAATGTCTGTATTAGTGAAAAATACCATTTGCAAAACTGCAAATGAAAAATTACCTATTAGGAGAAGCATGCATATAAATGCCTTTGAATTTTGTGGAGGGGTTTTCTGGGTTTGACAAGGTGTGACTCTCCCAAGATCTGTGGTAAAGTCTTCTCTGGTAGATGAACCTTGTGGTGCACCTTAGGGTCAGCATAAATTGGAAATGATTTGAATTCACATATCAACAACACTAGTTAGAAGTAACCACTGGATTTATGTTAATTAGGATAGAACAGTCTTATGGAAACCATAGCTAGCAAAGAAGCCACAAATAACTTACGTACGATTGATTGCAGTATGCCAACATTCTTAAGAATGAGTAGGTCTAAATCCAGCACTTGCAGTTGAGTTGGTCATACACTATGATAAATCAACTGAAAATGTGAAGCAAAACCTTCATAAGCAATGAATAATTATTTCATACTGACTGTGGATAGCCTGAACATTAACCACAGGAATGGCTAAGATGATCAGCCCATATTTTGTAACTCAGCAAGGACACTAGGTTATCATTAATATAAACAGCATGCAAGTTTGTCAGATGAACTCATGTATAAATAACAGCTCTAAAACCACTGCAAATCTCTAAAACAACAACACACAACCAAAACACAGCCCTCACCCAAAACCAAGGCTCGTTATTTATCATTAATTATTTAACTCCAGTCCCCATGTGGGCAGTGAAATCCTGCTGATTTACTACTTATGAGGAATAAATTACCATTTGCAATGTGGGTTTTTTCACCATTTTTCTTTTGTCATCATAAATAAATTTAGCTAATAAGTCTTGTTGCCTTTTCCCTGCCAAATGAGCTGCTTGCAAGAGTCCTAAAATAAGTGAAAGAAATATATATATTAATCTGGTACAAACAATCCAGGAATTCATACACACACACACATATATAATGACATTCCAGATTATTGGTTCTGTACTAATTTCAATACTCAGCAAAAGTATTGTTACATTTGCTGTCTATTTACAAAAGGATGTATTTTTCAAAACACCACAAAATCCCAACTGGAATTATCTGTGAACCACTCCCCCCCACCCCCCCACCCGAGCTCTTGAAGAACTCCACTTCTGCTAGGCCAAATCAAGATTTGGTCAATTTTTGTAGCAACAACACAATGGAGGTCACAAAGATTGCAGTCCAACATCCACTCAGCATACTGTCAATATCTTCATCGGAAGATATGCTATACAGTTCCCATGCCAACAAGTAACATTGTGCAAAACACGTCATTGATGAGTTCTGTTGTGAAATGCACACCATGCAACGCAAAAAATGAGGAATATGCAATGTCCAAATGCAGTGAGCAACATTGTTGTATTGTAACTCTGCTTTTGCTGTTGTTGGCAGAATACGTCTGTTATTTTCTAATGAAACTAAAACAAATGCCATAGTAAGGTTTCAGATTCAGTCCAACAAGTGGTATTGTAAGCCAACATTGGATTTTTATAAACATTTTTTTCTCTCTAGAATGTGAATTTATGAAACACCTTTGTCCAAACTTTATATGGAGACTTAGGTTGATAAACCAAATATTTTCATACATGTTCAGGATCAACAGCTTACTACTTTTTACTGAGAAAACCTCTGTTTTTGGTCCTTTGGGGGGGGGAATAGTGTGAAACAAATGTAAAGAATTTTTATACATCTTTGTTTCATTCAAATCTTAAGTGAAACTATCAACAGGAACGTGAGCAATGCTGGGTAAATTTCTTACTTCCTTAACAACTAGTTTTCTGAGAAAATATATCGAGCAAAACAGATGGAGGAAAAATTCCTCTTGGTTTTTTGAGCTGCTGCTATAGTTCTTAGTATTTTTACAAAATCAGATAAATATCCCCATTTCAGGGAACATACAAAGGTAATTAGCAGCACCATGAGAAATATTTTATTCCTATCTAGAAGTCAGGGTTTGTGTGTGTGTGTGTGTTTAAAGATACATAAAAGAAAAAGAAATTCTTCTCCTTCTCCTTTTCTGGATAGTTTTGATTAAAAGTATTCCTCTGGATGGGAAGGGGAGCACAGGACCTTTTCACTAGAATAGTATGGTTTTTGGAACACTACACATTTTTAGAAAGAAGTCCCAGATCTCCATCGCCAATAATGAGCAAAAACACAGAAGAGACCTATGATTAGCTAATTGTTTATAACATTATGAAATCTGAATGTTTATTGGCCAAATTACCTACCAGACTTCCTTCATCATCCTTCTCTTCCATGATGGTTGGAGTGGTTCATGTGGATTGATAACATTTTTTGAGGAAATCCAAACCAATAATGAATGAAGTTTTCCTGCTATTAGAGATCCCACTTATTTGCAATAGTTTGGGCAGGCCCTTAGACAGATGTCCCTTTGGTGCAAGCATTTCTTTGGTTGGTTCTTTGGATCCAAGATTTCCCTCCATCCCCAACTTTCCTCGTCTTTTCTGACCACTCTTTTGGACAAATGGAGGAGGCTAGATGCTGTCACTCTGGCAGGAGGTATCTGAAACTGGTACAAAAACAAGACTTGAGAAGAACTTGTCAGTCATTTTTTACATCATCATTAATCACAGCTATGGCCCTTGTCTGTCAGGACTGATGGACATTCAATTCACCTGTCTCTACTGCCCATCAGTATTTGTGCTGCCATTGTCCATCTTTCTGACATCCTCAATGATATAGCTCAGGGTTCTAAATTATTTATTGAAAGCTAAGGCTTGGTTCTGACAGCCAGAAGCTTGCTGGAGGGAGCACACTGGGACTTTAAGTCATTAATATTTGGGTTTTCTATTCTATAGCTCAAGAATAAGAATAGCTGCTTCAACATTGTTTCTCCTAGAGAAAATACTCAGTCTCACTCAGGTCAAAAACATATTAGTATCATCTTCATCCCAGTGCTGTCTTCTTTCCTCTAGCTCTTTCTCTTTTGTCACTGCTTTTATATTTTGTTCCCACCTTTCTCTCTACCCTGCAACCATTCACCTCCCACCAGCTTCACTTTGCTAAAAAAACTAAGTAGTCTAATTTATAAATGTTTGATCGAAAGCACTAGATTTGATATCAATGAAGTTAAGGTTCAGTGGGACAAAGAGTAAGATTACCCAGTGCGAATTAACCAATGGAAAACTGTCTTAGCTTCAATATCTAAAATCTCTTTAGACCTAAAACTATGATTTATCCAGCAAACAAAACAAAACAAAACAAAAACAAAAAAATTTACATCTTTTTAGAAAGATGTCTGCTTCCATCTTCTTCAACTAAATGCTAATTATGTAATGCAGATAATGGCCTGATCTAGACAGGTGCAAAGACCCACGATAAGGGCTCTTTGCGCCGCCTTTAGGGTGTGGCAGCCTTGGCCCCATCCTGCCGCTTCTTGGGGCGAGTACGGACCGCCCCTTTTGGGCAGTCTGGAAAGCCCCAATGTTTCCTTATGGCATATGATATGGGTATGTTCAGTGATTACTTCTTTTTGATTGGATATGTTTCAGCATATATATATTTTAATAGAGAAATGTTTGGTGTTTTAGATGGATACTGGTATGTTCTTTCAAATTACAATCCTTTGATGCAGAATTTCTCTGAGTCAACATTGTTGGATCCTGCATACTTTTATTGTTTCAGATAGACTTCTAGAGTAGAACTTCCATATAAGTGAGGGATATGATTCTGGACTTACCATGGAAATATGAAAACATGGATAATAGTCAACCCTAGAGATTTCTAGACAGAACACCTCTCTGGGCATTTCTAGGTCCTTCAGCATGACTCTATGATCAGCCTCTGCACAAAGTATATTGTTGTGCTGTAGGAAACAGAAAATGCCTAGAGAGAACTTTTTTCTTTTAAATGTGTGTACGTGAAACTGTGGATAAGAAGGCTGTACTGTACTCCAAAGTTTGTTGGGTACAATTGCATTATTTAATGACAAACTACAGAGACTGACAATGAGGTAAGATTCTACTTCTTGGATTTTCAGTGCATGATAACTATCTCTTTATCTACCTTAACAAAATGTGAAAAAACAGGAATGGTGGATGGAGGTGGTTGGATCACTAAGTTTTTAGTCATAACAAAATGCCAAATAAAACACTGGTAATTTGAATGACACAATTGCTTAGTCTGCAGATGTGTTGTCTACAACATG
This sequence comes from Urosaurus nigricauda, assembly GCA_034509955.1. Classification (NCBI taxonomy): domain Eukaryota; kingdom Metazoa; phylum Chordata; class Lepidosauria; order Squamata; family Phrynosomatidae; genus Urosaurus; species Urosaurus nigricauda. The sequence continues at coordinate 110,838,117 of JAOEGL010000006.1, forward strand.
AATCTCTTTCCTTCTAGGCTCTGTGCATAACTTTGAGATACTTTCCAATGAGTGAGATACTGATCTGTTTCCTGTCAGTATCTTGCTGCAAAAATGGGAAAGGGGGATTACTGAGTTTCTTCTTCAGATGCGTCTATGGCTTGAGAGTATTATTTTAAAAAAATGCAAAAAGCAGTCTTTGGTTTGGCTATTTTATATAAGCAACACATTTATAGTATGCCATTGTACAGAATGGAATTTGAACATCCACAGATCTTGGTATCCATGGGGTGTCCTGGAATCAAACTCCCACAGATACCAAGGACCTACTATACAAAATTTTATACATGCTAATAAATACGTATAAGGGATCTTTAAACCTTGACAGAAAAATCTCTAAATCTGGTCTCAGTAACATGTATTTTCAACAGATCTGTTTCTCAGGAGAACTTTACTTAACTCATAAATATTCTAGGGATGAGATGAATATATGGAAGAATTTCTTGTCCTGAACAAGAAAAGTTGTTTTGACATATCAAGACACCCTTTCTTAAAAAAAATCCTATCAACTGTCATGAGACTGTTCACATTTCAGGATATATATACATATATGCAAGATTTTCAGAAGCCTTTCCCACTCACAAATAAGATTTTATGTATAAAGCCAGAATGCAATCTCAGCCAATGGAGATAAAATGCTTTAACTTTTGCAAGTGAAAATGAAATAAATGAAGACTTATATCCCTAAAAATATAGACAACAATCTCTCTCTCTCAAGCATCATGTTGCAACATGAAACCATGTGAACTATGGGAGAGAATGCAACAATTCGGTGATAATGAGCAATCCTATGCAAAGCAAGTGTATGACAGAATCAAGTAAGTACAGCAGAAATCTTTAAACCGGACATCAGTATGAGGAACTTTGTTGTAAGAGCCTGAAGTAATTTGAGGTCTGAGAGGCTGGGACAGATAAAGTGCTACGTTATTACATGGACATAAGCCTAGGAAACTAGAGGGTTGGTTTGAATTTCCAGGCATCTGAGAGGGTTTGGGTCCCCCTAGAAGCAAAAACAACTAAACTGGGACTAATATACTTTGGACATACCATGAAAATACATGATCCTTAGAAAATACAATAATGCTTGGTAAGACGGAAGGCAGTAGAAACAGAGGAAGAATGTATTACAGATGGATAGACTTTGGTCTCTGCTTTTCCACTTATTATGAATACCTCTCCATTTCTGCAGCTTGAGGTTGTAGATAGGATTCTTGGGGAGCTGATGGCTACCACATCTATATCATACCTCTTGCTCTTTCTGTTTCATTAAAAACACCCGTCGGAGGACTGGCTGAATAGAGTGGCTAATGCCTCACTAAAGCAAGACAGAGTTCCATCATGCCTAAAGAAGGAAGTTATAAGGAGATTGTTCAAAAAAGCACTGCCTGGATCTGACCATAGTGGATAACTACTAGTCAGTTTCTAATATTCCATTTTTTGGGGCAAGGTAATGGAACATGTAGTCACCATCCCACTCCAGGGATTTCTCAGATGCATTATCTAGCTCCATTTCAAGCTGTTTTTAGAAGGCTTTGGTTACTTCATTTGATGAACTATGTCAGACCTGGACAAAAGAAGTGTGTCTTTATTGGCTCTCCTGGATCTCTCACAGTAGCTTTTTGATACCATGGTATGCTTCTGGGCTTCCCTGCTGGGATGGAACTTGAAGGCATTGTTTTATGGTTGCTCTGTTTCTTTCTGAAGGGGAAACCCAGAAGGTGGATAGGAGAGTCTCCTGTTTAACTCCTTGGCTATAGACCTGATGGTCCCCAGCTTAGTTTTGTCTCATAAGCTATTTAACATACTGTACACATTAATCTGCTGGGAGAGGTTTCTTGAGTTTGGGGTTCCAGTGTCATCAGTATGCAGAGGACACCCAGCTCTACTACTTCTTTCTACTTCAATCCAAAAAAAGCTGAGTTGTTTTTAAAGCAGTGCATGACATAGAGGTTTGGGTGTTGGACTGTGACTCTGGATATCAGGGTTCAATTCCACATCAATCATGAAACTGAAAATCTCAGAATTGCAGAATTGCATAAAGTGGAGACAAGACTGGAATCACATGGCTATAAATGCATAGTGTGGATGCACATTGGTGAAGCCTAGTTTCAGTCAAAATCCATCACTGTAGTTCCTAGATTTTCAGTAATTTCAGTAAGCCAATGGGTGACTTGGTAACTGCTGTAGAGTAAGGCATTTCAGGATAGCCTTTTCAAAAATATAATACACTACCCACCTGTTTATCTGATGAGAATCTGCTGCTGCTTGGTCTGGATGTCTGCGGCATTTCTCAAAATAACTGAACAAACCTAATCACTTTGAGAAAATGAATCAGTCAGATTATTTTAAAAAGGAAGAATACAAAGACACTGGCAAGAAACAGCGAGGAGATCAGACTTGATGTCTCTACAGCCAAGCTTTGGAAAAATGGTGGTAATAATACTGTATCATGTTAGAGTGTGTTGTTGATTGACGGGTCTCCCTGGGTCTGAGAAATATGTTCTGTTTATATCAGACTGTAGTGTTTTTCAGCATGGAAAGAAAGGGGGAGGAAGAAGAGGAAAAGAAAGGCAGACATTCTAGTCAGTGTGAAAACCATAGCATATCAAGTAATTACTATAATGATGGAAATAGTTGGGTTGTAATGAAAAAAAAATTATCTTGAATTGAAGCCGGAGCTCCTGCTGGCCTGGGACACTAATGCCTTCTGCAACTGTAAAATTTGGCTGCAGCAGCGCAATCCAATACCGGTGAGAAAACACAGAAGTTTTGACTTCTGTTGCAATGAGCAAAATAATGAAGATAAATAACCAGGATATGAAGATAAATAACTAAGACATGTAAATCAATGGATAGTCACTTTCACCGTAAGTGGAGTTATAGGTTTGAATTAAAAATTCAGGCTGCAAAAATCTATTTTAAGAACAGTTACCTGTTGAATCTCTTGGAAAGTCCAAAAGATGCCTTTCTCTGTATTCAGCTGGCCTCCCTCTTCTGATTTCACTTTTGGTAGCCTCAATGTTGTTTTTGTAAAATGGAGAAGTGTGTATGTGTGTGGGGGGGGGGACATAGTGACTCTTCCTATACTTATACCCCCAGTGAAAGGCCAAAACTGCAAGAAGCTGTGTTGACTTACCTCTCCTGCTCTCTCTTTATTATATACCTATGTGTGGCTATAAATGTACAGACATACACACACACACATGAGTATATAAGCATAATGCCCAAATCATTAGAATCAGGTGACAGGGAGTGGGGAGTTGGCAATGGGTAATGGTAGATGGCATCATTGTTTTTGACAATAAGAAAATCCTTGCACAAAAACAGCCCTGTGAGCCCTTCAACTCTGATAAGCCCCTAAACTCTTATTACACCTTTTCCCTCTTCTATATTCATATTGTGCACATTTAGAAACCATCTTTATACCAAAGAACTCAGCAAAAAAACATGTCATCTTAATCCATAGAGGTAATTTGGACAATTTGGTTTAGTTTGCATTCCCTCTATTCAAGTAAACTGAGCACAGACTTTCTAGAATAATGGACAGGATGAAATCCATGTAACTTGAAAGTTGCCTGAATGAGGTACTTTAAACACACATTCTCTACTACCACTCTGATTAAGACACCTTGTTTCAACTGCAATTGTGCTTTATTTTATAAAGGGGTTAAACTATTTGTTAGCTATTTTAGTGCCTTTTCTGTGTCAAAGAAGAGTCAAGGAAATATAGTGCGTTAGAAATTACATCTGATTACATCATCACTACCTACATGCTTAGTAACTGCAAGGGTAACTTACTACCAATTTGCTACCAATTATGACTAAAATTTCGAGACAGCACATTCACATTATTTGTGTAGAAAATAGCATTTTTTGCAGAAATATTATTTTCTGCCCAGAAAATGGTGTCTCCTGCACAGAAAAACAAGCTGTTCTCTATGCAAAACTACCACATACAAAATTTGTGCAGAAGGTTGAATTGCAATTTTTTTTTAAAATGCAACTATTCATCAGATACATACCCTTGGCCCTTTTAGTTAATTGTTGTTGTTGTTGCCATTGTTCTACAGACCTTATGTGTTTATTATAAAAACTGAATAGTTTTTTAATTAGGAAAAAAATGCAATTTTCCCCAGAAATGGAAGGAAACTGTTAAAATCTCTCTCTCTCTCTCTCTTTTTGAGAAGAAAACTACTGAAGAATTGTGTCACAAGCATAATATTTTCTTTGTTATGAAGTGTATTTGGGTTGTGTGTTTATCATGTTTGTCTGGGGGGTGGGGTTGGGGAATGGAGAAGCCCTTGCTAGAATAACGAACATTGACATGGTGAGAAAGCAGGAAAGGCTGGGAGCATGGAAAAGCTTTCATATAGTGGCAAACGTTATGGTTCATTCATCTAGAATGCCTTCATCATTCATTTAAAACCAGGCAGGTGTGACCTGGAACAATTCCACTTCAAAATTGCAACCCTAAAAGCATTCTTAAGTCTCTATATGTGTGTACTACCATTAGAAGGTGTTAACTAGAGAAAATGACTTCAAAAAGTAAAAAGAAGACATTAAAGATTATCCAGCTGTTTAAGTGTCAAGCATAGTAGGATTCTACGTGTTGTGATATTTTGGTGCACAATGAGAGAAATGCCCTGGAACCAAAACTCCTGTAAAGAAATGTTCAAGTCCACACCAGGGTAGATCAGACTACATCCATGCCTACAGGGAATGTAAAAGTGTAGAGGTGTGGGAAAGCTCCAAAACACACAATGCCTTAAACATCAATAAGTAAATAGATGAAATCAATCCCAAGACCTGACAGGAAGCCAATGGACAGACCACAGCAAAGGTCTTGGAAGTGCCAAAATCATTAATGAAGTGGATGTTGTCTGGTTTCCAAGTAAGAATCTGAAACAAGAAGATTGACCACATGTTCTTCAAAAAGGATGAGTCAATTGCACCATGTTAGGGGACTGCCGTTTATTGCTTTCTGTATATATTGTTTTGATTAGCTAAACAGACAAGCAGAGAAGTAGAAAATGGAACAAGATGGCTATATCTTGCAGGAGAAATGATGGTTAAAAACTGCACCACGACAAGCAGAATCCAGTATGTTGCACCATGATACGTCTCATGCCCTTATAAGATAAGTCATGCTACTGGCCCTTACAGCCCTTTGTGTATGTATAACTACCCATCTTGGCATATTTTGCTCCTATAGTAGCTTGCTGCAGAGATGAGGCCTTAAAAGGAAAGGGACGGGTAGTGCAGACTTTCTCTATCAAAAGAGGTTCTTTCTTCTCACTGCCTGCCTGCCAGAAAGAGTGGCAAGAACACCATTACCATGCTTCCTATGGATAGGATAAGCAAGACCTGAAATTGCCCCAGCAACAGTAGGATTGGTTAGCTGTTGAATTGGGAGGCTGATGTGAAGACATTCTGTCCACCTGTTAGATAACTTATGCCTCCTCCTCATTTTCAGACAATTTCCTGACTCACCTTGACTGCGATCACTAAGCTAGATCAGGTTGAAACTGAAGTCTCCAGCCAGCAAGCCCAGATCCAATGGCAACTGAAAGGAAAAAAAGAAATCCCTGGCAGAAGACAGAACACAGTAGCTCTAGATGGCCCTCTTCCAAGTGAAAAAAAAGCATAAGAAGAATGATGCTGGATCAGACCAAGGGCCTGTCTAGTCTAGCATTTGGTTCTTGCTTTGACCAATCAGTTGCTCATGGGAAGCCCAGTCACAGGAGTGAAACTTTTACAGTAAGCAAATTTTCATGCTTATACTCACTATTTGCTAGTTTCCATACCTTCTGACTGTTTTTCCATCTTTTGCTTGTCCACTCCCACTCTCTTTCTACTTCACTTTAACCCACAGGCATTTTCCCTCTCTTTCTCTCATCTTTCTTTCATTAGACCATGTGCTTGATTATCAATTTGTAAGTTAAGTTCCTTTTTACATTTTATACATGTTTATTTCCTTCTCTCCTAGACCCTCTGTGGGTATGAGTGATCATAGGACTGGTTGTTTAGCTTTTGCTTTGTCAATTGCTCTGCTTGAGAGATTCAGTATCATCTCTTGCATTATAACAACAACACCCTTCTACTTATATTCACTGCAGGGGGGGTTATAAATATTGGAAGCATCTATACTTGTAAAGTGATTAGTGGAAGAGGGGAGTCTAGATAATGTGTGCCCTTTTATTTCTGTCCTCTGTAAGTCCATTCATTGTCATTTCTCCCACTTCTGTCACAAGCTCATATTGCACTAGCTCTGCTGCACTCTGCTTAATATAGATATCAATATTTCTACAATATATCCATTATGATTGATAAATTTCTTATTGTTATGTGTCTTGCAGTCGACTCTGATGTATAGCAACAGTATCATAGTGTTAGCAATTGTTTTTGGGGTGTGTGGAATGTGTCTCTCTGTGTGTGCGCATGGCCTTATTTTTTGGCTTTCCTAAAAGCCTGGCCCCATAAAATATGAGCCCATTGAATCTCCCTCCCAACAAGGTGTGGGGACCCATTGCCTTGCAGACATCTGGGGCAACAGTCTCCATCATGCCTGGCCCTTGAACAAGCCAGTTGGGGCTGATTTGAATTGAAGTGCAATCATGGGAGGACAACCAATACGTGCTGCTTCCTTTACAAAGCCTAAATATATGTACATTTATGGCGCTTTATAAATAAAGCTAACAACAACAACAACCTCAGCTTGGTGTCCCCTGCGTCGACCATACACCACCTGCTACTACAGAACCTTAACCTTGTTTGTTTGTCTCCTTTTTAGCATATTAGTATATTATTTTCCTATTTTAGCATGTTATAATGTTGTTGTTTTTAATTGTTCACTTCTGATTGTATGTGGAGGCAATCTGCCATGTTTTAGGGGCCTTAGACCATATTCAGTCCAGGAGAGCCATAAGTCACTTCTCTTCTTTTAAAAAGAAGCAGAAAGAAACAGGCTCTTCTGAGCCTAAAATAGCCAGTGCGTGGCAAAAGTGTGGTAAAATGCCCTCTGGTGATAGGTGCATTTTGGGGCAAAAGTGTTGCCTATCCCAACTTTAGATGATTATGTTTGAGGATTTTTCTCAATTTGTTATCAACAGTGGCATCACAAGGGCCTCATGCTATCACACCCACCCAGGCTGCCTGGCACACACCCTAGTTATTCCCCTCTGCCAGCTAGGCTGCCTCTGCCATGGTGCGAATTGGGTTCTACTGTCACTTGGGAGCCTTCTTCTGTGGTGTCACCTGGTGCTGTCCACACTGCCAGTGCATTATCAACAACAATAAATTGTTATAAATGAGAATAAAAAATCCCTTGCTTTGGAAAACACACTGCAGAAATAATCCAGTTTGAGATTGCTTTAACTGCCCTAGCTCAGTGCTAGGGGTCCCTGGAAATTGTAGTTTACAGTGGCACCAGAGCTCTCTGACAGAGAAGGCTAAATGTCTCACAAAAGTACAGCTCCCAGAATTCTCTAGCATTGAGCCAGAGCTTTTAAAACAGTCTCAAACTGGATTATTTCTGCAGTGTGTTTTGGACCTAAGAAGCAAATGGAATTGACATTCATGCAAATACAAGGAATCTTGACTTCAAATTCTGAAAATAAATGAACATTCAGGAAGAAGGTGGTAGGCAAGGAGTATGAAAAAACAGTAAAACAAGATGGGACAAGAGAAGCACACCCCTGTTCTCTTGAGTTGTGGACCTGGATTACATGCTACTTTATCTGTGATAGAGATAAACATGCTTTATAAAGGTGTGGCTTTTATACATTTTCTTATCAGAGAATATGGCTTCATTTGGCTATCCCTGAGGCTATGGTAGGCTTGCTTCAGCTATTAACACTGCTATCTTTGCACATGAATCTGATTTTGTAAACAAAGAGAAAAACCATGTGATCATTCAACACTGATATGAAAACAGTACCATGCAGATCAAATGGTAAGCCATGGTAAAGTCTCTGGCACATTTTTTTTTTACAATTTTTCAAATACTTTGGATATTCTTGCCATCACTAGTACGTATATAGGGGACTCCTGTTTCCTGACTGCACCATAAGTATAGTCTGGATAGTGTTATATGGTTGATGCTTCTGCATAGCCTTCTAAAAGAATCATAAAGACATGCAATATATATTTAGGCTTTGTAAAGGAAGCAGCGTGTGTTGGTTGAAATATCTTATCCAAGCCTATGCTTGGAAAAGTTACTTTTTAACATTGCAACTCCCTGCATTCTCTGGCCAGCATGGCTATTCACCAGGGATTTCTATATATATTCTCAAATTCTTTCTGCCATATTAATGAAGGTATTTGCATATTTTGGGATGCAATTATTTTTAAAAACCCAAAACAACTGAAATACCCACCCATCAATTTTGCAGTAAATGCTATGTGTGCAAATGTCGATCACATATACTAGACAGTTCAAACTTTTCCTTGGGAAAGAGAACCTGCTGTGCAGCAAGTGCAACACGATGGTACCGTGTATTCACTGAAAAGGCTTTTGCTTATTAGGTACTGCTCTTATCCCCCAGACTCTGCAAAAGATGCCATACCCTCAAACTGTCCAGCCATGTTGATACACATTTCTTTTCTTGGGCTGAACCAAGATAAATGCTTCAGATACATTCCTGAGAGTACCTCTATAAAGGGTTATGGATAACTATGATACATTCACATACACCTTTATGTAAAAGTTATTATTTTAAAAATAATAATTTCCCTATAGAATACAAATCCATGTATACATTTTTGGTAAGATAGGTCTGGAAGACATGAGCTTATTTATACAAATGTTCTGCATGCTTAAGATGTCACACAGTGTTCTGGGTTTAGGAAATATGACAAATAGAGTTCAGTAGATTCTGTGTGTGTGTGTAAATATGAACATTTGTTTTGTTTGGTGTGTTTGCATGTGGTTGATTTGCATAGAAAAAAAAGAATTTCTGGGTAAGAAACAACATTTTTTGTATAGAAACATTATTTTCTAAACTATGGATGTGTCCTTTTTATATGATTTCAATAGTGCAAATTGTTTACTGGAAGAGTAAAAATGTTCCAGGTATTGAAGAATGGTTGTTAAAGTTGTGCGAGGTACTTGAATTAGATAAACTGACAAGAAAATCGTGGGATGAAAAATCAGAATTTTTTTTGAAACATGGAAGAAAGTAATAGATTATTTAGGCAAAAAAATGGGGTCATTTAACTATCAACTTTCTAAAAGAGTAAAAGTGTTAAGTTAAAGAGTAAAAGCTAAATAAGGTAGTTTCACAAGGAAAATTAAGAATTATTAACGTAGTCTGTCCATTGTTTGGACACGGTGTTTTATTTTTATTTCAACAATCATAAAGTTAAATATAATATATCAATGAAAGGGCAAGACTGCCAACACTCCCGTGTTCAAATTTAGCTTTGCTATAGAGCAAATGTTTTCAAAATGACAAAGCAACATATTTAAGATACTGTCGAAAATGGGCTATTTGGAGTAACAGGAAGAAAGGATTTTAGTTTGTAAGTCTTGTACGTTTTGTATTGTTTATATGTATGTACTTCATGTAATGTCATTTATATGTACTGTAGCCATGCTACGTTATTTGTATATTAAAATTTAATAAAAAGGAAAAAAAGAAACTAGTATACTTTTTGAACACTTTCTCACAGTGGGAAAAAAATGAATGAAATTACTTGTTGCTTCCTTTGAGAAAAAACTTAGTGAAGAATTACATCCCTAGTGCAACTTTTCGTGGTCTTTACTCTTATTATTTTCCACCTTCAGTTATGTAATTTTAATCAAAAGAAAATGTAACAAATAATGATTTTGTTTTATTGCTTGAAACATATTATTGCTTTAAAAATTAATTAATTTACAGTATATCTCTGGCTTTAGTTTTATGGAACACTTCTTAAAGCTAAACTTCAGAATACTTGGGGCTTTTTAAAGTAAAGCTACACAGATACTCAAACCTCATGAACAATGTTCTTTTTGAAAAAAGTAAAAATTGGAGACATGCCGGAAATCCATCCTTACCAAATATCTCAATGGGATCACTGCTAGCCTGGAATCAAAACTCCAGCTGCTGTGAGATTTAATAACACCCTGGTTATGATATCATCCAATTGCAAAACCTTCTGGACAGCTGAACCCTTCTCCCCCTTATGCTGTAATCAGATATGCAGAATTGTCTTGGTACAGAAAGTATCTTAAGGCTCAATTCAGACCAGTGTAATGCATTGCTTATGCAAGTTTAAAAAACAAAACAAACTGCATACTTTTACTTCCAAAAGCTACCAGTCTACTTTCTGAGATAAACAACATCAACAAAAACCTTGGCTTTATAAAAACAAAATATATAACATGACATATGAATCTTCCAAAGAGAAAAAAAAATGTTCATTTTAAGCCACAAATGATTTGAAACTACACATTTCTGGTTCCCACCTTTTTCCTATTCTCTTCCACCATGAATTGATGTAGTGAATGCTATTCTCCTTTGAATCCAAGAAAAAAAAAACATTGTAAAATGTATTGAGCCAGAGGACTATTGGTGTACTGGCTTTGTCTGCTTTATTTTTGAAATTTCATAACCTCCAAAATCCTGGTTTGACAAAGACAGTCTTGATTAACCCTGTGCCATCCCACTTTTCCCTCTGCTTTTAATATGTCCCAGATTCTCTCTCCTCCTTCACTCACTCCATTTCTACTTCACTGATATAGACTGAAAGTGCAAACTAGTTTCCTTTCAATTAATTCAGCATTAGGAAGAGGAAAGGAAGGAGCAGAATCATGCCCTTCCTAGTAGGATCAGGCAAAGGCAAACTGCTGCATTCTCTCATGGTTTGCATGTTCTTCCTCAGCAACAACTTGACCACATTCTGATGTTGTTTGGCCATGTGTTCCAGTTTCCATCTGGGAAATGTTGGAACATATGTTATTTTACTGAACTTTATTATATATGGTTCAAAAGGTAAAGGTAAAGGTGTTTGCCTGACATGAATGTCTAGTCATAACCAACTGTTATGGGGTGGTGCTCATTTCTGTTACTAAGCTGAAGAGCCACCATTGTCTGAAGATGACTCTGGTGGTCATGTGGCCAGGATAACTGAACCAAAAGCTGTTACCTTCCCACCAAAGTGTTACCTACCTATCTACTAGCTTTCAAACTGCTAGGATGGAAGAAGCTGGGACTAGTGACCTTTCAATCGTCAGAATTGGCATCTTAACCACTAAGCCACCACATCCCATTCAACACTGGTTTAAATCTATTTGTTTATCCTACTAAAATAGACCCAAACAATCAATGTATTTTACATAAAATGCCAGGTACCCATAGACTGAGTCTCCTCTAGCAGGGACAAGGGATTGACAATTGGATTTTATCCACTGAAGGAAAATAACAAGGAGGTTAATTTCCTCAAGAGACTTACAGATGAGCAGTGTATGCAAGTTCAAGATGTTTATTGAGCTACATTTTGTGTGTATGAGAAGCAACAGGACATGGGAATGTCTATAACTAAAATTATTTCTTAAAAGCTTCCTGGAGCACACTATAATTACTAACTTTAAAGAAACGTAAAACTTAACTGACAAGACCTCAGATTGTCCTGGCTTTGGAATAACTGATGCAGAGTAGGGCAGAACTTCTCCTCCTATTTTCTCCCCCAAATTGAAAACCTTCTTTCCTTCTCCCACAGGCCAGTGAGTATTGAGACCTACCTGGGTTTGTCTCTTAAAGAGGCAGCCCTAATAATTTTATAAAGCTATATTTTTATTGTTGAGAAGATAATAGACGCAGCAGCCCTCCTCCTCCAAGAATGGAAAGATTGATCCATCTACAAATAATGAGGTACAGTTAAGAACTCTTGGGTAGTAGCAAAAAAGTCACACCACCATGCAGTGGCATAAGGTGAGAGGAAGAAATTCCATGTTTAACCAGAGGCCAAAGGAAGCAGTGCTCCTGTACCTTTAACAACCAAAAGAGAAATTAAGAAGTTAAAGAAGGCACGCCTGCTGCAATTCCAGCCTGGATCCAATTGGTAGGCTCAGGCTGGGCAGGTCCATTGAATTAATAGCATGTAAACAGGTGCTGACTTGGCATTCAACACTGAAATGGCTCTGCACTACTTGTAATTAGACAGCTCCTGCCTTCAGGTTGCAGGTACTAAGTTAGTTGCTTAGTTAGCCAGCCAGTCTAACCTCTTTCTGTAAGGTGAGATAAGCTGTCTGCCTGGGGTGATGGTTTGAGAATATGAGGAGAGAAGAATTACTTTCTGTGAGGAGGCAGAAGTCCATCCATCCCAATGTCTGTTGCAGAAGGCTTATGGATCTGGATGGACTCCTGGTGGCTTTTGGGGAGTCTCTTTGTGCCTTGGCTGGTGATCCTGTTGATAGCCTAGCTGATGTCTGGGACATAGAAATGGTCAGGGTAGTGGCTATGATTGCTCTTAGATGTCCCCTCTCCCTGTGGAACGGGGCCAGAAAAGCCCTCGGGTTTATGAGGGAGCTGATATTGATGAAATGAGTTGGATGGAGACCAGAGTGTTGATGGCAGAAAACTCAGAGCGAGTCTGACTGAACACAGGCAAGAACCCATTGGAAAGCCTCTGCTGTGGTGGTAGTGGCAGAATTTTTTTTATTGTTGGATCTGTGTGGTTGCAGGACTCCTTGTGGATGTGAAAAAACACAAATGACCACACTCCATATTGTGGCAATGTGCATACACATGCTTCAGTGTGTCTGTGTTCATGTGTGTACCATTTTATAATATGTGATGCAATGACCAGCAAATGCTTGAATTCCCAGATCCAAAGTCTGTGGCCCCAACAGGTCCAACTGTATATATACAGCATGCCCCCACCACCCACATAAGGCAAATTCTGTGTAACTTCAAACCCCATTCATTTGCATCCCTGCAGCCTACGGCACGTGCCATGGGCATGTGCCCCATTCACCATATTAGGGCTCACCATATGCATGACCTCAAGTCCACATATGGTGAACCTGTGTATAGCACAGGTGTGCCGTAAATGCATTTTGCATGCAATAAGATGAACAAAGAATTTTCACAAAAAATGTTCGTTTCTCACAAAAAAAGGGGGGGGGAAGGAAAGGAAAGGAATGGAAAGAAAGAGAGAGAGAGAGAGAGAATGAAAAACAAGAAAGATTTATACTCCCTACTAACAACTCATCTGTAAAAGAATGACCCATATAGTCATTCTTTCTCTTTTGATTTGCCAGGCTTTGAGGTGTGAGATCACTTCTAATCTTTGGTAGAAGATTTTGTGGCTGATTCACCTTGTTCTTGTGATGTTGGGTTTGTCTTGACCAACTCAATTCATGAAACATTTTGTACAATAAAACAAGACTGATAGAAATTTGTAGCAACAGATACAAAAATCAGTAAAACAAAGGTAGTAAGATTTGTGATGGGGGGGCTTAAAGTTGTCAGAAACATACCTCTACCCCCACAGAACCATCTGTATGTTTATTTGTATTACAACTGGAAAACTTGGCAACATTTTGCATATTTCAGAATTAAGTCTAATAATCCTTCTGTTAAAAAAATATGGGACCATTCTAAACTGTTGCTATAAACTTACAAGAAGGATATTCCCTACTCTACTGTTTTCACAAGTAGAATAATTGGAGAATAATTGGAGTGGAACACATCCAGACTTTCAATATGCTGTAGAAATTCTCTCTCTCTCTCTCTCTTTACCATTCTACCAACAAAAAACGGTATACCCCTGCTGCTTCAGACTCTACAATGAGTAAAGATTTTTTTTTTTGCCAGCTATCTACTTTAAATTCAGTGGAAGAGGTTATGACCAAATATTCATTCCTTAAAAAAATCAGAGGGTGATAGAAAAGTCACAAGCCTGAATAATGGAAGGGAGAAAAAAAAAGCTAGTCTGGAATTTAAACAGAAGGAATACGAATAAGGTAGATGTATCATTTTGTGCAGCTCATTTAACTGGAGTGGACTATGGGGAATCCATATGGTAAAATTATTAAATACTTCTTTTGCCTTTAGCTGCACAGAGGAAATATAAAAGCAAGGGCCAGATTTTCAGGGACTGCAGGGAAGAAGAACCATGAAGGGAAAGGAAATACAGCACCAAAGATAATAATTAATATAGTCACAAGCCAGACTCCTTCCACCACCATTACACAGGAGAACTGCTCTCCCTTGGGAACCCTATATTTTTGAGGAAAGAGCCCTTTGATTAATGGGTGCAATAAAAGTTGAATAAAGAACCACTTAAACTGGCAGCTCAATACTATAAATTGGCTTGGGAAGTACAAACATTACTTGGAAACATAGCTGTTAAAAACACACATTCCAAATGCTGTTATTGGTCCCACTGCTGCCCACAGTTCAGAGGCCTGTGAATGACCCACTGGATGTGGCTTAAAGGCCTACCACCATATCTCTCCTTGCATTTGACCTATCTATAAAGCTCACGTTCAGCAGTGTGTATCTTAATTAAGTCACAGTGGTGTGGGTTGTGTGTGTGTGTGTGTTTTTTTGCAAGGTTGACCATGCAAATGAAGACACATGTGTGTTTCATAAGAGCCCTGGTGGCACAGTGGTTAAATGCTGGTACTACAGCCGCTCACATTCACAAGGTTGTGAGTTCTATCCTAGGCTGTGCTCCAGGGTCCACTCACTTTTCCATCCTTTTGTAGGTCGGTAAAATGAGTACCCAGGTTGTTGGGGGCAATTAGCTTACACTCTGTAAACTGCTTAGGGAGTGCTAGTTCACTGATAAGCAGTATAGAAATGTACTTGGTATTGCTATTTGTGTGTCATTTAAAAAGAAACACCACTTCTTATACATTTGTTCTGGATTCCTAAAGCATACGGTTAATCTCTTAATACCTATTCATTGAAGAGATAAATACCCAGATATCTCATGCTCTTCACAAGCTGAACTATGTCCACTTCTGACCTAAAGCTACAGAATGAGGGAGGAACTGTGGAACAGAAGAATAAATGTTAGGGGACACCAAATTAGAAAGATAGGGTGGAAGCACATTTATAACTATATTCTCATGCATTTTGCCAGCTTGTTGTTGGTATCTCCATCATTATAAACAGCTGATGGGTTGGTGTGGGAGCTGTATGACTCTCCAGATGTTGGACTGCAGCTCCCAGCAGTGCTAGCCAGCATAACCAATGGCAAGGAATGTTGGGAATTCCAGCTCATCACTAGGAGGGCCATATGATTGCCACCCTTTTTAGCTGTTCCAAATTCAAATGTTTTTAACAAAAGAAAGAAAGAAAGAGAAAAAAAGAAAGAAAATTAAATATAGATATATTTTTGGCTGAAACTCACAAATTCCCTGGGTAATAAAGTTATCTGCAGAATACTAGCTGACAGCTACACCTACTTATAGGCATCAATTTTACAATGGCTGAAATAGAAAGTTTAGAAGTGGCAGCACTCATCTTTTTTTCTCTCCCCTAAGTCTTCATTATAATGGATCTTGGTATTTCAGACTTAACTTTCACTCTGCCTTTTTGGCAGATGTGACAGGTGGCTGGGACATTGATACCATCATTCTATGATGGCAAGGATATTTTCTCTGGCAATTGTTAATTAAGGGAAATGCAGAAAGTGCAATCCAATCAATTTAGAAGTGGTAATTCTAAACGAACAGATTTTTGTTCGAAAGAGAGAAGAGTGTGAGTGGGAAATTTTATTAAGCTGCAGCCAGGTCGGATTTGGCATGGGCTATTTTAATTCTATAGTCTTTAATCAAAATCTGATTTTAATGGTTGGAATGTTTGTGCAACATTCTTTGCCTAGGCAAAGTCAATTAGGGCAAACAGCAGGCAAGTACTGACAAAAGTGTATATATATAGATGCACATATAGATATATGCAGCTTACCTAAGCACAAAAACTCATAAGTGAAGACTTAGTTATCAGAGATCTTTTCCCACCATCCTCTTCCAGAGGAAAATGATATATTGCCTAGCAAAAGAACAAATATAAATTATCAGATATCAGTGGCAGCTAGTTGTCTTTGCTTAATGGTCCAGTTCTTTGGAGAGTGTCTTATATAACTGGGGAAATTTATTCAGGGGGTGCTGTGTTGGACATATAGTAAAGTACAGAAACATCCAGAATCAACAAAACCTTTAACTGGCCAATCAAAATGCACAAAATACATGATGCAAGCTTTTGAAGCTCTACTGGCTTCTTCATCAGGCAAAGGTGTTAAGAATCATACAGAAGAAAAAAAAATTATAAAATACCGGTATGTTAGTCACATGCTTGCAGAAATGACTGCTTGAGGAGTAGCCCCTGAAGAAGGCCAATTTTGATAGAGGCCCAAAATTTTGGGCTTTTTTTTTTTTTTTTTGAATAATAAGAAAATAAAGATGTGACTATCAGAACATGGAGCCTGTCTCCTATTTTGTTGAAATTTAAAGGAACCATCCAAGGAATTGAACCCGATCCATCAAAACAGGTAGCCACCAGCTCTTGCTGTCAGATACCATCTGCACTTGAACAAAAATAGTCAAACAAAGTAAGTCATATGGAGGGCCTTTGTGGAATAACACAGTTTACAGAACACATCAAGCAATTATGGAGTGATAATAGAATGGCTGCTTACAGACTGGGGGGGGGGGGGGAGGAATGTTGGGAGGCAGGAAAGGAAGAAAAAGGAATGTTCCATTAAAAAAGACACCAATTGGTTACAATAGGTATGGCTATAAATTCAGTAATACTGTAAGAAAGACTGTGCCCAAGTTCATACAAAATAGGTTGATAGGAGATCTGAGCCCTCTGCCCCCCCCCCACTTTCTCTTCATGTTAATATTTAAATAATATATAGATCAAGCACACTTTCAAACACAGAATGCTTTCAAGTATAGGACTGTTCATTAAGAGTGCTCTGAAAAAAGAGCTACCATTGGTGGAGGATACATGGCTACACCAGTACACTGCCAACTGCTACTCAAGTGCTAGTTAGCACCTATAAATCTCAAAATGATTTGAGAGCAAGTTTTTCAAAACAAAACAAAACAAAACACAATACTGTTTTCTTCTTCAAAGGCCATGTCAGTTGTGATAGCCATAGTTCTTTTCTTCACATGAAAATTGTCCCACAGATGACTAAACCTGTCTCTCCTCTCTTGGGTCTTGTTTAAAGATAAGACGCCAAAGTTCTGAATTCAGTCCTAACAATAATCCATGACTTAACTCAACCATAGTTCACAAGCTAAGAACAAACCATGGCTTCTAATTGCAGTTTGTAGCTGCTAACAAACCCCTTGTTTGTGGGGATAGATTCTAATTCATTAGACCAGAATTCAGCCAACCACAGTCTGATCTATTGTTACATGCAGACCTGATCTATGCATGGCTCTCTGGTCTTTCCTGGCTTTATCAATCACTCTGAATGTCTTGCCTTCCTCTTCAAGTTAACTTTACTAACAGTTAATTTCCCTCTATGTCCCAGAATTTTATAGACAAACTCCTCAGTTGTGGCCAAGGCCTACAACAGACTCTTTATCTATTTTGACTACAACTTCCCTGTTACCTGGCATTCTAAGATCTACTGGCCCTCCTGCGAGATCTGACTCAGAACTGTATCCCAACTCTGGTGTAAATGTAATGAGGACATAGTCTTTCAATCTTTTGCATGCTCAGTTGCCTTCAGTCTAATGCTGAGATGGATCAGGCAAATCAAAAGCATCTGACAAGCACGGTCTGCATTTCAAGAAAAATAATATTGACTGCACCATTTAAACAACCATAGTGGCACAGTCTGCTGTAGGTAATGAATCAGTAAGTTTGCATATTTTGACTCGGTCAATGAGACTATAAAAGTAAATAGGAAGAAAAAAAAAGTGTAGTACCAGTGCAATCCTGGAATGGCTAAAAGGCTATTTTATGCTTTGCACCTTATAAATATCTCCTCATGTTATCAAACTATCCATTTAGACACATGTATATCAAGAAATAAAAAAGGCCTTTTTTCCGTCTAGTCTGAGAACCTTAAAATGTCAGGAAGAAATACAGTATTAATATTGGATTTTTTTTCTGTTTTGAAAGTCAACAGCTACCTTTTCCCATTTTAAATCATACATTTGTTTCTTTACTGTTTTGCCTGCTACTTTATTGCCTTTGGAAATAATTGGGATGTATTCAGAGCATAAAGGTCAATAAATCACATAAGGAATAACGGAGAAAAGCATCTTTGTTTTTTGTTAATAATTTGGTGAGTTGTAAAGCCAGGGGGTTTAGTAAGCAATAGAAAGTGAAGGGGGGGGGGCAGGTAATTACTGTTTCACCATCTGATAATAGAAAATGGTATTTAATCAAATAGGCCATGTCTTTACATTTCAGGAGCTGAAGTTCCAGAAGCAAAACTGGCAGGCATTAACAAATTTTCTAAAGACTTAGAAAATGGAGTAAATTCTCTTCCATGTTGCATTTATCATCCAGTCCTTCAATTGCTGTCACCACTGTGATTTGACTTGAAGTGGAACTGGAGTTGAGTTTGGAAGATCCTGCCTAGGAAAAATATCTGTTAAAAACTGGAAGGTAACAGCTTAACATGTTTCAGAAAACTTTTTATCCAAAACTAACAATGTGCACACGTGGATTGAAACAACCATTCCAGGTAAGGCTTACATCACTAAACAAAAACATTTTGCATCTTCTAGAGACCATTTGCAAGCTTTTTCCAGAATGCCTCCTGGATTGACTTTTCCTTTCACTAGCCTCCACTTTTGTTATGATTTTCATTTTGAAGCCTAGACTTGCAGATCTATTTTTTAACATGTTGGGGGGACCCAAAGATACTTTTCTGCTTTCCCCTTTTCTTGTTGTTCATGTGTGCTCAGTAAAATATTGAGACAGCTAATGTTCACCTTGCTGCTGGATGCAACTAGAGAGGATGAGGTAGGGCAGGATCCCACTTTCCCCCCCCCAGGTCAAGCTTTATTGCATTGTTTACTATAGACATGCTCCTACAACCCATCATCAAACACTTGTGTTTCTCTAGCTGCTTTTCATCTTCCTTTCGGTGGTGATGATGTTAAAAAACCTTCCAGCTGGACAGAGAACAGGGGCTGGGAGAGGGAAAATAAAAATAGTTTGGTTTAAGAAATCTTCACTATCAAAGCTTTTAGCTAACTGATGTACATCTGTGTTCCCTTGTACTTGGGATGCCTTACTTTGGATACATCATGAGACAACATGACACATTGGGAAAGGTGATAATGTTTGGTAAATTGGAAGGCAGTAGGAAAAGAAGACCACATTACAGGTTGACAGGCTCAGTCATGGAAGCCATGGTCCTCAATTTGCATGAACTGAACAGAGTAGTTGATGGTCTGGGATCTTGGAGGTCTCTTGTTTGTAGGGTTATCTTAAGTCAAAATTAACTTGATGGCAAGTAACAACAACAAACACTAATACTAACATTTTGAATGGAACCTGGTGGTTCATTGGCAACCAACACAGATCTCAGACATGTATAATATGCTCAATTCTCACTGCTTAACACCTGGACAGTGGCCCTCTGCACCAGCTGGATGATCTTCAACGGAAGCCCTGCAGGGTACATTGCACCAAACTACTCAGGAAGGTATCAGAGCATGGAGTACTGTGGTCATATTATCCACATCTAGGAATGACTGCAGTTGGTAGATGAAACATAGGCCGTGTGCAGACTGGTCTTAAAGGCTTGGTTGGGGGTGGAGTTGGGGCATAGCGTCCATATGATGCACACCCCGGCTTTGCCCCAAAGTGGTGTGACACCGCACATCGTTCTGCATGGCACATGGCTTCACAGTGCCCCTCTGGTGCTGTGTCCACAGGGAGTTGGACTGGATGGCCCTTGTAGTCTTTTCCAACTCTATGATTCTATGATCCCCCATTAGAACTAGGAGAGTCTTTGTGTGTGCACCTTCATGTTGCTTGTTGCCTTATGGTGACCCCATGAAATTCATAGGGCTTTCTTGGGCAAGCAGACTCATACTATGACTCCTGATGATCTCAGTGATGATGTTACCATTGTTCATTTGGCTATGGAGATGTAGCCAAATGATTCTCCAGTCATGCCTTCTTGCTGTGAAGCACTGAATGAATATGTGGAGAGGCTTCAAGGGCTTTACAGAAAGTTGGGTGGGGGGAGGTTTAGGTATTGCAGCTGAGGAAGAGAATACTATCTGAAAAGACATCTGCATGCATAAGGGACAGTTTTGTGTGTGTATTTCCCTAACAAAACTCTTGCCTATGTGTTCTGATGGGACACATTAATTGTTGAAGTAATCATAGGCTGAAATCGCACTGCAGAAATAATGCAATTTGACACCACTGTAACAGCCAAGGCTCAATGCTATGGAATTCTGGGAACTGTAATTTTGTGAGACATTTAATCTTTGTCAGGGAGTTCTGGTCAACAAACTATGGTTTCCAGCACCCCATAGCACTGAGCCATGTTAAAATAGTTTCAAGCTGCATTACCTCTGTACTACAGAAGCAGCCATAGCCACAAAACTATAGCAAGCTACATCAGGGCTTGGAGATTATACACACACACACACAGACACACACACACATAATTTAATAGAAAGAGAAGAATTGTTTTCATCATTCTTGTTTTCTTTTTAAAAATCATGTCAAAACTGTTGGGTCTAGCTTTTTTCTTCTGCAAATCTGTAGTGGCAATTTTAGTTTTTATAGCTTTTTCCTGTCTCTTTCAACAGGAATAGCAAAGTGAATTAAATTCTGTTTTTTTTTTTTAAAGAAAGTAATTAAAACCTTTCATTTTGGAGTCAATATTTTTTAGACTTCAGTTTGAATTCTTAAATTTATGAGATCATACGGCTCCTGGCTAGGTAGTATAGCCATTGCAGAGAGCTAGGTAGTAAAATGAAAATAGTGCTGTCTGGAAAAATATGTTTTCATCATTAAAGTATGCTGCATATTGGTGAACAGGACTATGTTGTGCCTGCTTTCCAAATAGCTCTTACAGTGGAGGAAAGTGTTAAAAATAAGGCAACTTATTCAGATTCAGCACAATAAATATGGTTGAATACACCAGTATTAAAATCCAGATTTGTAAGTGCTCAATAATTTGGGTTTGACAGTTTCACTCCTTACCACATTCAAACAGTTTTAAAATCTCCACTTTTCTGTCCTGTTTATGAGGAAGTTTGTAAATTTTGAGAAGTTCCCCTTCAACTAAATGAACTAAAATTCCTTGCCAATCTCTATTTTGGGTTCATTTCCTAGTCTTATGTTTTACAACCAGGGAGAGTCTCTGCAAAAAAATAGCCTCCTTCAATGTAAAACTGAGAATCATCTGAGTGTCATAGAAACATATGGAAATGAAATTTCCCGATTACTGTTTTCACACATAGTGTAATAATTAATCTGGGACTTTCCCCCCTTTTCCCTTTTTTTTGGGGTGGTGGTGGTGGTGTTATATTTCTGAATTCCATTTTTCCCTGACAGTGTTGTACAGGGTGGAAAGCTTCTTTTAGAAATGAGCGGTGGGGTGGGGATGCTTAAGAGATCAAAATTGGAAGGAACTTTGCATGTGTCAATCCTTCTGAGAGACATCACACTGGGAACCTGAGAGCTTAAAATATTTTCCAGTTCTTCCTGCTATCAAAATGTACTTGTTCCCTGTATAAATCAAATCTCTCTGTGGCCTACCAAAACCTTTATAAGCAACAACAGCTGGTCTAAAGGTATGGCTAGACTCTGAAATGTGGAAGATTTCTTAACACTTTTAAATAGGGGAGGGAATTTGAGAAATCTGGGCCTAAATCCAGTTGTTATTCCTAAATAGAGTCAACCCACTGAGTCACTGCATTTACGCAGGTGTTGACTTACCAAGTTCTCATAGATTCAATGAGTTTGCTCTGTTGGATTTAAGATTTCGGTTCAGTCAGGTGAAACAGGTAAGCAAACTAAAGTGGCTTCCAGCCACTTTGAAGGCTAGACATTTCTACAATGCACACCTCCAACGAGGGTGGAAATTGAAACAAAGCCACTTTCCAAGGCTAAAAACTGGAGCAAAAAGAAGCCAGGATACTCCAGCTTATCTCGGAAAATGTGCATCTTCACACCTGCATATAAATGCTCCAATGCCAGTGCAGGTTTGAGGCAAAACAAAGAAATGAAAGTGTGATAACTTCAGTGGATGCAATTATAATGTACACAAACCAGACAGTCAAAAAGGGGTGCATGGGGTGAAGGGGGCATGTATGTCTTTTGCCAATGTATCACTTGCACACCAATGCCCTGTACTGTGGAGCATTGCATGTGTGACTGTGTGGCCAGTCAAAAGTAGGATGGCATCTGAGTATTCATGGGAGGTAATTGAAGGTTGTAGGCAGTGTGTTTGTGCAATAGTGTGCATGTATGGTGAGGAAGAAACAAAAAAAAATTGCAGCAGTGCAGTTTGCTGCCACACCATGAGGTCAGTCTGTGTATATTCAACCTGCCTTGGAAGTGGGCCGTACAGGCAGCTGGGTTTTTGATCCATGCTTGGAAAAAGCAAGATCAAGCCACTTCTGCCCATCTACTCCAGCCTTTGGGCCAATTTAACCAACCAGCTTAACCAACCTCACAGGGTGGCTGTTATGGTAGATATAGAGGGGGACCATCTGCATTTGCATTACCTTGAGTTTTGAAGGGAAAAGGTGGCATATAAATGTAACAGCTAAATCAGCTTTCTTTCTTTCTTTCTTTCTTTCTTTCTTTCTTTCTTTCTTTCTAAACAAAGGATAAGACTTTTCTTGAATTTGTGATTTATATTGGGATGAATGATACATTCACATGGCACTTGCAAGATCAATATTCTTTTTCCAGGTTATTATCTGACAGGACATAAGCAGAAATAACGCAAACACTTCAAGAGAAAACAGGGAACTTCTTTGTAGTTTGCTGCTCATGAAAGCACACCAAATCAAGTAATGTTGAATTTCAAGTATTATTCTACATTTGGAGCATTGCTGATCTTTCCTATGCCCCCTCCCCCATATTAATAACACATTTCTACAACTATAGCAAGTCCTACCTCTTCAAAT
Source organism: Urosaurus nigricauda (assembly GCA_034509955.1). Lineage (NCBI taxonomy): Eukaryota > Metazoa > Chordata > Lepidosauria > Squamata > Phrynosomatidae > Urosaurus > Urosaurus nigricauda. Next base: position 110,861,230 of record JAOEGL010000006.1, read on the forward strand.
GAAATATTTGTAACAGTCTTTACTCAGTTTGTGTGCAAGGGAAGTTATCACTCACTGACACTGCAACCAACCTAGCTTGTTCCAAGGAGCTCAGATTCCATTGTAAGACACACTTCTTCTTTTCCTTCTGTAGTTTTCAATTAATTGAACACAATACTTTATCCTCCCCTTCCCCCACTCCCTTTGGTTTTAAATTGTTGCTGGCACTAAAGGGATGCCACTCTGAATTATATCAGAACATTCTGCGTCAGGAAGCAATTGCTTAAGAAACAGGTCCTGAAGTATTTTTTGGGTGTGCTGGGGTAGAAGCAACAAAGCACCAGAGAAATTGGTTGATGTTTGGGTAAAAATGTGAGACAAATGTAAGTGTGCTCCACTGTGACTGCCACTTACAATCTGGAAGATGTTTATAATAATTATATGGATTGTGGGAGGGTAAATGGGACAATGCCTGATTTTCTTCTCACCATGTGACATTGATTTTCTTCTTTGATATTGGAATGGTTTGGCACATTTTGCAAAACTGAAAAAAAATGCAACACCTGATATCTTTTTAAAAATAATTGGATTTTCAAAGATGTAATACAAAAAAAAAAGGGGGGGGAGAACAAATGATAAATGGAAAGAGAAAAAGAAGACAAAGAAAAAGGGAAGAGTGCACCAGATGTGCGTATGGATCACAGTGTTCAAAAACATATTTCCCTGAAGATGAAGGATCTGACCATGGAGTAGGTGATGTTTCAAAAGGAATAAAAACAGAGCAAATAGAAGAGTTCTAGATGTGAATAATTTTCAGTGTTTCACTTTGTGCAATGCTAGAAAATTGGGAAAAGAAGGACAAAAATCAATTGGGGTAGGCAACACTGGTAGCCACACTCCTGAGTCAAAGTGATGACATCTTCTGGTCATTGCACAATGGATGAGGAATGTTAGTCTTGTGTGGAATTGAAGGCTTTCATGGACGGCATCACTAGTTTTTTGTGGAGCTTTCGGGCTATGTGGCCATGTTCTGGAAGAGTTCCTTTCTGACGTTTTGCCAGCATCTGTGGCTGGCATCTTCAGAGAATGATAACCTGGAAAAGGATTGGAGATACAGTATATATCCTGTGTCAACTTCCTTGTTGACGCATCTTGCTGTTGTAATACTGTCTGCTCAGAGATGTACAGGTCTCCTTCAAATGAAAGAGTTACATAACTGCACAACCCAATCCTCCAGAACTGGTCTAAACCAGGGCGACTGCTGACAAAGGAATGCAGCATACAGTAGGCTGTCTTTGCAGTTTAATAGAACTGACATTCTGAAATCTCCTACTTACTAAGGTAAGCCTATAAGGAGTGGATTAATATGTTCCCCAGGTTTAATCACTATAATTTTCTAGGAGTGGCATTTTCTAAGAATTCAGGTTTTCAATTAACAGAATCTGGGACTCAGTTCAACAAAATATTACAATAATCCATGCCAGCGATTAGGAAAGGGTGGGCTGTTTCACTCAAAGGAACTTTTTTGATCTTCCTAATGTTTGAATAGCAATACTGTAGTAGGAAAACTCATGGATTCTGCCCTTTGAAATTTCTTCAAATGCTTTAGATCAGGATAAAAAAACTTAACAAAATGAGCACTGGCCTTGCTGGTGGCAGAATACTGGGATTTGCAAACCAACCTGTAACATTTTCTGGATCACGGTGGCAACTTGCATCCTTCTGCCTGATATCAAGAGCCATCAAGTGATGAGTTCTGACTATGGAGGTAAAAATCTCTGTCTGGATTCTTGGAACACTACACATAAAACACTGAATAACAACTAAGCCTCATGAGGACACTCTTGGCCAGTCTTTCTTATATTCTTCCTGGTTCCCAACCTGTATATACCACATTCCAAAACTCCCTCCATCAGTCATATAGTCATCCACCCACCCTAGCCTTAGGCAACATTATTATTATTATTATTATTATTATTATTATTATTATTTTATTATTTCTAGCATGAGGCAGGTTCCAAAAAGTGCATCTTTCCTACTGCTTTGCACCCCAATGACCATCATTAATACTGAACTTCACACCTCAACACCATACCCACAAGTTGTGCATTTCTGTGGTTATATTTACAGTCTGATTATGAAGGTGCTTCCTGGGCACCTGCTCACTCTATGTACTTGAAGAAGTAGATTGTATCTGATCAAGCTTATGCTTAAACATCTTTCACACAGTTAGTTTCAAATATATTACAAGGTCCCTTTGCTCACCAATATTCCAGACTTTGCATGCCGATATTCCAGACTCTCTGAATTCTACCAGTAACAGTTATGCATGTTGGACACTATGGTCCCACTGAAGAGTGTAGAAAATATTTGTTAGGCCCTCTTCACAGAGAAGCCAGAAGTGGGTAGACCCTGAATGAGCTATACTCTATATGAATAGCGGGGAACCTCTTTTCAGGCTATTGACCTCCATACAACAAGCAAACAAATGAACAAACAAACAGATATTCCCAGAAGGGGGCAAATAAAAATGAACCCACAGATACATCAATATTGGTTCTCCATATGACTGGGAAAATTGAGCTGTGTCCCTGTAAACACATGGGGGGCATCTCTGCATGTACAGTTTTATAGGCATGGATGTAAGAGGTGGCCCAGTTCAGATCTGTGGTGGTGCCATTGCATTGTTGTTGTGGGTGGTGGATGTACTCCACCATACATCTGCTATATCCATGGAAGGGGTCTGTGAAAGTAGTTTGCACTACTGTCACACACCCTCTCAAATGTACGTATGTACATTTACATCAAAAGGAATTAGTCCAACATAACAGCAGTTGTGGAATGTGCTCCAAGGTATATCTTTCCTTTATTTTTTCCTGATGGAGGATTAGCATATGACTTTGCTCCTGTTTACCCTGGCTGTCTTGATTTACTTAATTCATAGCCTCTAACTGTCCCAGAGACAGGCTCAATTAATCTTCTGTCACCGTACCTTTTCAACTGCTATACAAATATCCCATTTTTTTCTCTCCTTCCTTCATCCACTTTCCCCCTTAGTCCACAACTTATTTCCATTGCTGCAATTTGCACTATTTCCGTCGCTGCAATTTGCACTCAGTTAACACAGCAGAGTGGGAAGGAGAGGTGGGAATGTCCTTCCCAGTAGGCTCAGGCAAAAGCAAATGGCTGCAACATTTCCTAGCTTGTGGACTCTTTCTCATTAATAACTTTTGCCATCTTGAGCATATTCTAAGGTTGTTTGGCCAAACATGTGCCATTTTACCTGTGTGAAAGTTGGAGAGTATGGGGCTGTAACAAACAGCCCATAAGGGTGGGTTGGGGACGTGGCAACTGTATGCTACAACCCTAACCTGGTACAAAAAGAAACTGTGAAATGCAGCTCCTATCTGAACCACTACAGGGGTGCCATAAGTGCCACAGCATGGCCTTATGATGTCCCTTGTGCACAGTGCTGTTTGGGCATTGTGCACTAATGATAACATGGCACCCGCCCACCTGCCAAGATGGCGCCTGATTGCCAGCACAAGGGCTTCGAGCGTGTGAATGCTCAGCCCTCACTGAACCCCAGTTCAGGTCTAGGCTGGCACAGAAATGCTGGTCTGTACACCTATATGTTACTTTTTAAGTAGAATAGTTAGAGGGCCTTGAAATCATAAACCACTTGGGTTGTTTCCTCCTGTTGAACTTCATGCCCAGTCCTAATGTGGCAGAAAGATGAAAACATCAAACACAATGATAAATTAAAGGTTTGCATAAAAGCTGGTAGTGGGAGGCATGCTCTGTAACATAGCCCCCCCCCCCATTTTTTTAATATTAAATTTGATTTTGTTGATGTAGACTCAAGCTATTTTAAGTAGCAGGGATAAAACAGAGGCTATTAATCTTTGTGAAAACATTGCTCTGACAATACAAATAACCTCCACTCCTACTGAACAACTAAGGCCCCCTCCCCCTCGCCTTGCAAATTCTCCTCCAAACATTTCTCCCTGTACTCTTTTTCTAGCAAGAAGATTGGTAGTGCTTTTTGTTTAATTAAGTGACAGAATAAATTGACCAAGGCGACCAAGAAATGTTTTGATCCCGATTATTGGAATGGAAACTATACTTGGCTTTCCTAGTAACTTAGAGGCCAGCATCTTTCTCCATTAGACCTGACAAATACAATTTGCTCTGGAACTCCTGATACGGCTTGTCACTACCAACAGACCCATGCATACATGGCCAGGGGTTACAGCATACTGTTTCATTAAGCAGTAACTATGAATCTCTCAGTTCATAGAAAAGGTCCATCCATCTCCTTACACGGAGCTGTCATTCCTACCGTAACTGTAATGCTATTATACAGAGGGCCAGGTCCTGTGCTCATGCCAGATGTTGTTAGGAATTCAATCCATCCTATCTGCAAACACTGACTCCTTCAAACAGCAAAAGATGGTGAGTGAATTACATATTGAATGGTAAAGGTTGTGTTTTCTTCTTCTTTTTTTGACATTTAATTTTGCAGGCAAAAGAGAATATTCTCCCAGATTGTTTAAAAAACAACAACTAGGAACCATGCCAAAATAAAAAGGTAGGAGAAAATCAGCAGCTGAATGAATGCTTGTCATCCTTGGGATGACCATAACAAAATCCCTACATATCTAGAGAGGGCATTTCAGCCATGGGTGAAATGTCTTGACCCTTATTTTGTTACAAAGAAAAGAGACTAATACTGGAATCCTGTTGTGGATTTACATCTTCATAAGTGGATTTATGTACGCAGGAATGAGAATTGCCTGGTTGTGTAATGTCCATATTCAGTAATAATAAATAAATAAACAAACTTTATTTTTATATCCCACCTTTCTGCCTGGGCAATCAAGGTGGCTTACATGAAATAAAATAGATTTAGATAAAACATTGCCTGGATAAAAAGATAGACCCCCCCTCAAAAGAGAATTAAATATAATACTATTTAAAAGAGAAAAACACAGCAGTGAAAAATAACAATATAAAAATAGCGATATTCTGGTATATAATGTTGGATGGAGAGGGGAGAGTGAGTTGGATTGCTCTATTTGGGGAAGGCCTGCCAGAAGAGATCCGTCTTGATGGCTTTTTTAAAAGCTATCTAAGCTCTTTATTTGATGGATCTCTTCTGGCAAGGCATTCCATAGCCTGGGAGCGGCAGCGGAAAACGCCCTCTGGGAGGTTGCTCTTAATCTGGTTTTTATAGGTTGCGGTAGATTCCTCCCAGAGGACCTGAGGGTATGGGGCAGATTGTATGGAAGGAGGCGACCCCTTAGATAGGTTGGGCCCAAGACATGTAGGGCTTTAAAGGTAACCACCAACACCTTATACTGTGCCTGGAAACCAATAGGCAGCCAGTGAAGAGATTTCAAGATTGGTGTAATATGGTCACGCCTGGTTTTTACCCATGATCAACCTGGCTGCCATATTTTGTACTAATTGTAGTTTCCGAACTAGGTATAAGGGTAGACCCAGTAGAGGTCTGCTGTTACATTATTATATCGCAAAGCGAGCCAAGTATCCAATGTGTATTGGCCACTAACACACACCAAGCATTCTTGGTGGTGTCCCATTATGCATCTTCAAAATTCAGTAAAGGGATTCCTTTGTGCCTCTGCTATATAGCTAGGTATACATAAAGTTATTTAATGTAACAGGTCATATACATTTTTTTCTACACAAGTTTTGATGCAGTTTTGTTTCTCATGTTTCTGTGCTTTTCCACAGGTATGCAACTCATGTTGTGGGCCAAATCACTTTGATATTTCCATCATACTTATCACACTGGACAGTGATTTCCACAATTCAAGATGTTGAAATCAACCCCGTTTGCTTGTTCAGATACTTTAAACTTAAAGACTGTTTCATCCCCAATATGAAATTTTAATAAATTTTGGATGCAAGTGTGTTCAAGGAATTACACTGTTAGACTGAGATTTAAGTGATTCATGGTCAAATCTCCACTGAATCCTGATGCACAAGGAACGACTGTGGACCAGTCATTCATTCTCAGCCTTAACCCACAAGATAAAGAATAAAGGATAAAGTTGTGAGGATAAAATGAAACAGAATAGAATAGCAATGTAAAGAAAATTTGAAAATATTCCAAAAAATGTTTAAACCCCCTCCCCCCCCCCCCCCAGTTTATGGGGTGTCTGGAAACCCAGAGATCAGAATCCTAAGTGAGTGATAATCTTCACAGTTTGGGAGTTACTGTGTTTGGAAAGTGAGTGTGTGTGTGTGTGTGCAGAAAGCAGCCTTTTCTATAAGAAAAAAATTATTTCTGTATTGTTGTTGTGCACCTTCAAGTTGTTTCTGACTTATGGTGATCCTTGGCAAGATTTGTTCAGAGATTTGCTGTTGCCTTCCCCTGAGGCTGAAAGCATGTGATTTGCCCAAGATCATCCAGTGGGTTTAATAGCTGAGTGGGATATTGAACCCTGGTCCCCAGAGTCATAGTGCAACACTCACACCACTATGCTGTTCTCTCCCACTTCTGTATTATGTGCAGAAAACAAGAAAAAGCTGTTTTCCATACAGAAATGTTTTTTTTTTCTCTGCAGAAAAAACACATGCATTTGTCTGTACTGAATAAGTTTCTAACTGTGAATAGTTTCAACAACTGCAGAGATTTTGATTGATTTCTTGCAGTGAAAGGGGGAGGTTAAATTATCTATTTTTTTTCCTGCAAGCATTGACATTTATGAAGATTTACATTCCTATAGGAGAACCAGACTTGTTGCCCTAAGCTTAATGGAGCATAGATACAAAGTGAGTATAATCCATAGAAAAAGACAGAAGGGCTTCCCTAGAACTCAAAACATGGGCAGAATTCAAAACATAGGTGATGAAACCACCCATAATTAAGCAGCGATAGGATGGTGCTCTCAAGACCCAATTATGGATGGCTTCAATATCTCATTCTATTCCTTTTTCTTAAAGGTAAGTTTACAGGATTTATTATTTTTGAAACTATCGTGTCCTTTCTATTCCCAATATAAAGGAATTAGCCAATTTGAGTAGTTTCTTATCAAAAGCAATTAAAACATTGATGATGATGATGATGATGATGATGATGATGATGATAGTAATTTTTCTTTCCCATATTTCCTTAAGGTTCAAGGCAAGGTACAACATGTTAAAATACATAACACAATTTAAAAAGTAAACATAATCAACAGTTAAAATACAGTACTATAAAGCCATTAAAATACACTCATATAATGCATTCTTTAAAATATACCAATTAAAAAACAAGGCTTAAAATTGACTGGGTAGGCCTGCCAGAAGAGATGGGTCTTTAATGTTGTTTTAAATCCTGTTAGTGTTTTCAAGTGTCATATCTCTTCTGGCAGATCATTCTACAGTCTAGGGGCAGCAATCAAAAAGATCTTCTGGGAAACTGTTGCCAGTCTAGTTCTGGCCACTTAGAGCAAACATTTCCAGATGACCTGAAGGTACAAGGCAGATTGTACAGGAGGGGGTGATCCCGTAGATAACCTGGAGCCAAACTACTGTATATAGGGCTGTAAAGGTAATAACAAGCACTTCATACTTTGCCCAGAAACTAATTGGCAGCCAATGGAGTGATTTTAAGATCTCTGTGGTGTGATCACTCCTGGATGTAGCTGTATTCAATCTAGCTGTCCTATCCTGAATCAGTTGAAGTTTCCAGACTTGGTACAAAGATAGTTCAGTGTAGAATGCATTGCAGATGTCCAGTCTCGAGGTTAGCAGTGTGTGCATTACCATCTCCAGCTCCTCCAAGGGGCACAGTTGATCATTGAGGTCCTCCAAGGGGCACAGTTGTCATATCAGCCGAAGCTGATAACAGGTCTCACACACCCACCCCAAAACCTACATAGCAATAAAAGAGAAACTGTAAAAAGAGGATCCTCCCTTGCTGGAAGATGTTACAGAAGGTTGACACTGGATGATACAGACATGGGTTTTCCTCAGCATGCGGATCATTTTACACTGCTGAATAAATTGAATGAATAAATAAATAAATAAACAAACAAGAAATCCAACTAACATTGTAGAAAATGGCTTGTTCATTCACTGAACATACAGATTTACAGGCCCATGTTGCAACTTTCCTGCTGTCTGGATCTACATTCTTTGTGATCTTTACAAGCCTTTGATATTATGGTTGAACATAGGCTTGAAAAATGAACCAAAACAAGGATCTGAACTGATCCAACCTTAGACTCCCTGTTGGTGTTGAGAGCAATTGAACTAAAATGTCACTTACAGTTAGCTAAGGGTAATTATTAGAGATTTGAGTGGAAACTGCTGTGTTGCTACCAGATTTTTGTGGGGATTTGTTTAATTAAAAATGCTGTTATTTGCATGATGAATGTTTCATAGCTTAGGCTGGGTTTGCACAATGTTTTTTTCATTCCATAATCCAGTGGAAAGCTCTTGTTCTCAAGACCTGTGGCAATGAATGGGAATGTTGCAAGAAAACTATAGATACTGTTGTGCACCTGTTCATTTTCAGGAGAACTTGATGCAATTGTACTGCAATGCTGTTGCATTATTGTTCATGTTAACAATATCCCATATGCATGAGTAGAAGAACTCAAAAGAACTGCTGTCAGAGATACTCTTAGAATCCTTCCACACAGCACAATTATGGTGCTATGATTCCACTTTAGCTGCCATGGCAACCCCCCATGGAATTCTATGATTTATAATTTGGTGAGGCAGTGAAACTCTATGGCTGAGATTCTAAGTACCATTCCCTAAACGAAACAATGTACTATTCCCTAAACTCCATAGGATACTGCCATGACTGTTAAAGTGCAATTGCAGCACTATAATTATGCAGTTTGAATGGGTTTTTAGAGGCAAACTGTTTTCCTTTATGATTCATATTCAAAAATATTTTATTGTGCCTGTAGGGTATGTGCTTCTATTGATAAAATGTGCTTCTGTTGAATGTACATAAATAGAAGACACTTATTGGGTGAGGAAGCTGATTTCATTTGAGGCTGTTTAGTCTAAGTTAAAACAGAAATATATGATATAAATGTTAAAAAATTTAATACACAATCCTGTTAGAACATTAAAATAGTAAAAACAAGTATATTCTGTAGCTAGATATTGCACCATAATGTGGTATAAAGATGAGCACAATCATCTTTATGGGTCAGAATTCAAACATTTCCATTGAATTTAGCTTATTCATTATTTAACTTGAAAACAACAAATGTGTTTGTCTGGGAAACCTAGATTCCCCTCACTGTGAGCAGAAAGAGGAATCATCAATTCTGCTCTTGTTCAGGGTATCCTGGGACTTTTAATCACCACAGGTAGGCAGAGTTTTCATTTTCATTTTAATGTGAAAGCACATGTTATATCCAGACACTAATTAAAAGGAATTGGCTTTTTTAAAAAAATCTAGATAGTCTGGTCTGGTTTACTTTTGTAACTTTTGGCTAATTCTATTATTTACCTTGGCTACCATGGGTAAAGTAAACAGGACTTGCTGTGTTTCAGTTACACTGCATACCATGACCTATGTTAGTCCCAAGCAAAAACTTTTCTCTCATAAGAAATTCTGCATTACAGGCACAGTCTACTGGAAAAGAGCACGGCCCATTGGAAGGAATGGCACATTTGCGGGAGACAGTCAGACGAAGCATTCTCCAGTCAGAGGATGACATAAAAAGTGTAGCAGTGTGTCACTACTTGACAGTGTATGATCTGACCTTAGCAGTCAGATTCCAACATGGAGTCTGAAACATTAGCAGTGATCTATGTAAAAAGTTCAAGGCTCAAATTTCCTGCTGGGGAAGGGGAAAGACCAACTAGCTTCCTTTCTTTTCTTTTTTTTCCCTTTTGGATTTTTGGAATAAAGTATGAAACTGATAATTAAGTGCAATGTTCATATTTTGTCATTTGAACCTACCACAGCTGAATGAGCCAGCATGGTGTAGTGGTTTGAACGTTGGACTTTGATCAGGGTTTGATTTCTCACTTGGCCATGAAAACCCACTGGGTGACCTTGGTTGAGTCACACACTCTCACTCCCAAACAACCCTGTAATAAGTTTGCCTTAGGATCACAAGTACGAAACAACTTGAAGGCACACAACATTCCAGGTGGAATGGCTTATATCAATGGTTCCCAAACTCTGGTCCTCTGGGTGTTTTGGACTTCAACTAGCAGATGCCCCAGCCAGATTGGCCAACTATCAGGAGTTTTTGGGAGCTGAAGTCCAAAACATCTGAAGGACCAAAGTTTGGGAATCACTGGCTTAGATGAAGGAGGGGGAGAGGCTTTAGTAGACTTGACAGTCTCTTTGCAAGTCCTAAGACTTGTTGTTAGAAAATGAAGACTTTGGTTTATGCACTTTCAGGAAATGAAGGCCAGAACCCCACTGATGTCATTTGCTTGCATAACTGGGCATTAAGTGAACATATGTCCTATTTGGGATGTTCCAGAAAAAAGAAATTCAGTAAACCCTCCTCATTGGAAAACAAGGATACTCCAGCGGTATTTGTGTGTGGTATTCTCCTATCTCATCTGCATGCCTGGTATAATGCTAAGTGTAGTTTCCCCCTTTTAGCTTTAAAAAAAAATTGAGGTAAGGAACACTTCCATTATTTTACCAAACTACTATAACCAACAGTTTTAGCATGTAAACTTTTTTCCTGTACAGATCTGTATTATGGAGAATGTACCTCATAACCTTGTGTGTCCCACAAGTCTGCTGTTGTCACTCCAGTCAAACCAAGAGTTCATTGTTTTCTGGCTGGGTAGCAATCATAAGTCAATGTGGTGTCATAGTTTGTGTGTTGGATTAGGACTCTAAGAGACTAAGTTTCAAATCTCCACTCAGTCATGGAAACCCTTGCCAACTTTATTCCCAGCTAGACCAAATGAATGAATAAAGCATGTTAAGCCACAACTTAGCTAAACTCTATTGATTCTAATGGTGCTGTTCTAGTTGTGGCTATAATTGGATTTAGCCTTTGCTATCAGTGATTTGATAGAAAAATCAAACATTTGATCAGCAGTATTAATGAGGACAAGAATGGACGTATATAGAGAATGGACAGGAGAAAACCTACTGTGGAATATTGGGAAAACATGTGATTCATATTTTGTCAATTCTGGAATACTGAAATGGCTTAAGTGTTTTAAATTAGTGTTCCTATATGCTCTCTCTTTTCCTAATATATTGCTTAGTTAAAACTATGGAATTTAACTGTATAAAATATAGTGATTGCCCACTGATTAAACAAAACAAAACAAAAAAAAAAACAAAAAAAAAAAAACAACAACCTGCATTGAGTGAGTTGTGGGGCATTTTTGTCACCAGCGAGAATTTTAATGTATTATGAGGGTTAAGATTGTAGTTAGTGTAGAGCTTAGAAGGGTTACTTTTCATTGCAAATTCCAAAATCCCCCAGCTAGCACAGCCAATTTCCTTGAAAGCATTTACTTTATGAAATATTTTCTTTCTTTGACATCATACCCATGTCATTGCTGATCTGATGTCGTGGCATAGAATAGCTGAAATGCTTTCTGATTATTCCCTTGATGAAGTGACAAGAAACTTGCTGGAATGTCATCTTCAATGAAGGCAAAGAAGAAACTTTAAAATTAGCACTTGAATCTAGACCCCCCCCCCCACCCTCAGTCACACTTCATAAATCTCTGCCTTGGTTTGGGAGGAAAATTTACTTTTACTGATTCAGTCATTTGTTTTCCTTTCTTCCCTTGCACCTATAAGTGGCTTCTGCCACCTCAGTGAACACCTGTGGACATTTTTATTAAATAAAAATGAAATGAACATTTTACAAAGCGGAGGTTTAATAGTGTGCATGAAAAATATTATTTATTTTGGAGCTAAGAGAACTGGAACTAAAAGAAATTGCTTGAGAATCTTTCCCGAACTTCATTTGAACTCCAGTTTGTAGCACTGAGCCAGGACACATCATCTATACAACTCATTCACCCCAAGCAAAAGCTGTTCAAATGGCATTTTAGAGATTTTGTGGCAGTAAAAGTATGGTGGCATCTGGTTGGGAAAGCCTTTTAGCCCTAATTCTTAGAAAGAGATGAGGTGAAAAACCTTTTTCTGGACTGTACACTTGGAGGGAAGGCAGCCTCATATGGCAGCACTGTTTATACCCATAAAATCCTTCACATAGAAAACAGCATTTCAGGAAAAAATACTAAACTAGTGGGCATACTACTATGTGAAAAATTGTTCAGTTATATGAGCTCATACCCTTCATTCAAAGGAAGCACTTCTTCGCACAGCACACAATTAAATTGTGAAATTCATTGCCACAAGTTGTAGTGAAAGTTTCCAACATTGATGGATTGGGTAAATTCATGGTGGTTGATTTCATCAATGGCTACCAGTCAGGGTGGCTATGTAACATCTCCAGTATTAGAGATAATGGGGCAAAACAGATGGGCAGGAAAAAGTGGCTTGAAGCTGACTTTTGTAAAGCCACATTGAAATCCCATCAACCACACTGCCGGCTCCCAAGGCAGCTGGAGTGCTCATCTCATGACCACATGGCATGGCTTCAAGCCAGGAAGACGCGGGGAAAAACTGCTTCTTTTTGAAATGGCTTTTCTCTGCATAAGGGCACTTTTCTGCTGGCTTCAAGGAATGTGTCATCTAAATGCCATGCCTTCAAGCCAGCCAGAAAGCACCTCTTTTTGCCTGTCTGTTTAGCCCCGATGTGTTTCTGTGTATCAATTATTGAGATACAGAAATAAAACACTTTCAACCTAAATATTGGACCACATCCCACATGGTAGAGTTGAAATGGGTTTAAACATTTTGCAGGTAATGCATATAGGTTATGTTCTACCCTGAAAAACGAATATTAGCAATTACCTTCCCCTGAAAGGGCTAGGTGTGCGAACATTCTTCGTGCATTCTGTCATTGCTTGGAAAAGTTGCTTTTTTTGGCCACAAGTCCAAGAACCCTCAAGCCAGCATGGCTATTTTCCCAACTTCTTTATTTAGTATATGAGAGGGATAATGGGGCCGTGCTCATTACCGTGCTCATGCCCCTTCCATACTGAAGTTCATGCAAACCATGTTTCTTCAAGAAAGTCGTGTAAAGTAAGTGGATGGATCTACGTGTGTATCACTTATTGGGCAGGGTACCTATTCACATGCAAGCCTTACACAGGGTCATCTGCATATAAGTATCTCTTTCAGGCAGCGAGGTTCCAAAGAGGTAGAACCTTTGTGGTTCCAGCAGTGAAGAGGACATAAATGAAGGCTTCTGTAGTTGAGTCCTCCAGAGCCCAAGTCAAAACCAGCTGCAAGATGTGGCCAAATCTTGAGTTTTTCTGCTCTTGATGAGAGCCCAGCACACTTTCAATGAGCATTCTGACTACTGAAAAACCTGGTGTTTGAGTATTAGGCACCCTCTTGGCCTCTTCCTCTGATTTCATAGGTGAAGAATGTTCCTTAGGTATTCCATCTGAGGTTGTTTTCAGGTGTGCCAAGACTGGAATGGACTAGTCCAGCATCACTAGGTAAGTGTGGGTATCAGTGGAATTGTGGGACTCAAAAGAGATCATGGGTAGTTGAGAATTAACACTATTCCTCTGAACATGAAATATCTGACTCAGGCATGGCATTCCTGGACCACTCATTTTGCCCAAGAATTCTGCTTCTTTTCCTCACATTATAATTTCCAAGTGGCATTGTGAGAATGCCTAGATTATGTGCCAACTTGGAGCAGGCTAAAAAAGCAATCCTTTTTTTTTAATTGGACAATAATGCTCACAATTTGCGATTCAATTAGAATTCAAGCTGAGAGGGATTTACACATCACTAATATTCCCCAGCATCAAGTTGGATTGAGTATCTTTCAATTTCAGTGAATGTTGACATGCCACTTGCATGCATAGTTCCTACGTTACATCCTGGGAATCATCCTGGGGAAATTTCCATGTGTATATGTGTGTGTGTAGGAGGGGGAATAAATTGTGTGAATTGCACTGAAGGGACTATTAGCATTCATTGAAAAGCTGGTGGGGCAGAAAGGCCAAACCAATGGTAATAAATGGATACTTGATAGGTAAAAGTTCTGGGACAAGTTGAAATGGCTTAAAGTGAAATCTTGAAAAAAGTTTCAGCTTGCTAATACTTTTTACCCACCAAAAAAAGGAAGGGGCAGGGGAATGAGTTTTTCTGTTGCTCAATGCTGAGCTTTTCTATAAGCATTTGTAGAGTCCTATTACTGGGTGAGATCTTAAATTCCATCTAAATGCAGCATTCATCTCCTTGACAGTTTGCGGTGAATTGCCGCTTCTGTTCTGTGTCAGTATGAATTATGCATGTTTGGAAAGAAGCTTCCAAATTTCAATTAGTGCATCTTAATTTTCTCCCTTAGACCAGATGGACCTTGTTAACAAAAGGACTGGGCCTGTATCTCATGGAACATCAAGTTGTTTTAATCAATCTGAATTGAGATAAATATTTGAAACATTAAACCTGTCTACATTTTTCCCTCCCCTTCCTACTCCCCCCCATGCTTTAACAAACTTGAATCCACATATCAACAGGACACTGTTAAATTTATTACTTTTTTATCCAATTAGAAAGCAGAATCCCGGAGTACTAATTGGTAGGCACATAAAAGATTCTACATGTTGCGTAAGCAGCAGAGAGGCAAGGAAGTTTAATTAAGTCATAACGGGCAATTTGTAACTAATTACAATTAGCAGGCTTTTGCCTTCAACACTGTGCTGCTTTATTGGCATGACAGGGCTGTAGTTTTTAAATATATACGTTTATTCCACAGCAGACCCTCAAATATGTCTTAAAAGAAAAGAACCCCCTTAACCATGAAGCATTGACTATAGAACCTTTTTACTGTCATTTAAAATCATGTGGGGGTTGAGTCACTGAAAGAAAATGCATACCATTAATGGATTTATGTATAATGCTGAGAGAAGATGAAAGAAGAAAGCTATTCCTTAATTTCATAGGCTGAATCAGACTTTAAGTATTATTCTTTATGGGATCTGCTTGTTAGAATGAAAGCTGCCACTAAAAAAGGAAAGAAGAAATACTCTCCTTTTCACTAGAAAGTCTAATTCTAGTTACATTTGATGGCTTTGCCAAGTAGGAAATTGGTAATACAAAGGTTTTGTCACGTGTCAGATGTGTAAAGTTATTCTGAATGGCACAGGTCTGTCTAATGGGCGAGGCCCACGAATTATTGCCACTGTGTTATCTTTTCCTCATAAATGTGTTTGTAGCTATAACTGTATCTGTGTAAAACTGGATAAGAAAGCAATAAAGAATGGAATTAGATGGAAAAAAAATATTTCAGGTAGTTTTATAAGAAGCTACAAAATTGTCAAATTTCTCCATATTCCGGGTGGAAAGAACTTCAGATTTTAAAACATTCAAATGTGGGAGAAAGTGAAGCTGACATATTCTTCCACTTAGGCTTGGAGCCAGAATTCAAATCCTTGGATGTTCAGCTATATTTATGTTGAATTAGAGTTACCAGTTCTTTTTTCCTGAGAGACGCCTTATCTTTAACACTTATGTAAACAACCACTCCCCCCCCCACTCTCCCTATTTGACAGGGACATTTTCAATTAATCCTTTGTCATCTTTCCCAGCTGCTGTTTAAACTGCCCCCATTCCATCCCCTGATTCCACTTTCCCCTTTGTCTTAAGTTTACTTCAGTTGTAGCAAACTGAGTTCAAAGTGCAAAAGAAGTTTGCATTCAAACACAGTGGGATGGAAAGGACAAGAGGGGCAGAATCTTGTTCTTTTCAGCAGGTACAGGTAAAAGCAACCCGATGCAGCCTTTCCTAGCATGTGCGTTCTTTCTCATTGTGAACACAGTCTGAGGTTTGCTTAGCCATGTGTGTCCTGGTTTTCATCTATGAGGGGGGTATGCGGTAGACAGGGCACAACATGGCAGACACAACAGGTTTTTTCTCCCTTTTTCATAATACTGGAGTAGGAGTTCATTCACTGAAATTAAAAGGTTCATACCAAATCAAAGAAAGTACAGTCAGTCTGCTGTGTCCATGAATTCTTCATCCATTGATTTAAGCATCCATGGCTTGAAAATATTCAAGCCTCCTACACCATCTTACCCAGGAGGGAGTGAAGGTACTGGAGAGGCCTAGCAACACCATCAGGCATGGCCTCAAGTGGAAGAGCCCTCCCTCCATGCTACACCATCTTATCCATGAGGGAGTGAAAAGACAGGCCAAACTCCATAGGGCCTGTCCTGGATTAAGAAGAAGAGCCCTCCCTCCATACCATCTGCCTTGGTCCGGGCGTTGGAGGGGGAGAAGAACTTTTGGACCTGATCCCCTTCCCACCACCATTCCTTTCTCCTTTTGTGTTGTGTCTTCTTAGAATGTAAGCCTGAGGGCAGGGAACCGTCTAGTTGAAACAATGATTGTAAGCTGCTCTGATAGCTTTTAGAGCTTAAGAGCTGGGTATAAATAAATAAATCAATCAAAATAAGTATAAATTTCACCTAGCAAACCTTGATATTGCCATTTTATACAGGGGACACCATTTTACTATTGTATTTAATGGGACTTGATCATCCATGGGTTTTGGTAGCCACAGGGTGTGTGTGTTCTGGAACCAAAACCCACCAGATACCACTATATTTTTCGGCACAGCTTATAGTTACATTGTAGAATCTGCTATTATAGGATTTAGGGTGGCCACCAACTGAGATAGTTTTAAAGGGATTTTAGACAAAATAATGGAGGACAAGGCTATGATGGCTAACAGTCAGAATGGTTATGTATCAGTTTCAGTATCAGAGGCAGTATGCTGTGGAACACAAGCAGGAGATGACAGTTGAATTCATGCCCTGAAGGCAGGCTTCTTATAGGCAAGAATTTGGTTGAACAGAAAGTTAAACTAGGTAGGCCTTGGTCATTTGGTCATCTTCTTCATACTGGGCATAACTGTATCTATAAAATTTGGCAACTACAAATCAGTGTGTGTTCATTTTTAAAGAATTCACCAAACTGTACACATTTTTTCATTTGTGAGATGGAAGGAATTTGAGATTCATATGTGAAACAAACAAAGTGAAACAAACCCATTTCCCCGTCCCTAGAATGCATGTTAGGCATGTTAGGCATTGTTCAGAAACAAATGCATAAATTATAATCAATAGGGAACTGACACCAATCCTGACTTTCTGATACCTATTAGTATGATATATGTGGCCCTACCTGCTCCAGGTTGCATACATTTAGGCTATTTTTCACTTTTATTGCTGTTATTGATAATTTCCCCACTCAAAAGCAGGTTTTCTCTGTGTCATGTGAGATGATCCACTTGTATTATCCAATTGATCACAGTAACTCCTCATCATTAACTATGGAATGGTCTGGTTGTTAACACTGCTGGTAATGCCAGTTGGTGTTACCGGTCTTCCAAAACAGGATGAATTATTTGTATTTGTTTCAGAAGTTTGAGCGGATAGTGACATAGTTAGTCCATGACAAAAGCCGCCAACTTCACCCTGACACTGGCTCCCAGATGTCGATGAAGTCATCTAAATCTAGCCTTAAAGAGAAAAAAGACTCATGACTGATGTTTTAAAAAAATCCACCCAATAGCAACTAATTGCACCAAAAGCAAGACATCTTCTTAATAAGTTTAGACTAACTATAAGATATTTTAGGAGAGTAATTTAAATAATTTCTCAACACTTCCCAGATGACAAAGAATTATATCACCTATGACACAAACTTGATTCACTTTAGTTGAAATATGCCAGCTTTCTCTTTTGGGAGTATAAAACCAGAAAGCTTAACAAAATGGGAGTCAGATGAATAATTGTGATAGATGGTTTAATTTTTTTTCCTGGCTTCATGTTCTGAATGTGTTATATTTGGTTAATCCCAGCTAACTTTTTCATTGGGGGGTAGGAGCTAGATTACATTGGTCACTTCTTTGTATAATACTGCCATATTGAATAAGTCAATGTCAATAGTCAAGACAGAAAAGAATACAAATGATTAAGGATTAAAGTTGCTGGAAAAGTAGAACGTTCATGAAAACTTAACTGTGTTTTACAGTCTTTGAAGCTGTCTTTTCATAAACTGATTGATTCTTGTTTATTGTATTTGGATTTTATTGGGTTTGTTGTTTTATTTTTAAAAGTAGTAGTACATTTATTGCTTGTGACCATATACTACTAGGACACATAACTCCATGCAAAGAAGGTAGTTAAATATAAACAGTGTAAGAATATTTACCAAATGAATGCAGTTCACAGCCTCCAAAGTATGAATTGTTGGAATGAGACTTTTAAATAACCCTAAATGCCTAGTAGGCACTAGCTGTATATCAGGAGAAGGCAATTTGAATTTTCCACCCAAACCAAAGCAATTAGCATGACAGCAAAGTATACTGATTCATAATAGGTTATCACAAAGCTCTTTGGATCATTTTTCTTGAAAGAGCAAAGACTTTGTGAATGACCTATTAGTAAGTGTGTCAAGTACAATATTGTACTATAACTGGACTATGTGCAAGAATAGAGAAACACTGCATCAAAAATATCTCTGGGGCAACAAAGGTAAAAAATAAGGGAAGTTGACCAACTCTGAATACACATTCCCTATGAGTAGAATGAGTTCTCAGATATCTGATGGCATGATCTGGAGGCTCAACTCCATAAATGCTTTGCTTATCTGTGGAAAGATCAATGTCTTCATTTGCTTGCTTACTTGTGCAGAGATCTGCAAAGTATGGGAGATGGAATTGGAGGAGGTTGTGTGTGAGATCTCTACATAAGTGAGCAAGTGAATGATTTGGGGGAGGGAGTGTGTGAAGTCCATTCACTGAAGTAAAATAAAAGATGGCACACTGTTGATCAGTTGTGGGGGGGGGGGAGAGAGGATTGGACGAAGGCAGAATAGTAAGAGTAAAATCAAAAGTGATACTTGGGAGGAAGAATAAGGAAGGGCTAGCCCAAAATAGCCCCTCAATGCTGATCTAATGGTTGGACATTTCCATGAATAAAAAATAAATAAAATGCAATTTTGTTTTTTCTTTCTCCATCATACGTGTATGTGTATATTTGTATACATTGAAAGTTTCCTCAGTCACTTGCTAGGGGGGCACAGGAGGAAAGGGTATTGGATGGGCAATCATCCAATCAGTCTGTAAGGTGGTCTAGGTTGACAGACAAAGAATATTGATTGATAGGCTGATGCATGCTGGGAAGACAAAAACAGCAGAGAGAAGTAAATTCACAAGAAGAAAATGTGTGGCTGGTTAGATGTGATGTCAACTCACTGTGATTGTTCATGTTTGGCATTAATAGGTGTCTGCGGAGTCACTGCAGGCCAGGAAAATGAAAGGTGAGGCTGATTTGCAGAATTGTTCAAAACCTATTAATGACAGGTCAATTTTTAATGCTATAAACCAATTTGTAATTTACTGTAATATATAGATCCTCTGAAATCAATAAGTCAAAATAACCAGATATGGACTTTTAAAAGGCTGCTTTTGAGAGAGAGTTGTTTGGCTACAACCAACAAGAAATGCTGGAAGTCATTACATAATAAAGGCTTGGACTTAAGCAAGATCAGCACAACTGTTTCATGAGAACTATATAGAAATGAAAAGCTTTACCTACTTCCTAGGGATTAAGTCCCATTGAAGTAATGGAATTTAGGAAGTAATTATGCATAGAGAATGAGTAAACATGCATTTTTTACTCATCCATATCATGACTGCCTATCTATGTGCAGCACTATCCTGAGTCTTCTTACTAGAATAAATGACCCACTGTCTTCTGTGGGTTGTATGCAGATTAAGTCATGTTTAGGGTAAATCCCTTTAAATCAGCCAGACTTAAATTAGTAATGATTTACAGTGGAGGGCACTACACATGCTGGAAGACTATGCACTACTCAGGTCAGAGCAGGCCTTCCCAATTTAACTCCTCTCCTCATATACCATATGCTGTAACCTACATCACTTGTCTACCTATTATTCCCCCCCCCCCACCTTTTTAAGTTATTGTATTTTACTGTTTTTAAATTGTGATAGTTTAATTGTAATTTTAGTATTGGGAGGGGGATTGGGATGGGATTAAATGTGGATTTTATTGGATTCTATGTATTTTTCCTGTTGTAACCCACCCAGATTCCTTGTGATTGGGTGGGCTATAAATAAATTATTTATTATATTGTATTATTATTTATAACATCAAAAAAGAACTTGGAAAAGTAATTTTTGATTATGGCTCTCAGAATTGCCCAGATAGTGGATTAGGCCCCTGCTGACAGCTTCTGGTGTTCGGTATTTTGCTTTCTCTACCTTTGGAGAAGTGTGGATTGGAATGGACATATGAAGAGAAAAAGCCTACAATAGGTGAGGAATCCAAGTTTTCATGCTGTTGTTCAATTAGGAATGCTAATCATGCAGAGTTCCTATGGTGTGGAAGCCAATACATGGGCAGCTACTAACAGATGAGTGGGCCCATAGCACTCTGCAGTAAGTGTATGGGAGCCCTTCATACAGTCCACATGCAAAAAGGACCAATTTGCAATTGTGTATGCTTTAGTTGCATTTATATCCTACTTTTCCTCCAGTGAGCTGAAGACAGCATACACGGGTCTCCTGTTAAACACATAATCCTTACAACAACCCTATAATTTAGATTAGACTGAGAATCAGTGATTTGCCTAAGGTGACCTAGTGAATTTCATGGATCAGTGGTGACTAGATCTGGGATTCTCTAAGACCCAGTTCAATACTTCAGCCACTAGATAACACTGAGATGATGGATGTCTTGAAAGACAGACAGACAGACCAATAATGAAGCACAGAGAATTCCATTAAGAATGTGTAAACAAGGCAGTCCAATGGGCATGTTTTGTTGACTTTTTCATTTTAAACCCCACATTCAATCATCTCCTTCACAGCAAGAGAATATCAATAAGAGAGAGAGGGAGGCCCAGTTCACAGCAGCTGTAGAAAACCAGAACATCAAAAACTCATTTGTAAGCTAGACAGAATTTGTGTATGTTGAGAGGTTAACAAAATATTTAGCTTGGAGTTTGGTGCTTAAATTTCTGCCTTGGACAGAATTAAAGAGAGCCACAGCAAAGGAGTCTGCCACATGTTGTGAAATATCAGTGAGAAATGGAGGCTAGAAACCCACAGAGGTCTCTTAGGGTAATAAGACCTCCAGGATCGAAAGATGGATATCAGATCACTTGGAAGAACATGAGGGTGGCATCTTCAGTTCTGAAGGATAGCTTTAGAAGCATGAAGCCCATAGGATAAGCTTAGACTGTATTCATTAGGACAATATTATTAATAAAATTAAATATATTTAAGGCATTAAAACCATTTCAATTTTTGGGATTGCAGGAATTATTTGCTTTTATAAGTATAGTGATTTGGATTCATTCATGGAAGGGGCTATTCATGGAATGGGAGCTCTTGATGGTGAAGTTTGGGATCCTTCAGTTTTCAGGGGTTTACTTTCCACTTACAATGCTCTAGAGGATCCCATAGTCAGGAAACACTGACAAGAAGAATCCTGGACTAATGTGAATCTTTGCATCTCAGGACTGCAAATGTTTGCTTTCTTTGCAAAAAATATCATTTATAGATTTTCTGCAAAATCAATCTCAGCTGTAAATACTCTTTGAAAACTGTAGTCCTAAAAGAACTAATCCTTTGTAGTCTTCTGTCACAGTGAGTATAAAATGGCCAAAAACTAGTTGTTGCTCCCTATAAGAAGAAAACTAGTAAAGAATTACATCCCTATTCTGGACATGATTTCCAGGGTGAGGTGGGAAGGTTCAGGATAAAAAGATGAATATAATCCACTGTTCCACTAGCAGAGTTAGTATCCCATGAGTGGAGTTCCACCAACATGGGGCGCAGTGTCACCAATATGCAGATGACACTCAAATATATCTCTCTATGTCTCCAATTGCTGCAGTGACCAAGGATGGCATCTCCTCTCTAAATACCTGCTTGGAGTCGGTAATGGGCTGGATGAGGGAAAACAAACTTAAGTTGAATCCAGAGAAAACAGAGGTACTTGTGATAGGCCCTCCTTGTCCAGGGATGGAGATTTGTCAACCTGTCCTGGACGGGGTCACACTTCCTTTAAGGGACAAAGTTCGCAGCTTGGGCGTGCTCCTGGACTCGTCATTCCAACTGACATCTCAGGTGGAGGTGACAACCAGGAGTGCGTGGTATCAACTATGGGTGATACGTCAACTGCCTGGGCAGGGAGGAACTTGAAACATTGATACATGCACTGGTAACCTCTTGCTTGGACTTCTGCAATGCACTCTACATAGGGTTACCTTTGTATCAAGTCTGGAAGCTTCAGCTAGTACATAATGTGGCTGCTAGACTGCTTACCGGGGCATCAAGAACTGATCATATCACCCTAATATTAAAATCTTTACACTTGCTACCAATCAGCTTCTGGGCTTCTGTTACCTTTATAGCCCTATATGGCGTGGGCCTGAGTTATGTGAACGAACATCTCTCCCTACATAATCTGCCCAGCACCCTCAGGACATCAAGGAAGAACTTATTAGAAGTTATTAACACAAGACTGATGTCAACATCTAATAGAGCATTCTCTGCTATGGCTCTGAAACTTTGGAATGACTTGCCGGAAGAGATCTGTCTTATTACCACCTTAGATGCTTTCAAAAAAGCACTTAAGACAGATCTCTTCCAGCAGGCCTATCCACCTGACTTGCTATGACTACTGTGATCTATTAAGAAATGACAGCAATAAATCAGACTGATGACAGAGGATTGAATCAATGTTTAATAGTTTTCAGATTTTAAATTGTATGTCCCAATGCACTGTATAATTTTTATGTGAGATTTTGTTGTAGTTTTTACTTGTTGGAATCCCGCCTCGATCAGAAGGGAGAGGCGGGAAATACAAATAAATATTATTAAAAATATATATAAAATATTATTAACATGCCAATGGATATTGAACTAGTACATTATAGCAACCCATTCCAAAGTCCTAAAATACAGCTCTCTTTTTGAACCATATTTAGACTAAAAGCCATGAAAGCAGTACTAAAGTAGACATAGGGTTCTGAGAAATTTATGCATTTCTTCAGTTTAGGATGCTAATTTAAGGGGGCCACACTATTCAGCAATGTTTTTTGCATTTTATATGCTCACACAGCAAAGACATTACTTTAGAATGAGCATGCAGATAGATGAAAGATATGGCAGACAAGGAGTTAAGTCTCTAAGAAATGTACTAACAGCTGTGAAGGGCTTATGTAAAACTATGTCCAATCTGTCCATCATTGAAGCATTTGTGGATCTGGGGAACTGCAGATGGCAGACTGATATCACAGCGAACTCACAATGTTTCAGAATTACTTGACATGTATAGTGTGTGTGTGTGTGCACGCATGTGCACATGCATATCTTTTTTTCCCTGTGTATATAATCTCAGTGGAAATTCTGGTTCACAGTTCAATTGACATGCTGGACACAGTAATTGATTGTTAAAAAGTTATCATTTATAGATTTGGTTTGTAATATTTTTTGGTAACAGAAAACATCTAAATTTTTTATTATTATTATAAATTGGATCGACTGAATAATATTTATATTGCCTAGTTTGAGATGAACTCAACATGATCCACTGTAAGAAATGAAATGAATAGGTTATTATTGTACTGATGTAGTCCTAAATCCTATTGTTTAGTCCTGACCAGAGTAGAGCCACTGAATCAGCCGGTGTGTTCACTTACCATTCAGCAATACACTACTCTAGTTAGGATTAAGCAACAGACTCCAGCTGTGTTATTGTACTAGTATGTGTGAGTGTATGTGTGTATGTGCTTTCAAGTCACCTGTCAACCTATGACAATTCCATGAATTTCATAGGGTTTTCTTAGGCAAGGAATACTCAAGAGGTGGTTCTACTAGTCCCTTCCTCTGAAATATGGCCTACAGCACCTGGCATTCATTGGTGGCCTCCCATCCAAGTACAGGGCTGAGCCTCAGTAGCTTCCACAATCAGATGGGATCTGGTGTCTTTAAGGTATTTAGGCCCTGATATTGCAGTGTTGCCTCAGTTGCATGTACTTATTTTTGTATACTTGTCCTTGTTGTGAGTCAGTTTGGAATCCATTTGGTTAGTTCCAGCTTGAATAGACGCATTCAATGAATTGTTGAACCATGAATCAACACAGAGATAAGTCCCACTGATTCAAGGGATAGTCTCTAATCAGGAACACCAATAGAATTTAAGCCATGGTGTGGAAGGCCAGCATACAACTTAAAAAATGATTAATATAGTGTGGTGAAGATGGTGATGATTTATCCCTAACTAAGGCTGGCATCCTGCTAGTGAATTATGATGCCTTAAGTTAAACATTACAACTCATTTTCTTGGTTTTTGCAAGGGTTGGGATTCTATTCTGACCAAAAATCTGATGAAACCCACCTTGTAAGCAGAAAAGTACCCCCCAAAATTATTAGTGTATGTGTGTGTGTGTGTGTGGGGGGGTAATGAACAGGGATACAGGGATGAATAAAACAATTTTCCTGCAACTGGATATAATCCAAGGACGTCAACTGCAAGGGGATCCTCAGATGTCTGTGTCTGTCACAATTTGTCCAACTACAGGAAAATAGCTGAATGTCTCCTGAATGGATTACACACACACACATACACACACATTCTCTGACAATACAGAAATTTCCATTTGAGGGTAAACTGTGCAGGGAGGTTAGCATTGGGATATGTAGCTACAGTGATATACAGTCAGACCTCCATATCCGCAGGCTTGCTATCCATGGATCTGAGCATTTGTGGCTGACAAGTCCAATTGTCTGCAATGGCTGCATGCATGTTGCACTGCCATTAGGGAGAACGGAACTTAAGATCCCAAACTTTTTTTGTATCCATGGGGGGGGGGGTCCGGAATGGATTGCTCATGGGTATGAAGGTCTGACTGTAGCTATATGATATACATGTCCTAGCTTCTGACAACCTAGCAGTTTGAAAGCATGCAAATGTAAGTAGAAAAATAGGTACCACTTTGGTGGAAAGCTAAATAGTGTTCTGTGCAATCATGCTGGCCACATGATCACAGAGCAGTCTCTAACAATGCTGGCTTTTCAGCTTAGTAATGGAGATGAGCACCTCCCCCTATGGTTGGACATGACTTGACAGGTGGGGAACACCTTTACCTTTATTCTGAT
Organism: Urosaurus nigricauda; assembly: GCA_034509955.1. Lineage (NCBI taxonomy): Eukaryota > Metazoa > Chordata > Lepidosauria > Squamata > Phrynosomatidae > Urosaurus > Urosaurus nigricauda. The sequence continues at coordinate 110,886,480 of JAOEGL010000006.1, forward strand.
GTAGGATCTCAGCCTATAATTTGTACCTTCTCAGCCTACATTTAAAAGTTTCATGGATGGGCTTGTAGAAAAAATTTGAAATGCAGAATTATGACATGAACATATGGTTAAAGTCAAAGTACAGTTTATCCATGGATTTGAGCATACATGGCTTGAAAATATTTCCATTTTGTATTGCCATTATATTTAATGGGACTTGAGCATACACGGATTTTGTTATCCACGGAGGGTCCTGGAACCAAACCCCAGCAGATAACAAGGGCCCACTGTACTATATCTCAATTTGTACATAGATTAGAAAGCCACAGGAATGCCTAGGATCTTCTGAGGATGACTTGAAATGGCTAGGATTTTCAGTGGTCTGTCAATATAGGGGTGAATGATTCACTTCAAATGAAATATGCTGTGGTCAGGCTATAAAGTGCATCCCATGAATGATGCAACCATTGGACTCAGTTTGGTACAGTGGTCCCCCGAGTTACGAAAGTAATCCGTTCCAGCACCCCTTTCGTAACCTGAAAACATTCGCAAAACGGGGGACCACGGTAAGTATAGGAAAAGACTTGGCGCGATTTGAATTTCGCACCGCTTTTCTTTCTTAAGCTGGGTTTTTTTCGTAACCCGGGGCCGTTTTTCCGGCCCCGGCTCTTTCGGATCCCAGGGTTTTCGTACCCCGGGGGATTCGTAATCCGGGGACCACCGTAGAATCATAGAATCATAGAATCATAGAGTTGGAAGAGACCACAAGGGCCATCCAGTCCAACCCCCTGCCATGCAGGAACTGTAATTCTGAAAAGGGAATTTACACCCAAACTCTAGTGTTTACAGAGAGATTTTCCATATGAATGAGGATCCATATGAATGAAGAACTTGGAAAAGCTTCTTCCTCATGCCCAGTTCCCAGAATCTCTCAGCCAGCATGGAAAATGACAGTGTTAGCAGTTTAGGGCCACATATTATAAGGAGCCTCTGGATGCAAAAAACAAAATAATAGTAAATAAATATATACATAAATATGCACACCAAAATCTGTTAGAATACTATCCATTGATTATTGGAGGGGTTTTTTTGTTGTTGTTCTAATAGTAGTTGTTGCTATTATTATTATTTGAGACCAGTTAACCAAGATCTGGCTTAGGCTTTGGCACATGTTTATCTCCCAGACTTCTGCAATTATCCATCTCTACGTATTATGAACTAATGAAAACATTTGAGAATTCACCTTTTTCAAGGCATATGGATAAGTAGTCATTGGTTTCAAGCCTTTCCTTGGCTACTACAGGGCTATTCTGAGCATAACCAGCACCACACACAAATACTACCACCCATTCTGTATATTTCTGACCTGGCAAGTAGTGTCACAGACCATGTCCACAAGATGGAGCATGGGAAAGTGCTCCTGCATGTGATGATCACCATGTGTGTGTGTATTTGCAGATGTTTGTAATCAAGCAGATGTCTCTGCTTAGTACTCTGTTAAACCAACACAGAGCTGGGAATGATTGACATTTTTTAAAATAAAATATTAAGGTAAAATATATTATTTTTTAAATATAAAAATGCTTTTCACACTGCTTAAAGAAAGTTATTCAGATGGCATACATGTGCACACTCTTTCCTCTTATCCACTGAAAAATAGTAGTGGATATAGTGAAATAGTAGTCGACGTAGAAAATTAATTATACCTTCAAGAAGATGATAGTATCAAAACCAGGAAGGGATGAGAGTAGTGCACCTGCCTTTCTTACTGTGTGTGCCTTCAAGTTGCATATTGATTTATGATGACCCCATTGATTTCAGAGGGTTTTCTTAAGGCAAGGGCTACTCAGAGGTAGTTTGGCATTGTCTTCCTCTGAAACATAGCCTATAGAATCTGGTACTCTGTGGTGGTCTCCCTGATCAGGACTGACCCTGATTAGCTTCCAGGATCAGATTGTATCTTGTGCCTTCAGGGATTAGGCCACTGCCTTTCCTCTGAGTATCCCTTGCCTAAGAAAACTCTGAAATTTATGGAGTCATGATTAAGTCCACAGGCGGCAAATATACAAACATACAAGGCATTCCAGGTTGTCACTTAGCAGGCCTAAAGATGAGAGGGCCACTACAGTGCCAGAATAACTGAACGGAATAGTGGATATAGAAACCAAAAGTTATGTGAAGCCAAGGTGTTTAAAATAGATTCCATTACATGCTTATTTAAAATTTTAACTTTTGTTTTGTCTTTTTCACATTCTGCAGAGACAATTTAGGTAGCACTGAAGCTGATTTAGAGAGCGGGAAGGAGGATAGAGTTAACCAAATACTGTTTCCTTTTCATATATGAGAAAATGAAGGGGGTGGGGGGAAATCCTATACCTTTCTTGGATCTTTAGTCCACAGAATCTGAAACTGAAACTTGCCCTTTTTCTCTATTCTTCCCCAACTTTTTTTTTTAAAAAAATTTATCTTAATTGACTCTCAAACTACAGCCAAGGCTTTGGAGAGAAACATGTAATTAGTTGCTCAAGCAAAGGGCATTCAAGTTAAGTAAATGGAATGTACAAAGCATTATCTGCAGTATCTTTGTAGTGGACAAATCATAAGCCAGTCCTATTGTCTCAGCAATGGCAAACCATTAGTCAAGGACATTCCCAAACAATCCAACACTTGCTTTCCCCCATTCACACAAAATGTAGGGACAAATTGGCGGCAGTCAAAGCTAACATGTGGATTATTGAAGCTTTAGGAGAGCTTTTGTGTGTGTGGTTTTTTTGCATGGGAATGTTAATGAAGGGGAAAAGATGTGGCCTGTATCAGGTTTAAAAGACATTAGTGGAGGAGGCAAGGGGAATTTATTGGGATTAGGAATGCTTCTCTCTTAAGACAGTTCACTTAATTTTGTTCTTTGGCAGCTCTTTCATGTAATGTGGTGGTGGGGAATTAACATGATGAAATGCATGATTTGGTGTGTGGTTAATATACAATTGTTTCATGCAACCGTTTACTGAACACAAGGAAGTATATCCAAAGCAGACAGCCTCCATTTCACATAATTTGGTCCAGTGTTTAATATAAGACAAACTGGATACAGTGATGGCAAAAGTGCAAATTGCTGCCAAAAATAATTCCCATACAGGTGTCAGTCTACGGAGTGGATCTAGGGTGCTCAGACTTGGGTTAAGTATTTTGGTTTTGTTTCACTAGAATATTGAAGTCTATCAACCAGAGACAAAGAGCCTGAAATATATACATTTTTTTCTTTTTTGCAATTTTAATCTTTAGTTATTGTAGGGTTGTGTTCATAACTGTTGTTTGTTGTGATTTGTACTGATATTTAATAAATATATATTTGCATGGTGTAATTGTTTTAACATTGGATTACAGACAGCACGGTGTAATTGTTTTAACATCGGCATGCTCTGTATCACAATTGCTGATGCTTATTGTACTATACCTAAAGACATCCCTTGGGTGTAATAATAGCAGGGCCCATTTCCTATGACATCATAAGGTGTGATCCCTAACATCTTGTCTGCATGGGCCTAAAGGCTTATTTCTCCCTCACCCACTGTTTTGGAGATGTTCTCTTTGAGCAACGCATGGCTTATACCTCAATTCTGGTGTGAGCAGTCTGTATGACATGAGGCACATCCCATACCAGAACTGGGGCATCTTGTTCTGATGTCAGAAGTGAGCGTCCTATAGTAGCGGCAGAAATGCTGGGCAGCCCAGCAGAATGCCCATGCAGACAGCCAACATGGCGCAAAATAGGAGGCCAAGGTAATGGGGACAGAATGGGGCAGCTGTGCAGCTAGAATTCTCTGGGCTGCCCCTGGAATATCCTGGCCAGTGCAGACAAGGCCTATGTCTCAGGTTTTCGATCTGAAATTTCAGGGTCTCAGATAATCCTGTCCTGGCAACTCTAGCAAACAAGGCAACATTTATTGGAGAAATGTCCACAAATCGGTCTTGCAAATGTGGAAAAAAAAATCTCAAAGGGAAAAAAAAAACCTTGCTGTGAACAGAAATCCCCATCTCCCACATTTTCTCATTTATTGTATGGGGATGAGCCAAGTCAGAATTGTTGACCCAAGAGTTTCTTGCCGTATCTTTGGGTTGGGCTATAGGACTGAAATGAGGCTGAAATGAGTTGCAGTCCTGCTTGATCTTGACAAGGAAGTAAGGTCAGAAAGCACAAGAAAATGAACAGAGGGAAACTAGCCCTCTTTAATTCCTTTTAGTTCCCCTCCTCTTTCCTTCCTTCTCTCTTCAAGTCTGAAGGTGAGGATCTTTTGATTATTTTATCCATGACAGCCAAACACAAGAGAGAAAGAGAACTGGAGCAAAATCAACTATCAAACTGTTTGTTGCCCAAGGCATCTTTTGCTTTGTTTGTTCCAGTGCTATATATTTAACTTCAGTGAACAAATGAGGGGGGCAACTGAGAGAGAAGGTTGTGCTTTTCTTTTTCCCAAACAGTCCCAATGTGACCACAGCAAATCTATGTTGTCACACGATTAAAGATTTTGCATGTTCCCCAAACAACAGGTAAAAAGCTGCCATTCCCCCCTTCTTATTACTAATATTCTATGAGCATAATGTGCACCAATACAATGGTGTAAAAAGGTTGTTGTTGTTGTTATGCATCTTCAAGTTGACTTCAACTTATAGCAACCCTACTATAGGGTTTTCTTGTCAAGATTTACCCTAGGGAAATTTGCCATTGCCTTCTTCTGAGGCTGAGAGTGTGGAACTTGCCCAAAGTCACCCTGTGGTCTCCTGGAGTTTCAGCCCAATATGCAGACCACAACACCATGCTGAGGCTATGCTGAAACCCTTCCTTTTCATTCGTATACCTTTATAAAAATCTCTCTCTCTCTCTTGCTCTGTTTTTATTCAGCCAACCTGATCTCCCTGGCCTTTTCCTGATTTTTCTTTTAATTTCTGCCCAAAGATTTTTTATAGCAAGCTTGGGCAACTGTGATGGAAATGAAATGTGGGAAGGAGAACTGAATCAAACTGCATCCATGGCTCTTACAAGCGAAAGATGGATAGAAGGAAAGAGAAATATGGTGCTTCATTGGTATGAAGCTCCACAAGAATCAATATGGCAGCAAATGCAGTTTAGACTGTTGGATTCATATTACTAGTGTCTTTCCTCCAAAATCTTTTAATTAGCTGAAACAGGACTACAGAATTACCAAATTTTAGAAATATGATTTTCCCACCAGTTCTCTTTTACTAGGAAGAGAAAGAAGGGTCAAGCTGATGTTCATGTATATGGGCAGAAGGGGAGGTAGAGATGGATCCCAAACTTTGGCAGAAATGCAAGAAAGAAATTCTAGCTGATCTCGGGAAGATCTACTAGTTGTGACTTATAAAGTCCTATGTGGTTAGGTCAAGACTATGCTGTAGGACTGGGGCCAGCATTATGCTCTGGAACTGGCCCTAAATTGGCCACGATAGTGGCACAGCATTGCTTACATTGGCCAGCTGGGTCGACACAGAATTGGCCTTGCTCACAGTTCTGTGCACATTAACTTGAAAATAAGCATCCCTGAAGACCCACTGAAGACTTACTTACTTTAAAATAATGCATTGGGTGATGCTACATGTGTGTTGTAGTCACATTGCACATATAAAAACCTAACATGCCATTATATTCAGAGCTGCGAAACTACAAAATGCTTGTTTTCCAGTCAAGATTACACTGTATTCTAGAATTCTAAACTATTGTATCAGAGAATCCGAATAAACAAGATATTACAAACAAGATGTTTGTTACATTAAAAAAAATCAATTGGGGAAGAAACCAGATAAGGTGGCAGCAAATGTAGCCATCATATTATTCCTTCTTAATTAATTCATCATAACTGTACTATTGTGTCTGTTTTTCTATCCCATGTATCTAACAAGATGCTATTATTGATTGATTTGTGAAGCAGAGCAAATGCAGTACCTTAATGAAAAGTTTCTGAAAGTCACAAACACAGACTTGACCCAGAGGTAAACTGTATATTAGATCTTTATAAGAAAGATAAAGGATAAGAGTTACAATTCAGAAAACATATCCAAGGATAGCCATGTTGACCATGTTGTTGTTGTTGTTTTTATTGCTATTGTGTGCCTTCAAGTCATTTCTGACTTATGGTGACCCTACGTTGAATCTGGGCTTTTTTTGGCAAGACTTAGAATCGAGGGCTGCGTCCACACTGGAGAAATAATCCGGTTTGACACCGGTTTAATTGCCTTGGCTCAAGGCTGTGGAATTCTGGGAGCTGGAGTTTGTTGTGGGCCCAGAGCGGAGCAGAGCTCCGCTCTGGGCCCCACAACAAACCCCAACTCCCAGAATTCCACAGCCTTGAGCCAAGGCAATTAAACCGGTGTCAAACCGGATTATTTCTCCAGTGTGGACGCAGCCATAGAATCATAGAGTTGGAAGAGACCACAAGGGCCATCCAGTCCAACCCCTTGCCATGCACTTGTTCAGAAGAGATTTGTCATTGCCTTCCTTTGAGTCTGAGGCTGCACCCAGACTAGAGAAATAACCCAATTTGGCACTGCTTTTCAGCATCCTGGCTCAAGGCTATGGAATTCTGGGAGTTGGAGTTTGTTGTGGTTCCCAGAGCGGACCAGGTTACTTCTCCAATGTGGATGCAGCCTGAGAGTATGTGATGTAACATGCCCAAGGTCAGCCAGTGGGTTTCATGACTGAGCATATAACAAAGTACATTTCCCCCTCCTGTATGATTTTTAACACCTTTGCCTGATGAAGAAGTCAGCTGAGCTTCGAAAGCTTGCAATATGTACTGTGTGCATTGTGGTTGAACCCATAAAGGTATCACGGTTTTGTGGATTCTGGAACCAGTTTAATAACCCAAGAGAACTGGGTTATTTCATAGTCTACAAGTTTCTAGATCTTATATCTACCTGCAAACTCACTTGAGGACAAATGCTGGGGACAAATTGCATGAAATAGCATATAAACTGGCTTCAGCTCTCAGGTGAGAGCTGTTGCTATACATTTTCTAACACACAGGAGATTTCTTCTGTGGATGCCTCCTTGATAATATCAAGCTTACATCCAGAAAAATCTCCCCAAAGTGTTTTAACTAGGTGGGTTTCTTTTTTCCTTTTTTAACACAGGGGGTATTTTTGGGACCTACTTTTTGACAGCTTTGGGAAATTGAGTACAATCCAATTTAGTGGCATATTTGATTACTTAGACAATGTAAATACCATATGAATGACATCTGATGTTAGCACTATATAAATAATAGCTGCCCTGCAATTACAAACCTATTTCCTTCATCACGGCTGATGTCCTAAGACTGAAAGAACACCAGTGAAGAAAGAAAAACAATCCATTTCCTGCAACCTTTCCTGCTGAATAATTACTTCCCCTGTTTATCTGATGTGTGCTTCCCGTGGCCCATTTCCATATGTTTCTCCCTTGTTAGCCATTTTTAAGGACTCGATAAAAAGGAAATCTTTGTATTGGAGTCTGTCATTTTCTCTATGTTTCTTTTTGCTTCTCGTAGTATAAAGAAAGAGGAAAGAAACATAGAATCCAATAGAACTTCCTGCTTCATTTGTTTTTCTTGCAAATAATCAAACTGAGGAAAGGTAATTTCATCCTCTTGCAAGTAAATAAAAGTAAGTCTTTCGTATGCCTTTGTAATGAAAATGTATACATTTTAACGTGACCATAAAACAAGGAAAGGATCACTCCAGTCCTAAAAAAGAGTACAAAATAGGACACAGATCTGCACCATAGTGATCACATGTCATAACTACAGTACAAAGGAGGACAAGGCACTGCAAAATGGAGGATATTTCCGGAAAATGTGGGACATTCCAAAATAAAAGCCCCAAAAACTAATATAAACATAAATTTATGTGTCTTAGTCATGCGCAAAATGGCAGACATTTTGAAATTCCTCCTGGACAGAAAGTTGAAATGTAGGACATGTCCTAGAAAAGAAGGATGCCTAGTCACCCTGGATCTGCATATGCCAATTTATATTATTTTAAACTTTGTTTTTAAATTTTATATTTGTAATTTTTAAATATTTCTTATGATTTTAATTCTACAATTTTAATTGTTGATTTACTGTGTTTTATATATGTTGTTAGCTACCTACGGTTCCATTTTGACAGAAAGGTGGGATAAAGATAAAATAAATAAATAAATTAATAAAATATGTACATCCAGATTTGCTGCATGGTTCCAGACGCAAATTAACAGAGCTAGCACTGTTGCAGAATCTACCCTGTTTCTTTTCTATCATATTGTATTTTTTTAAATTCTACCTAGATCATTTGTTTTATAACTGTATTGTACAGAATTTTATTATTTGTTTTTTCCCTTTGTGTGCACAAGTATGCATACTCTTTAGATATGTCTTTGGCAAGGTCCATTGTTTTTGGTTGTTCTACCTGTAAAGTGATGGAAATTTTTGGTGCTATATAAATAAACCACCACCACAATACTCCTGCCATTCTCCTCTTTGCCTTTAATGGAACATGCTTTCAGGATTGTTTCAGATTTGCCTGGTAAGAAACAGGACAGTTGGTAGAATTCAGAGATGTACCTATGTTAATCTGGAATATCAGTATACAAAAGGATCCCAGAAGAAGTACCTGTTTGTGTGGCTAATGGAATTTAAATTTTACTTCATGAATTTTCAAATGTGTCTCCCAGTACCACATGGGCAGAAGAAGGAGTGGCCTGCTTGCATTGATATCCCTCCATACCATCTTAGCTCCAAACAACATCAATGTTGTCTTGACAAAATGAAGGTATGAGGCTAACATCATCAAATCTTCCTCGCCCCCCTGTATGATTTTCATCTCCTTTGCCTGATGAAGAAGCCAGAAGAATTTGGAAAGCATGAGACATGTGGATTTTAGTTGGTCCAATAAAAGTATCACTGTTGTTGTTTTTTTGTTTGTTTGTTTTGGATTTTGGATACAATTGGATTGTGCTGTTTGTATTTGCTTTATGGGCCTTCAAGTTGACTTCATCGTAGGACAACCCTATTATAGGGATTTATTGACAGGTTTTAGTCAGAGGTAGTTTGACATTGTCCTCTTCTAAGGATGAAAGAGTGCAATTTGTCCAAGGTCACCCAGGGAACTTTCATGACAGTACAGGGATTCAGACTCTGGTCTTCCATAGTTCTCGTTTAGTACTCAAAAATATATCTTAACTGGTTGAGTGTCATGGTTGAAGTAAGTCGATCTGAGGCTCAGGCTGTCTACTAATCATGAAACCAATATTAAAGAGTTGCCAGGTGGCATCAGGTCAAGGAGTCTCATTCAATGCATGTCTTTACAAGTCTCATTCAATGCCTGTCTCATATCATACAAATGTCTCATAAATATAGCCTTATGCCACACTAAAGTTGCCTTGAGTGGAGCATTGTTTTTATAACCTCTCTTTTTTTTTTTTTAAAAAAAAAAAAAACTTGTTGCTTGGGAAGGGCATTCACTTACAATACTTTGGCCTGATCTAGATTGGCAAAAAGAAGTGTGTTCATGGCTGCATGAAAGTCTAGCATTTAGATGAGAAAAAGGGAAAGTGTGCCATGAAAACGCTTTTTTTGCGTTTTAGCGGAGAAGAAGCGCCTTTAAAAAGGTGCTGGTTTTCCCAGCTTCTTTTTTAAAAACTGCGGAACAGCACAGCTCCATCTAAAGGCTGCGGTGCAGCTGCTAAGCATTAAGGAAAAGGCAACCTCATGTCACACTTTCCTGCCAATCTAGAAAGCCCCAGGCCCATTTTAGATGGGCAAAAAAGGCGTTTTAAGGGCTAAAAAGCCCGCCTTTAGGGTTAGGGAGGGCGTAGCTTTTACACCCTCCCTAAGCCTAAAGGGTATGGACGCCGCCATTTAAAGATGGCGGCATCTATACGGAGGCGCTGTAAAGGTGTCATCGCGCAGCGTTTTGACACGCTGCGCATGTTGTGATGCTTTTGCAGCGCGGGAGGGTGCCAATCGCGCCCTTCCCGTGCTGCAAAAAAAGAGCTCCAACGCGGAGCTCTTTTTTTTTGCGGCGGGTCTTTGCCGCGGCCTTTAAATGGCCTCGGCAAAGACCCAGGGAGAAAGGGGCCACAGCAGTGGCCCCTTTCCCCCTTCAGCCCCACCGATGGAAGCGGGGTGCAGCGGGCGCCCAGAGCGCCCGCTGCACCCTGCTTGGAGGCTGCGGGGAACCGGAAGTTTGCCGGTTCCCCGCGGCCTCCAAAAGCAGCGGGATGAGGCCTCTGGGGTTGCCCATGCGGCAGCCTAGGCCTCATCTCGCTGCTAGAAGGGGCAACTATGGACCGGTCTAAAAAGCCCCCCAATGTGTTTAGCAGGCAATGACAGATCAAAAGTGAAGAGCCAATGGTGCAAGATTTTTCTAGCTCGTGGAAACCATCCACCATTCAAAATTTGTTTTATATTTCTTTTAGAAATGAAATTGACCCAGTGCTGTTTAAGATTTGGTGCAATCTCTTTCAGAGGTCCACCAGGTTAATAATGCTGGATCAAGAGCAATGTAACAGTAGAGGCAACTGGGAGTGCAAGCCTTTGGCAATGCAGAAATAATACACAACCTAAAATACTTTTAGAGGTGCAGCTGTCAGAAATAACGTTGCTTCCTGAGGTCATTCACACATAGGATTTAACAGTGCCCTGGATATATTGAAAGGGTCTCTAATCACTGTAGTTATAAGGAAGTAACCAAGTGATTTCTTTTGTCTTTTGTGATGAGCAAGCTCCCCTTACTTCAAAACTGGATCGATATTCATGGGTTTTTATGAGCTTGAATAATTTTGGCCAATGACCATGCACTGTATTTTACTGGTTATTTACTTCTTTCATCAGATTTGGAAAGAGGAGCCCAAGAAACAGTAAAAGATGTTTAACACAAGTCATCGTGCCTTTATTGTCACAGTGATTAACCAGAATTTCTGGGTTTCACATGTGAGAAATAACTTTTAAATATGCCAATATGGAGCAAATGGTTTATTGTTCACAGGTACATGACTAGGGCCACTGTCATATGTAGAGTTAATGCAGTTTGACACTGCTTTAATTGCCATGCTTGCATCCTATGGAATCCTGGGGTTTGTAGTTTGTTGTGTGACCAGAACTATCCGATAGCGAAGGCTAAATATCTCACAGAACTAAAAATCTCAGAGCCATGGTAGTTAAATAGCAATAATTAAAGCAATGTCAAACTGCATTAATTCTGCCATGTAGATGCAGCCTTTGTGGCTAATGTTTTGCTTATGTGCATGCAAAATATCTTAAGTAAACAGAAACACAGATATGCAGAATCCCATGGAGATGTTGCCTTGTTTTTTAATGAGAAGGTACTTATTTTGTAGATAGATTTTAGCTGAGCCCATTTCAGCTTTTTTTTTTTTTTAATGAAGCTGATATTGTATTATCCCTCGGCATTCCCTTCACTTGCAAAAGACATTGGAGCTGGTGTTTTTAAATTGTGGCAACACAATGATTGAGAGCTGGGTGCCAAAGAATGTGCCAGGTAACCACAAGATATTTTTAGAGACTAGATGGATACAGTGGTATTTTTCTAATCCCTGTTAAAATTGCCCTTTAAAGTGAACTGTTCCATTTTGCTCACAATGTCTCAACTGGTTGTAAAAACCATACTGGGAAATGCTGTCTTTAAAACCATGTCAGAAATCTTCACAAAACTGAGTTATTATTTTTTAAAAGGAATAATTATCTCTTCTTTAGCAGGTTAACTTATTCATTGAAACTGAAAAAAGCAAAGCAAATGTGTTGGGATGATGTGGCATTTATCACTGTATGTGGCATGTTTTTAAAAAACATTCCCTCCTTTTCTACAGTATTCTGAAATATTTTTCTCCCATGAAAGTAAGAGAGAGCACTTAAAAAAATACACAAACCCAACAACAGTACTATTGTGAAAATTGAAGTAAGCATATTCATTCCTTCACTATTTTCAATGTGTTTCCCCTTCTTCTGTATTTCACTCCTCCCATGTTGCCTAAATACTCTAAAGGTACCAGATTTTGTCTGACCTTGGAAACTAAGCAGGATCAGCTGTGGCTAATACTTGGAAAGGAGGCCATCAATGCTGTAAGCTATATTTCAGAGGAAGGAACTGGCAAAACCACTTGTAATTATTCCTTGCCTTAGAAAACTCTATGAAATTCATGGGCTTGCCATAAGTCAAGGAGTGACTTGGAGACTCATACACACATGTCTCCTTGACCTATCCTCTACCTTGTTCTAAGGCATCACACACCTTGATGGTGGTGATGATGGCAGTGGCGATGATGATACCAAGAACATCAACAGTGATGATGTATTTGCATATTTAACTGAATAGCACTTTAGATGGAGAGCTGAATTTCTTCTTTATTTTTAGATGGTAAAGTATGAGAGCCAGGAAGGCAACACCCCTTTGAACTAATCTTGGCAAGAAAATCCCATGATCTAGGGTCTCTGTTAAGTTGGAAAGCACAGAACAGCCACAGCACCATGGATGTGCAACTCCTATTAAGCCCCAAACATCCAGAGGTTTTGCTTGGGCAGAAGACCCTGTGAATTTTCTGGGTGGTAGTTTGGGGAGGGTTACCTCTTAATTCCTTTTTGGAATGACTGCCACCCATCCAGTCTTTGTGCTTTTGTTACATTTGCCTTTCTTTGACTTGTGGTGTTCTGTTTTTTCTCTTTAATGTCATTTAGTGACTTGCATTTTGGCGAGCTCTCCAGTATAATGAAATAATTCTGGATTTGTTGCATATCTTGTAACTGCACTGGGATAAATCATGACAGACAGAGTTAATCCTATACTTTGTGCCTTTATCTTGCCCTCATCACTGGAGTAGATCTCATACATTATATATTACATTAAGTAGGCCCCCCTTTGGTCAAGATATAATGACTCCACAGGAAACCATGAGGTTTGTTCAGTCAATGAGATATATTTCAATGTGCTACGAATTCACATTCAGTGTGTTCTTTCCATAATTGGAAATTAGATAACTGAACTATTTGAAAGTTTTGAATGTTTCTTGCTTCTGCTCTGCCTTGTGAAATGAGAGAAATTATTGAGAGGCAGCGTAATAGTCACATTAAACTTTAGCATTTGATATACATTTGATATGCACTGACCTCCATCTAGTATTATGACCAAAGCACATGATAAGAGTGGAGCTTGTAGGAAAAAAAAATAACTACAGCTCCCAGAATCCCCTGAAACAGCTTGAGATTCTGGAGGAGCAAATATCAGTCATAGTGAACTGTGCTGGCCAAGAAAAGCCATGGGTTACATCTGAAGGCAGAATGCAGCTTCCAGTATTCAGGGTGAGTTGTCCATCATACCCTCCAAGTGTCCTGATTTGGCAGAGACAGTCTCAATTTATGTTCTGCCACCTCACTTTTCAGCTGCTTTTAAAATGTACCAGTTTCCATATCTTCCTCTCACTTTCTCCTTTGTCCTCAGTTGACTTCAGTTGTTGCAAAGTGAGTTCAAAATGCAAAAGTAGTTCTTATTCATTTATCTCAGCAGGAGAGAGAGAGTAGATGGGGAAGCAGCATTTTCATTAGAAAATTCTCAGTAGAAATTCTCAGGCAAAAGCAAGCTGCTGCAGCCTCGCCTAACTAGTTTGTTCTTTAATAACTTTAAAAATTTTAAATACCTTTTTTCCACTCTGAGGTTCCATTGACACACATATCTTGATTTTCATCTGTGAAATTCTGAAGCATATACCACATTGAGGTGAAGGCCAGCTGCAGTACAGATATGCTCTGTGTATTCAAAATCAATGTTCCTCTAATTAACTTGATATCATTTTGGATTTATACTGCAGACCCTCTCTCGATTAACACACTGGCCCAGAGCAGCTGATAGTGCAGACAGATGTTGGCCTAAAACCACTTGGATTATAGTCTTCCCATGGAAGTTATGGATATGAGCCTTTTACAGACTGCTGCACTTGTGGAGACTAATGCATTACAGACATCCTTTCAGCCTTCCAGCCACTGGCTTTGGAAAAGATTTCTGCCTTATGTCATATCGATTTACCACTCGAAAACAGAAGCAAGAATAGGGCCCTGCTATCACAGATAGCTACTATAACATGTTGGTTTATTTTAAGACGAAAGGATTACTGTGTAAAAGTGCTACTGACTCCCCCCCCCCCACTTTTCTGAGAAGGGGGGGAGAGAAGGAAAGGTGTTATGTGTGCCGACAGACCATCTGGTTTCTATTCCAAGGTTTCTGATATTTTTAGAAGTTGTTATGTACTAGTTTACAGGTCCAATGGAGAACAAATGACACAGCCGGAAAATTGTGCAACTAGAAGAAATCATTCGACGTAAGCACAGTTGTTTTTAGAACTACTGTTAGTTGTAATTGTTTTGAGCATATGCCAGCCAAAGTTAACCCATTACAAATCCCCAAATATCTTTGGAAACTTTTCAGAAACTTTGGCAGGTCCAAAAAGCTAGACTTGGACTGGTTATAAGGAACATATAAATGCAGTGTTGCAAAAGTTTGCTAGCTACTGGTCTGTTTCCAGGCACAATTCAAAGTCTTGGTTATAGCCTATAAAGCTCCATGTGGCTTAGGCCTGGACTGTCTGATAGACTGTGGGTGCATCTACACTGTAGAAACAATGCAGTTTGACACCACTTTAACTATCATGGCTCCGTCCTACAGAATCTTGGGAGTTGTGGTTTGTAATGCATCAGCAATTTGGCAGTGAAAGCTAAAACCTTGTAAACTGTCTGTCTCAGGATTTCATAGGATAAGTGTACATCTCTTAAAGTGGGGTCAAACTGCATCATTTCTACAGTGCAGATGCACCCAGTGTCTTCAGAGATTATCACACAAGACAGAATTTTTACAGAATTAGAGTGTTTTTGACTGGTACTTATCATACGAAGTCATCCATCCTGCTGCAGCCTTGCATGCAATCAGTTACTGTTGTGCACTTCTTCATTTGCAGGCAAAATCCATCAATAAACCCTAAATGTCACTGCTACTCTGTGACTGCCTTAGTGCAGTAACTCCTTTTTGGGGTAGTTTTGCTTCCCAGACAGTCACGTGGTGTGAATGGGCAGTGATTCTGCTCCTCTCCATCCTTCCCCTTGCAGTGATCCCTACTACAAACAACTTTCCAAAGCAAGCTTCTGAATGTGCTTAGGGAGTGCAGAAGGAGGAGCAGCTCTGGCCAGCTTTGGGAGGTGGTTGGCGTCAAGGCCACTTTTCTGTCCTCTGCCTCATTCACATTTCATCCAGCAGCCAGCTTTGGGAAGCTGTTGGCAGTTGGGATCATTTGTTCTGTCACTTCCTTCTGGAGCACAGGGCTGGTATGTGAATGTGATGGTGGGGGGGACTGGTCACAGCATCCATCGATCTCCTGAAGCTGCTGGGGCCACTCCTTTTCACCCGTCTTGAAGCACATTCACACACCAGCCCCATGCTCTGTGAGGAAGTAGGGGACAAGTGATGCTGGCTGCCAGCACTTTCCCCAAGCTGGCTGTTGCATGTCAACGTGCTTCCAGAGAGGGGAAGATGAGCAGCCCTAACTGGCTTCAGGAGGCAGTTGATGAGAGCTTTGATGGTGCAGTGGTTAGATGACAGTACTGCAGCCACAACATTGTGAGTTCGATCCCAGGAATCTAAGGTTGACTCAGCCTTCCATCCTTTTTTAGATTGGTAAAATGAGTACCCAGTTTGTTGGGGGGCAACTGGCTTATAGACTGTAAATGGCTTAGGGAATGCTGAGTTCACTATTAAGCAGTATAAAAATGTAAATACTATTGCTATTTCTCTCCCTCTGCTTCTGAGAAATCCCTTTCTCTCTGGGATTGTGGAGGGACAGCAGGTTAGTGTGATAATCTCCTATCTCTTTGAGCCTACCTGAATATTAACCATCTCTCAGTTCCAATACCAAAGCAGGGACATTAGTAAGGGAATTGGATAGAACCTTCTGAGTGGTTTCTTCCATGGGAGACTAGATTGGGCCCTTCTCTACTCTCTTTCCACCATCAAAGATTATTTTTTATTTAGGCACAACTTTGCCCATTAGTTAGCTGTTGTAGAATGGTCTTTCAGTGAAGGCTGATTTTTTAAAATCTTCATTCGTATGTTTTAAATGCTTTGAAACTTTTTAAAAAATAGTATTTTAATGGGATTGGTTCCAGTTCATACTGCCAGTCTCCCAATCCACTTTTTCCACATGGTGCATATTTTTATATACTGTATTCTTCCCTTGTGTGCCTTCTTTGTTTTCTGAATTAGAGGACCCCATCCTCAAATGTCATACACTTTCCATATAGAGATCATTTTGCTTGATCATTTTGGCTGCCCTTTTAGGTACCTTTACAGATGTTCCAGTATGAGCATTAAAAAAAAAGTTTCTGTGTCTCATATCAGTGAAAAAGAATCTTGAACAAAAATAAGCTTTTTCCAATGGAATATAAGAATGTCCTAACCAATGAGGTCAGCATGGTTTGAAATGTCTCTGTTGTAATCTTTAGAGCAGCATAAGGGGGAAAAAACATGGAGCAGTAATAATGGCAACATAACCTTCTTTGTCAAGTGTCCCAGACCTTGGATGCACTCTTTTCCTTCAGATATTGTCTTGGTTGCATTTTGTTTGTGATTTTCTTCAGAGTGGTATACTTTTGTTTCTTCTTTTCTTTTCCTTTTTGCTATGCCTGTGGTTTCCAATGGGGTTCAGTGGCTTGATAATAGCCGTTTTTCTTATTGAATGTTGGGGATGATAAAGACAGGCACAATCTGATTCAAGAGGAAGAATGCAAGAAAAGGATCAGTCTCTGCCCCTTTGATATAAATTTAAAGAATTAAACAACATTCATTTATCTCTATGGGGTGGGAGTCCTTTAGCAAAGGGATACTGGTTATTGTCAGATTGTGACCCATATGTTACATTCTAAAGCTTCAGATAGTATTCATGCAGTGACTTTGAGTGCTCTTGTTGTGGACTGTGTAGGAGAATTTCCTGTTTATTTTAAGGTGATAAAGTATGAAGCCATTGTGATATAGTGGTTTTAGGGTTGGACTAATAACTCTGGAGACCAAGGTTTGAATGCTTGCTTGGCAATGGAAGTCCACTGGGTGATCCTGGGCAGATCACACTCACTCAGCTTTAGTGGATGGCAATAGCAAAACCTCCTCTGAACAAACCTTGCCAAGAAAACCTCAAGATAGGGTTGTCATAAGTCAGAAACAAGTGAAAGCACAAAACAACAGCAAAGCTTATATAGTGGATACTTGGTGTGCAGTGGCGTTTGGTGTCCCTTATATAAAATGGTAAAATCAAGGTTTATTTTTTGGAGTTTTTTTTTAAATCAAGCCATGGATGGTTGAATCCATGGTTGCAGAATCCATGTATATGGAGGACTGACTGTAATGACATATAGTAAAAAGGACAATGGGTTAACTTCATTCATTGGAAAATCTTGGTTGCTCTTCATAAAGGTATTTCAGAAACCTCCATGAAAATATTGATTGTAGAATTGATTGACTGATCGAGGATCTCTTAGAAACAATGGCAATAATATTATGTTAGCACTGAGCAGAAGGAGGCACTAGCAAACCATTTTTCTTTGACTTTTACCATGAAAATCCAAAAACAAGAGAATCCAAAATGAAACAAATATTGGCTTCTGCTTGACTTGTAACAGCACACCCTCCAACATTTTGCAGATGAAAACCAGGACATTTGTGGCCAATCAACATCAGGGTGTGATCAAGATGGCAAAAGTTATTAATGAGAAAGTACATGCAATCTAAGAGATGCTGATTTTGCCCGAACCTTCTGGGAAGGGCAAGATTCAGCTCCCTCTTCTCCTCTATGTCCTGCTGAATTAATAGAATGCAAATGCATTTGTACTTTGAACTCAGTTTTCAGCAATTGAAGAATTTCACCCTGTCATTTTAGAAGCAGCTGGAAAAGTAGGACAACAGAAGATTAGTTGGGACTGTTCCTGTCAAATCAGGAGAGTTAAAAGGTATGTAACTGACAAAGTAACTGACTAGGTTAGTCAACTGTACTGTGTGGTTTGCCTTTAGACTAGTAATTGACAGGGTAATGGATTAGGTTAGCAAATTACATTGTGTATATTTAGCAGTTTCACCACTGGGTTTTGGCAGGAGATGGGGCAGACTAAATTTATTTTTTCCTAAAGTACTCGAGAGGCTACCAAAAGGAAGTTGGAAACTGTATGTTGCCTACAGACCATGCTTTGTCTACCACTTATCTAGTTGAAAAATACTGTTTAATAGAAAGGATATTCCTGAAGTATCTTTGGGAATTTTCTTGTAGTGAAGTTAATGATTTGATACTGAGACCTAGTTCTTGCTGAAATTGTAAGTCTGGGTTTGGGCTGTACTACTTCAGACCACAAGTGTGCAAAAACATTGCTTACCTTGATTTTGAAATGTTGAGTGTATGGGACATGAAAAGGTGAAACAGTCCCCTATTGACCACTCTAGATTTTATATTCCTTTGGGGGATTCATTGACCACAACAGCAGCAACAAGAACAACAACAAATGATCAAGATGAAGATAACTATCCAAGTAGTAAGATACAGATCCTTATACACATTTTCACCACTTGGATGTTCAGTATTTAATAACTGACAGGTGGAGGGATGAAATCCATTGTGAATCACTAGGCTACAGAAAATGTAGGATGAGGTGGAGACTCAATGATGATTCATTCACTCATGCCAGTCTCCAGGAACACCCATGTGTGTTCTACACAGGTCTACCATTCAAGACAATTTAGAAACTGCAGCTAATTTATGATGCAGCTGCAAGACTTCTAACAGGCACAGCTCACTGAGAGGCTTTCAATAGTATGAGGAAGGGGGAAAAAAACCTTGACTGGCTGCCAGTTCCTTTTAACCCTAGTTCAGACAGCTTCAATTCCAGGTACTTAATGGAACACCTGTCTCCATATCAACTTGTTTGGATGCTGAGATCATCTGCCAATACTCTTTCTCAACACCACCTCTGCTGTCAGAGGTAAATTGACTTATAAAAAAGGACAGTGTATTTTCAGCTATTTTATCTGGTTTGTAGAGATCCTTTCTAAGACAAAAAAAGTAATAGATGTCACTTTTTCTTTAAAGAAAAAAATATTCATAGTGGATATGTTGTAGAAAAAAGTTGCTGTACACCCACCCAATGTCTTACTTGCCCAGCAAGACTCACACTAGTACTCCTGTTGTGAAAAGATTTTTTTTTGAAAGGAAAGGAATAATGATGATGATGGTGGTGATGATGATGATGGTGGTGATGATGATGATGATGATGATGTCATCACTTGGAAGCATGTGTGATTGCAGGGTTGCAGATCTGTGCCTATTTTCCTGGTCTTACTCACACCACTAGAGCCAGTGTGGTGCAGTGGTTTGGTTATTGGACTATGACACTGAAGACCAGGGTTCAATTTCTAGCTCAGCCATAAAACCCACTGAGTGACCTGGGCAAGTCACACTCTCTCAGTCTCAGGGTAAGACAATGGCAAACCTCTGCTGAACAAGTCTTGACAAGAAAACCACACAATAAGTTCACCTTGAAGTTGTAGTAAGTCAGAAATGACTTGAAAGCATACAACAGCAACAATCACAACCCCGCCGCTAAACCTCCTTGGAATTTCTGGCCAGCATCCCATTGGTGACATACTGGCATATATCCTTTTAAGATCATTGCAGAAGGAGGTACACAGTACTTCTTTGCACAATGACACCCACCGTGCAATCTCAACTAATAGCACCCAGGGAAACTGCCACTGCCACTCAGAAACTCCTATGGGTGTGGGAAATGCTAAAAGAAGAGGCATCACCCTCTAGGACCACCAGTATGCTTGCTTAAGGCCCAGGCAAGTAAAGGATGATAAAGACACCCCCCACCCCCCACTTGCTGCAAAATTGCAGCTGAATGGTTCTTGAGATCCTGAGGCCTCCACCTGGACTGACTGGACGCAAGGATGTGCCCCAATACCTTCAGCTAAGGTTGCACATTAGACTAGAATGGGAGGCTCAGTGGATTTGCACTCCACTAGCAATCATACAAACAAAACCAAAAACTTCATTTATGTACCACTTCATGCCACCTTAGCAGTGTCTAAGCAGTTTACAACTGTAAGCTACTTGTCCCCAACAATCTGGGTATTCATTTTAGCGACCTCAGAAGGATGCAAGCCTGAGTCAAGCTTGAACCCCTTTGCTGGTATTGAACTCGGAACCTTATTGTTTTGAGTGAATGGCTGCAGAACAGGCACTACTGCACTTCCAGGGCAAGATCTTGGCCAATGTTTGTTTGCCTTAAAAAACAAAACAAAACAAAGGGCAGCATATACATTTCTTCCCTATGTACACATAGACTTATATACTAGATGAAAGAGAGAGCTTGACTTTGTATGTGTTGCCCTAATTCACTCCAGTTTTTACTCATATCTGCATACTGCTTTGTGTTTAATGGACAAAAAGTTTTCTGCAAATGCAAACTGTTTCCCTTTTTTCAGGGTCTATTTTTGACAAATCCCACATGATTATGATGCATTATCCCTGAGAGAACTCATTTACGTCTTTTAACTGACTCTTTTCCCCTTCCTCATTGCAATCCATATTAATTAGCGAGTTCAGTCTGTTGGTTCTGCAATATTTACCTTTTCCCCCTCTGGTTTGATAACACTGTAATTAAAGCAGTCCTAAGAGTACTGGTTAATGAATTGACCTGAAATGCTGTGTGTGTGTATGCGTGTACATCTGAAAAAGAAATCTCTCTCTTTCTCTCTCTGTCAAACTTTTCTCTTAAAAATCTTCAGAAAACTTTTTTTTAAAATGTATCTGGAAACAGATTAAGCTGAAATTATCCGTCATTTATCTGGTGAAATATACAGTAGGCCCTTAGTATCCACTGGGATTTGGTTTCAGGACCCCGTGGATGCCAAAACATGGATGCTCAAGTCCCATTATATACAATGACATAGCAAAAGGGTATTCCTTATTTAAATGGTAAAATCTAGGATCTGATATGCACTGAAGAAACAAGGAGTCTGGGCTCCATGCTATGGAATTCTGGGATTTGTAATTTGTTGTGGGACTGTACCAGAGCTCTCTAAATATTTCACAAAGCTACAAATCCCAGAATTCCACAGCATTGAGCCATGGCAGTTAAAGTGGTGTCACCCTGGATTGTTTCTACAGTGCAGATTTGCTTTTTTGGAATTTTGTTTTTTAGATATTTTCAAACTGTGGATGACCATTGCATATCCATCCAAGGATACTGAGGATGGGCAGTACTGGTTTGTATATGTATGTGTGTGTGTGCATGTGTGTGTGTGTGTGTGTGTGTGGTGGGGTAATAATCCTTTTGCAGCACTGTAAGGTTCCTTTGCCACACAAGCTTTGCACGATGAATGTTTCTTTTTATTGTGCCATCTGTCTGGTGAGGTACTTCACTCACTGCACTAGGAAACACCACTGAAAACCAGCAGAAAGGTTTACCCTTCTGTGGTAAATAAATACCAGAGCTTGTGACATTGAGAGCAAGTTCATTTGAAAGATCTATCACTATGGTGGAATTGAGAAATCTGTAATGTCACAAATGAACCAAAGACTTGGGTTTTGGGCGCACATCAGCAAGGGCATCAATAGGACTCAATGGCCTTTTGTTTTTAGATTTGAGGCACATGCAGCTGGGCTGGAGAAAGTGGAAACTATTGTTTGCTTCTTCCTACATCAGCCTCTCTGAACCCCTGAAACTGATAAGAAAAAGTCACAGGCCCATGATGCATGGGATGAGATGTGGTGTATGGGCAATGGGGGTTTGGGTGCAATTTGTGGAGAAATCTGTTCTGAACTGAGCTTGGTCATGGGAGGTGCCTCTGCACAGTTTAAGGGTCCCCCTTATCCCCTACACCAAGATTTAGCCTATTCAGTGGTTTAGGTAGTGTTGCACAACTTCCGTGGAGAACAGACAGTGGCAAAGTCATAGAATCATAGAATCATAGAATCATAGAGTTGGAAGAGACCACAAGGGCCATCTAGTCCAACCCCCTGCCATGCAGGACGTCCAAATCAAAGCATCCCTGACAGATGACCATCCAGCCTCTGTTTAAAGGCCTCCAAGGAAGGAGACTCCACTACGCTCCGAGGGAGTGTGTTCCACTGTCGAACAGCCCTTACTGTCAGGAAGTTCCTCCTAATGTTGAGGTGGAATCTCTTTTCCTGCAATTTATATCCATTATTCCGCGTCCTAGTCTCTGCAGCAGCAGAAAACAAGCTTGCTCCCTCCTCAATATGACATCCCTTCAAATATTTAAACAGGGCTATCATATCACCTCTTAACCTTCTCTTCTCCAGGCTGAACATCCCCAGTTCCCTAAGGCGTTCCTCATAGGGCATGGTTTCCAGTCCCTTCACCATCTTAGTTGCCCTCCTTTGGACCTGCTCCAGTTTCTCAACATCCTTTTTGAATTGTGGTGCCCAGAACTGGACACAGTATTCCAGGTGGGGCCTGACCAAAGCAGAATAGAGTGGCACTATTACTTCCCTTGATCTAGACACTATACTTCTATTGATGCAGCCTAAAATTGCATTGGCCTTTTTAGCTGCCGCATCGCACTGTTGACTCATGTTCAGCTTATGGTCTACTTGGACTCCTAGATCCCTTTCACATGTGGTCTCATTCAGCCAGGTGTCCCCCATTTTATATCTGTGCATTTCATTTTTCCTCCCTAAGTGCAGAACCTTACATTTCTCTGTGTTGAATTTCATCTTGTTAGCATTGGCCCAGCTTTCTAGTCTATTCAGGTCATTTTGAATTTTGATCCTGTCCTCTGGGGTATTAGCTACTCCTCCTAGTTTAGTGTCATCTGCAAATTTGATAAGTATGCTCCCAATTCTGTCATCCAAATCATTAATAAAGATGTTGAACAGCATTGGGCCCAGGACAGAACCCTGTGGGACCCCACTGGTCACTTCTCTCCAGGATGAAAAGGAGCCATTGTTGAGCACCCTTTGAGTTCGGCCACTCAACCAATTACAAATCCATGTAACAGTTAACTTGTCTATCCCACATTTTGCAAGCTTATTTGCAAGAATGTCATGGGGAACCTTGTCAAAGGCCTTACTGAAATCGAGGTAAACTATATCCACAGCATTCCCTTCATCTACCAAGCTGGTAATTTTATCAAAAAAAGAGATCAGGTTCGTTTGGCATGGCCTGTTTCTCTGAAACCCATGTTGGCTTTTTGTGATTATGGCATTGGCTTCTAAATGTTCACAGACTCTCTGCTTAATGATCTGCTCTAGAATCTTTCCTGGTATTGATGTCAGACTAACTGGACGATAATTGTTGGGATCCTCTTTTTTTCCCTTTTTGAAGATGGGGACAACGTTTGCCCTCCTCCAGTCTGCTGGGACTTCTCCTGTTCTCCAGGAGTTCTCAAAGATTATTGCCAATGGCTCCGATATCACCTTTGCCAGTTCTTTTAAAACCCTTGGATGTAGTTCATCTGGTCCTGGAGATTTGTATTCATTTAGAGTAACCAGGTATTCCTGTACTGTCTCTTTACTTATTCTGTGCTGAAATTCCCCCACTCTGTCCCCTTCTTCACTGTCCTCAGGTTGAGCACATTTTGCCTTTTCTGAGAAGACTGAAGCAAAGAAGGTGTTGAGTAATTCTGCCTTTTCTCTGTCCCCTGTTAGTATTTTGCCATCTTCTGCACGCAGTGGTCCTACCATTTCCTTCTTCTTCCTTTTGCTGCGGACATATCCAAAAAAGCCCTTTTTATTGTTCTTAACCTCTCTAGCAAGCCTGAGTTCATTTTGCGCTTTAGCTTTTCTGACTTTATCCCTACATGTGCTGGCTATTTGTTTGAATTCCTCTTTGGTGATTTCCCCATTTTTCCATTTTTTATACATGTTCTGTTTAAAACGTAGCTCAGTTGTAAGTTCCTTAGTCATCCATACCGGTTTCTTGAGACATCTCCCATTTTTCTTCCTCATTGGGACTGTCTGAAATTGTGCTTTCAGTATCTCCCTTTTGAGGAACTCCCATCCATCTTGAACTCCCTTCTCTTTTAGTATTCTTGACCATGGGATCACCCCCAGTATTTCTCTAAGTTTATTGAAATCAGCTCTCCTAAAGTCTAGAATTCGTGTCTGACTATGCCTAGCTTCATCTTTCCACTGTATAGCAAACTCCAGGAGAACATGGTCACTTCCACCTAAGGATCCCACCACTTGCACCCCATCAACTAGGTCTTCCCTGTTGGTTAAGATAAGATCTAAGATGGCTGATCCCCTTGTTGCCTCTTCCACCTTTTGGACAATGAAATTGTCTTCCAGGCAAGTGAGGAATTTGCTAGACCTTGAGGATTTGGCTGAGTTTGACATCCAGCAAATATCCGGATAGTTGAAGTCCCCCATCACTACTACATCTCTCCTTTCTGAGTGTGTGCTCATCTGTTCTAGAAAGGCATCATCCAATTCCTCTGCCTGAGTTGGGGGTCTGTAGTAGACTCCCACAGTAACATCCCTGTTATTTCCCTCTCCTTTAATTTTTATCCAGATACTCTCCACCTGACTTCCAGTATTGACTTCCTGGATCTCTTCACTGGTGTAAATATCCCTGACATATAATGCTATTCCTCCTCCTTTCCTGTTTGGCCTGTTTCTTTTAAAAAGGTTATATCCCTCTATTTCTACATTCCAATCATGAGACTCATCCCACCAGGTTTCAGTGATGCCTATTATATCATATTTCCCTTGTTGTGCTAAGAGTTCAAGTTCATCCTGCTTATTTCCCATACTTTGTGCATTAGTGTAGAGACATCTAAGACCATGTGTCCTCTTGTCTTGCTGCTTTTGCATGGTTTTTTGCTTCCTACTCTTGGGTCCTTTCACTGTTTGCCTTGTTCCCTCTATGCCACTTTGACTATTCTCTCCATCCCTTTTGCCTTCCAGAATGCTGTCTCCCTCCCCCACATAACTCAGTTTAAAGCCCTCCTGATCAGATTCTTCAGACTGTTGGCAAAAATGTTTTTGCCAACTGGCGTGAGATGAAGCCCATCCCTTGCCAGAAGTCCCTCCTCATGGAACCGCAGCCCATGATCCAAGAATCCAAACTGTTCTTGGCGGCACCATCTACGGAGCCAGTTATTTACCTCTGCTATTTTCCTCTCCCTTCCTGGACCATGCCCTTCCACCGGGAGAAGAGATGAGATGGCAACCTGTGCATCCATCTCTTTCAGCTTCCTTCCCAGAGCCTCATAATCCCTTTTGATATTCTGAAGGCTGTGCCTTGCAGTATCATTGGTTCCCACATGAACCAAAAGAAGGGGGTATTGATCAGTAGGCTTGACAAGTCTTGTCAGCCTCTCTGTCACATGATGGATCTTTGCCCCGGGGAGACAACACACCTCCCGAGACATCTTGTCAGGCCCACAAACCACTGCTTCTGTACCCCTCAGCAAGGAGTCCCCCACCACGACCACGCGCCTCCTCCGAGGCTTAGCAGTGGCTGTTCCTTTTCATGATACTCTCAGGCTCTCCTGCTCTGTCCCTGATGTCTGTCCCTGCTGCTTTTCCTCATCATGTCTGACAACAGAGAGAGATTCAAAGCGATTCTGTAGCTGCAAGCCACTCACAGAACGTTCCCTGGTTTCCTTACTTCTGTGTGTGACCTTCCTCCAAGCATCTACCTCTGTTTTATGTGCAGTGACCTCCTCCACCCCAGCAACTTCCTCTGTGTCTACTTCCTTTGGCTTAGATGTAAGTATCTAAATCTGTTCCAACCCAACATGCAGTGGATAGGAAACAGATGTCTTGTCAGCAGATTGTTATCTAGTTTTATTTATCCAAGGAGTTTCCAAAAGTTTTTATTGGTTCCTATTTATTTACTCCATGCATATCCCATATTTCCCCCATGGCAGATCTCAAGGTGGTATGCATGGGCTTCAAGTTAATCTCACATCCAAACACTGACCAATGCCGACTTGGTTAGTTTCAGCAACATTTCTACACCATGTACCTTCTGAATATTGCCTTTCCATTTAGTGATTCATGGCTGAGTGTGCAGAGTGCCCAATGATTAGCACTGACCATGAGTTTAGATAGGGAGATACACAAAATCTCACCTGAATCCTATTCCTAGTTCTACCTAGAACAGATGTGTTAAATTAAAAGGACTGCCTATATGTTGACGCAATATTTAAAAAATAATTAAATTGGTCTGGGATGGTTTCTTATCAGAGAATGCCAAATTGATGAACATGTATGAATAGACCTAATGGGTCTTCAAACCCTTAGAAGGAGCAGGATCAAGCCCTTTGCCAGTATTCATTCTCACACCTTGTGACTCCTTGTTGATGGTATTGTTAAAATGTTATCAGCTCATAGAAAAAGATTCAGCTGCACCATATTTTGGTTAGCAACACTTCTTCTGTTTGTTTTCTGGAACACAAGCTCTGGCTGTCCATGGGAAGAAGGGTCTTTGGGGAAATGTTCTTTCCAGAAATGTTCACATCATGCATAGTAAGTAGCTTAGTAACTAACCAACACACACACACACACACACACACACACACAGAGGCATTTGGGGTAATGTGGCTCTCTTCCTTCTTATACATAATGAATGAAAGCTATTCAGTCCCCCCTCCACTCCAGATATCAGGAATCTTGCAATGGGATAAAGGGAGAAGCAAACAGATGTTTGTATAAAATCGTCATGGCAAGGAAAAGAAAGACTCATTCACAGATGGAGAAAAGATGGTAATACAGTAAGATGTGAATGTATTTTCTTATGCCTTAGGGGAGGAAATGGGAGTGAATGGAATTACATGTGGAAACAAAACACACACACATACACCCTAGTTCACAAATATAAATGTGACTCCTCCTTGAACACACCA
Organism: Urosaurus nigricauda; assembly: GCA_034509955.1. Classification (NCBI taxonomy): domain Eukaryota; kingdom Metazoa; phylum Chordata; class Lepidosauria; order Squamata; family Phrynosomatidae; genus Urosaurus; species Urosaurus nigricauda. The sequence continues at coordinate 110,913,405 of JAOEGL010000006.1, forward strand.
CAGTTAAAGATGATTGAAGAGGAAGAAAATGATTGTGATGAGAGTGTCTTAAATTTAAGTGGCCCTTCAGAGCAAGATACAAGCAAAGGAAATTCCTTATTCCCAGAAAACATAGAATATACTGTATATAGCTTACAAATGTAAACCGCTTAGACACTCCTTAAGGGTATGAAGCGGTATATAAATGAAGCTGTTTTTTGTTTGTTTTGTTTATTCTTGGTTAAGAAAAATGAAACCTTCCTTCAAAGAACTCAAGGTGTGGCCTGCAGATATCCCCCTCTGTTTTACGTTCACCAACTCTAGAGGTGGTTGTGAGATGAGTCTTCCACACACATAGGCCAAGGATGTGGGAGAGGAGCATCAGAGCCATGCACCATGGCATCTGAGCATCCAATGAAAGAAGGAATCTCTGCATGTGAAGGTGAACGCTCATGCCTTCCTTTTTCAGAAATTGTGATGAACACTGGACAAGTGGAGCACATGCCATTAGAGATGTTATCCAGCAATATGCATGGCCTATTTAGAATTTGAGACTTTCTCTCTTTTTTTTACCTCCCATTCTCAAAGCATTAGAATTCAAGCTCATCTAATGGAATTGATTGATTTAGAACATACAGGGGGAAAATGTAATTCTGTACATAATGCGTAATTAATTTATGGTGCTTGAGACCACTAGCACAGGTGGCTTTAAAAGAGGACTGAACACATTTGTGGAGGACAGGTTTGTCTTAAGTATGATGTCTCTATAGATGCCTGTCATGCCCTCACTAGGATTGCTTTCTAGATGCTGATGAGTAAACCATTTAGAAATTTCTTGAACTCTCAGAAGAGAGGGTCACAGAGTGTCTAAAGAGGCAGGAAGCACAGTTCCTGAAACAGAGGACAAAGCAGGGCATTATCTTAAACCATGAGTTCCTGCATGGCAGGGGGTTGGACTGGATGGCCCTTGTGGTCTCTTCCAACACTGGGATTCTATGATTCTATGATTCTATGAGAGAGGTGCAGTATAAAAACATAAGTGAGATTGGAGGCAACCTTTGTACCATTTTTGAAAAGGAGTCCTTGCGAATAGGATCTCATTTGGAGTAGGGGGTCTCAAATGAAAAGCTGGCTACAGGAAAGACCTTATGTTGAATTGTCTAAAGCTAAGTACTAGATGGGATCTGGGCAGCGTTGGTACAAAACCCTGAGTTCTAGGGTGGAAGACCTGCTATAAACAAACTTGTGTCTGGCTCTGGACCTTATCAATGAGTACTGCATTTCTGTTCAGGTGAAAGATCTGCCAATGCTTGGGCTTTGACTGTGCATGACCTGGATCATGGGCTGTCCTTGGTTGGCTGCTGCTTGAATTCTACTGGTTTGAACCCTGGACTGCTTCTTGATTAAGGCCTGGAATGGTACTTAATGGTTTTACCTGATTTTGGGTAAGATTCTCAGTCTTTGATTCCCACACTATGTTTTCTTGCTTTTGAATTTGTCCTTATCTGAATACTCATTCCTTTTTAAAAACATCCTACTGATCTAGACCATTGGAACTAGACTCTTGAATCCTTTGCCATTGAATGCTGGATGATGGATAGCAACGTTAGGGCTTTCTATGTATCTTGACTTCAGTCCTTCCTTTGTGCTTCCTAGAATATCTGGTTAGCTACTAAGAGAACTAGTTTGCTGGACTTGGATAGACCTTTGACCAGATCTGTTGGGGCTGTATTTATGTTCTTACTTTAGGTCTTCTTAGTTCACCTCTAATACTTGACCCATTAAAACAGAACTGGGAAAAATGCAGCTGTCCAGATATAATTGGATTGTAACCCTCATTAGCTCTGCTAGAGAACCCAATAATTAGAAATGTTGAGATCTGCAGTCCAACATCTTTTAGAGGTTTTCAATGTGTCTGTCCTCATATTAAATCCTACTAAGGTTATCACAGGCAAGCCTTTGACAGAAAATTGCTTATTCTGTTAATTATGTTTGTTGTATGTCACATGAGCTGGCCAAGACTGATCTTTTACATTTCCCACTACCACCATATTCAGCTATTTCTCTTCAAAATAATCATATTGATTCCTCTCACAGTACTTTTTGCAGATATTGCATGACTTTGACAAGTCACACCCTGTTGCCTAAAGAGTGAGTAATTTGTTTGTTTGAATGATGAATTTGTACAGCTGTCTCTCTAGTCAACATATAAAGTAACAATTAATTTAACAATGAGAAACAATTAGTGATAGTTGCCAAGTTTGTCAATGAGCCAATCTATTTCTTTTACCAGAATATTACAGTTCTCTCTACACCATGTTTACAGTTAGCTCAGTGTGTGTGTATGACTGTGTGTGTATAATCTATCCCATTCAAGAACTGGGATGAAGGATAATATTAATCATAGTTCTAATTATATAATTTTAACCTCATTATCTTTGTGCTGTGTTGTTGTGTGCTTTTATGTTGTTTCTAACTTATGGCAAGCTTAAGGAGAACCTATCATGGAATTTTCTTGAGAAGATTAGTTCAAAGGGGACTTACTATTATTCTTTTGAGTCTGAGAGTGTAACTCAGATAAGGACACCCAGTGGTTTCCATGGTTGAATGAGAATGTGAACCCTTGTCTACTGGAGGTCATTTCAATTGTTCAAACCACTATATCATGCTGGCTGTCCCCATCATCTTTAGAGATGGACACATCTATCATTTTTGCTATTAAATTTATTTTTTGAAAGCAAGTGTTTTTCATCACATTTATGAATAATTTTCTGATTCTGTGTAAGTTCTTTCAAGAGACAAGATGAAAAAAATTCTGTCCCATTACCAGTGGCCAAATTCAACAGGCATAGCTACTTGCAGTCATATAACTGGTGAAAATTAAAAGTGTATGAGAGAAAAGAAATTGCAATTTTAGTTCATCACCACATTGGAGGACAAAAAGACTTGGGATCTGGCAAATCTCAGGGGAAGAAAATTATAATTTTGCAGTCCTGGATAGAGAAACTCCTGTATATGTTTGTAACATAGTGTTACGGATTATTAAATCAATATGATAATCCACAGATTCAGACAGAGTTTATTGATGCTCCTCTTGTGTCTTCTTCTTTTATTAAAAATACTAATTTGTCACATCATGCCATAATTCAGTGACAGAGCACACACTTGGCATGTGGAAGATCTGGCTAGCTACTTAGTTAAATAAGACATGAAACAGAGGGGCCAAAAATGCTGCCTTCCAGATAGTCTGGGGGTATGGAGTTTACATGGCACATGCCTCTGGATCAGCCAGAAGCTGGGCCAGGGCTGTGCCAGAGCTGCCTAAAACGGCCCTAAAAGGAGCAAAAAAGAACTCCTCCTCCTAGTGATCCATTGCAGATCATGGCAGTGGCTGGCCCTGGGACCGCAGCATCTGGTTGCTGTGGTCCCATGCTAATTCCGGCATGCATGCATGGCTGGGGCAACCTGAGGCTGTCCCAAGATGCCCATCTGTTTCAGCCTTTATTAATCTCTCCTGGCCTGATCACCACCTTTCCAAACTTGTGAAACATCATTCACCATGCCCTTATCACAAGCAGAATAGATCTCCTTCTTGTGCATCGGATCCTTGTAAAGTAGGTGGTGGTGGGGAGTAACAGCATTGGCAATAATGTCATGAAGTAGCAAAGGTGAATATGGACAGTTATGAATGAATAAACCTAGGTAACTGTTCCATATTCATGAGTGTTACTAACTACACCACTACACTACACTCTTATAATGCTGATATTCCATGTTTACTGCTCTTGATGCCTCCTGTTGCATTCTGAGGCTTGTAGTGGAGTGAGGCATAAGAGCTGTGTGGTTGAGAATTCTAAATGCACCTCCTTAAACTGCAAATTCCAGAATGCAACAGAAGGCAGCCAGAGGAGTTAAGGTGGAATTGTAGAACTTTAAGAGTGTAGTGCAGCAATCTAGCATGTTATAATTATGACAATATTGTGATGAAGGTACCCTCCCCTACTTTTCTGGGCATCAGCTGGGTTGGGGAAAAGGCAGTCCATTCTATTGGCAATTGGAGCATGTGTGAATGACATTTCTGTCAGGTTTAGGGTGTTGGACCAGGAGAGCTTACTGAGGCTTGAAACAGAAGGGCCAAAAGGAGCGGCATCCGGCTGCTTTGGAGGCATTTGGCATCTGAACTCTTCACATGACTCATGCCCTGAAGAAGCCAGAAGTTGTTTTGAGGCCACCAAAGGCAGCCTGAAGCCAACAGAAAAAGAACCATTGAAAAAACGCTCCTGCTGTTTGGGGCCATGGTGGCATCCCACTTTGAGAGCGGGCTGTGTGGTTACTCTGGTGTCTGACTGATCATGGGCCAATTGTGGGCAGAAGGGCTACAGGCTGCTCCTCCATGTCCATCTGCTTCACCCCATAGTCTAGAATATGTCTAGGTCACTTCTTGCTTTTTTAAAACCTCTCCCAAGTTGGTTGGTTGATTGATTGATTGATTTAAATTATCTCTCAGTTCCATGGCCTGCATTTTGCACACCTTGGACCTAGAGATTATGCTGAAATACATACAATCTGAATTCACAGATGAAGTTCTGGGTTCTGCTGGTGCAGACCAATGTCTGAGTTGGTTCTGCATCCACACTGCAGGAATAATCCCATTTGAAACAACTTTAACCTCCATGGCTCAATGCTATGGAATTCTGGGAACTGTAGTTTTGTGAGACATTTAGCCTTTTCTGTCAGAGAGCTCTAGTGCCACAACAAACTACAGTTCTCAGAATTCCATTGCACTGAGCCACAGTAATTAAAGTGGTGTCAAACTGAGTTATTTCTGCAGTGTAGATGCAGCCTCAGTTTTCAGTGGGTTTCCATTCCAGTCCAGAGATATCATGTCAAGTGAAGAGAGTATCAAGTTCATTGAATCCATGGCACCACATAAGCAAGGGAAGAAAAAGAAAGAGGGAGCAGACAGGTCTGTTTTGAAAAGACCTCTTTTCCCTTAAGTAACTCAGATGATAAGGATTTGCATTCTGGTGCTGAGGAAACAATCATGCATGGTCCAACTGCAAAGACATCACTTTTGCTTCCTCCTTGCCTTCCCAGAGTGCAATGGGGAGGAGGGGGAAAGCCTCTCATAAACCAAGGAATAGGGTGGCCCTATAGAATTCAACACCCTCATGTTCCACTTCTTCCACCTCAAATTAAAATATCTGTCCTCCTTTGGCGGCAGGATGATGGCTTGATAAGATCACACCGATAAAATGACATTCATCATTTCTCACACATAATTAAATCCAACAAAAGCAATCTTTAAGACCAATAAGCTGAGGACATGACAGATAGGGAGCTCTCCCCCTCTTTCCCTCTACTCCCTCCGCTTTTTTTGACTCATACTGTACAGAGCCTAATTAGACCTTTAGGGACAGAGCATCTTTCTTGCCTAATCGTATGTGCCAGTCACACAGCCAACATTTCGTAAGAGAAACTTCCAGGCCCTTGTCTAACAGCTGCACATCACCTCCTTCTTATTAAGAATGCAGCTCCAGCTCTTCAACATGCGGTTTGGATTGGTTTTGCCACCCCTAATAGGATAATAACATCATTCATAATCAGTGTTCTCCAAATGTAAATTATTTTAATTGTTCACACACAATGGCGCTCTCTATTAAAAAAAAATTACACACATACACACACATTGCACACGCAGTGAAGCCCAGCCGAGAAAATTAATTTGCAGTGTTTGTTAACCATAATGAAATAAAAGTTGATTCAGTTTAATGAATTCAGCAGCAGATTTCATAACTTCATAATGAACGCAAACTCAATTTTTTCCGGGGGTAACTTACCATCAGTTCAAGTGAAAAGATCCATTCTTTGGGAAATTCAGGAGTCACTGGTTCTATTTCTTGGGGTCATTCCAATTAATAAAATGAGAAATATTTGACAATGCCATAGAGGAGGGATTGCTGCTTAGCATTGGAACTGTTCTTTCCTGCAACTTAATTTTCATTTCTTCTCCCCCTGCAGTTCAATATTTAATTTGCTTTTCTTTCTTTCTGGAAAAAAAAAGTTTGCCACTGAGACAGAGGGGGATTAGCTAAATAAATAAATATATTAAAACAGAGTTAAGTTTTTATTATTTTAGTATGACTGTTCTTATACTGATATCAGTAGCTGCTCTACCAATTAAACACATTTTTGAGTCATTTAATCTGTGCTAAATTTAAGTAAATTGTTTAACTCCCTTTTAACTCAATCAATAATGTATGGAAAATCATAGATGAACCCCAGTCTCAAAATCAAGCCCATTGTGGGGTATGGAAGTTGTTGCTTTTGCTGTTTATCTCTCAGTAGAACAGAATCCATCAGTGCAGCATGTTTTCAGTGGCACATGGTTGCTCCCAGTGGGGTGGTGAATCTGCTCCAGTGTCAATTCTGAACATTAAAAGAACTACCCATGATTCCAGATCTACTGGGAAGCTAGATTATAGCACCTTGGATTACTGTTGTGTGCCTTCAAGTCATTTCCAATTTATGGTGGCCCTATGGAGAACCTATCATAATATTTCCTGGGGATGAGAATGTGTGACCCTCCCAAGGTCACTTAATGGGTTTCCATGGCTGAGCAGGGAATCAAACCCTGGTCTCCAGGATCAATACTCAAACCACTACATCATGTTGGCTCTCATAGTACCTTGGATCGCTTCTTGAAAATTCAGGCTAAGCCTGGAACAGATTCACTGCTCCATGGACACAGAATCTGTCAGTCGCCACAGATATTTTCCTGTCCCCATGACCTCCAGAATGCTCCCTAACCAAATTCTACGATTCTATGACAACTCCAGGGGCAAATCCAAATTAATCATATAAATCTTCTTGACTAGATTTTAGCAGAGGAAGAAGAATGGAAAGGGAAGTCACACATCCTCTGCCATACTTCCCTTTCAATGAATGATGTTTAGTGGAGGGTTTTCTCTTACTTCTGAGTCCTGTTCCTTTCCTTTAAACCCTTAGACCATCTAGGATGATGAGACATTAAAAATAATGTCTCCTCTATGTGCCTTCCCTTACACTCTGGTCAAATCAGCACTTCAGTTTCTGTTTCTCCACTGTCTTACGTTAAGCGGAACCTTTAAAAATAAAAAAAGCATCTCTACTTTGGTATGGCCCACCTTGCTCTATCATTGTTGTTGTTGTTGTTGTTGTTATTGTTGTAGTTGTTGTTGTTGTGTGCCTCCTAGTCATTTTTTACTTATGGCGACCCTAAGAGCATAGGTCATCCTATCATAGGGTTTTGTTTGCAGGTTTCTCCAGAAGCGTGTTACCATTGCTATCCTCTGAGGTTGAAAGAGTGTGACTTGTTTAGGATCAGTCAGCCAGTTTTTATGCTCTAGCAGAAATTTGAAACCTGGTCTCCAGAGTCATAGTTCAACACTCAAACTGTTACACACACTGGTCATTGGCATTTATTTATGTTTGTTTTATGTCTCTCCTTTCTTGCATTAAGTGACTCAAAGCAACTTACCATGCAAGTTATAACATAATAGCTAAAGCAGTTTATGATGCAAAGGTAATAAATAAACAAGTTAATAAATTATCTATCGTATTCCAATGTTAATTTAAAAACAATTTTTAAAGGTTAAATACCTATTTCATACCAAAAAAAGTTCAAAACAACACACTCGTTCCACATCCTGCTACTCCAACTACGTCAAAGATGCAAGCTTGTTGGAATATAACGGTCCATATGAAGTAATAACAGAGCAAAGAGGAGTCCAATCAAGTTTTTCTTGGAGGGAAGAGTTCCATAATTTAGGAACACCTACTGTGAAAGCTCTGTCCCATGTCCAAACTAGATGAACCTATAAAGGTGGTGGGACAGGTAAAAGGACCATATTAATCCTTGAGAATATAACTGTTTTGGGGGTCCATAGAATAAACTAAAGGCAATTGTTATACTGCTTCTCAAATTCTTTCTGTTATTTATCTTTAGTTGTATCTTTCTATTTTTAAAAAAAATCCTTTTGAAAAATTCTTTGCCACTTCAAATATCCCTGGATAGAAAGTTGAAGTATAAATATTTTAAATAAATCAATAACTGCTGCTGACTTGGCATATTGATATTACCCATTCAATGTGGAAGGTGCCTTATGCAAGGGATGGAAAGCAAAAGAAAAAATATTCTTCCTTCTTCTTCTTTCTTTCTTTTTTGTCAGAAAGCCATTGAATTTATTTTTTAAAAAATGCACTCTGCCCAGAAAGCAATGCTCTGCGCAAAGAACATACAAATGCATCATACTTTGCAAAACATGTTGCACCTTGTGCAAAATACCTTTTTGTGTGTGAAAGTGAAATTTCACAAAAAAAAAAAAAAATCCTGAATTGCCAAAAAAATTAAATGTCCAAAAATTTCTGTAACATATTTACACATGTTGAGACACTTTCTCTCTGAGAACAAGCCCATTCATGAATATTCTTTGCAAACATGATTTATACTGAGTCAGACTTTGGTGACTTTTGTATGTCTGTGCGCTTTTACTTGCAGTGGCTCTACAAGACTTTTCCCCTTCAGCCAGAGGTTAAGTACAGAGACAAGTATTCTACAACTACTTTGTTAAATATACTTAGTATACACATATTCTAGACTACGGGGTGAGGCAGATGGGCATGGAGGAGCAGCCTGTAGCCCTTCTGCCTAGAGCTTATCTTGGGCCTAAAGTAGCCCACCTTCACTCCCACATCAAGGTAAAATGATCCCATTCAGCATAGAGGATGCCTGGAGCATTTGGAGGCAAAAATATGAATGTTTAAAAATGGAGGATGTGATGATTGTGGTATGCCAAGATATTCTGGGAGCCTAATGCAGCTGAAGGCATTTTATTATGGAGTGCCACTGCAGAGAAGGCCCTCTGCCATGTCCCACACGAGGTATCACTTCCTCTCACACAGACAAGGGCCACTCCAGTAGATCTCATTTCTTAGGCAGGTATATATAGGAAGATGTGCTCTTTCAAGTGTCAAGGTCCCAAGCCATTTAGGGCTTTGAATGTCATCCCACCAGCACCTGGAACTCAGAGCAGATGCAAAGTGATGGCCAATAAAGTTTCTTTAAGATCGGTGTTATGTGTCAACTACATGACATTCCAGTCAATAATCCCGCAGTTTTATTTTGCACTAGCTGGGACTTCTGCGTCATCTTCAGTGGCAGCCTCATGCAGACTCATTGTTTGCGTACATGTGCTTTCATGTTGCCTGTTGAGTTATGCCAGCCTCATGAATTTCATTGGGGTTTCTTAGGGAAGGGATACTCAGAGGTGGTTTTGTCAGTTCCTTCCTCTGAAACTGGCCTATGACACCTGGTCTTCATTGGTGGTCTCCCATCCAAGTACTAACCAGGCTGACCTTTCTTAGTTTCCAAGATCAGATGCCTTAAAAGTACTTGGGAAGTTCACTGCATAGACTATTCTGGCTAAGATTTCTCTGTCCAGGAAGGGCTATAGCTGATGCACCTGTCAGAACTGCCACGAAACATTCTGAGTCACAGAGTCCACTGTGGCCTTCAGTGACAGAAATGGATCTAGGAGTAATCCCAAGCAATTCACAGAGCCTCTATAGTATCAGGATTCGAGTTCAATTTATACACTTTCCTGTAATGAGGTCAAAGTGGCATTCATGACTCTCCTCCTCCCTACTTCTTCTCACAGTAACTGTGTGAAGCAGGAGCTGAGAGAAAGTGGCTAGCCCAAGGCCACATAATAAATTTTATTGCTAAGTGGGGACAGTGGGGACTCAAAGTCCAACACTGTGATCCAACACTCTGATCATACTAGGTTGTTTTGCAGTACCTTGAACAATTTTTTCAAATTTTAAGTGTATTTACATTTTTTAATAGCAAAAAAGATAAAATGTTAGTAATAAGGTACTAGCACACTATTCCTGAACCAATGTCTAATGCTGAGTCATTTTTAAATAGATCAATGAATAACATCTCACTACTGGGCTACTGTGTCATCATGAATAATTTTTTTGCTTTACATCAAGATGTTGTGGGGCATAATCTTGTTGGTGAGTTATGCATGTGTAAGTTCTCCTATGGATGTGGAATGTCCACATTCAGTTCAAGGTTGTGGAAATGGAGTTGTGCAGTGATGCTATTGTGTGTGCAGAGACACATTTGCCCAGTGTAAGTTGTGCCTGCAGATGTGCATTGCATATGTGTACATGAGTTTGGTTGCATATTTCCTTGTACATTGTCACAGTTCAGAAATGAGGTGGTGGTGGGCAATTGATGTGTAACCCCATCAACATAATGTTACCTGCCATCCCTTTGCTGTAGGATCGTAGCTGTGGTTTCAGACAGGTTATTATGTTAAACACTTGCGTCAATGACACTTTCATAGGGAGTTGCTGTGATAGTTACTGCTGCTGCTGCAGTTATTCTTGTTAATTTAAGATGGGATAATCGATGGGCTTGGAAGCATCTCGTTCATGAGTTGCCATGAGTCAAAGTTGATTTGAAGGCAGTTGACAAACACACTCCCCCATATGGCAGTGACCACTGATGCTGGCACATATTGTTGAAAGGTAATTGTTTCTTACATGGTTATTTTATTACACACTTAAGAAACTGTATTTTTCTCTTCCACAGAAAGGCAGCCACTGAAAATGGTGTAGAATATTGAAATTGGTTAAGAACAATTGCTTGAATTGTATTGTTGGTCCAAACGAGAGTATACACATTGAATCAATGGGATTTAACAATGGGTTGATTAACTATGCATTAATCAACTGAATGGGTCTACTCTATTTATAAGTGAAAGCAAACCCATGCATGCATTTGGAAGGAAAAATCCATAGGGCTGTGATCTGGCCTTGTGGATCTTTCTTGTAATCCAAGTAGATACTTTTCTTTCCTTCATAATATGAATTGGTAGTCGCCCCCCCCCCCCCCAATGAATCAAGCCATTAAAAAGAAATGGCATCAGATTCCAAGAGTTCTGCAATGATCAAACAAGATTCATTTGCCAGCCTTTCAATGGTCTGATCAACAAGAAAACATACATGGGTAGGTAACTATAAGATGCTAAGCACTTCATAATGCTCTCCCTTTACATGCACAAAATGTCACTTGTAAAACCTCAACATAAAATAACAGCAGTACTTATAATTGTGCCCCAGGCAACAGCCAGAATAATGATATCAGTGGATCCCTTATGCAAAGAATTTCCCAGTGAGGCTGGCAAAGAAGGATTTTTATCCTTGGGCCAGAAAGTACAGTAAAAAATGAATCTAGCAAAAATAGGTCAGACAGGTAACCGAAGTTGATGTTAGAAAACTAAACATGTTTTTAAAAGACACACACACACAGCTCAACAACACAAATTCTATTCTGCATACCAAAAAAAAAAAAAAAAAAAAAAGCTGACTGGGTGTGATGTTGGGTTGCTCAAGCATATTCTGACTGTCAGAAAGTAACATTCAAATGCATCCCCCTTGTTGTCCTGTTATGCCCCCAATTTTCTCAGATCTAAGTGCTCTGCTTCTTTGGTACCTTTTCAACACTGAGTGAATGTAGGGATGGCTCTGTGAATATTCATATGGATCTAAAAGTGGATCATATATTTGGTATACTCATAATGAACTTATATTTTGCCATTTCACATAATAGGGTTCTATATACAAAACAGGAATGTCTGTTTATTTACAACATCCGACAGAAGAAAACCAGGGCACTGGCGGGCAAGTAACATTAGAGTGAGGTTAAAATGGCAAAAGGTATTAATGCAGAACACAGAAATTAGGAGATGCCTGGGGTGGTCATTTATAAAGAATGGCTCCCACTTGTGCTGCAGTTGTCCACCCTGGCATAAACAAAGCCTACATCTGAACTGATTTGAGGGCATCCACAAAATAGAATAGACAGAATCATGACCAGCTTTCTCTGCCTCCCCCCTTCTTTTCTCCAATAGAATAAGGGCTTTGGGGTGGAGGCAGCGTCCACCGTCATGAGGTTAAGACTACTGGCTGATGTATAGGATTGTAATAGGTTTTGAGTGAGAAATGAATTTCTTTACAAGGAGCCCTGGCGGCACAGAAGTCAAATGCTGGTACTGCAGCCACAAGGTTGTGAGTTCGATCCCAGGGCTCCAAGGTTAATTCAACCTTCCATCCTTTTGTAGATCAGTAAAATGAGTGCCCAGCTTGGTGGGGGCAATTTGCTTACAGATTGTAAGCCGCTTAGTTAGTGTTGAGCTCACTGATAAGCAGTATAGAAATGTAAATGCTATTGCTATGCCTTGAATGCAGCTTTGTCTAATTTTGGAAGATAAGGAATGTTGAAGTTGATTAGGACTTAGTTTAGATGCCACTAAGACATATCAAGTCTCTCCAAGTAGAGGAAAATAATTCTGCCTGAAACCCTGTAGACCTATTGCTTCTGGTAAGTGCTATGAATAGTGGCCTAGACAGACTAGTGGTGTGATGAGTATAAGGAAAGTTGTAGAAGAACCAGCTGGATATGGAGTCTTCTCATGGTTCTCATCTAAGGCCCTTGAATTGACTGGGGCCTCATTTGCACTGAAGAAATAATGTAGTTTGTCACCACTTTAACTACCATGGTTCAATGCTATGGAATTCTGGAATTTGTAGTTCTGTGACATATGTAGCCTTCTTTGTCAGAGAACTCTGGTTCCACAACAAACTATAAATCCCAGGATTCCATAGCCATAGAAGTTAAAGTGGTGTCAAACTGCATTATTTTTACAGTGCAGATGCAACATGGATGTATTTTCTGTTGCACATGGGGACATCTATCTCTGTCCAGAATCACTAGTTTGCATATGATACCAAATAAATACCTCAAGGCCATAATGAACTGTAATGAACTGAACTGTACCTCCTTTTCAAATATTGTAGCAGGGACCAGTTAATCCCACTTGATAGTCACTTTTGCTTTACTTTGGTTTTAAGCTATGGTGCCTTTCGATTGCTTCTGTCTTGTTTCTAGAAATTGGAAAAGATGGGTAAATTTGTCCAGCTGTACTCCATAAAGAATGTCTGCTGCTTCCTTCTTGGAGATTTTAAGTATTGTGTGCTGTGTGATCTTAAGTCCACAGAGAATACTTAGTTCCTGAACAGGGTTATGCAAAAATGAAGAGAAAGTCTGAGAGAGAGAGAGAGAGAGAATGAATTACTATCCTAATAAAAATTGGCAGTCATTCAAAAATTTCCCAAGGCTAAGGTTAATTTAAAATAACTCCCCAATTGTTATGCTAGAATAAAAAAGAAAGGTTTTTTTAATATGCACATCAATTTAATTAGAATCTATGGTGGAAAGAAAGAGAAAGAAACTGCTATGCACAGCTTTGTCAATTTTTTTTCAAAGTATAGGGACATTTTTTTCCTATTTTAAGTGTATAGTTGTACTTTAGCACTTGGGAAAGGTGGAGGGTCACATGGAAGCTTCTCTTTCCACCTAGAAGTTTCTCTTTCTTCACACAGCACAAGAAAAGCCTGCGGGGATTCTAGCATGTCACTCCATAGATTTGTGTCCAATTTGACCTGAAAAGAGCAGCTTAAGAAGGGGGGCAATAATATATAATTTCAGTTATCTAGTTAGGTTCTACAGTCTCAATCTTTAGCACCACTATACAAAGTATTATAAATTCTCGCATATCCTAGAACAGCCTTCAAGCTGGCATCTTCCAGATGTGTTAGAGTCAGGAAACAACTCCCATAATACCCAAATCAATTATACTGTGCTGGTTGTAGTATTCTGGGAGTTGTAATTCACCACATCTTGCAAACAGACTGAGAGAGGTTGAGAAAGGCTGCATTTAAAACTTGCCCCATTGGGAACGAATCTGAATTAAATCAACAATCAATTCAGAGAAGACATCTCTAACAGCAGCAAGTCAACTTGGACTGAATGAAAATGGTTCTCCCACTTTTGCCATCCTATTTGTACAATGTAAAAAGGGGCTATTGAGCATGAACAGTGGGAAATTACAGGAGGTGGGGAATAAAATCTTCCAGACCTCCTGAAGATAACAGCTCCCATTTTAGATTTTCTAAAATGCTATGTTCTGAGGGCTATCCTGGGTACGTGTGTGTGTGTGTGTGTGTGTGTGTATAGTAGGTTCCACAACGAATCAATAAATGACATGCTCCTCTTGGGAGCCAGCATGGCATCATGGTTTGAGTATTGGGCTACTACTCTGGAGACCAGGGTTTTATTCCCAGTTTGACCATGAAGACCACTGGGTAGCATTGTGCTGTCAGCCTCAGGGGAAGGCACTGGCAAACCTCCTCTGAACAAATCTTGGCAAGAAAACCCCATGATAGAGTCACCATAAGTTGCAAACAACTTGAAGGCACACAACAACAAAAATCCTCCTCATCTCCCTTGCCAGGAGGGTGATCTCTATGTGTGTGTACATCTGAGAGGGGGGAGGTTGGGAAGGGATTTGACTGCTGTTTTATTCTTGTATTTTTTAATTTGCTGTATCCCGCTCCAAGTATTCTATTAGAGGAGTGGGTTATAAATAAACATGATGATGATGATGATGATGATGATGATGATGATGATGATGATGATAGAGAGAGATTTCCCTTTCAAATCTCCTTCAACAGGGCATGTGAAAAATCACAAATTGCTGCTAACAGCCTGGTAGAGCTTCAGAGTGTATAAGTAACACACCTGGTACATCTTTGGGAATTACAGAATTCCCTTCCCCACATCCAATAACTTTTATGGTTAGGTTTGCTAGATCCAGATCATCTCAGCTTGATTGTTCAGGAGCAAAACCTGAGACTGAGGGTCAGTACAGACGGGTGCTTTGTGGTGACCTGGGGACAAAATTAGGGCTACATAGGGCTGGGCGCCCAGCCCTACTATCACCACATGGCGGGTGCCACAGCTCTGCAGGTGTGGCGCAGTGTACAGACGCCTCTCTGCAGAAGCGGCATTATAGGGCTGCACAGCATACAGGGGCAGCTTTGAGCCGCCCATCTGTACTGCCCCTTAGTGGTGAGCCCTTGTGATATCACCTCTGGTGTTGATACAAGGGTGATGTTAAAAGGGGCAACCCTTGGTAATATCATTCATTATGACACATTGAATATTAACCATGATTGCAGAGAGCATGCTGTTCATTGAAATAATAATAAATGTAAATGTAGCTTAAGCTCTTGCTCTGGGATTCCTCCCTCTTGCCCTAAGGACTGAAGAAGAAAAAGGGCCAGTTCCTCAGATTCAGGGGCCAGACTCTGAGATCTGGCAACATTATTTTTTTAGTGTGTTATTCAGGGGGCCTTCCAATGCCTCCCTATTCACATCTCTGAAGCTGGAGTTTGAAAGTTTAGCTTAACACTAACTTGAAATGATCACACAGATCTCTTGAAGAGAAAAACTTTCTGGGTGTTAGTATTAGTCCCAATGCTAAATTCACCAGATTTTAAATCACTCTGAACTGGAGTCTGCGATTTTGGCCTCACTAACACCAAAACAGTGTGCCTTCTTTACATTGAGTTGACAAGGGAATGAGGGAAGCTCAGGTAATTGGACACAAAAGCAAGCTCTGGATTCTCTGTCTTCTTTTAGGAGACAGAATATAAATCCTTGTTTCTCTTGTTTTCACAAATGTGAATTTGTTTTTCTTAATTCAGATTTTTTTTCCCTGAAGTTCTTGAATGAGCTTTTTGCATTTTTGAGACTGGTTTATGTGTATAGGAATCTGAATTTAGCTACAGAAATTGAATAAATTGTGTAGCTAAACTAAAATATCTGCTGTCTTGTTGCATGGATTTTTAGCAGTGTATTTTTGATCAACCACCCAGTCTTTCTTTTCTTGTTCAGTGTGTGAATGAATTTGCTTCATGAAGGGGAAATGCTGAAGTTTTGAGGAGAAATATTTTTGTGCATTTATGGAAACTCTGATGAAAAGCAAAGTTCTCTTGTTTAGTTGTTTTACTGGAGGTGAGAACTTTACTGGAGGTGAGGAGCCCTGGTGGTGCAGTGGTTAAATGCCTGTACTGCAGCCACTCACTCAAAACCATAAGGTGGCGAGCTCAATACCAGCTAAAGGGCTCAAGCTCGACTCAGGCTTGCATCCTTCCGAGGTCGCTAAAATGAGTACCCAGATTGTTGGGGGCAAGTAGCTTACAATTGTAAACTGCTTAGACACTCCTTAGGTGGTATGAAGCGGTATATAAATGAAGCTGTTTGTTTGTTCTCAAAGGATGGAAATTTCTTGGTGGTCTCTCTTAGTGTGTTGAGTCAGCCTCTCTCATTGAGAAAAGAAATTTCTCAAATATTTTTCAAGTATTTAGAGTATAGCGAACCTCCAGTTAGAAGAACACACAGGTATTCAATTCTCTTCATCTGGGTGACTTCCACCATATTTTCCCACCATCCCATCCATGACACCACCACATTTTAGCGATTCCACATATCTTTGCTGGGGGAATGAAGACATTGACTGCACCTGCATTGCAGGAATATTGCAGTCTGATCCCACTATAATTATCATGGATCAATGTGATAGAATCCTAGATTTGTAGTTTGTTGAGGAACCAGGGCCCTCTGACAAATGTGGCTACATATATAAGAAAACTACAAACCTAAGAATTACATCTCATTGAGCCACAGCAGTTAAAGTGGTGACAAACTGCATTATATTTGTAATGCAGATGCAGCCACAGGTGTAACATTTCACTAGTGCACCTGGAGTACTTAGCATCATAGTTCACTGTCCCACAGGCAGAAGCAGCCTATCATACATTTTGCAAGCATTACCAGGCATTGCCTGAATGTTGTAGTATCTCAGCCACTGGATCTTCATTTGTTGAATGCTGAAAGCAATTTCTGCTAATTTCTGGAGGAAATCCTTCCTCAATGAACAAAACAAGCTCAAAAATTCTATTCCTTTCAAGGAAACTACATAGGCTAACTTACTGGTGGTGGTTTGTGCCCTTTATAATTAATGCAATCAGTTGGAAAATAAAGCTTGAGAAATAAAGGATATTAGTCATGGTAGTGGGGAAAATGTTATGGAAGCATTGGGTGTGTGCATGTATGTGTGTGTGAGAGAGAGAGATTTAGCTTCAGTTGCCACTGTAGAGCAAAACAGGTAAAGCTCTTCATCATATACTTTCAGATTTTTAAAACCTGCCGGTGCTGGATCCTTTTAAGAAGAAGAAGTTGAACTGCATATATAAATTGCACGCAATAGGTATTATGAGTGCCCCCTAGTGTTTATTGAACAAAGGTATTTGTATTTATACTGCAGGCATCCCTAAAGACATTGACTGATTGACTGGTTGGTTGTCAGACTGATTGAAAGATTTGTATCCTGACTTCCCATTTCAGTAACACACACATATTACAATGAACAGAGATAAAAAGCAGATCCATCTGTTTCTTTTAAACATTTATAACTTGCCTTTTAAAAATGTTCAGAGATGCCTAACAAAGGGAAAGGTATGTGAAAAATGCAATTGAGATGTAATAATACACCTCTGCCTAGACTGTTGAACAGAACACCGGAAATCTAAAGTGCATTTTATACATTCGCAAAGTAAATTTCTAAATATAGCATAAAAGAAATATTAATGTATTTCAATATTGTGAAGGTTGTCTCTCAGGCATCACAAAATTTTGGAATGTGATGAATAATTGGTTCTGATGTGTGTATTAATCCATGATACATTGATCAAGCCAGGTCACATCAGAATTTGTAATGGGTGAGTTGTACTGAAAGAAATATTTTCCATACATTTTAATGTCTTTTGAGCCAAGAACAGCATATCAAACCTCACAAAATTGCAGAACCTGATGCGTAACTGGTTCTGACCTTTATATTAATCCATGATGTGTGGATCAGGTCAGTTCATATCATAATTTGCAATGGGTGAAATCCTCAAATATCCCTAACTGGAAATGCTGTTGTCTAGCTTTTGCTAGTGCACTAACTCCTTTTGTCTCAAACCCCTCACTTTTCTACTTCTACTTAGTTCAGGGCTGCCCAGTACTGGTAAGCAGGAGATGGGATTGAAATACTCTGGAGATTCATTTATGTGCTGAAAAACAACTAAGAGCACAAACAGACAGGCCAAAATAAAGCTTTTTCAGGTCACTTTGGAGGTATGCTGCTTAAATGATGGGTCACTTTGGAGGTATGCTGTTTAAAAGAGGCTGGAAGCCAAACCAAAGCCACACTCCAGTCCTAAGGACTAGGAGCTCAGGTTTGACACAGCTTCTGGCCTCTTAAAATGTGTGTGTCATTTAAACAGCATACCTCCAAAGTAACCCAAAGCAGCTTTATTTTGGTCTGTCTGTTCAGGCCCTAAATTATGTGTGTGTGTGTGTGTGTGTGTGTGTAGTCAACATGCACTGGTTATTACATTTTTGACACAACTCTATGGATTCTAGACTCATATGTAACCTCCCACTTTACAATTGTATTGGATTATAGCACCTATCATACCCAAATTATGTGGGATTGGAGTAGTACTGCAATTCTGAAAGGTAGAAGATTGAGGAAGGCTGCTTTGATATCTTTTTTGTCTGTCTGCTTCTGAACACGTGGGGTCACTAAGGTTGGCATCACCCAGCACAGTAACCCATGGTGTCACTCTCCAATTGACCTTCTCCAATACCATGCCATACAGTATCTTTAGTAATGTATTTTGTACTAATGTTACTCATAAATCATAATTCCCTTATATCACTGAATGTAATTATGATAGTTGTGTTATAAACAGCTAGTAAAATTTAAATTATACTTTTAAATTAAAATATGTGCACAGCCTAAATATATATATATATATATATATATATGTACATATTTTTACGTGGTTGAAATCAAAATTTCATAAGATGTGAGATGTTTTTCAAGAAACACACGCACACACAATCCTGGGGGCTCTCCTTTCTCTTCTCACTGAGCCTCGCCCTACCCATACCATCTCTTCCACTGAGCTCCAGCATTTTAAAGGGATGCAAACAAATGTTACAACCTGTTTCTGCCAAAAAGCAAGTGTTTAGTGAGCATGGTATCACCTTCCTTTAGAGTATCACCTGGTGCAGTCTGCAACCTCCACACCTCTCCTAGTGATGCTCCTGTTCTTGACTGCAACATAAGAAAAAAATCTTACATGCAATAAGAGAAAAGAAACACAACAATTTTCATTTGACTTGGTCTGGAAGTTATGGATCCATGGAGTTTTAAAAGAACCAGATAATAAACATCAGCAGCATTGCATCAGACTGTATAAATATACTGTCAAAACTATATCCCTCTGCAATGGATTCAAGTGAATATCTATGCATAGGTAAGACGCACTGTGCTCAATGGGACATACTTGCAGATGTGTATAAGTGAGTTTAAGATTGCAGCCTTTAAAAAAAAATACAAAATTGTGTTTGGTTTGTTGTAAGGAAGCCATTTCTGACAACCTTTTTATTAAGTTGGACCTGAATAAATAAAGCTTTTAAAATAGCTTCCAGATGACCGTTTTCCTTTTACTACTAATAACATTATGTCACTTTCCCCCCTCTTTGCTTTAATAAGCTTCACACTCATTTTCCTTTCCAGAACTTTCATGTCTATTTATCTTGAAGTCTGACGACTCTTCCTATCCTGTAAAGTAATGTCAAATGGACAGCTTTGCTTCAGATGGCAAATCTTAAGTGTGAGAAGAAGTTCTGGAACATTCATGGTGTCTGTTATTTTAACCTTGTGCTTCTACTTGGACCAAGGAATGTACATATTCCTTGCACCCTCCCCACCCTAATGCACATACTCATATTCATAAATTAGGTCTACATTTTGGCCTCAAACCCACTCCAATTCTAGTTAGGCAGATTTGGCTGAAGATTTCAGGTTGATGCTCCCTGTGTTTTTGACCACTCTGCAGTTAGACAGTTATACAACCCTCCCGAGAGAACTGCATAGCAAATGAAAGGCAGATGTGGCATATCTCTCTCTCTTCATTTTAAAAAGAGGCCTCTGTCCATCCACCAAGATTGTCTTGGGATAGAAAGGAATCTCCATGCACCTGCAGACATAACAAGGGTTAATTGTGAGGTTAATACAATGATGCTCTCCATCTTAGCAAGCAGCTGTAGGTGATAGCACAGCAAAAACATTCACACATGCAACTAATTTGGTTCAAAAACAAACAAAAAAAAACTCTTTAATGAAGGGAAATGGAGAGCATGTAATTGTACATGTGGTCAGAAGGCTTCTAATCATGTAGTGCTAAGGAGTTGCTTCCTTCTTTGCATGATGCTGCATGATACCATGAAACAAATGAATGGATATCCTGGAAATGGGTCCTTTGAATGTTGGACTATGATTCTGGAGACCAGGGTTTGATTCCCAGCAAAGCCATGGGCAAATCACATGCTCTTAGCTTCAGGGGAAGGCAATGGAACACCTCTTCTGAACAAATCTTGTATTGCACATGGATCTATGTGATGCTTTCACCGATATACCCTGCTATGCTGCACATTGGCTGAGATCCTATTTCATATTTCTATTAGGTAAATCTATACTCATGCAGTCATTGTTGTGTGCCTTCAAGTAGTTTCTGACTTATGGCAAATGTCTCATGGAGTTTTCTTGGCAAGATTTGTTCAGAGGGGGTTTGCCTCTGCCTTCCTCTGAGGATGAGAGTGTGACTTGCACAAGGTTACCAAGTGGGTTTCCATGGCCAAGTAGGGATCCAAACTTTGGTCTCCAGAGTCATACCGTGTTTCCTCGAAAATAAGACAGTGTCTTATATTAATTTTTGCTCCCAAAGATGTGCTAGGTCTTATTTTCAGGGGATGTCTTATTTTTCCATGAAGAAGAATTCACATTTATTGTTGAACAAAAATATGAACATTTATTATATACTGTATATATATTTATATACAAAAACTTTGCTAGGTCTTATTTTTGGGAGAGTCCTTATATTTAGCAATTCAGCAAAACCTCTACTAGGTGTTATTTTATGGGGATGTCTTATTTTGGGGGAAACAGGGTAGTACAATGCCCCAATCACTACACAATTCTGGCTTAAATAGTTATATGGTGATTATTCTACACAATCTGATTGCATGTCTGTAACCTAACATACTTGTGCATCCATACTTTTGTGATATTATTCCACCTCCTGAGTTTATTCAGATATTTTGCTGGGGGTGGAGAAGGAAATTATTTCATGTAGTCTAAAAAACAACGAATGTGTGCATTCTGAAGAGTGCAGAACATCAAGGTTGGATTTAAAACTCTTCCTTACAGCTACATTTAGTGGATGTTGTCATGATGACATGAGGCCATTTGCCATTCCCATTTTTCATTACTAATGTCAAACAATTTACAGGGAGGTAACTTAAATTAAAACAGAAGATTTCCCCAAAGAATCTTTTAAAACGCTATCAGTGCCTTTGAAAAGTTTTCATTTTGTTTGTGTGGGGGAGGTTGTCTTTGATTTCGTGAAGACCTTCAAGAAATCCAGTGGCCAGCCTTTGATGTCTTTTGGTACTCCATGTTAGGAGATAGCTTATTCACAGTAAAGCAACAGCAAACCTCCCCCCTTCAAAGAAATCCCTTTTTGGCATTAAAGTTACAAAGTGACTTTGCAACTGTCCAAATTGTCTGTTGGATTTCTTGCTCAATCTTTGTCCTGGCAAGAAGAATCCTAGAAAGGAGATGGGTATTTAAACTGAACTGTGATGAATGCTGCTGGGGTGATAGGGTGAGAGCTATTAATAAACAGAGTCTGAAAACCTTTTAACGCCATCATTCACATTCACGCATCTTTAACCTCTGCCACCTTGAGATCCAGCACCCGACTTATTACAAGGGACTAAAATGTATATATATTCATGCTCGTTAAAATATTTAATTTGCCCCATCGAATGGATGAAGCACTGGTGGTACTGCTGTTTTGCATCTCTCTTGAATGCAGAAAGGTAGAAGATTTGTTCCCCCAATCCCATTGGGTCCTGACATTTTAACCCACTTATCTGTCATTTATTCAGTCCCTGACAGCGCAAAAAGAATGATGTCTTTTGCCCGAAGGCTCTGTGGGTGAGGCAGCTTGACTTATGCCTTTTCCCTCTCTTAAAAAAGAGGGTGATCTGTTCTGAGGGTCCCAGAACTACATTGGGCATTATTTCAGAATCACTCTTTGGCTGTTCTGTATGGGCATGTGGTAACGGAAAAACTGTAGACAGAAATTAGCAAAATCTTGATGAATTTTCACCATTGCTCACATTTTGTGCGTGCGTGTGTGTGTGTGTGTGTGTGAGAGAGAGAGAGAGAGAGAGAGAGAGAGTTTGCCACTTTCCCCTTTAGTTTCCTTGGTGAACTCAATAGGTTACCGAGTTGGACAAAATAAAGGAAATAGGTTTTAGCTTGAATGAACTCTATACCCTCCAACATTTCACAGATGAAACTGGGACACATGTGGCCAAATAACATCAGAGTGCTGTGGCAAAATTTAATTAATGAGGAAGAACAGACAAGCTAGGAGAGGCTGCAGAAGTTTGCTTTTGCCTCATCCTCCTGGGAAGGACAACATTCCACTCCATCCCCTCTTCTCCCCTGCTGAGTAACTGTGTACAAACTTTGTTTGCACTTAGAGCTCAGTTTGAATCACTTCAAGTCAGCTGAGGACAAAGGGAGGAAGAGAATGAATCTGGACATTTCTTAAACAGCTGTAGTGGAGCAACAGAAGATTAATCTGTATAGAACACATTCAGAAAGTGTTGTGATGCTGCAAGGCAGCACAAGCTTTGTTGCTGTTTGAAACAGAGCAGCAAAAAGTACTCTTCCTCAAATCATAGTACCTTGGCTGAGATCCTACATGTGCAGGTAGTTCCATACACAAAGTTTTGTATCTTCCCACTACCCAGCAGATGTCAAGCTCAGGAAGAGGCTATTACTGATATTGCTTACTGGTTGCTTACTGGTTGAGAAGGGAGAATGACTGAAACCACAGAGAACCAGCTGATCTCAAGTAATTTGTATTCTTAGATGGAATGCAATGGCCTTTCCCCACCTCAGGAGCCCAGAGCAGCCAGATTTCCTTCTTTCACCCTCCATCTTCTTCACTGGGGTGAGCAGGAGCAGGAGCAGCTTCAGCTTCTCTTGGGCTTTGACAACTGTTCGACATGGAAGGGTTTTGAATGTAGCACAAGGGCAAGAGACTAGACCTCTTATATGGTACTTATATGGGTGTAAGGTGCACTTACACACATGTAAACCACTAACAAGATGCTGGCCATAATGTTTAAGGCCAGACAACATAAATTGACTGATAGAAAGTTTCATAAATAATGCTTCCACCAATGGCACTAAAAATACAATCAATCAGGTAATCAAGCCATCTGTCTTAAATGTTTGGAAAATACTTCAAAGTAGCTTATAGAACCACTACTAGAAAATTCCTAGATGAGAGTTCTAGAGAAAACTTGGACAAGATATTGTGATTTATTTTTCAGATGGCCAAAAGAAAGTATTGCTTAATACAGATTCTGGATTTTTGTACTGTGTTGTCAAGATGGCTACCTCGAACTTTTGTCTAACTTGGCAAATATTGAATTTAGCTGTCCAACAATGGGATCTTACAGTAGGAAGAGAATTTTTACTAGCTGCAATGGGGACTTCCATTTAGACTTTCCAGGCTAAACTTCCTCCAACCACTATACTACCCAAGTGGGTTCCTATTGATTTTTTTAAAAAACAGTATTGTATAAAACATTTCCAGCTTTGCTACTGTAAAAGCTTCCTGGTTTTTCTTTACTTCTGTGCTTCACCTAACAGGGAATTTGGTTGTTTGGTCTAAGGAAGAAGCCTGTTCCAAGTAACAGCTGGATTTTATATTTTCAAAAACAGAGGATCAACCACTGTGTGTTTCTTTTGCCCAGGGCTACAGTTTTGCCCAGGAGGGAGCACTGAACTGGGGCAAATGGGTGGAGTCCATAGTTTCTCAGATCAGCAAGAGATTAAACAGTTTCTACAAATGAGGATAGTTTTGGGCAGAAAAAAATTGAGGTTTCCTTTCAGTGCAATTTTTATAGCTCACATTGGCAGATCAAAGTTTTCTGTTGAATTGCAGCATGCGAACGTTCACTCTTAAACGCATGATCGGGTTTACTCATAAATGAGTAGATATTCATAGTAGAATCAGACGTCCTCTGGTTTAATTTTTATTTGGCAGCTCCAGTCCAAAAAAAGAAAGTTATCGTGTCTTTTCCAGGCTCCGTTTTTACTTCTCCAGCAGTTTTTTTTCACTTTTTGGAGAAGAATACCCATCATGCTTTTTGGGGAATTCATTACAGACTAGTTAAGATGGGCTAAGAAGGGAGGTGACTGGAGATGCCATCATGTTTCAATTTTCCACTTCTCCACCACAGCTGTATTCTCTACCTAGGGTAATTACATGCATCCCTATGAATTGTAAAATCACATTTGCAAATTTCATTCAGCGGCCTTGAATACATTTCCAAGTTCACTTTTGACTTTGATGGGAAGAGACATCCCTTGAAATGCTTAAAGTGGAGCAAGATCTTTATTTCCCCCATTTCTGCCTATAAACTAATTTATGTTGTGAATGGAAGCTTTGTTTAAAAGAGACCTATTAGGATTTCAGTAGCATAAATGAGCCATTGCATTTCATTTGCCCACATGAAAGTAGCTTCAAATCAGTCTCCTTATTGCTCTTGAATCTAGGTAGGATTTATGCATAGAGCTTTTGGCACACTCATGCATGGCCTCTTCCAGTAATAGCCATGTGGTTCTTGAACATATCAGTTTTCCAGATGATTCTCTCCCTTGGGTAGTTTTGATACTTTTCAGCATCAATAAAAGTTGTAACAAGTCTAACTCCACCTTACTTGGATGGACAAGTGTGTGCTGTATGTGAAATGAAAAATGTCAGGCTGGCTGGAACCTTGAGAATGGGCACTCTACCTGAAACATATTGTTTTAAGGCTCACTTCTGAAGATGTACAATTGATCTCTTTTTCAAGGACTAATGGCCCATTTACTCATCCTGTGTCAGGGCTCAATCCCTGAACTTCATCTTTGGACTGTGGAAAATGAACTTGGTTTTGTTTGTTTTTTTATTTAAAAGATTTTTAAACCACCTTTCATCATATCAAATATCAGTGTGGTGAACATAAAAATAGGAAGTAGCAGATCAGCCCTTTCAAATGATACAACTTTAGAAATCTGTTGATACTGGCATTTTGCTTGTTTTTGTACAGAGAACATCTTTCAAAAGAATATCCCAAGAATCAAGCGAAAAAGCTGTTTGCAAAGTCTGGCATAGAATAAATTGAAAGGTTATATTGGTGGTTCATTCTGATGTCATTGCTCAAAGCACTGAAAGCACACAATGTTATTGATGTTATACTGGTGGAATGCTTTCAGCAGAGTATACAGCCCTGTTCTGGTGTTGTGCTTGGATAAGATACATTCTCATGAGTAAAATGAACAGGGCTGCACATGCTAGACTTAATCACAGCATTCCCAACTTCCCTGTGTTGAGCTAGCAATTCTGTAGGGGCCATGTTCACATTAACATAACTAGAAGTCACTACATAACTGGGAACTCTTCTTAATCAGGATTCCCAATCCTTTAACAGTTCATATTCAGGTGAATAGAACAGAGAGCCTAACAACCTCCTTGCTACTCATCTGAATGATGCTGAAAACTAGAGGGTGAGGACAGTGGTGTCCCCAAGCCTGGTGTTACCCACTTGGGGGGCTGCTGGGTGTGTGGCAGCTGCCCAAAGGGTGTGCTTGCCCCTTCTCCTTCACCAAGGCATCAGCCTCCTCCTGAGGAGGGACCTGCCACCACAGCAATGCTGAGAGGATTGGGTTGAGCCTTCAGCAACATGACATCCTTCGGAGGAGGGAGCCACTACCATGGCAGACCCTTGAGGGGTGCTCTCCCCCCTTCTCCCCTTGCAGTAAGATGAAGGCACAACTGGGTGTCACCCCTCTTCTGAAGTGTCACCTGGTGTGGCCCACACCCCCTAGTTATTACCAATGTGTAGGGATAACATGTGCCAAGATTCTGGGAGTGGTGCAGCATGTGAAACTCTGTCTCTCTTATCCATGTTTCTGTGCCATATCCAGACATAACTCCTGAAGGGCCATCATATCAGTAAAATATAATCAATGGCTACACTATAACCTGTGAGAAGTAGTAGAAGAGCAACTTCTTTGAGCAATCTTACTTAGTATTTTTGCCAATTTCTTAGAAATAATAATTACATCACATGACAATTAATTATTAACAACAGCAACAACAACAACAACAACATGATTTTTGTGGGGGTTCCTATTACTTGGAGAGAGAGATGAAATTGCCTGTTTGTTTGGTGGTTTACTGATGTATTTAGAATATTTATACCCCACTTTTCAGTTACAAAGGCTATCAGAGCAGCTTACAAATTGTTAATTTTACAGTTCCCTGCCTGTAGGCTTACAATCAAAAGAACACATGACACACAAGGGAAGGAGAATGACAATGGAGGAGGGGATCCAGCAGAAAGGGCATCTTCTTATTTCCCTCTGAGGCAAGTACATTGGCTGTTAGGATGGATGGAGGGCCTTTCATCCATTTCTGGGCCCAGGCATGGTAGAACTGTGGAATACACAACTCTTGCTTTCTTTTCCATTTATCAAATATAGAATGCCATTGGCTGGATTTTGTAATTCAGTAATATTTAAAAATATATCCTCTTGTGAACTCAAAATGATCTCCGGAAGTAATAGTAATAGGTTATTTCCTGGTGCCATTTTGAGAGTGACTGTAGTGGACAATAGAAATACTGGAGGGTGATACAGGGTTCAGGGGTGCTTTTGGTGGTGCTGTGGAGGTACTTTCATGTCTTTTAAAATGTTTGAGGGCTTTCTGTGTGGTTTGGAGCAAAATTGTTTGAAAATTTCACTATTTTTTTTTTTTAAAAAATGGGTGAGTAGGAAGTCTTGGGGTGAGTGAATTCAGGGGCCATAAAAGTGGGGCCAAGGGGCCACATACAGCCACAGCCCACATTTTGTCCATACCTGGTGTGGGGCCTCTGGTTATGAAGGCTGTCTAAACACAGAAGTTCAAAAAACAAACCTAACTTTCCAGTTCAGCATTATAGTTAAAATAATAAACTTTATTTATTTATTTTTTTAAAGAGTCATACGTTGTTTGTTTTGATTATGCTCTGGGCCCATAAGTAAGTAATCTCACCAATAAGTAAGAATGTTTTAACTGAGCTTGTTTGAATGAGAGATGCTAGTGGCTGAACTTGGGACCAGGTGGAAAGCCATATTAATTTTTTATTATTATCATTGCTTAATCTGACCCTGTGTAACGATTGATCGACCCTGAAATCTGTGGAAATATCTCTGTAATTGTGACTTTAGTTTCATGGCAGAGATTCTGAGTGTTATGTCTAGTTTATGCGTTATTGACAAGATTCAGATCATAACTGGCCCCATGGTCATTTCTCAAAAAATCCAGAGTATTTTCTTGGTTTGTAGATAAAATCCTCCTTTTCCTCCTCCTCTTCTTAGCTGAATTATTACCAGAGTTTGATCAAGTCTATGTTCTTTCTTTTCTTTTTCTTTAAAAAGAGTTTCAAGACCAGGCTTTGGCAAGGAGCTATGAGGTCAGGAGGATATTTGCTCACTAAGGAAAACTGGCTAAGGGTTGAATTGGCTAATTCTAAATGTATTCTAAATGTAAAAAAGCCCAATTTAAAATATCAGGAAGCAGAGGATAGAAAACTGCCCCTCTCTGTGAGGTTCCACAGACAAAGCTGGCCTCTCCATTAAGCAGAATGGGCCTGTAGATAGAAATGGCTGCCTCAAGTGGTGGGGCATCAGGACAGGGATGAAATCCTTATCTCTTTCCTCCTCAGTTGCAAGGATGGATGATTAAAGTAGTTTTTTCTTTACTGCTGGGTAAAACCTGAATATTCCTCCACAGTATTCTCCTTGTATTCAAATATCCCAAAGTGAGTTGCAGAGGAATTGTTCTGTGGAGAAAAAGCACATGGAGAAAAACATTTTAAAAAAGTTATTTTTCTGTGCAGAAAACAGCTGTTTTGCATGCAGAGATATATTTTTCTCCTCAGAATAATTTATATACAACAAGTTGGGTTGCTTGAATGCTCGGAGAAAATTTTTTTGTTGATGTTGTGTACGTTCAATCTGTTTCTGGTTTATGATGACTCTCAGGTGATCCATGGGGTTTTCTTGGCAAGTTTTGTTCAGAGGAGACTTGCTCTTGCAAAAGAGTGTAATTGGTCTAAGATCAGTTGGTTTCGAACCCTTGTCTTAAGAGGTGTACTCTAACACTCAAACAACTACATCATGCTGGCTCCCACACAGAAAATTCTTGCTGGTTTATTATTCTTCCTGATGGTGTTTGCTAACAGTTAGGACCGCTCCCCTTTTTAAAAAAAACCCAATTACAAATATTCTTTCCAGAAATTGCACCAGTCACCAAAACGGTCCCCGAAACCTTTCTGATATGTTTGGGAGAATGAGGGTCAGGGTGACATGGGGGTATTTTACCCCATAACTCCACTCTAGGTGGCATTTGAGTAAAATTTTATGAATAATTTTTCACCTGTTTTTTGTTATTGTTCTTGTTGTTGTTGTTGTTGTTGTTCTTAAATGAGGCAGTTCTGGGTTGTTTGCTCATTTTTAAGACCTGGAGCTGCAAAATAGGGATTGGAGTCCTTTTGCCTCTCACGTGGCCTCCTTTTCTCCATTTCTGTTTTAGATGTTGTGGTGGATTAAAAAATTTAATCAGTTTATATTTCATTATACTTTATCAACATTTACAAGTTTCTTCAAATTCAGGCTAGAAAAATATGAGATTAAAGAAAATGTGAATGTGTGAGAAAAATGAAAACTAACTGATTTCTCCATCCACTTCCAGGGCCTGGTATGTTTAAATCCTACAAGTTTGGAATTGAATCCCCACCATTCACAAACAATCTTTTATATTGTTTAACATTGTTGACATCATTTCCAGTGGTTTCACTCTTTTTATATTTTCTGATGTTTTCCTGTTCCCTGTATCCCACCCTGAGATCTTTTAGTACAGTGTGTGATTTGAATATTTTAATAAAATGAAATAAGAAAGGACAGACCAGGACAATCCTGAGGTTTCATACCACTAGTAAACTACACCATCTGATGTTACACACAACTGTTCCCAAAAGAAGACTTTGAGCCCTGACCACACACAGTCTCAAGTGGCTCACTTGGCTAAAACTCAGCATCAGGAGCCTGAGGATCTTGGCTCAAATACTGGAGTCCATGTCAGATGTTGGGGAGAAACCAGAGATAGCTGTCTTTCACATGTTGTGCTTGTGAGCTTCCCAGGGGTATCTGATAGGCCACTAATGGAAGCATCATCCTGTACTAGAAAGACCTTTGCCCAACTCCAGCAAAGTGATAGCATCAGCTGCAATATCTGAATGTAGTATCTCATGCCATTAGTCTGCTGGTTTGTTTTTTAAAAAATGTTCTCATAATGTAAATTCCTTTGCTAGTTTTGATAGGCTTGGTTGCTCCTTTCTGAACCTTTATAAGACTCCCATTCTATCATTAGACCTTTTCCTCCCCACAAAAATTTAACTTGAATGTTTTGGCTATATCCCAGAATATAGCTGACTGAGAATAACAAATTTATTATCCCCAAATGATGCCTGTCTTGAATTTCAATTTGGCATCTTCTGTTTCTATGTTTTGTTTTGTTTTGGTTATTTATTGATATTTGTTGAGGTGAGGGCAGGAAGAAGGGAATAATGAATATTTTACTGTGCAGTTTTGAAACAGCAGCTTTTGCATAACAGGGGTCCAATTGGTCCCTTTGAGTTTATATAAGGCCTCGGCAGAGAACAAAATGCTGACATTTGCAGGTTTCCAAAATGGACGCATATAACCCTCAATTAGAGGAATTACCAAGGCCCTCTTGAAGAAGCAAGACAAATTCTTTATGAGATACAGATGCATTTTTAACCAGATTCATGTTTCACTCTCCACATATGTCCTCATGTGTGAGAGTGTACATGTTTCCTTTTTTAGAAAGGAAATTTGGTTATGCATGTACAAGATGGGTCACACAAATATAAATCATCAGACAATTATGATAGTGTTTTTGGTTGTTTAAGTTCTTGTGGCCAGTTTGATGCCAAAGCTCGAAATGGGAGGGAGAGGACAAGGGATGTTGAATATTAATCACAATATGAGATATCATGAAAATTGCATGAAGGTTTGTTTTGGAAACCAAGCCTTCTTGGGGAAGAAATTAGGGAGTTAGGTATGCTTAGCTTTAGCACTGAGGTGACATGATAGTTATCTTTAAATATTTGAAGGAATGTCATGCAGAAGATAGTAAGTTTGTTTCCTGCTGTTCCAGAAACTACAACACAGATCAAGGGATTCTGGTTACAAGAAAAAAAATTCCACCTGAACATTTAGAACATAGGTAATGTTGTTACCCCAAAGGAAATATTATAAATAGCATTATTACTGAAAATGTAACATCTTTGTTGTTAACTATCCCCAAGTCCTAAAACCAGGAACCGTAATATCTGCATTGCACTCCTGTAGCCATTCTGTCTAGTTTGATCTTCAGATACATATCCTTGTAAAAAAGAAGGCTACATCTGCTTCCTTCCAGTTTCTCCCCACAAGAATTTCCTAGCTATGACATTTAACTAGAATATTTCTCCTTTCCTTCCTGCATACATTTCTACAGAATACTTTTTTTTTCTTTGCAGAGAGGTTCATGAGGCAGCCCTTGCCTCCCAAGCAATCCTGATTAGGGACTTCAGAAACAAAACAACAACATGTTTTTGCTATTGCATTTGGCTAGGCTAATCTTTTCTACATTCATGATTCCTAAAAGACCAGCTTGTCTCCGATTTGGCCTACCTATAAACATCCTTGCCTCTTAGTGACATCTGTGAGGATAGACAAGATTGAAACATTTTCAGATTGCTTTTGTAGCTGCTCCCTGCTGAGATTTGGCTCCAGCAGGTAACTTTCTTATTTCAGCAAAGATAATTGGCCCAGTCAAGGTTGACTTTTTCTGGGTCTCTCGTTATCATAAATCCTTCTCCGCTCCATCCTTATCAGCTCAAATATTGTAGGACAAGGGCCACAATGACAAAGATCCAGAAAATTATGCAAGGTGCATTGTGAATCTGGCATCTCAGTATGAAACAGTCTCTGGCAAGTGAATTGGAACATGTTGGTTTCATTGGAAGATGTTTCCACACATCTGCACTATGGATCACAGCTGAAAACACAAGAGAGGATTTTAAACACCAGTGCCAAAGAAGCATAAGAAGTGAATTAATGCAGGAAATCATTAAGGTAATGCCTTTTCCAAGGAATCTTGTAATTTCCTCTGCTAAACTGACATCTTTGTTTGCTTGTATGTTTCAAGTTGGCATCAATATATACTTCTTGGGTTCTTTGCTCTAATGTCTGGGGGCAAGTGGTAGCCAGCTTTGCGCACCCCGTACTGGTGTGGTTTTATGATTTATTTTCTGTTTGTCTGTTTGTTTCTACAGCACAACAATAATGTGAATGAACTTGACTGTATACTCAAATTGGACTTTTTAAAAATAAAAAGTACCCAGGTAAAGTTAGCACAAGTTGCTCTTTTTGTTCCAGTTTCACATTAAGAATTAGTTTCATGAATGGTTTATCCTACCATCCAGTCCAATCCTTGCCATATATGAATACACAGTCAAAGCACTCCCAAAAGTTGGCCATCCAGCCTCTGTTTAAAAACTGCCACAGAAGGAGAGTCCACCACACTCTGAGGAAGTGTATTCCACTGCTGAACAGCTCTTACCATCAGGAAGTTCTTCCTAATGTTTAGGGGGAATCTCAAGCTTGTTCCATCTTCAACATGACACTCTTTCAAATATTTATACATGGGTATCATGCCACCTCTTAACCTTCGCTTCTCCAAGCTAAACATACCCAGCTTTCTAAGTCACTCCCCATAGGGAATGACTTTTACTATTTTAGTTGCTCTCCTCTGGGCACATTTCAGCTTGTTAATATCCTTCTTGAATTGTGGTGCCCAGAACTGGACACAGTAGTCCAACTGAGATCTGACCAAAGTAAAGTAGACACTATACTCCTATTGATGCAGCCTAGAATCACATTGACCTTTCTAGCCACTGCATCACATTTTTGACTCATGCTCAGCTTGTGATCTACTAAGATCCCTAGATCCCTTTCACTTGTACTGGTCTTGGATGACAACATCATTGCTGCATGTCTGACTTTGGACACATATCCTGACTTTCTTCCAATACCTCCTGCTCTCTATTGGCAGCTAAATGTCTGAGGAGAGCTCCCCTACAAGAGGAATGTAAGCCCTGCAGGAAGGGAGAGTAGAAATGTATCATACATCTTTCTGGGAAGAACCTTATTAAAAATCCCCTGTTGCAGATCTGGGCTTGAAACCTTACCAAGCTCTAAAATACAAACAAACAACATGCTTTTGCTAATTAGAAGGACTGAGCCTTTTCTGAGTCTATTTGGCTCAGCTCATAAGATCAGACACAAATCCACCTGCTTTCTAGAAATTCTTTCCCCTCATAGAGCATAAATGGAATCCTGCTGAATCAGACCAAAAACACAATATGTAACCCAACTTCCTTCCCTGACTGACACAGAGATACATCCAAATCTCACACAGGCAGGGCATAAAGGCAATTCTCCCATACCCTTGCTCTCAGGCAACTGTTATTCAAGAGTATATTGCTTCCACACTTGGAAGTCAGGTTTGGAACAGTGGTCTACAATGCACCTGGGCTGAAGGAGATTGGCTATATATCAATATGAGCTGAAATGGGCCAACATGTGTGCCCTAACCACTTTGAAATATAGGCATATTTAAGTATAGGGCATCTTTTGCAGACCAGCCAGGAATGTGCAACGAGGTAGTTGAGTATAGACAGATATGACTGAAACAGGTCCAACAAAAACTGGAAATATATGGTAAGGCCTACCTGAAACTTGGTTGGGGGCCTGTAAAGGTCTAACTAATGGAGATGCATGGTGTGTGTGTCTCAGTGTGGTGGGGATGCAGGTGGAACTTCTCCAGGTGCTGGCATATAAACATCGCTTTAAAACACGGAAGGAGAACTTTTCCAGCAGACTCATAAACCTTAAACAATCCTGCTTCTTAGAGGCATTGTAAAACATGGTGAGCCTCGCATCAACCATACTGAGTGTCTTAGAAGGGACCTGGAATACAAATGCAGACTTTGTGTAAGTTACTTTCTTTTTACTTGAGGTCCATTCTGTATGGGGAATTATGGGAATTGTATTCCAGAAAAAAAAAATGTTTCCAAGTTCTCTACAAATGTGATAACTGAACTGAATGCTAGAATGCTAAACTTTTTCTGTTCTGTCATTTTGACAAAGGGTAGCTAGCTAGACACTTGGAAGCCTAGGAGGAAGACCTTTGATCTAATCTATAAAATATCTTGCCACATCATAAATAATATGCAAACTGTTTATCTCTGTCCTGCCAGCAACCAGTCTTTTAGAGTATAGTGCACCACATGCTGAGGGTCTGGAAGTCACATAAAGACAACATTCTGCTCATCATTTCTGCCAAGTTTTGGGTTTTGTTTTTTTTTTAAGAGAGAAAGCTGTCTAGCTTGTGTACATTTTCTGTGCGTCTGGTGCTTCAGGCACAAAGTTAGGAGGTTATTAAGACAAGTGGCTATGTTTACCAAATTAACAATGGTTGGAATCCTTTTGGTGGCTTATGCATACATAAGTTTCCTTACAGAAGCAATTGTATTGTTTGTCCAATGTGAAACATCTGCATTTAATTTACAGTTGCAAAAACAGAGTTGCACATGGCACCACAGATGGATATGATACATGAGTGCATATTCAGTTGCACATTAGTTGTCTTGGTTAGTTGCTCGATGTTTCCATTTACTATAAAGATTGCAAAGCAAAATTAATGTGTAATTTCAAATATGGAGATTTAAACTAAGCAACACTAACTTAGGTTCTTGACCACTGTCTTCCAGAATTCCTCCCAGAAAAGAGATTACGGGTTGGCCCAAATGCTACTGGCTAAATTGTTATGATGGTTACAGAAGATTGATAACTTCTGACATTTCTCTCCTGATTTCCCCACTTCTTTGCAAAGAAAGGACATACATCTGACTGACTTGATACAAGAATGACATTGCCTTAAAGGGATTTTTTAAAAATACAATGCAAGAAATGTAATCCTAACAGAAATCTTGATCTCCCAGAAATAAGATGAGAATGTCTTAAGCCATAGTCCCAAAATAATTTACTTGAAAGTAAATCCCATTAAAAGCAATGTGGCATATGTAGTGGCATTTTAAGCTAAATCAGTTAGATATGTAACTATATCGGGGTGTTTACTTCTACTACTGTTACTACTACTGTCACAAAATTCATTCTATTAGGCTTTTTTAAAAAAGTGTTACTCCAGCCTAAAACCTATTGCTAGACACAGCATTAAACATATGGTGAGTCTCAACTGGAGTGGGTCAACTGAATTAATATAACTTATATAATGGTGGAATTACCATGTTCATGGAATCATAGAATCATAGAACCATAGGGTTGGAAGAGACCAAAAAGGCCATCCAGTTCAAACCCCCACCACCACCACCATGCAGGAACATCAACAGATAGCCATTCAGTCTCTGTTTAAAAACCTCCAAAGAGTGGCAGTGTCTTTGTGGTGGATATCCCATCCTTCAGAGTCCTGGAAGACCATACCATCAGTCCAGAGGTTGTGCTCCAATAGTTTTGGTGCCAAGCAGTTAAAACTGAAAAATTTGAAGATTTTTGAGGTCTGGGCATGATCCGATAAGAGAGAGGCTCAAGCTTGACCTTTTCCAGTTTAACAAGACTGTTGAACATGGCTTTCACACCAGCCCAGTGCTCTGGGATACACTCTTTCCTTCATCTTATGGCTACTGGGACCTGGGCAGGAGCCATCTAACACCAACACTGTTATGCAAATACATTTCATTCCTGGTCAGTGCCATTTAGTGATGCTGCTGGATGACAACAGTTTGCACTTATGGACCCTGAAGCAGTCCAGTAACAGTGCATCTGAGCTAAAGGAGGAATCCCACTGTTGAACAGCTCTTACTGTCAGAAAATTCTTCCTAATGTTGAGGTTGAATCTCTTTTCCTGTAGTTTGAATCCATTGCTCTGGGTCCTGTTCTCTGGAGCAGCAGAAAAAATATTCTATCCTCAATATGAGACCCCTTCAAAGTACAGGGCTATCGTATCACCTCTTAACTGTCTCTTCTCCAGGCTAAACATACCTAGCTCCCTAAGTCTCTCCTCATAAGGCATGGTTTCCAGACCCTTGACCATTTTGGTTGGCATTTGTATATAGTGACCTAGACACTATATGTCTATTGATGCAGCCTAGAATCACATTGGCCTTTGTGTCAACCCATAGACACATCCAATTGATCTAGTGGCTTTCTTCTAGTTGTAGTTATTCTAGTTGGGACTAACAATAGGATTTAAATCAATTTAATTTAAGAGCCTGCATAGTGTAGTTGTTTGAGCATTCCACCACAACTCTGCAGACCAGGGTTCAACTCCCTGCTTGACCATAGAAACTCACTGGGTGATCATGGGAAAGTTGCACTCTGTCAGTTTCAGAGGAAGGTAACGGTAAACTCCCTCTGAAGGAAGGTGCCAGGAAAACCCCATGACAGCTTTCCCTTAGGGTTCCCATACATCAGAAAGGACTTGAAGGCACACAACACGTTTAATGTAGTTTTATTCATATCCTGCTTCTCCAAGTATGAGACCCATGTGGGTTACACTTGCAGATCCATGAATTAAAGAGGTATGTTTCATAATGCTCCCCCAAACTAAAACTACACATGTAAAGGGACTTACCCATGTGTAAGACACCAACAGGATTTTGCGCAATATATCTTTGGCTCACCCTTCAGCCAATACTGTCTTGTTCCAGTGCTGAAAAGTAGTGCTGGTGAGTAACAATAGGACTTATCTTAACAATAGGAGTAATTTAGG
Organism: Urosaurus nigricauda; assembly: GCA_034509955.1. Taxonomy (NCBI): domain Eukaryota; kingdom Metazoa; phylum Chordata; class Lepidosauria; order Squamata; family Phrynosomatidae; genus Urosaurus; species Urosaurus nigricauda. Next base: position 110,949,492 of record JAOEGL010000006.1, read on the forward strand.
GAATAACAGGATTTAAGAAAATCAATACAAAATTGACTCTTAATCTTACTAACTACAGCATGAATGAAATGGTTCTTCAGAGGAAATTGCCGAGTAATTGAGCAAAGACAAAGGTTTCATTCTAGTCTTCTTTAGTTTGCTGCTGAGGGATGAACAAGTGTTTCCAGACCTGGCTTCCTGGTGGATCTTGCCTGCAATTTTCCCTCTAGACAAGAGAAAATAAAGAACACCACTGACAGTGCATTTCTCTCTCCCCACCCCTCTTTTTCCATAGTAGAACAGGCTCAAAGTTCAGAAAGGAAGGAAAGAAGGAAGGAAAAAGAAACCCACATTTAAACCCCAAACGAGTGCCTCCTTAGTTAGTCACCTGGCATTTCATTAAACACTCTAAGCTTTTCTTTAGACTTCTAAAGAACCACAGGGGTTGGGCTGCTATTGTTCTTAATGTCTCTTCTTAATGTGGAGACTTATCAAAGAGAGAAAAGCTCCTTTTCACCAGGATTTACAGAGACATGTCAGGTTTCCTTAAGTGACTGCCTGCTCTGTTTTTGAAAATCTATTCCTCCACCTGTCTTGGAGTTTTAGCAGGTGTGTGTGTTTTTGTGTTTTCTGCACCCAGGGCCCTGTGCAAAGCTGTCTTTAATGGCTGCTTTCCTGTACTATCATTTTGTGCTTTCAGAATGTCACTTGAATCACATTTCTCTGCACAGGCTCAAAGAAAAGGGAGCAATTTGAAACACTGACCAGTTTTCAAATGCATGGATGGGTTGCAGTGTAACTTTCAGCAGTACCGTTGTGTCTGTGGGACCACCACAATCCCTCTATATTTTGTGCTTTTTTAAAAAAAAATCACTGGAGACTACTCTTCATAATCCTCATACTTTTCTTAATAATTTGTACTGGAGAGACAGATATAGAGATATCAACACAGACTCAGACACATATACAGATACAGCTGAGAGCCCGTATTAGGCAATGCAGGTGAAATTTTCACACAGGGAGTTATGAACTAATTGTACATGTCTTGTGTTGAACAACAATGTTGTCCAACTGAACCAAGACTCTAAATATGCAACTTAATGCATAATAAATGTGTATGTGCACCAATGCCTAATGTACATTGTAGACCCATGTACACAATGACAAGCATATGATGTCCAGTCACTTCATTAGAGGAACTTATAAATGTGGCAAAACACCAAGAGGATTCTGGCCATAGGTGAATTTATATAATTTCTGAGAGCCTTTAGGGATGAAGGGCGGGATATAAATGCTATATATACTCTTCAACCATTTGTTTGAATAGATGGAGAGTCAAATGAGTGGTGAGATTGTGGGTGTATGCATTAGCCTCACTCCCAGAACATTCAAGCGCATCAAAACCATTTGTCTCTTGAGCATGATGATCTGCAAAGGACTCTGCAATCTTTTTTTAAGTTGAAAACAGTGGCAGAACTCTTTTGACTGTGAACTGCAATTTTTAATTTGTGCCTATGACTCCATCATCTAGTTAGGAGCCCTGGTGGTGCAGTGGTTAAATGCCTGTACTGCAGCCACTCACTCAAAACCATAAGGTTGCAACTTCAAGACCAGCAAAAGGGCTCAAGCTTGACTCAGGCTTGCATCCTTCTGAGGTCACTAAAATGAGTACCCAGATTGTTGGGGGCAAGTAGCTTACACTTGTAAACCGCTTAGACACTCCTTAAGCAGTATAAAGCGGTATATAAATGAAGCTGTTTGTTAGTCCTCCAGGAATTCAAGTGAACACCTGAACAGGACTTGCTCACAGTGGAGGCTTGTGGCTTCCATGTCTGTTTTGGCTTCTATTCTGTAAATTAAAGGATTTCTCCATAGTGCTGAACCTATTTAGAAGATAGAGTTCAGCCCTTTGGATGTCTCCTTTAAAATTGGAATTAGACCTCAGAGTGAATTTGCTGCTCCACTTACATGGAAGCCATCTTCTGACTCTGCTTGTCAGTTTCATGGTTATAGCTATCTACATCTGTAGCATATTGGTTTGGGATTCTCTTTTGTTCTCATGGACCAAGATAGCATCTTATGTTTTTATATAGCTATAACTATTGCTATATCTGGGGTGAGAAACCTTTTGTCCTTTGGCCAGATGCTGCTCACTTGTGTTCTTCAATCCTGCTCACATGCTCTTTTGCTATTATTTCTCATCTGTAATCAGAAATAAATAACAAAAGCTATTTAAAGTCCTGGAAGCTATAGCACAGAGCTCACCACTGCTGCACTGTCTGGGAATGTGATGCATTAAACTACATTCTGCTTTGCAGGTCAGGAAGATGTTACATCAAGGCTTATTCCTCAATAGTCAGGCGTAGAGCTGGGCTTTGCACATTTGGTGGAAAAATATCCTCATACTTTTCTTAATAGATAGATTGTTAAAATATATATCTAGCTTTATCTTTCCTTGGTTGTAGTCTTATTTGTGCCCTCAGCCCTGCCCAGTAGTGGAATTGAATCCGTAAGAACTCTTCAAATGTATTTAGTGTCATGCTAAGAATGGTTTCTTACCAGTTGTTTATATTTATATATCTATATCCTTTGTGACAGATGACCTATATGCCAGAGGGACAGTGAATCCAGTCTGGTGTTTATTCCATACTTAAAGGGACTACCAAAGGTTCTGACCATTCTTTCCAAAAGAGATACAACATGTTGGAAATCTCCTTTAATGTTGAGATTTAAATATCTAGACTACACACACGCACAATAAACCCTGCTGCATTGGAAATTTCCTGCACAGTAACTATAATGGAATGGGGAAAAATTGCAATGAACACTTGAAAATAGTAAATTTTTACTTTGAAAGTCCCTGTGACAAGGAAAAATTTAAACAAGAAGGATAAATAATTGCTTCTCCCTCTATAAATGGATGCCCTGGAGCACATCCATAGACCCTCTAGGGCAGTGGCTCTCAAATTTGATCCTCCAGACATATTGGACTTCAGCTCACAGAATTCCTGAATGTTGGCCATATAGATTGGGAATTAATTTATTAATCTAGAGCTTGGGGACTAATGCACTTGAGGGTGCATGAAGAATGCACCTTACTTACATGGAAACCAGTAGCTGCCACCATTTATTTATCAAGGGCTGTCCGTCTGGATTTTTTTTTTAAAGGGGGAACTGGAGTTTTTGAGGTCTTCAAGGGTCATACTCCAGGTGGGCTGTACTTTGTTCATCCTATATATTAATCTATTCTGATAGCTGCAAATTTAGTCTTGTTTCTTTTCTTTTTTTTAATTTAAATTTTTATTTTGAATTTACAAAGCAAAATTACCACTAAACACAATCCTAAAGTATAAATCAACTAAACATAAATCGTAAGGCATAACATTACACATAAATCACATCAGTCTTTCCCTTCATCATCTTCTTTCTTCCTTCTCTCTTCTATCTTCTCTCTCATCTTCTTTTCTCACCTTCTTTCTTTCCTTCTTCTTCCTTCGGTCTTCTTACTTCTTAATTTACCTACAGTTCTTTTATTTCTTTATCTACTTCTTCCTTCTACATTCTCTTTACCTTCATCTTACATTCTTACACCTACTTGCTCCTACTTTCTACTACTACTTTACATGTATTCTTCCATTTATCATACCCCCATACCAAACCATAACAAACTAAAAAAAATAAAAAGAAATAAACTAAAATAACAACTACTAACAACAGTTACTTCTGTTTCCTCACTTCCGAACTTCTATTTCAAACATATTTTCCCTTCTCCCTATTTTCCCCTGTTCCCTTTTTGATATTATACTTTATTTCTGTTTTTTTGGTTGTTGTTGTTGTTATCGTAATAACTAATAACAAACATCCATATTTGTTCACTTAAATCCTCTAATTTTTTCCTTAGTAACTTGATTATTGCTATAGCCTCCTTTATTTTGCTTGTTAAAATAATATTAACAGTTGTTATCCATCATTCCTAAAGTTGCTATTTCTCCCCATTCTTCTGTAAGAAATTTGATTGCCGGGTTCCACGTTTTATAAAAATTCTCTAGCGTTTCGTCTCTTAAAAACTGTGTCAGTTTACCTGCTTCCATTACAACATAAATTTTCCATATCCAATCTGCTTTGGTAGGGATATTTTCTTTTTTCCAATTCTGCGCATATACTATTCTAGCTATCGTAATCAGATAAAAAAGGATTCTACCAAATTTCCTATCTAAGTCGTCATCTAACATTCCTAGCAGAAAAATCTCAGGTTTCATTTCTATTTTAACATTTAACATTCTATTAATTAATTTATTAATCATATTCCAATATTTTTTTGCAGCTCCGCATTCCCACCAGCAATGCAATAATGTTCCTGGTGCCTTCCCGCATTTCCAGCAATTATTTGCCGTGTTTTTATACATTTTTGCTAGTCTGTCTGGTGTTATATACCATCTATAAAAGATTTTATACCAACTTTCTTTTAGATTTTGAGATACAGTATATTTTAGGCTCTTATTCCACACTTTCTCCCATTGCTCTAGTTGTATCGGACGGCCAATATCTTTCGCCCACTTTATCATGACCTCTTTCACTACCTCATCCTCCATTTGGAATTCCAGCAGCTTTCCATATATTCTTCTGATCATTTTTTCCTTCTTTCCACATAAGATCTCTTCTAAATCTGTTTTCTTATCAGGGATTCCATAAGTTTTTATATCGTTCTTAGCCTTCTCGTATAATTGTCTGTACTGAAACCATCCTAGATTAAATCCTTTTGCCTCCAAGCATTCTCTCTTCCTGATTTTGTATTCTCCTGCTTGTATTTCTAGCAGATCTCTATAAGTGCACCATTTTTCATCTCTATCCATTTCTTTCCTGTAGAACGCTTCTTGGGCTTTATTTATTGCTACTTTATGATTTGCTGAGAGCCTCCTTGAGTGAATTTTGCAGAATATGGAAACCTATATGCAAAAAGTGAGCATTGGAGCTGCCCACAAAGGCTGGATAGTATGTGAAGATTGAGAATGACCAAGGATGCAGTTCCTGGATGATGAGCTTTATCTGGGGAAAAGAACACCCTTGTGTAGTTAACAATGCAGGATCCCATATTGATCATACACAGACTTGGGAAACTAAATGAGTGAACTGCATGTGATAATCTGCCAACTGGTATTTCACAGTTTTTTAAAAAGGAAGATAGCAGTTCATCTCAGGCATTTAGCCAACCAGATGAAATCTTAAGTAGATGTGAACTTAAATGGCACGAATATGAAAGACAAACACAGCTGTTAGGCTTTTAAAATATGTGCAATTAAAGCCTTTTATGTGGTGTCTTGTGATAACTTAAGTCACTCCTCTACCCTTAGCTAGAGTTATTTCCTTTTTGACCAATGCCAAATCACTAGATAGGGATGTTTGCTGTTCAGAGGGTTATACATTTCTCATTGTGCTGCTAGGAATATCAGAGGGAAAAATCCCTTGAGCTGTAAGATAGCAAAGAATGTGGAAGGGAACGCAGACTGGTTGTTCCTGTAAATATGAGAAGCTTTGCCTGTCTACTGAGAAGTAAGTTGTCCTGAGTTCAAGGCCACTTTTTTCCAGAACACTAGGATAGGATTACAGTCTCCTAAACATTAATCTGCACATAATTAGACAGAGTTTAGTCTCAGGTAAGATGCATAAAACAGCAGGTAAGTGGTCCATATTTCTGTTTATCTCAGACATGGAGAAAGTGTGGCCCATAGGCCATTTGTGACCTTTAAGACTACTTTTTGTGACTCCCAAAGGCCTCCCAAGACACTCTGAAGCCTTAGCCAAGACATCCATACTTTGAAAGAATAATAAAAGTCCTGGCATATTATTAATTTTTGTCCCCCAAATGATTGAAACCGTTCCAAAACTTGGTGGCTTTGCTTGCTCACTTCATCCCAAGGCAAAAAAGGCCCCCAAGCAATCAAAAATGAAAATGGATTTGCCATCTCAGTTCTATTTTGACTTAGTGCCATGATGTAGGCTGCCAAAGATTTATAGGGATCTTTAAAAAGACACTTGTCTACCATACGTTTAACATATCAGTTAATGAAGGCACATTTGTAATCAACAATTAAAAATGCAAATTAAAATGTTGTACTTATTTCTTGTGACTTAAGTTATCACAAGACACCACATAAGAATGCATCAAAGACATGGGGATTCCACTACATCTCATAGTCCTGATGAGGAATCTGTACTAAGGACAAGGGGCCACCATCAGAACAGAATTCAGGGAAATAAAAGTAGTTCCCAATTGGGAAAGGAGTCAGGCAAGGCTGAATCCTATCATCCTTCCTGTTTAATTTATATGCTGAAAAGATCACCGCTTTGATCTTTTTGGAAAGGAGGTACATAAATAAATAAATAAATAATCACAAGAAAAGCAGAATTAGAATCAGAAAAAGGGGGAGTTAAGATAGGAGGAAGCAACATTAAGAACCTAAGGCCCCATTCCCACTACTTTCTGATTCGAAGTGTGACGCGGGCTATACAACCTGTGTTCACATTTGAATCGATTTACGATCCCCATCGGATCGATTAGTGGAGAAAAGGACCGGGTTAAAAGAAAATAGCCCGGGCTTTCCTGACACTAGTTTTAAAGTGGTGTTTTTTGGAAAAACACGATTCTGAAGCATTTTCAGTAAGTGGGAACACTGATCAGAATCGTGTTTTTTGGGGGGAGGTGGGGGCATTGATTGCAAATGCAATCTTGTGCATTTGCAATTGTTTGCTACTGCAAAAGAGTGCATTTGCGATCAAATTGAAGCATACACACACACACACACAAATCTCCTCCTGTTCCTGGGGGCCTTCCTTCCTTCCTTCTTTCCTTCCTCTTCCTTCTTTCCTTCTCCCCTTCCTTTCCCCCCTTAGCGGAGGAGGGCTCGCCACTCCTGCTGCTCCAGAAGGCTGCCTGGCAAGCCCCGGTGACCTGGGGCTGGCGGGGATGACAGGGATGACAGGGCTTGCGGCATTTGTGCCACGTCGCTCACAGCCGCTGCTCCTGGGACTCACGTGCCTTCCGCCCACTAGGGAATGGAAGGCCCGTCAGCCCTGGGAGCAGCATGGGCCCCGTCTTCCTTCCTCCATTGCTTGTCCCAGGACCAGCGGGGCCTCTGTAGATTCAGCCAGGCCTCCGCCACTTCTCCCAGAGCCGATGGACCTCTGGCGCTGCTGTCGCGCCGGTTAGAATGGGGTGAATGGCAGCAGCACAGCAGCAGCAGCACCAGAAAGGAAGCAGTGGAGGCCCAGGCTAGGGAGGCCTCCGGCGCTGTTGCTGGGCCTCCGCTGCTTCCCTGAGGCCGGCAGCGCTTCTGGCACTTCTGGCGCTGCTGCTGCTGTGCTGCCACCATTCACCCCATTTTAACAGGTGCGACAGCAGAGCCGGATGCCCATCGGCTCCGGGAGAAGTGGTGGAGGCATGGCTGAATCTCCAGAGGCCCTGCCGGCCCTGGGACAAGCAACAGAGGAAGGAAGAAGGAATAAGGAAGGATGGAAGAAGGAGGAGGAAGGCAGGGAGGGAAAAGGAAGGAAGGAAAGAAGGGGAAGGGGAAGAGAGAAAAAGAAAAGGTCCACTCGGGACCTTCAAAAGGGGTCCTGGGGCTCCAGGGGAAGGGGAGGAGGGCTGCTTGTCTTTCCCAGCTCCAATGGGAACAACAAGTGTGCCCTCCCAAAGAATTGATTCCAAAGAGGCCCCATTTTCATAGTGGGAACGTGGGGCCTTTTGGAATCGATTAAAATAGTGGGGCAGAAACAATTTAGGGTGCAGGTTATTCCCTCAGTGGGAATGGGCCCTAAGATATGCAGATGACCATATCATTAACTATAATATTAGCAGAAGAATGACCATATTATTAGCAGAACGAATTCAGGAATTGGAACTGTTCATAAGGAAGGTCAAAGATGAAAGTGCAAAGGCGGGTCTGATGCTGAAGATAAAGAAAACAAAAAATAATGACCACAGAAGAAATACACAAGGTCAATATAGACAACAAAGAAATTGAAATAGATTCCACTATCTAGGCTCAAACATTCACCAAAATGGAAAGTGCAGTCAAGAAATAAGAAGACGACTAGGGAGGGGCAGCAATGAAAGAACTGGAAAAGATACTGAAGAGCAAAGACATACAACTGAACACTAAAGTCAGAATCATCCAGGCCATTGTGTTCCCAATTACCCTGTATAGATGTGAGAGCTGGACAGTGAAGGAAGCAGACAGAAAGAAAATCAACTAATTCAAAATGTGGTGCTGGAGAAGAGTATTTAGGATACCATGGACAGCTACAAAGACAAATAAATGGGTTCTTGAACATATCAGACCAGAACTCTCCTTGGAAGCTAAGATGATCAAGTTGAGACTATTGTACTTTGGCCACATAATGAGAAGGCACAAATCACTAGAAAAAATAGATTGATGACACTTAAGTAATACTTGTTTGAATGTAAAAACAGCAACAACAACAACAATTCTAGGAAAGGTAGAGGGTAGAAGAAAGAGAGGAAGACCACAAACCAGATGGATATGCTGAATCAGGGGGGTTATGAGCAAGGGCTTGCAGGATCTGGGCAGGGCAGTGGGGGATAGGGATTCTTGGAGATGTCTCATTCACAGGGTCACCATTAGTTGGAACTGACTTGAGGGCAGCTAACAACAACAAACAAACAAAAACAATTTATTCTTATTATACTGCATTACTGGCATAATTCCTTGATAAGGTTTGCAAATGAAAAGAGTAAAGATGAATTTTCCTTATCACTTGGGAGTGGTAGTATTTGTTTATTAAGCATCTTTCAAAAGTATTAGATATGAGATATGTGTTTCTTTTGCTAGCAGAATTCTCTTCTGCTGGTAAGTTGCAGACATCTTCTGACAAAGCAATCTGCCAGCAGAACTGTTCTAGCTTGTATCTTCCTGCAGAACAGCAAAGCCAAAGGGGAAAAAATGGGGGGGGGGGGGGGCAGAAAAGAAGCTAAAGCTCAATACTATAGGATTGTGGGATTTGTAGTTTTGTGAGATATTTAGCCTTCTCTATCAGCATGCTCTGGTGCCACAATAAACTACCAATCCCAGGATTGCATGGTAGTTGAAGTGGTGGCGAGCAGAATTATTTCTACAGCACAGGTCAGAGTGTCAGTTCAGTTCACATTTAGTCATCTAAATGGCTAAATGTTCTAGAATCTAGAACTTTGATATGAGAAGCCAAATTCCTTTAAGAATAAAATTATTCAAATAATGTAAACACTTGCTACAAATTTTGCTGTCAGAAAGAAAAGAGAAGAGATTTCACCTAAATGTTAGGAAGAACTTCTGTAGGTGGAATAAACTGTCTCAGAGGTTGGTGGAGCTACCTTTTCAGAGATCTTTAAAGAGAAGATCACCTGGCATCTTTCAGGAACACATTAGTATTCGTGCATGACAGAGGCTTGGACCAGATAGCTTTTATGGCGCCTTCCACCTTTAACATTGTATGATTCTATGGAATTCAACAGCAGTAATGTAAAACCCATCTTTCTTACTATTATATCTCTGCATATAGAGAGATCTTGTAACACCTTTGGTACAAATGCATCTGAGGAAATGGAGCTCCTGTTGCCAACTGCTTTCTTTCAGTTAGTCACAAAAGTGCTATAAGATCTCTCTACATACTGATTCGACAGACTAACATGGCTATATATTTGAATTCTACCATTATATGTCTGTGTGGTTGTGTTCTATATTTGAATGTCTTTCCACAGCAGTATATGCATAAACAGTTCTTTATGGGATCCTAACTCTGCTCAAATCCTCAGGATAAATATGTTGTCTGCCTATTTCAATTCTTGTCTTTAATATTATTTAAAAGTCTCACTGGCAATCTATTCAAGCCCTTCATGAAATTTACATATTTCCCAGCATGAGAGAACACATTTAGCAGCACAGAAAGCAAGACGTCAACACTTTTCAATCAGAAGCTAATTAAACAGCAGCACGGAACAGTTTGCGGAGGGAACACAAACAGTACCCTTGAAATACATCAGCACTACAGGGCACGGAGCAGCAAGGCTCAACAGTGCTTGCTTCACACAGCCTTACTTTGTGATTTACTCCTAGGCAATTTAGAACGGATGCTGCAAAAGAACCTTGATTGCCACATGGAAACTTGTGAAATTCACAAAGTTTTTTTAAAAAATATTTCTCCATCCCCTATTTTTTTTGTTCATTTTAAAAGATTTACATGAAAATGAAGCCAATAATGAGTCTATCAACAAGTCTTTTCTTATCAGAGTTGCAATTTTCTGTTGTGAGATTCTTTTCTTGTTTAATTATCAGGTCTTTAAGAAGCTCATCTTTCATCTAACTCGATTACTTCCTCCCTGTTCCAGATAATGAGTATCCTAATCCCATGTGATGTAAGACAGACCTGTTTACGAAAGAAAGAAAGAAAGAAAGAAAGAAAGAAAGTTAGCTTGATGTCCATCTTGTGAAACTTAAGGAACATGATTGATTGCTATTTTCCCTTTTGTTGTTGTTTTTTGTGATGATGATAATAATAATAATAATAATAATAATAAAATTTATTTATACCCCGCCCCTTTGAGATCAATTGGGGCGGCTAACAACAATAAAATACAGTTACATCAAATAAAACAAGCTACGTCCCTCCCCCCTTAAAAAATATTAAATCTGTTACAAATTAAAACCAATAATTTAAAACCACATAGGCAACACCCAGTCACATGATGACATAGGCATCACCAGGCAAAGTTGTGCAGTCCTCCCCCTCTTAATTTTAATGGAAGAGTGAAGTATGCATTCAAATCATCTGCAGTGATATTAAACTGTTTAATTAATATTAGCTGGATAGTGCCCTGTGTGGTCATTTTAGGCACACTAAAGCTGGAATTCACTTAAGGACTTAGTTGTGTGCCCTGAAATCATTTCTGACTTATGGTGACCCTAAGACATACCTATCATGGGGTTTTCTTGGCAAGTTCCTTCAGAGGCGGTTGATCCTAGAGGAGGGCTCCAAGGTTGACTCAGTCTTCCATCCTTTTGTATGAGTACCCAGTTTGTTGAGGCAATTGGCTTACACATTGTAAACTGCTTAGGGAGTAGTAGTTCACTGCTAAATGTTATAGAAATGTACTTGCTATTGCTATTTTCTGGGGCTCAGAGTGTGTGACTCACCTAGGGAGACCCAATGGGTTTCCATGGTGAGCAGGGAATCAAACCTGGTATCCAGGGTCATAGTCCAACACTCAACCACTACATCACATGGTGATTCTCACATAATGACACATGCAGGTATAAGTGAGCTACACATGCAGGACCAAAAAGTCACCATTGGGCAATGGATGTATTCTGGTGTATTCTGGCAGAAGCATTCCATTTGTGCCTTGTCTTTGAAAGCTGAACATTGTCTACCCTGTTTCCCTGAAAATAAGATATACCCATAAAATGAGCCATAGCAGGATTTCTAAGCATTTGTGCAATATAAGCCATACCCCCAAAATAAAACCTACTGATATGCCCAGCATAGAACGTAAGGTGGTGGGAAGGGACTGGAAAGATTAGGACCAATGGTTCTAAAGGAAATGGTCGTAAGAAATTCAGGATGGAATTCTGGGTTTGGAGAGTCATGATGATGTTGCAGAAGAAGACTTAACTATATCTGAATAAATGTAGATTGTTTACCATACTTAATAAAAATAAGACATCCCCTGAAAATAAGCCAAAGCATGTCTTCTTGAGGAAAAATAAATATAAGATGGTGTCTTATTTTTGGGGAAACATGGTATTGTCATTGTTCATCCTTTGCTTTGTGATCGTGCATCCTGTACTTTGCCATATAAGTAAAAGTACAGTCATATCTCCATTCTGGGGATCCGTTCTGGGCCCCTCCCCTCTCAGACATATAAAAAGTGGGGCCTCAAGTCCCATTCTCCCTAACTGTGATGCAATGTGCACAATGTGAAGCCATTAGAGACAACATGGATTGTCAACTGTGAATGCTCAGATCTGGAGATGGCAAGCCTGTGAATATGGAGATTTGACTGTAAATATTTTATTGTGGTAATAGACCAGTACTTGCCCATTGTTTTTAGCATCCTATTCTTTGTATTGTAGTTGTGCATTATATATTCTGCATTGCACTATGACACCCAGTAATTGACATGTATTGTGCAATATTGCTATTCTGCCTGTGGATTGCATAGTGCTTCTATGGCAGATTTCTGCATGGAGCTACTTATGCTACACTAAGGGGATGTTGGATCTAGACCTAAGTTCCAAATTGTTCTAAAAAGAAAAATCTATTTCCATGATCTATTACCTAGTTTGGTTTGGCTTCATGAATATAAATGACTGAAGATGATGTTTTGGCACAACTTGCTTGTGGTGATCTTGGCTTTGAATCTCTCAGCATGCATATGGTTCTCCTTTTTATTCATATTTGTGCAGTTGGCTCTGATGATCTGGATACTATGTCATGTTCACGGATAACAGCCAGCCTTTTGGCTTGGCATGAGATGTGGCTTTATCTGGAAGCTTATCCACATTAACGTTAACAAAACGCCGCTGGGTACCAGGGCTTTTCATTTCCATATTGGCATTGTTTCCAAAATTGTATTTACACTGACTGCTTTTTCATTTTTTTCTCCACCTTCGTGAATTTGCAAAGTCTCTGACCACAGATTTCCACTGCCCAATAAGCAACCCATCATGATGAATGCTGATTGCATGTTATTGACTTGGAGAGTACATTCAACCATTTTCTCCCTAACTCCTTAAATAACTTGAAGACTCAACCATAAGTAGGGTGTAATGTTTCAAAACTGAACCCAGAACTGTGCTGTGGGAACTGTGTCAAGCATAGTCCACAGAAAATGTCTGTGTCAGTTTTATACCCTCAAGTATCAAATAGAGTAAGTGAAATAAAGATAATAATCATCAAAATTAACTCCATACAATTGTGAAGTGAAGACACCAGTAGTATTCAGTGTGGGGGAAAAGAAAGCAGGGAAAGGCTTAATGAAACCTGACATTTTAATTTAAGCAAGATGTTTAAACACCTGGCACATAATCCAGTCTTTGCTTAGCTTAGCACATATTGTGGACTTTCAGATGGGATGAAGGTTGGGCATTCAGAAGAAGCCACTGATTAGTGTAATCTATGGACATTACCACACGAGACCCATTCTCACTGTAATTGAGTTAGTTAATAAATATGGAAATAAACTAGTTTCAGAGCAGCCATTATTTCACATCTTGTCAGTTGTGCATTTGAGGCTGCTTGTTCCATTGTGCTCTCTTCTGCACTTCTCTTTAACCCTGCCTCCATACCTTATGCCCTACCTAACATGCATTTTATTTTATTTATTTATTTTTAGATTAGATTTCTTTAACTTTTAAAAACAATTCTGAAGCTCTGCAAATGTGATTTATTTTTTTAAAAGAAAAGAAATAGAAATAGAAAAATAAATAAATAAATGAAATAAGCCTGCTATGGAATAGTGAGGGGGAGCAGGGAGAGGAGAGAAGCAGGAGACACTGACACCATGTGACTACCGAGTATTGAAACTGCCCCACACTTGTGGTCTAGCATGATAGTGAGCTTATTGATGGGTTTCCCCCATCAATGAAAAGGGACACCTGAACCATGCTTCAGAGACACAGTAGCTACAGGTTGGATGTGATGTGGTGCAATAAGTATTGCCAAAGGTGCTTTTTCCTGACCATAATTGTGGGTTAAAAGATGATTGTAGTAATCATCTAAGACATTAACATTACCATTTTCTCCAAAGAGTTCTTGCAGTGTATCTGAACATCCCCTAATATATTTATCTATCCAGATACAGTCTGATGCAACATTAAGGCACCAGCATGAGCAGACAGGCCTGCAATGAAGTACATACCACCAGATTTAAGTAATGTGAATGGCACGTAGGCTCAGCCATATGGAAAGGTGCAGGGATGGAGGAGCTTGCAGCTGCTTTGTAATTTTGTGAGATAGTTAGCATTATCTATCCCAAAGCTGTGGTACTAGAATAAACTTCAGATCCCAGAATTCCATACTATTGTGCCAAGACAATTAAAGCAGTGCCATTATTTCTGCACTGCAGATGCAGCCAAAGTCAAAATGAGATAAACACCTCAGTCTAGGAGGGAACAAGGAGAACAAGGTTGATGGAGGACCAATGGTGCTTGGCTCCAGTAGGAACCAAATATAGAAGGCCTCACTATGGAATAAACCTAAAAAAGTAAAATTTGGAATGGAGGACAGTAGAGGAAGGCATCTTATTAAAATCTGACTAGATTTTTAGAAGAATAAGAAACACAGAAAGAGTCAAGATAACTGGAGGAAGGAAGAGAGGAGGTAGAGTAGGGAGTTAGCACAATGTTGGACGTGTCTGGCTCATGATCCTGAAAGAAGTCTGGTACAACTCCCCTAGCATTTAGCTTGGCCACAGGAAGGATAACTGAGATCAGGGCCAACAATCCAAAGTTTTGATATTTATAAAAAAATGCTGGGAAATGTATGTCAGAAAGAAGGTTAGACTGAAGGTTTCTACCTCATATTCTAGACTTCTACCTGCAGGGAGGTTGTTTCTTGAAGTTTAATAGTAAACCATGCAATCACATCACCATTTATGGCTCAGAAGGGAAACACGGAATCACTGGAATCCACAGCCCTAACTCACCCTGCATGAAAGTAAAGTTGTGGGAAGTGCTGGCACAGGGGCACTAGTAGCTGTATCTATGCTGCATGACCAGGGGAACTAAGGCATCCAGGCAATACTGGGCAAGCACCAAAATCATTTGTAGCCACCCGATTTTAAAGGTGTTTATATGTTTCCAGAAATTTCAGCTTCATTATTTGAAAAGTCCAATGTCAAGAGTCATAGAATCATAACATTGGAAGAGACCACAAGGGCCATCCAGTCCAATCCCCTGCCATGCAGGAAGACACAATCAAAGCAACCTGAGAGATGGCCATCCAGCCTCAGTTTAAAAAACTCAAAAAAAGGAGACTCCACCACCCTCCGAGGGAATGTGTTCCACTGTCAAACAGCTCTTACTGTCAGGAAGTTCCTCCTAATGTTTAGATGGAATCTCTTTTCCTGTAGCTTGCATCCATTGTTACAGGCCCTGTTCTCTGGAGCAGCAGAAACCAAGCTTGCTCCCTCCTCAATGTAACACCTCTTCAAATACTTGAATAAGGCTATCATATCACATCTTAACCATCTCTTCTCCAGGCTAAACTAAGTCTCTTCTCATTGGGCATGGTTTCCAGACCCTTCACCATCTTAGTTGCCCTCCTTTGGACATGCTCCAGCTTTTCAACATCCTTTTTGAATCATGGTGCCCAAAACTGGACACAGACAAAAGCAGAATAGACTGGCACTATTATTTCCCTTGATCCAGACACTATACTTCTGTTGATGCAACGTAGAATTAAATCAACCTTTTCAGCTGCCACATCACACTGTTGAATCATATTCAAATAACTACTTGGATCCCTTAGGTTTTCCCCCATCCTATATCTTTGCATTTTATTTTTTTCTGCCTAAGTGAAGTACCTTACATTTCTCCCTGTTGAAATTTATTTTGTTAGTTTTGGCCCAGCTTTCTAACCTATTCAGGCTATTTTGAATTTTGATCCTGTCCTCTGGGGTATTAGCTACTCCTCCTAATTTGGTATCATCTGCAAATTTGATAAGCATGGCCTCTATTCTTTCATCCAAGTCACTGATAAAGATGTGGAATAGCACTGGACAAGGACAGAACCCTGTGGCACCCCACTGGTCACTTCTCTTGAAGATAAGTTGTTGCTGAGAACCCTTTGGGTTCAGACAATCAACCAATTACAAATTCACCTAATAGTTGCATTGTCTAGCATTTTCTAGAAGTCCTGTAACTGATATCCCTCTTCTTTTCACAAGGGGGGGGGGGGAGAGACCTTAGCAATGATCCTGTACCATCTCTCCCCTCTTTTCCCCTCCAAGATTCATTGTGTTCCTCCCTCCCTGCAACAAACAATCATTTAGTAGTCAGTGGAGAACAATGGAGAAGCATTCAGCTAGATTCCTGTAGCTGGGTGCATAATGATGATCTCATCCTTCAGGATTTCCATAGGATCTCCAGGGGGTCCTGGAAAGTTCCTTTTGCATGCATCTGCAATGCAGAAATGATGTAGTTTGATGCTGCTTTAACTGCCATGGATCAGTGCTATGGAACCCTTGGATTTGAAGATTGTTTAGATATTTAGCCTTCTATGTCAGAAAGCTGTGGTGCAAATGGGGTTAACAAACTGGCTTACCTTTCCTGAATTCAGCATTAATTCAGGAGGCAGCCACATCCTATCCCATCCTAAATCACTGCCAAATTGTTGCCCGGGTCTGTCCCAGATGTAGCCAGGGTTGTCTAAACTGGTTCTACTGCCATTTTTTAGAAGTCAGAAGCTTCCAACTTCTAAAAATGGCCATGGAAGCGGTTTACAGGACCGTGGCTGCATCTGGGATGGACCTGGGCAGCAATTCGGTGGCAGTTTAGGAGTGATAAGAACCAGCTGCCTCCTGAATTAAAGATGAACTTGGGAAAGGTAAGCCAGTCTGTTAACCCCATGCTCCAAAAACCTATAAATTCTAAGATCGTATAGAACAGAGTCAGTATGGTGTGATGAATGTTGGAATATGACTCTGGAGATCAGGGTTTGAATCTGTACTTGAGCATAAAAACCAACTGGGTGATCTTGGGCAAGTATGTCAGCTTCAGAAGATGTCAAGGGCAGCTCCCCTCTGAAGAAACTTGCCAAGAAAACAATATAATAGGTTTGTCTTAGGGTTGCCATAAATCAAAAAGGACTTGGAGGCACACAATAACAACAATAGAATTGATCCATGACAGATAAAGTAGTGTCAAACTGCATTTATTTCTGTAGTGCAGATCAGCCTTTGTCATTAGGTGTCTGGCTATAGGTATAGGGTGGGAGGGAATAGTATGAGAAATATGTATTTTGAAGTGTTTGGGGTCATTGCACAAGGGAGGTAATGAATTCATCCTTCTGCAACAAACCAAAAAATTGCCAGCATTACACTAGTGCAATGGGTGGATGGATGGACAACAGGGTACCAGCTCTCACCTTGGAAAATGGGAAATGGAAAGGCAGAGGCGGTTGCCAAAAAAGATTGGAGGAGCTCTTTTCTCCTGTGCTCTGGTGTAAAACTGTCTTACTGTCTTTTTGAATTGGGAATGATGGTGCTAGACTACTAGCCTCATCGTTCTTAGCATGAAAGGGTTCTCAGAACATATTTACTAGCCACTCAGAGGCCAATCAGGCCTTTCTTGGTTTCACTGGAAGCCTTCTATGCTAGTCATCCATTCCCCTGTTCCCATTTGGAGAGGAAATGCAAGTTAGATTAACAGGAATATGGGTAAACCTGAACTAAAGAGTCAGCCAACTAGAAATGACAGAAAGCAGATGAGGCAAAACAGATGTTGTTTCATTGTTCTTCTGGGACAGTTTTGTTCTTCTTAACATCAAATGACTATAGTGGCTTCAAATGTTACAAATGGTTTAATTTTAATTGGAATGTTTCTCTTAATCAAGATTGATGTATTGAGTGGCACCTGATATCCACAATATCACCATAATGTAGAATCTTGATTTAATGGTGATGGTTTTACAATTGTTATTGCTTGTTTGCATCTGTTTTCTTGAAGGTTAATCGTGATTGAAACACTAATTATATTGTTCCTCATGCACTTCTATTATGTTTTCTGCCATGTTGATAGCTTAAAGCTTTCAAATAATCATATTGTGATCATGATTCTCTCAGGAGAATCTTCCTTTTTTTATACCAGGGGTGGATAGGCTTTAGACTTAAGGGGTCCATTTTGTTTGGGGGTTTTGCCCCAGGAACACGGAGATCTACTGACAAGAGTCCAACACAAAATGGTGGCTTAGAGAATGAAGTCCATTATCCATGGCATTCATGAAACATACATTGGAGTCCCATTCACAGTCCTGTGCATGTAAGGTATACATGCAAGGTAGGGGCGGGAGACAAGTGTGCTTGATTTGTCTGACCTTACAAAACAGCTTTTATTACTCTTTATGTGTAGAGGGAAAGTTTCTGAAGAAGACAGCCTCATGTATCCATAAAAAAATCTGTTTTTCTGGCATCATTTGAGACTGTCCCCACCTGAGACTGCGTTTTACAAAGAGCCTTCATTGCTGTTGGGCACAGACTGGAAGGCCAGTTAACTGAAACAGGATAAAACTGTTCCAGTGTTGCACATTTCCACAATTTCTGAAGCTAGCTTTCTAAATGCTAGCAATTTACCAATAGAACATTGCAAACAGATTACAAGGATGGATAGGTTTTCAGCTTCTGAAATCTACTTTGCTTTTCATTACAAACCCAAAATCAATAGGGCTGCTCCCAAGGACACATTCTTAGAATGAAAAGTATGTGAGCCTAAGCTAAAGAATTTGTCTTTGAGGACCAGAACTAAACAGAATGTACAAACTTTTCTTTGTCAAATCACCTTCTGATTATCATCTTCATTTCAGCAATATAATTTATTGAGTTGTCATTTTTACATAAAGGAGGATTAGAAACAGAATTTGAGAATGATCCCTTCAAATCCCAACAATTTAGAGGTACTAAATAAATGGGTCAAAATCTTGTTGGGCAGTTATGAATGTGTAGACACCATAGGTATGTTGCTATGCAGTGACTCCTGTACCAATCCCCCAATCCACATTTATTAGACATAGCTGCTGCAGTTGGTGTGGGTGTGTTCTCTTATAGACAAGGAAACAACTCAACAGGATTCTGCCCATGATACTTGTTATACTACTACTACTACTAATAATAATAATAATAAATCTGAAAAAAAACCCCCAATGTTACTGTTACTTTAAGGAAAATGGTTTTATTGCATAATCTTTACCTCCAAAATGTGCCATGAGTAAATGTTGCTACTTTTAACATACCTTCTGAGCTGGTTAGAAAACACTACGGTAAAGCCCCTGGAGTTTTATCAATAGATCTATAACTACCTTCTGCTCACCCATGAAGTAGATGATATGAAAGTCAGTATTAACTTGTCAGTTCTAAGAATGGACAGAATATTTTTAACTAGGCATTCCCCATCTTTTTGACTCATGGAGCCCTTATTTCTATGGCTGAGCCCCTAAGAGGCCTACCTATGTTATACAAGTTAATGGTGTTTAGGGGTATACATGAAAATATATAATCATTCTTTAATTTCATTCAATTTTTATTTCTTTCATTTTCCTGGAGCAGCTGCGGAGCACCTGGGAAGTGTACATGGAGCCCTAAGGGCTCCTTGGAGCACAGGTTGAAAACCCCTGGTTTAAACTATTCAAAAATTGTGGGGAAATGTGTTTTTTCAATTGCTGAGAAAACCTGATGAGAAGAATCCTGGACTGATGAGACTCTTAATGGTTCAAGTACTTATTCTATGCAAAATTTGCACTTGGTTAATTTGCATATAAAATAGCATTTTCTGTGTAGGAAGCAGCATTGTCTGCATAGAAAATAATATTTCTGTGCACGTGTATGTTGTTGTTGTTGTTGTTGTTGTTAGTTACCCTCAAGTTAGTTCCGACCCATGGCAAGCCCATGGATGAGAAATCTCCAAGAATCTCCATCTTCCACTGCTTTGCCCAGATCGTTCAAGCCCTTGCTCACAACCCCCCTGACTGAGTCTATCTATCTGGTTTGTGGTCTTCCTCTCTTTCTTCTACCCTCAACCTTTCCTAGCATTATTGCTTTTTCTAGTGATCCGTGCCTTCTCATTATGTGGTCAAAGTACAATAGTCTCAACTTGATCATCTTTGCTTCCAAGGAGAGCCCTGGTCTGATGTGTTCAAGAACTCATTTGTTTGACTTCTTGGCTGTCTAAGTACTCTTCTCCAGCACCACATTTCAGATGAGTTGATTTTCTTTCTGTCTGCTTCCTTTACTATCCAGCTCTCACATCTGTACATGTTAATTGGGAATACAATGGCTTGAATGATTCTGACTTTAGTGCTCAGTTGTATGTCTTTGTTTTTCAGTATCTTATTCCGTTCTTCCATAGCTGCCCTTCTCATTCCTAGTCTTCTTTTTATTTCTTGACTGCAGTCTCCATTCTGGTCATATGCATATTACCATGAATAAAATACACTTGACCTGTACAGAAAATTCTTTTTTGGAACCATGTTCAAATTTTGTGCAAATAAGCCTTAAGATGTAGCATCTTTTGCACTATAAACAAAATTTTCTGCATGTAAAATAATATTTCTACACAGAAATATAATTTTCCATATGGAAAGCACTACTTGCTGTGCAGAAAATGTTGCAAAAACACCACCTGCAAATTGTACACAGAATAAGTCCTGAAATGCAAATAGTTTTCTAAAACAGTCATTTTCAAAGCCTTTCTCATGGCAGGAAGAACATTTCTAAAATTGCTTCCTTCAAAAAGAAAACAAGAAAAACTGCATTTATTTCCAGCCGGAACAGTCATCTGTGAAGAGTATCACAGATGAAATGCTATACAGAAAACAAAACTCTGCCCTGCACCCCTTGGTAGTGTATCTTTACATTGCCTTTGATGTCCACACTGCCTGACCAACCAACTAAACAAAAAGCTTCATTTATATACCGCTTCATTCTGAACTAACAGTTTCTAGGAGGTTTACAACTGTAAGCTACTTGCTCCCAACAATCTGGGTTCACATTTTAGCGACCTCGGAAGGATGCAAGTGTGAGTCAAGCTTGAGCCCTTTTGCTGGTATTGAACTCTCAAGCTTATGATTTTGAGTGAGTGGCTGCAGTACAGGCATTTAACCACTGTGTCACCAGGGCCCTTAAGCCTAAGGATCAAAATATTTGTCCTCTTATTTCAGATGTCTTAGGGGCTGTACATATGGGTGGCTCAACGCCACCTCTTTGTGCCCTGGATGGAGGCTGCAGTAACTGCTAAAAAGGGGCTTCTGTTTGGGTGCTATGCCTGGCGTTCGTCATCATTATGTGCACTGTGTGCACAGGCATGCACCATAATGGTGACTGGCATCTGCGGATACTCAGCCCTTACCATGCATACAGGCTGGCACAAAGTTTCTTAGTCTCTCAATATCCTAGAAGACCTCTACTTCTGAGAGAAAAAGTATCTGAGAACTATATCTTTTTGTTATTGCTGTGTGCCTTCAAGTTGTTTCTGACTGTGGATATAGGCTGTGGATATAGTATACCTCGATTTCAGTAAGGCCTTTGACAAGGTTCCCCATGACATTGTTGCAAACAAGCTTGTAAAATGTGGTATAGACAAGTTAACTGTTACATGGATTTGTAATTGGTTGACCGGCAGAACCCAAAGGGCGCTCAACAATGGCTCCTTTTCAACCTGGAAAGAAGTGACCAGTGGGGTCCCACAGGGTTCTGTCCTGGGCCCTGTGCTATTCAACATCTTTATTAATGACTTGGATGACAGAATTGGGGGCATACTTATCAAATTTTCAGATGACACTAAACTAGGAGGAGTAGCTAATACCCCAGAGGACAGGATCAAAATTGAAAATGACCTGAATAGACTAGAAAGCTGGGACAATGCTAACAAAATGAAATTCAACACCAAGAAATTTAAGGTTCTGCACTTAGGGAGGAAAAATGAAATGCACAGATATAAAATGGGGGACATCTGGCTGCATGAAAGTACATGTGAAAGGAATCTAGGAGTTCAAGTAAACCGTAAGATGAACATGAGTCAACAGTGTGATGCGGCAGCTAAAAAGACCAATGCAATGTTAGGCTACATCAATAGAAGTATAGAGTCTAGATCAAGGGAAGTAATAGTGCCACTCTATTCTGCTTTGGTCAGGCCCCACATGGAATACTGTGTTCAGTTCTGGGCACCACAATTCAAAAAAGATGTGGAGAAACTGGAGAATGTCCAAAGGAGGGCAACTAAGATGGAGAAGGGTCTGGAAACCATGCCCTGTGACGAATGACTTAGGGAGCTGGGCATGTTTAGCCTGGAGAAGAGAAGGTTAAGAGGTGATATGATAGCCCTGTTCAAATATTTGAAGGGATGTCATATTGAGGAGGGAGCAAGCTTGTTTTCTGCTGCTGCAGAGACTAGAACGCGGAACAATGGATCCAAACTGCAGGAAAAGAGATTCCACCTCAACATTAGGAGGAACTTCCTGACAGTAAGGGCTGTTCGACAGTGGAACACACTCCCTCGGAGTGTAGTGGAGTCTCCTTCCTTAGGGGTCTTTAAGCAGAGGCTGGATGGCCATCTGTCAGGGATGCTTTGATTTGGAGTTCCTGCATGACAGGGGGTTGAATTGGATGGCCCTCATGGTCTCTTCCAACTCTATGATTCTATGATTCTATGACTTATGGTGACTCTAAGGCAAACCTATCATGGAATTTTCTTGCCAGGTTTCTTCAGAGGGATTTTGCCATTTTCATCCTCTGTGGCTGAGAAAGTGTGACTTGCCCAAGGTCACCAGGTTGGTTTCCATGGCTGAGCCAGGATGTAAATCCTGTTCTCCAGATTCCTAGTCCAGTGCTCGAACCAGTACACCACATTGGTCTCCTACACCCCAACTTAGACACTTATTATTCCCCAGTCTTCCAGGCCTTAATAATGTCATTATAATCCTCAATCATCAAGTTTTTCCATAGTGGAAACAAAATGGTTTAAGAAAAATTAAGATTTAAATCAATTTGACGGATCCCTTACGGGATCCATTCATTCAGCAATCTAGACTGCCAGAAGGGACTAATAATGAAACTCAGGACATGAATCTTGTGGAACATATTTGAGAAGATAGGCTAATTCAAATACTGTGGAAGTAGTGCTCATTGTGGCATTGTGAGTGGTTTGTGGTTTCCAGCCAAGACCTGTTTATAGACTGAGAGCATGAAGATCTCCATATGTCAAACCTATAAGTAATATATGTATAAAGCAAACTTTTTAAAAAGGAGCTGGGTGTATGAAATGTTAGATTTTTTGCCTCCTCCCTTGGATATTTTGGCTTGGTAACATGATGCATTCCATCATGGCTATATTCCTGAATGTGAGCAACAGGGTTACCCTTCAAGCATACAAATCTGACATTGACGGCATCCAATACCGCCCCCCCCCCCCCCTTCATACCAATTTGATTTTAAACTGGGCAGTAGGGAAAATCTATAGACAAGCCTTTTTTTGGTTCCGGCTCTCCAGTCTACATTGTGTTTCTGTCACAGGAACGCTTCTATGAGAAGCTAATTAAAAGATCCATGAATGTGCGAGGGTTAAACTCACAAACTCTGCTCATTAACAGTCATTCAACTAAGAATATTTTGCAATAAATTCTTTTCAGCGATGGGAGGGAAGAAAGCCATCGGACTAGACAACTGTTAAAAAACCATATTTTGTTAGACCAGTGCAAATTTCTGTTACACAAGGATGGCAATATCTCATTTAATGAGAAGTGTCCTCCCCTTGAGCTCCTTGTTTCTTTTCTTTTTTTCGGGAAAAAGAAAACAAAACAAAAAATTACTAATGAACATGCTCCCCTCCACGAAATGGAGGGGGGGTTAAAAAAAGAGAGAATCAGAACCATTTTGTTAATTGTCTTTTTTCCTGCTGTTTCCATGGCAATACTGGCTACTAGGCTTCGCCAGAGAGTGACAGTCCGACAATTCACACACTGCACCCTTTCAGGCTCACTGAATGGCCATGAAAGAGACAGGACAGGCACCATTCAGAAAACATGTGATATCTCCTCAATGCACTACCTTTCATCCCCATCTCCCAAATTGCAGTTAATTTAATTCTAAACAAATGGCTAAGGGGTACAAATGAGGATTAGAAGGAAAAGAACATCTTGAGCTCTAATGGGGACCGTTTGTGTGAAAAAGAATGGAGCACTTTCTTCTGCTGCCAAGGCTTCTGGATTGAAAAGGTGGACTTTCCCTCATCTTCTGGGGGCCCTCATTTAGACTCTATATCAACAGTGAAGGAAAATGTATATGTGTGGGGGAAAGAGAGAGAGAGAGGTGGGAGGAGGTGACAGAAAATTCTTTGGGTGAAAACAATTGATCCATGTGGAAATCTTAGAAGAAGCCCACAACATTTTGTTCTGCCAGAACTTTTGACAGCGCAGTTTGTCAAGGAGACGGGTTTCTCATGAGTGGCTTCCTCCTGTAGAAATATGTCCAGCGTGGTCTCTCTATAGGCTAGAATGGACATTTCACTCCAGCAGTCACAAAACTTAGACTCATCCAAGCCATTGTATTCCCCATCACCATGTATGGATGTGAGAGCTGGACATGAGAAAAGCGGATAAGAGGAAAATCAATTATTTTAAGATGTGGTGCTGGAGGTGCTGGGGAGACTGTGGACAGCTAAAAAGACAGACATATGGGTTCTAGAACAGATCAAATCTGGAAGCTAAGGTGATAAAGTTGAGGTTGCCATACTTCAGCCACCTCATGAGAAGGCATGACTCATTGAAAAAGATAATAATGCTGAGAAAGGTGGCAGGATGGTACATGGATGGACTCTATTAAGGAGGTCACAGGTATGAATTTGTAGGACCTCAGCAGAACAGTAGGGGATAGGGAGTCTTTGAGATGTCTCTTCTAGAGGGTTGCCATGAGTTGGAATTGACCTGAAGGTGGTGAACAACAACAAATAATAATCTGCAAGGTTGTGGCCAGCTTTTCTAGATAGGTGGGGAAATGAAGTGTCATTGCATCATTTCTAGAAATGTCTGGATGTAGCCAAAGTGAAAGTTGCAGGGGTTGCCTACCTTGCAGGAATTACTTGATATAAAAACTAGAGATCATTTAGCCATGTGTGTGCTGCATATTGACTTATAGCAACCCTTTGAATTTCATTGGGTTTTCTTAGATAAGGGAATACTCAAAGGTGGTTTTTCATTGCCTTTCTCTGAAATATACCTTAGAGCACCTGGTATTCATTGGCAGTCTCCTATCCAAGCACTAATCAGATCTGATCCTGCTTAGCTTTCAAGATCAGACAGGATCTGGTGCCTTTAGGGTATTTAACCTCACCTAGACTAAAATATGGTGGGATTTGACCGTAATTAACAGGGACTGGTTACAACTAACATATTCCATAGATTCACAAGGATTTCATTGGCTCCTTGGTTGGTACTGTGTATAAGTGAAACTGCTGATCTTTGCTTAAAACTGCAATGAACAACCTATGGTAGACAACCTGCAGCCTTCAACATTACCCGATTTTCTAAATGTTGTTTTCCTAGACTCACGATCTGGAAGAAGTTCAGGTCAGGCATCAACACATGAAACATACAGGTCAGACCCAGGTAGACTAGGTCTACTGAATGAATTGTTGAATGGACAGTCACCATATAGTCAAGTCTTATTTTTATTTGTTTATTTCAAGGATTTATATCCCACCTTTCTTTCACAATGGGATTCCTGTTGATTCAATGGTTTTCCTCCAGTTGGGACTAACAATCAGATTCATGTTAGTCTTTAAAGCCTGAAGCCATTATGAATCTCCCACTACCTCTCAGCTGGGACAAAGTGGAATGGAAGTTTCACATATTTACTTCACTGCTGACTGCAGAAGCATTTTGTGGGCTAAACATAATTCATATGATCAATAATGCCACTTATCATTTAATGTACTGAGATCTTAAAAAGACAAGAGCATTAATCAAAATATTCCATTTATTCCACCCCCCAGCTTGCATTCCTGTAGACATAAATAAAGGGTTGTTAAATTCCAGCCTTTCCATCACACTCTAAATAGGGTTTCCCTGCAATCGGCTCATATTTATCATAAACAGAATATAAAACAGCCAAATACCCAGATGTGTACGGGTGTGTGCACACAGACAAACACACACACATAGTGAAACAGTGAAACTAAGCACATATTTCCAAGTTGTAAAAGAGATATATTGATCCCTAAACCCACTCTGTAGCCAAGGCCAAAATCTGAACTCAATGTTTTCCTTTTCTAAGCAGATGCATGGTTTTGATTTCACATCCAACTTCTGTCACAACCCTTGATTTCTTATTTTCCTGCTTCCGTTTCTTGTATAAGCCATTCCAGAAAACTATGGCCCGATCTAGACGGGCAAAATGTGGCACCTTTAGGGCTGGAAAGGGTGTGAATAGGGTTAGGGAGGGTGTAGTGTCCGCACCCTCCCTAACCCTAAACCGTATGGACATCACCATTTTAAAATGGCGGTGTCCATACGGGCACACCATGATTGTGTCATGGCGCGTGCAGTGTTTAGATACTCTGCGTGTGCCATGACATAATGGCACCATGGAAGGGCACCAAGCTAACCAAGTTATGACAACTGAAGTATATACTTGGACTCTTCATCACACTGTGTTTCTGGAACCATGAAGTTTACTCACTTGAGGTGACAAGCATGCTTTAAAAACAAGCAAAAATTTCTGACATCTTAAAGATTAACAGATTGTCTGTCTATAAAAGACTTGTGGATTGGATTCCACTTTAACTGGTATTTTGGGAGGCAGGTTGTCCCCTTTCCAGCTCCAACATTGCCAGCTGGATCACTGGAATGGAATATAATGCAAACAGGAGTGACTCAAGCACCTCTGTGGGCTCATTACAACCTGTTCCAGATCCAGCTGGCAACTATGGAGATGGAAAGGGGCAGCCTGCCTAGATTCTACCTTTTCACTTGTCACTTCAAAGCACTCCATGATAGGAATGCATGAAACTGTCTTTTGCCATACTAGACTACAGTCTAAATCCACTGTGATGCTTGTGGTAGCAATGGAATCGCTGCAGTCTTCTCCAATACTAGAACCTCCTGATCTGAGCAGGTTCCCAGCCCTCTGGAGCAGACTTTTGGGAATGAGACCCAGCTTGACATAATGGTTTGAGTGTTGGGCTAGTACTCTGGAGACCAGGATTTGATTCCTACCTAAGCCATGAAACCTATTGGGTGAGTCACATTCTCTCAGCCTCAGAGAATGGCCAGTGCAACCCCCCCCCTCTGAAGAAACTTGCCAAGAAAACACCATGATAGATTCACCTTAGAGTTGCCACAAGTTGGAAATGACTTGAAGGCACACAACAGCAACAACAAACAAAATGCAGGGGAGTGGACAGAATTTCTTTTCCTGGTTGGGCTTACAGAAGCTACGTCTCCAAGTGCAATTAAAGTCAACCCTCCATATCCATGGATTTTTAAATCAATTGATTCAAGTATCCACAGTTTGAAAATACTTTAAAAATATATAAATTCCAAAAATCAAACCTTGATTTTGCCATTTTATATAAGGAACATCATCTTACTAAGCTACTGTATATAATGGGATTTGTGCATCCATTAATTTTCGTACCCATGGGGGGTCCTGGAACCATAACACAATGGATAGCAAGGGCCCACTGTAGCATGCTGAATACTATAGGTGCATCTCTCTAATTAAGATTGCCATGGGTCCCTTATTATAAGGGATGTCTCTTATATAGGAAAATATATCCCTTATAGGGCTGGCAGGTGCCTCCTATTATAAGGGATTGTCTCCTATTTGAAAGTTTTTCTTTTTATACAGTCTGAACAAATTGCCCCCCAATCTCTCATATGTTTGGATGGGACCCTTCATAAAGACAGAAATATGTGCATCATGTCATATTTTTTCAGTGAAATATAAACTTTTTAATAGCTGCTGATTGTCAGTCCTTTATGTCATGAATTTCAAGAGTCTCTTATTGCTGTTTTGAAATTCTTTCCCATCCCCTACTACCTTTTGAAATCACAGTTGGCAAGAATGGCTAGAAGAGACAACACTAATAGACCAGAGGAGGTGCTGCTATCTTAGAACTCTATGTCTGCTGACTTGAATTCTAACATTTGTGGATATAAATGCAATAAATACAGTGCTGATGGAGCCTGTCTTATACCATGGGAAGGAGACCTGTAGCATGTGAGATGCTGTTAGAATGGTCAATAATTGGGTGATGGGAATTATAATCCAACATCTGGGGGGACATAGCTTCTTTATTCCTACACATCAAGAGCAGAGAACATATGACCATCCATATGTTGTTGAGATTGCAAGTCTTATCATCTCTTGTCATTGGTTAGACAGGCTATGGCTTATGGGAGTTGCAGTCTCACAAAATCTAGGAGGTCACACATTACCAATTCCTGCTATAAATGGTTCATTATATTCACATTTGGAAGAAGGAAAGAGGGTCATGGCCAGCTCTTTTTTTCATGCTCTTTTTCATGCTGAACCAAAGCCATTGGCACAGAAGCAATGAAAATCATTAACTCCACTACTCTCAAAAATTATACAGTATTCTCCACATTATAACAATTGACCGAAAGAAACATATTTATCCTGACTAACAAGGAGCCAAATACTGGAGGAGACTTGCTCTGCCTGGTGCATTCCAGGTATGTTGGGTTACAACTCCCATCATTCCCAGTATGAAGAAAACTGTGCTAGACTATTGCCATTTCTCAATAGGTAAGCTCCAGTTTAGAGGCACATCTTGCCTTGTGTTTTCCATGTTGTCTGTAGAACATACAGTTTCCTTGAAGAAAGTAGACAGTGACATAGTACCACCTTGTGGTGAAATTAAAGGAACCATTTCTCAGAGATGATTCTCAGAAAACACAATTCTGTCTGAAAACCATTGGGATGAGGGAGTGTATGATGGAACACATCTGGCTCTTTCCATGTTATGTAACTCCACTGAGAGAGCCACTGTATTCCCAATGTGTGGGATGATCTGATATGCTCAGAGAAATATACTCCAGTCTATGATTAACATCATATTTTCCCCCTCCTGCATGATTTTTATCACCTTTGCCTGATGAAGAAACCAGTGGAGCTTTGAAAGCTTGCAACATGTATATTGTGCATTTTGGTTGGTCCAATAAAGGTATCACTGTTTGGTTTTTGATGTTATTGTACTTTGCTATATGGTCACCATGGCTATCCTTGGATATATTTTTAGCATGTTGGACTATGACACTAAATCCCTACTCGGTCATGGAAATCCACTAGGTTATCTTGGACAAGTCACCCTCTCTCAGCCTTAGAGGAAAGCAATGGCAAACCCACTCTGAACAAATCTTGCCAAGAACAGCCAGTGATAGGTTTGCCTTAGGATAACCATATAGGTTGGAAATTATTTGAAGGCACACAACAGCAGCAGTAGCAGCAACAACACCTAACCTCAATAAATTATATAAGGGCTTCTGTTTAAGAGATCTTTCTGGATTGGTCCTCATACTAAATCTTTACAGAATTCACTATGTAGTGTCATAGTTATGGTGCTATATAATAGTACATAATGGTCATGTAGGATTTTGTCAATTCTCTGTACCTGTTAAACATGTCATTCAGCAAGTTATTTGATTACTCTACTTGATCAATCAAGTAAAACAATTGGAGTTAGGTCAATATCAACAGTGCTATTGAGTATAAGTATAAGCAAGTATAAGCCAGTATAAGTAACCTCAAAAAGGTGGCTCTAGGCAGCAGATAAGATATATATACAGACTGTCTGACGTCTTTTTACAAAGAAAATATAAACATGATTTAGTGTCAGAAAAACAAAGTGTGTAATAATAAATTAGATGATTTATAGTGTTTAGAATACAGTTGTTCTCCAGTAGTAAAAATCGCTATATAGGATTAATCGCCAGATACAGCTGAAATCCATTAAACACACACAGACTCATTCACGTGCTTATAAGGGAATGTTTATTGGAAGAGAATGCCTAATAAAAGAATACACTGGGTTTAGTGTCATGGAAGGCTTCAAGAACATCGGTCATGATAGCAGCCCCCCCCCCCCCCCAATAAATATATAGAGAAAAGGGGGGGGGGTTTATAAAAACACACACAACTATTTTTTTTAATATTTCTCCCTAGGCTAGATCATCTGCTATAAAAGCACCATGATTGGACAAGATATTAAAGAAAGAAACATGATCGAGCAAGATAGTTTTTAAAATGTTATTGTGAAGTATAATAATTAATGACAGTGCCACCTAGTGAGAAACCACAGATTGATCTTTTTGCCACCCAATATTTTTGCAGCATCAGCATCATCAGCATCAGCATAGCATTCACAGACAACATTATCCCCAAAGAGCACCACGACTATCATCAATTCAATATATCTTTTCTCATAAGAACTTCAGTGGTTTCTAAAACAATATTTTATGAAACACATAGTTAAAAAAGTAAATTAGAGGTACCTGTCTAAAATCACCAATTAGGCATTTCTACAATCTAAAAGAGAGCCAGTGTGGTTAGTGGTTTGACCATTGGATTACAGCTCTGGAGATCAGGCTTTGATTCCCTGCTGAGCCACGGAAACCCACTGGGTGAACTTCAGCGAGGTGCACCCTCTCAGCCCCAAAACACACTATGACAGATTTTGCCTTTGGGTCACCATAAGTTGGAACTACTTGACGGCACCCGACAATGACAGTCAAAAATCATATATTACAAAGTTCCTGATAAAGTGCAATGAAGAAAGAATCAAGGATAATAGAAAACTCTATGAAAACTGAAGGCTCTCGGGACCATCCTACAAGGTTTCTCCAAAGATAACTTCAGCCAACAAAATCAAGGAGATTCTTGGGCAGTATTGGGAAGGGGCAGTATATGAACAACATCACAATTCTGACCCTCTTAACAAGGATCCGTTATCCTTGCATCAGACAGATTAGTTTCCTGAGGAGAAAAAGAAAATGCTCATAGATTAATTGCAACAGATATACTTCTTTCAAGCTGAGCATGATGCTGCATTGAGGGTTCCAGAGAACAAACCTAGATCGAGCCTAAGCCACCCAGCTGTGGCCTCAGTTGCACATGCCAGCTTTACCCCATCATCTACCGTCAAATCATGGTTTTATTATGGACAGAATTGGTATTTAGTGACAGCACCACTTGGCTTAAGTGTTGGCTGGTATAGATACTCATATTCTGAGGAACACAAGGCTGACTAGAAAGAGCCAATGTCACTAGTTGTCTGCATTCTCCCATTCTATTAAGATGCAGCCTGTCCCCCCCCCCCTTGTACTTTACCATGCCAACCACCATTCCAATGGGAACACCCTGGACTTTATACCTTTGCCTCCCTCCACCAAAATACATTCCTATTTCAGACATCTTTCCAATGTGCAAGCTGCCAGGATTCAAACCCACTGTTGACATTCACAAAATATTTCAAACCAATCTAATTTTACAGTGCAAAAGCTTGGACGAGAACCAAAATCATGCATGCCTATATAAAATGGGATCTTGTAGCACCTATGAGACTTGGTCAGTAGGCCAAGTCTCTAAGGTGCCACAAGATCCCATTTGACAGTAGATCAAGCCTATGAAAGCTTATGTTACAATTTCTTTCACACAGTCTCAGAGGTGCTGCAAGATCCCTCTGCATAATGATATTCTAGACTAACATGGCTATGGGTCTGTAATTGTGCAAAAAATGTCACACACTGGACAAATAATGACTAACATTCTACCAAGACCTCACAAATGGAACCTAACAATAGGTAAATGCAAAAAATGTTTAGAGAAATTACACAACACTTCAATAAAGGCAGGTAGTTCTACAAAGAAAATCATTCTAGTGCCTGGATTGGGTTTTAGAGGTGAAGCATAGAGGGTGAGAGAAGGAATAGTGTTCAAAACTGGAACTCTGAAGGTAGGTTTTTAAAAATTGACTAGAATGATATGGTTGCTGGTGCCATCTGGTCTTGTCATTTGTTATTCTGACAAGTTGCCCGAACCTCCTCTCTCCTGTGGCCATGCTTTCAAATTTGAAATCAATTTGGGTTAATTAAAATCTGGGAAAAAAATCCTTCTTCTTAAAAGAGCTTGTAAAAAGTGGAATGTGTTCGTTTGTTTATTTGCTTATTAAAACTATTTTCATGCTAGCCTTTATCTGATACCAGAGCTCATGTAGAACATAACAAAAAAAAAAAATAGCAATATAATATACAGTCAAAACAATAAAGCCATATCAATGGCCATGTATATTCCAATTAAAATTAAGTTTAATATTCCCAAAATGTAGAATCTGTTGGATTTAAGGATGCTGGTAGTGTTGATGGGGAAGCAGAAAGGTCTTGAACAGACAGGAGGGAAGTCTTTGTGCTATTTTCTGCCACATTTACCAAAATACTTGGGTTTTGGTCACATGCACCTTATCAATCTATTGTATTTCTTTCTGCCTCCCTTTCCATTAGAATTAGATGTATATTTCTCCCATTTCCCATGCCATAGACTAGGACACAGTCAATTTGGTCTGCTTTGTTGTGTGGGAGGAAATCAAATGTATAACCAGCTCCTTATTCAAGTGAAGTTACTATGTTTTAATCTACTTTGGTCCCTTGAAAACCAATTGTTTTCAGGCAACATGTATCCAGAATTTAAGCATATTTCCTTTGGTGAAGTACTAGTGTGGTGTAGTGGTTTGAGTGTTGGATTACAATTCTTGAGATCAGGGTTTGATTTCCTGTTCAGCTATGGTAACCTACTGGGTGACCTTGGGTGAGTCACACTCTCTCAGCCCCATAAAATGTTGTGATAGGTTCACCTTAGGGTTGCATAAGTAAGAAATGATTTGAAGGTACACAACAATAACAACAACAACAACAAGGATGAAACTGTATGCTCCATTAATAGCATAACATGTAACTTAGCATAGGGGTGGAAACATGAAACCTATAGGCTCCATTTGACCACATGCCCATTTTTGTGACCTTTCTTGGACTGCCCTAGCCCTTAAGTTGGAAAGAATTGAAGGAGGAGGAGGAGGAGGAGGAGGAGGAGGAGGAGGAGGAGGAGTTCCTCAAGAGCATAGGTTTCCCTCATCTATTAAATAGGTTGAGAGATAATATATAGAACTGGTATAAGTGTTTGACTAAGACTCCAGGAGTCCAGGGCTGGAATCCCTAATCAGCCATGGAAACCTACTAGGTGACCATGGGCAAGACATACTTCCAGAGAGGAAAACAAGGGCAAACCTCCTCTGGATATGTTTTGCCAAGAAAACTCTATGGTAGGTTTGACATAAGTCATAGTCAACTTGAATGCACATAACAAAAAATAAAATAAACATATCGCAGGGTCCTCTTTCTTGTTTTTGTGTTCCTTAGGCTGAGAGTGTGGGATTCACCCAAGGCCACTCAGTGGGTTTCCATGCCCAATCAAACCCTGACCTCCAGTTCAACCCCCAAACCACTGTACCATGCTTGCTCTTAAGATGTTATTCTTATTCACCCTTATTATCTCCTTCTTGTTGTTGTTATGTGCCTTTAAGTCAGTTCCAACTTATGGCGACCCTAAGGTGAACCTCCCATCTGACAGAACTCGCTATAGACTGCATCTTCACATCTATGGAGAGGTTTTGCCTGCAATGCGGAGATCTCTCTGCTCTGCACGTGTTGCATCTGCAGAGTCCTGCCCGGTAGAGCTGTTTAAGGTGGTGAGGGAGCTGACGCAGGTTCCCCCTGCACCAAACCCCCTAGAACCTATGACAGCCTGCTGTGAGGCGTTTAACATTCACTTTGCAGATAAGAGCCAATTTGGACGCCAATATTTGTCCAGTGCTCATGGGTGAGGTATCTAGCAACTCTGTTACTGTCAGTTTACTGGATGAGTTTCAATCGGTGAGTACCGATGACGTGGACAAGCTCCTTGGATGCGTGAGGAAGATGACTTGCTCCCTCGATCCGGGTTCATCTTGGCTGGTCATCCAGGAAGGGGACGCATTGAGAACATTCCTTCAGAAGGTGATCAATGCGTCCCTCAGGGAAGGCATCGTTCCATCTTGTCTGAAGAAGGCAGCCGCTAAGCCCCTCCTGAAGAAGCCTTCCCTTGATCCCCTGGACAGAAATAACTACAGCCCAGTTTCCTTGTTGCCTTTTCTCAGCAAGGTGATCGAGAGAGCAGTCTCCTCCCAACTCCAAGCCGTCTTGGATGAAACCGATTATCTCGATCCATTTCAAACCTGCTTCAGGGCAGGATATGGAGTGGAGACTGCCATGGTTGCTCTGACTGACGACCTCCGCCTGAGCATGGACAGGGGTAGTGTGACCCTGCTGGTGCTCTTGGATCTCTCGGCAGCCTTTGATGCAATTGATCATTCCATCCTTTTGGATTGGCTGAGAGAGCTGGAGATTGGTGGCAACGTGCTTAGGTGGTTCCGATCCTTTTTCTCCGGCAGATCACAAAAGGTGAGACTCGGGGACAGCTGCTCTTCTAAAATCAAGCTTAGCTGTACCTCAGTACACTGATGACACTCAGATATATTTCTCTGTGACTAGATCATCTGCTCAGACCTCTGATGGCGTCTCCCCTCTCGATGACTGTCTTGCAGAGGTAATGGATTGGATGAGGGAAAACCGACTGAAGCTTAATCCAGACAAAACAGAGGTGCTCACAGACACAGGCCCGAAACCAGGTTTGGGAATACAACTTCCAGTCCTCGATGGAGTCACACTCTCCTCAAAGGACTCTGTTCGCAGTCTGGGGGTGCTCCTTGACCCGTCGCTTCACATGACTAGTCAGGTGAATGCGACAGTCAGGAGTGCCTGTTACCAGCTTTGGCTGATACAGCATCTGTGCCCTTTCCTGGAGATTAGGGATCTGGAAACTGTGATACACGGGCTAGTAACCTCATGTTTGGACCGCTGTAATGCACTCTACATGGGGCTACCCTTGTGCCTAACACGGAAACTACAACTGGTCCAAAGTATGGCAACCAGGCTTGTTGATGGAACATCTAGGAGAGAGCACGTAACACCTGTGCTTAAATCTCTCCACTGGCTGCCCCCCCCCCCGCACACTTCGGTCCTCTGGGAGGAATCTGCTACAGCCAATGAAGACTAGGCTGGTCCAGACCTCCCAGAGGGCCTTTTCAGCTGTCGCCCCCAAGCTGTGGAATGACCTGCCGCATGAGATGTGTCTTATTCCATCTTTTGAAGGCTTCAAAAAAAAAAACCCACAAAAAAACAACCCTAAAGACGCATCTCTTCCGGCAGGCCTTCCCAGAGAATGTGAACACCTCCCGGCTCCAAACCTGGGCCCTAGTGTCTTCCAGTCTTCCTTTCCTGTGTTTTTTCCCACCCCCTATACAACCTAGGTTCCTCAGGCCCGTTTCCCTGTTGCTGCTTTTTATTGTCTTATTTTGTTTTACTCCATGTTTTTAACTCTACTGCGATTTAATTTTTGTCTTAAGGGAAGGGAAGGGATGGGATATTTTAACTGACACTGTTTTAACTTTTGCTGTAACCCACCCCGATTGCTTGTTCAGAGGGGTGGGCTAGAAATAAAAATAATAATAATAATAATTATTATTATTATTATTATTATTATTATTATTAATTATCCTATCATAGGGGTTTCCTGGCAGAATTTCCTCTTATGTGCTTTTAAAGTTAATCTCCTCCAACACAAACTTTCACAGGAATCTTGTATGATCTGTTAAATTATATATCTTTATCTATACTTAATTTTAGCTATATAGCAGAGACACTAAGAAACCACTTTAATAAATTGTAAAGATGTTTAATGGCACACCAGAAGGAGTGTCTCAGGACTGACATGGTGAGCATTTGGACCAATGCACACTGGTCCCATTGTGTATTGGCCCTGTTGTGCATGAGGTACCAAAGGGGCAATCTAGACCACCCAAAAGGGGCGGTCCGTGACTCCCTCTTTAAGCGGCGAGATGGGGCCAAGGCTGCCACACCGACAGCCTCCGCGGCCCCATCTCACCACTTCTGGAAGCCATGGGGAAGAGGCAAACTGCCGCTTCCCCGTGGCCTCCAAGCGGAGTGCAGCGGGCGCCCTGGGCTCCCGCTGCACCCTTCTTGCAGAGGCGGGGCTGAAGTGAGGAAGGGGCCACTGCGGTGGCCCCTTTCTCCCTGGGTCTTTGCCGCGGCCATCTAAAAGCCAAGACAAAGACCCGCACATGATGACGCTCTTGTAGCATGTCCGTATGGATGCTGCCATTTTAAAATGGTGGCATCCATATGCTTTAGGCCTAGGGATTGTCTAAAAGCTGTGCCCCCCAGCCCTAAAATTGGCACAAAGAGCCCTTATCGCGCTCTTTGTGCCAATCTAAATTGGCCCAATATGTGTCAGGCACTTTGCTGGATCTGATACATAGTAAAGTAGTAGAAGCCCTCTACTGTATACGGGTGTTACACAACTGCACAATTCTAATTCTCTCGTACATAAGTCAACTTACAAAGATATAAGTCCCTAACAGGATTCCAGCCTTTAATTCCTCCCCCACAAACCAGATGCAGAATTCCAGCCAGTTTTCTGAGGGACTATGAGGGTGATTGTTTTGTTTTTGTATGTTTGGGGGCAAACTCACTGCTGCTGGGTTCTAGGGCTGGGAAATTGCCCCACAGTATTCCCCAAACATGATCATCTTTATTTTATAGAGTAAATGTAACACACTTTTTAATATTCCTTAACTAGAGATGGGATACAGCCTTCTAGATGCTGGTGGGATACAAGTAGCAGCAGCCCAAGCTAAAATAGCCAAATAGTGAGAAATGATGGGAGCTACAGTCCAAAATATCTGGAGTAAGGTTTCAAAATACTATTAAGGGACGGTCA
The DNA here is from genome assembly GCA_034509955.1 of Urosaurus nigricauda. Taxonomy (NCBI): domain Eukaryota; kingdom Metazoa; phylum Chordata; class Lepidosauria; order Squamata; family Phrynosomatidae; genus Urosaurus; species Urosaurus nigricauda. The sequence goes on from JAOEGL010000006.1 coordinate 110,986,135, forward strand.
GAATTTGTAACATGTGGGGATGATAATTATCTATCTATCTATCTATCTATCTATCTATCTATCACCATACTTGGTTTCTTTTTTGGCATGCATTAATGGTCCTGAATCTGTTTTAATCATTTCATAAGCTTCAGACACACTCACTTGCTCCTGTAACTTGGCCTAAAGATTTTTCTTTCAAAACACCCAGTACTAATTTTTGGCATCCTATTCACTCTGCATTAAAGGACAGGCTTTCTAGCCCTCAGATAATGGATTTAACTTATAAAAAGGGACACCTACCAGCCGTATAAGGAAAAAAGATTCCAGACTCTTAAATAAAGAGCATCCGCTTTAGTAAGAGACACCCAGCAACCCTAATCTGTAGGGGCACATGATTCACACCCTGGATCTTAACCAAATCAGACAGAATTTGTAACAGAAATAATACTAGCACTTGGAAGTAATTTGTTAACAAGTAATGACATTATGGTGCAACTTTGGTGGGTAATGAAAGCATAACCCTGGTCCTTTTGCAAAATAATGGAATGGCTAGTGAAATGATTTAGTACAATTTAGTAACAATTATTTTTTACTTCTCTTTACCTGTAGAGCAAAACATATTGGGAAAGGGGATTTGGAGGTTAGCCCCCCCTCCATTAAAAAATGGAATGAAAAAGAAAAAAGACAAAAATGTAATGAATAAATAAGGAGCAACATAATGATCAATGCACTAAGTTGTTGCTGTTGTTACTGTCGCTAATGTTAATAAGCTATTGGAGGAGGCTCCACAATGAGTCATATAAATTATGCTCAAAGATTAAATTTCTGATCTCTGATGAAGCAAAGTAGAAGCATATCACTGCCTATCCCTAAGACAGACTCTTTTCTTTAAAACTATTCAGATTGCAATCTGAGACATCATGTTGTACTGCAGGTGTGCCATAAGATGAGGTGAGCTGGAGAAGGATGCTTGCCAGGATGGAGATTAATGATGTGTCAAAGCCTCTGAGCCCAGCATGTTGGCAGCAGCAAGTTCCTTCATGGGGAAACCCTTCTTTCTAAAATGTTGCAAGGTTTCTGGTCCCATATCCAGGTTTATGCTCCTGTGCAAATGACAGATCCACCTTGAAATAATCAAGATGCCTTGCTGTGCATGACTAAACTAAGGAGTTTATCACACAAAGGAGATTGGGAGTTTATCCAGTGAATATCTTGGAAAAATCATGTAATTACAAGTAACAATTTCACACGACGTCGCACAAAACCCGCCATTAAAGTGGTCACAAAGAAGCATTAATGTGCATCTTTTTATTTTCAGGATTTCAGTGACAATGCATTTCTGGTATCACTTCATTTGCACAATTGCATGTGATAATAATTCAAGCAAATACTCACCATTTCCACTTCATTTGTGGGATGCTTTAAATGCACTTTAATCTCTTTTTACTGTTGAAATCAGCTCCAGTGTGATAAACTCCTAAGAAACAGATTCATATGTGCATGTTTATGAGGTGATCACAGAATTTGGCTACTTCTTCTTCTAGCTGACATCATACATCATACACAAAGAGAGAACTTTTTACAAATATCTTGGAGCCAACAATAAGTCATAGTGTCACCCCTCCATTGACCTCCACTCATATCACACCACACAGAATCCTTAGTAATTTTTTTTTTGTACATCATAATCCCTGTAAATCACTGAATGTAATGGCAATAGTTGTAACATAAACAACTAACAATATTAATATTATACCTTTTAATTACAATATCATATGCACAGCCTTAATGTATTTCACACTGTTAAAGTGAAAATTCGTTTTGAAACCAAATTTTGAAAGAATATTTTTATTTTTTAATTAATTTTTTTAAAATTATTTTAAAAAAGAAAAAGAAAACCTCCCGCTGAGCCTTGCTCCTCCCGCTGAGCCTTGCTCCACTCACATCATCTCCTCCGCTGAACTCAAGTGTTTTAAAAGGATGTGGGCAAATACCACATCCTGTTTCTGCCAAAAGACAGATGTTTAGGGAGCAGTGGTGCCACCCCCTTAGGGTGTCAGCCTTTGCAAGTGACTTGGTAAACTCCCTGCTCCCCTAGTAATGATCCCTGACCTGAACCTGCTTTTTGTCATCCAACAGTATATGTTTTATGTCTCCTCCCTGCATCAGAAAAGTGTCTGAGTAGAAGAGTGTGTGCTCTTCTAGTACTAGCTGAGCATGTCTGCTCATAAGATGGAAAAAAATGGACAGAGGAGCTATATACAGAATGAAGGAAATATCTATGGCCTTGGAAGGGGTCCTGCCAGTCTTAGCCAACCTTGAAACTTTCAGATGTTTTGGCTGCAACTCCCACCGGATCTTGACCATATTAAGGGAAATACAGTCCCAAACAGCTTTCGAACCTTAGGCATAAAGACTGTGTTACCTTGTATAACAGTAGACACTGCTACAACCATTGTAGTGTCTGTGCTTCCCTCACAAGTTGTATGAAGAGACTGGCCACATAATACTCATCTATTAGGGATGAAAATCTTCACTGATTTCATTTCCACACAAAAGAATGAAAACTTCCAAACATTTTTTTTCCTGCAATGGGTGTTGTTACAAGTGTGTGTGAACATTATTCAATGGTTTGTTCGTACAGTATTTCGGAGATTTTTTGCAAATGCTTTGTGAAGATGGAGGTTTCGCACAAACTCTTTTCAGTTTTATGCAAAGAACAATTCTTACCTTAACAGAATTCTTAGTAGCAATTTGAACTTCCCACAAGTGTGCTAAAATTCACATGTTACTTGGGTACTTGTCTAGGTACCTAAGAAAACAGACCTGGGCTCCTATACCACCTCATCAGAGGCTGGGTCTCGATTCAGATATTTATATGGGACAACATCTTTCACAAGATAATCCTGCTTCAGAATGCAAGTGGGATCACTGGGAAATTGCTGGACATATGTCATTCTTGCCAGTTCAGGTAATTAACAGTTGTTGTTGGTTTTTTTGGGGGGGAGGGGGTGGCACCTGAGGCTTACTCTATGGATAATCTAAGGAAAAAAGAACCACAGTTTTATCCAGATTTTCCAAGCAAATCCAGATGTACGATTCATTCTGGTCAACAGATTGGCATCAGAAAAGGAACAGGAAGTGACGAGTCCCCAAGAACAGGAGGTTCAAGTGGCATGATTGCCTTAAAAAGAAAAAGAAAAAAGAAGACTGCTGTATTTATGCATTTATGGATAACTACACAGAAATATATCTGCTTGTCTTTATCTGTTCTCCTCTGCATGTGTGTGTCCTTGACATATATGTTTTAAAAATTGGTATTATGTGGCTGGAAATAATTCATGGACATTTGCCATTTTATGCCAACATGACTTCTGAATGGAGGGAACATATGGCCACTTAATCCAAATTTGCACCCTGTTGCTTCTAATAGGGTTGCTGCAAATCTGTAAAATCTAGGGCATCCCAGATTTTACTTTTTGTTGTTGTGAACTTTTAAGTCATTTTGAACTTATGGCAACCCTAAGGCAAACCTATCATAGGGCTTCCTTGGCAAGTTTCTTCAGAGGGGGTTTGCCATTGCCATCCTCTGAGCTGAGATAGTGTGACTTGCCCAAGGTCACCTGATGGGTCTTTATTCTTGAGCAGGGAATTGAACCCTGATCTCCAGAGTTGTAGTCACTCACACCACTATACTACAAACAGACACAGATAATGTTAACTGAATAACACATAATGTGTGCTCATATGAATGTCTGACTCCACTTTAACTGTTTTGAGTATCTGAAAGGTAACCTACTTGCATATAAACCAGCTCCAGATGTTCACACATTGTATGAAGCTTTGCTATATGTTCCACCTTCTAGAGAGGTTAGATTAATGGTCATTTTAGATAGCAGCTTTTGTGTAGCTGCACCTGTTGTAGAATGTTCTCACTAGGGAGGGTATGCGAACTCCCTCTCTACATCCCTTTCAATGCTGTGGAAGCCATATTGTGGAATTTAACTTTTAATAGTTAATATCACTATGAATTTTAATTGTTGTTGTTATTGTGTTCCCTCAAGTCATTTCTAATTTATGGCAACCCTAGGGTGGGATTTTCCACCTTATCATGGGATTTTCTTGGCAAAATTTCTCCAGCGGAGGTTTGCCCTTGCCTTCCCCGAGGCTAAGAGCATGTGACTTGCCCAGTGGGTTAGACGGCTGAGTAGAAAATAGAACTCTGGTCTCCAGAGTCACAGTCTAACTTTCAAACTTAATACCAGTCCCATTTTATTGTATATGTTTTTAAACATTTTATACTTTATGTATATTATTCCCTCCAGTTTTACATATGGTATGTCACCTCAAGCTTCCAGTGACTGAAAAGGTGATCCTAAAATATTTTGAAATGAATATACCAATAAATAGTCAGGTCAACCTGGCCAGATTACTCTCCTTTCAGCTTCCCTCTGTTAAGCGAGTTTCTAACTGCTTTATCACACTAGGGGGCAAACAGGATTTAAATGAGAGTTAAATGAGAGTTAAACAGGAAATGCCTTATGTTTATCACAGGACATTTCCTGTTTAAGTCTTGTTTAAATCCTACTTGCTCCATAGTGTGATAAAGCAGCATGATGGCATAAATCTCATAATTAATATTTTTAGCATATCCTCATTGGTATGAAAATTAACAACAGCAACATCTTTTATGAAAAAAGTTCACCAGGAAAGGACAATGCTTTGGGAAGATGTTTCTTGCAAATGAAAAGGACAGTACGTGATTAATTCTGTTCATACTGTTTGCAAACTAAGGAGCTTAATCACACAGCTTATGAAAAATAACTTACAGCTTTTAAAAAGCAACCACTACCAAATTGAATTCTAATTCGGACTGCATCCTGGTCCTATTGCATGGCTTTGGTCTCCAAATCTACCATCTGAATACAGCCCAGCTGCATTCTGCATCCCTTAATGCACTTTGGTGGCCATTTTTTAAAGTCAGAAACCTCCCGATGTTGAAAAATGGCCATTGAAGTGCAGCTGGGCTGTATTCAGATGGCAGATTTGGAGACAAAAGCCACGCAATAGGACCAGGATGCAACCTGAATTAGAATTAAATTCAGGAGCAGTAAGTCACTTTTTAAACTGTGCGATAAGCTCCTAATACCGGAAAGTTACATTTTACTGAAAAATGCATGCTTGTTTGAGAAAATCCTCCATCCATAATGAATCATGAAGAGTTCTCATATTTGTATGGCATCACTGTATTATTGATATATTTCTAGTTAATTTTGCACTTGCTTAGTTTTCTTTACCAGACCTTGACCTTGAGAGTAAAGCCCTGAGGTCTAATATTGCAACTTTTCTGACTGACTTGCAACATAACACAGTGGAAAAAAGTTATGCGCAGAGTTTTGATGCTATTTCCCTCTGAGACATTTCCAGTTTGATGTTTATCTGTGCTAAAGTTCAGCAAATTTTATCAGTCAGGTGTGTGTGTGTGGGGGGGGGGGGGGGTAATTTCTGATGCTGGTTCTACCAGTTTATCAGCCTAGGAACAGAGAACCCTGCTTAACAGTCCTGAAAGCTGAACTATGTGTTGCTCTGTATTAGTATGAAACTATATTCCTTTGTACTTTTTGTACCCCCATTGGTAACAAGTACAGAGCCAACATGGAGTTGTGGTTTGAGCGTTGGAATCCCCACTTGGCCATGGAAACCCATTGGCTGACCTTGGGCATGTCACACTCTCTCAGCCTCAGAGGAGAGGAAGGCAGGGACAACTCCCTTCTGAACAAATTCTGCCACAAAAACCCTATGATAGAGTCGCCTTAGGGTTGCCATAAGTAAGAAATAAATTGGAAGGCACATAACAGCAATTAGAACAACAACACGTTAATCAACTAGTGAGCAGATTATTTCTGGAAGCCAACTTGATTCCCACTCTGAAAGAAAAGTGGCATATAAATCAAATAAATAAATAGTTTATGCTCATTTTATTTTTGCATTCCAGTAAGCATGCATGTCTAGATTTTAAATCAGGAAGTACTGCACTGATAAGGAAATTTAACTTTCCCCATGTAATTTAAATTTCCTCAGACCACTTGTGAGATTTAAAAGGGAGTGAAAACACCATTGGTACCATATTTGTCTCCACAGGCTGCAACAATAGAGTGGATTTGGTTTCAGATTTCAAAATTCACTCTTCTCTCCCACCCTTGTATAGTTAAATATGGCACTCCATGTCTGAAATTTAAATTTCCCTCACCTATGACTAATGGTCATTTTTTCATGAGTCTGCATAATTATTCAAGAGATCAAATATAATTTTCCTTTTGTGTTTAATGATGTCTAATGAACAATGCATTTGCTGCAAAGGTCTTGCAATGGGCTGATCATAGAAGAGCAAGCTTCATTTGCAAGTACTGTATATTCATTTGAATTTGTCATATTCTGGGCACGTTTTTAATGTTGTTGCTTTTAAATTATTGTTAATTTAATTTATTTTTAAGGGGAGGGTGGCTGGAAATGGGTCAATGAAGTGTTTTAATTTGTATGTTTTAATCTTGTTGTACCCCGCTCCAATTGTACTCACAGAGGAGCGGGCTAGAAATAAAGATGATGATGATGATGATGATGATGATTAGAAATAAAGATGATGATGATGATGATGATGATGATTATTATTATTATTATTATTAATTATTAGGAAATTATGGCAAACTAAAGTTCTTGCACTACATACATATTTATTACAGCACTTGGTCAGCACAATTCTTGCACTTATTCTGCTTGTGCCAAACTACATGTATTTTTATAGGGAGCACATTGAAACACTCTCATGGTTCCATCCTATAAAATTTTGAGATTTGTATTTTGGTGATGTGGTTAAAATTCTGCTAGAATGATCTAGTGCAATAGTTCAGGGAAATGAACTGCAGCTGCTAGAACAGAATTCAGAACTACACATCCCAAGATTCCATAAATAGAGCCATCTCAGTTAAAATGGCATTGGACCGTTGTAACTGTGTAGATACATTCTAGAAATCAGTCAGATAATCATTGTTGCTGTTGTGTGCCTCCAAAGGCTTTCCAGCTTAAACCTATCATAGGATTTCCTTGTCAGATTAATGCAGAAAAGATTAGTCATTGCTTTCCCCTAAGGCTGAGAGATTGTGATTTGCCCAGGGATACCCTGTGGGTTTTAAAGACCAAGTAAGGACTCCAATGCTGGTCTTCCGAGTTCTGGTTCAGAACTCAAACCACTTTATGTTATTTTTCCTCCATCTGTTTTTCACAGCCAGTTGTTTGTGACCTCTGCCAAAACCATATGATCCTGAATTCCCTTAGTCAAGGGTGGTGAACCTCTTTCAGCCTCAGGGCCAGACTTGGTTGCAGAGAAGTTCCTGCCTACTGCATTCCAGTGGTGGGTGTAGCCAAAGTCAAAGGGATGAGGAGAAAAATACCAGCATATTGCTAGGTTAAAAGCTCTTCCTGCCAAGAACTAGCAGAGGCATTTCAACCTTTTTAGAAAGTGTTCAAGAAGAGGTTATTCCTGACGTTCCGCCAGCAGCTGTGGCTGGCATTTTCAGGGAATGCTGGCATGGAAGAGAGTGGGGTACATAGAATCATAGAATCATAGAGTTGGAAGAGACCACAAGGGCCTTCCAGTCCAACCCCCCTGCCATACAGGAACTCCCTGCTGATGGCCATCCATCCTGTGCTTGAAGACCTCTAAGGAAGGAGACTCCACTACACTCCAAGGGAGTGTGTTCCACTGTCGAACAGGCCTTACTGTCAGGAAGTTCCTCCTAATGTTCCTCCTAATGTTGTTTTCTGATGCTCCAGAGACTAGGACCCGGAACAATGGATGCAAGCTACAGGAAAAGAGATTCCACCTCAACATTAAGAGAAACTTCCTGACAGTAAGGGCTGTTCAACAGTGGAACACACTCCCTCGGAGAGTGGTGGAGTCTCCTTCTTTGGAGGTTTTTAAGCAGAGGCTGGATGGCCATCTGTCAGGGATGCTTTGATTGGGAGTTACTGCATGGCAGGGGGTTGGACTGTATGGCCCTTGTGATCTCTTCCATCTCTATGATTCTATGATTCTATGATTATTTTCCTGCAGTTTGTATCCATTGTTCTGTGTTCTAGTTGCTGGAGCAGCAGAAAACAAGCTTGCTCCCTCCTCAATATGACATCCCTTCAAATATTTAAACAGGGCTATCATATCACCTCTTAACCTTTACTTCTCCAGGCTAAACATACCCAGCTCCCTAAGGCGTTCCCCATAGGGCACCATTTCCAGACCCTTCACCATCTTATGGTTGGTTGAGAGGAAGCAATTTACATGTTAATCTGTGTATTAATCTGTTTTTGAATGGCAACAACAAGGAAATCATTAAAATCCATGAACACCTGGACAACTTCAACAGGAAAGAAGAAACCCTTAAAGTAAACAAAGTTTGGCTACCAGTCCTGAAAAACACAAAAATGAAGACCCAGCAAATGCAAACCCACACAGGGTGAGGAGGGCTTCCCAGCAGACAATGTATAATTAATTAAATTGACACCCCGAGGCCTTGCCATTCAACAACAGAACAATACACAGAATAACATGCAAGTCACTTCTTCTCAATCAACCATGTATATACCCCACTCTCTTCCATGCCAGCATTCTCTGAACAAACCAGCGATAGCTGCTGGCGAAATGTCAGGAACAAACTCTTCTAGAACACAGCCTCATAGCCTGAAAAACCCACATTTTTTAATTTCTTCAAATCCAGGAAATGTTTTCAGAAGTAGCCATGGCAGCATGCAGCAAAATACAATAATACCCCAAATCCACACACACACACACACACAAAAAAGATACCTTTGATTGGCCAGTAAATGTATTGCTCCTTTTTATGGTTTTTGTATTTTGTTGTATTTTGTTGCCTGGCCAAATATGGCTATATTCAAACCCCATTCAACTCTTGGTTCCCCTTCCAGTGAAGTCTAGTAGGAAAATATGTTCCTCTAATTCTGCCTTCCACAGTGGATCTAAAGCAATAAATAAATTCCATGGCAGATGGTAAAGGCTGATAAACAAATGTTCCTTTCACTCAAAACCAGATTCAGAACTGCCCTTCCAGGTAAGGTCAGTGAAGATGGCCCCTTACATTCTGCTTAGTGGCACCGTGAAGCTTTGTTACCATTTCATGCCACGCAATACCCCAAGCTTTCGTCTCTCGCACACATATGCTGGGAAGGAACTTTTTTCACTTGAGCTCTTTTAATAGCTTTCCCTATGTATGAGATATCTGACCACTGGGGACTTGCCTGGCAAGCTGAACAAATTAGGCGGCTGTTACAAGTCAAGGATGGCTCCTGCCGGTTTCCTCCATCTGCCTGATTCTGCCAGGTCCTTTACAAGCATCAGGAGATGGAATGAAACAGATGGCAAGGAATTTGCTTGGCCCTTTGCACTCTGGAGAGGAAGGCAAGAGGCAGCCATTTCGTCTAACATCTCCCCTTCCTCTCATTATTTCATGTTAGAAAATGCAAATGTCATTACCACAAAGGACAACTATCATTAAAATACCCCCCCCCAAAAAAAACACCTGGGGGGAAGAGAGGAAACTTCCCCTGAAGTTTCAGACACATAAAAAACACAATTTGTTTCCTTGAGCTATTTTCATAGCGGTTGGGTTGATTTTTTTTTTAATCACTTGGCACAGCTAATAACTATCTTGCTAAACTTGTTTTCTGTAAAGACCAGTGGAAGCTGTTGATCAGAATGTGTAGGAAGACCAGTTCATAACTGTATTTTTACAAGCTTAGAATATGCCAGGCTTCTTTTCATGGGTAGATTTAAAAAAACAACAACAACAACACACACACACACACCAAGAAGCAGAAAGGACCATATGAGGAGTCCTGTGGAATATCAAGTTAAGTTAAAGCTTCCAAAGCCCTTAGATTTCAGGGCTCAAACCTGAGAACTAAAGGATGACCCCTTGAGATGTCGCAAGGGGCAGGCTGTGCTAATGTTACAAAGTGATGCTCCCTGGGATGTTATAAAGCATAAGATATTATGTATCAACCACAGTAGCTCAGGAAATGTAATTCAAATATTAAACAAATGGACAAATGGGGAAAAGATGTATGCACACACTTTACAAGACAACACCTTTATCCCAAAATTCATCTCCCAGGGCTAGAGAAGAGGTTGTAGGCCCTAGTTAAATACCTAGGCCCTAGCAAATTTGTATCTGCACATTCTCCAGCTGTCTTAATTTGACAGGGATGGTCCTGGTTAATTCTCTGCTGTCCCACTTTCTTTGCCACTCTAAAAATGTCCCAGTTTCTTTCTCCCCCACTTTCTCCTTTCATCCTGGCTTATGTGAATTGCTGAAAACCGAGTTTAAAGAAAAAAATGGGGGGGGGAGAGAGGAGGGGTAGAATCTTGCCCTTCCTTGTAGACTTGGGCAAAAATAAATGGCTGCAGCTTTTCCTTGCTTGTGTGCTCTTCCTCATTAATAAATTTTGCCATCCTGACCATATTCTGATGTTGTTTGATGGTATGTGTCCTGGTTTCATCTATGAAATGCTATAGAGTATATAAACTCTTTATTTATAAGTGAGAACCATATGCTTGTGGACTAAAACTCCCAGCCAGCATGGTCCCAGCAGTGCTGGAATTCTACTGGAAGAGGAAATCTATTTTTTTTTTTTTTTAAAAAAAAAAGAATTGCTATACAGTAGTGGATTGGTGTGCCCTTCCTGGGTAAATGACATTGTGTCTCAGATGATCTGCTAACCTTTGAGTAAACTTCAAAGTAATAGATTTTGAGGCTGGAGAGACGTGGATTTCTTTGTCCTTGACTCTTCCAAACCTGGACCTATTTCTATCCCAGACGGCTCTTCACCATTGTGTCTTTTGCTACCTTCAATTTTGTTACGGATGTGCTTTCTATATCTTCCCAGGGTGAGTTTTAGTAGTCAATAGTAATGCCATTATTTTTGCACTTTAGTAGAATTGTTGTTATCAGTTTTTCCTAACTCCCTGTTGGTCTTTCATGCCTAGCTATGATACTTCCTCTTCTCAAGCTTGTTAAACTTAATTTAAAGTTGGTATGGAGTCTTTGACGATATGTTTAACCACATTTGTGGTAGAGACTCATTGAGTTTTTAAAGATGATGCTGATAAACATCAGACTCCTCCCTTTCTTAAGCTTGGAAAAAGATTATTCCTCTACTGGAATAGATTTTTTTAAATAGATCATTTCTTTTTGTTCTGCTTTTGTTAGCCCTGAGATGCCACCTATGGGAAGTCCAACCATTCAGCCTATCCAGTGCTGATCCCAAAAGAGTTGTGTACAAAACTGGTACTTCACAACTCTAGGAAAATCAGCAGTGCCTACAAACAAGGCTAAATATGGCCCAACCAACTTCATAGGAGTGGTTCGCAACCTTTGGCCTTCCAAATGTTTTTGACTCCAGCTCCCTAAGCTGTGAACTTTGACCATGCCAGTTGAGGATTTTGAGAACTGAAGTCCAAAGAATCTGTAGAGCTAAAAGGTGAGAACCAGTGCTTTATAGGAATATTTCAGTTCTACATAAACTACATTGAATAATCTATGCTTTAAAAAGAATGATGATGTGTGTGTGCTTTAAAAAGAATAATGCTGTGTGTGACAAGATTCTGCTCTCATATTATCATTGCCTTTCAGCTGAGATCCTGTCATCCTTTTCCAGAGACCACAATGTCCTGCAGTTTCAGCCCAGCAAGTCATAAATTATCCCTCCTGACTTGCCCATTAGTGAGCCAAAACACCTCTTATTTACTGATGTGATTAACTGCTCCAGAAGCAGCCCAAAATCCCTGTCACTCCCCCCCTGCCTTGCAAGACAGCTGTAATGGTGGCATACACCTGTGGAGCAAGAGTCACCAGCAGTGAGCTAACATTGTTTGCCACTAATGAGCCATAAAACTGTGATGGTTTAATGCTGCTTCTGTGACTCCTAGGTAGATGGAAGTGGATGGCGATGAACACAAATAGGCTAAACCGGAGAGCTGAACACCTCCTGACAAGCTTTTAATGTGAATTTAACAGGGCAGTTCCTGTCGAATTGAGGCTTGATTGACAGGAAGCTAACCTGTGGATCTTAATAAGCATGCTGATCAATTCTGAGTGCCACAAATTGATTCAGAATCCACCAGGCTGGTTAAAATATGGAAGCAACAAAAATGGAAGCATGCCATGTTCTGCAGGGGGGAAAACATGTATGACTGCAATGTTTTGTTAGGCCAAAATCAGTCACCATCCATTGAAAAAGCACTAATAAGTTAATATGGAGTGGATTCCATGGAACAAGTAGACTTTCTTCCACTGTATAATTAATTGGACACTGTTACTTAAACAGAAGCCCTGGTGGCTCAGTGGTTAAATGCCTGCAATGCAGCCACTCACTCAAAACCATAAGGTTGTGAGTTCAAGACCAGCAAAAGGGCTCAAGCTCAACTCATGCTTGCATCCTTCTGAGGTCGCTAAAATGAGTACTCAGATTGTTGGAGGCAAGTAGCTTACAGTTGTAAACTGTTTAGACACTCCTTAGGTGGTATGAAGTGGTATATAAATGAAGCTGTGTTTGTTTAAACAGAGGATGCAGTGGCTTAGTGGTTAAGATCCCACTTCTGATGTTAAGGTCAGTTGGCAGTTTGAGGGCCAGGTACCACATGATGGAATGAGCTCCTGTCACCTGTCACAGCTCCTGCCAACCTAGAAGTTCAAAAGCATGTAAAAGCGCAAGGAGATAAATAGGTACTACTTCAGTGGGAAGATAAATAGCATCCGGTGCAGTCATGCTGGCCACATGACCACCAGAGTAATCTTTGGACAACACTGGCTCTTCGGCTTAGTAACGAAGATGAGCACTGCTCCCTACAGACGGTTAAGACTAGACATTCATGTCAAGGGAAAACCTTTATCTTTTAGCCTACTTAAATTTAAGCAAAGGCTGGGACGAAAGTTATTGTGGGAAGGGGGGAAGGTTAGTGATAAGAAGAGTTACCCAGATATCAGAAGAAAGCCATTCAAGTCTCAGACATAGAGATAAACAGTATCACCTCCTCATCATTGCTTGGCAAACCAAAAAAGCTGGAATCCTTCTTCTTCTTCTTCTTCTTCTTCTTATTATTATTATTATTATTATTATTATTATTATTTATATAGTGCTGTAAGTTTACACAGTGCTGTACATACAATCTTATAGTTAGATGGATCCCTGCCCACAGGCTTACAGTCTAAAAGACAACACAAAAGGAAAAGTGGAAGGTGGTGGGAAGGGGATGAGGTCCAGTGGTTCTTCTCTCCCTCTGGGGCCTGGACCAAGGCAGATGGACTGGAGGGAGGGTTTTGGGTTCTTAAAACATAGTTAAGAGGAGGCATCCTGGGGCACATGGCACAATCCTGGGAACACTTCCCTAAACAATATAGTCTTTAACTTACTTTTGAACCTGGATAGAGAAGTGATGAGGCACACATGTGGGGGAAGAAGGTTCCAGGAGTGAGGGGCAACAAGTGAGAAGGGACGAATCCAGGACAGGGCAGTGGAAATCCTCGGTTGGGACAGGAGACCTTGACTACCAGAACGGAGGGTACGAGAAGGAGTGTGAGGAGAAAGAAGGTCAGACAAGTAAGGCGGGGCTGATGTCGCATCCACTGAGAGATGGCAGCCAGACAAGAGGAGACTTGCTGTTCAAGTCCCGGTGAAGGGTCAGGGGTGGAAAGATACAGCTGGGTGTCATCGGCATACAGATGATAGGAGAAACCAAAAGAACTGATGAGTTTACCAAGGGATAATGTGTATAGAGAGAACAAAAGGGGGGCCAGGACAGAGCCCTGAAGAACTCCTACACATAAGGGAGCAGAGGAGGAAGTCTGACCACCTGTGGCCACTGCAAAAGATCTGTCTGACAAGTAAGATTTAAACCAGTTGAGAACAGAGTCAGAGAAACCGAGGTCAGAAAGTAAGTCAAGCAAGAGACAGTGATCCACAGTGTCAAAGGCCGCAGATAAATCTAGAAGAATGAGGATAGAGTAGAGGCCATTCGCCTTGGCCTGCAAGAGATCATTTGAGATCCCTACTGGCAATGCAGTAGATGATGGTCAAGAACTACATCACAATCCTGTAGTGTACATCTATGCTCATGTAATTATACCATGGTTTCACTACATTTCTGCTAGATTCTCACACTGTGTGATGGGGAAAGCACAGTAGGCTGTTTCTGCATTCCCAGTGAAGAAAGTAGTACATCGAAGAAAGTGACTAACAGTTATGCACCTTCCAAGATTTAGCAACTGCATGGCTGGAATCCTGTTGGTTAGTCCAGCTATTCTAGACCATTGAATCACTCTTTATAGACAGCTCAACTACATCTTAATGTAGTTAAAGTCAGGCCCCATTTAAACCTTACCACTCACTAGCTTGTTTTTTTTTGGGGGGGGGGAATCACTTATCTCCCAGCTTAGTTCTTGTGAGGATAAAAGGCTTGAAAAGGGAAATGTTGTGCTCACTGAGCTTAATAGCTTGGGAAAAGAATGGAATAAACCTATTTCATTGTTACAAGCCAAACTGTTCACTAGTTGCAGATGTTTGCAATGCCTTGTGCCCATGTAAGGTTTCCAGATGAAAGGCTGATTCATATGATGGCTGTCACATGGAAACTGCAGGAACCACAGAATACTTCATTGTGTCCTGAGATGGGTGCACATAAACCATTGAAGACAGAGCTTCTCCACTGTGGAATTCCAGTACAACTGAGACTGGTAGTCTCTGGCCAAATGTGGTTAGCTAACTGTGTATGATCTGGCCACATTCAAATATAGTCAAATGTTTTATGAACCCAAAGATCTGTATTAATGCCACAAGTGGAACCAGGGCTTGCAATCTAGCAAAGTGATACTTGGACTTTACTGATCAGCAGGATCAATGGTACTGTATTATCTGTCACCTTTCCAACAAGTTGTCCATTTTGCATTTAGCTGCAGTTTGTACAATAGTTGGGGACCTTTCCCACAATACAGAGTTATTTCATTTTAACTGCCATGGCTTCATCCCTAGGGAATTTGGGGTTTTGTAGTTTGGTGAGGCATTGGCTGAGAATTATAAAAATTTCCTCCTTAACTGCAAATTCCAGGATTTCTATAGAATGGAAGCATGGCCATTAGTGGAATATAACTATAACTGCGTAGTGTGAAAGGGAGAGGGTGTATTTCCAGGGGAACAACTACCACTACTCTTATGCAGATTGCAGCTAAATTCAGAAGGAACAGCCAAGTTTGGAACAGAGACGATGTGGCAGTTGGTAAGACTGACCATGTTAATCAAACTATTGGCTCTTTCATTCTGTAATTAGGATGGGCAAAGTGTGGCTCTCCAGATGTTGCACTGCAAATCCCAGCATTCTACACTATTGGCTATTCTAGCTAGGTCTGATAGGAGATCCAATTCAGCAATGTCACTCCTGCTATTGTTCACTTTTGCTATAAGCCCTGGCTTAACTATGCACTATGGAGTTATTCACTCATCATCTATGGACTATTGTGTTCTTGAATGGTATGCATGGAAAAGGAATTGGAAGCATTAAAAGGAAAAGGAAGCATTAAGTATTTGAATGGTAATTAAGAACACAAGTACATGTGCTTATGTTCAAACTTACTTTGATTCCAGAATACACTAGAAACATTTCATCTTTGATCATCCTCCCCCCCCCCCCATGTTAGCCTAAGATTCAGTTTTCATGGAACTTTTATTCTCTCTAGAAATGATAGGAGCTGAGTCCTATTAATAAAGGAGACTGATCTTTATGAAGAGAAGATGGGGAACATAAGAAACAATGATAAAGCAGAGCCTGGTGATGATTGAAGAGCAAATAATTGACTTGTCTTTCTTTGTATTTCACTTCAGCCCCATCTTTTGAGCTCTTTGATATTTGACAAACCTTAAATCTGGAAGTAAATTATCTGGCTTTGTCATTTGTACCTATCTATTAGAAAAGCTATTTGAAAAGGAATAATAGGCTTTCTGAATATATATATATATATATATATATATATATATTCAAAGGAAGCAGGATAAATCAGTTCTTATTCATATAACTATTATATGTAGTGGAATAGGAGTCATGGTCCAAAAAATTCTCTGTAACCTGGGAGGGCACCAGATTGCTGCTCCATCACCAGTTGCCAGCAAGTAGCTCAGGAAGCACTTGGAAGAGTTACTTTTTGGGACTGCTCTTCGACCCCTCAGACAACAATTAACTGATTCTAGGAGTTGTACCTCCCTCCTACCCAGCCATTGCATAGCTAGCTGCAAAACTGACATGGATTCAGGCCTGGTAAATCTGCTTACTTTGTTATTAGAACAATGAGATCAATTAAATAGAGCTGAGTGCAAAAGTGGCACATTTAAAATAAAGGTGGGAACCATGTTGCCTTCCAGATGTTGCTCGACCTGCTATTCCTAGGATTCCTCACATTGTCTATTCTGGCTAGTTTTGCTTGGACATACAATCCAATGATCTCTGAATGACCAAATGAGTCTCACCCCATATCAAATTCTATAGCCAAGCAATAGTTTTATCACGGGTAACCAAAATGCCTCAAAACTTGGCAGATATAATGTACAGGCTAACTCCACCTCAGGAACACAAGAGAAGGCAATTAAGCTTTCATGCTAATGTGTGAAAATCCACAGCAGTTTGCATAATATACATGTATAGACTAGCCCCTCTTCTCCAGAGCAGCAGAAAACATGCTTGCTCTATTTTCCACATGACATCACTTCAGACATTTATGGGCAGTTATCATATCACCTCTTCATCTGCTCTTCTTCAACATAAACACACCTAGCATCCTCATATTTTCTTTATAAAGCTTGGTCTCCTGATCTTTAACATCTCGGTTGCCCTTTTCTGGAAATATCCAGCTAGTCAACATCCTTTTTGAATGGTGGTACACAGAACTGGACACACTATTTCAAGGGAGGTCTGACCAAAGTACCTCAAAACGATACTATTACTTCCCTTGACCTGCACACCAATACTCCTGTTGATGCTGTCTAGAACTGCCCTAGCATTTTGGGCCACCATACCTTACTCTTGACTAATGTTTAGCTTGTGTTCTAGTAAGACTCCTAAATCCTTTTCACATATACACATACACATGTATAGCACAAATAAAGGATGGTGATACCTGGCTTAACAATGGTTAAGCCAGGTATCACCATCCTTTATTTGTGCTATACATACCCAACTCCTTACCAAGGCTTGATTTCTAAAAATTTGATCATCCTGCTCATCTGGGTGTGTTCTAGCTTGTCTAAAGGAAGGAGACCAAAATGGTAAATGGGCAAGAAATGCGGAGAACAGCTTGGATAGGAAGATACTGACCCGATAAAGCAACAAATTATGCATCTGGGTTGGAGTCCATGAATGCTTAGAAATGGTTTGCATTTTCCAGTAACTGTATATACAGTTTCAGAAGTTGTGGGGCACTGTGGTTTTTGAATAACTTGCTTGTCTGTCAAAACTGGAAAGGTAAATGAGTCCATGACTAATTTGCTTAAAACCATCTGAAATTACTTCATTCCCTACATTTTCAAATGTTCTTCAAAAGGTCAATGAGAAAACACATCTATATCAAGAAAAGATAAGATCTTGTGCCCAAAAATATACCTCTTGCAATTTCTAGGGAGGAAAGAAAGAAAGAATGAACATAGGGAATATTTTTTTTTTAAAAAAAATAATAACAATAATCAGACTTTTGGTGCCATCTGGTGGCTACAACAGAGTACATTTTAAAAAAAAAATAAATATACAGTATGAGCTTTAACCCCTTTTCATGCAGGTGAATCATTCTCTTTTTTTACTCAAATCCAACAGGATCTAGTTACCTCTGAGTAATTGTGAATCATCTGTAAACCATGGTATATGCAGACCAATAGAGCCAATAGTTCTTACATTTCTCAGTTTGAGTGTTGGCAAGGGTTTAATAGATTGTATACTGAGGAACAGTAATCCAGGCCAGAATGGGAGAATTCAGATTTATTGAATACAGGTGCAATACATGATCTCCAAAGATGCACCACAATATATTTTAGGAACCCATCAGGGATTCATCGGATGTACGTCTCTTGCCCTCAAACCTCATACCACAGCCAGGGTGCAATTACTGGAAGATCTTTTTACTGGAATTACCAGAATATTTTTAGCAGCACTGGGATTGGGGAATTGGTGAAGGTGGACTGGAGAAGTGCAGACTTTTGGGTTGTGTTGCACCAACATCTAAGCATTAAATAGTCCAATAAATAAATGTTCAGCAGGAAAAGAGTAGGCTACTACTTTAGCTGATTCTACTGCAGTCATGTGCACCTGCTTACAACAGGCAAAGTAAACATCAGCTGCCTCTAGAATCTGTTATGGAGTATGCATAAACATCAAAACAGGAGGAATGGGGAGACGCTTCCCTCACCATCTCCCCTCAACATTAAAAAAAAAAGGTAGATCAAGAAGTTTGGCCACTGGAGTTGAAATCATTAAAAAAAATCGAGGCTAAAGGAAGGAAAAAAGTTATCTCTGGCTGCATTTGGGAAGCACCCTTCAGGTGATCTCTAGAAAGTTAAAAAAAAATTTTTTTCTCATGCAAGATTTTCTTGACCTGGTAGTTCAGTTTCCCAAGAATATATCTCTTAATTTTGAATTAAAATTTTGCTGAAACATTTTGATCTGCTCTTCTTTTTCCTATTCTAGCCTTGTTATTTTTGTCTCTGGCACCAAATAATCTATTAAAGAAAAAATGACCAGAAATGCATCTATTTTATTAGCTGAGGCACATGAGTACTGACATTTGGTATAGTGGATTGAATCATATATTTAAAATGTCTATTTAATGCTGCTGTTATGTCCTAGGTTTCATAGACATGGTCTGGGTTGTGAAACTCAGAGAATTTGAAAATATCAGTTTACTTGTGGAAAATTTTCAATAACAGCTGCAACATATCAGGTAAACAAGATTATTATTTTCTTTGTCTACTAGAGGTTGTTTGTGTGAAACCTTCAGTCTGTGATGCTCTTTTGATATTCAAGCTGTCAACATGACAAGGTTTGCAAGTGGAAAGTTTTGTATAGAAACTGAGTTTTGAGCTGAGGTTGACAAGTAAGGTTTGTAAGTGGAAAGTTTTGTGCACAAAAGGAATTGTGAAAGAAGAAAGAAAAGAAAAAGAAGAAATTGTTTAGATTCACTCTCAGCAGGGAACCCTGGTGGCACAGTGGTTAAATACCAGTACTGCAGCCACAACTTTGTGAGTTCGATCCTGAGGGGCTGATCCTTGGAAGATGTTCCAGAGCATCTTAAGCTACTATTTTTCATTTGTGCATGTTTTCAGATGACCTAGGAAATGAATCTTTAAACACTAATGTTGTACTAAATTTTTAATTCATTAAAACTTTCACAGCCAAGGGGAGTCTTTGGGGACTATAGTTTACAAATGCTGACTTGTTCCTTTTCTATGATGTTCACAATGGACCTTATCACACGAGCAAAACTTGAAGTTATCCCAGGGTCAATGTGAAGGCAATGCAGGGGCAATCATGGGGTTTCAAGTTGTTTTATCACACGACACCAAATCCAATCAGGGGTCAATCCAGGGTCATTCCAGAGTTAGGTAAAGTTTCAAGTTGTTTTACCACACAACGTCAAACCCAATAAGGAGCCATCTTAAACACAATTGGGGGTCATTCCAGGGTTAGGTAAATTTGGGGGAAAAGAGGATTTACCTAACTCTGGAATGACCCCCAATTGTGTTTAAGATGGCTCCTGATTGAAACCCCATGATTGCCCCTTCATTGGCTTCACATTGACCCTGTACTTCAAGTTTTGCTCGTGTGATAAGGTCCATTGTGAACATCATAGAAAAGGAACAAGTCAGCATTTGTAAACTATAGTCCCCAAAGACTCCCCTTGGCTGTGAAAGTTTTAATGAATAAAAAATTTAGTACAACATTAGTGTTTAAAGATTCATTTCCTAGGGATAACTTCAAATTTTGCTCATGTGATAAGGTCCATAATCATCACATCTGCTTTCTCCCTTAAATGCAGCTTTGGCAACATTTAGAAAAGCTACCAAATGCCAAGCCAATCAGGAATTACATCACCTACTCCACCAGAGGTAATAAAAGCTTTCATGGTGAATCTGGTCTGTGACTGAATCCTTAAACTGGATTCAGCACCTTGGAATATCTCTAAAATTCAGAGTAAATTCTGGAACTGGAATTGGTACGAGAGTCCCACACTGCCACTAATCTCCTCTTTCTCATCATCCTTTTCATTATGGATCTCTCTCCACTCCTACTTTCTCTCTTTTTCTCTTCCAGAATTATGTGTACAGCATCACCATTGTACATGGTGCCTTATTGTGTTTCATGGGCAAAGCAGATGGGTTTCTGACACAAGGAATTTCTCCTATAAATGTAACAGAAGGGAAAACAATAGATGGCATGGGGGAAGTGTCATGAATATGGCTTGCAGATCAGAATGGATCTATGAGGATAAGCCAATGGGCATGTAATAAACTTACCCAGGGAGTATGTTTCATGAAAAAGGGTTAGGAACGAAGAAATGGTAGAGTCAGAGATGCAGGAACAGAGACCAAGGGCAAGGATATAATAAGAAAGACTATACAGGTTCTTACCTAGAATTCCAAAATGCAAAATATTCCAAAAACTGAAACATCTTCATGGCTCCCTGAGGTAGTGACACCTTTGCTTTCTGACAGTTAAATGTACATGGTTTCGTGCACAAAATTATTTAAAATATTGCATAAAACTACCTTCAAGCTATGAGTATATGATGTATGTGAAATATAAATGAATTTTGTGTTTATACTTGGAGTCCTTTTCTAAGATATCTCATTATGTATGTATATTAAAATGTGGGTATTCTGAAATCTCCTCCCACAAAAAATTAAAAATAAATAAATCTAAACTCCAAAACACTTCTGGGTCCAAGTATTATGGATAAGGGAGTCTCAACATGTATAAAAAGGGATAAGGGAGACTTAGCTTGTGCTAAAAACAGTCCAAGTAGCTGAAAGTTCAGACCAGCTGAAAAGGTGAGGAATGGTTATGAAGGGTAGAAACGTGAGAGTTATGAGATTTAAGGGTAGAATGAGTCAAGGGTAGAAACCTGAGAGTTATGAGATTTTCTGACCTCACATGATGATAAGGATGACAACAGTCACTCTCAGAAACTTGATGAATTCACTTTTCCAACTGGAGATGGAAGCAAGACCCTTGCTGAGTCAGTGAGGATACTCAAGTATCACTCCTCACTCCATGATCCTTCATGGTTTGGAATCATGCAATATGGAAGAAAAAAGAAAGAAAGAAATGGGATGAAAGGAGAAACAGAGCTTTGGCAAGCTCTCTCTCCCCCTCCCACCCTTTTTAATCTGCTTTCTAGCAGTGTCACTGAAAAAAGAGTTAAACTTTAAACAAACAAACAAAAACATTTCCAAATTCTGGGAAATGGTAATTGCAAACAGCTGAGCCCTGATGAATATGTGTGAAAGAAGGAATTTTTGTGCTTGTGATTTTGTGTGGTTGTAATTTTGCATGAATGTGGATATGGATGTATTTAATCCCCCCCCCCCCCGATGAATGTGTTCTGTGGAGTCCTAAAAGAAATTTTAAAATCCTATATTAATTGCACTGCAAAATGGTTCACTGTTGCGCCTGGTGCTGTAGCATCTCTTGCTGAGAAAGCCATCTGCTTCACTAATGGCACAGAATGCACTTTCTTCTTTTGCAAAATATATGCATTCAATTAATAACAAACATCTGCTGCTTCTATATACTACATCTCTCCCCCTCCCATACCAAGCCTCGTACAATCCCTTAAATAACACAATAACTTGGTGTTGAAAAATCTGATTTTTCCTCCCAGGCAGCATTCCAATGGTACTCCCAGACTCCCCTTTCTTGCTGAAAAGGAGGAAGTTGGAGAGAAACAATAGTGCTTGTTGCTTTGTCTCTCCCACAGGCAGCTGTGTGCTCACTCAGTGTCAGCAAAAAAACTGGGGGAAAAAAAACCAAGGGGAAGAGAGGAGAAGACGAGCTAGTAAAAATAGCAGCAGGAGTTGAGAGGTGGTACAGATCTTTTCATGGCAAGAAGGCCAAACACATCTGTTAAATCCCAAAGAGATTTGCCATTGTAGAGGAAAGATGCTTTAGCTGAATTTTGACAACTATTTGCTGGAGGGGGTGAGGAAGGGTAGACATAAGGTCAGAAAGAGAAGAAAGAAAGAAGCTAATAGAACAGGGATGTAAAACCATGATTATTTCATTCTTGCATGCAAGAGCAAATAATTACTGTAGTTTTGCCACCACTAGGGAAGAAAATGCATATTTCTAACCAGTATTCACCCTGTATCTGAACATCACAAAATATTGGAAAGAATTTTTTTCCATAATGAAATATACATGGGGCTTTATGCACCAAGAAAAAAAAGAATAAAAAAAATTGAGATTCTAGATCAGTTACTTAATTACACAACTCCCTTAGAAAGCAAAGTTGTGTTTTCCAGCCTCAGTTTTGTCTTATTGGGCAGCAGCTGCTGTGAATTACTAGGGCCTGTTCCTCTGGCACCTGGGATGCAGAAGACTGATGTTTCCAACCCCCTTTCACAAGGGATTTCTATTGTGGGGAAGAATTTTGACAGAGATCTTGCTTCTGACTGTTGCACTAACAAGAGAAGGTGGAAACATCAGCCTACTGTATCCTGATTGACAGAAGAGCAGACGTTTGTCTCTCAGAGGTGTCACTAGTGGGTGCAGGAAGTGTGGAGTGCACGAGGAGACATCCTAAGGAGTGGTGACACCACTGCTCCCCAAACATCTGCCTTTGAGCATAAATGGGCTGTAGTGTTTGCTTGTGTCCTTTCAAAATGCTGAAGAAATGGTATAAGTGGGGCAAGGCTCAGTGGGAATAGAAAGGAGAGCCCTCAAGGTTTTGTTTTTTTTCATAATAAATTTTAAATATTACATTTTTTGAGATTATTTAAAAATCAACTTTTTTCAAAAATGAAAATAAAAATATTGTTTTAAAATTTTCTATAAAAACACCACATTTTATTAATTTTCACTTTAATCACAGGAAACTGGTTATCACGTGGAGGTTATCCCATCCTTGTCCCATTCCTGTCACATCCTTCCTGTGCAATCTTGGGAAAGACTTTCAGATGACGTTGCCCAAATCCTGTCATTAATCTGTCTGAAAACCATGATTGACCATGATTTGGCAAAAGACTTTCAGAAGATCCTGTAATTAACCCATCATTAACTCTTCGTTAAAGTGACATTTGCCAGCATTGTGAAATAACGGAAGTTTGTGTTATTGCAATGTCACTTTAATGATGAGTTAATGGCAGGATCAGCGCTATGATTTGAAAACTTTTTGTGCTATCCCTGTTGTGGATGGGTTAATGATGGGATAAGGGGAACAATCCTGTCCCTATCCCATCTGTGTGTGACAATCTCCAATGTTAGTGTAAATACATTTAAGTTGTGTATATGAAATTGGAATTTAAAGGTATTATTTTTATTTTGCTACTGTAGTTGTTTATATCAAAATTATTGCAATTACACTCATAAATATACAGAAATTGCAATTTATGAGTAACGTTAGTGCAAAAAAAAATTGCTAATGATTCTGTATGGTGTGGTATGGGAAGAGGTCAATAGGGCATGTGATACCATCAGTTACCCCACTGGGTGATACCATCCCTAGTAACGCCACTGATATCAACCACAGTGACTTCTGCCTAGTAATGCTGGATGAGGGGGCATATTTGCTAAATTGTTGAATATTCAGTGATTTGAAACACAAATCAGTTACAAAATGGTAACTCTTGGTTACACATTCATAACTGCAATTCTGAATTCCAGGCCATTTTTAGTTTGTGGGAAAACATTTCTTTTTCCTTGCAAAAAGCTATACGTATTTCTCTGCAGAATAATTTTGCTACAACATTTTGGGATGTGTGCACAGCAGGGAAACCTTCATAAAAGCTTTGCTGTTTTAATATTCTTTCAGTAGGTGTTTACCAATTGTTGGGAAACCCACTTTTCCACCTGGAAATACACAGCAGTGAATACGCTTTCCATCGACACAGTAGAATGTATTTTGACCAAGGAACATGCTGTTAACTGAACATTTATAAGATTATGAACATTATGGGAATTGGAGACTGATGGCTTCCATGAGTGGGCTGAATCGACTCTGTGTTATCCAAGGTGCAGAACCTGGTTTATAGATAAGAGTAAACATTTTAGATAACTCCTTTCAAATTATGTTTAAAGCCTAAAAGAAGTTCACTACCCTACTGACATGAGAACCACCAGCCCCCTATTTAGTTACAAGACAAAATGCAGTTGTTGTCCTCGGCTGTAGTAGAGCCATTAAATAAATGGCTGAATGGCAAGTCAAGAGTTATCCAAATTTCATGGATTTAGTGGTTCTACTCTGACTGGAATTAACAAAGAGATTTAGCGTATTTTTGGAGGAATAATGATGATGCTGTTGTTGCTGCTGTTAAGTGCCTTCAAAATGATCCTGACTTATGGCAACCCTGTGGATGAGACATCTGCAAGACCTCCTGTCCTCCACTGCTCTATTTAGGCCCTGCAGATTCATACAGGTGATCTCCTTGATTGAGTTCATCCATCTGATGTGTGGCCTTCCTCTCTTTCTACTTTCCTCCACCTTTCTTAGCATTATTGTCTTTTCCAATGATTTATGCCTTCTCATGTTGTGGCCGAAGTATGACCATCTCATTTTGATCATCTTGGCTTCAGGGAGATTTCCAGCTTGATCTATTCAAGGAAACATTTGTTTGTCTTTTGGGCTATACATGGTATCCTCAGCACTCTTCTCCAGCACCACATCTCAAATGGGTTGATTTTCTTCTCATCCACTTTCTTTATTGTCCAGTTCTCACATCTATACATGGTAATTGGGAATACAATGACTTGTACAATTCTAATTTTAGTGCTCAGATGTATATCTCTACATGAACCTACTTTATATACTCGACTATTAGTGAACCTCATGTATAAGTCGAGGCCAAGTTTTGTGGCCAAAATTATGGATTTTGCTATGACCCGTGCATAAGTCGAAGGTAAAATATAGGGGCATATAGCAAAGGGTCTAAAGTATGAAGCAAAGCAAAACAGTGTCAAAGAACTTACAAAATTCTGGCAGACATAACTCTTTGTGCTTACTCTTAAGACTGGATGGATGAGAGAGTAGAGGGGTTGGTGCCTCAGATATACTCTTTCTTTCCACCAGAAGATGGTTCCTTCTTGTAAATAAGAGTTAAGATACATTACTTACATTGACCCATGGATAAGTCGACTCAGTTTTTTGGAGTCAGTTTTTTTACCTAAATTTCTAGACTTATACATGAGTATATACAGTAATTGTAAAAATTGAAAGAGATGGAATAAAATTACATGAAAATTATTTTGCTTGCCAACAAACAAAACGGAAACACCAATTTAAAAAGACATAAAGGAATTTGGTGGAACTTTTAAATAGAACTTTTAAGACTAATGTTGTAACTTACCTGTAGCACCTTTCAGACTAACTGGGGATTAGTCTACAAAATGAAAATATTCCTAATTCCAGCCAAATAGAATGGAATCGCGCCAAATGCAATTCATGGGAGTTCAGGGGTTTTGCTGCAGGAGGACTCCTTAAATTCCAGAGAAAAGGGCATTGTGGTTTTTACCAGAATATCCATGGAAATCCACAGAGATGCACATTATCATACATGTGGCCATCCATCTGCTTTGCATGAATAAGGATGGCTGCATATTTTCAGCATAGGAAGAGTGAATAGATGTGAATTTGTGCAAGAAACTTTAGACAATTCAATGTGAATGTGAATGTGCAATCTACAGCAATGCATGTAATACACTTGTGTGTAGACTAGGCTTCTGGGAAGGAGGGGTTTCTAACTTAAACTTTCATGATTCCACAACACCTCCCCTTGTGGTAGTACAAGTTGTAGTAACAAAACTACTGCTGCTGCTGCTGGTAACAGCAGCAACAACAAAGCAACATCAATATAAATGAGTAGTTACCCTGTTTCCCCGAAAATAAGACATCCTCGGAAAATAAGAACTAGTGAATTGCTAAATATAAGGCCTCCCCTGAAAGTAAGACCTAGTAAAGTTTTTGTATATAACTTTTTAGTCATTAACACGCTTGTAGAAAGCATGGGATTAGTCCTTCCTGAATCTTCGTTAGCAAAGAAAAGCCAGAGAGAGAGAGATACAATAAATGTTCAATTTTTTTGTTCAACAATAAATGTGAATTCTTCTTCATGGAAAAATAAGACATCCCCTGAAAATAAGACCTAGCACATCTTTGGGAGCAAAAATTATTATAAGACATTGTCTTATTTTTGGGAAAACACGGTATTTGCTGCTCTTTCATGGCTTCTGAAATCTGCTGCCTATGGCAGCTGCCTTACACTAACTAATAGGAGGCCCCTAGCTGTTCCTCCATGGTCTAAGAGATATAGGTGGGGTAATCCTCCTTTTATGATGGAGGCATGCCTAGGGCAGTGATGCCATATGCAACCTCCCCTATGGATAGATGCCTGAAGTTATCCAATTTAATTAATCTCACACAGTGAATTAGCAGTTTTGTCACAGTGTTACATATGAGACATCCTTGCTTGTTTATGCCAAAGAAGTGGGTGGATTAGATCAAAAAAAGAGGATGTGTATGAATTTCTTTGGCCCCACATTGGTTTCTTTACCATTTTCTTGTTGCCTAGTCATGAGGGATTAACTGGCAATATATAACTTGCAAGTGTAGTTAAGAGTGTAACTGTATATCTAAATTCACTTGCCTGACTTTCCACAATCTCTCAGCTCCTAGTTAAGTCTGTGATTATATGCCCCATTAAATGTTTTCCACTCTGTTGTGTAAAAATAGCACTAAATATTTTTATATATATAAAAAACCCTGCCTACCATTTCCAACCACAATCACACTGTTTTGTTAGTTGTTACCACTCCCTTCCTGTGGCAGCAGCCGCCCAATAGACCACAACCAAATCATGGAATATAATCTTTCTGTGGCTTTTGAAATTCAATATGACTTATATAAGTGAAGTGTCTATGGTCTACTGTTTTTAGGGCCTCACAGCTTCAGTATGAAAATCATGTTTGGATTTTCAGAATGGGCATGCCTAGTTTTGAAAAGTTACTTTTCCAGATACAATGGGAATTCTGGGGACTATAATCCAAAAAGCCACTGTTCAGAGTTCTGGAAATGTAGGCTTAAATTACATAATGTTTGGAACTGTTGGTGGGAATTAAGGTTACAGTTCTAAATATACATACATAGCAGTACAGTCAGCCCTGTACATCTGCAGATTCTGCATCCATGGAGGCAATCAACCATAGCTCAAAAATACACACACACACACACACACACACACACAGAGAGAGAGAAAACAATTCTTGATTTTGCCATTTTATATGCCATTTCATTATGCCACTGTATGTAATGGGAATTAAGCATCCATGGATTTTGCTATCCACAGTGGGGTCCTGGAACCAAACCCCAATGGATAACAAGGACCCACTTTATGTCTCACTGAATTAACTGGATTTACTTGCAGGATATTTTTTTACTCCTGAGTAGACACAGACAGGATAAAGATAAGGATCCTTTGGTATCACTATTGTTCATAATTCTATATCCAATTCCGTGTGCATGTTGTCAAAATGGCTACTACAAGATTCCTTTTCTTTTACCATGGTTGAATTTGGCCAGGGAATCAAAAATGCTGAGACTAGTAACCATATAATCATGAAAGGTGAGGATCTCCTCACAAAAAAAAGTCACTCAGAAAAAAAATGGTGTGGGGCAATCTTAAAATCAATGAGATGTGTCCACCGTTTTTCTGTGCACAAATGGGGTGCAGAGTTCCAAAAGGCCTCTTGCACACATCTCTAGTTTCCAAACCTGATTCAGTTTGCACTGAGGCAGTATTTCCCTTTTGCCTCGACAAGGATGGAGACAAAAAACATACTCATGCAATATTTCTTATGCTGTCCTTGGAAGTATACATAATAGCTCTAAGTCTATAAATATTTATTACAGTGTAAACTGCCCTTTAGATACACTGCACAGCTTTGGATGAAGATTATTTACATAATCAGCTCGTTCTCCTAATATAGCCAAAGCCTGGCTATCCTCAGGTTACATCATAGTTCTCCATTTGCCCTGCAGGCTTGAGATTCTTTGTCATTTGGTCTTTAGTTTGTATATGGGTGTGGGGAATGAAGCTGATGTGATTCTTTATCTCCCTTTCTGGATCTAACTGTAATTTATTGTTGTTATTATTTAATTTCACCATACTAGATATTTATTTTTCCTTAATTCCCACGGTGTCTCCCCTCTTTCTTCTTTGTTATCTACTTGAAAGTTGTTGTTGTTGTGTGTCTTCAAGCTGTTTCCAAGTTATGACAACCCTAAGGCAACTCTATCATGGCTTTTTCATGGCAAGATTTGCTCAGATTCGCCTTCCTCTGAAGCTGAGAAAATGTGACATGCTCAGAGTCACTCAGTGGGTTTCCATGGCTGAACAGAGATCTGAACCATCGTCTCCAGCATTGTAGTCCAACACTTATACTACTACACCACACTGGTTCTCCTCCTTTAAAAACCTGACTTCATAACATGTATATCATATTATGAGGTCAACCCCAGCTGCCCTTCTATTGTTTTACTACCACGTTAAATTAGTTCACTAACAGTTTTTCCATCTCTCTGTCTGTCTGTGTCCCTTAAAGTTGCCTATCAACCTATGGCAACCCCATGAATCTCATAGGTTTTCTTGGGATATGAATACTCAGAAGTGGTTTGGCCTTCTTCTTAAATATAGTCTACAGCACTGGGCATTTGTTGGCAGTCTCCCATCCAAATACAAGTGAAAATAATTTCAGTCAGGTTCCCAGAGCTTCTTGCTGGCTGGTTCTATACTACCGAGTTTGCATGGTTTTCATCTTCTGAGAGTGCAGTCTTAACTGATAGAGAAGCTGTGCTGAATTGACAGAACTGTTGAATAGTGCAATAGATGACTTTGGAAGATGGGGCATTCTCTTTTACTAGAAGTTTTTAAAACAGAGACTGGATGGCCACCTGCCAGAAGTAGGTGAGCTGTGGATTTCCTTGGGTTCCTTTCACTATTATTCTAAGATTCTTCTTCTTTTTAATAATTTTGCTGCAGTTCAAATGGAAAATGTTAAATTGATACATCACTTAAGAACAGTAACAAAGCATCTGAACAACAAGAGTAACGAAGTAATTGGAGCAGATTGGCAGCAAAAAAAGAGCAAAAGCACAAAGACATAGATTTTAGATACATGGATTTTTTTAATTACAGGAATTGGCTAGCTCTATAACAAAAATATTTTCTTGTAATCCATATAGTTTTTTATTGATCTTGAATACTTTGTAGATCTGTGGTTGCATCAGTGTGATTACCGTAGCTTTTCCATTAGTGAAGACCATAATTGGTCCACACTGCTGTTGAATTTGTTATTGTCAAAGCTGATTTATGACCTGGTGGCCAATCTTCTAGTGAAGAGTCTGTTTGTTTTTAAGTAGACTGGCCCTTGAATGCAAGAAATGCCATCCATTACCAGGACCATACTCAAAGCCTCACCATCATGGTAGAACTTGCCAGAGCCTGCATGCTATAAGCATAACTTTCAACACCATGATGAAGCAACAGCACCAGATTTTGTGAAAGACTTTAGTCCATAGATGGAGGGGGGGGGGGCTGGAATGAAAAATCACATTCATCTACCCTTATGAAACCAACATAGACATTTATCTGCATACCTTAAGTTGGAAGAATGATTCAAGAATTGGTTTATATCTTGAAGGTCTGCCAGACACAAATTATTCTTGCCTGGCATAAAAGATTAAGGGGAAAAATTCTGCTTACATTGAAAAATCTTGGCAAGAAACATTGGTGAAGTAGTTGGCTGTGTTAGGGTAAACACTCTTCTGACTATATCAAGATTAACAGTTGTTTCTGCCAATGCACTGCTCAAGATGGCTTGTGTAGAACTGGAACAAAATCCATAGCTCACATAAGAGTTTGGATATTTGTTATTTTTCCCCAATCAATCAATCAACAACCAACTTCAAAAAACCCACAGCTAGCATGGTCTCTGGTTTTCTTATTCCTCCCTTATTTGCTTTCTTGCTTCTTTCTGAGTTTTGCACTGAAATTTCTCATGCCCATATTAAACTCTGCCATGCATGTGACAAACCTGCTCATATTTATCTTAGACCAAGAAATTTTCAATTGCCATACATGGTATTATTATTATTATTATTATTATTATTATTATTATTATTATCTTCATTTATAAAGTGCCATAAATGTACATGGCACTGTATAAAAACCAAATAAAATCAAGAATATGTAAAAAGCCTGACTATGGCATACAATCTAAAGATTAAAACAAGTTAAAAACATCATAAGAAACAAATTAAAACAGCAGAGATCAAATATTAATCAGGCATCAAAACAACCAGGTCACAGTCACAAACTTCCTGGGAATGCTTCCCTAAACAATATAGTCTTTAAGTAGATTTTAAAACTGGTTAAAGATGTGTTGAGCCATGCTTGTAAGGGGAGGAGGTTCCAGGAGTGAGGGGCAGCAAGCGAGAAGGGAGGAATCCGGAATGGGGCAGTGGAAATCCTGGGCTGGGACAGGAGACCTTGGCTACCAGAATGGAGGGAACGAGTGGGAATGTAGGGAGAAAGAAGTTCAGAGATATAGGGAGGGGGCAGCCCATGCAGGGCTTTGAAACTGAGCAGGAGACGCTTGTACTGAATGCGGAAGGGAAAGGGGAGCCAGTGGAGGGATGACAATAGGGGAAAGACATGGTCATCCCGGCGAGCAAGTGAGATGATGCAAGCAGCTGAGTGCTGAACAGAAATTAATGGGTGAAGGTGAGAAAGAGGAAGTCCTGCCAAGAGAAGGTTACAGTAACCTAATAGTGACACCACCAGGGCATGGACCAAAGTCTTTGCAGTAGAAGCTGAGAGATATGGACAGATTTTGGAAATATTATAGAGAAAAATCTACAGACCTTGGCTGTGGCCTGGATCTGAGGAATAAATGACAGAGAGGAGTAAAAAATGAAACCAAGACTGCGGGCTTCCTGAACTGGCTGAATAGAGGTATTTTTGACAGAGATAGAAAAAGAATATTGGAGGGTGGGCTTAGGAGGGAAAACAAGAAGCTCCGTCTTAGACATGTTGAGCTTCAAGTGCCGATGGCGCATCCAGTGGGAGTCAGCTGTCAGGCAAGATGAAACTTGCTGCTCGAGCCTTAGAGAAAGGTCAGAGGTGGAAAGGTACAGCTGAGTATCATTGGTGTACAGAGAAGAAAAACCAAAAGAAATGATAAGTTTACCAAGAGACAGTGTATAAAGAGAACAAGAGGGGACCCAAAACAGAACCCTGAGGAACTCCAACAGATAGGGGAACAGAGGACGAAGTCTGGCCACCCGAGACCACTGCAAAAGATTGATCTGACAGGTAAGATCTAAACCATTCGAGAACGGAGCCCAAGAAGCCAAGGTCATAAAGTAAGTCAACTAAGAGACAGTGGTCCACAGTGTCGAAGGCTGAGGACAGATCAAGAAGGACAAGGATAGAATAAAACAAAGTGCTTCCCTGGAGCCTCAGCGTCTTCTGCCTGGGTGGGTCATGCATTGCATATGTCTTACAACAAGAATTTATTGTGAAACTCATGTTTTGGTGTGTTCATAACTGGTTATTTACATGGAAATAACATGCTGATTCTTTTAATCTTTCAGGGCTTTTAGGTTCCTATGTGTTCAGGATGTATTTTATAATTTGATTTGCTAGGTCAAGCCCTCTTATTGCAATGTAGCAACCAATAGACATTCATCTTTTTAACAGGGGGCAAATATTATGAGTATATAAAATCTGACATTGAATGCAAATGAGTTTCAATGGAAAAATAAACACAGCTCTTGTATAATGTTGGCATGTCTATGTTAAATAACATTAGTCCTTGTTACAGATTAATGAGCTGAAAATAAATTCTATAGTAAGCAAAAAAAAAAAAAAAAAAACCAAAACATCCTTACATTATAATTTGCTGAACAGAGTGCAATTATAAAGGTAAGTTATGATCAACACTTAACATGGATGGCTCGAGAGCTGCTGAAGCATAGTGATTATTAAAACAACAACCACCACCTTAAGGCTACAATCCAACAAATCAGGGCCGGGGAACTTATGGTCCTCCAGATGTTGTTGGACTACTACTGTTATGATACCTAAATACTAGCCATGCTGTCTGTGGCTGATGGTACAGCCCCTTCCTTAGATTCCCTATTAATCTAATGGGCCAGACTAAAAATAAGTTTTACTGAATGCAATGGGACATATATATCCCATGTCTGTATTTATCCCATTCTAGAAGCATCCTGTTTGGACTATGTATGGCCCAAACCCCAGTTTTGGTGTTCACAGTCTTGCACCAGAATCAGGGCATAACACAATTATTACAAAATTAAACAAATGCTTACCAATGGCTTACCCGTGGCTCTGAATCTTCTGGGAAGATCTGGATCCCTCTGTTTATACATCACAACAGCTATCTGTATGAGCATCCCACTGGGGTCATATATGAAATCAGGACGAGGTGCCCAGTATGCGATTCTTGCTGGGTGCCTTGTTCTGATCTCAGAAGTGAGTGACCCACATCAGTGACAGAAATGCCAGGATTCCCAGTGGGGACACCCATGAAGAAATCTTCTGCAGTATGGAAATGTAAGTAATGGATAGGACAAGGCAGTCTTTTATGCAAACTGTTGTACTTTTACAGTCACAGTGTCAATGTGTCTA
This sequence comes from Urosaurus nigricauda, assembly GCA_034509955.1. Taxonomy (NCBI): domain Eukaryota; kingdom Metazoa; phylum Chordata; class Lepidosauria; order Squamata; family Phrynosomatidae; genus Urosaurus; species Urosaurus nigricauda. The sequence continues at coordinate 111,019,132 of JAOEGL010000006.1, forward strand.
GAGTACACTTTGTGTGGGGTGTATTGACTATTGCAGAATGGAAGCACTCTTCAGCATAGTTCTATGACCAATTGTACAGTTCTGCAATCCAGTATATAAGGGCCATATTGCACCAATTGCAAAGCTAGTATGATGAAACTTTATGAGACTCAACCCCTTTGTTAAATCCTGTCCCAAATCTTCCAAAACTGGTGTGTTCACATGGCTCACCATGGTTGTCCACATTTTTAGATACTTCATGGGAATACACTTGTGTAACCCCTATGGACCTTATCACATGGAGGGACTTGCATTACCAGAATGTTGCTGAAATGTTTCAGAAGCGCAAAGGTGGGATCGTCCATCATGCTTCTAAAATTTAATTGAGGCTTCCTGCTTCCCTTCTGTTGATAAAACATTTGTGGGGAAGCCAGGAGAAGCCATTTTTTGAATAATGGGATATGGCTTCCCCGCGAATGCTTCATCAACAATCCCACCTTTGTGCTTCTGAAACAGTCTGGCAATGTTTTGGCAATGTAAGTCCCTCCATGTGATAAGGTCCTATGAATGGCTGATGGGAAATGAAGCCCCAAAACATATTTACCTGATTAAGGCCTTGTCTGCATTGGCCAAGATGCTGCAAGCTAAACACCTTATAAAACTACAAACCCCAGGATTCCATGCAATGGAGCTACATCACTTAAAGAGGAGTCAAACTACATTATTTCTACAGTGTAGATGAATTGGCAAGGGAAGTCATGAACATGAGCTAGTAAGGCTGAAGAGAGAAACTGGCATTATTTTCCCAATACTAAATATAACTCTATGGATCCAACCAATATAATTATTCTGCAAGTAGAGGATGCAGTAACATTTTCCAACATTTCCAGAGATGAAAGTAGCCTCATGCTAGCTGTGATTCATTCAGTGACCAACTCCCTCTCCTGACAAATAGAAGGGGAGACGTGTGATTATGAGCAGGGGATGAAACAGTGACAGTCATAATGCATATGTCCAAAGAGGCCAAACAGAAATGGTTGAAAAAGGAACACTGAAGGAGAGGGAGGAGAAGCAGGGGTTGTCATAGCAACCTTGACTTTAACTAAAAGGCCTGGAAAAAACTAGCACCAGATCTCTATGAGCATGAATGATGCCTTCCAACACCTCTTCGCTGAAATTTAGAGCTGCCCAGTTTGTAAGACATATGTCAGAAAACACTGGAATCATTTCAGCATCCATAATTGCAATGTTTTGGAGTCATTCACTGTCATCTAGAAATAGCTTCCTTTGAAGAGCATTTGGAAATTGCGACGGGTGCAGAACACAACTGGCAGGTTGGCACCAGCAGTATGGCTAGCTTGGGATCATATTACTCCTACAATTTTTCTACATTTGGCTCCCAATTATTTTCTGAGACCAGTTTGAAATATTTGTTACTCTTGTCTGATTGCTAGGAACCAAGGCACCTGAATAAATTATTTAATTAAAAAAACCCTAACAAACCCTAACCCCATATATTTTTAACTGTACAAACTGCTTAACTGTGCCTCAGAGGGTAGTAGAGTCTCTTTGTTTTTCTTTTCTTAAAAAACAGAGTTTGGATGACCATCTTAGCTGTCTTAATTGTGTGTGGTAGCTCCCCTCCAATTCTATGGCTGATATCTTGTTAGGTACAGTCAGCCCTCCATATCCGCAGATTATTTTTATCCATGGATTCAAGCTTCTACAGCTGAATATATAAATTCCAAAAAAACAAATCTTGACTTTGCTATTTTATAAGAGGGGCACTATTTTATTATGCCATTATATTTAATGGGACTTCAGCATACACAAATTTTGGTATCCATGGGGGTCCTGAAACCAAACTGCAGCAAATACCATTTATATTATCATAAATTGGTTTACAATTACCGGTACATAAAGGTGAATTGTAATGTTGTGCAGTCTCTTGAGGAGAGCAGAGACAAAAGTCGTGTCTGGGATCATTGTGCAAATGAAGCCAGCAGCATAGCCATTGCAGAACGGGACACATTGCATACCAAAACAGTTGTACATCAGGGTATCTTGCACAATGGGAGCGCCCACTGTGGAACAGTACACCTTATGTGGTGCCCTATTGTGTGTCATAACAATAAAATGGCAATAAAATGCTTCCGGCCTGAATGCTTGTCATTCCAGCAATGTGGAGAAGAAAATGATCCCCCCCCCCCGGCAATTAAACAAGCATATACTGTATAGTATCAGAAGTCTGATGTACCAATAGGCCTTGCCTGAGAAGAAGGAGAGCCCTCCCTCCATCCACCATCTTGAGGGAGAGAAAGGGCAAGCCAGCTCCAACAGGCCTTGCTTGAAAGCAAGAAGAATCCTTCCTCCATCCACCATCATGAGGGAGAGAAAGACAAGCCAAAGCAAGAAGAGCCCTCCCTCCCTCCACCATCTTGAGAGAAAGAAAGGCAAGCCAGCTCCATCAGGCCTTGCCAAAAAAAGAAGAAGAGCCCTCCCTCCCTCCACCATCTTGAGAGAAAGAAAGGCAAGCCAGCTCCATCAGGCCTTGCCAAAAAAGAAGAGCTCTCCCTCCCTCCGTCCACCATCTTGAGGGAGAGAAAGTCAAGCCCGCTCCAACAGGCCTTGCCTAAAAAGAAGAGCCCTCCCTCCAGTCCATCTGTCTTGGTCCAGCCCTCCGAGGGAGAGAAGATCTGCTGGACTTTCCTCCTCCCCCACCATCTATCCCTCCTTCTTTTGTATCATGTCTTTTTAGATTGTAAGACTGGGGGCAGGGAAATGTCTAATTGTAAGCCGCTCTGATAGCCTTGGCTGAAGAGCAGGAGTATAAATAAAACATTATTATTATTATTATTATTATTACTATTATTATTATTACAGTTCACTCACATGGTAATTGACATGTCAACAATGTAGCTCCACCATCATAAAGTTATATATCATAGCCTCTGATGCAGGATATCAGCCTATGTTTTTACAATTCTCGGATTCTAACCATATATCTGTATCTATTAGGAAAGCCAATAATGCTAGGAAAGGTGGAGGGCAGTTGAAGGAGGGGAAGACCACACACCAGATGGCTAGACTCAATTAGGGAGATCACAAACATAGTGATAGCAATAGCAGGTACCTTTCTATACCTCTTACCAGTGAACTAGCACTCCCTAAGATGTTTATAATGTGTAAGCCAATTGCCCCCAACAAACTAGGTACTCATTTTACCGACCTAGGAAAGGATGGAAAGCTGAGTTGACCTTGGAGCCCTCCAGGATCAAACTTGCAATGTTGTGGCTGCAGGACCAGCATTTAACCACTGCACAACCAGGGGTCCTTTTTTCAATCTACATCAATCTCCAAGACTTAAGGAGAGCAGTGGAGGAAGGGGTGCTTGGAGATGTCTCATTCAGAGTCATCATGAGTTGAGGACAGTTAATAACAACAAAAATAAACACCTGAGACACATTGTCAAGGAAAAGGACACCAGCCACAAGAATACTCAGGCTTTGGGGAAAGTTCATTTGAGCAAATCTCTACATGGCTTAGTTGTGCCAAAATAATGTTTTAGGATAGAAAATGTGTATTTTGCACACAAATGCATAGACATCTGTGGCCCCCCCCCCCAGCAAACAACAGCCAAAAGACTTCCACAAAACCCTGCCTTTTCAGCAGTGTAGTCCCACCCCCAGCTATCTCTGTGTTGCTGGAGAACAGGAGCAAGATCAGGGACATGTCCAGCTACTTTCCAGTAGTTTGATACACATGTTACAGGCAAGTGCAAGGACCTGTCCATCTACACATCCAACTACAGGAAGAGAATCATTCCACTCATCGGCTGACATTCTAGCAACATGGAAATGGCCATGTTGGGGTGTGTGTCATTTTGTGACTGATAAGGAAGTTTTTGGGGGGAACTTTTGGTTGTTGTTTAATAGGGGTAGCAGCAGGAGATGTTTTATATTATATTGTACTTTTGTATTTTACCTAGATCACTTGTTTTATAACTGAATTGTAAAGTTTTGTCTTATTATTCCTTCCTGCTCTCATTGTGTAAGTACATGCATACATTTTAGACTGTACACCTCTTGCAGGACCTTTGTTTTGATTGTTGTATATGTAAAATCTCATGCAAATTGATGACACTATATAAATAAACAACAAGTAGCTACACAGACATAGATATGTGATACATGTATATCTCCTGGTCTTGACCCATGTGTAGTTTTCCTGCATGTATTTTCTGTATGAACACACATCCTTTTGCTCACAAAACCATGCTTTCTATCCAGAAATACATTTTTGTGTGCAAGAAAACCGCATCTGTTTTTGCATAAAGCAGTTTCTTCTAGCTACAAGTCCTTAAGTGTGGCTAGTGTTTAAAACTGTGCAGAAACCATCCTATTGTCTCACAAGATGAGGGGAACCTTGCTGAAAACATTTGTTTTTTTCATACAGGAATGAGGCACATTAAGATTTACATCTTTAGTTACTGGAATGTTGTTTTTAGTTCTGGTTTGGAATATGTTTCTGGGTTTACATTTTTTTTAAAAAAAATCATAAATGTATAACTTTTGTACCTAACTCTAGTTGACAGATCTTGAAGCAGAAGTTATATTACTTACTATCTACTATCAATCCTTCATGCCTGAGGTCTGCTCACTCCAATCTATTAACGTAGGTGGGGTATAAGAACACTACCACTCTTCTGCTCTTCAATATTTCACCTGTGACATGATCAGAAAATGGAGACTGTTAGAATGACTCTTTCTTTCTCACCTAGTTACTAAAGAATCCAGCAAATCTATCCAGATTGAAAAATACTTTTATTGGAACTAACTAATATAAGGGTATTTTTGGTACCTTCTAACCTTCCTTCTCACAGGAAAAGTGAAAGCAAACATCAGAGTTGGGCCATTCCTTTATATAGAACAAATGAAATTTCACAAAAGTATGTTTGCTGTTGCATTCTATAGAACATTTCATTAGACTAGAAGAGAGATGGGAGTCAGGTGACTCTTTAGATGTTGTTTGACTGTAAGGCCCTGCAGTGAGGGTAAGGAATACTGGGAATTATAGTTCAATAGCATCTGAAAGGTTGTCTGATTCCTAGCCCTGGGCTAGAAGGTACCAAAAATACCCTTATATTAGTTAGTGCCAATAAAATTTCCCAGCTTTGATGTTTATTTTTACTCATAGATGATGTATTCACTTCTACGTCTACTTTTTCTTTAAACAACAATATTGTTTGATAGGGAAGAACAAATGGCTGTTATTTTTCCAGAATATTCACCTGGCCACTATTCCTTGCAACCTTTAGATGGTGCTGTGCCCTTAAAGTAAATCAATGTAGAAAGATATAAATAAACATTTAAGGATGGATGTGGATAGCAGGCACATTATATGTAAAACACATCACTTGGAAGAGTCTTGCTTTGTTCCTTTTCCACATGAGTGCCAGCTGAAGCACACTGTAGGTTTTGCACTGAAGACAAAACAGGGTCTTTTTTGTGCAAGGAGCCAGCAGCCGTTCAGTATAAGTGCATCCGTTTCTGCAGCTGGGAATCTAATCCTAGTGGAAAGGAAACTCTTGGCAAACTTCCTCTGCTTTCCAGCTAACCTGCTTCTGGCCTTGCCTTGGCAAGGGAATGACAATCTGTAACGGACGGTTATTCATTGCCTGTGCTGACTAATATTTCCTGCACTCTGGGCCTGCAGCTTGCTCCCTGCGTGGTTGTCTATAACCATATTTGTTAATCAGCTCATAGTATTTTCTTTTGTCGGTTTGGCTAAACACATTCTCCCATATCTTGGGAAGCAGGGCCACACTTTATTACTTCCACATATGGCTCTGAAGGGCTGTGATACAGAAGAACACAGTGTACTTAAGCCAACAGGAAGCTTTAAAAAAGAAACACACCAAAAAGGCTCGTGAACAATCTTGTTTGTCTTCCCACCAAGTCGCTTGTTATTTGCTCCAGCAAACTGGCTGCAGGTTTAAATGCTGGATTGAACCCAAAGGAGAAAAACTGCCGAGGGAAGCATGAAAAGAAAACCATGGAACTGTCAATTTTCCATGTGGCATTTTGGTATTTTTAATCTGACAAGCCTAAGGCTGTCAGGGAGTAGTCTTCTCTCTGTGGTAGGCAAAGATGTACCAGCATCTTTTGGGGTGAGTTTACTCTTGGAAAAACAACTCAAAGCCTTCAGCCAATAATTCATCTGCTTCTTTCCAAGTTAGAATGTGGTTTTCTACTAATGCAGAACCTGGCCCTGTGAAGCTTTCCTATTGCTGTAATTTTCCTTATCCTCTCAGACTTCTTCCATTGGCCTCACGCCTTCTCAGGTACTTCCTCACATGACTCTGAACCCATTTTCCTGGTACCTTCATGGACTCCCACTTTTCTAGACTCACAGTTCTTCTATCACTGTTCTTTTGATCCTTCTACTTGCCCTGAATCTCTCCAAGATCAGAAGATGACTTATTAACTGGCAGACAAATAGATAACCAGCATCAGATTTGAGGTAGTCCAGACCTAACTGTGGTTCTACTGACCTTTTCTTTACATTAGTGGGGCTCTTCAAGTTTACCTTGGCCCCAGTAGCAGGCCACACCATCACTAGTATGATCAAACAGATGGTCTGGAGCTTCCATTTGCATTTACAAAAATGCCGCCATATGTGTCCAAATGACATAACATAGAATCATAGAATCATAGAATCATAGAAATTTAGAGTTGGAAGAGACCACAAGGGCCATCCAGTCCAACCCCCTGCCGTGCAGGAACTCCCAATCAAAGCATACCCGACAGATGGCCATCCAGCCTCTGCTTAAAAACCTCCAAGGAAGGAGACTCCACCACCCTCCGAGGGAGTGTGTTCCACTGTTGAACAGCTCTTACTGTCAGGAAGTTCCTCCTAATGTTGAGGTGGAATCTTTTTTCCTGCAGTTTGCATCCATTGTTCCGAGTTCTGTTCTCTGGAGCAGCAGAAAACAAGCTTGCTCCCTCTTCAATGTGACATCCCTTCAAGTATTTAAACAGGGCGATCATATCACCTCTTAACCTTCTCTTCTCCAGGCTAAACATTCCCAGCTCCCTAAGGCGTTCTTCATAGGGCAAGGTCTCCAGACCCTTCACCATTTTAGTCGCCCTCCTTTGGACCCGCTCCAGTTTCTCCACATCCTTTTTGAATTGTGGTGCCCAGAACTGGACACAGTATTCCAGGTGGGGCCTGACCAAAGCAGAATAGAGTGGCACTATTACTTCCCTTGATCTAGACACTATACTTCTATTGATGCAACCTAAAATTGCATTGGCCTTTTTAGCTGCTGTATCACACTGTTGACTCATGTTCAACTTGTGGTCTACTTGGACTCCTAGATCCCTTTCACATGTTGTCTCATTCAGCCAGGTGTCCCCCATCCTATATTTGTGCATTTCATTTTTCCGCCCTACGTGTAGGACCTTACATTTCTCTGTGTTAAATTTCATTTTGTTAGCTTTGGCCCAGCTTTCTAGTCTATTCAGGTCATTTTGAATTTTGATCCTGTCCTTTGGGGTATTAGCTACTCCTCCCAATTTGGTGTCATCTGCAAATTTGATAACTAGGCTCTCAATACTGTCATCCAAGTCATTAATAAAGATGTTGAATAGCACTGGGCCCAGGACAGAACCCTGTGGGACCCCACTTGTCACTTCTTTCCAGGATGAAAAGGAACCATTGTTGAGCACCCTTTGGGTTCGGTCAGTCAACCAGTTACAAATCCATGTAACGGTTACCTTGTCTAGTCCACATTTTACAAGCTTGTTTGCAAGGATGTCATGGGGAACCTTGTCAAAGGCCTTACTGAAGTCAAGATATACTATATCCACAGCATTCCCTTCATCTACCATGCTGGTAATTTTATCAAAAAAAGAGATCAGATTTGTCTGGCATGACTTGTTTCTCTGAAACCCATGTTGGCTTTTTGTGATTATGGAATTATCTTCCAGATATTCACAGACTCTCTGCTTAATGATCTGCTCTAGAATCTTTCCTGGTATTGATGTCAGACTAACCGGACGATAATTGTTGGGATCCTCTTTTTTCCCCTTTTTGAAGATTGGGACAACATTTGCCCTCCTCCAGTCTGCAGGGACTTCTCCTGTTCTCCAGGAGTTCTCAAAGATGATAGCCATTGGTTCCGATATTACATTTGCCAGTTCTTTTAATACCCTAGGATGTAGTTCATCTGGTCCTGGAGACTTATATTCATTTAGATTAACCAGGTATTCCTGTACTGTTTCTTTACTTATTCTGTGCTGAAATTCCCCTATTCTGTCCTCTGCCCCATCATCCTTAGGTTGGGCACCCTTTGCCTTTCCTGAGAAGACTGAAGCAAAGAAGGTGTTGAGCAATTCTGCCTTTTCTCTGTCTCCTGTGAGCATTTTGCCATCTTCTCCACGCAGTGGCCCAACTGTTTCCTTCTTCTTCCTTTTGCTGCGGACATACCCAAAAAAGCCCTTTTTATTATTCTTAACGTCTCTAGCAAGCCTGAGTTCATTTTGCGCTTTAGCTTTTCTCACTTTATCCCTACATGCGCTGGCTATTTGTTTGAATTCCTCTTTGGTGATTTCCCCATTTTTCCATTTTTTATACATGTTCCGTTTAAAACTTAGCTCAGTTGTAAGTTCCTTAGTCATCCATACTGGTTTCTTGAGACATCTCCCATTTTTCTTCCTCATTGGAACTGTCTGAAATTGTCCCTTTAGTATCTCCCTTTTGAGGAACTCCCATCCATCTTGAACTCCCTTCTCTTTTAGTATTCTTGACCATGGGATCACCCCCAGTATTTCTCTAAGTTTATTGAAATCGGCTTTCCTAAAGTCTAGAATGCGTGTCTGACTATGCTTAGCTTCACCTTTCCACTGTATAACAAACTCCAGGAGGACATGGTCACTCCCACCTAAGGATCCCACCACTTGCACCCCATCAACTAGGTCTTCCCTGTTGGTTAAGATCAGATCCAAAATAGCTGATCCCCTTGTTGCCTCTTCCACCTTTTGGACAATGAAATTGTCTTCAAGGCAAGTGAGGAATTTTCTAGATCTTCAGGATGGCGCTGAGTTTGACTTCCAGCAAATATCCGGGTAGTTGAAGTCCCCCATCACTACTACATCTCTCCTTCCTGATTGTGTGGTCATCTGTTCTAGAAAGGCATCATCCATTTCCTCTGTCTGACTTGGGGGTCTGTAGTAGACTCCCACAGTAACATCCCTGTTGTTTCTCTCTCCTTTAATTTTTATCCAGATGCTCTCCACCGGGCTTCCAGTATTGATGTCCTGGATCTCTTCACTGGTGTAAATATCCTTGACATATAATGCTATTCCTCCTCCTTTCTTGTTTGTCCTGTTTCTCTTAAAAAGGTTATACCCCTCTATTTCTATATTCCAATCGTGAGACTCATCCCACCAGGTTTCAGTGATGCCTATTATATCATATTTCCCTTGTTGTGCTAGGAGTGCAAGTTCATCTTGCTTATTTCCCATGCTCTGTGCATTAGTGTAGAGACATCTAAGACCATGTGTCCCCTTTACTTGATGCCTGTGCATGTTTTTTTGGCTCCTTTTGTTGAGTCCTTGCACTGTTTGTCTTCTTCCCTCTATGTCAGGTTGACTATTTTTTCTAGCCGTTTTGCCTTCCAGACTGCTGTCTCCCTTCCCCAGATCACTTAGTTTAAAGCCCTCCTGATCAGATTCTTCAGACTGTTGGAAAAAACATTTCTTCCAACTGGCGTGAGATGTAGCCCATCCCTTGCTAGAAGTCCCTCCTCATGGAACCGCAGCCCATGATCCAAGAATCCAAATTGTTCTCGGCGACACCATCTGCGGAGCCAGTTGTTGATATCTGCTATTTTCCTCTCTCTTCCTGGACCATGCCCTTCTACTGGTAGAAGAGACGAGATGACAATCTGTGCGTCCATTTCCTTCAGCTTCTTCCCCAGAGCCTCGTAATCCCTTCTGATATTCTGAAGGCTGTGTCTTGCTGTGTCATTCGTTCCCACGTGGACCAAAAGGAAGGGGTATTTGTCAGTAGATTTGACCAGTCTTGTCAGCCTCTCCGTAACATCACAGATCTTTGCCCCAGGGAGACAACACACCTCACGAGACATCTTGTCGGGCCCACAAATCACTGCTTCTGTACCCCTCAGCAAGGAGTCCCCCACCACAACCACGCGCCTCCTCTGAGGCTTAGCAGCAACTCTTCCCTGCGATGGAACTCCCAGGCTCTCCTGCTGTGTCCCTGAAGTCTGTCCGTGCTGCTCTTCCTGATCCTCCTTGATAAGTGAAAGGGCTTCGAAACGATTCTGTAGCTGCAAGCTCCTACAGCTATCCCTGATTTCTCTGCTTCTCTGTGTGACATTCCTCCAGCTGTTTGCCTCCTGTGTAGATGAAGTGACCTTCTCACCCCCAGCGACTTTCTCTGTGTGGTCCCCTTCCAAGATCGTTCCTTCCGTTGTGTCGAGGAAAACCTCTTGCTCCCTGACATGCTGAAGTGTTGCTACCCTGGATTCCAGCTGCTGTACTTTCTCCTCCAAGAGGGCTACCAACTTGCACTTGGGGCATGTGAAGTTCGCCACATCTGTAGGCAAGAAGACAAACATCCCACAAGTGTTGCAAGTGACTGCAGCCGCTCCCTCGGTGCCCATACCGAGAACTATTAAGGAGTCACTAAAAGAAGACTGTGGGCTTCCTCCTCAAAGAATATTCCCCGGTAAACACTAATGTCAAAGCCCCTGATGTCCTGTCTTATTTCACCAATCTCTATCAGTGATTTCAACCTACTGGGAATGTTACTTTATACAGATGCTCTGGTTTCTAACTTGTATTCACTTCCTCTGAGGTGGAGGGGAACCCCTCAAAAGCACTTTTAAAAAGGGGAAGATCTAAAGGAGAACCTCTAAAACAAAGTTTACAGCTCCTCTGCTCCTAATGTTGTGCTTTTACCCTGTTTGGGGGGGGGGAATCGGCGCGCGGCTCTCTGAGCAGTTCTGTATAGCTAGTCTCCTAGCTCCTCCCACTTGTGACTCACAGATGTGACTCACAGAAGCTCCTCCTCCTCCTCTGCAACAGACACACTCCCCAAAGAGATTTTAAAAATCCACACACTTACCACTTAAAATGGCTGCCAAAAAGTTGCTCTTCCTTCTTCTCTCTCTCACTCCAACTCTCTGCAGCTGGCTCTCTGAGCAGTTCTGTATAGCTAGTCTCCTAGCTCCTCCCACTTGTGACTCACAGATGTGACTCACAGAAGCTCCTCCTCCTCCTCTGCAACAGACACACTCCCCAAAGAGATTTTCAAAATCCACACACTTACCACTTAAAATGGCTGCCAAAAAGTTGCTCTTCCTTCTTCTTCTCTCTCTCACTCCAACTCTCTGCAGCTGGCTCTCTGAGCAGTTCTGTTGTTATTCTGAGTTCTGAGCAGCTCTAATGTTATTTGCATTTATCTCACATTTTCACCAAAAACAAGGGTGGATTACAGTGTTCTCTCTCTCCTTGCTCAATTTTATCTTCATAATAACCTTGTGAGGTAGTTTGGACTAAGAGAAAGAAGATTATAGCATTAACAAATAAGCCAATTGCTCCCCCACGGGATACAGTTGGGTTGTGGGTTCCTGGTGGTTATTATAGCTTGTAATTTGCTGCTGATTCCGCTGGGCAATTGCAACCCGGCTGCATCCCAGGTCCCCGGTGCTCTTCAGAGAGTGCTTTTCCAAAACAGCAAGTGCTAGTCTTACAAGTATGGCCTCCAAAGTGTGCATGGGAACCAGGATGCAGCTGGGTTGCAATCTTTCAGTGGAACCGGTGGCAAATTATGAACCATCATACCTGCCAGCCACCTGCATCCTGACTGTATCTCATTCGGCAGCAGTTGGATTATTAGTCAATGCAATAATCTTCAGAGTCAATGGCCTAAGGTCACCCAGAAAGCATAGTAACTAAGATAGCATGTGTGTTATTTTAGAAAAGAACCATACTTCTTGAAGGCTTCTAGGAATCAGATATTCTTTTATAAGAAAGTGCAGGCTCTCCACTCAATTTCAAATGCAACATGCAGGCTTCTTTTCATTATGTGTAGGTAGTTTTTTTTTTCCTAATGGAACCACACCACTGAATTTTGAAAGGAGTAGTGAGGCCTCCAAAAACAGAGGGTGATAGTTGGGCTGTGGATGGTACCTTCTCCATCTCTGCAATCGATTAAAGATGGTGCATGCACAGAGATTCATATGGAAATGCACTTGTAGTTGGAACTCACATCAATTGCCATTGCTCCATTCTATGGGATCCTGGGATTTGTTCTTAGCATTTTCTGCTACCGATCTCAAATATACTCCAAACAATGGTACATAGGTTTCTAGCAAAGAATTCTACATAATTCACCAAACTACAAACTAAAGAACGTCATAGGATGTAAGCATGAAAGTTAAAGTGCTATTAGACATCTCTTTACAGCAGACATACACCTAGTTTAGTACTAACAGAAGGCAGAAATTACCATAATTCCATGAGAAGAGATTCAAATACAGATTCAAACACAGACTGAAGTATCACTTAAAGTGGTATCATACTTGTACAACTGTCTATTACTAAGACAGAGTTTTAGTTAAAGTTAGCACAAAACCATTGAAATGTATGAGATTAATTAAGTACCAGTGTACTGATTTGCACATTGGACTATAGTTCTGGAGAGCAAGATTCAAATTCCTACTTGGCTATGGAAACTCACTTGGGTAAATCACACATTCTCAGCCACAGAAAAACCCCATAATAGGTCACCTTAGGATCATCATAAGTCAGAAACAGCTGGAAGGCACATGCAACACAGCAACAATTAGAGTATTAGTGATTTCATCATATCCATTCAGTGGATGACAGAAGCTTCATCTACACTGCAAATATAATGCAGTTTGATACCATTAACTGTCATGTCTCAATTCTATGGAATTTTGGGATTTGTAGTTTTGTGATATATTTAGCCTTCTCTGTCAAAGACCTCTGGTGCCACAACAAACTATGTAGCACAGGATTCCATAGCACTGAACCATGTCAGTAAAAGCAGTGTCAACTGCATTATTTCAGCCATGCAGATGCAGCTATGCCCTGAGTCCAACCTAATAATTTTCCTACTCTAGTTCCTTCTCTCTCAGTCTATACTCTCAGGATATTTTAAGGTAGAAATTATGCTGCCAATATAGGGGTGCAACTAACAGAGTAATAAAGCAAACAATGGAATGCTTTTCTACTTTACCACTTTAAATTGCTTCAGGTCTTTCTTAGGTGAGATGCTGTGCAGAAAATAAATAGCTGGTTATTGTCTCTGTTTTTACACCAAGGTGCATTATCTTGATTATCCAGCTCACCTGACTTGCTCTCTCCTGAATACATTTAAAGCCTGAGTTATTTCATTTAATTGTAGCATTTCCTGTATAAATGAGTGCGGGTGAAAAGGCCAAACACTAATAGGCTTCACAGCTGCTGCAAAATATTTTCCTTGGCCATAGTGAATCAGTGGAAAGACTTGCTGCAGGTCATTACGGTTCCTATGGAATACAGAGAATGAAGACTGAACCATATGAAGGACAGGGCATCAAGCCTGGATGTAGGCTATCTGGCTATCTATCTATCTATCTATCTGACTGTATATATTATAGTTTGAGATTATCCTGTGGTAAATGGTTAATAGATTAAGAAGACTGTTTCATATGACAGACAACAGATACCAACAAATCACGACACCAGCTTAATTGAAGTTAAGTTCTCAATATGGTGGTAAAATTGTACCCACTCTATAACATGTCTAAGACAGAGCTTCTCATCTTCCCACCTAAGCCCACCCTTCAATACTCCTTTTCTGTTTCTGTTGATGGCACTTCTATTCAACCGGTTCAGCAAGCCCACAGTCTTGGTTTCATTTTTGATTCCTCTCTGTCGTTTATTCCCCAGATTCAGGCCACGGCCAAGGCCTGTAGATTCTCTCTTTACAACATTTCAAAATCCATCCATTCCTTTCAGCCTCTACTGCCAAGACTCTGGTCCATGCCCTACTGGTTTTACAACTAGATTATTGTAACCTTCTTTTGACAGGGCTTCCTCTGTCTCACCTCTGCTCTGGTAGTCAAGGTCTCCTGTCCCAAGGATTTCCACTGCCCTGTCACAGATTCATCCCTTCTCACTTGCTGCCCCTCACTCCTGGAACCTTCTTCCCCCACATATATGCCTCATTACTTCCCTAACCAGATTCAAAATTAAGTTAAATACTATATTGTTTAGGGAAGTGTTCCCAGGATTGTGTCATCTGCCCCAGGATGCCTACTTTTAACTATGTATTAAGAAGCCGAGCCCTCCCTCCAGTCCATCTGCCTTGGTCCTGGCCCCAGAGGGAGAGAAGAACCACTAGGCCTCATCCCCTTTCCACCACCTTTCCCTTCTCCTTTTGTGTTGTCTCTTTTAGATTGTAAGCTTGAGGGCAAGGAACTGTCTAATTATAAAATTGCATGTATAGCACTGTGTAAATTTACAGCGCTATATAAATAAAAGTTAATAATAATAATAATATAACCACAACTGATAGAGAAAAATGACTTTCAGATTACAATAGCCAGAATCCTGATTTACCATGCCAGCAAGAAAACACCATCACCACAACCTCTCCATGTCACTTTCCCAAAGTTTTCAGTATAATGCCTTAGACTAGGGGCAAGGCAAGAACTTAAAGCAAGAGAGCTTGATGTTGTACAGGCATATTGCCTTGAATGGTTGTGAGGAGATCTTATGATCAATTTAGCCAGCTCTGCAAACTGATATTTTGGTTTGCATGAAGGGGCTTTCAAGCTATCTTCATGGGAAAACTGCTGCTGGGGTAGAAAACCCAACCCTCTCAAGAAACACATTGGGACTTTCAACCCTTATAGAAGTCCTCTCACAGAAGAAGGGACCCTGTTTTTCCTTCTGACCACAAAGTATGCCCTGTTCAGTGTTTGGACCTGGAACATGTAAGTGGAATTTCTTTTAGATTGTAAGCCTGAGAGCAAGGAACAGTCTATTTCAGTTAACTGTATGTACAATGCTGTGTAAATTTACAACACTAAATAGATAAAGCCTAATAATAACAACAAGGTTGCAATCCAGAAAGTCTTCATTTTAGTTATCTATGTTGCTGGGCCACGGTAGGCAAAATGTGACCTCATGATAGAGTCGCCATAACTCAGCAATGACTTGAAGTCAAACAACAACAATAACAACACAACAACAACAACAGTATTGGTGACTCTCCTTGTGTTTCCATCAATAGAAGCCATCAGGTTGCTGGGAATAAAGTATAGCTAGGGATTTGGAAAAGAAATTCAATGGCTTCATACAGACCTTGTCATCTCATCTCAGCAAAACTGAGATGTTTCAAGAAATCTCATTCTCAACCCAAACTCAGGATACTGGCCATCTTCATACCTCATGCTTGCATAGTGGAAATCCACACACATTTAGTTAGTGATACACTACTATTCTACTGAATGCTGACTTGTGTAACTAGTTGTGCCTGCCTAGTCCCACTGTTCTATGACACACAGTGAACTTTTCTGTAGTCACAGGGAATCAAGTGATATATCGAAAGTGCTGATGAACAGTTATGCTCCCTAGAAAAATACCCACCTACATGATTAGAATTCCATTGGTTAGTCACAACTAGAGTAGCTATTGAATCAATTGTCAAATGATGAATCAACACATAGGCAAATCCAGTTGATTCAACGGTTCAATACACAACAGCCCAAAA
This sequence comes from Urosaurus nigricauda, assembly GCA_034509955.1. Classification (NCBI taxonomy): domain Eukaryota; kingdom Metazoa; phylum Chordata; class Lepidosauria; order Squamata; family Phrynosomatidae; genus Urosaurus; species Urosaurus nigricauda. The sequence goes on from JAOEGL010000006.1 coordinate 111,034,924, forward strand.
AGTGTAATTGCAACCTACATAGGAATATGATACCAGCAGAATTCCAGCCTCTATCTTTTTTTTGGTGGTTTTCAAATTCTTGTATAACATAATTGCTGTAAATTTCCTGCTTCCGTTTAGAATCTCTATTTATACTAGTTCATGCTACAAGGCAACATTAATGTGCATTTTACAGAAGCATACCCCTCCCCAAACTCTTCCAAAACCCGACATTCCTCACCATTCATCACTATAATCTTTCATGTGAGCCATTAAGATTCAGCTATGTACCTTAGGCTGTAATTGAGTTAGGATTTGACTGGAAGCATTACATTAAGGGTGCTATCTGGTGTTAAGGATTACTTTAAATTATATGTTTGAAGTTAATATTGTTTTAATCTCTTCAATATTTTTAAGTTTTTCTGCAGTCTACCTTAAGAGAATTTGCCATAAAAATAAATCTTAAGAGTTATTTTAATTATATAAATGAATTTAAAGCAAAAGATATCAGGGTCATTCGCGTTTCACTAAATATTTCAAAATTATTTTGATACTTAGCTACAATCATAGATACCAGCAGATGGCATTAATGTCTGCAACTGGAGACAGCTCTGGACAGAAATATCTATGTGGAAACCAGACCATTTGGAAAATTTGTTCTAAATTAATTTGTCACCCTTAATTCATTAACAAGACCAAAAAACAAAGGTACTATAAAAATGCTTTAACTATATTTGTTTAAAAGGGTAACAAACAATGTATAGCAAAAGTATACAAAACCAATATATACAAAGGATACAAAATAAACCATAGTAATAATAATAATAATAATAATAATAATAAGATTTATTTCTATACCACCCTTCCATAGATAATGGCAAGCACGATAACAAATAGCAAATAATACAAACCATATTGAAGCAAATAATACAAATATAATACAACATAAAAGAAGGCTGAGAATAGAATGAGTAAAAGAGGGAGAGAGGGACTCACAACTAAAGGTAGCCTTATTAAGGCTCAAAAGTTGATTAGAGCTATACATATACAGCTGAAGGTCATCTGTATTCTCAGTAGCTCTCCATTAACCCTATAATGATCATGAACACTATAATGATGCAAGTATAGAGCTTGTTACTATTCCAACAATTTACTACAACAATTTAAACATTTAGGGGCTATACAGACCACCCCAAAGGGGTGGTCTGTAGCCATCCCTTTTCTGGCTAGATCGGGGCCGTGGCAACCTCATGCTGCAGCCCCAATCCGGCCTCTTTTTGCACCCTCCATAGCGTGACATAGCTATGGCAGCTTGGCTGTATGGCACTATTTCACTGCTGTATCATCTGGATGCAGCACCGGAGGTGCGCCATAATACTGCACACCATCTGGAACTGTGTGCAACATCATGATGTCCTGAGGGCAGAGTCAGGGTGTCGAGCGTCAGGAAGCGGCACAAAGTGTGAGTCTGTACAGGGCCTTAGTTAAATTGTTAAGACCCTGTGATTTTATTTTTGACAAACAATTAATGTTTCTTGTAATTTTAATTCATTACTGGTCATTTTTAGCTTTTTAGAAAAATATTTTTCAAAATAGTATATCAAATCAGTCCATGTATAAATGTCATTAATGATTAACATTAACTAGCCAAGTACTTTCAGTGATATAATGTGGACATGTTAGAACTGTTTCTGTTGTATACTTTTAAATCTTTTCTAACTTACTGTGACCTAAGGCAACCATATCACAGTGTGACAAAAACTGCTAGAATTGCTAAATGATTCCTGAGGAATTTCATCCTTACACTCAACAAATAGATTCATATTTGTTAGCTGCAGTGGTTCCTGGATGAGATTAATTACCTAGATCCATTTCAATATTTTCTTCAGGTTGTCCTATGGGACAGAGACAGCTATGATCACCTTGGTAGATGACACGCACAAGAAATAGATGGGGCAGTGTATCCCTGTTGGTTCTGGTGGACCTATAAGTAGTTTTGATACAGAGATTTTTTGATCCTTCTGGTGCAACTCTCTGGGATGGGACTTGGGAGCACTGTTTTACAGTGGTTCTGGTCCTTCTTGGAGGGAAAGACTCAGAAAGTAGTGTTGAGGAATGCCTGATTGACACCTTGGCTACTGGCTTGTAGTGTTTAATGTTTACATACGTTCTGAGGTTCAGTGACACTAGCACATTGATGGTACCCAACCATATCTCTTCTTTAATCTAAGGAAATTGTTTCTGTGCTAAACCAGTGTCTGCTGTCAGTAATGAACTGATTGGGAATGAACAAATTGAAATTTAACCCAGACAAGACAGAGGTGCTTCCATTTATTTAAAGGCAGATCCAGGAACAGGGATTCAGCCTATTTCAACCCTGAAATTGCTGGTTTGCACCTTGGGGGTACTCCTGGACTCAGGTTTGAGCCTGGTTACCCAGGTTTCAGTGGTGGCTAGGAGTGAATTTACACTAGTGTAAAATGAGTGCACCAGCTGCACCCATTCCTTGGGATGTCAGACATGGTCATGGTGACACATGCCTTGTTTACATCCCCTTTGGATTACTGTAATTCACTCTATGTCGATCTGCCTTCGAAAACTGTTTGGAAACTTAAGTAGGACCAAAATGCTGTGGCCAGATTATTGACTGAGGCTGGTTACAGAGATCATATGAACCCCCTCCCTCCATAAAATATTAGAACAACTTCACTGGCTGCAGTTCTGTTTCTGGACACAATTCACCATGGTGGGTTAGACATTTAAAGCCCTACAAGGCTTACATACAGACTATCTGAAAGACCATATCTCCCTATACAAGCTAACTCAAACTATAAGTTCTGCAGGGGAGGTTTTTTTCTCAACCCTACTGTATCCACAGGAACATTTGGTAAAGACATGGAAGAGAGCATTTCATGGGAGGTCTGGTTGGCCACCTTCCTGTTCTCCATCTGCCAGAACAAGAAGATCTTTTTATTGAAGCAGGGCTTTAAGATTTAAATCATACAGCAGTAGTGTGTGTGAAAAGGTGTGTTGTATTTTATTTTTAAATCTTCTGTATATTGTAACTGTGTTTTCAAGATATTTTTAGTTTGAAAACACACTGCAGAAATAATTCACTTTGAGACCACTTAGCTGCCCTGGATCAATGCTAGAGATTTCTGCAAACTGTAGTTTATTGTGGCACCAGATCTCTTTGACAAAGGCTAAATGTCTCACAAAACTACTGTTCCAGTATTCCCTAGCAATGAGCCAGGGCAGTTTAAGCAATCTCAAACTGGATTATTTCTGCAGTGTGTTTGGGTCCTAAGCATTTTTAGGATTTTAGCTATTTTAATCGTGTTTTCAATAATGTTGGCATTTAATTTCTTTTTAACTTTTGTAAATCAATGTTTTTGTTGGATCCTCTTAAAATCATTGTAAGCTTTCTTGGATTCTGTTTTGAGGGAAAGGTGGGATATAAGTGCAATCAATCAATCAATATATTTTATAAAGAGCCATGTAAATCAATGGCACTATACAGTATTAGCAAAACAACAACAACAACTCACAGCCACAATGCAAGACCTCAGGTAGTGTTCCTGCTTAGCTGATGTATGTTACATAAATACAGATTAAACAATATTCCTATCAATTCTTCTTGGTTAGGTAGGCAGCACCCATCTGCTTTAACCACAAATTCTATTATAACATATTTCCCTAAAGCCTTAAGTGCCTGCAAAACTCCACATCTCTACATTCAGTTCTAAATACTGTCTGCAAAAAATGTTATCCAAACATATTAAGGTTTACAGTAGGTACCCCTTTATAAAAACTCCAGGGGCATCTTAGATTAAGGTATTTTCATGCAACTTTGAATTCTGGGTTAACAGGAGAGATGTATAGGTCATTTTAAAAGGGAAGACATTTATTTATTTGTGAAATATAACAGTTCAATAATTCCAATCTATTAGTCATCTGCTCAGACCAAACTAAAGTCAATCAAAGACAGATTTATGCTTGCTTTTCCTAACAAACAAGGGGGACTCTTGTGTTTCTCAGCAGTTTTAAATGTTTATCAGTTTTAAAACAAAGGGATGAATACATGTCTATGCACTGTAGGCTGTTTTGTTATGTTTTTGACAGTTTTGTGTCACTGGTATCAATGATAGAATTGCAATGCTTGCTTTAGACAGCTGTTACTACATTTAACCCACAAGAAAAAGCTTTCACCTCACTTCTTCTCACTTTATCATTTCCTTTAAAAATTTGGTCCTTTTACTACTATTGTTCTGTAGACATTCTGCTTTGAGACTCTTTGGGGCCTTACACCCCCCCCACCCCCAATCTTCTACCCTAATGTTCTCATCCAATAGTAAAGTTATTTTCACCCTCCTAGTCCCATAAGTCTCATCTCTGACATATTGCTACAGAGCATTTCAAAATCAATCTGTTTGACACCCACACTCACTTCTCAGTTGTCAGATCCTTGGCTTGAAGGTCCATCTGTCACATGGTTGAAGCCAGTAGTTCTTTTTCCAGTCAGTAGCTTTGTAATCAAAATTGGGATGTAGAAGTAATTCTGCATGCTGAAATATCTGCAGGAACTTCTAGCATGGAAATTGTTGAGCCATAAAAAAGCAGGACCTAAGTTCTCAAATCTGCATTTTTCAATTAACTTTACATCTCAAGAAAAAAATCAAACTAAAGAGGCACAAAGAGGCATAAAGAGGGGAAAACACAAAATACAAATGATAACCTTACATTTTATTGGGAGGAAATGAGATGCATGAAAAATATGGGCTCATGAGAAAAACAATATATAGAAACACTAGGTATATTTCAGCATATGCATGCAAAAGTACATGCAAACTTTGCCACATTCTTAAACTGATGCAAAACATGAACTTATAGTCTGGGAAATGATGATGATGATGATGATGATGATGATGATGATGATGATGTTTATTTATAGCCTGCTCCTCTAATAAAATACTCGGAGCGGAGTACAGCAAAATAAAAGGATATACAGTAAAAACAACAATCACATAAGAAATGTGAAGAAACTGAAATTCACCCACCCCTAATTTCTTGATCTTACAGATCCCATATAGTGATCATTGATAGTAGTCTTTAATTGATGATCAAAATGATTTGATTAATTTCCTATTATAGAGATTTAAACTAGTTACCACCTTCACATCTAGGGCAAAAAAATTCTTAAGGCAGTATAAAAAGAAATAGTTTTATTTTATCCCCTTAGTTATATGCTATATCTGATACATGTGTCCAGTCAGCACGCATATCTATTGATGTTGTTGTAGAGATAGGTATACCACAAGGGAGTTGCACTTTATGCTCATACTAATGAGGTCTTAGCTACTGTAGACAAAAGATATTATCACAGAAAAGTGGAATGTTAACAGAATAAAAGCAACTTTGGTGAGTACTTATCACATGACATCATGTCTGTCCTGTTGCCACCCTGCCTTCCATTCATTACTGTAGTGCCCCTTTTCATTGATGGGCTAAATCCATCAATAGCTCTCAGTCTCACTATTATAGCAGATGTGAAAAGTCAATTCTTGAATTAAAGCAGTCACATGGCAGGATGAGGCTGTTTCTTTTCCTCTCTTCTTCTTCCATTCACTATTCCAAAGCAGGCTAACTCCATGCCTTTCAGTTCTTAATTATTTTTAATCTTTGCTGTATTTGCGTACTTATGGTTAAATGACAAAACAAAAATAATTTAAAATCATTTTTGCCATAAATACACCAACACAGGAAAATTAAAAATAAATAAACCAACAGGCTCAGAGTTGGCCTCCTTTAGAATAGAGAGGTGTGTTTGTGTGTGGGGGGGGGGGGGGGAGTGGAGGAGAGGAAGGAGATTATCACACAGGGAAAAGGATGCCCTTGTCCTGTCATTCGCCTGTCTTTTTAAAATGATGTCATGCTTATCCTGCCATTGTCCTGTCTGTGAAGTGGAATTGTCTGCAATTGCGTGAAAGACTTTCAAGCAACATCACACTTATCCCCTCATTGTCCTGTCCGTGAAGTGGAATTCCCCTGTCATTGTGTATTAATGGGAATTTCTGTTGTTCAAAAGTGATAGGGCAATTCCACTTCCAGAAGGATGAAGATTATCACACTAGGGCTTACCGTCTGTTAGTTGTCCCTGGATCATTGGGGAAACGTGCATATATGAATGCCTGGTGCGCTTCCTGGAACAGTCCAAAAGGGGCTGGGAAGCAGACAGAACTAGTGGGGGACACATTTTTTATTTTAATATTTTAATATTAAAAGACATAGCATCCTTGACACATATACATTGATATTGTCTATGTATTAACATGTTACATATTATCTACAAACTATTATAATAGTCTTATTCTTCCCTCCTCCCAATATACCTCGTGTTATGATTTAATGCGACTTATATGGGGGGGGGATGCATTTTACTGCACACAGGAAGTTCCCGTTCCATTCTGTTCCCTTCCCTTCCCTTCCCCATCCATCCCAGAGGAGGAGATTTTTGAGAACTGTTCTGAACAGTTCTCAAAAATCTCCTCCTCTGGGACAGATGGGGAATGTATGGGGAACGGAACGGGTATTCTTGCCATGGCTGCAGCATTCTGGTGTGCAGTAAAATGCATCCCGCACTCGTCCCTCACTTGTTCCCCACTTGTTCCATTTCCCCTTTTGGACCATTCCAGCCACCCCTGTGTGATATAGTCTTGAATTTCCTCTTAACAGAAACATATGCATAGTGAAGAGTTGGTTAAAATGTGATGTTTTTAAAGAAAATTTAAAAAGAATGATTTTTTTAAATGTCAAATTTTTAACTTTTTTAAAAAAGATAAAATTTTGAAATTTTAACTTTTAAAAATTCTGGGGCCTCTTCTTTCTCCTCTCACTGAGCATCACCCCACTCCCATCATCTTTTAAAGCATTTTAAAGGGAAGTAGATGAATGCCACAGCCCATTTCTGCCAAAAAGCAGGTGTTTGAGGAACACATGTGTCATCCCCCCCTTAGGGTGTCACATGGTGTGATCCACAACCACTTCACCCCCTTAGTAATGCCACTGAGTTACACCTCGTGGGAACACAAGAGAAGGTCTTCTCAATGACTTCTCCTAGGCTCTAAAACTCCCTTCCAAGAGATGTTAGACTTGAATCTTGCTATCCTTGCTATCATTCCACAGGCAGGTTCAGGCTTTTTTATTACCATTATTTTGGCAGGAAGACTGAATGTTCAAGGAGATCAAATCTTGCAGCATTATGCACTACTGTCTGTGTTTTGTTCACATGTTGTTTCTAGTGGTTCTTCTTTTTAACTAGTTTTAATTTTATGGATAGTTTAATTATTTTTTAAAAACTTTTTATTCAGAATATTTTTTAGCTATGTCTCTTTTAACTATGAAGTCGAAGGCTTTCACAGCCAGCATCCATGGTTTTTTTGTGGGTTTTTCAGGCTATGTGGCCATGTTCTGGAAGAGTTTATTCCTGACATATCACCAGCATCTGTGGCTGGTATCTTCAGAGAATGCTGGCATGAAAGCTATCTTGGGCCCCACACTGGGGGAAAAGATGAGAAAAAAAGAAAGAAAGAAAGAAAGAAAGAAAGAAAGGCAAGACAGATACGTAGATACTGGACTTAATACTGAACACACACATACACACACACATGCACACAAAATGAGATTTCTAGGTGTGAACTATGTTCAAAGCCTCATTTTCTGCAATGATAGAAACTTCAGACTCTGGAATCACCTTGCAGTCTGATCCAGCCAAGTTTTTCTTATGTTTTTTATCATTTTTCATTAGCCAAATATCTAGATACCTCACAGCCTAAATTCCCCCTTGGAGTTATCATCTCAAGAAAAGCGTTAAGAGTGCTAAAGCATTTTGACAGTGAAAAATAATTGGTTTCAAATAATTCAGAAATAAAACTCATGAGCATCTAATCAGCATTTGCATATACTGTGAACATTGCCTCAGGACATCCCACGCCATCCCTTTAGATGGAGACACCTTTTCTATGCCAAGGTAAATAAACAAATCAGAGCAAACCACTACAGATTTCCTATGTATCTTGGCACAAAGACAGCTTTTGCAGGAGGAAGAATTGGAGAATGGGAAATGTCAGCCCTTCTGTGCAAGTTTTTCCTCTTCGTATTTTGGAAATGAAATGGATAACAACTAAGGAGCCAGAGGAAATAGCTCAGTACTGTGGTCAGATGCTGTACTGAGATGGGCCTATGAAATAGAAATATATGTTTGAGAACAAGGATATGAATATTACTGTTTACCAGTGGCCTAAGTTTACAACAATGACTTTCTGTGGACTGTAGCTCAGAAAGAAAAAGAAATGGAAAGAAAGGTGTAGATAAGATTAGGATGTATCCACACTGCAGAAGTAAAAGTAGTTTGACACCACTTTAACTGCCTTGATGCTGTCCTATAGAATCTGGGATTTGTGGACACATTACCTCCTTCAGTACAAGTCATTAAGGGCTCTTTTGTCAATGAGGCATCAGAATTCTCTGAAATATCAGGTGAAATACCTCACCAAACCACAAATCCCAGGATTCCACAGGATGGAGCCATGGCAGTTAATATGATATCAAACTACTTTATTTCTGCAGTGTCCCAGGTCTCCAGGAATGCAGTTTGACACCACTTTAAGTGTAGCAGCTCCATCCCATGGAAGCCTAGGATTTGTAGTTTCATAAGTTCTTTAGTCTTCTCTGCCAAAGAGTGCTCGTGCCTGGGAACACCAAATCACAGGATTCTGTAGGATGGCTCCATGGCAGTTTAAGTGGTGTCAAACTGCACTATTTCTACAGTGAAGATGCACCCACGTTTGTCTCTTTCTTTGCTGTTCTCATTCAGCAGCCTGCCATTGGTATGTTTTAGATGGTCACTCCCCAAAAGCCACTGTTTAATGACTTGTACTGTGAGAGTTGATGTGTCCATTTAGTTCAGTATTTTCAAATGAAAACTGAAGTTGCTCTCCAAGGGCCCATTCACACTACAGATTTATATCACTATTATTGCATATGAATGGTTCTAGTTCCATCCTATGGAGTCTTGGGATTCACACTTTTAGGAAGGGCATTTAGAATTAGCTAGAGTGCATCAATGTTTCATCAAAGTACAAAGCCCAGGATTCCATGGCAATTAAAGTGGGACAATAGTACTCCAATTTTTGTGCCCCAGGCCCAATCAGCCCAATTACCTTGTTCCGGTTCAGCATAGGAAATCAAAATAATGGGAAGGCCTGGATATTATAATGATATCTCGATGATGATATCTGGATGAGTCTGAAGCTTTTTATTGTTTACTGTGACTATTGTTTTAGTACTAACTTGAGAGAATGGGAGTGGCATATACAGGGCAAACTTTGCAGATAGTATACCTCCTGATCTGAAAGGTGGAATCTGACTCCAGTTCCTCACCACCAGGCTTGATGGATTACTGATCTCTTGTAATGGAACGTTTTGGTTTGTTTGCTTTTGTGATTTTTGGAACCTTCTATTGCCACATCATGAATGATAATGAGAAGATAGCACAGCTTGCAAAATAGTCCTTTTGGGAACTGGAATTCCCAAGAGCCCTTCTTTCACAAGCCAGAATGACCACAGTTCATAGTGGTTAAGATATTCTGGGAGCTGTAGTCCCCAAAAGTGGTTTTTCTGAAGTCTGGAAAATAGTGTCCATTGCATTTTAAAAATATTCTGGAAGACAAATGTCTTTATTCATACCCTCTAACTGTCCTGATTTGGCAGGGACAGTCCCAAATTAATCCTCTGTTCCCAGTTTTTTAACTTGCTTTCAAAATTTTCCTCTTTCTCCCTCCAACTTGCCTCCTTAGTTCTCTGCTTACTTCAGTTGCTGCAAACTGAGTTCAGAGTGGAAAGTAGTTTTCATAACGAGGTTATTCATAATGTGAAAATAATCCAGGGTGAATCCAGGCTGTATCTCCATTGTTCACATGCATCCCAAAAGCACCTGATTAAGTTTTGAGGAGGCCTACCAAAAAACCACTTAATTTGGGATAATCAATATCAGGTTGTTCCCTGAGTTTGTTTGTTTGTTTGTTTTAAATCTGCATTGTCGGCAGTGTGAATAACCAATGCAAATAGATCTGGGATAAAATGCTGCATGCTTTGAATGTGTTCCAATTTCATTTGTGTTGTCGATTCCATCTTTGTTTGAATGCTTGCATGCATGAGCAACTGAACATGCAGAGATGCTCATTGATGTGGTTCCATAGTGTGATTAACAAACTGGGAATGTGTGAGTGAAGTCATTTGCATCGTCATGCTAAAAAAAAAACCAATGTATGAATGACCTCTAAATGAGGAACAAGGAGAAGAGAGGGTGGGATCTTACCCTTTCTAGTAGTCTCAGGCAAAAACAAATGGTTGCAGTCTCTCCTAGTTTGTTCTTCCTCACTAATAATTTTTGCCATCTTAAGCACACTCTCATGTTGCTTCCTCTTCAGTATATCTTAACACAGAAAGCACAATACATTTTTTTTCTGCTTAATTTCCAGAATGCTCAGTGCTCCAAGAGAGTTGTAGCTGAAAAGTTTTTCAGTGACCTTCTTTAAATATGTATGCCAACATGATTTTAAAAGCGATCTCTCTCTATCTCTCTCTCTCTTTCCCTCCTCCTCCTTTTCTTTTATGGAACAGTCTTCTCTCCTCCCCTTTCCTCTTTTCTCTTCCAAAGCACTGTACATTCTGTGCCATCCGTCTGCTTGGTGACAAGAAGCGCTCGATTGCCAGGCATCTGTCATGCAAAGCATGAATGGACAACAAGAACATACTCCACAAATTTCTCATATATATATATATATATATATATATATATATATCACACAAGCAAGACAGTATTATCACTTGATTTATAAAGAAAAGTGTTAGTCATGGTAAGACCTGTTTTAGGGGTTGTTTTAAGGATTTAGTGAAAGAAGTAAGATGCTTTTCCTGCTCTGAAGCACTGCTTTTATATTATTGTGTGTATACAACCAGTATGCAAGTACAAACCTCCGATCAAGGTGGGTTATGAGAGAATACATTTCAATCTTTACACTAGTAAACCCTTGAATGACAGACTAAACCATCATGAATCTGAATGAACGGTAGGGAAACAACAATCTAGACTTAATTCCTCTCCCAACTGGTCTTCACTAGAACAACAAACATTTTGAAATGATCATAATAATTGCTGTGCTGTCACAAAATGGACACCCCATCAACCACCAGCTTTCAGACAGTGTGCTTTTGCCTGGTGTAAACCGCTATTAATGAAAGTTACAATTCTCTGATCTGTGTTCATTTGCTGAGCAGAAGGAAATCACAGCCCCAGATACTCTCCTTTATTAAAAATTGTACCTTCTTCTTATTTTCCTCTGACTACTGGCTTCTCATAGTGGTGAGAAATCTCTTGAAATAGTACAGTGACACAGACTCATTTATCCAGTCCCATGTTAGGCCACGCAATATTTGCTACTCCCTGAAGCAGAGAAAGTCCAATCCATTTTATTGCCAGAAACAGAAAACTGAAATGGCAGAGGGGTACAAATATAGTAATAAGCCAAAGAGCCAGTCATTTGCTGATACTCCTGAATGGTACCTCTGAATTTGTCATTCACCCTAGTTGAATTGCCTAGAGGAAATAGCATTGTATGATGGTATAGAAGGTTCACTGCATGTAAAAGGTCCTAGAATTTGCTGGACTTTATCATACCAGGCTCATAAGACACCAGAATCACATTAGTCTAGGAAACACAAACATGCTGGGTTGGGGAGAGCCATTATTGTACAGGACTTCACATTGCTGTGGTGCTGCTTTCTTTGTCTCCCAGAGACATTTTGACATTATTGACATTATATTAACTTTAAGATTCTCAAATTTGACTTTTTTATATTTTATTATTAATTTTTAACAAGCCACTCTGGAAACATGGTTTTTCAGCCATTCTGAAAAGAGTGATACTTACTTACTTACTTTAAGTAAGTACATGTTTAGCCAAGATTACCACACAAAACACATGTGCATGACAGATCTTATGTTCACAGCATTCATCTTATATCAAGGTACAAATTCAACTGACTGAACAACTGTGCATAAATTAATAATTATTAGAAATTCCTTCCATTTAATCATAGGCAAGATGTGGAATCCTAGTTTTAACCTTGACCAGTTAAAACAGTAACAGTAAACGTTACTCTTTTAGACTATCACACCCAGAGTCCTGTGGCCAGTGTGATTAGTGACCATGATGGCTGTGGTTTTCTGAAAGTTGTAGAGCAGACAAGCTGTCTTCTTGATAAATGTTGAATGATAAATGTTGAATGAGAAAGGAAGGTCCACAAGGATGTGGAACAGAACAGGACTTTCAGAATGAGAGCTTCTATAAAGCTTCTATAAAGGTCTATAATCTTTGGTGAACTGATCAGCCATTTGTCTTTGCTCTTAATGGACTTTAAGAAAGCAATCAATGGAAATCATAAGAAGCATTTCATTTGCTATGTTATTATTATTATTCAGGTGTTAAATACGCCATTTGGTGAAATGTCAGTTAAATGTCCATATACTCAAGAATAGCATCAGAAGCATCAATCGAAATGATGCCTGTTTCAGACATAGGCTGACATCCTGTTAGTGACATATGTATGCACACATTGTACTACCCATGTGGGGTGAAATATTTGCCATAGCACTACAGATGTATTCTGTTGACAGCAGAAGAAGTGGAGTTGTGTATACAGTATTGTACATTGCAGTTATGCATGGAGCACAGCAGTTGCCCATTGCCCACTGCAATTGTATAGTGACCATTTCACAATGCACAACAGCACCCAGTCATTGACATCTGTCATGCAATATCAATATTCTGCATTGTGATTGTGTAGTTTTCAGACATAGAGATATGTTGGCCCATTTTAGATTGGCAAAAAGAGGTGTGTTGAAGGCTGCATGAAAGCCCAGCCTTTAGATGAGAAAAAGGGAAAGTGTGCCATGAAAACACTATTTTGGAGTTTTAAGGGAGAAGAAGTGCTTTAAAAAGGAGCTGGCCCATTTTACATTGGCAAAAAGAGGTGTGTTGATGGCTGCATGAAAGCCCAGCCTTTAGATGAGAAAAAGGGAAAGTGTGCCATGAAAACACTATTTTGGAGTTTTAAGGGAGAAGAAGTGCCTTTAAAAAGTAGTTTGATTTCCCCACTACTTTTTTAAAAAGGGCGCAACATTGCTATTGCATCTAAAGGCTAAGGTGTAGTTGCACGGTTAAATGGGGCTCTGTCTCTTTAAAGCGCCCAGTTAAAGGCAGCGATACAGGTGCGGATCATAATGGATTGTGGATTGGGAGCATGCGTGGTGTGGACTTCACTTCTAATTAAAACGCTCAATGCCCTGCAGGTGTAAAAGTTGGGGTTTATCCGCGAAGTTTTTTAAAGCTCCCAAATCCTAGCTCCACTCCTAATCCGAACCCTAGACATGCGCAGTAGGGACTCTGGGATGCCGTTACTGTTATTCTACTGTAGATAATATGTCAATTCATTCACAAAATAAAGGGGTTCATTCATGATGCACCAGTGCAACGGCACAGTTTAAAAAGGCAGAGGAAACGCAATGATAATTTGACGGATCCTCATAAGTATACATTTGTCCTGCGCAACTGCGCAGGTTTGCCAGCTGGGAACTGCGCAATTGTGCAGTTCCCAGCCGGCAATGATAATTTGACTGTATGGTGTAACTGCGTTTGCGCAGTTCGCAAACCTGCACAGTTGCGCAGCACAAATGTATACTTATGAGGATCCGTGAAATTATCATTGCGGCTCCTCTGCCTTTTTAAACTGTGCCGTTGCACTGGTGCATCATGAATGAACCCCTTTATTTTGTGAATGAATTGACATGTTATCCACAGTAGAATAACAGTAACGGCATCCCAGAGTCCCTACTGTGCATGTCTAGGGTTCGGATTAGGGGTGGAGCTAGGGTTTGGGAGCTTTAAAAAACTTCGCAGATAAACCCCAGCTTTTACACCTGCAGGGCATTGAGGAATTGCGTAGTTTGCAGCTGGCAAGGAGAAAAAAAATTAAAGGTTCACCGCAGCTAAAAGCTGCATTCATTGCCGCCCATGTAGCTGCTCCACCTGTGTTTGTAGTGTTCTGACAGCTTCCCATGTAGCTGCTGAGCCACAGAAAAGACTTCAGATAAGTCGTTCCCACACCCCTCAGTCTAGCTGCCCTGTACTTTTTAAATGCACACTTGGGGCTTGCAGTCTAGCTGCTAAGCATTAAGGAAAGTGCAACTTCATGTCACACTTTCCTGCCAATCTAAAAAGCCCCGTAGATACCTCCACATGTGGATAATTACACTGTGCTGAGGTCATGTTGAATTGTCATACAATTAAATGCTTAGAAATACATTATAACTGCTTAATTTGCAACAAGGGTTTTCTGGTGCTGAATTTGGTTTGGTCTTGTATTCTGTCACCTGGACGCTTTTATTCCCTATTCCAAATAAGTCTGGTGTGTGTGTGTATATAAGTCATGTAAATATGTGCCGATTCTGTGATTACGGAAATCACATTCAACAAGTACATCACAAGCCTGAGGGCTGAAACTTGCTTTTGTGGAAAGTGTACATTCTGAAAAGGTCAAGGTCTAGCAATGAGATATATCACATGGTGACTGCTAGGGGACAGGAGTGACAACATTCTGGGTGTTTTCATGGGCTTACTAGCTATTCTTCCCTAGTGGAAACAGTGTGAGTTAGGCCCAGGTCTTGGCCGTGATCAATTAGGGTACTGACTTTCAAATTTGGACCCTTTCTGAACTCACTCTCTCTTGAGTTGTTTCTCTTCGGGACCTCTATTCCACAGGAGAACTCAAAGAGACATATTCAGCCTTATGCTGTAAAAATGGTATGTGAATTGTGATATTAGTTAACAGTGACAGGTAAAAAGGAGCAGAGCAAGATGCTTCTAGTTTCCTATGAAAAGAAACTCTCATTAGAACAACACAACTATTCCTGAGCTCCCATATTCACAGACTGATTTTGAATTGGTAAGGCAAGAGGCATGCTCCTTATGGATATTTGATGTGAATCAACGAGGACCTTTGTTGGAGATGTGAAGACTATCAAATATCTTAAGTACTGTGGGGTAGAAATCTTCACCTACATCATAATTCTGTCAGTCTCTTAAAGTATCATCCATACTATACTTCTGAAGGGTGTGTGTCCCTGAGAGGATGTTCCACAGTTGGAGTTTTGCTACAGAAAAAGCAATGACACATGTATCTACCAATCTAGCCTCTTGGGGTGGTGAGACAGTCAATTGATCCTATGTTGAGGATCTCAAATTTTAGGCAGGCTTGTATGGGAAGAGATGTCGTATCAGATAGTGGGTCCCATACTATTTAGGCTATGTAGTACGTTGAATGAAGCTAGGAAGCAAATTGTGAGCCTGTATACGTCTTGCAAAATGGGTGATGTTTTGTTTCCAGAGCATATACTGAACCATAATCTAGTCACCATAATTTGTAATAACTGTAGCATCTAAACACTTTTCAAGAGCAGCCCCACACAGAGAACATTGTAGCAGTCGAATCCATAAAGGAGTAGGGAATGTAACCCGAAGCCTTCCATGAGGATAAAAAGAGGGCCCATAAGTGTCAATAATTTAGTTCCTGTTGTAAATACTGTTTATGAGCAATTTTGCCCAACACTTTTGCCTAATGACTTCATTCCATTGCATGAGGCCAATGAGAAGCTTGGCAACACATTAAATACATTGAAGGTTATCACAGAGAGGAGTTCATTGTTGTTCTTTATTGCTCCAAAGGGTAGACCTAAGTCTAAAGGTTTGACGTTATGGGAGGGTAGATTTCAATTAACATTAGAAAGAACGTTTGGACAGTAGGTTTGGCAATGGAACCAATTGCCTAGAGAGGTGACAGAGTCTTCTTCTTCAGACATCTTCAAAATGTGGTTGGACAGCTACCTGTTGGGAATGGTGTAGCTGGAGATCCTGCACTGAGCAGGGATTGGAGCCTGTGGTCCTATGATTCTATGCGTTTTGTTGTGATTTCAAGTCCTTTGGGCTACATCTGCACTGCAGAAATAATACAGTTTGACAATGGATTAACTGCCATGGCTCTATGCTATGGAATTCTAGGATTTTTAGTTTTGTGAGATGTTTAGCCTTCTCTGTCAGAAAGCCACAACAAACTAAAGATACCAAGATTCCATTGCACTGAGCCAGTTGAGGCAGTGCCGAATTGCATAATTTCTGCAATAGAGATGCAACCTTGTTGTTTTTTTTAATCCTTTCTCATACTCATACTGTAAAAAGAAGTCTTGAAAGGACTGCACCCATGACTGCATTCTTCCTGTGTGATGTTTTACTTATGGACAAATTAACTCCTGCTCTCTGCTGGGACATTATGGCTCTATGCAGACTTTCATGTCCAATGCACAAAGATCTCTGGTCCTGCTGGGTGCCTGGAGACATTTGAGGAGTGGGGATTACTCTGGATCGACATACCCATCAACCAATAAACCTGAAGAGGGTTTATGGGAAAAAAATGTCTTGGAAGCAACAGTATCTGCGATCGTATTAAGACTGTTTTAGGATGAGTGTTATGTGTTTTTGAGTCCTTTCCAAATTATGTTGAACCTGAGGTGAAGCTATCATGGGGTTTTCCTGGCAAGATTTGTTCAGAGGAAGTTTGCCATTGCCTTCTCTTGAGGTTTAGAACATGTGACTTGCCCAAAGTCACCTAATGGTTTTCATGGCTGAGCTTAGAATCAAATCCTGTACTCCAGAGTCATAGTTCAGCACTCAGACCACTACACCATGCTGGCTCTTGTGTGTGTTACCAACACACACATAAACACCAACAGTTCAGGGGAGTGGGCTAGGAAAGGCATCAATGAAGAGAAGGAAGAGAAATCTGGAGGGTGTTCCATAGAGAAGTCAGAATAATAGAAAATTCCTCATACATCTGTTCCAATTGAGGAGTTCAGACAAAGAAAATGTCAGAAGCATCCTGAGCCAGATATCCTTCTTTTACGCAACCACTGAAAAAATCAAGAGCCCTTTACATCTGGCTACCATATTATTGACCCTCAAATCAAATTAAATACAGGCTTATATTTGTCTTTTGCAGCCAAAACTATTTGTCAGGCCAGTAGGTGGCACTAGTGTCTTGTTTTAGATCAATTTTCTGTGCCATTCAGAAGCTTAGCCTAATTGACAGCTACTCAATAAAGAAAGAAGAACATGGATATAGTATAAACACACACACACACACACACACACACACACACACGGCTGTTACTGTTCAGGAATCTTCAGCAGCACTCTCGTGTGTGTGTGTTTTCCCCTTTTCATTTTAACATATAATTGCTTTGGAAGCCTGCCATCTCTGAGCCATATGGCCAATATTATCCACATGGTATTAACACAGAAATTAATTTGCAATGATCTGATTATCTGTACCCTCCGTTATCCAAAACCCTTCTGCATATACTCAATCATCATCATAATACTTATCACTGATGTAGCACTTTCAGGGTGTTGAAAGCACATGGCATCTATTATCTCTGTGAGGCTTACGAGAAAAGTATGTTATGCTAATATTATTATGCCCATGTAACAGAATGGGCAAGGCTGAGAGAGAGTAGGCTGCTGAAGGCCATCCAGCATGTTCATATCAGACGTGAGATGTGAGCCTTTTCCTTTGCTCAGTCTGCTTTAGTCACGATGCTAAAATACTTCTCATTAGTTCAGTTTCAGGGAAGCGGATACTCCAACTGCTTCTTATTCAGCTCAAAGAGCCTGTGATTTGTGCTTTCATAAAAGAAAAGAAAAACACATTTAAGGCAGTTAAATAAATGGATGAAGTGCCTTTCAGAATGTATTTATTCATCCATTGTACACAGTTAACTTAAATACATATGTTAGAGATCAGTCCTTCCTTTATATCCCATTGTCATATTTATGGCCAGCACAAAGCAGTCTCTCCATAAGACCTTCCATACTAAGCAGAAAAGTCATTGGGGTCAAACTAAATGATACATTTATCATATAGAGAGCTGAGATAGTCCAATAAGTAGTGAAAGGTGACTCTTTGTCATAGCATGTGATTGCCCTCAACTGTGTAGCTTGTATTTTAATATGTTTTGTTTTGCAGTTGGTCATTGAAAAGTAAACATAAGCTTAATTTGCAGATGCTGGCTAAAATTGATTAAATAGTTGAGTAGTGGTAGTATGTATGAAACAGATGAGTAAATCTAGATATCTGTGCCATATTCACAATTACTACTTGGTAGTGATTTGAGCATTGAACCTATCCCTGTTCTTTCCATGTTATATTTGCCCTGGTGTACTGGTTTGAGTGTTGGACTGTGACTATGGAGACCAGGTTTTACTTGGCCACGGAAACACACTGAGCAACCTTGGTTTGTCACACCCTCTCAGCCTCAGAGGAAGGCAAAACGAACCCTCTCTGAAAAAATCTTACCAAGAAAGCCCTGTAACATGGAAGTGACCTGATGGCATACAGCACACACAAATATGCACTCACTCACACACACACACACAATTTTGACACTATTTTTATGATTTTAATTTTTCCCCAATCTACTTTACAGGACATCAACAACAAGAGGAAAAGGAGTTCCATTTTGCTGGTAACTACAGCATGGTCAATGGCATTTCCATAGGTTTGGGCTGGGATGATGGACCAGGGATAGTTGGACTTAGGTATAGTTAACTAAATAGGTGATACAAGATTCTCCAGAAACCAAGTGGAAACAATGTCAACCACAGAGGATACACATTCACCTTAAAATCTAATTTGACCCTTGAAAAGTAATTTCTGTTTGCTCTTCCCTGCTTGCGATGGAAAGACAAATGTGTCCATTTTATTATATTTTTATTTTAAAAAGAAACAACTACATTTCTTTTATTTAAAATAATTTCTGTCCCCAATGCTATTTAACATATATATGAAGCTGCTGGGAGAGATCATCCAGAGACATGGGTCGGGGTATGCTGATGACACCCAGATATTTTTCTCCATGTCTCGGTCTTCAGCTTTGACTTCAGATGGCATCTCCTCTCTCAATGATTGTCTTAAAGTAGTAATGGACTGGATAAGGAAAAACATATTAAAACTGAATCCAGACCAAACGGCAGTACTTACAGTAGCGACCCCGAACCTAGATATTGGGATACAACCTCCAATCCTAGATGGGGTCACACTCTCCTCAAAGGACTGTGTTGGCAGTTTTGTGGTGCTCCTTGATCCATTGTTCCAGATGACAAATCAGGTAAATATGATAGTCAAGAGTGCTTCAGCTGATACACCAACTGTGCCCTTGAAACTGTGGTCCATGTGCTGGTAACCTATTGCCTCAATTTCTGTAATGCACTCTATATGGGGCTACCCTTGTGCTTAGTTCAGAAACTTCAGTTAGTACAGAACATGGCAACTAGGCTGGTCTCAGGTAAAACTAGGAGAGACCATACTACCAATTTTAAAATTGCTCCACTGGCTGCCCATTAGTTTCCGGGCACAGTATGCCCTAAATGGTTTGGTTCCAACCTATCTTCGGGACCACCTTCTTTTCTACAACCCAACCCACACACTCAGGTCCTCTGGGAGGAATCTGTTGCAACCCATATAAAAACTAGATTGTTTACGACTGCCAAGATGACCTTTTCAGCAACTGTTCCCAGATTATGGAATGACCCACCAGATGAGATTCATCACATTACCACCTTAAACAGCTTCAAAAAAGCTGTTAAGACGGATCTTTTCTGGTAGGCCTTTCCCAAATAGATAACCGGCCACCAAGTACAGTTGAACCTATTATTTCCAGATTTCTGCAACAGACATTGTTGAGTTGTTTATTATTTTAAGGTATGTTTTAATTTGCAAACGGTTTAATTATATTTTTGGGGGGAGTGGGTTATTGGGATACAGGATTGTATATTTTAATGTGTAAGCTGCCCTGGTTGTGTTGCACAGAGAGGTGGGATATAATTAAATATCATCATCATCATCATCATCATCATCATCATCATCGTGTAGCTCATGCTGGCTTCCTCATGTTCTAATCTACTGCAACAGAATCAAATTACTAATTGTCTAACCCCACAACTCTCTAGAGGCTATGCGGATAGCCAGAAATATTATTTTCTGCACAAAATAAGTCACACAGTTTAAAGATTCTCATAAGTTCAGGTTTCTTCTCTTCAGGGTTTCCCAACAATAAAGAATCCCCCCTGAGCCATGGAAACCCATTGAGTGACCTTTGGCAAGTCATACTCTCCCAGCCTCAGATTAAGGCAAAGACAAACAAATTTTGTCTGAATTTTTTTTACTAAGAAAATCCCATTATAGGTTCATCTCAGAATTGCCATAAGTCAGAAATGAGTTGAAGACACACAACAACAACAACAACAACAACAACAACAACAACAACGAAACATTTTTCAACCATTATTTGAATATTTCCAAATATTCTTCCTATCCCTCGCAGCTATGCATCTCCCATTGCACCTAATTCCAGCTGAAGTATGGTAAATATCCTGAATAGTGTCTGGCTTTAAATCACTTAATGCAGAGAGAGGGGCCTCTGCAGTGCTTTCAGAAAAGTGAATGTACCAGATTGAATTTGAAATAACAGATGATAGAGATTCAGGCCACTAATTAGCTGTATATTTTTATCCACTAATATATTTAAGGAGAATAGAGTATATAACCTGTCAATAACACAGTACCATTAATTCTTTATATTCTTTTAAAGTGCTTGCCAAATATTTAGATGCCTCTAGCGATTCTATGTAACATGATTAATCTCCACATTTTTTTTTCCTCCCTGGCACTGTTTTCTCCCAGATATTTGCAGAAAAAAAAATCCCTCCCAGTATGAGATTTGTTTGTCTGGACACATCATAGTTATGCAGACATGAAGGGACTTTGGCAATGTGTTGTTCCAAGGAATGAGATATTTACTTGGGGATCAAAAACAGTGTGAACTAAATATATAGGTGAACTAAAGTACAAAGTTCATGGAGAAAATTTCAAGTTCTTTCTGGTGCACTATTTCTCTGAAGACAGCCAGTGTGGCACAGTGGTTTGAGTGCTGAACTAGGAGACCAGGTTTCAAATCCTTGTATAGCCATGGAAACAGCTTTAGAGGAAGGCTATGGCAAACTTCCTCTGAATATATCTTGCCTAGAAAACAACATGAGAGGGTTGCCATAAGTTGGAGTCAACTTGAAAGCACAACTACCCACGAAGGTGAAATGAACCTGAAAAACACTGGGACTCTGAGTTGAGCTGATCCTTTGAAGCGATTTCACCTGAGCCATATTTATGATCTCTCCTGTTTCATATATCTATGCTTAGATGCTAAAATAGAAGTTGATTTAAGCTGGGACAGAGAACTAGCAAACTCTACAAAATTAGAGTTTATTAACCAGAATGGAAGAGAAATCCACCAGACTCTCATTCTGAATGGAAATACCTATTTTCATATCACCAATAATTTGCCTTGGCAATCCGTATATTTATAAGGCTTGTTGTTTACTTCCAAAAGGGAGAGGGTAATCACAGAAAAAAGAAAACCCTGCAGGATAGGGACTGCAACTCTGGGTGCATCTATGTTGTAGAAAGAATGTAGTGTGATAGTACTTTGAGTCCTATAGCTCCCTCCCATCCTACAGGATTCTGGGATTTAACGTTTTGTGAGATACCAGAACTCTTTGGCAGAAAAGGCTAAAGACCTTGTAAAATTTCAAATCCCAAGATTCCATAGGATGGTGCTCAAGCAGTTAAAGCTATATAAAACTGTTTAGAGTGTAGGTGCATCCTCTGTCAATTTTCCTGCATCTTCTGGGATAGCATACACTATTGCATTCTTCTGGGAAACACAGCTAGATAAGAGGGCAGTGTTACACCATGTCCAGTACTTGGTGGAATGTTATAGCATGGTACAGGTGTTGTTTCCCCCCATAACCATGCCACTTTGGGGAGCCTTAATGTTATATCTTGCTCTCCCTGCCATGTTTTTAACTTCTGCATCAAGATAATCAAAGTACATTTGACTGCAAAGTACAATATGACCATTAAGGTCACTTTGGAGTTCAACTGATTGTTCCTTTGAAGCGGTTTGCAGTCGCCCCATTTCCTAGCTGGATCAGGGCCATGGCAACTACACACTGTGGCCCCAATCTGGCCTTTCTGCAGTGCAAAAAGAAGCCACAGAAAGAGGCTTCTTTTGTGCTGTGGAAAGGGCACACTAGCCATTGCAGCAGCAGTTTTTTGCCACTTCTCTGGTGCAGTGTGATGGCTCCCGCTGTCTGGTGAGGTGGGTGGTGTGGGAGCAGAGTCAGGGTGGCTGGTATGCAGACACCACACACCCACTCTGCCCCAAGGTCAGCATATAACGCCAGTCTGTAGAGGGCCTTTGTCTTCCTCACTGTCTCCAGATTGCCCTTGCAGAGAGAAATGTCTCTCCTGGAAGCTTCTAGGAACACAAATTGTCTGTTAAATAGATTGTGGTAGAGGGCTGCACCACAATACTCATTTTCAAAACAAGAAATTGAACATTAGAAGGCACTTCAAGAATATGCTGAACCTGATAGAAATACTGTAGCTAGAGTTTCTGCACTGGATTTGAAAACCTATGGAATTTCTTCCAGAAATATGAGTTTATGGTTCTGGCACTTTTAGTAGCTTTGGACACTTGTAGTTCCCTCATCTATGTTTTGAGATGTTTGACATTTTATATAACCCCCCCAGATAAACAACAGTACCAACTCCTGGTTTTGTCCATCCTGAGAAAATAAGACATAGTAGAGGTTTTGCTGAATTGCTAAATATAAGGCCTCCCCTGAAAGTAAGACCTAGCAGAGTTTTCATATATAAATATGTATACAATATATAATAAATGTTCATTTTTTGGTTCAACATAAAATGTGAATTCTTCTTCATGGAAAAATAAGACATCCCCTGAAAATAAGACCTACCACATCTTTGGGAGCAAAAAGTAATATAAGACACTGTCTTATTTTCGGGGAAACACGGTAGGATGCCAATCAACTCTTAATCTTATAATTACAAGTTGAGAGTGTAAAGCTCTAGGCTACACTAATGTAGAACAGTGTTCATGAATTCATCCCCTTCCATCTAGATTGTTGAGAGAGAAGCCATAAAATTCATGAACATTTTTTTTAAGTCTAATTTTTCAGATTATGAAATTTTTACAAAGTACATTTGGGTCATTTAATATTTCTCCTTCTAATCATTTACCAATTGAAATTACAAATCCAAATGTCATCTCACAAGGCAAATGGGCTGTGAAATGCAACTTCTAAGTGCCTCAGGTAATTTATTGCTAATTAACTTATATGTCACCTATTGAAGAGGTTTTTCAGGGAGATCAAAGTCAACTTTCCTGCTGAAGCTGCATGCAAAAGTCCCACATTAGAAGAAAAATGTGAAATATGCAAAGCATGTGCAGCATGTGATGTGCATCTCTTTGGTTTTCATTAAAAGAAAATGTCCCTTTGAAAAATATTTTATTGATTGACACTGATGTCGAGACTGAGCAGTAAAAAACAATATCAAGAAACATATTCATAGTGGCAATCCATTTCAAGAAGCTGGATAGAAGTTTCTATGATAATCTTATTATTATAACTCTTTTAAGTGAGTGGGGGAGCATTTGGACAGAAATCACCTGGATTTTGAAAGAATTAAAAGGCACATTTTGAAAAGAGCTATGCTCCTATTTGGCTAATAAAATGCAGATTGGGATACTGAAGGTCAGGCTACTGTTGTTGTGTGAAATAATCAATTGTTGTTAAATTTGCAAAGTCACCAAAAGCTGATGAGTACTACCACGACTTTAATTTAAAAAAGTAATTAATTTCATCATTTGAAAGGAATTGAACAGTAACTTTAAGTTACTTTAGAATGCTATAGTCCTCTAAGCTATGATCCAAAATACACATATGAAGGGAGGCAATTCCTTTAACTGTAAAGCACAACTTGGAAGAGTTAGGGGCTCTTCAGACTTGCCATTAAAGTTTGGGGGTGGAGATGGTCCACATGACACATGACACACACCCCGACTCCACCCCCAGGGTGCTGTGATGTGGCACGCAGCTCCACACGGCGCACAGCATCACAGCACTCCTCTGGCATTGCATCCACACAACGCAGCACTGAAGGAGCACCATATAGCTGTGGCACTGTGTCTATTGCACCCTGGAAAAGCTGGATCGGGGCCATGGCGTGTGATTGCTATGGCCCCGATCTGGCTAGGAATGAGGTGGTGTAGTGCTGTCCCTTAGGAGCTGTGTGTACAGCCCCCTAGTTTCCAAGAATTTGCCAGTCAGCATGTTCCCAAATGTAACTTTTCCCAGCTCTGTACAGTTAGTGATTAGCCTACATTAAGCTGCAATCACAAGGTAACTTAATTATGCCTTAACGATAAAGGGAACCAATGACAACTAGTTTTCCCAGACACTGGCAGAAGTACACTACTGGACCACCACCATTCCATTTCTTCAGAAATATGTTTAGCGTTGTTGAACAAATAAAAATAAAAGAGATGCAACTTCTAATTATTTTGCCGTCTTTCTACTAGTCTTGTAAAATCTATAGCTGGCTTTTTAAAAATGCCTTCACCTGCCTTCACTTGTAAATCTCAGTTGTCCTTAAAACAAGGTCAGGCAACAAGTGTAGAATCCCCACCTACTGCTGATACTGCATTGATAAATTTGCCCCTGAATTTAAGCAAAATGGTAGTGGCAAAAAAGTCATTGTTCCCCCCAAGAACAAGGTACATAAAGCGAAAGCACTTGTTCTAAAGCACTTTCACGCTTTGTGATGCCTCCAAGAAGTGCCATTGTATTTTCATTCTATTCAATTCAAGGCTGAAGCCTGCATAAAGAAGAGCAGATGCAGATAAGTAGGGCTGGATTAATCTTGCCAGTTTTTAATTTCTTGCTGACTTCTGTTTTCTAAAAATCTCCGGTTCTTTTCCTCCTGTTTAATGAAGAAATCTATAAAATATGATAACTCCTCAACATAAAAATGGAAAAAATAAAATTCTTGCCCACTTGCACCAGTCTAATTCACTTCCCAGCCTGGAAAGGGACATGTTGCACCTGTTAAGAAAAAGAGATGGCACTACCTTAATTCAGTACCGCAAATGTGATTGAACACATAGAGATTCAATGCCATACTTTAAAGAGCTAAGCACTCAAAGCCTTCCTCCTGGATGGGAACATCTGACAGTTTCCAGTCCTCCCATCAATTCCTTCCATCCAGTTCATGAAGAAATTTGCAAATTTGGGAACATTTCCCCGCAAGCCAAAACTGAACAAATTTCTCACCAACTCCCATTGATTAGACATGTTGTTCAGTAACCCTTGGTTTGGGGATTTCAACTACAAAATAAATGGAAAGAGAATAGGGATGTCCAGAAACATGACTGTTTTGAACTACATTTCCTAGAATTTCGCAAAATTCTCAAAGATCTGGAGAGCCTTAGCCCACTAAAGAAACTTTGTAATGTTCTCTCAGAGCAAATAGGAGGGATTTTGTTTTGATGACAACACAGCTTTCTCCACTCTTGGTGGTAGTCCATGAGAACAAGTTTGCTTAGCTAGATCTGTCATTTGCAAGTGAAAGCTATGGTGTCTGCAAGAGAAGTGGCCCAAAATGAACTCGGTCTAGCATCAAAATGAACACTAATGGAAATGAATTACAGTATGAAAAAAAGTGAATGAGTAATGCAACACTGCACTGGAGGGTATGAGAAATGGGTAGGAGGAGAGGCTAAAGGGAAACTACAGCAGCTCCGATTCCCATATAACCATGTCATCATCATCCAATGAAGCATCAGAAATCCAGAAGAATAGGCCATCCCTCTGCTAGATTGTGCCCTGGTTATGATTCAGAATGAGTAATGGAATGTTCCTATTATTCACATACTAATAAAGTGTTAATGTCTTGTATGTGGTATATATATATATGGAACAAGAGCCAACACCCCAAAGTGGGGGTGTTTCCTCCCAAGTGACTTGAGATTGAATGACAGCTGTTCATGTATATGGGCCCTGATTCTAGGTCAGCTACTTAGTTAAGTATACTTAACTGAAGGCTAGACTTTTGCAATGCAATGTACATTGGGCTAACTCTGTACCAAGATTGGAAACTTCTATTGGTTCAAAATACGGCAGCCAGATTGGTTAATGGTACATCCAAGAGTGATCATATTACACCAATATTAAAATCACTCCACTCACTTCCAATTGTTTCCAGGAAATGCACAAAGAGTAGGTTATTACCTTTAAAGTCCTACATGGTTTGGGTCCAGGTTACTTACAGGATTACCTCCTCCCATATAATCCACCCTATATATGCATGTGCATGTCCCTCTGAGAGACATTTACTCCAGTCATCAGGACTAGATTGGCAACTGTCACCCAGAGGGCTTTTTCTCCAGCTGTCCCTACATTGTGGAATGAATGACCTGTCACAGGAGATTCAACAGCTCATCACACTGTATAAATCATCATCATCATCATCATCATCATCATCATCATCATCTTTATCATCATATTTTCCTAATTCAACTTCTACTCCCAATCCTGATTTACTGGATATCAGCCTTTGTTAGTGATGACAGGAGATTGTTTTTCTGTTGACAGATACAGCTAACTGACATTACAACTGCCTTTCACAGGGGATCTCTAGTGCGACATTCAGAATTCTTCCCTTCACCAGAGGTTGCTGATAGGGGTGGGTGGGAATTCAGTTTACTGTGTCCTGAAAGGAGAAGAGGCCTCTATAACTTGTAGTGGCTGCTGCCCAATTAGTCAGGCTCTTTATATATTCTTTATATTATTGAATATATAGGGGTCGTGAATGCAAATCAGTTATGGATGCGGAACTTTAGGTAACTGCAGTTGTAGTTTCCAGCCATGGAAGAAACCCACTACAGTGTAGAGGGACTGCTTTGTGATGAGGCAGTTAGAGTACAGGTTGAGGCTGGGAGAAAGACAGTCTCCTAGTCATAAATCTTTCCCCTTGCTGAGCCCTGGAGCACATTTTGTGTCAGGTTTAATGAACATATTTTTCCAGCTTTTCCTCAGAATTGCTTATGTACTCTTTTTTGCTGAATTTGATAGGAGCCCCTGAAAATTGAAATTAAGGCTAACTAGAGGTCCATCAAAGTTTTTAGTAAGCACTCAAGAGAGATTAACTCAGAGAACCTTTTGAGAGCCTGGGTGGTGTCATGGTTAAGTTTGCCTTCACTTGCCTTCATTTGTGAATTTCAGTTGCCCTCATTTGTGTTGGACTGAGATGTAAGACTTCTAGATGTAAATCCCTACTGAACTATGGATCTCCCTCAGTGACTTTGTGCAAGAGCTCCCTTGCTTTCAAATATGCACGTGACTCACCTCAGAGGACTGTTATGAAGATAAAGCAAAAGGATGAGAACCATGAATGCTATATTGACCTCAGTGATGGAAAGGCATGTATATTGAACAAATAAACAAGACAAAAGCACTTTGGCTCCATGCCCCTTTCAACACTTTTCTCTCCAAATCTGCCTCCTCAGTCACTATCCGCATATTTAACAGCATCGTTCAAAGCAGAGAATTTGGTTCCTATCCACGCAGCTACAGAGCTTCTTAGCTCTTGAAAAGGTTTCTTTTTGGACAATACAGTTGGCCCTCCACATTTGTGGCTTTGACTTTTGCAGATTTGATTATTCATGAATTTGCTTAACATTTTCTATAGGAATTTCAAGGTCTTCCAGCACAACTCTATGGCCAACATTCACCAGAGGTCGCACTGGAGGACCTAGATATTCCTAGAGAGAACAATTCTGTAGGCATTTCTATATCCTCCAGTGCAATTCTATGGTCAACATCTGGCAGATGTTGACCATAGAGTTTTGGTAGTGGACTTAGAAATTCCTAAAGAGGTGTTCTGTCAGGTAATATAAGTTGTATTTTTTTATTTACAGTTTTCTCACTCATGGGAGACCTGTGCCCCTAATCCCAGTGAATGTGGAGGGACCACTCTAACTCTAAGAATCCCTGAACCACATTAGGAGCTTTACAAAATTTGAAAATGTCTTCATTCATGTGCCAGAAAGATGTTGCGTTTAAAAGCAAGCAAACAAACACACCTGAGGTGGGATCTCTGTTCACAGGCCATGTTGGCTAACAAATTTTGAGAGCTGTAATCTAAAAGACTCACTTCCCTGTATTCTGTCCTATCTTTCTATGGAACTTCTGGGATCCATTTCTTGGTGTGATATTACGATGCAATGGAATTCTGCACTTCCAAATATGTGATAGAGAAAGAAAGCGAGAGGGGGGGGATTGGAAATTACAGCTTGTTCTAAAGACGCTTCCCTTATTGATTACAAATCACCATGCACAATTGCTTGCAACACTATGAGATTTCCAGATTTATTATCCTGCACCTGCTCCTGGTAAGCCAAAGACCATGACCTCTGCCTAGCAATTACAGAGTGACAAACCAGTTTTAAAAAAACCATATGACACCATCTGCATTTTCCTCCTGTTCCCCCTAATGCATATCAAGGATGGGATATCATCTCTGCCCCTCTTGCTGCGACATTCACCATATTTAAAGAGAGCACCGTGAAGCATATATGAACCATTCCCCCCTCCTAGAAAGCTCAGATTTGAATTTTCATCCAAAAGTAAATCAGCTGGGGAATATGGATTGATGTGCAATTTTCCTGGATGCCCTACTTATTTTGACACAATCACCACAGCTGTTCTGCTCCTCGACTCAAAATCTTGCGCTGTGTTTCTTCTCCCCCCCCCCCGCCAAACAGGTGTCTGCTTTTCTTTCAAAGCAAAATACATCTAAAAATAAAGTAGAAAGTAGAACTGCAGAGGGAAAGAGAAAGAGAGAGAGAAGAAAGGGAAAAAAAGAAAGAAGAAAAAAGTTGAGACTATACACATAAAACTTATTCTTTTAATGTGCTTTCTGGTAAAATGATGGAATGTTTCCTATTGAAATAGAATTGCCTCATTTCTAAGAGTCATGGTGAAAATGAATGAATAGAATGGAATGTTGGATTAATGGTGATATTTAGCGAGTATTATTTCAACAATTTCTGCAACACATTCACTGAAATGGAGCTTTCAAAACTGAGCGCTGCAATTCTGTATATACAGACAGCAGAAAATGAACCCATTTAGCACTACAGGACTTACTTTCTAGTAAATGGGTATATACAAGGTCAAGATACATGGCCAAAAGTGTTTATTCAGATATATACTGAATGTCTGTATTCAAAAAACATTTCACCTGCTGATCCTGCAATCTTATTGTTGTGACTGAATTTAAACACACAGGTTGTCATTTGCAGTATACAGTATGGGGAAAAGAAACACAGAACCGTGTACACATTTTAGGAACCACAAGTTTGCAATCCTGATCAGGATCCTGATCCTGATTTGTTTTGATCTGGTACTGTGGTGCCATCTCCTTTGGGCACTTTGAACTAAAGACTGATAGACTTAAGATCCTAACATCACATGGCCTCAGCCTAGAAGAGGATACCATCATTCACTAAAGAATGTTGAAATCAGTGTTATAAACTGCCACCTTGGAGGCAGCTCAGTTACATCTTAAGCAAATGAGGAAGCTGCTGTTGTGTGCCGTCAAGTAGTTTCCAACTACCCTTAGGTGACACTATCAAGGAGTTTTCTGGGACTGAAAGTGTATGACTCACCCAAGATCACCTAGTGGTTTTTCATGGCCAAGTGCAGAATTGAAACCTGGTCTCCAAAGACATAGTCCAATGCTCGAACCACTATACCACATTGGCACTCAATAAATGAAGAAGGGGGAGGTTGAAGGTAAATATTTTTAGTTCAATTTGTTAATCACATGCCCCCCACAACAGATAAATAGACAGATGATAGACTGAGTGTAGCTGTGGTTAATGGGAAATATTTTTGTGAGGACACAGTGGGTAAAAAGAGAGGCATAAACAGTGGGATAGGAAATGTAATCATAAAACCAGTATGTATGTAACTTGCTGTTTGCCCATTTACTTCAGGTTATTGTGTACCATGTACCATGGCTCAACAGCAAGAAGAGGCTCTTGTTCTCAGGTCCTGGCTCTGAGTATTTGGTTGACTACAATTTATTTATTTATTTAATTTATTAGTTTTATAAATTTATTTATTTATTGGATTTCTCCCAAAATGGGATACTATGAAAAGGGAAAGGTGGTTTGTAGTCACATTGAACAGTTGGAATCCTCTTGGTCAGTTATGAATATGTACCTAGGGATACAAATTCATAAATGTTCATAAACTGAAAGTCCTCCAAACCCCACTTAGTAGTAAGCAGCTGCTGGGATCAATGGGATCATTTCTCTGTTGATCGAAAAGTGGCTGCCTGACATTCTCTCCCCACACCAACTGTCCCTTTTCATAGTATCCCATTTTGGGAGAAAGCTGGGATATAAATCCCATAAATATATAAATCACAGTCAACCAGATATCAAGAACCAGGACCTGAGGATGAGAGCCTTTTTTCTGCCTGTTGTGCCAGAGATTGCTCACGAAAGGAGGAGCTGCTTTTTGGAGTGATAAGGGAACAGGCCAGAGACTGTCTACCAGTAAATGGGGTGGGGTTCTGTCTGGGATGCACTATGTAGCACTATAGGTACAGTGCTATGTAGTATATAATGGTCATAAAAGTCAAACAATTATAATGGTCTGGTACCATTTCAACTGCCTTTGTTCCATCCTATGATTTGTAGTTTCATGAGGGGCTTAGAGTTTGTGAGTACTTCAACCAAACTATAGCATTAAGAATCTCTGTCAGCTCATTCTAAGTATCTCATGAAACTACAAACCCCATGGTCCCACAGGACAGAACCATGGGATTTAATGTGCTATCATGTTATAACTGTGTAGTGTGGATGCATTCCTGAACTAAAAAAGACCTTTGCTTACATCTGCAGGCTTTTTAAAAAATGTTTGTAAAGACACCAGCACTTACAGAAATGTCCCTGGAATGAATGAATGAACTGTTTCTCTGTGTTTGTGTATTTGTGACTATACACTCAGGAGAAAACAATGCAATGAGTTCCATATCATACAAGATTACGACTCCCATAATTTGATGAAACTGTTCCACAAAAGCAAGAAAAATCTATCAATTTTATTTTCAATATTAAAAGGTCGCCTAAACTTCAACAAGGCAGTTCTTTCAGAATACTGATATCTAACAAAAGCCATGCAAATTCTGGTGACCTACCCATGATGGAAAAAGATCAGCTTTTTTGCATCTGTTTTGATGCTTAAGACCTCTGTAAATCCAGAATGACCCCTAGGTCATCATCAGAGCAAGCTGAGTGCCATCAGCTGTCCTTCACTGAAATCTTAGAGGTCCTAAGGATGAGATGGATTTCAATGTAATCCCCACAACCTTCACTTTGCCTGAGCTATCACTGTTCAAAGATGCCTATGTTTGTCCTATATGGCTAATTGCCTTTCATTTATCTGAAGACTTCATCCATTTCTTAGAATTGTTAACCAACTCTGTTAGCAAAACAACTGAGAGAAATTAAAGGGAAGAGAAATCCTGTTTAACCCCATCTACATAGTAAGTGGATTTTAGCTTCAAGAGCATTTAGTTTTTACTACCCATGGGAATCTTGTTAATATTGGCTGAACACAAATTGGCATCTGCTGACTTGAAGTCCTCTTGGGAAGTGAATGGACCTGCTCTCTACTGAGTACTCTTTTTAGAAAGATAAGAAGGGGGAAAATGAAGCTAGGATGTATTCCATCTTGAGAGATATCTGGTCTTAGTTGTGAAATTGGGACTTTTTAAATTTTGCTCCTTGGTTGAGCAATTGTTTCTGGAAGGTGGACCTCCAGAAGGTTTCTGGAAGATTGACTTGCAACTACAAATCTGGCAAAATCTAGCTTTGTTCCATTTTTGATTTCTTCTCTTATATTGCCTGGTATTCCCTGATTATTTTTAGCTCTGTATTTTATCCATAAAATACCTTTCTTGACTGAAGTTCTCTAAGTATTTTTGGAATTCATGAGCTTAATATAACCACATATTAGAAGGAGGTGACCAAATAAAGAAGACGATGGGGCTTTCTAGATTGGCAAGAAAGGGAGACATGAAGTTGCCTTTTCCTTAATGCTTAGCAGCTACACTGCAAGCCCCAGGTGTGTAATAAAAAGGGATAAGGCAGCTACACTGAGGGGGTGTGAGGACGACTTATCTGAAGTCTTTTCTGTTGCTCAGCAACTACATTGGAAGCTGTCAGGATGCTAGAAACACAGGCGGAGCAGCTGCATGGGTGGCAACGAACGGGGCTTTTGGCCGCACTGAACCACTACATTATATAGGCAATTGTATTGCCAGCTGTGAACTGCGCAGTTGTGCAGGTACATCACACATGAACTGTGCAGTTATGAAGAGCTTTCAAATTACCATTGTGATTTTGCTTCCCTTTTTTAAATGCGCAGTTGCATCGGTGCACCATGAATGAACCCCTTTATTTTATAATAATAGTTGTTGTTGTTGTTGTTGTTGTTATTTATACCCCACTCCTTTGAGATCAATTGAGGTGGCTTACACATTAAAATACTATTACATCAATAAAACAAACTGCATCCCTCCCCCCCTTAAAAAGATATTAAATCTGTTACAATTTAAGTTTATGAATAAATTTCTTTATTTTATGAATGAATTGACATTTTATGCGCAGTTGCATAACAGTTACAGCATCCCAGAGTCCCTACTGCACATGTCTAGGGTTCAGATTAGAGCTGGTTTGGGAGCTTTAAAAAACTGCACAATTGCACTGCAGCATTTAGACGCAGCTGCACTGTTACACCCTTTTAAAAAAGTAGCTGGGAAAAGAAGGTCCTTTAGAAAGCTGCTTTCCCCCCACTAAAAATGCAAAAGAAGTGCGTTCGTGCCAAACTTTCAGTGTGGGTCATCTAAAGGCTACACTTTCATGCAGGCATGAACACATCCCTTTTTGCCAGTCTAGATCAGCCCTAAGGGCCTGAAAAGATCAGCAATAAATGCCTCAGGGCAGAGAGTAGGGACATTGTGTACACATGATGCACGCCCTGATGCTGCCCTGATGCTGCCATCATACTGTGTGCCTGACCACATGGTGGGCAGCATCACAGTGCTCCTTTGGCACTGTGTGCAAAAGGAGTGCCAGAAGGTGCCACCACAGCAGAAAAGATGCCCTTTCCATGGCACAAAAAGGAGCCAGATAATGGCCACAGCAGGCCTTGATCCAGTGCTGAAAGGGGTGTTTTCACGTCACCCTTTAGGGGCAGTCTGTTCAGCCCCGTAATCCCAGAAATAAAAAGTTTGGCCAGTGGCTCACCTGGACTGACCCCAAAACACTGAGAGTTTCCAATTTTTGTTTCATTTTGATTTGATCTGCATATTCATATATTTGCATTCAGTCATTTCTTATCACTCTCCCTCCTTCTCACTTTTCTCCTTTCACTGATCATGTATGATATCCAGTTTCATGTAATCTTTATGAACTGATTTTCACCAAATTTGATTGAACCTTTTCTTTCATTCAGGAGTTGATAGGCTGCATCTGCATTGCAGAAATAATGCAGTTTGACATCACTTTACCCATCATGGCTCAGTGCTCTAGAATTATTGGAATTATAGTTTGTTTTGGCACCAGAGCTCTTTGACAGAGAAGGCTAAGTGTCTTATACACGAAAAATCCCAGAATTCCATAGCATTGAGCCATGACAATTGAAGTGGTGTCCAACTGAATTAATACTATAGTGTGGATGCAGCCACAGGCAAAGTACTAGAATGCTTTAGCAATGGTTAACCATGAAAATCATTTTGTACTCATGCTGACATTCTTCTTTCCCTTGTTTGATTTCTGTTGAATCCATGTCCTGGAAACAATAGGTGTGTTTACTTGACAGCCATTTTGACTGGGTCTGATGTGGTAGAAACACAGAGGTGAGTAACCAATTCTTTTTATTTCAAAAAGTACTGAACTAATTTAAACCAACCTGGGGAGTGAAAATAAAAATCTGTGGTAAAACTACTAGCTCTCAGAAAATTCTTTAGGCTGAGAAAAATGCCTTATGGATCTCCAAAATAAAATCTGTTTGTACAGGAACAAAACCTGGAATTTCCTTGGACTTTTTTTTCCCTTCCCCCTTGATATTTTAATGATTTTAACTGTATTTAATCATCAACAAAGATGATGAAAAACCCTGTATTGGGAGAATGGCTAATATACCCTACATGATACTGATGAAAGTGGAATAGGTTTGGAAGACTGAAAAGAACGGCTGGTGTGGTCACTCAGTATGCCTAGAAATCTGTCAGGACACATGGCGATAATGGCACCTGTTGTGGCCTGCCCTCCATTGTTTCATAGAATTGTGAATGAAAATGCTGCTCCCCACCACCATTGCCTTCTCCTTTTGCATCATGTCTTTTTACATTGTAAGCCTGAGTGCAGGAAAATGTCAAGTTAACCATCTGTTAGCTGCTATGAGAGACTTTGTGGCTGAAGAGCAGGGTATACATATAGTAAATAAAAAATAAAAATAAAAATAAAATAAATAAAATTGGCAGCTGTCATTTCCCTAAATGGCATTCTGGGGCACTTAATTCTGGGAGGAGTAAGACGGAAACCTTACCTACTCTGAGCTTCAGCCTCACCAACCCTTCATTCCAGTCCTCCCTATCTCTGGGATCCAGTTCCTCAACAATTTCAACAAGTTGTCTGTGATTTTATTGTATTCTAATTTTAATTGACTGTTGTAATCTGCTTTGATTCCCCACAGGAAAAGGCGATGATGATGATGATGATGATGATGATGATGATGATGATGATGATTAATTTTGCTTTCCTTTGGACACGCTTCAGTTTCTCCACATCCTTTTTGAAATGTGGTGCCCAGAACTGGACACAGTATTCCAGGTGGGGCCTGACCAAAACAGAATAGAGCGGCACTATTACTTCTTTGGATCTAGACACTATACTTCTATTGATGCAGCCTAAAATTGCATTGGCCTTTTTAGCTGCTGTATCGCACTGTTGACTCATGTTCAACTTGTGGTCTACTTGGACTCCTAGATCCCTTTCACATGTAGTCTCCTTCAGCCAGGTGTCCCCCATCCTATATCTGTGCATATCATTCTTCCATCCAAAGTGCAGTACCTTACATTTTTCCGTATTGAATTTCATTTTTTTTTTTTAGCTTTGTCCCAGTTTTCTAGACTATTCAGGTCATTTTGAATATTGATCCTGTCCTCTGGGGTATTAGCTGTTCCTTTTAATTTGGTGTCATCTGCAAATTTGATAACTAGGCCCCCAATATTGTTGTCCAAGTCATTAATAAATACATTGAATAGCACTTGTCCCAGTACAGAACCCCGTGGGACCCCACTGGTCACTTATCTCCTTGTCACTTATCATCTTGGCTTCTAGAAAAAGTTCAGATTTGATTTGCTCTAGGACACATTCATTTGTCTTTTTTAGCAGTTCATGGTATCCATAGAACTCTTTTCTAGCCCCAGCTTTCTTTACCATGGGGCTCTTACAACCAGATGTAGAAATTGGAAATATGATGGCATGGATAATTCTAACTTTTGTATTCAGTGATGAATCTTTATATTTCAGGATGCTACTGGCATAGCTGCCCTTTCAAATCCTACTCTTCTGATTTCTTGACTATTTCTCCATTCTGATGAATGAACAGAGCCAAGGTATAACTTATTTCAGTGACTTAATCATCTATTTTAAAATTATGTAAATTATTTGTAGAGAACTGTAAGAGAACTTATGGAAGACATATTGACTACAAATAATTTACATAATTTTAAAATAGATTACAATTTTAAAGTAAATGTTTTCTATAACAGAACTTATAGAAATAGGAAGAGGAAGAGCAAGGTGCGGGTGAAAGCATATCTGTATAGAAAACAAAGAAAGAAACAAAGGACAGAGGCAATATTAAAGGAAGCATTAACACCTATATTTCTGGTCAATTGCTGTTTTTGAATACATGCCAAATGCAGATATATGCCTTTGTTTAAACTGAGAGTGTGGCAGGAGAGAATTTTCTTCTGTGGATGACTTCCATGAAGTTATTATTAGGTATTAAAAATAACTGCAGGAAATATAGTGCTTGTTTGTTCTTCACTGCTTTTCAGCAGGTCAGCCTATAATATATGTAAGATCACACCTTTGAACTTCACTGGGAATCTTGCCTCCCTCTCTAGATTGCCATCACTTTGCCCTCACTGACCTCTGAAATAGTAGTCATGATAATAAATGTTATGCCTAATCCTCAAAGGGGCTCATCCTTGGGATCCAATTTGTTTCCATCCATATTTATATCCACTGCCTTCCATTCATTCTTGGAAAGATTATGTCTTTTTCTTTTTGCTTGAAAAAAGAAATCAGCATTCAAAAAGAAAACTAACAGCGATGTCTGCTCTATTCTCTCTGTTACTTTATGGTGGGGATGCTTGAGGATTTTGTTCACTCTGCATTTTTAAGTCCACTGACCTGGTTCACACTTCTCAGACTAATGCAAAGATCACAACACTGTTACCCTTTGGATTTCACACTACTCTAAATTTTGAAATAGTCCTCTTAGCTCAGCAATGTACTGCAAAGTATGTGTTGGGGGGGGGGAGCCCAGTTTCATGTATCTTGCAAAATACAAATTGATGCTGAAACAGAACAGAACTTGGATGTGACATCCAACCAGAACATCCATGCCTGTATGCTATCCCTGACACTCATGTCTATACATTGTTTAAATAATTTCTTAATACTTATGATTGTATATACTCCTACCTGGTGTCAATATTGCATCTGAGCACTGGATTTCTTACATCTACTGCCAGATTTCCATCAGATCACTCTACATTGGAATGGGGGAAATGTGACCTACAAGGGCCCTTTTTTGGCTATCATTTCCCAATCTCTTTTTAAAAAAAATAATAATCACAGCTTATTTACACCACCAGATGGTAAAAGCTGAGTCAAAGTGATTATATAACACAGTGGTTATAGCTCCACAACCACCCCAAGATCCTCAAGTACTCAAGTGTGTGTGTGTGTGTGTGTGACTGTGTGTTTATTCCTAAAATGGAATTAAAATAGGCCAGAAATGAAATAAAAAGTGACACTATGTCAATTCTGGTCACTTCTAATGCACCAGTGTGACTCTCAGAGATGCCTAGTGTGTGTGAAACTTCTACTCTCTATCAGTGGCTTCTCCCCACCCAGGGAATGAATAGAAGACATCTAAAATTAGATTTAAAAATTAGTTTAGCACTGTTTCAGCTTAACCAGTCTGCAGTGCAGAAATCAGTTGGTTTCAGACTCCAAATAGTATTTTTGGAGCGTTTGTCTCTTAAAGACAATTTAAGAGTGAAACTTCTCAGCTCAAAGGCAGGGCTCAGACAGATCCTCAAATTAGGCACACAGAGACCAGGATGTCATGCCCAGGAAAAGGGTGGAAAAAGTAGTTCCCCAACCAATCAGAGGAGAAGAAATGACATTCTGATTTTAATCTGATCCATTTTATTATATCCCAAATCTCAGCAGCACTCGGCATGAATTTTTGCTATCATTTTTCACATTTTCCTAATTTACCAAGGTGTGGTATGGAGCAGAGCTTGGAATGTCTTTCTTTAACATGTGTACAGCAGCTTTTTTCCCAGAGATATTTGAAAAAGGAAATGATTTATAACTGCAAATTGACTTTCCCAAACATATTTCACACTGTATTTCATAATATACTTTCTCACTGCTGGTGTGAATGGCTCTCTTCAGAATTATTTAGGCATCATTAAGAAAATGTCAGAAGAAACCTTTTCCCTCAGACTCTGTGTGTAAGTGTGCCATTTTCAAAACTGATTATTGACTTAGATGGATAGTTAGACATGTTTCCAGAGGAAGAACTGGGAGAGGTATTTAATTTCTAGGATTGTGGGCCTCTACAAAGACTCAGAAGATTTAAAGGTCATCTGGATAAAATAAGTAACAGTGTATCATATAAAGAGGAAAAAGAATATGTGGTATGTGTGGGAGCTGAGGTAGGTAACTAAGCTGATGGTGAGATGCCTACAGGATTTGGGTAGTTTTGGCCCGCATTATTATGTATCTACACTGTATATACACCCTGAGATTTTTTGCTTTATATTGGTTAGCCTTAAAAGGACTAGCATATGTCATGCCATGGCATCAGACCTAGCTGTATTTAGGCAGAGTAAAGCATAGGTATTCATGAAACTACCAGCTTTAATTGATGTTTCCCCCCAAAATCTCAAATTTTCTTTATTTCCCCCCCCCCCGAAGAAATATACAAAATGTTTTTTTTATTTTTATTTATTGATAAAATATGCAAATAAAAAACAAACAGTAAGAAGCGTACATAACCAGGTTACATGTTATCTCCAATGTTTGTACCTACAAGTCTATTCTTTGAAATTTCCTCTATCTAGTTGACTTCCTAATGTCATCCCAGCTAATGAATCCCTATTTCCTCACTCTAACAGGCTTCCCAATACCATCATAATTACATCCGTCAGCTATACTTCTTTCAAATCCGTCTAAGCGAAAACTTTTAAGTCTTACATAATAGCTTAGTTTTAGCTATGCGCAATATTACTTCCACATCATCCCTAAAGAATTCCTTAATATTTAGTGAGCTGTTGGAATTTAGGACCATTTCTGAATGCAAGCCAAGACAATAGGGGACCATTGAGTTTCTACTGATTCAGTGTCTTTATCGTTCAATAGAGCCGTCAATTTATCCATTTCTATCATCTCCATAATCTTTACACACCAGTCATCAACTTTGGGGACCTGTTGGTGTTTCCATATTTGGGCAATTGTCAATCTCGCTGCTGTTATCAGATATAACAGTATACGCCAAAATCTCTTCTCAATATCTATAGCAACCTTGTTTAACATATTTAAAAGATAAATTTCTGGCTTAAATTCTATTTGTATTCGTAGAGTAGAGCTTATAAATCTATGCACCTCTTTCCAGAACTTTTGAATTTTCTCACACTTCCACCAGACATGTATCCAAGAACCTATAGCCGAATTGCACCTCCAACATTTGTTTGATGGTAGATTGTAAATCTTGGCCATTTTAGCTGGGGTAAGATACCATCTATGTTCCATTTTGAAAAAATTCTCCTTAAGGCTTTGTGATTTAGTAAATTTTCTTGTTTTATTTCTTGCATAACTCCAGCTTTCCAAATCGATGATTCTACCACAGTCGGTTGCCCATTTTATCATTTCCTCTGAAACTGGTTCCTTCTCCTGTTCTAAATTTCTTAAAATTTTGTATATTTTTGCAGTT
This sequence comes from Urosaurus nigricauda, assembly GCA_034509955.1. Lineage (NCBI taxonomy): Eukaryota > Metazoa > Chordata > Lepidosauria > Squamata > Phrynosomatidae > Urosaurus > Urosaurus nigricauda. Next base: position 111,074,373 of record JAOEGL010000006.1, read on the forward strand.
TTTTTATTGCCTTCTTCACTTAATATTTTGTCCAGATCAGTCATCTCTTCCATAATGCCTTCTAAATTGGTGTCCATCCTAAATTTCTCCTTCAATTGCATATATAATAGCCAATGCATCGTTGGATCTAACATTGTTAATTCCTCTATTGGTTTTATTTCGTATTGTTTCTCAGCGTTTTTTTTTAATAGGTCTTTATATGTTAACCAACCATATAAACCCCTCCATCTACCTAAAGTCGCTTCATGTGGGGAGACCCATAAAGGAATCTTCGTATACATTTTCCTTTTAATCTTACTCCATGTAAGGAGCAGTGCTCTTTTTATTACATGAGATTTGAAGTCCTGGTGCACACGTGCTTTGTTATACCATATATATGCGTGCCACCCGTATCTATTATCGTGGCCCTCTAGGTTCAAAAGCGCCTCTTTATCCAGTCTTATCCACTCCGACAGCCAATTCAAAACATTAGCTTGATAATATAGCTTCAAATCCGGAAGCCCCATTCCGCCTTGATCCGATGATTTTATTAAAGTATTCCATTTAATTCGCGGTTTCTTGCTGTCCCATATGAAATCGCTTATATCCTTTTGCCATGTTTTAAATGGAGAGTCGCTTGTTATAATTGGAATGGTCTGGAAAAGAAAGTTCATTTTGGGTAATACCATCATTTTAATTGATTCAATCCGGCCAGAGAATGATAACATTAATTTACTCAATTTCTTCAAGTCGTTTTTGATTTCCTTCCATTTAGGAATGTAATTGTTTTCGTAGAGATGGATATTTTTGGCTGTCAGCCAGATTCCTAAGTATTTAATTTTCTTTGCAATTTGACATCCTGTTAATGCCGTAAGCGTATTTTCTTCTGTTTTCTTCAAATTCTTAGTCAAGATCATAGTTTTGTCTCTATTTATTTTAAAACCAGATATTTTGCCAAAGTCTTCAATTACTTTAAAGAGCAGTTGTATTTGTTGAATAGGGTTTTCTAATATAACAACAAGATCATCAGCAAAGGCCTTCACAATATGTTGTCTTCCCTTAATAGAAGCGCCTTTTAGTTCTTTCTCCTCACGAATTTTATTGTTTAACACTTCCATAACAGTAATGAACAACAGTGGAGAAAGGGGACAACCCTGTCTCGTTCCTTTTCCAATGTCCAATATATTTGATCTCTTTCCATTTATAATTAATTGTGCCTTCTGCTCCGCATATATTTGCTTTATCCAATTCAAGAAGTTCTCTCCAACTTCCATCCTACTTAAAACTTCAAACAAGCAGTCCCAATTAACGTTGTCAAACGCTTTTTCCGCATCCGCGAAGATCATTGCGACCTCTTTGTCACTATTCTTTTCATAGTATTCCAGTAAATCCAATATAACTCTCACATTATCCTTTAATTGTCTCCGCGGTAGAAATCCTGCTTGATCTTCATTGATGTATTCTTGGAGTACTTTTTTGTATCTTTCCGCCAAAATTGAAGCAAAAATTTTATAGTCCGTATTAAGTAATGATATAGGTCTGTAATTAGTAGTGTATTTAGGGTCCTTGTTCTCCTTCGGTATTAGAACAATATTAGCTGCTTTCCATGAGTTCGGTATACCTTTTTCCTTTATTTCGTTTAACGTCTTTTGAAGAGGTAGCTTCAGTTCCTCTTTAAATTTTTTATAGTATCCCGCCGTGAACCCGTCTGGTCCTGGTGCTTTGTTTGCTTTCAACTTATCGATCGCCTCTGAAATTTCCTCTACTGTGAAGGCGGCATTTAAAGATACTTGTTGTTGAGTTGTCATTGATGGTATATTCCTTTGTTTTAGGTAATCCTTCACATCCTGCAAGGCAATGTCTTCTTTTCTATACAAATTCTCATAATAATTTTGAAATATTTCTCGTATTTTTTCATGATTCAGTGTCTTCTCACCGTTATGTATGATTTCTACGATTAATTTCTTTTCTTTCTCTTTCTTTAACTTATCCGCGAGCCATCTACCCGTTTTGTTAGCTTGTTCGAAATGCTTTTGCCTCACGTATTTCATTTTCTTCGCTATATCTGTTGTAATCCAATTATCTAAACGTTTTTTCATATATTTCAACTGCTTGGTCTTTATATCAGAGGTTGGGTCTTTTGATAAGTTTGTCTCTGCCTCTCGAATCTCTTCCTCTAACTCTTGGAGTTCCTTTTTTGCTTTCTTTTTCACCTCCGATCCTCGCTGTATCAAAATTCCACGCATCACCGCTTTGCTTGCATCCCAAACTGATCTAGCCGCAGTTTCTCCATTGTAGTTTGTGATAAAGAAATTTTTAAGCTCTTTCTTAGCTTTTTCCAAAAAGGCCTCATTACTAAGGAGGGTATCATTCAGCTTCCAGTTGAATTGTTTCTGTCCTATTTCCATAACCAACTGTATTAAATTATGGTCTGAGACGAATTTAGGTAGAATCTCCATCTCTTTAATCTTCCCCTGTAGTGTTTTAGAAGTCAAAAACATGTCGATCCTTGATGTGGTCTTGTGTGTTTCTGAATAAAAAGTGTGCCCCGGACTATTCGGGTATAAATTTCTCCAGACATCGCATAAGCCAATTTCCTCTTTCAATTCAAAAAAGACCGAAGGCAGTTTCCCCCGCGTTTTGTTTCTGTTTCTACTATACGATCGGTCTATTATCGGGTCAATTACCCCGTTCATATCACCAAATAGCAAAATGTTTTCATATTCAGATTCATTCAGAAAGTCTTTGACTTTTTTAAAGAAGACATGTTTATTCTCATGGGGTGAGTAAAGGCCAACTAAGAGATATTTAGTATCCTCTAATGTGGCTTCTAAGGCTAAAAAGTGTCCTTTTTCGTCTTTTCTAATTTCTTTTACAGTGTATTTCCTATTTATGTATATTGCTATCCCGCTTTTTCTTTTCTCATTAGCCGAAATAAAGAGTTGGCCTAATTTGTAATTTTCCAAATGTTTTATGTCCTTTTTTTTTATCTTCACTTCTTGAAGGCAAACTATGTCAAACTTCTTTTTGTAAATGTAATGAAAGATTTTACTACGCTTATATTTTGAATTGATTCCTTTTACGTTCCACGATCCAATTTTTACCTTCATAGAGGATGTTTCTGAATTACAAATCTTCATCATTTATTAATTCTTTTTCGTCCGGGGCAATTGTTTCCGTATCCTTTGGGATTGCTGATGCACCTTTTTCTTGCCCTTCTTGTAGTTTTTTCTTTCTTCTTTCTTCTTCTTCCTTACGTTCAATGCTCCGAGTTCTCATCCTAGTTTCATCTTGAGGAAACTTCTCTTCGTCTTTCTTGATTTTCTTCAAAAATTCTTTTGCTTTCTCTATCGTTGTAACTCAATAACGTCTCTGCTTATACAAAATGGATACTCCTTCCATTCTCTCCCAGGAGTACGGGATCCCCTTTTTCATCAGTTCCGTAGTTAAAATTTTATAATCCTGTCTCCTCCGAAGTATTTCCACCGGAATGTCTTTAAAAATCTTTGTCACGTTCCCACCTATTAACAATTCTGACGTGTAACTCTTTTGTAGAATCAAATCTCTATATTTTGATTTAGTGAAAACTACCACCACATCTCTGGGTAGTTTCTTTTCCCTTGCAATAGCTGAGTTAATTCTGAAGATCCTGTCAACCGAAAGTTCCAGTTCTTCCTCCGTAATCTCTAAAAACGACGCTAAATCTTGTATCACATTTCCATATAGGTCTTCATTTATGTCCTCAGGGATCCCCCGAAATTTGAGGCATTTTTCTCTATGTCGTAGTTCTTGCGCCAGGATTTTATCGCTATGCAATTTCTGTATATGTCTTATCTCTCTCGATGAATCTTCAAGTTCTTCTGTCTTTTTATGAAGCTCTTTCGTTTCTACCTTAAGATTGTCCAAGTCTGTAGTAATCTTTTCTAACTTTTTCCCAAAGTTGTCCAGTTCTTGGTGTAAATCTTCTTTTGTCTCTTTTCGTGAGGACTTAAATTCTTCCCTCATCTCCTCTTTAAATTTCTTGAATTCTTCCATGAAAAACACACTAAGTTCCGAAGATTTGGCAGAGGCGTCTGAGCCTCTCCGTTGATTAGCACTCGTAGGAGCCGCTGGGGCTTGGGGTGGTTTTTTATGACCTGAGGCCATACTTAGTGGTCCCTTACTGAGTAAATGTAATTCTATAGCTCTATTTTATACAGATTTTCTATATCAATTGTTACACACTCTATCAGAAAGCGGACACTATTATTATTTTAACTTAAGCTTCGAACTTAGCAATACATTTGCTTCATATACAATTATGTTCACAACTTCAGTTAGGCAATCGGACCAAAATTCATGTAGTCAGTACCTCAATTAAAGATCAATTCATTAACCAATCGATATCCCAATTAATTCATTAAAATCAATAGCAAAATCAATTTCTCCCCAATAAAGTGTTCTTCAAATTGATACAATTGATTAATTCCAACCTTCAAATTAGTCCATTTCTATATTGTCGATATTAGTTAGTAACAGTTGATCCAAGATGCATCTAGCTTATAGTCAGTTCCTTTGAAAACAGTTAGTCAGAAGCAAATCAAAGTGTTGTCAATCCTTTAAAATTAAAGTCAATGTCAATTTGAATCGATTCCACTAATACATTGAAGCTCTTTAAAACCCAAGTTAATTGTCCCAGATATGTTCTGTTCCTTTTATCCCCAGAGTAAATGGTACCAGCTCCACAATTTGCTAAGATTAAATATTAGGTTCTCTACATAAACATGTGTCTTAATGAAAGCAGAAGAAAAAAAAAAATAAAAATAAAAATAAAAATAAAAAAAAACGAAGCAAATTCCTTAGATTAGCTTAATCCAATAGTCCGATGTCCCCTCCCCTGTCCTCTCTCCGACGAACTCTTTCTTGAAAGAGTTGTAATCCTCTTATGGCCCGGACACTTACGGGGTTTTTTAAACGGAAACCTTTGAGATCTTGGCCCTCCACAAAATCCCCGCAATCTCAGCCCTCTCTTAGCTCAATCACGGCCCACTGATGCGAAGAAAAAAGAAAGAAAAAAAAAAGAAAAAAAAAGGGAAAAGAACACACAGTCTCCGATGTCTCGTCCCCAGTCCTCTTTCCGTCGCCTTCTTTCTTGGTTATTACTTACTTATGAACTCCGCTCACCCCTATGGCAGATGCTCTGATTTGGTTATTAATCCATCCCATACTCAATTGTCACCATCCACAACACTTCCTAGATTTGTAGCACTCCGTCCGCCATTAGATCACTGTCGCTTTCTCACGTCCCGTTCCTCTTCACCAGATTCAACACCACCAAAGTACATTCACCTCCCCCTCCGCCAGAGAGGGGAGCGGAGCAGCAACAAAAAGGAGAAAGCGGGGGGAGCGAGCTCCCAAAAATAAAAAATAAGAGAAAAAATAGTAAGGAAGCACTTATAGTCCCTTAATTGTTGCAAAGTGAGTCCTTGCCTACCTTCATTCAACTCCCTTACAGTCCACCATGTAAACGGCTCCCCGAACCTTGGAGCCCAGCCGCCTCCTGCCGGGTGTTTGTTGTTTCCAGCAGCTATGTGGGGATGATGGAGAGATCCTTCCAACACCAAAGCCAGGAGGGTGTCGTTGCAAGACTCACTAGCAGGGAGCAACAAACGGAGAAAAAAAAAGTCCTAAAAAAAAGCTAAAATAAGCGGTGGCAGGGCTCAGTGCCCAATGGCAGCCATTTGTAGACGCGGCTGCTCTTCGGCTGCACTCGTGAGGAGGTGAAAGGGATCAGGTCCCTTCCTTGTCTCCCCCGGATCAGCCCGTGGACGAGCCCCCGCTTCCGTGCCCCTTCTCCGGGGTTTGGGTGGTAGAAACAAGTTCTACTCGCCTACAAAGGCAATCACAAAGACGGAGCCCCGTCTTTTGCGACCGGTCGCCCTGCCGTCCCGCCGGAAGTCCCCGAAATATACAAAATGTTTTGATAAATTCTTAACAAAAGCTGGATTGAAATTCTCATCCTTCTGTGTTGGTAAAATTCAACAGGTATGCATATCCCCATCATGGAAAAGATCATGGTTGCTGCCCAATCCTGGAAATAATAAGACAAGACACAAGAAGTATGGGTAGAAAATTTGGCCATTTATTAACTTGATCTGTTTATTACTTTCTTAAAAGAACTGCAACTAATTTGGGAGAATAACCTGGTATGGGAGCAGCTGCAGCTGGTGGTCTTTTCCCAGACCATACCTGAGCACTCAACAATAACCCAAAAGCTCAGTTACTCTCTGGCCAGGTTCCATCAGGAGGTCTAACCAGAAACTCCCTTTCCCAATCCTTGAGGATTAAAGAGATGGTGTAACTTTGAAGCCAGCTCCAAGGGCATTCCCTTTCTGCGACCTCCCAGGTCCCAAGATCTAAAGAGGTAGTTCCAGAGATATCTCTTCCCCCAAAATGGTGTCCAAGGTGCTTGCCGAACTATAAATCATCCCCCATTCCTTCCAAATGGTAACCTATTTAGACTCCACCCTAGTCAATTTCCCATTTCTGACTGGGAACAATATGGGATAGAAGAAACAGCCCATGGAAAAGGGGAAAAAATCTAACCCGGCCCTGAAGCGACCAACATATTTCATACTGCACCAGTGGCAGGAGGGTGGGTCGATTGCTCCAGCTTCAATGAGACTCATACATTAACATAACTCTGGCCATGCCCCCAGCAGTCTCCCACCATGGCACAACTGCTATGGCGTGATTTAAATTTGTATCTCTGCCCAGGGAGGTCAGTAAACTAGGCATCCCACCCCTAACACATCTGACATGGAGAGGTATGCCACTTGTTATCTGTTAAAATTGAGGAGCCCCTTGAGGAGGGGGGGGGGAAATGTCAACAGAAATTAAATACTACAAATATGGTGGCATACTTTAAAAGTATTAGTTATGCAAAGGCCTCAGCCTAGATGGATGAATTTGTCATTTGGACTGTTCTCACGCTGAATATTTTTTAAAAGCATATCAAGTTTTTCCCTCTGGAATATGAAGAAATTAACAAATTTTTTGCAAATTCTTCTAAAAATAAACACCATAGAATTTTACCTCCATCCTAATTTCTTGTTGTTCTTGTGTGCTTTCAAGTTATTTTTGACTTAAGGCAACCCTAAGGTGACCCTATCACAGGGCTTTCTTAGCAGAATTTGTTCAGAAGATATTTGTCCTTTCCTTCTCTGAGACTGAAAGAGTGTAGCTTGTTCAAGGTCACTGAGTGGATTTCCATGGCCAAGATGGGATTTGAATCCTCTTCTCCAGAGTTTTAGGGCTGGTACAGACCGTCCCAAAGGGGTGGGTCTGTGCCGCTCTTTTCCACAATGGACTGGGGCCAGGACAGCCTCACCCCGCAGCCCCAATCCACCGTTTTTCCAGGCCACTGAGAAGCGGCAAAATAACGCTTCTCCATGGTGTGGAAATGGGTGGCCCCTTTCCCCTCTGCATCATTGTTGTAGCCATTTGGGTGCTGCACCAATGATGTGTGAACCCAAAAGGAGTTCCAACATTGAGCTCATTTTTGTGCCGCTGGAAAGGCATGATAAGCACCCTCCAGCCATGCAGAGACATCATATGCACACCATGCTGTTTGGACGCGACGTGTGCATAATGTCATCATAGTGGCGCTTGTGTGGACAGAATGCCAGCATGAAGCCACCGCCAGCACGAACTAGGGTTAGGGACCATGTAGTTGGTGAATGGTCCCTAACCCTAGTATTGCCACCAGGACAGTGCTTAGTGGCTGTCTGTACTGGCCCTTAGTCCGATGCTTAAACCATGCCATGCTGGCTTTTAGGTTAGCTGAATCCCAGCAACCATCAGCAGTTTGTGGTGCAAGTAGGAGAGAGGTACCTCACCATGGCTTTTGCGAGTGAGGCACTTCCTCACTCTCATGACCTTGTCAATGTAATTTGGAGCCCTGTAGATTCTGCATTTGTTTATTTATTCATTTATTTTGATATCTGGCCATTGTCCCCAAACTGGGACTCAGCTGGGAACTGGGATTCTCCATGCCTGTGTAAGTGATACTTAAGATTTATGAGGGCACAATCATCATAGCATGTATATCCCAAATGCTTATGAGTATAATTTATATGCACAGGTACACTCAGTATGAATATATGAAGCTGTCTAATACTGACTCAGATTGCTGAACCAAGTAACCCATTACTATCTATTTATTTTGACTGACAGCATCTCTGTCATGTCTCAGGGTGCCGTCTTTCTCAGACCTGTTATTCAATCTCCCTTACATTGTCATTCCAGACGTTGAATCTGAGAGCCATCTGATTATCTATTCTTGCTTAAATGAAGTTTTTGTCCTGCTTCCTGACTGGTGTGTCATCAAATTGTTTCATGCCACCATTCCATATGAAAATAGGTCCTTCTCCAACCAGCATTCCCATCCAGAATGGCGATTGGTCATACTTGATGGGAATGTTAGGAGTTATAGTTGAACTTTCATATGGTGCTGGGTGGCAGAAGCCTGGACTAGTTCACAGAAGCAGGAGGGCTCTGTACTTACTACATCATTTTGGAGCTTGCTTTCTTTTTACTCAAAGGCACACAGTCACACAGACCTGCACACACTCACATTCCACATACAACCAAGATGTGAAGAAAAAGAATCTATCCTTCTTCCTAATATGCTAGTTTTCTGGGTCAGTTGCCATAGATAACCAAATCAGAATGGCTTATACCTGATGAGACATATAGCACATTTTTGAAAGAGGTACTCCCTTGAATGTTGAAAGATATCTGTTTGTTGCAGCATGCATTTTCCTTCACCTGCATCCTGCATTTGATGTGTCTTGTTTAGTTATTGCTTACTGAAAGAAGTACACCAACTTATTTTGCAATTCTGATTGCTAAGGCATACATTTCAGAGGAAATCCCATTGCGGGAGAATTCTACATGGAGATACATATTTCCCCTTAACATCCAGTTTGACCCTTTGTGGTCCTCTCCTTCCACAAACACCTGGAAATGAGGCAATTCATTTTCCCCCCACTTCACTCCTGATTAAGTCCCAAATTTCCATTAAAACATGTGGAATTCTGCAGCATCTCCATCATAATCGTTTTGCAGCTCTGCGAGCAAACTCGAGATGAATGCATCAATTATATTACAGCTGTTCTTAGATAAACTGACATATGAGCACGCCTCCTGTGGCCTTTTTCTCTCTTAGCTTTAGAATCGTGCACAAGCTTGACGGTTCCTTCCAGCTAACTTCAATTGGTTTAGATGTGCCCCTAAAGGGGCTTATCACATATTAAGTGGTTTATCATTTGTCAGCTTTTAACAAGGCTGAAGTAAATCTCTTATATATCAAAGGTTAAATCATTTTACACATGCCTACTATGCAAGATTTCTCACCTGTTCAGCTAATCTCATTTTAAAACAATTTTTCTTTCATTTATAAAATTGCATTATGAAATATTGTCAGTGTCCCTACATGCAGCTCTTCAGGGAGCACAGATGAGACATTCCATGTTCTTCAAGAGCTCAATGTGGACAAAAGCTGACATGTAGGAGTTCATCCTGACAGCCCCATAGACTCAGTCCAATCGTAATAAAGTTGTGCCCTTAGGAAATACACAGACAAACTCCCCCCACCCCCGTATTCCTCCCTCCTTCCCTCTCTGTGTGTATGAATATAGATATAACATGTTCAAGTATCTACAAAGGAATGGAGTATACTGTTGTTGTGTGCCTTCAAGTTGTTTCTCACTTATGGTGACTTTAAGGCAAACCTGTCATGGGGTTTTCTTGGAACGTTTGTTCAGAGGGTTTTTTCCATTGCCATCTTCTGAGGCTGAGAGAGTGTGACTTGCCTAAGATCACCCAGTGGGTTTCCATGGACAAGCGGGGATTTGAACACTGGTCTCCAGTGCTCAAACCACTATACCATACTGGGTCTAGGGAGCCTGATAGCCACAGGTAAGGTGAGGACCATGTTAGTCATACCCCCATTATCACACAAAAGCAATGTGGCAGATGAAGAAGACAGTGAGCTTTAAAAACTATGAGACAACAACGACAACAACAACAACAACAAAAACAACAACAACAACAATAATAAATTTTATTTCTAGTCCGCCCCTCTGAACAAAGCAATCGGGGCAGATTACATTAGGAGTTAAAAACATGACAGATTAAAATATTCCCATCCATCCCTACCTCTCTCCTTTAAAAAGAATTAAATCAACTATAGATTAAAACATATACAATAAAAACATATACAATGAATTAGGCTGAAAAAAGTGCCTGAACAAGGATTACTAGCTCTAGTAGAAAAGAGCATAAGGGTGGAGGTTAGGAAGGTCTGTGACCTGAATTGGAGCTGGGAGTGTTAGCTAGTGTCTGGGAAGGCCTGCCGGAAGAGATGTATTCCCAAACCTGGTTTCGAGCCTGTAACTGTGAGTACCTCCATTTTGTCTGGATTTAATTTCAATTTGTTTTCCCTCATCCAGTCCATTACTGCCGCAAGGCAGTCATTGAGAGGAGGGATGCCATCTGAGGTCTGAGTAGACAATCTGGTCATGGAGAGCTATATCTGAGTGTCATCAGCGTACTGAAGACACTGAGCTCCATGCCTCCAAATGACCTCACCCAGCAGCTTCATATAGATGCTAAATAGCATCGGGGACAGGATGGCGCCCCGAGGGACACCACAATTAAGCTCAGATTTAGAAGAGCCTCACCCTTTGGGACCTACCAGAGAGAAAGGACTGGAACCACCGGAGCACGGTGCCACCGATCCCCAACTATCTTAGTCGATTCAAAAGGATGGCATGATCGATTGTGTCAAAGGCCACTGAGAGATCCAGGAGCACTAACAGAGTCACACTACCCCAGTCCATGCTCAGGTGGAGGTTGTCAGTCAGAGCAACTATGGCAGTCTCCACTCCAAATCCTGCCCTGAAACAGTTTTGGCATGGATCTAGATAATCGGTTTCATCCAAGACGACTTGGAGTTGGGAGGCGACTGCTCTCTCAATCACCTTGCTGAGGAAAGGCAGCAAGGACACTGGTCTGTAGTTATTCCTGTCCAGGGGATCAAGAGAAGGTTTATTCAGGAGGGGCTTCATGGCCACCTCCTTCAGAGAAGATGGAACAATGCCTTCCCTGAGAGACACATTGATCACATCCCAAAGGAATGTTTTCACTGCGTCCCCTCCCTGGACTAACAACCAAGATGGTCCTGGGTCGAGAGAGCAAGTTGTCTTCCTCACACATCCAAGGAGCTTGTCCACATCCTCGGTTCTCACAGATTGAAATTCATCCAGTAAACTGACATCAGCAGAGTTACTGGACACCTCACCAATGGACACTGAACAAATATTGGCATCCAAGTCAGCTCTGATCTGAGAGATTTTGCCTGCAAAGTGGATATTAAATGCCTCACAGCAGGCTGATGTGGGTTCTAGTAAGGGATTTGGCGCAGGAGGTACCTGTGTCAGCTCCCCCCCCACACTCTAAACAGCTCCACTGGGCGGGACTCTGCAGATGTGATACATGCAGAGCAGAGAGATCTCCGTGCTGCATGTAAGGCCTTTCCATAGCTGCGAAGATGCAGTCTATAGCAAGTTCTGTCGGATGGGAGGCGAGTCTTTCGCCTTTCTCACTCTAGCCGTTGTCCAACCCGCTTCATCTTCCTGAGATCTTCCATGTACCAGGATTTTCTGTTCGGAGCAGATTGGAAAGGACGTTCAGGAGCGATTGTGTTGATAGCCCTGGAGACATAATGATTCCATGTGTCAACCAAGGCTTCAACAGAATCACCGGCATTCCCAACCAGCAAACCCTCTAGGGCTTTCTGGAAACCAATTGGTTCCATGAGCCGTCGAGGGCGGACCATTTTAATAGGTCCACCATCTGCAGGGGGACGGACAATGGCTTTTAGTTCCAGTTTGACTAGGAAATGGTCTGTCCATGGCAGTGCGGAGGTCGAAGTTAACTCTGCCCACGGATACTCCTGTTCCGTACTAAAAACCCCATCGAGTGTATGACCTGGACAATGGGTAGGCCCGTTGACCAATTGGGAAATGTTCATGACTGCCGTGGAATCCATGAACTCCTGAGTCGCTCTGGATAGTTCAAATAAGCTGGTTTCAAGAGGGATGTTGAAGTTGCCCAGAACCAGAAGTCTGGGTGACTCCAACAACAGCTCAGAAACCAGCTGAATCAACTTGGACAGGGAGACTGCTAAATAACGGGGTGGTCAGTATACTAGTAGAATCCCCAAACCATCCCTGGTCTTCAGGCTCAGGTACATGCACTTGATGTGGGCTGTTTTCCAGACAGGTTTCCTGATCAAAGTCAAGTTGGTTTTGTGGACTATCGCCACACTGTCCCCCCCCGCCCACTTTCCCTTATCTGCTCAGTAACTGTGTAACCAGCTGGGAGAGCCTGCGCTCATGTGGCAGCACTGGCATCCCCCAGCCAGGTCACAGTAAAACAGCCAGGTCGACCTGTTCGTCCACTAAAAGGTCGTGGATAACATGAGTCTTACCTTTGGCCAACCTGACGTTACAAAGGAGCAGATTAAGGGATTGTGGTGCAGTTGGTACGCTCTCCATCCTATCCTGGGAAACAGGTGGGCTGAAGAAGGGATAGATACCAACAGAAAGAATGTTGTGCCTCTTTTATTGGCTTGCTAAAGGTATCACTAGAATGAATATGATAAGAATAGCCGTGAAGGCTCTCCATGCAAATCAGAATCCTGATTTTCCCCATGTCCTGGCTCACATGGAGGGCATTGATGAATAAAAAAGGCTGACCAATTCAGATATTATTGTTATATAATGGGAGCTACAGTGAAGTTTGTGGAATACACACATTTAACATTTGCCTCAATGGGGTAGATTTTCAGTCATGTGAAATGCTATCTTACAAAGAACCTTTCAAAGAAGTGCTTCTCTTTAAGCCACTAGCGGGAAGGGCTTCCACTTGTTATTCATATTCCTACATTCACAGATTACATTTTACACTCCTAGAATTATGAGAAACAGGTTAACATGAAGTGTATGATTCACATTCCCTTGGAAGCATCCACTAATTTGATTTTCAGTTGTTGCCGGAAGAGTACAAAGAAGTTCTGCTATTAGTCAATAGCCCAATACAATATCAAATGGTTCTCAATTTACTTGATACACCAGTCTGGCCTCTCTGGGAAGGGAGTTCCAAATTCTGCGAGAAGCTACCAAGAAATCTGTCCCATCAAACAAGGCTGAGAAGGTGGTGGGACAGTAAGAGTGGCAAACTGTTCCCTTTTCTAGAGAGCCCTTATCCATAGAAGGTGCTGGGTCCCAAATGCTTGGCACTGAGCTGGTGGCAGAAGGACAGGAAAAAGGGACAGTAAAAGAACCTTAGCCATAACTGTAGGTGAGTGCTGTTCCAGACAGAAATATATCTATCCATATATATAGGAACAAATGTCGAAAAGAAGAAGTAAAAGAAACGACAGCAAGGAGCTTTCATTAAACCTAGATATTGTGAGATGGTGCATCTGACATACAGAAGATGGAGTTGTTCTGCAAGAGAAGATAAAGATGGGGAAAAAGTGGAGGAAGGGAGCAGAAAGAACTAATGAAATGATAAGACTTGGGCATCCAAGATAAGAACAGGAAGGCGGTGTGATGTGTTAATGCTAGATTAGCTAAAGGGTTAAGAGCTTTTGAAACAGATCAAGGAAGAAAAAGAACTAGAGAGAAATTACAGTCACTTATACCTGAGGGAGATAAAATCAAGTTGCCACTAAAACGCCCAAGGTGTTTCTATCCTTTTAAGTTATTTTGCATTTCTCTTCAACCAGAAAGGACCTGAGTAGAAAAAATAAAATAAAATAAGAAGGCCTATAAAAGGCACTCCATAGGACTTATTTACATTGAGCTTGTAAAGGCACCCCTGTCTTTCATTGTTTTGCTCTATTAACAGACTCAATTTCTTTCCAGTATTTTATGTGTGATTATTTTCATATTATGTGTGCCACTTTAGTTCTACATGAAGAGTTGGATGTCAACCTGGGATCTGGACTCTTATAACTTGTGGATGTTTCTTTCTTATGTAGAGAATGGGATACAAATATATAACAGTAAAGAGGATATTGGCTGGAATTGTGTTGGTGTCCCACATGTGTTAAGTTCCCCAATGGAAGCAGTTCAATATTTAATGTATATCAGATGGATTCCCTCTGCAGGCTGGCCTCACAGTTACAGCCGTTCAGCTTGTATTACTCATTTTGCTCTTTCAAAACCAACTTCCAGTGTTTGGTTCTTGGACCACAAGGTGGCGCTTATATTGGATAGGAAAATGTATTTATTGGTGCATTCAAATTATTATTATTATTATTATTATTATTATTACTACTACTACTACTACTACTACTAATTTATAGGTTAACTTTCCCTTATCCAGAATTCTGAAATCCAAAATACTCCGAAAACCAAACCTTTTCTCAAGGGTGGCTGAGAAAATGACACCTTTGTTGGATAGTTTGGAAAATGTGAAAACTATCTTGCTTATTAGATGAGCTAGTAGCGTAGAAGCAATGGAAGGGTCACTTTTGCCTTTGCGACCTTCCTGTTGTGTGTGCTGTGTGTGTGGTTTTTAGTGTCACAAAGGGGTGGGTGAGATACTAAGACTTGAATTGTCATAGTGATCCATGTATTAATATGTGAATAATATGTGCATCATCCTCTATGACCTATGGTGGATCAGCTTGGAAATCTCAGAGGATGCCCATATTATGTACCCAGTGGCATAACTAAGCAGGTGTGGGGTGTGCTGACCACACCAGGTTACACCCCACATGAAGGGTGATACCTTGGTGGAGTTCCCTTCCCGCTGTGGCAGATGGACAAGTATGCTCCTTTTGGCTTTGCTGCATCCCTGACTATCTCCACAGTGGTGACAAAGCCATGAAGGGTGAGTAGTGGTGGGGGGACAAGCCAGTAAACACCCCCCCCCCCATCTGGTTATCACCAAGCCAAGTGAGGCCACTACATATACCAGCTCAGAATACAGTTGGCAATGATTATCCTTGCTTGGCATTTCCTCTCTCCCTGGCCACTAGATGCTTGTGTTGGGGTAAAATGCAGCAGGTCAAGCATTGGAACTTGTGGGCAGGCAAGTGAGGATAGTCACCACTGTGTATATTCCTCTGACACTGACAGTGGCAAAAATGATCTCAGCTCTCCTTCCCATCTCACTACAATAGCTGTGCCAAGGAATGTGATGGGAAGTAACCAGAGGAAGAGGATTACTGATGCCTCCTGTGTCAGAAGAAGTGACGCTAATCCTCATTAAACACTGCCCCCTCCACTCCCCTTTTGGGCACTACAATGCAGGACAGCCCAAAAAGGATCACTGCTGTAAGGAGGAAACTTCTTTCCTTACCCTTTGAGGGTGTCATCAAATACTGCGCAGTATTCAAAGATGGGGCTGTAGTGGAGCAAATTTTTTAAAAATTATTAGTTCTCCCTTTCAGGAACAATTTAACAAAGTATAGTTGGCTTTTTGTATCCATGGATTCTTTATTTATGGATTCAACCATCCCCGGTGTGAAAATATTCATATATATATATATATATATATATATTCCAAAAAGAAAGCTTTGATTTTGCTATTTTATATAGGGACACCATTTTGCTATCCATTGTATTTAATGGAACTTGAATATCCATGGAACCAAGTCTCAGCAGATAACATGGTCCTAATGTATATTCTTGGTGTGAATACATATGCGAATCGAAGAGAGAGAGAGAGAGAGTGATAGAGAGAAGAAAGTTTTCAAATAATACATATGTAGTTTTTAACAGAGAGAGAGAGAGAGAGAGAGAGAGAGAGACCTGATAAGAGTCTTGCTTTGCCATCTGTTGCTTTAATTTTATACATTTTGTTTAAGGCAAAGAAAATAGGCAGTGATGACTTCAAATCCAAGATGTTTACAAAAGTTTGTGTGAGCAGGAAAGGTAGAGTAAAAAGAGGAGCCACTTTTGAATGGTTTTACATACCAAATAACTTTTCTTTTTCTTAAAAAAATGCTGTTCAGCAATACTGCAACAGAGTAAATCGTGCTAGCTTATTATAAAATCTTATTTTGAATAATAGAAGTAAATGGATTTAGAAGGAAGGGAAGGTTCTCAAAGATAGTTCTGTTTCCCAGAGCAACGGAGAGGCACACACGCGCACACCCCAATGCTATGCATGGCTAATGCAGATACAACAAAGCAAATATATAATTTGCTTAAGGAGTTTGTTCCACTCTCAGGATTTCATTAAGCAGGACTGTAGGGCTTTGATGTTTGATGAAATATAATTTGTCTGGAAGGCATGAAATTTGGGCATAATCGCAAGATGGAGGGTGCACTGGACACCAAAAACAAAATCTCTAACAAGTTTCCTTCTACACTGAAAATGTTCAGCAGTAATTTAAGGAGAACAATATGGCCAGAGATCAGCTGAAAGTTGCACATATCATATTGTGCCCCATCATATTGGCTGGCATGCTGTTCAGTACATGCAATGTTTTAAGTCTGCTTTCACCATCAAAGCTTGCTTTTATAGTAGCTGCACAACCAAAAGTCTCATTCCCCCCCCCCACCATCTACCTTTTCAGCAGTTCAGCCGCTCCCTTACATATGGTCATTTCTGTGTTGCTAGGGAGGGGGGGGGGGAGAGATAGGCAGAGACGCATCCAACTGTCTTCCTGTAGCTGGACATGCTGCAACAGGTATTTGTTGTTATTGTTCTTGCTGTGTGCCTTCAAGTCATTTCTGACTTATGGTGACCCTAAGGCAACCCTATCATGGAGTTTTCTTGGCAAGTTTCTTTAGAGGGGGGTTTGTCATTGCCATTTTCTGAGAACTGAGAGAGTGTGAATTGCCCATGGTTGCCCAGGGGATTTCAATGGTTGAGTAAGGACTTGAACCTTGGTCTCCAGACTCATAGTCCAACACTCAAACCACAACACCACACTAGCTTTCAGTGAATCTAGCTACAGGAAAAGAGTGGGACACATTCCTAGTCATCCCACTGTTCTCCATTAACATGGAAATGTCTGAGGTGAGATGGCTGCATTGCTGAAAAGGTAGGTTTGGAGAGGTAGCTTCAGAAGACAGATCTATGGAGACATGATGCATTTTCATAGCTATGAAGCCCTGGTGGCGCAGTGGTTAAATGCCTGTACTGCAGCCACTCACTCAAAACCATAAGGTTGCGAGTTCAAAGGGCTCAAGCTTGACTCAGGCTTGCATCCTTCCCAGGTTGCTAAAGTGAGTACACAGATTGTTGGGGGCAAGTAGCTTACAGTTGTAAACTGCTTAGACACTCCTTAGGCAGTATGAAGTGGTATAGAAATGAAACTTTTGTTTTGTTTTTGTGTCCCTAATGTAAGATCTCAACCAACATGTAGGAACTTGTCTTAACCCATGCAACAAGGGATCACACTGAATTAGATGTCATCACAATGCTAGTGGTAGGCAGTCAGATTAACTGATATGACAATGTTGCTGCAGGTGAGAGTAAGGAGTGCATTTATAAAATATTTTTTCATATAGAATTGCTTTGTATGTTGTTTGCAAGCGCTAGTGTAGGAAGTATTACTGAATTTCTTGGGTTTATTTGTTATTTTCTTTTTGTGTGTTTTTAAAAATAGAGTGTGGAAACTATAATCTCTTTTCTAATATATACAAAGAAAATACATTTTGGCTCTATCTCTAATCTGTCTATCCATTTATCTATCTAGCACTCTGATAAGCATGCTTCGGATTTAAGAGGGCTGCACTACCCCATTCCCAGCATCTCTAAAGCTCCAGAAAGCTGCAACACACTTCTGTGGACATCTTTTTGTCTGATCAGAACTGATGTTTCATCAATCTCTGCACATGCACTGCAGAAATAATGCAGTTTGACACTACTTTAAGTGCTATGGCTCAACACTAAAGAATTCTGGAATTAGTCATTTGTTGTGGCACCAGAGTTCTCTGGCAGAGAAGGCTAATTGTCCTACAAAACTTAAACTGGTGTCAAACTGCATTATTTTTGCAAATACAGTCCCAGCCATTTCTTGAAATGTCTTTTTCAGAAGGTGGGAGTTTTGGTGTGGAAGTGTCTTCAAAACAGGAATATTTAGTCATATTTGGCAAAACTAAGTAATTCAGCAGAGAAGATGCTGAGAACTTGGGAGCTTTGTGAACATCCTAAGGATCATAAAGAAATGACTTAAAGGGCCACATCCAGTCTACACAACAGCTACCCCTGAGCTATTCTATGTATCCTTGATTTAAAGTAGAAATGCTTTAGAAATTCCCTGTTTAGAAATTTCATAACCCATGGCCTAAACTATAATCTGCTCACTGGGATGCAGTTATCTATAGCACTTTTTATGATGCATTTTGGGTTTGAAAACCATATTCAGTGCATTTTTACAATGTGCATTTTGAGATAAATTTATATAAATTTTAAATTTATATTTATAAATTCTTGTTTTTTAATTAATACTTATAAATTCTTTTTTATTTATAGTTATAAATTCTTGTTTTTTCAAAAATTAAATTCAATAATATGGATTTTTTAAAGTAATGCAGAGACTCAAGAGAGCAGACTTATAAATGAAGATGCATGCATGGACAGGACTGATTCAAAGTACAAATTTCCTCTTTTAAAATACCCACATTTTAAAAATCAATAGTTCTATAAACTGGCTTTGAACCTTGTGTGTCTTGCCATGCACTCAAATATTCTGTTTGTTACTATGGCTAGCATCCTGTTAGTGGCTTACATGTATTAAATGCATCTTACATGTGCTTAGGTCCTTTTCCTGATGGGGTGCCGATGGTTTTTTTCCTGTACTCCATGCAAAACTCTCCAATGCCCAGAAGCTGTTAAACTACAGGAAACATAAATCTGCAAATAACCTACAAAGCGATTCTATATAATAAAATCTTACAACAGGGAAGGACAGGGTAGGAGTGGTGATTCAGACAATTAAGATCTGGCTGCTCTATGTTCCTAAGAGAAGGAAAAGGTTGTTGTTGTGTGTCTTCAGTCATTTATGGCTTATGGCAACCCTAAGGCAATCTTTTAATGGGATTTTCTTGGCAAGTTCCTTCACAGATGAAGCTTGCCACTGCCTTCCTCTGAGGCTGAGAGCATGCAACATGCTCAAGGTTACCCAGTGGGTTTCAAGGCCAAGCTGGGAATTGAACCCTGGACTCCACAGCCATAGTCCAACACTCTAACCACAATGCCACACGGCTCTTTAGTGGACTCCACAGTTCCCTCTTCCTTCACCCTGATTGAGTAAAGAGCAACTTCTTTTCTATGGTCTGACACCCGGTGAAGAGCATTTTTAAACACACACACCCTCCTCTCTCCAACAGACAGTTTTCTCAATGGCAGTATCAAATCCTGTTCAAAGGAAAGCTCTTATGGTGCTAAATTTCAGTTATTCATGTCACCCGATGATGACTTCTTTGTGTGTTCAGGACCCCTAGCATGTCTAATTGAGCAGGTTTTAACTACTGTACTCCATTTACTTTACTGGTTTGTATGCTCTGATTGGTATTTCTTGTTCCTACGAAATCAATTTTATGTGACTTTTTATTACTTTACTTTGCTTCTGATATGGTAACTTTGAGCTGCCTTGGGTTTTCTTTTCTTTTTCAATGTGCCTCTGAAGAGCACAATATAAATCTTTTAATTAAATAAACAAATTCCAGCAAGTATTTTTAATAGAGACAAATGCAGCCATCCGTATTATTAAAGAGGTAATCAATAACATAACACTCTCAATCTTAACTGCCATAAATCTCCCATAAATTTGCAATCAATAATTTCCTATTATTTCTTACACAAGTAAAAATGGGCATCAATACACCTGAAGTCTTCATACCTTGACCTGAAACACTTTTTATTTTTAGTACATGCTTATTAGATATATGGTTAATCTCCTAAAATTTATTTTCTAATGCTTGGTATGCTTGGAACAAAATGCTTACTTCAAATCCACAGAGCTTACTTGTTCCTTTCTTTTCATCTGTACAATTTGTCAAATAGGGTTACAATAGAAATTCATAAATGATTAATTTCTTTTGCAGCCCTGTTCATTGTATGAATTTACCTGATTTAGAATGTTGGGACTTGTAAACAAACCAGAATGTACTTGTGCACTAAAAACATGCACTCTTCTGAATGGTGCATTAGGATTTTCAGCAAAAGAAATGCTCACAAAAATCAAGATACCGAGGGAAAATGTATGTAAAATGCAGTATCAGTATTATTAAGCTTTTACATTGACCATGTCTGATAGTATGTCCTTCACTTGCTATAAATGCAGTGGCCTGGCCACTTTGTTATTGTAGCTGCTGCTGCTATTTTTGTGTGCTTTGAAGTCATTTCCATTTTATGGCAACCCTAAGACAACCCGATCATAGGGTTTTCTTGGCAAGATCTTGATGCAAATGAAATTTGATTTGAATTTTTTAAAAAATTATTCTGAGTCATTATTGTTATTACTGCTATTTGACATCAGTTAAGTATAGATGCATGGTGACTTTATGAATTAGAGGTGTCCATCTTAATCCAGAAAGCCAGTCAATCTGTAATGTGGAACAAATCTTTCTTTTTGTTTATTCTCACCAAATATGACATTGGATGGTCTGGAATAATATATGTGCAGGAGCAAAACCTATCTCTAGTCATATTTTTCATAGAATGAATAATAATAGATAATTATGTTCCTGTGTGGTTGTGTGCCTTTAAGCAATTTCTTACTTCGGGTGATCCTAAGGTGAACCTATAATGGGTTTTCTTAGCAGAATTTGTTCAGAGGAGGTGTGCACTTGATTTCCTCTGAGGCTGTGAATGTGTGACTTGCCCAAGATTCCCCAGGGAGTTTCCATGCCAAGCAGGGATTCAAATCCTGTTTCCCCAGTGTCCTACTCCTGCAGTCAAACCAATATACTGCACTGGTTCTAATTATAGATCTCTATAGTGTCTAGTCTTAAACATCCTTCCCCTCCTAAATTAAACTGCCCCAACATTATAACTTTTACTCAAAAGGGAGATACTCCAGCACCCTGATCATATTACTTGTTCTTTTCTAAGAATGGCAATTGCCACCACAGTTGCCTACCTCTGTTTTTATTATTGTTCTGCTTGCAGAAGAGAAATTCACAACAGGGATTTCCATCAGTCAGAATGAGTTGAGAGTCTCAGGCACAAGATACTGGGGTAGTTGTGGTACTTCTCTTGGTGTTCTGCTTCATTGGACAAAAAAGAAAAAAGAAAAAAAAGCTGTGAACACCACACAACCCGTCTCCTCATGTAGCCTGCTACTTCAGGTGCAGTGGGGGGTTGGAGGATGTGGTCCCATAACCATAACTGAAGTAGAATTCAAATGCCAGTCCAGCAAGTTTTTAGTTCAGGAAGGGGAAGGGGCATAGCCTCATCTTTCAACTCAGTTAGAGAAAGGTCTTGAGCCATCCTCAATGTCCATAGCTGAGCCATCTTAGTAGCTTCTGAACTTCTTCGGTAGAATCTGGCCCTCACCTCTTTCTGATCACCAACTAGGGCCAGGACATCCAAAAGACGTCCTCCTCCCATATGAACCTTCCCCTATTGTGAGATTATCAATTTAGCCCCTGTTGTGAATGCCATCACTCTGAGAGGTTAGGTTGGTAGGTACACAAGACAAGTGTGTACTTGTAGATGTCATTCTGTAGCAGCACTTTGCTTGTGGAACACCTTCCCAAGGAACTTGATCTGGAAAGGGCTGAAGAGAAGGGCAAAACCTTCTAGCCTGGAAAATTAGAGGTCCTGGACAAAAACAACATGATAATTATTGGTATTTCATCAGAACAGAGTGGTTGTTCCTTAGAGATAAAAACACACTTAGAAGTATTTGACAAGTGACCAAAAACATGTTCCCAAGCTTCAGAAAACCCTGTCTCCAGTGAGATTCAATACATGTTGTGAAAGCCAGATATTTACATTTCCAGTTGATGCCTATGCAAAATTCATATTAATGAGTCACTGGAAAAGAAATAGTGAGAAAACCTCACCTCATGTTGCTGTTTCCCTATAAAGCTTTATCCTATAAACACAACCCTCAGCATTCAGATATCTGAAGAGCCCCTCCCCCCCAAAAAAGGGGGAGGGCTACAAGACAGGATACATTGTGGTCCATTCCTTGGGAACATCACTTTCACTTGGAGGTCATGAAACAATAAACATGGTTGTTCTTTACCCATTTATTGGCAGTCTTATTGGCTCATTGTGGAAAGTGAGAAATGCACAGTGTAGCAGGGCAATGCAGTCAAAGTGCTGTGAACTTTGTCTGTTTACCAGTGAGCACTTGACCCACATTCCATCCTTTTCAACTTCTTTTTTGTCTTTTCCTTTTCCCCGTTTGTCTGGACTGTATCACATACCATTGGGTTCTCTCTGAATGAATAGCCCTTTTTAGTTGAACAGGACGGTTCAGTTTTGTCTGTGGCATTTTCAGGGCTACACTCCTTTCTCCCAATGCCTCTGGAATAGCTTGCAAGTCTGTGATTTTAATCAGAGCTCATAAAATGTCAGTAAAGTGTGCAGCATCCAAGTCTCTTCCTCGCTTTGATGATTTCCACAGTTACAATATTCTGACAGCCTTAATGGTATCTATAAACACTTTGGCCTTCTTGCATTTCACACCAGCAGGGATTCAACAGGTGGCCTGATATGATCTTATGTGGCATTACTCTGGACACTTAATGCTTCCAAGTAGCTGTTGTTGTTCTCTTACCAAAAATGCCAGTTTAAAAAAATCAGTAGGATACAGATATGCATATTCATGTAGATGAAATTTATCCCGGCATTAGGATACTTGCTGGAATCTAACCAGAGCATGAATGAATGTGTGAATGAATGAACACACCCGCACCCAAACACCCAGAGTTTACCACAGTATATCTTGTGAGATAGATAGATCACCACTGGGTGTTAACACAAAGTGGTATGTTCAGGAGTTTGTACCCCAACAACACTCAGTTCCTTCCTACAGAATAAATCAGCACTTTATATCTAAGCCTGTTTCTAAAAAAATCAAAACAAAACCAGAACTGCCAAACTAATGGAACATAGGAAGACCATTAGTCTATCTAGCCCACTATTGTAGATACTGATTGGCAGCATTTCTCCAGGTTTCAAATAGGGATTGCAGCATGATTTGGCTAGACACATTATTAGTAAAACAAACAAACAAACTCCTACCAGAAAACATCTGTGGGGTGTTGTCCACACATGGATTGGAAAAAATAGTTTTATGTGTGTGTGTGTGTGGGGGGGGTCACACCCCTTATTATTCAACTGGTGGCAATATATGCATGTCTGTATCAGTGCATCTGTGTGCATCTGTGGATCATGATGATGCAGTTGTATGGTACATATTAAACAAATGTCCAGTTTGATCCTTTATAGCAGAGTGGGAATCATTTTGCTGCTCCCACCCTCTGAAATGTCCTTTTGTCATAGTCTAGGCTGGCTTTCTCTATGCAATCCTCTGGCCAAACACCTTTCTGTTCTAGCAGGATTTCCATGTGTAATTGCTTTCAGGGAGGCTTCAGATGTGGGAGGATGCTTTACCTTTACCTTTTGCATTCTTTTAAATGATATTATATTGCTTATTGTATATTAACAACAATAATAATGATTATGCAATAAGCAATATAAAATTATTATTATTATTATTATTATTATTATTATTATTATTATTATTATTTATACCCTGCTCTTCATCCCTAAAGGCAATCAGAACATATTCATGTATAACTCTACACACTGTAGTAAAAAAAAAAATTGACCCCAAAAACCTGATTCAACTTACCCACTGGTCAATGTAAGTACTGTATTTTAGCTCTTATTAAAAAAAGGAACCATCCTCTGGTAAAAAACAAGAGTGTAATCTGCCCTGGAAGCACTGACTCCTCTCTACTCTTTCATCCATCCATCCAGCCTTTATTGTGAGCACAAACAGTTATGCCTTGTGGAATTTTGTAAGTTCTTTGGCAAAATCCTTTATTGCATGCCCCTAAGTTTTATTCTCAACATCCATGGGTCATATCAAAATCCATCATTATGGCCCCAAAACCTGCCCTTGACTTATGCATGAGATCAACTTATAATCAAGTGTATACAGTATTTGTTTTCATGTGATGGTTTTGAATTGTATTTGAAATTTTATTGTTAGGTTTTAACTGCTCTTTTTGTTAGTTGTCCTGGGCCCCATGCCAAAGAGAGGCATAGCAGCAGCAGCAGCAGCAGCAGCAGCAGCAGCAGCAGCAGCAGCATAGCTGTACTGATGTTGTTGGATTGCCAACTCCACCTTCCTTCAACATTGGCTATGCCTGTTGCTGGGATTGGAAGTCCAACAGCTGTCGAGACACATGATTTCTGCCCTTGCTTTACAGTAATATGATATTATCCAGAATCTTTCTTCAGTTTACGTTTGGTAGTGGAGCTCGGAAAAGTTACTTTTTTGGATTAAAACTGTCAAAACGCCATTGACTGAAGGATTCCAGGAGTCATGGCCTTAAAAAAGTTAAATTTCAAAGTTTGGCTTTACATATGCAATAACAGATATCCTTGCGATGGAAATTAAATTAGGAAGCTGGATGACATATGGATGGAAATGCACAGGCACAGAAACACACACAACACACACACACACCTTTGTCCATGACTAAATCCTTCTCTATCCCCAAAGAAATAAGCTTTCCACCATCCTTATATTGTCTATGACGAATGCTTAACTATGCTTTTTCAATTGCATGCTCCAGATCAGTGTTCTGCAAATATATTCATGCGGGGCTCCAGTGACTGAAGAACCCCATGTGTGTTAGTTGCAACCTTATACCTTAGCCCAGATGTTTTTGTAACAAGATGTTGAATTTCTAAACTGGGAATTCATTTCAACAAAACCCTTGACTCATTTCCAGACTCTTTAGCAGATGATTTGGTAGGCCTATAGGGACTCAATATTCATTCCCAGTTCATTTGGTCCTTTAGTCCTCTGCAGCTGCAGACATGTGACTGAAGAGTTACAGCTGAGTGTGATATCACATCGTTTGTCTGCTGTGCCAAACCAGGTGCTTTCTGATAGCTGCACTGAAATATGTTATCTGCCTGATCAGCACTTCACATGTTGAGGTGTTCTGGTGATTGACCTGCCCCACGCCTATAAAGAAGAGAAAAAATAATATTGAGAGTGGTTTTTTTCCCTTCATTATGCAGGAGGAAAAGATATTGACAATAACTAGATAAAAGTAGCAGAGAGATGATTCTGCAAAAAATGTGGCTGGCTTCTTGTTCCATATTTACATAAGCTAGACTTATGACCTTGTACATTTTGGTATTCCCATTTAAGATAGTGGTATCACTGGCATTATCAAAATAACTTCTAAAATCTACCTTAAAAGCCAGGTAGCTATACCAGACAAGAAGAGTTTTGGTACTGTGGTCAGGGTGCTAAAGGATGACACGTTCAGTCTCCTCCTGCCAGTGGTGCAACAAACAGTTATGCCAGGAGTCCACAAATGTGGTTCACTGGAAGATGGTGGTTGGATGTATCATCTTTCATTCCTCCACTTGCCAGTGCCACAGGACTCATTTCGTCGTGCAGCTGTCTGGCTTTTCAGGCAGGAGATGGATCATAACTACACTATTATCATTTAAAAATCAGTGTCTTTTAAGGTGGGAGATGGATAGTGTGTTTAACATCATAACTATGAAATTGTGCAAACCAATTAACAAAAGCAATTGTGGATCCATCTAGAAATTCTGAGACCAAGGGTCATTATAACCCAAACATGATCCGGAAAGAGGGGAATTCCCTGATCACCACCAAACCTTCTGCTCACCTACCCTTAGGTGAAACACCTGAACCCAGGAGCCCTCCAAATTACTGGATTGCTACTTGGACTGCCCTGTTTAAAAGAAGTTTCACCACAAGATTCCTCAAGTCCCATGGGTTAAAGTGAGGATGAAACTCAGGCAAAAATCAAGCATTCGTCTCTTTCTTCACCTCACAAATCCCATGACCAAAAAGGTCATGCAGACACCTGCCCTTCATCAAGTGGTTCTTATTGGTGTTTACCAGGATTTTGCTCCTTCTCCACCTACTACCTGCCAAACAGCAGTGAAGCTTTCCATGGAGTCTGTATCCATAGATTCAACAATTCATGTCAAGAAAAATATCTCTCCCCCCCCCCCATAAAAATAATAATCCCAAAACCAAACCTTCATTTTGCCGTTTTATATAAGAAACACCATTTTACTACACCATTGTATATAATGGGACTTGAACATCCATGTTTTTTGATATCCCATTGGGGTTAATGAATCAAATCCCAGAGGCCACCAAGGACCCACTGTAGCATGTACTATTTTGTTAACTAGGCCATAACTTGGAGAAGGGCATAATTTATATGAGAAGAAACTAATCCTGAGTAATTATAAACTTTGCCAATCATAAGGTTTGACCCTGCAGGTTCTTACCCCTTTCTTCTCCTTTACATAATTCTGAGACCTGAGTACACAAAATCTTTAGCATCTTATCCCATTAGGTCTAAGGGAGAGGTGTAATCCACTCTCTGAACTACAGTACTAGAGCTCTCTAGCAGAGAATGTCAAATCCCTCACCAAATTATAAATCCCAGGATTCTATCAGATGCATCCATAATTAGCAATGGTGCCAAACTGCTATATTTGGGTGGATATACTCCTGGACTCTTAAGTTTCATGGTTCAAGTTCAATTGTCCCTGTCTCTACACATTCTTATTGTCTTATCTGTGTGCACAAGTGAAATAAATCCAATTTCCAAAACTGCATGTTGGGGGAAACGATGTAAAGAAGTACTTCTTAAACATCTTGCTGGTGTTTGACCTTTATTTTTCCAGCTTCTGCTCCATGAAGTCAAATTTGTGACAAAAACTATGATTGAAATAACAAATGAATTGCTATTTTTGCAGTTCAAGGCAAGGATGGGACTGTGATTCTAAGGATAAAGGGAATCTGTCAGTCTCTTTGCGGTGCCTTGTACCTTATTACAAGAGCTTGTTCAAAAAATAATGAGTGGAAAGAAATACATATATTCTACCTTTTGCAAAAATGGCTCAGTGTGAAGCAAAATGAAAGAGAGCAACCTCAGCGATTTGTAAAGAACTGGTAAACTCTGACAAACCCAAGAACATTACAGCAGTTTTTCCAACAGTTTTTGAGTGAAGGGAACAGAATCTACTGATTTTTTTCCCTGAGACTGTATTTAAGTTAACTGGGCTTGTAAATGCATGGCAACAGCTGCTTGTTGGAAGGTAGTGATTTATGCTCCTCACTCCCAGGAATGCAAAACAGACATGACAAATTCTAAAGCTGGCATTTAAAATAGGATCAATTGACGTATTTATGAGTGGAGTGAGAAACGGACAGCAAACATATTATCACCTCTCTGTGGAATGCACTTCCGAGAACAAGGCACCGAATTTGCAAAGCCTCAAAAAGCAAATCAGCAATATGGATTAAAGCAGACTCCATTTCAGATTTTGCAGCTTCAGCCTTTTTGGAAGATTTCAGAACTGTCCGCACGCTCCTTTACTGGCTAGTAAAAGATTTGCTTCCTACTCCTACAAATGCAGCTATTAACTATGCTCTAGATTTTAAGGTTGCAGTCCTAAGCACAACATGGAGGAGATGTAGAATAAGGCCCCTTGGACTCAGTGGAAGTTCCTGCTAAGTAAATATTTATCTTTTGCAAAGGATGGCCATGTTACTTAGTTCTAGCAAAGAGTTCTTGGGACTGGTTAATATCTGAAATCAAATGGAATAAATTGAAATAGACCTTTGATAGCACAAGCTCTGAGATACAACTGATAACAATATTCTAGTACTGCATCATTCCCATCTAGTAATTTGTTAGCAATTAATTTGGTTGGTGTTTTGCTCTCTTATCCAGAATATCTAGGGGAAGATTTGGAGGATGTTTCTTTTCTGCCCAGATATGGGTGCCAAGATATGATTTCTGTGACAGTTTTGAACCTCGCTGTATAGCATTGTATAGTGGTCTGAGCATTGGACCTGGTCCAGGGTCAAATCCCTGTTCAGCCATGGAAACCCACTCAGTGACCTTAGCCAAGTCACACTCTCTTAGCCTCAGAGGAAGGCAAAGGTAAATTGTGTCCGAACAAATTTTGCCAAGAAAACCCCATGAGAGGTTTTCTTCATCATAAGTCATCATAAGTCATCATAAGTCAGAAACAACTTGAAGGCACAGAACAAAATACACAGAGGTCTATGTGAGTAGTGAATTTGTTAGAAAATGTCCATTCCTACTCATTCTCTTCTGTTCCTGCTTTTACCCAAAGCCAGACACATCTGTCACATTGAGGAAACAACAGGTGGATTGCAATCCAATTAGTCAGATGCAAGGAATACAATATTTGGGTTCTGGACTTGTCTTTATGGACTGAGCTAGACCTGGAAGGCCTTAGTTCTATCTGCAGCTTTATTATGTGTTGAACCATCAGAATTATTGATTGGTGCATCTTCCTGGACAATGAGGTAGGCTTATGCTATGAATTGGACTTGCCTACCCAGTGAGGCCATTAGTTCCTCAGAAAGGGACATGTAGGACCATACAGACTTTGGAGAAGGAGTATACCTACACAATGACTTTCGTGTCTCTGGCATATCTTGGTATAGCCCCTTGGCTCTCACTTTCTAGCACTATTGCTAACTGCACAATTGCTAACTCCTTCACAGTGAAAAAAAAATGCACTGCCTCCATAGATGGTAGCAACTGCCAGTATACTCATTGGGACCATTCTACGATGTCAGATACTTATGAATGCCAAAGTGGTTTGGGGTTTGTTTTGTTTTAACTCTTCTACCACTCTTTTCTTCATTTATTCACTGTTGTATTTTTTTAAAAAATGTGTTTGCCATTTTTATATTTCTTCTGTATTTTGTGTATTGCCTCAAGTGCTTCATAGCAGGGAACAGCAAAAGTTTTAGGGATTTTTTTTAAATAACGAAAGCATAATCATGTACATCCTCATTGCCAGATGGGCACTAGTTTGAAAAACAGCTGGAATAACAGCTGGATGGCCAAAGGGGAGTTGGTGTTTATGTGTGCATGTCAGCAAACCTAGTGCTAATGAGTAGAAGAGTGTGTAAAACTAGCACAGGGAGCCTGTCCAGCACACATTCCAATTTAAGGGCTCCTACAACTGGGAATACATGTTGTGCAACACTGCAGCAAATATTTATATTATGTGGTTTGGCTCAATTATTTGAGTTGCCCAGAGTTCTTGATCTGGTTGCACACATGTACAAGAATGTCTAAGTTATTAGTGATATATTGTTAGTGGTAAGTTGATTGTGTAGGCTGATATTAGAGGATAAATGCAGTGATAAGTAAATTGTCCTGACATGCTTTGGCCATGTGAGACTGGGAATATTGTTGTGTGCCTTCAAGTCATTTCTGACTCACGGTGACCCTACAGCAAACCTTTTATGGGGTTTTCTTGGCAATTTTTGGATTGTCATTGCCTTTCCCTGAGGAAAGCATGTGACTTGCCAAAAACTGTCCAGTGGGTTTCATGGCTGAGCAGGGAATCAAACCCTGGTCTCCAGAATTGTAATCCAACACTAAAACCACTAGGCCATGCTGTCTCTCATCATTTTACTATGCTATGGTATATAACGGGATTGAGGGACACAACAACATAAATAAAGTAAAATTATACCCTTTATATAAAATGATGAAATCAAAGTTTGTTTTTTGGATTTTTTTTTAAAAAAAACATTTTCAATCTATGGATGGTTGAATCCATGGATGCAGAATACATGGATACAGAGGGCTGACTGTATTTTAAAAATAAACTACATCTCCTGAAGGCTTGTCAGAAAAAAAGGTGGACCAAGGAGAAGGCATGGCTCATTGGGAAAAAAATAACAACCCAATAATGTTAGGAAAGGTGGAGGGAAGCAGAAACAGGAGAAGGCTACATGCTAGATGGATGGACTCTATTAGGGAGGTCACAAGTGTGAGTTTGCAGGAACTAGGCAAGGCAGTGGAGGATAGGGAGTCTTGGAGATGTCTCATCCACAGAGTTACCATGGGTCAAGATTGACTCAAGGGTAGTTAACAGCAAACAACAAAAAGTGAATCTGGATAGGTAGATGGCTGGAAAAATTGGTGCATGCAGTCCCATAGCCCCAGTTTGTCTTGTGGAGACCAGAAAGGCTAGAAATGTGAAAAGAAGGAGTGTTCAGTTAAAAAGATCAGCTCAGAAAAATTACACCAATATATTCTTCTCCTTTGAATTCTCCTCTGCAAAATCAATTTCTTTTCTATCAAACTCAGTAGGGATGGTGGGGCGGGGGGGGGGGTGGGGAGAATGCAGCAGATATTTTCAGAGTGGCACTAGAACTTTCTTCAATGATATTAATAGCAGTCTTTTGTCATTTTTAGCTTTTGCTCAGGCTTTCCAAGCACCTCCCAGCTCCCCAAGATGAAGAAAATCTGCCTCCCTCCACTCAAAATATTCCTCAGACGTGGCTTGGAAGCATCCTTTGTACACCACTTCTGGCAGCACTGGTTTCATATGTCAACAGCCTTCAGAGAAACCAGGGAACAGGAGTAATAGAGCAGAATCTAATTTGAAATTACTACATGAAAGGCCTTTGCTGAAGTAGCTTTCACTTTCTGTCACTTAACAGAAGCACAGTGACCCATATACATCCAAAATGTGACTTTCAAAATAAATTAAGAACTTGATATAAAATCAACCATTGACTTCAAAAGGGGGGGGGGGAGGGAAGGAAGCCTGACATTAAAAAGAGAAAAGAAAGTATTGCCTTAGTCACCTATTAATATGGTAAACAGGCATCCTGCTCACACTTTAACACACGATTACTTTGAAGTCACGCTTCAAAGCTATGGAGGGAGTCTGTTGGCTTTAGTTGCAAAATCTATCAGAGGAGGCATTTAACACCTTGCCTGGTTCGTCTCCCATTCTTCCCCATAATGTATAATTTATCCAAAGTCACAATAGCCCACACATCTTCAATTGACTTCACAGAACACTGACACATGTGGGTTTTTTTTTTATTTATAGAATATGTGGAAATAGAGAATTGCACAGCAGTGAACATATGGCAGTGATGCATACCACAGTAACAATAAATCTCTTTGTTAAAGATAATTTACAGTCAAAGCTCTGAAAGAGACTTGGCAAAAATCTCAAAAGGGAAATCAGGTACCCAGGAGCGCAAAAGCCCAACGGTCCTTCAAGAAAAACCAGGCTTTGATAAGTAGGTGCGAGTGAATAGTCCCATTTCAAAAGCAATTTTAAGGTACAACCTCTAATCCTACAGTTTTTGACTCTGACAGAACTGATAGATTTTTAAATAAATTTAAGTTCAGCTACACCAAAAAAGCTTTTTTAAAAAATGAATATACAGTACTCCTTATAGAACAAAGTGACATCCATTGTTGCTGTTGTTGTTGTGTACCTTCAAGTTGTTTCTGACTTATGGAAACCCTAAAGTGCAACAGTAGTACGAATTAATTTATTAGATAAGGAATGATGTGCAGTGGGCCCTCATTCTGTGTTAAATTTTGGTTGCAATGGGGAAGGCCTTCGTGACTCTGGCTGTATCTACACTGCAAAATTAATGCCCTTTGACACCACTTTGTCTTTGCTTAATGCTATGGCATTCTGGGATTTGTAGTTTTGTTAGGTATTTAACGTTCTCTGTCAGGGAGCTCAGGAGCCACAAATTACAAATCCAAGGATACCATAGAATGGAGCCATGATAGTTAAAGCAGTCTCAAACTGTATTAATTCTGCAATATGGCAGCAGCCTCTGAGATCAGTCCAGATTTAAGCATGTGCACTTAGAGTTAATCAGAGCCTGGCAATGTTACCAGTAAAACAATACTACATATTAGTCTTAGGAAAAAAAATGCTGGCTTGTGATTTTTTTTTTTTTACAAGGACCCCCCCTCCCCCCCGTGAAAATGGAGGGTCGTACATATTCAAGCCTCATAGGCTTGAATGGGGTGTGCCCCTGGGCGTGTGGCCTGGGCATACACACCACTGGAAATCTCCCTCTCTCTCTATGTATGAAAGTAAAAAATAACAACATAGAGTGCATAATGCAATGAGTAATGGAACAAGGTAATCACTTGTTTTGTACAATGGGGATGGTAACACTTTTATTGGAGAAGCACAATGAGTTAGATGGAGGGTATTTACATAGTACATTGTAAATGTAGTCATGTGATAGGTACATATGTCCAAACATATGAGATAATCTCTATACCTGTGTTCAGTTCCTGATTTATACTCAGGTATAAAAATCCTATTCATATTTCAAAGGGCTTTTCTATCTTGGCTCTCTTTTATTTATTTGGAAAGAAAAAGCATTCACAGAAGAAAACAGCCACTGTGTGAAATGCTTTCCAGTGTTTTTTTTCTCTGCTTATATAAAGCCCAAGATTTTTTCTTCCTTTCAAAGAAACAGTATATGTTATACACAACTCACAAATTGGGTTTTTCAGGCTGTATGCCTGTGTTCTAGAAAAATTTATTCCTGACGTTTCACCTGCACCTGTGGCTGGCATCTTCAGAGGTTGGTGGCATAAAAGTAAGTATGTGTGTGACCCTTGGTTGAGAGGAAGTGATCTACATGTTAGTCTGTGTATTGCTTTGTTGTTGAATGTCAAGGCCTCAGAGTGGGAGGATATGTGTATCTCTATCAATATATAGCAATCGTTGTCTGCAGGGAAACCCCTTGACCCTGGGTGATGTTCATTTGCATGTGTTGAGTCTTGATTTTGTTGTTTTTGAGGACTGGTAGCCAAACTCTGTTTACTTTCAAGATTTCTTCTTTCCTATTGTCCAGGTGTTTGTGGGTTTCAATGGCCTCCCTGACCTGATAGTTGTTGGCATGGTCCAGAATTCTAGCCTTTTCAAATAGCATTTTATGCCCAGGTTGGTTTATAACATGTTCTGCTACTGCTGATTTTTCTGGCTGGCCCAGTCTGCAATGTCTCTTGTGTTCCTTGATTCATGTCTGAACACTGTGTTTGGTGGTCCCTATGTAGACTTGTCCACAGCTGCATGGTATGCAGTAAATGCCTGCGAGTGTGAGAGGGTCTCTCCTGTCTTTCGCTGAGTGCAACATTTGCTGGTTTTTCTTGGTAGGTCTGTAGATCATTTGGAGTTTGTGTTCATTTGAGATCATTTGTGTTTCCTCATCAGTTTCCCTATTCTGTCCATGACTTCTTTGATGTATGGTAAAAATACTCTCCCATTGAATGGTTGTTTGTCTTCACTCTTGTGGGTTTTTGTGGATCTGGCAGCTCTTCTGATGTGTGAGCTGGAGTAACCATTAGCCTGTAGAGCCCAGTTTAGGTGTTTCAATTCATCTTCCAGGAAGTGGTGTTTGCAGATCCTTTTTGCATGTTTTATCAGTTGAAGACATCATTGCCCATGTTGAATTTGCCCTCCACCATCTCCCAGAGGAGGAAGCGGAAGAGATAAGAGGAGAACCAGCAAGGATTCTGCGTAAGGCAAAACCACCACCCAACATCATGATGCAGGGAAAACATAAGGAATAAATTCTTCCAGAACATGACCACATCCTTGCCTGAAAAACCAACAAAAACCTGTGGGCGCTGGTCATGAAAGCCTTCAACTTCACAACCCATAAAATGTTAATATTGAAAGGCAAAAGGGGGAAGTCATTATCCCCTTGATATTAAACACCCCCACCAATATATGAATAAATAAAGATCTCAAAGCAAAGTATCTTTTTCTCTTCTGGGAAGCAATAAGAAAGATTGGGTGAAATGTTGTGGTTTTTGTGGCATGGTGTCCATCGACCATGTGTTGCCTACCCCTTTCGTAAAGGCAAAATTAGGGAATAATTTCATAAAGCCCAGATTTTATACTACACACAGAGCTGGAATAGAAAAGAGGGTATGCCAACACTGTAGAGGTTTGACAGCATTTTAAGTGTTATAGCCTCATCTTATGAAATCCTGGGATTTGTAATTTTACAAGGTCTTTAGCCTTCTCTGCCAAACCATGCTGGTGTCTCACAAAATGACAGTTCCCAGGATTCTATAGAAAGGAGCCATTCTAGTTAAAGTGGTGTCAAAATGAAGTGTTTCTACAGTGTAGATGCACCCACAGAAAGAGAGTGTTAAAAAAAAAAACTGTTCACGTTTGGGTTTAGCTTTGCCTGCCATTGGTTCTAGCTTCATTCATCATTGGCTGCAGTTCTTGATTGACTTTCCCTGTGTATCAATAACTGTTCATAGGGAAAAGTTTCCTTATCTTTCAGTTAGGTGCTGCCCATTGTCCTGAGAACCAAATAACATTTGGAATCAGAATAACCTTTGGGATGCACATTCTGCACCAGTTTTTCTAAATAAACTGTGAATTTAGTAAAATAGTTCACCCACTGGTAAACCACTCTATTGCCTAGATAATTGTGGTATAAGAACAGTTTCCATAAAATTGCAGATGATAGTATAGAATGGTTAGTCTACACTTCTTGTGTTTTTGCTAACTAACTGTTCTTTTTAAGCTTCATGGTATTTGGCAGGATGCTACTTAATGTAATCACTGTTACTACAAACATGTAAGAGAGTTTGTGTAAGGCCAACAGAAATGACAGTGGTACCCAAATTTGGCTGAACATGTTCTTGACCCATAGACTCGACAGGACTGCATTTCTTCTAACTTCTTATGACCCCCAATTTCCAAGGACAGTCCCTCTTCCCTGACAGTTTAGAAAAATTACTTTGCGGGCTAAAACTCCTAGAATCTCCAGTGAGTGAATTCTTTGACTAGTGGCCCATAAGTAATTTTTCCAAGCTCTGATTAACTTTTGATTTTTTTTTTCATAACTAATACTGTGTCTTTATCTTTCCTGTCTTTATCTTGTGAGAATGTTGTCTATGTAAGTTGCTATACTGGCCATAGTAACATGCTTAACGTGGGGTAATGAAATGAATCTTGTCTCTAACTAATATGTTTGCAAATACACACCTGCACATGAACACACACATACACGGTTCCATGTATTAAGCAACTTCACATTCTCTATGCTGTGGAAATCTATCATGTTAATAATGCATTGTAGACAATTGGCCATCTAGCATGAATGGAAAGTAGGGCTGTGATTCCAACATCTCTATACTCAGCTCAGGGAGTATTGTCAGTATTCCTCATTCCACATTTCCAAGGCTGTTTTCCACGAGTTGTATGCTGTATTGGTTCTTACCTGTGCAATAGCTCTTCTGTCAAACCATAGGGGTTGTATTACTACATTTAGAGGCCACCCTCAGCAGAACTGACAACAATTCCATATTTGTCAGAGATGTTACAAAGAAGCAGAGCTGAATGTCATCTGCATGATGATGATATCCTTTCTCAAATACCTTAATGAGGGCTCCCAATAGCTTCATAGAGACTTTAAAAATCATTGGGAATGGGTTAATGTGAAAGATGAAAAATGGTCTCTGCATTGTCAACACAGTTGCTGTTGCTGAAAATGTTTTCTCCTTACTTGTGTGACTGTAAGGCATTTTCTGTTGATCTTAAATTAGTTTTAGAATTTGCAATATATATATATATATATATATATATTTGCATAAATCTTACAAATTGCATAGTGGGATTATAGTGGCTCCTGACTAGTTGAACAGAGCATTGAAAATGGAAATGGGTGATTTGCACCTGAATAAATCAGCCAGGACTTCTGGGTCTGTTGTTTGGGCATGTGCTTTGCTTCACAAAGAGACAACACTATTACATAGAAACAATAAAAAGTGGGTCTTTTTTTTTTTAGTTGAAGATGTGAGATTTTGTGGAGCTTGACAATATCCGACAATGGTATCTCCACAAAAGCACAGGGGGAAAAAAGAGAGAGAGAAGTTGCACTATAATTCTTACTAATGATCAGCCCCTCTTCTGAGACACTGGTGAAATGGTTCTCCCCCGTATTCATCTGTCCCCATATAAGGTGGAGCATTTAAAGAGGCCTTTTATACACAGCTCTGTAATGAATAACTGCATTCCATGAAGAGAAGAATAGTAATGATGGGGAAGCTTGCCCTCTGATACTTATTATCTCTTGCCTTGGCAGCCCCAGGAGAAGGAGGGCTGTATTCTAGGCTTTACCTGTGTGAGTTGAGAGGATGCCTTAGAATGCACTCCCAGAATCCCTTGCAATCTGCAAGGGTTCTTTAGTTGACATGCAAGCATTCCTCAGATGATACATCAACGAAGAAAATAATCCCTAAAGTAGGAAGTTTTAAAAACCCTGACAAGTCTTCAGAATAGTGAAAATGATAAAGACCTCTGATGTTTTATACAACAAGGAAATGCCATCCTGTGAATATATAAATAGTTCTTTCATGCTTACGGTGACTGTGTCTCCTATACTACCAAATGATGCTTTGCTGCACTTTGAAGTTATCTTTGGTACTACACATGAATTTGGAAAACTGATGAATTAACTGTTTCCTGTCTCCCAGTTTGTCTCATTCTGGAGTTTGTCAATGTACAACCATTTGATTCTTTATCAGGATGTATGGAGAAGTACTAGCTTAGACTAAATCACTTCACTGATATATTATAGCTGGTATTCTGTTAGAGAGTCCTAACTAGAGTAGACCCATTCAATCAAGTACTGAAGTGAGTCAGTACATAGGTAAATGTAATTTATTCAATGGATCTATTCTAGTCTAGACCAACAACAGAATTTAGAGCCTTATCTCATTAAAAACAAACCTGGCAGGCAAGTGGAAAGAAGTGCATTATATCTTTTTGTATCCACATGACGTTGGATCACCTTCATTCTCTTCCAGTCGTAAAAGCATGGGGGAGGGTTGTAAAAGTGTTGTAAAATTGTCCCTTTTGCCAAGCTGGAAAAATCCATTTGACAAAAGAGACTTTTCATCACTGTCTCCCATGCTTTCATGACTTGAAAGAACATGACAGTGTTTCAGTGTCATGTGGAGACAGAAAGATAAATGTGCTTCTCTCCAGGTTTGTTTTTAATGTGATGAGGCAAGAAGTTATCTCATCTCAGAATGGATACCAGTACGGTCTGTAAAGGATTGTAAAGGAGTAGTTACCTCAACAGCATGTATTGTTTTATATATTACAGTGCCAACTGTGATTTGAAAAGTTTTAAAAGGTTTTAATAATTTTTGTAAGGTTGGAATTTGATGGCTAGAACCTGTATATTGTGGTCATGAATAAATACTTGATTCTTTATCTCACCAATTTGAATTTTTGGTGTTGTTTATATTTGGCTTTTTTCTCCAAAACTGGAAGTCAAGGTGGCTTGCAAAAATTAAAATGAATACAGCTAAAAAGTACATTCAAAGGCATAAGTAAAAGAATACAAAAAGTTATTATGCCAATAAAATTAAACTATCCAGCTATCATAAAAATCCAGCACAACAGAACAATATTAAAATCACTTGCAGTCAATTCTTAAAAGCCTGCTAGAATAGGAGAAAAGTTACTTGCCAACCAAAGAATAGCAAAAAGGACAGCCATCATAACCTAGAAGGGAGTTCCAAATACTGACAGCAACCACCAAGAAGGGTCTCTGCCATGTTCCCACCAGATGTTCCTATGAAGATCTCCCCAAAATCTTTAGAGCCCAGACAGGTGCATACAGCAATCTAAAGCCTTGTTTGTATGGGCCAAAAGCTCCCCCTGCCATCATTCTGGCATAATCCTGTTCAGACGATACCTGTCCCAAAGCCTGATTCTGGTGCAAGCATTCCAGAGAACGTCTGGCATGATTTGCACCAGAACCAGGGTATAATAGCCTTTAAAACAGTTTTTAAAAATATACCTTTTACTCAGTTGCATCACAAGGGTTGGTGTCACCAAGTGTGGTAACTCATGATATCACTTTCACCATGCTATGCAGTGTGTGTGGTTTGTGTGACAAGGCCAGGACATCTGGAAACAAATGTCCTTGAGGAGGCCAGACACTTGGTTGTGTATTGGAATACACTTGTGTGTATGACTAAGCACAGTGATGTAATATACGAGCAACCATGTACTGAGCTTGCATCAGACAAGGGTATATAAGTCCCACCTAACTGTAAACAAGTGTGAATTATTGAGAAAAGAGTTGTAAAGAGAGTCAGTGCAGTTGCTATGCGTATAGTGGGTATACCAGAGAGTTCTGTATAGCTCTGTTGCTGTTGAGCTACTGACAAGGAGGAAAAGCGAATGTTGCACTTCCATCCCAGAACTCTGTTGTTTTCTTGCATTTGTAAATAGTCTTCCTGATCACTTGTAGATAAATATCTTCACCGTGAGCTGTTTCTGATTTCATCCCAGTATCTCAAGGTCTGGCAGAGATACTACATTTCACATTCATGCCTCAGTCTCAGCATGACAGTCACCACCCTATTTACCTCCTCCCATTCCACAGCATACAGAGTCCTTAGTAATGCTTTTTTGTAGTATGTTACTCATAAATTGTAATTCCCATATATCACCAAGTGTAAAGGTAATTCCTGTATATCACTGAATGTCACTAGCAAAATTAAAATTACACCTTTACATTACAGTATCATAGACACAACCTAAATGTATTTACAAGTACATAGTTTCATGTAGTTCAAGTGAAATTTTGATAAGAAGTGATGTTTTTAAATTTCAATAGATTTTTTATTTTTTATTTTAAAAAAATTAAACCCTGGGACCATTCCTTTCTTCCCTGCACACTAAACCAATCCACACTGACCCCATCTCTTCCACATTTTAAAGGGATGCAGGAAAACA
Source organism: Urosaurus nigricauda (assembly GCA_034509955.1). Classification (NCBI taxonomy): domain Eukaryota; kingdom Metazoa; phylum Chordata; class Lepidosauria; order Squamata; family Phrynosomatidae; genus Urosaurus; species Urosaurus nigricauda. The sequence continues at coordinate 111,113,250 of JAOEGL010000006.1, forward strand.
CCACAGCTTGTTTCTGACAAAAGGCAGGTGTTTCGGGAACAGTGTTGTCACCTGCTGCAGTCCATACACCCCACACCCTACTAGTGATACTCCTGCTCTTGATCCAGATTTTCCAGGAAGATCTAGAGGCCTCTGTTCCTGTTCTCTGGTGACTGCATGATGCATCCCACTTATGTAGCCCTAGTGGCGTTGTGGTTAAATGCTGATACCATAGCCAAAACATTGTGAATTTGATCCTGTTGACTCAGCCTTCCATCCTTTCATAGGTCAGTAAAATGAGTACCCAGCGTGTTGAGGGCAATTGGCTAACACACTGTAAACCACTTAGTGCTATTGCTGAGCAACCTGGTATGTCTGTTGTTGCTGTTGGTCTCTTATAATGAGGTCAGAACAAGGCACTTAGCATGCACTCATCACTAGGCACCTTTTTCTGGACTTAAAATGAGAGTTTGTGGTGGCAGCAGATGCAGTGGGCAGCTCAGTGGGATGCTTGTGCAGACATTCACAGTGGTGTGGGTCAGGTAATGTGTGTGTGTGTGTGTGTGTGTGTGGTGGGGGATTGGGCAGCTTTGGGTCCAGGATATTCCAGACTGTCCCCAGGCAAGCCTATAGCTCTTGTCCTCTGAATGTCAGGCTTTTAGCATGTAGCAAGTTAGCTAGTGAAGTGGAACAAGTAGAATCTTTGTAGAGTTCCATATCTTTCAAAGAAGTAGGATTGGGGTTGGTGGGGGAAAGGAAAGCAATGCATTAGCTTGTATGGGCAATCAGGTGGACAGGCAAGTCCTGATAAAACATGTGACAGCCCTAAGTGATAAGAAAAATGGGATTTGTCTAGCTGAAAATAAGGCTGTGGCATATATGAAGGAAGAGATGGGGAGCATTATTAGAAAAGCACTGCACGGTAATGAAAACACCAGTAAGTATAGAAAAATTCCGTGGTTTTGATCATGCTGAGTCTGTGAACCACACAATTTCAGTAAAAAGGGCAATAAGCTATTTCTCTTGGTTTTGACCCAGCCAGTTTAATTTGCTCCCACTGTTTCAGCAAGAATAATGCTCAAGAAGTGGGACAGCGATGGGAAAGAAGGAAAAGCAATGTGTTGCACAGAACTACCCTATCAATGTACTATACAGAACTATGGTGTGTTCTATTACACAAGTCCTACCTCACAGGTGTCCTACCTCAAGTCCTGGTTCACCACTCTTGGTTGCAAGCTTTGTAGTATACTGGCAGTAGCAAGTGTTCTCTACTGACAGCTGATGGGGAGGGAATTATCCTTACTAGTCAACATTGTTGGAAAACAGGAGAGAGAATCAGCAGCTTTAGAACCTTTGTGTGGATGCACTGCACAGTCGGTGCATGGCTAGCAGCAGCCTGTGTGGCTATAGTCAGATTTATTTATTACCTTGTTGATAATTCATCATAATAATTCATTGTTGATAATTCAGCATAGTGATATTCAACTTTCCTTTGTTCTTCACCCTTCATCTGCTGCAGTCAGGTGAATCCCACCTGTGAGGTAGGACATTTGATCCCCAAAAGTCATGCTCAGTGCTAGCTACTTACTACTGTATGCCCCCACCTTGTTCTCAGTGTACATATACATGTTGCTCATTATTTCTAGTGCTCCCTCCCCTTATTATTATTATTATTATTATTATTATTATTATTGTATTTTTGTCAGAAAGAGAAAAGGAAATACAAGGGACACAGAATGCTTACTCTTTAACTGTGTAAGTTGTGGGGCAAAAGAGTTGGGTTGATTTTTGGAGAAGAGGTGGCATTTTATCAAGTGCTGAAAATGTGAAGGATTTTGAGATGGAAAGCTTTGCAGAATGCAGATAGGAATTGCAGAATGAAGCCTTATGGGAAACTGAAAGCTGACAGAACTTCTAAGAAGCTGCCATACACCAGGTCAAATTATTTGTCCAGTTAGTTTTCAGTAAATGTCCACTTTCATTCTTACGTAATTGTAAACACTTTTGTAAGATGGATGGGTAGTTACCAGGGTTTAGGGGTTGCATTGCCCCTTCATAGAGGAACTTGAAAGGACACACAGCAGCCACACCGTTGCCACAAATTGTTCACCATGTTTTGGGGTCTCGGGGTCATTTTAGGCCCAGAAGAGGCCCTTTTGCCATCAAGATGTGACCTAGAATTTGACTTTGGGGTTACTTTCTGCTGAAAAAAGGGGGCCAATATTGAACCAAAAATGGTTGGGGGGGGGCAAAATGTGTGGCAAGATGGAGTCCCACAATCTAGGGAGACATTTTGGAGCAAGATAATTTTTTTAAAAAAAATGGGATCAGAAAAAATTTCCCTGAAGTGTTACGTGCACCATGGCCACATTTTTTGCACTGTTGCATGCTTTCAAGTTTTTTACCTCGAGGCAAAACAATAACAGGATTTCTTGGCAAGATTTGTTCAGAGGGGGTTTGCCTTGCCAAGCATGGGAGTGTGACTTGCCCAAGCTCACCCAGTCAGTTTTCATGGGTTTGTGTGTGCCTGTGTGTGTGGGTTTAATGCTTTTCTACCCTTATAATATCCTATGTATAGTATATCTGACTATGCTGGATGATCTTTACTCAGAGGTAATTGAGTATACTGGATGGTCATGTGGAGGTAAATGTGCTTGGGACTGCAGCCTGACTCTGCCTTCTTGTGCTTTAGAAACTGAATAGAAGTTGTAATGGCTTGGAACTGATATAACACTTTGCCCTTTAATATTTCTCCACTTTTTCCAGTAGCAGGGGAGACATGTGTGGCTTATTACATCTTGGAACAGGTTTCTGGAAAATCAGCTTGCTGGATAAAGTGAAAGTGGAGGTTATTTGAAAATAATATCAAATGGAAAGAGTGAATGTTGTGCTTTCTCCACTTTGCTCAGCAGGATATTAGGACAGGAAGGCTTTGACTCTAGAGTACATTACAAAACTCACATGATGTCACCAAAAGGTTTCTACACAGAGCCAGCCGACCCCCTGAAAACAGTAAACTTCAATGCTTGTGATTTACACCCTGGCATGCAAAGTCTTACTTATCCAGAAAAACCTTACAGAAGGGTACAGTTTATCCTCTGGGCCTTCTCATTGTTATCTCCTATTAATCTCACACAGCTATTAAGAGCCCTAGCTCTTAAGTTACTTGTGCCATGGCAAGAGGAAGGAAAGAGTTGATACACTGTAGTGACTAAGAGACTGAGTTGCAAAGTATAAACATTCTAGCTGGGAATCTCACTTCAGTTGTCATCTCAATAAGTGGCCTTTCAGGATTTTTTTTTCACCTTCATTTCCCCATCCACCAGATGAGACACCAGTTGGAAACTTAGGTTACACCAGCATACGGTATGTCACTTGATAGTGGAAGGCGGTATTCATTTCTAACTTCTGCAATACTCATCTCTTGGTTGTTGATTCTTATTAAAGAATAACGAGAAAGAAACTTTGCATTATTGGCTGTCTTTCAACTGGGTGATGAGAGAAGATTGCACTTCCCCAGATATCCACAGAATATATTGATTTGCTTTTCAACACCACAATAAGAAAAACAATGCATAACATTTCAAATACTGTAACAAGGTATGGGGACCAACTACTTAGAAAAAGTAACTTTTTGAGTGATACAGGAATTAAATTACAGGAGTTATTTGTCCTGTTCTTGGTATCCATTGAAGTTTAAGGCCCCCCATGAATACCAAAATCTGTGCATACTCAAATTGCATTATATACAAGGGTGTTGTAAAATGTTATGCCTTATATAAAATAGCAAAATCAAGTTTTTTTTCTTTTTTGGATTTTTTTTTGGGGGGGGAGGGGGATAATTTCAAGCCATTGAATACAGAATGGATACAAAATCTGTGGATACTGACTGTACCTATATAGAGAACCATCACCTACACAAACAAACCAGCAGAGCCCCCCAAACTCAATGCACACTTGTTCATGGATTGGTCTTTTTGTATCCCATGCCCATGCAGTAATCCACTGAGAAGCGCCAGATCATCTCTGGCATGTTTTACAGTACATTGGATGTACATGTTGTTTGGGTGGATGCATCTAAATGCAGTACTATTTAGCAGTAATGGCAGGGAGGGAAAGGGGGGGGGGAATCCTTCAAAACTTCCAGGTCTTACGATCTGTTAAGTCCTCCAAGAGAATGTATAGTTAAAAATAAATAAACACAGAGAATGTACAAACAAAGTGCTAGAACTGGAAGATGAGTTTGGCTCAACCCTGATCTAGTTATCTGAATGTATAGGACTGATTATCCTACATATGTCTAAAATTTTTAATGCATTCTTCCACACTTTACTTCCCAGCAGAAAATCAACCTGGTTTTGTCCAAATTCTCCCGATGCTTTTTAAAGCTCTATCTTATCTTGTTTCTGTTGGTTTTGCTACAGGAGCAGCTTATTCAAAATTGCAAATCTACAATCATCAAGAGAGCAGAAGCCATAAAACAATCACTGTGTTTACCATAGTGACAGTGAGAAACCTTGTTTGATAATTTACTGTTCCGGAAAATATATTGTTTCACAATAACTAAGACAACAAGGATCTTTTATATCCTGCCTCACAATTTTTTTTACAGTACAACTTCAATTTAAACATGCCAGCCACTGCGAGTGGCATGAATAATGTAGATCAGCTGCATTCTTAGAAAAAATGAAACCAATTGGTCTTTGATATATTCCACAAGGTACCGGATGAGTCTAGTGATCTGACTAACAGGAGTATGCATTACTGCAATTCCAACACCATCTTCACTATCAGTCCCCTCAGAAATCAACAAAGACTGCAAGGGGATTGATTTAAATCAAAGTGAATTAAAGCTTTGATTTAAAACTCCAGTGTTAATAGCAGTTTAAATATTTGACATCATTACAGTAGTGCCGGATTTCTCTAAATGGTTTTGGAGTAATCAAATTATTGAGGCAATCAGAGGGCTTAGATAAATGGAAGCATTTTACAAAGGTTTACCCTGGCAATGTGATGATCTATTGGAGCACATACTAATTACAAAGTCTTGGATGAATTTATTTTCCATATTTGTATTTTTCTGTTCCTGTAAGCATCTCAACATCGCACATAGGTTTATACTCATATCAGTCCTGTAAAGGAAATTGCTTGACAGACTTTGGATGGGTTCTGATACATATTAAGTGACAACTAGCTTGTTGAAAGGAACTGTCTCAGATCTAAACTGAGAACTTTCATATTACTCAAAGTTACTTTAGTGCAGTCTTTTTCAACTGAATCTTCCCTCATCTTTAGCTCCTAGTCATCAAGCAAATGATATCAGAACTGTGAAAGTTATTTTAAAAGGTAATTATAGTGGGCTCTTGGTATTCACTGTAGTTTGGTTTCCAGACCCCCCATAAATACCAAAATCCATAGATGCTCAATTTCCATTGAATATAATGGCACAGTAAAACTACATCCCTTATATAAAATGGCAAAATCAAGATTTGCCTTTTAGAGGACTGACTGTTGTTGCAATTACAAAAATACCATTCTAGAATTTTCACAGTAATTCTTTACTTGCCCATTACTTAAAAATACCAAAAAATAGTTGTATAGTTATATTTATAAAAATCTGCTGCAAACTGCTGTTTACTATGGCTGAATCTGCACTGCAGAAATAATGTCACCACTTTAACTGCCATGGCTCAAAGCTATGAAATTCTGGGATTTATACTTTCGTGAAATATTCAGCCTGCTCTATCAGAGAGCTCTGGTGCCACAATGAACAACAAATCCCAGGATTCCATAGAATGGAGCCATGACAATTAAAGTGGTGTCAAACTGCATTAATCCTGAAGTGCAAATTCAGCCTATAGTATAAAACATTCCTTCTATCCACCATTTGATACCACTTTAACTGTCATGTGTTCACCCTATTGACTTGGAAAAGCTGTAATTTAGTGTGGGACATGTTATGCCCAGGTTTTGTAGGGCTGTTCTTTGTTTCCTGAGAGTGTGTAAATGTAAATTCCCACTTTCACTACCCCAAAGTCAGGCTGAAACAGACACTTGAGACACCAAATTTGGTTAAAATCACTATGCATGTAACATTTATTTTAGAATCCAGACATACAGAAATACAAGCATCAAGAGAGCTCTCACACTCACACATACACACATATACTCACACACGCTGTGGCACTTCACTGACAAGATGGCCAACCTTGTCACGACGCCTGGGTGAACCTGTTGCTGCAGGCAGGAACACACCTCCATCAGGAAAAGCCTTGCCTTTTAAGCTTTTTCAGCCTCAAGTCCAGACCACCACCTTTTGGCTTTAGTCCACACTTTTTCTTCTAACATCTTCTTCTGACCTTTTTCAGTCTTGTAAACACATTCGATTCCTTACGTACTGTCCATGGCTTATCTGTTTCGGACAAGGCATGTTGTCCAAGTTCTTGCTAGAATGTTCTGTTTCTTCTGATAAGCAGACAGCTATGTCCTGATCTTCGGACACGCCAAGGATCCGCATCATCACCTCTGGAATTCACGCTTCTCCTGCCAGGTTGCTTTTCTGTTTGCTAGGTTCCCTCCCCCCCCCCCCCCAACATCATGCATTGCAGTTCTCCATTCTGGTTCAGTCAGCAACTGTCAGAAAGTGCCACTCTTGCTCACATTCACTCATTTTATTACAGACATAACACTCAATGAAAGAACTCTAGTAAAGACCTTTAAACTACAATACAGTGGGCTCTTGGTACCTGCAAGGGTTTGATTCCATAACCCCCCTGGATAACAAAATCTGTGGAAGCTCAAGTCCCATTAAATACAGTGGCATAGTAAAATGGTATCCCTTATATAAAATGGCAAAATCAGCATTTGCTTTGTTGTTGTTGTTGTTTTGGAATTTATGTATTTTTAAAATATTTTCAATCCATGGATACTTAAATCTGTGGGTAAAAAAAGCTGAGGATATAGAGGACTGATGGTACTAGAGCTCTCTAGCAGAGCATTCAACCCCTTTTGCCAAGAAACAAATCCCAGATGCCACAGAATAAGATCAAATGTATCACCTCCATGTGCTATCCTTGTATTTTTAGATGTAGTCTATTATAACACATGTCTGATGGATACTGCTAAGTAGATTAGCTTTTCTCACACAGAGCTTAGAAGCTTTGAGAACTTCATTCAATGTGAGATCACATATCTCAGTTTAAGCTTGTTTTTCATTTTTATGTGTACATGCAACCTGGCAAATCCATCATACAATCATATCTTGGATTCAACCGGAATATGTTAACATTTCACATTTGCTACTGTATTGATCTCCATCTGTTTGCTGAAATTGTTCAAAGTTCACTGAGCTTCAGATCATTTTTCTCTGTCATTTGTGCCTCTGACATTTGAAAATGGGAGGAGCTGTTGCTTTTGTTGTTTTCGTTATTGTTATTGTTGTTGTTATTATTATGTTTATTGTTGGAAAATGACATCAAATGTATGAAGTTTCTTGAATAACGTTTAGCCGGCATATCCATTTACTGTCTAGAAATAGGCAGTTTTGGAAGTGCTCAAATGTTAGCTTAGTTATGTAATAAAATATAAAGTCTTGGGACCTATAAAAACAAATGTTTTTTTTTTAAAAAAATACTGTTATTGTAGAATTTACAGAAGTCTAGTAATTAATTATTATACATTGGAATGAGATATTCCGGGGGGGGGGGGGGGAATACACATGCAACATTTTAAAAGAATATCATATTAGGTTTCTGTAGCTTCAGAATTATAAGACTAGCTTCTTTAATGTTATATTTTATATTATTATAACACTTAATAAAATTTAAGCTCAGTCGGGCCAATGTGCTGTAGTAGTTTCAGCATTGGGCCAGGGTTCTAGGGGACCAGGGTTTGAATCCCCATGGACATTCACTTTTATAAGGTTCTCAAAGCAAAGGATGATTATATATATTAGGTAAATTAGGGCTAAATGAAAGAGATAAATCACTGAATGAACAAGTTCACTAAAATTAAGCTTTATTAATCTGAGCTGTTTGGCACAGCTTTGTAATGACAGAAGGTACATAGCATTCACTGGACATGAAAAAGTAGGAACAATATTAGAAACAAAGGATTTAAAAGCAACAGTGTCAAAAGCATCAAGAAGATAATAAGAGACAATCTAATTTAATGTACCTTTGTGTGAGAGCAAAAACAAAGTTATTAGCCATGATGCCCACTCCACCTTCCCTTCTTCTTCCATTGGACTAGGACTCTAGGAGACCAGGGTTCAAATTCCCATAGATATTCACAGGATGACCTTGGGCAAGTCAAACTCTCTCAGCATTAGATGAAATCAATGGCAACAAACCTGAGTAAATCTTGCCAGGAAAATGCCACAACAAGATTGCCGTAAGTCAGAGATGCAGCAACCATCCTGCTGGGCTAACACATTAGGCTTATCAAAACATTATTTTTATCATTGTACATTCTTTGGCATTTCAAATCAAATTTCAGTCTTTTCATGGAATGGCCCTCAATTTTCATTCATTTCTTTGACATTCTTAGATTAGAGGACTGTTCTTTGCAGAAAGTGGAACCTAATTAAAATATCAGCTTAAGATATTAAATCAATTTTATCTTGTCATTTTCTCCTAACATTTTAACATTAAGAAATTAATTTTTTTCAGAGTTCAGCATTACCACATTAGTACTGACACCACAATTTCCAAGCTCTGAAACGCTGTAAGGAGGAAGGACACCACAAGGCTGGATTTTTTTTGCTGGTGATACATCTAAAAAGTCTATTATTAGAAGGGAGTATTTTCAAGTTGTAGCAGAGAGCCGGTTGCTTGACATTCAGCTTTCCTTCTTGCACCAGCCTGCTACAACTTAATAGAATGCAATCCCCCGAACTGACGCATTCAAAACCTTTTTTGAATGTGAAACGTTTACAAGGCTTGTAAATCAAATACTCACTTTGGAGGTGCCCTTTTTAAGCAGAACCTCTCTCCCAAAGAGCAAGAGACCTAGTGCAGATCTAATCACTCTAACAGTGTTGCTTTATTGCCCTGACTTTCCAATCTAATTATTATTAGAGGCAGGTGAAAGTATTTCATTTCCCAAACTGCAAGCTGGCTATTTAAAATTCTGCTTAAAAGGGACCCAGCTGCTAATAAATCTGTACTTGTGCTCAGTTATCAAAAGTGTGTGTGTGTTGAGGGAGCGGTGGTGGCAGTGGTGGGAGGGAGATAGATATTATATAGATGAAATTGATTCTCCTGCAATTGATTGCTTCTTGAACATTTCAGGAATTGAAACATTTGTGCTACTTATCCATAAAAAGTAAGCCAAAGCAACAATGGGAAGAAAATCACTAGACCTTAAGTGCAGCCCAAATATTTGGATAGGATGAATGATGGGGTTAGGTGGATCTCAAATTCAAGGAAGAGGTTCTAAAGGATGTCTGACCTTCAAAAGCACTTCACTTTTGGAGGGAGAGGAGCACTCCATAGCCTGGCATATAAAATAAAAAAACCCCTCACCAACACAATCATCATAGTAGGAGCATGAAGAATACTTTCAAATTTTCTCAATAAGTTAACAAAATGATCAACTATCTTTGCATTTGCACAAAAAAGGGCTTTCTTTCTGAAGAAATAAAAATCCACCAGTTTTTGCACAGAGAGCAGTTTCTTTGTGCAGGATACCCTGTTTTCTATGCAAAATTGTTGCCTTGGCACAAAACCAAGGTTTGCAAGAAAAGTCCCAAAGCGTGAACAATGATTGAGACATGTGCAAAAATGCTCTTAAAATGCATCCACAGTTCACAAGCATAGCTGTCTGATGTCATTTGAATGGTCATGTCACCATCCTCTGTAATTCTGGGATGTATAGTTTCATGGCTGCATCTGCACTGCATAAACAATCCAGGTTGACACCACTTTAACTGCCCTGGCTCAGTGGCATGGACTTCTGGAAACTGTAGGGTTTTTTAAAAAAAACATTTAGCCATCTCTGTCAGACAGCTCTTGTGCCACAACAAACTACAATTTTCCAGAAGTCCATAGCACTGAGCCATGGCAGTTAAAGTTGTGTCAACCTGGATTATTTCTGCAGTGTGCATGCAGCAAGAAGTAGTCCTCTAGTTTGTTCCTTTGAAATACAACATAAAAGCCCTCCAGCTGAGTTTCTCTAGCAAACAAAGTACTTGACAAAAATGACAAATCCCAGGTTTCCATAGGATGGTGCTATGGCAGCTGAAATAGTATCAAACTGTCTTCATTGCCCACCATAGACACATCCATAAGCTCACATGGTAGGGAGATTTTTTTTTTTTAAAAAAAAAAACTCTCTTTCATGAAAGAATGAAATAAGCAAAGATTTACACCTCTATTTCACAAATATCAACAAAAGTGTTGACTCTGTCTTTTTGCCCAGCTGCTGTATTTAGTTTCTATTGTACACTCTCCTGGCTCCATGTTAGAAACAATAGAACTCTATCTTGTGAAATATTCTTGTATTTGAACTTTATTGCAATATTCTTGTATCTGAACATTTACACACTTCTTCTGATTCAACCTGTTCTATCCCATGAGTTCTGAAAAACCTATCTTTGCTTCTTCTGACTTGTGTTTCTTCTCTTTTTTGTCCAGCAAACTATTCTGTATAACAAACTATTCTGGTGGAACCTATGTAGACTTACAGTCCACACTGCCTGGACTGAATGTGGACTGAAAACATTTGAACTGGTCACTTTTTCCAATGGGAACATTTCAAATGTATGGGAAAAATGGCAGAAATGAATTTTAGTTGATGGGAAGAATGCAGCTAAGCAAAAAAAAAAAAAAAAAAAAAATGCAGCTTGACGTGTCCCTAAATGACCACAGATGTCAAGAAAAAGATGGATTTCAACCATAAATAACCCACAAAGACTGTTGAAAACAGGCACAGACAGAATGTGAAAATGTATAATTCCATGGGCCTACAGATGTGAACCACTCTCTCTCTCTCTGGTTTACAATTTAAAAAATAATAATACAACTAAAAACATACAAAAAAGATGAACATTAAAATAGGATTAAACTGTCAGAATAATTTAAAATTACACAAAAAAGATAAAATACTATTTTAAAAATGCTTTAAACAATTAAATAGAAAACAGTACAGCATTCCCACACCATTCTTTACAAACTTTGTGTTTTAAAAGCATGCTGGGAAAAAAAAGTCTTTGCCTGGCAACTGAAGGGAAGCAAGGAAAGGGCCATTCTGACTTCTCTGGGAAGGGAGTTACAGAGTCTAGGGGCAGCCACCAGGAAGGCCCTTTCTCGCATCCCCACCAACTGTGTTTGTGATGGTGGTGGGGTTGAGAGAAGGGCTTCTCCTGATGATCTCAGGGCCCGAGCAGACTCAAAATGGAAGAGACAAAGTGATTAAACTTGTTGTCTACAAGTATGATAGGGAAAGACATCTCCTAGAATCTTGAAGAGCTGGAGTATTGCATTATTATCAACGTAGACAATACTGAGCTAGGCAAGGCAATAGTCTGACGATATAAGCTAGGCTTTCTATTGCTATTACAGGGGGCCCTTGGTATCCACTAGGGTTTGGTTCCAGGAACCTCCATGGATATCAAAAACTGTGAATGCTCAAGTCCCATTAAACATTAAACACAATGGTGGAATAAAATGGTATCCATTAGTTAAAATGGCAAAATCAAGATTTGCTTTTAAGAATGTAATATTGTTTTATATTTTCAAGTCATGGATGGTTGAATCCATGGATAAAAATCTGTGGGTGAGGTCCAGAAGCTGTTGAGACATTCCTGATCCATTTCTGTGTATTTTCAGTCAACTGCTGCAGACTGAGATGGAGACAGGGAAGGTGCTCTGGGACAGCTGTTTTTGTTTTCTTTTCTTTTCTTTTTTGTCTGGATCCTGATATTACACTTTTGGAATAGGTTACTGCAGCCAGTCTGTTTTTTGATTCTGTGTTCAGGGGGAAAAGCCATGGGCCAGAGTAAAAATAAAATTAATGACTTTGTGTTTGGATTTCATTTCCAAAACCTCATTGGCATTCTGACCCATCCCTCTGCTCATCCAAGCTGTGCAGAATAACCTTTGCTAGCTGGTGTGAAATATTCATGCAGCTATCCCTCCTACCTTTCCTCCATTCATCTTTTTCAGTATCTGGGATTCCATTCATAAACAAGCATCATTCAAGCCACAATCTCTAAGGCAGAATAATGATTTGATCAGAGATGTGTAGATCTTCTCAAATATCAGTGCTATTATCTAGATTTTAGTAATGAAGTGATGTTGTATTCTTAGTTTCATATCTTAGTTTTATTCAGCTTTGTTCTTCTTGTTGTTGCTGTATGCCTTCAATTGTTTCTGATTTATGGTGACTCTAGGGTGAACTTATCATGTGGTTTTCTTGGCGAATTTCTTCAGAGGTTTTTTTGCCTTTGCCATGCTCTGAGACTGAAAGAAAGTGACTTACCCAAGGTCACCCAGTGGGTTTAAATGGCCAAGCGGGGATTTGAAGTCCGATCACCAGTGTTATAGTTCAGCATTTAAACCACTATGCCACACTGGCTCTCAACTTTATTGAAACATGCCAACAAACAAAATATCAATAGGGTTGGCTCAAAGCATAAGGTCTGGATCTGGACATCAGCCAAACTTCGGTTGGCTAATGTACGGTTGCTTGTAGAGCCCAGCATCGGGATGACGTAGGTGCCAATCCCTGCACTATTGCACAGTCAGACAACTGCGCTGCTTCAATTCAATTTTTCAAGGCACTCTAGTCATTGGGTGTTAATTGACTGTGGCCCCTGCACTGGCCACAGCAGCCTGCTCCATACACCCGGGTCGCAAGGACTCCCGATCCAGAGCCATAGAGCCCTGGAAACCCCTCACCCCAGATCCAGGTCTATGCTGCTGCCCCCAACCAGTTGTGACAATCAACTCCCAGGGAGGGAGGGAGAGCAGAAAGAGGAAATGGCGCCGAAGGATGCCAACAACAGCCTTAAATAGGCCCAACCACCAATGGGGATGCCGAGGAGGGGTGGAGCCCCGTCCCAAATGGTCCTCCAGCCAATCCTGGAGAGAGGCAGGCCACCAAGAGCCAATCAGACAGCCCACCTCCCTCCCGAGGCACCCTGGGACTTGGAGTCCAGCCCAGAGGTTTTGGCGGGCTGGATTCCCGCGGTCTCCGTCCCAGCAGCCAATGAGGAAGGAGTCCTCCCTCACACGGGCTGCAAGGAAGGAGACCGCGGTGGGAGCGTGGGATAGGAGCTTCCTCCGCGCGGCAACAGCGCCGTCCTGGTGAGTCGGCCGGCACCATATTCTGACCTGCGAGTGAGTGACTGGTGGCAGCAACAGTGCTGAGTGGCTCAGAGGGATGCCTTTTAACAACTACCTGGCATTGGAATGGAGGGCTCTGAATCTTCCAGTAGTACAAATAATATGTTTTAAAATCCATTATAAAGGGGGGGGGGGTATACTCTGTTTCTAGTGCTGAATGGGCCAAACATCATCTGGTCTGTTTGCACCAGAACCAGGGTTTGGGCTATGCATCATCTGGTTTTCCAGCCCAGAAGATGGGGGGAGGCTGTCTTATTTGACCTGTGCACACAGGGCCAAATCTTATCTTTGGATGCTTTGGTGTAAGGAATATTATACACTCTATTTCTGGCAAGTGTCTCCCTCGCCCCCACCACCACTTCAGATTGCTGCATGTTCTATTCATTCAGCCATTCTCTTCAAGCAGCGATCTTGCTACGAAAAGAACAGAAGCTGGTCAGTGTAGAATATCATGGTATCTCTGCCAACTCCACTTTGAGGAAGCTGGAAGCAATGTGCAAAATTACAGGTCTGCTAATGGTAAACCAACTAGGCCCAAGTGGAATGCTCAGCTAGCAGAATGTATGCCACAGCCCCATGGCTGTGTTCCTCCAGTCCCATATCTGAGCCAGATGATATTGAATGTTTTTTGCTGTCAAGTTGTCAAGTTGTCAACTGGAAACAGTAAACACTCAGAAGACCCTGTGGACATCTGATCTACTCTCCAAACTCAGGTTTCAGAATTCATACTATGTCACAACACAGGCCCATATGAGAGACTGTGTCACAAGCTATACAGTCAAGATTGGCTTTATTGAAAACAGTAAGGCTAAAGGGACCTGTGTATTTTTAACATGTCATGCAATATCTAGCTTGAAGTGGAACTATGTCCATGCAAGAGCATTAAAATAACTATTTACAAAGGAGAAAACATATTCAGGGTAGCTATGCAACAAAATACAACAAAATCCACAATCCACAAAACACTGGTGCCTTTATTGGAACAACTAAAAAGCACAACATACATTATGCAAGCTTTCAAAGTTGTTCTGGCTTCTTCATCAAGCAAAAATCTTAGCGATCATACAGGAGAGGAAAAGTGCTGTTTAGATTTACTGGTCTTATGTCTCAAATGTTACTTCTGTTGTCAGTTAAGATGGTCTGGAGTGATATAAGTGCAGGCAGGGACCACTCCTCTTCTTGGCCATATGGGAACTGGGCCACTAAAAGCCAGGTAAATACATTTCAGTTCCATTAGCAGCAGTAAAATAACTTCCCTTGAAATCACTGTCCTGTGCAAGGCCACCTCATCCAGCAGGCACAATCCCAATTATTCCTCTATCATCTCACTTTTAATATATCTAAGACATTCATTTGATAGCAAAACTACTTAAATGGTTATTAAGGACTGGCAATGAAGAAGGAAAAATACAAGAAAGCATGGTGAAAGGGGGGGGGGATAGGCAAAAATATTCAGCTGAAACAATGGGAAGAGATGTGGTCATAGAATCATAGAATTATAGAATCATAGAATCATAGAGTTGGAAGAGACCACAAGAGCCATCCAGTCCAACCCCCTGCCATGCAGGGGCTCCCAATCAAATCATCCCGACAGATGCCCATAGAACTCTCCTCCAGCACCATATTCCAAATGTGTTGACTCTCTTCCCATTACTTTTCTTCACTGTCCAGATTTCGCAATCATACATAGAAATACATAGACATATGATGGCACTGACAATCCTGACTTTGGTATTAAATGATAATCTTGGAAAATTACCTTTTTAAAATCACAACTCCCAGCTGCCTCCAGACAGTTGGGGGAGTCTGGACGTTGTCAGAAAACATAACTTTACCTGATGTTGGATATTTTAGATAGAATCATAGAGTTGGAAGAGACCACAAGGGCCATCCAGTCCAACCCCCTGCCATGCAGGAACTCCCAACCAAAGCATCCCTGACAGATGGCCATCCAGCCTCTGCTTAAAGACCTCCAAAGAAGGAGACTCCACCACTCTCCGAGAGAGTGTGTTCCACTGTTGAACAGCCCTTACTGTCAGGAAGATCCTCCTAATGTTGAGGTGGAATCTCTTTTCCTGTAGCTTGCATCCATTGTTCCGCGTTCTAGTTTCTGCAGCAGCAGAAAACAAGCTTGCTCCCTCCTCAATATGACATCCCTTCATATATTTAAACAAGGCTAACCAAGGTTAAACCTCTTAACCTTCTCTTCTCTAGGCTAAACATCCCCAGCTCCCTAAGTCGTTCCTCATACAGCATGGTTTCCAGACCCTCCACCATTTTAGTCGCCCTCCTTTGGACCCGTTCCAGTTTCTCCGCATATTTTTAAATTGAGGTGCCCAGAACTGGATGCAATATTCCTGGTGGGGCCTGACCAAAGCAGAATAGAGTGGCACTATTGCTTCCCTTGATCTAGACTATATACTTCTATTGATGCAGCCTAAAATTTCAGTGGCCTTTTTAGTTGCTGCATCACACTGTTGACTCATGTTGAACTTGTGGTCTACTTGGACTCCTAGATCCCTTTCACATGTGGTCTTGTTCAGCCAGGTGTCCCCTATCTTATAACTGTGCATTTCATTTTTCCGTCCTAAGTGCAGTACCTTACATTTCTCTGTGCTGAATTTCATTTTGTTAGCTTTGGCCCAGCTTTCTAGTCTATTCAGGTCATTTTGAATTTTGATCCTGTCTTCTGGGGTGTTAGCTACTCCTCCTAATTTAGTGACATCTGCAAATTTGATAACTAGGCCCAAGGGTTTAAAATTATCTGTTGCCATGACCTTAAAGAAAACTTTTATAAAATGATTTTCAAGTGATATATGACCTCTGACAAATTATTTAAAACATATAAAGGGGGAAATAACAAGAATTCAAACTGTAATAAACATGTTGGGTGTTTTTACCACTTGTGGCTGGCCTGTGAAAAAGTGAGAAGATTTAGGTTAACAATCAGTTCAATGATGCAGAAGATTCTGAAAACAGAAATAATACTTAGACCTGAGCTGTTTCTTTTAAGTATGATATATTTGGGAAATAAGATTTAGAGATAGTATAGAATTTGAATACATTATATGACAGCAGCAGCAACACTGGTGAATGCACAATACTGGGGGAAAAATAAGACTCCATTCCAAATACTGTACAATGGATTGAAAAAAATAATCACTTTGGCTGAACTAGATAAGTTCACAAACTTTTTAAAAAGAAAACTCTATAAAATCTTATTTTAAAGCTGGCAACTTTACACAGATTGTGTAAAGAACAAAGAAGGAGAATTATAATTATGAATAAGTAAAATGTGATGATGATGATGATGATGATGATGATGATGATGATGACAATAATAATAGCAATAGCCTCAGTATATGCTGGATGATTGATGATGATGATGATGATGATGATATACATTTATAGCCACCTTTCCCCCATAAGATATCTTACAGAACATTACAAACTGAAACTGAAAAGATTTAAAATACTAAAACATCAGGTCAAAATATAAAAGTTATTAAAATAATATCAGCTATAGAAGAAGAATAAGGAATAAACAAATATCACCAAATTCAAGTACTGTTTCATTCTCTGGCTCATATTCAATTACCAGTGTTGAGCAGATGACAATATAGATGGAAGGAGACTGGGTTTTTTCCAAGGTAGTAAATTATAATATTTGGTTAAAGTAACTAAAATTAGCTGTTAGAGGCCTGAATCAGATAAGCAAAATGATGCGACTTCAGACCATGTTGGTGGTGTACTATTTACATGACACATGCACCAAAAACAGCCTGAAACTGCTCTGAGGCTGCACCAATGAAAATGAAACAGATCAAAAAGGAGCAAATATACACCAGGTATTATATTACTGCTCTGCCTATGTTTCTGTTTATTATTAATCAGATATTTTAAAAGCTTTAATTTTTAACTATAATATGTTTAATTCTATTTTAAGGGGGGATGTTGTTATATTGTTTTAATATTGTGTGGGGATTTGTAATTGTTAGCCACTTTGATTGTTTTTACAGAAAAGTGGGGTATAAATAAAAGTTTTATTTATTTCTGAGAACGTCCTGAGAACATATTGCAGTAAACTTAAGTGGCCCACGTCAGAAGAGGGCCCATACAGTTGCTGGGGTCAGCCTTGCATCACTCTTTTGGGTCCATCTGTTTCGGGCCTTAGTTAATTCTGAGAAATGGATGTTAGGCTTCAAAACTGTAAAGACTACACTGGCAAGTAACTACAGCTGGCATTCAGCCTTGGACATATAGATTCATAAATGGCCTTACATGTTTGCAAAACTGCATTGTGTTGCTTTTCAGTGTTTAAATTTCAGTGTTTAAATTCAGCTAGGGATTGGTGTGACATTATGGCATGCATTGTTCAAGGCACTGGTAGAATTGGAGTGATAGTGGTGGTAGTGGAGCAACTGATGTGCCATATGCATTGGGCACTGATGAACACTGGGACATTCCTTGATGCCTAAGTGGACCCCAACTAGGCAATGCTGGTGTACAATACAAGTGTCCAATGTGAATTCTGAAATGTCTGATGCACACTGGAGCCAGTACCCTGATCCACATCTTCACTATTCACTTTGTTGTGTTCCTGCAAAATAGGTACAAATTCATAAAGTTACAAGACTCCATTTGTGCCAGAATACTCAAGGAGCAGCCAAAATATTCTGGTCCTGGAGTTACTCCAACATCCTCCCCTTACCCTGGACATTCTGTTGTGATGTTGGGTGGCTATTTGAATACATATCCCATTATGCCACCCAATACCGGTACCACTGGCACTGGCTTTGAGATCAGAATGAGGGACCCATCATCAATCACATATCTTTGGCTAGTGCCAGGAGAAACAGCCCCAGGCTGCATGGGGGAACACATTTAAACACTCTCCTGGCATCAGAGTGGAGGGATTTGAATCTTCTGGGAAGATTTGGAGTGAACTGCAAGATTTTTTACACTATTTTAAAGGGGATTATATGGTGGATTTGGTGCTGAACTGGCCAAAAACTGCCCAGACACTTTGCACTAGAATCAGAGACTAATCCCTGTATCATCAGGACTACTTACCAAGGAAACAGGGTGAGGATGTTTTATTTGGCCTGTGAAGACAGGGCTACCGACTATGGTATAGGATCTTGGCCTATATTTTTTGCTTTATTACCTGTTACAAATTATTTTTACACAGTAACTTTCCAAACTTTGTTTCCTGTTTGCCAATTGACCATGAAGGGAGAGAGAGAGAGAAGGGATATAGAATCATGAACAACTGTCATATTTCCTATTGTCATCTATCAAGCGTTCTCACTTGTATGCCTGAAAAAGTGAAAGACTCGTCTCCATAATGTCTTGAAAGTCATTGGTTTTCATTTCCTGGATGTCCTCAAATTCCAGATGTGAGTAAATGCTGTAAAGAGACTTTGATTAAAGATTTAAAAACACAGATGCTATCCTGTTAATGGTGTTTATACATCACCACATGTAGCATCTTCAAAATTCCCTTCTACAATGGCTGGCTATGAATGGCATAGGATGCCATTATGAGATAGTGTGGATTATCCTGACAGATGTTATCATTTTACAGTGGAGCTGTTGATCTGGATATAAAATGCTGCTAATCTTACTATAAGTATCCTGTAAATTCAGACTAATGAATGTAGCAGCTACAGCCTTTAGGCAGGAGAATTTATGATACAATAATGGAGTTTATTACTGGTCTGATGAAACTTGACCAACTGTCTGATCATTCTGGCAGCAGATACTCCATTAAGAAACACCAGGAGAAGAGATGGGAAGCAAGGCCACCCCATCTGTGTGAAACCCTCCCTCATCTGTCATCTACAAGCTTCTGTTCTATCTGGATGCTGCTAAGAGAGAGATGGAATTTCGGGACACAACCATCAGCCCTTTTAAGAGACCTATCCCATATGGCATCTCCTTTTCTTGAATTACCCATTGTTGTTGAAATAGCCTTATTGCTGCTAGAAGAACTGGTGTATTGTTTTCCTCTTCCCTCCTCTTCCTTTTCCCCCTTTGTGTCTGTCATTGTTCACATTATATCTTGCCAATATCCAAAGATCTGAGGGTGGAATATAATAAAAAACTTTGTAAAAATAATAACAAACCTGAGGATGAGCATTGTAGCCATGTCTTCACTGACAGGAAAACCTGGTTTACCATAAGATCTTCTGGATCTATGGGGAAGATGAGTTGTTTGCACAACTGGCACCCACAATGGGTCAATACTGATAGCAATGTCCATGCATTCCCTTTTCACATCCTGGCCCTGGATCCATTAAAATGCAGTATGCACCAGAGGAACTGCAAGAACTGGTGATGTTGCTGTGTCAGGAGATTAAATTTTCAGGCCAAAAGATGTTAGTAGCTTGCCAAGCCCAGGGCATGCCACCTGACCTTTTCCACCCACCCACTGATGCTCTTGTTGTCTTTCCCGCATCAGCACACAGTCCACATGCTCAAGGGATTCTCTAGAGCTTCCAGCCCAATTCAAAGCAAACAACAACTCTTTTCATTTCAGAGAATCACCCTGGAGTATGGATTGGACCTGTGTTTCAGCCATTTTGGTCCTGCCACAGCAATGTCACCAGTTCTTGCAGTTCCTCTGGTACAGAATCACCCTGGAGTACGGATTGGACCTGTGTTTCAGCCATTTTGGCCCTGCACAGCATTGAAAGAGATGAATGTGGGAACCCAGTAGGAGTATTTATTTTGCTCTGGGCAGACACAGCCTGTATGGTTGATTCCACATTAGTCACTCTAGGAGCATTTTTAGCTAAAGAGTAAGATATAAATAGGGGGCGGGGTGTACAAATATAGATTTCATATAACCCATTCTTGTATGAAGTCACTTTATGATTTAAAAGTGCTACCTTTGTTTGTCATCATCATGGCCTCTAGCTGCAGGGGATAGCCAGTCAGGGATTGTACAGTAAAAGTGATAACATCATGATGTTAGGAAATCAGCCAAGTTTGTCTACTTTATTTTATATTAACTTGTTTTAATCTTTGTTAGTTTAATTCTATTTTAAAGGGTGGGAGGATGGGGATGGGATTGTTGAACTATTGTAACTGTAACTGTTTTTTAATTTGTTGTACCCAGCCTCGATTGTTCAGACAGAGGGGTGGGTAAGAAATAAATAAATAAATAATATATTATTATTATGTCATAAATTAGGACAAATATGCAAGTAGTTTTGCGTGAAATGCAATATTGCTGGTAATGGGAGGTGCTTGCTTGTACTGCCAAAATGTGTCCTATCATGCACACTAAGAAACTCACCAACCACTCAGTAGATTTGACTCATCTCCAACTTTTAATTCCCTTCTGTGTTCCAAGAAATAATACGCTTTGAAATGAAGAGAAAGGACGCATTACTCCTTTGGTAGATGAGCCAGTAGATTAATGATAGGAAACAGAACGTTTTATGCAATGCCAACATGATTGCCTCTTGAAATTAGGATAATTGACAACTGACGTAGTTAATTTGTCATAGCACTAAATAGAGTTGATATGGGGGGGGGGAGATGAGGAATTGAACAGTGGCACACAGTGGATTCTTGATTGTTCCCCTCACTCTACATGATCAATGGCTGCTTTAAAAATTACAGGCTGTAGATAATAGAAAACCATTTGGACTTTCTCCCCCGCCCACTCAGAAAAAGCTTATAGAGATCAAAAGGCCTTCTTATTAATTTCTCTTGGTCTTTTCATTAGTTTAGTGTCATTTGTTTCATTAGTTATGTGCTGTTTCACATTGATGCCAGTGACATCAAACTAATAACCCCGTTAAATTGTGCCCATTATAAAAATAGTTATTTGGATCATTTGTATTTGAGAATGAGTGATGAGATGCAGATGATTTGTTCGTCTATGCTCAGCACATTCATAAAAGGTGAATATGCTGTATGGTAGGGAGGGGGTGGGTAATATAATGTACCCATCACCTGTCACACTGCCGCACCCCTTCCTGGAAGTTTTTGGGATTTAACATTTCCAGTACATATAAAATCAATCAAGTTGGCAAATCAATTTCATCACTGTTGGAGTTCTAGAAAGGCATTTTAATTCTAGATCAAGGTGTCATTGGTTGACTTGGACTCTGGACAGAGTAATAAATAGGTAAGATTAGGGGTATCCCGGGGGGGGCATTATTTGGGGTTTTCCTCATTTTTCTTGACTGGATTTTGTACCTTCCAGACTAGACATGGAACTGGACACAATTTACCATTAGAAATGTATATATTTCTGAGGTTGGGATATATATATATATATATATGTATGTATATATATATATATATATATATATATATAGATTTAACATCCTACTTTTCTACCAGCATAGGACTCAGTGTATAACATGACCATTTAAAATAAAGTACATTTACTATTAATTAAATTAATTAAATCATCATCATCATCATCATCTCATATCCTGCCCTTCTCCCAAAATAGAGACTCAAAGCGGTTATATAAGGTCTGAATTTATTAAAAACTATCAATATAATAGTTGAAAGAGAATTAAACTACTGTTCTTTTTAAAACACATACTGGTATGTTAAAAACATTAGTTTAAAACAATTTTAAAGTACATATTTAAAATATAATAAAGTAGAAACAGAACACCGCATTAAAAACTTCATCTCCTGCAACAAATTGAAAGCAAATGCCTACCTAAAGAGGCAACTGCATGTGGCTTTTAAAGCGTGATTAGGTCCAGAAAAAAGTGTCTTTGGTGATACCTATTGCATGACCATGATGCCTCTAAGCCATAGCTGTTGTGTCTTTTGAGTGCAGTTAAGGGGTCCCATTTCATTGATAGAGAAACCCATTAACAAGCTCGCAATCACAGTAGTCACGAGGTGTGAAACATCACTGCTGGGGCACTTGCAATATTGACAGTTATGTGATGTCAATTTCTCCTCCTCCCTGTCTTCCGTCTCCCTCCCAATCTACCTGATTGCCTTTATTTTATTTTTTTGCTATTACTTGCATTGTATTTTTCCCCAACTCAAATCACATTACCAGAATTCCAGAACTGTGTGAAAAGGTTAAATAAAAATAAAAAATACTGAAAGGCATGGTGGGGAATGTCTGTCCCTGGTTTCCACTCCATTATATGCATCTAAGGAAGTAGACTGAAGTCTATAAAAGCTCATGCTGTCAACTTCTTTATTTCAGTTAGTCTCAAAGATGCTACAAGATCTCTCCACAGACTGTTTCTACAGACTATATCTTTATATCCTAAATGAGGAAATCTTTGCCTGCCAGCATAATGACATCAGGGAGGGAAGCAATTGGACCTCTTCTGGAAGGGAGTTACACAGTCTGGGAGCAAGCTCTAAGAAGGGTCTTTCCTATGTCCCCGCGTCCTTAGTGCTCTGGGTGTGCATTTAATGCTGGAAAGCGGAAAGCCACTGATTTTATACATTGTGTGCAAAATGCAGAAAAGCATGACAAAAACACAGGATTGATGTCACAGACTCATGCTGAACATTAGCCTTGCTCAAGGATTGGATAATCCTCAAAATGTTGCCTCATTGTGCCAAGATGCTGGTTTTAACTAAAATCTCCAGAACCCTACTTCCCATCCCTGAGCAAGCCATATTTATAGGAATGAATCATGCTTACAAAGCCCTCTGTATCTGTGGGGGATTCATTCCAGATCTCCCTGAGGATACCAAAATCTGTGGATGCTCAAGTCCCATTATCCTCAATGGTGACATGGCTATGCGGCTGCGCCACCATTGGGTATAATGGGACCTTGCCTCTCTGACTGCCTGAAGCCTTTCTCACCACTCTCACCATGGCAGGTGGCAGGGGGCTGCCTCCACTTCCTCCTCCTCCTCTTTCCTCCACTGTCACCTCCTCCTCTTCCTTCCTCCTCTTCCTCCTCCTCCTCTTCTCCTCCCACTGCCATCTCCCTCTTTCTTCCTCCTCCTTCTCCTCTTTCTTTTCCTCCTCCTCCTCCATGCCAACACCTCTTCTTCCTCCTCCTCTTCCTCCTCGTCTGCCACCCTCTTCAAGGGGTTGCCTTCTGCAGATGCTAGTATCCATGGATGGAAGGCCTACTGTACTTTATAATTAGGAAATATGTCATTGTTGTTGTTTACCTTCAAGTCATTTTTGATTATGACGACCCCAAGGCAAACCTATCATGGGGTTTTCTTGGTAAGACTTGGCAAGGGTGTTTGTCATTGCCTTTCCATGAAGCCATGGGCTTGTGACTTGCCCAAGGTCACCCAGTGGGTTTCATGGATGATCTGGAAACTGAGCCCTGGTGTCCAGAATTGTACTCCAACATTCCAACTACTAAACCATGCTGACTCTTGAGGACATATGGTATTTTACTGATTTATCTTATATCTCAGCTCTCAGTGTAGGTAACTGTTTGGTCTATAATGGCACAAACCATGTCACCGTTGGATGAAGTCTCTTGTTTAGGACAGATATGAGCATGCTCTAGAGCCCAAGCATACTATCCATGTCATACTATCCATGGAGTCTGAAAGGCATTGCCATTACCGCCATGACTTGTCACTTCTCAGGCAATTTGAGGGGTGGCTTTCATGGTGATAGAATAGTCCCCAAAGGGTTTTTAATCCCTGTTTTTTGTGGGGGAAGAATAATTTAGCATTAAATTTTTGTGTACCAAGGTCCAAGGAGGGATTTAGAGGGTTTTCCAAGCACCAGATGTAATTTAATGGTTTCATGATTCCTACATCTAGTTCAGGAAAAGTCAACCTGGATCTGGGGTGGGCAGGATTGAGCATTTCTAACACTAATTTTACTTGCTGATGGATGGCAGGATGAAGCGTGCATCAGGTATGTCATTTAGCTTTGACCATTTGGAGATCTGCATGACTTCCAAAGTGAAAGGCTTTTTTTTTATCAATACACTTTACAAGGTGTGCCTCAGTAATTTGCTTCCATTGCTGATGGTGCAAAACCGTTTTTTTATTCTTCTACCCACCAGAGGAGACAGTTCAAAAATGGGATAAGGATTAATGCAGATTACATTATTGCACTTTGACACCCTTTGCTCCAAATTCTGTAACCTGAGAACCTGCAAGAAACATCCACCTCTGACCAAGAAGAAATCTAATTAGCAGCTAAGCTGCTTTCTGTCTGCAGAAGCAAAGTACTTAAATGCAAAAAAAAAAAAGGGGGGGGGGAGAAAAAAAGAAGGAAAAGAAAAGAAAAAAAGAGTGGGAAGAAAAAAAGAAGGAAAAGAAAAGAAAAGAAAAAGACATGTTAAGGACATTGCTTTATCCCCCTCCTAACTCTGCCCCATACTTTGAATACTTGTTTCACTAATTAAGAGCTTTGTAAAATTCAAAAGCTTTCACCACCTTTAACTTAATTGTGTGTTGTTATCTTAAGTACAGCAAAAGCAATATTGGAACCAATGTTAGATCCATCCACACGCCTCATGTCCAATACAAACTTAATTATGCAACACATAACCAATAGATACATATGTCCTCCTTCCTCCCACATCTTGTCTTCAATGTACCAAACTAACTTTTTAGCAAGACCATGTTATATGCATCTCTCAGATTGTCATTCTGATGCATTCACCTACAGTGAATAACAGAAGCAAGGACTCATAGAATCATAGAGTTGGAAGACTTATCAAAGGCCTACATATACCAAGGTAAGTACATCCCCTTCCTGTAATTATAATTGATTATAGAGACCAAGAACAAGCAAAAGAACACAGATCCAAACCCTGAAAAATCAGAGTCAAAGAGTGAGTCACTAGATGAGACTTCATACAGTGTGTGCGCTGCTTAAAGCAATCAGGAAAACAATCATTTTCCATGATTAGGTGGTTTGCTTCTATCCTTTTCAAATGTAAGCTAGTTGCTAATCACACAATTAATCATGCTCCTTAAGTGAGGATTACTGTAATAGCTCTTCTTCATAATAAATGGTAAGAGAAAGTGATTTCTCTCTCTCTCTCTCTCTCTCTCTCTCTCTCTCTCTCTCTGTAGTTGTGCTAGATGACCTTGCTGACTTCTGCAACAGTAGTCATGAAGAAGGAATCTTGACAATGGTTCACATCAAAAACCAACAATTAAGAACAGCTTTTTGGAGACTCTGGAGTTTATCAGATGGGAGGAATTTTTCTCTATTTCAAATGGAGCCAATTCGAATTCATGTGAATTCCCATTGCATTCAGAATGCATTCAGATTGACTTCCCATTACCCAAAAATGATCCCCCATTGCCCGAAATTGCATGAGATGCTTTAATTTGCAATAAGGTAAAACCCATGATTGCATTCAGAATGACTTCCATTTTGCCCGAAATTGTGTGAGATGCTTTGATTCGTAATAACCTGAAACCCCATGATTGTGTTTGGATTGCCATTAGATTAATACTTCCAATTTCTGTCATCTGATAAACTCCTCTTACATGATGGTCTGTGATGGACACCTCTTGATCCTGCTGGTGTTATGGAGCAAAAGTGTAACATGTGTTCCTCCACATAGCACTGCTGTTTTTGTATTCGTACCTTTTTTTCTGGCTATAACAATGTGACAGGTCCTCTTAAAGACTCTTCTCACTGAGTCTTTGCAGCACAGGAGATGTTCAAATATGGCTCCTCTTGCTGGTGAAAATAACATCTGAAGCTATGGCTGATGCTGGAAGGATTCATAGGTAAGATCACCCTCCCTTTTATTGGCAAAGACATAATAAGGCTTTCCCATTCCTTCTGAACTTAGCTGTAGTCCTCATATAAGCAGAGGTCGGATGATGAATTCTCCCAGTACCAGCTTATTGTGGTGAGCTATCCCACTTATTATGTAAATCAGTCTTGTGTATGAACTGCATCTGCTGATGTGCATATTGCAGGAGGAGAGCAGGAAGAAATAACTGCAGTTTGTAGGAAAGGGTTCATGCACAAAGTTCTGTATAAATAATACAATTAAAAATAATACTATAAATAAATAAATAAATAAATAAATAAAGAGTCCTTGAGTATCAGGCATATAGCCATGCCATCCTGAATCTGTGTGAGTTTGTTCTTTAACTCAGGCAGAAATATAGAAAGGAAGGAAGGAAGGAAGGAAGGAAGGAAGGAAGGAAGGTGGCAGCACCTTTAAGATCAACTGGGTTTTATTATTATGTACCAAGTGGTTTTATGGCATCCGATATAAATCATATTTATACAATTGTGGGATTGGGATATTTTGGGCCACATCCATCATCATGAATTGTTTCCTAAAGGCAAGAGAATGACTGAGAATTAGAATAGTACTTTTGCGTGTATATTAGATATTAAATAACATTAACCAATAATGCTTTTCAAAAGTATTTTTCCCTATCTATGCTTAGGGGGGAAAATATTACCTGCAGCCTGTACTGTTGCTCTCTCTTTGTAAGCAGAGATCAAACAATTCCATTCAGCAAATATTTAATACAGAAAAGGGGATTAAAAGCTTTCAGCATTTTGGCTTAATATGCTAATTGCATTGCTTGTCTCTTCTTAGTGCAAAAGAATCTCATGTGAATGGGGTAGGGAGGGAGCCACCTTTGTATATATACATATAAAGCTAAAACTCTTAAATCTTCTTAAATTTTATGGATTAAGTCAAATTACAATGCCTGACAAAAAAAAGTATTTAATTATGTGATATGTAAAGACTCCGCTTTCTATTGTAGTTCTGGCTAAATCCTTAAATATAATTTAGAAGAAGAAGAAGAAGATTTCCTCCTTAGGTAAGTAAAAGAAGAAAAGTTAGTCTCTTATCACCTTCTGAATACAGCAAAGTTGGAACAGTTCCCTTAGTCTCTACCTGGTGTGAGGCTGCACTGTGTCACTACTGATTTTGCCATGGCAAGAAAAGTGATACTTCCACCACTGATTTTTAAACCAACCTCTAATCATGTAGTTTGACACCACTTTAACTGACATGGCTCAATGCTATGGAATTCTGTGAATTGTAGTTTATTGTGACACCAGAGCTCTCTGCCAGAAAAGGCTAAACATTTCATAAAACTAAGTTCCCAGAATTCCATAGCATTGAGCCAGGGCAGTTAAAGTTGTGTCAAACTGGATTATTTCTCCAGGTGCAGATGCAGCCATGAAACTCCAAATCCAGAATTACACGTGCAATCCTGACTCTGTCAAAATAATTTGGTCTTGTCTTTTAGAAAGTCATTTTTAAAAAAAGAAAAAGAAAGAAAGATCTTTCTAAGGCCACAAAATTACAGGAAACTGAAACAAAAATAAAGTGAGCCCTCCATATCCATGGATTATTTATCCACAGATTCAAATATCCAAAGTTTGAAAATACTGGTTAAAAAATTAATTCAAAAGGCAAACCTTGATTTTGCCATGTTATATTTGGAGTTAGAATTCCAAGATTTAAGAGCCTAGTTTTGTTCTGAGTGGCAGAACTAAATGGAACTCATGGTCCTGTCACACAAAAAGAAAATCTAAAGTGTTTGGCGATAGAACATAAGAAGTACTGCAGTCACATGAAACTCAGGCTGCATCTACATTGCAGAAATGAAGCAGTTGACACTGCTTTAACTGCCAAGGCTCAATGGCTATGGGATGCTCCTAACAAATATGAATTCCAGCTTTCCATAGCATTGAACTATTGAAGTTAAAGTGGTGTCTAACTGCTTTATCTATGCAGTGTAGATGCAGCCTTAAAGGCTGTGGGAGGTACTGAGAGACTCATGGGGGTCTGACAGACTTTTTTTTCCCTGAAAAGTTTTTTTTTCCTGTCTTTAACAGAATAATGCAGAAATTTTATTCCATTTTAATTGTAATTTTATTGTATATCACCTGAGGCATCTAATATTTGGAATTTGTGAATGAGTGACTGATCAATTTACATTATACCAACCTTTATTAGGCATAATTCACATATCACAATACATATCACAATACACATGATAAAAGTCAACAAATCAACAAGATCAGGCTTAAAATTAGTTAAAATTGAATTTAAAATTCATTTAGTTTCAACCACACTCTTGTTGCCTCCACCAGGAAATTAGCCATTAATCTAGTAATATTCGGGTACTGATAAACATTCTACTGATATCCCAATCATACAGATATTCATTTCCAATAACCTTCTCTGCAACTTTTCTCTCAGTGTTTTATACAACACACAAGTTAATAAGATATGATGGAGGGTATCGGGGGGCTTTTCCACAGGGACACCGACGATTCAAGAAAGGGGCCTTAGAATATCTATTCTTAGTAACATTTGAAGGGTGAACATTCAATCTAGCAAATAAAAAGGTCTTCCTTGACATTTGCAAAGAAAGAGATTGAAAATAATCTGGTATCCTACCCTGCACGGGGGGGGGGGGGGATACCAAGCATTGCTGGAGAACACACTTTAGGGGGGTGGGGTTGGATAAGCCAATTGATATTCTCTTCCTACAAAACAATCTCTAATAGAATCAAAACATTCCTTTTCATTTAATAGAAGAAGAGAATCAAAATTTAGGTCCACAGAAATTGCTTTGTGTTCATATATTTTAGTCCATCTAATATAATAATTGTCAGCCAGTAGAAACCACAAGAGACTAGAACTGTTGGTCCTGAAATGGATTTTCAACCAAGATTTGTAAACCATCAACCATGCTGTTGTTTCAAGAGTATTCAAACCTAGTTCCGCATATAGGGTCAGATGATATACACACAAGGGAACAGATAGTAGTCTCCTAAAAAATTGGGTCTGTAATCTTTCAATCTCCTTATTAAAGGCTGGGATCCAAGCGAATATACCATAGAGTAATTGTGGTCTTAGTTTAGCTTTATAAATTTTTAAGGCCGCAAGAGTAAATTTGGTTATTGACCTCCCATGTTCTTGTTAGGAATCTTTTAGAGAATACAAGCATTTTGGATTTTTCAAAATTAATCAGTAGGTGAAATTCTTTACAGTATTCATAGAATCTTTTCAAGGCTCTTGACATTCCCACTTGGGATAAGGAGAGCAATACTGTATCATCGGCGTATTGGAGAACAAAAATTAAACGATTTCCCAATGAAGGCGAGTGAGAGTCAGCTGTGGACATATATGCTGGTAAATCCGCAACAAAAAGGTGCGGAGCGTGACGTATCAGTTCTACCCATTCATTCCTCACTTCTTTTGTTACTCTTTTCTCAGTTTTGTGTACCATACCAGGAACCCCAATCAGTCAAGGAAAATTCGGGAGAGGGGTAAACGACAGAGCCAGGTTTAGGATAGAAATCAGAAGCCATGAATTACTTATCTCCTGTTGTATCAAGAGCAGAGCAACAGTACTGGGCATAAGAAGAGTTTTACAGGTGGCTGATGATGATGATGATGATGATGATTATCTTTTATTTATATAGTGCTTGTTATGAGGAAGAATTGCTTTTTAATGCCTTTTCTCCCTGCCTCTCAAAATTTCCAAGGTGCAATATTTGGGGCATGAGAGAGCACTTTTCTGTATTTACCAGTGGCACACTAGTAATGAATGAATACACACACACACACACACACACACTCATAGATAACTCAATGAGTTATCTTTGACTTCTGGCACACTGCAGAATTAATGAAGTTTGACAATGTTTTAACAGTCATGGTTCCATCCTAAGGAATCCTGGGATTTGTAGTTTGTTGTGGCACCGGAGCCTCCTGGGAACTGGGAACTGGTAACACTGTCTCCACCTCCTCTGCCTCAGCAGCTCCTGGCTCCCACAGACTTGCCTCTCACCCCGGAATCCCTTGCATTGTCTCTCCTGGGGCTCCTCACCCGATGCATCCCACAGAAGACAGCCCCCGAGCCTGCGTCTCCTCCATCTCCTCCTCCTCCTCCTCCTCCTCCTCCTCCTCCTCCTCCTCCTCCTCCTCCGGCCGAGGGCTGCCTGCCTGCCCAAGCTCCCAGCACCTGCCTCCTCCTCTCCATTCTCCTGCTTCGTGGGCTCTGAGGGTGATCC
Organism: Urosaurus nigricauda; assembly: GCA_034509955.1. NCBI lineage: Eukaryota > Metazoa > Chordata > Lepidosauria > Squamata > Phrynosomatidae > Urosaurus > Urosaurus nigricauda. The sequence goes on from JAOEGL010000006.1 coordinate 111,143,541, forward strand.
AGGAAGAAGGTAAAGAAGGAGCCGAGGCAGGGAGGGAGAGGCAGAGTTGGAGAGATGGAAGGATGGAGGTATTGGGGGGGGGGTAGATGGAGGAGGCCCTTGGCAAACCCCACCAGTCCTCTGATGCAACCTTGGTCACCCCAGAGCACTGCAGGGCACCCACCGCTGGGTTCAGCCAAGCCACCCACCGCCGCACACAGTCACACTCTATCAGCCTTTTGGAAACCACAAAGATATGTCACCACTGGCAATGGGAATTTGTCCTCCTCCATCTGAACCCCACCTGCACAATGAGCCCACTTTAATCTGGTTTGTAATTCTTGTTGGGGGTGTGTATGATGACCATTTACTAACAGACTTGCTTTTCTGGGATGGCAGCACTTTAGCCTTTTTTTGAGATGGGAGCACATAGGTCGCCATGTGAAAGAGTTCTCAGTCTTAAAATTCCAGATTGGTCTTCTTCAAAAGAAGCCTTCTGCAAATGAGAATTAAGGGGGAACAACATATAGCAATATTCTGGGGAAAGAATCAGGAAATTGAGGGTTAAGGAGATACAACAATTAGAACAAGATGGATTTAAATTGCAGTGATTACAATATTGTCAACTGAGGGAGAGGGTGAAAGAGGACTTAAAAACCATCAATATGAAGGGTAAATATCAGAATGTGAGAAAGTAGTATGAAATAATGATGATAATTTAATTAGTAAAATTTATTAAAATATTTTAACATTTAATACAGAAGAAGCGTAAATTCAAGATCATATGATTAGCTGGGAGAGAAATGTGGGCCATAATATTTATTTGAAACAGTGGGAAGATATTTGGATTAAGATATTTGTATTTGAAATTTGCATGGTCATATAGTTGATATGGGTACTGTACAGTGTGCACAAGTTTTAAAAATAAAAATAAACAATAACAACAATTATTTATAACAGCCTTTTGCCAAGGGCATAAATCAGAAATATATCATCAAAGACAAACCAATAAAACAAAGACTATCATATACTAAAAATAATTGTCAGATTGTTGGGCTGATCCAGATCAAGAGATTTAAAAGTAAATGGCCATTCTCCTGTCTCTCAGGGTGTATCCACAGTGCAGAAATTATCCAGTTTAACACCACTTTAACTGTCATGTCTCAATGATATGGAATTCTAGGAATTGTGTGTCATCAGAACTCTCTGACAGAAAAAGCCAAATGTCTCACAAAATTATAATTCCCAGAACTCCATAGCTTTGAGCCATGGCAGTTAAAGTGTCATGCAACTGGATTATTTATGTAATCCTCAAACGGCAAGCCCTATTTGTGTCCCTTCCCACTTGCAGCCCAGAGAAACAGGGTTTCAGTATCACCTCCTGGTGCTATATGGAGAGCAGACCTCCACAATAAAGCTTCCAGCACAATACTATCATATGCAATGTTAAACAGCACAAGCAATCTGACACTGTGCACTCTTGAACTGGCACAGTGTCTCAGTGTTCTTTGGTAAAAACAATAGCTGTATTTGCAATTTTATTCCAAATTCCCTTTCACTTGATTTTATGCTTCATGCTTCATAGGAGGAAAGGCTGTGGTTCCCTGCCCAACTCTGGGTTCATCTCCAAATTCTGACAATATTTTCCTATGCTTCTGCATTGACGTCCACTAAAATAATGCTGGCTCATATATCAAAAGTGAGCTGAGGTCACTGGAACTAGCTGCTGTTTTGTGCACATAAATCTAAAGCAATCCCCTCCTGACACATTGGAAAGAGGAACTTTTAACAAATGGATTTCATATTTAGAAATATTTTGGCTGCAGCCAATGAGTGTGGGTTGAGATTCTCAAGCAGATTGTTCAATAAAAGAGTCTGGATGAAGACACACGTTTTGAATTTGGCATCCTGGAAGACATTAAAAAAAAAAAGAAAGAACTAGTTGTGAGTACAAATGGACAAACAGTCCTTCCTTTTGGGTACTAAGTGGAGGCAAATGGACACATACATTTTAATCAGTGAATGGAATGATTTCCATCTGTGCTTTAATGCCTTCTTACTGCAAACAAATATAAAAATAAAAATAATCCTCCCAAACATTGGGCTGCAGTATTTATTTATTGTTTTTATTATCTAATTTTTAATTGGTTTTAACTTTTTGAGTCATTTAATGGTATATTAAACTTTTTCGTTCTGATATATTTCAGCTACCTTTCTTTTACCTATTGTATACTGCCAGTATGGTGTAGCAGTTGGAGCACTGGACTACGATTCTGGAGACCAAGGTTCAAATCTTTGCTCAGTCATGGAAAACCACTAGGTGATATCGGGCAAGTTACACTCTCTCAGCCTCATAGGAAGGCAAAGAAACCCCCTCTGAACAAATCTTGCAAAAAACCACAGCAATACATTTGCATTAGGGTCATCGTAAGTTGGAAACAACTTGAAGGCACAAAACAACAACAGCAGCAGCAGCAGCAGCAGCAACAACAACCAACTGCCTTGAGTCTCAGATTGTGGAAAAGGTAGAAAACAACAACAACAACAACAACAACAACAACATAATGATGGCTGGAATTTATCAGAGCATCTAAGAAAGCATAAAGTTATGCATTCATAACTGATACATATTTACAATCCCTATGTATTCAATAGCATAAAGAATATGTTTATTGTTGCTGTTGTTGTTGTTATTGTGTGCCTTCAAATCCTTTCCACCTTATGGTGACCCTAAGGCAAAACTGTTATGGGATATTCTTGGCAAGATTGTTCAGAGGAGCTTTGCCATTGCCTTTCCCTGAGGCTGAGAGATTGTGACTTGCCCAAGGTTACCCAGTGCGCTTCATGGCTGAGTGGGGAAGCAAACCTTGGTGTCCAGAGTCATAGTCCAACACTCAAACCACTATACCACACTACATATTTCCTAGGGAGTGTGTAGGGATCATAAAAGTGTCCCAATTCCAGTTTGCTAGGCAGCAGCTGCTGTGAGCAAAGATCTGTTTTCCTGTTAGTTTGGGTTACAGAAGACTAGCATTCCCACTCCCTCCCATAAGTGATTTCTGGTGTGAGGAGAGATTGGGAAAGAGATTTTCCTTCCAACTGTCACATCAGAGAGAGTGGGGGTTGGAATGCCAGACTACTGTGTCCTAATGACAGGAGAAAAGACCTTGAGCATGGAATCAGCTTCACGGAAAGACAGGATGGCTGTGAGGAGATACCACTTAGCTCATAGCTTAGCACTTAGCTTAGCACTTGGATCAGGAGACAGTATTTAGCTATGCAACCAAAATGAATATGTAACTAAGCAGTACATCTAGAAGACTGGCCTATATCTTTTGTAATCCCAGCTGTTCTTGTTTATATGAATTTTTTTTGGAAGCTTTATAAAGATTTTAGATTCCCCCCCTCCCCTAATTCAAGTATTTTCTGGTGGTGAGCAGGATTATAGAAATTGCTATGATACTGATGTATGCAGATGTATTTGCAAGGGCCAGTGTGGTGTAGTGGTTTCAGTGTTGGATTACAACACTGGAAACCAGGGTTTGATTCCCCTCCTGGCCATGAAACCCACTAGGTGACCTTGGGCAAATCACACACACTCTCAGCCTCTGTGGAAGGCAATGGCAAACCTCCTCTGAACAAATCTTGCCAAGAAAACCCTGTGATAGGGTCACCATAAGTTGGTCATCATTAGTTGAAGGTACATAAGGTCACCATAAATTGAACTACAGATGTATTTGCAACTCTTGCAATGACTTCCTTTAAAAAAAAAAACAAGAACAAAATTAACATTCAACACAATCTGAATTTTGGGGTGGTATGCTGTGGACTAGTTTCCATTGATGAATCTTTGAAATGGGAAAATGAGCACCCATTACCAATTTCTTTTATATTTCAATACTGGCAGGTCTGTTATTTTGAAATATGAGACTGGGTTACTGTGTCTTATGAACATATTGTGGAAAGTAAGAACCAGATAGTCATGGTCTTTTCAAGTTACTTTCTCTCGCTTATTATTTTCTGCAATTGATATTTCTACAAATGCCGGAGAGTCACATTTTCACTGTGTCACCAACAACATTTTGTCAACTAAAGTGTAGGTATCACCTCTAAAGGACACAGGAATGCTCTATTGATTTAACAGCAAGCACAACACAAACAAGGGGTGTGAATATAATACCTCATAAGGACTATACAAAAGGGGAACCTTTGCCAGACTTCCAGCATCTGCCCAGCAAAGCAGCAAAGTTATTAAATTAATGAGGAAATCTCTTACCTTGTTTACTGCCTTGAAACATAATGATGGTTGAAATGTTTGAAAGGATGACAAACATTCCCTCAAGATGTGTTGTTAGCCCTTTGCATAATTTCTCTTTAATTGCTACTTTAGCAAAGAACAGGAATCTTAATGTGCAAGTGAATTAAAACCCCCAAGCCCTGTTAGCCAGTGGTTTCTCAGCCTTTGATGTGATTGTTAATTCCTTCACTTGTCAGTCCTCCCATACCATAAAGACTCCCATCAGCATTGCCTAAATTATGGAGGCATGCTGGCGGTAAAGACAGAGAAGTCTGTTTCCTGGTTAGGAAACTGAAACCCCTATAATGTATACAGAAAATATCATTTGAAGGGCAGGTTTAGAATTGGAAGAAAGAGGATTAAAGATAGGAGGAAGGAACATCAACAATCTACAATATGCAGAAGACACCATATTACTAACAGACAACATCATGTACTTGTAACAATGACTAAGAAAAGTCAAGGAAGAAAGTTCAAAGCAGGCTTGTCGCTAACATAAAGAAAGCTAAAATAATGACCAAGGAAGATGTACATAGAATCATAGAATCATAGAATCATAGAATCATAGAATTGGAAGAGACCACAAAATAAATGTGCTATTTATACTATGCATAGTGTAAACACACATTATATATGTGTGTTTAAAGTATGTATGTATGGTGTGTGCATAGATCTCTAACATCCATCAATATATCTGTTCATTATTACATGCCAAAGATTCTATACCATACATAGTATATAAAATATATGGTTCTGTGTAAATCTATATCTGCTAGACCATGGAGAAACATTTCTGTCCAATGTATGGCTCAATAGTGTTTCTTCCTATTCAAGTGTTATCATTACCAGTGTCAAGACATTTGGATAATACATGGAGTCCTTTATTCATGGAAAACATATGTTTTTCCCTCCTTCCTCTGTTCATCAGTCCCAGATGTGTCAATAAAAGCCTGTGGCATGTTAACTTCCCATCACTCAGAAGTGGCACTCTGACATTTACAATGCAGAGAAAGGTAACAAAGTGTAAAACACACCATAAATCATGGAAAGGGAGCAAAGTGAAAGGGTGGGGGCAGAAATTGAGAGACTTAAAATAATCCCTCCAGGAAACAGGGGAGAGGGAAGGAAGAGAATATAGAAAAGCAAACAGGGATCCAAATTTATTTCATATAAGGAACTGGTGACCTCCTACCCTTCATCAGTCACATGAGGTTTTCATTCTCAGGGGCTGGGGCTGAGGACAAATCAGTCTCCAAATAGTTCCCTATATGCTTGACAAATGAATAGTTTATTATTGTTGCTATTATCCAAAGCAGAACTCCCTTGGAGGACTTGGGAACCAGAGTGAAGGAAGTAGGAGAGAAAGAAGGAACAGGAAAACAAGGGGAAATAGTTTTTAGGAACGATTAAGGCAGTGTTGCCAATAAGACTGTAAGGAATGACCACTCATTCCCTGTTCCACTTGCTTAGAATGTGTGCTCTAGAGATGTAAATCTTCATAAATTTAGCTCTCACAGACAAGTGAATAATTTTACAATTTTTCTTCTCATTGTATATAAATAATTGAGAACAGCAGTGTTTTTGAAGACTGTTGGCCAGCATTCTGTTAGGTAAGTATATGTCTAGTGTATGCCTCCATGTGATCATTTTTGGTCTTTGTGGAGGTTGGAATTCTTGTCCTCCTTCTGAAACCACCAAAACCTCTCCCCAGACCTACTGTTCCATAGCAGCAGATGCTGCCTCTATAGTCATTCATTGGCTGATGGGTGGTGGAGGAATTGAGGAACCATTTGGTTATGTCCCCATTGCCAAATGCAAAACGGTCATTTGCTGAGAACTCCAGAGAATCCTGAAGGACCCCTAACTTGGCATCTGCTTGTGGTGACACCAATGCTTCTCTGACTCCATTTGGCTTTTCACTAACTAGTGAATATTGTGTGTGTGTGTGTGTGTGTGAGTGTGTGTGTGTATGTTGTGGGGTTGTAATGTAAATTTGGGATAGGAAGTTGAAAGAAGAGATGTAGCATAGTTCTGTCTATGCAACTTTTAAACTATAAACTATAAACTTTAAACTACAATGTAGGATGTAGGCCATTCTATGCCACATACAAAAAAAGCATGTGCAATGTTTTTGGGGTTTTTTTTTTAAATAAAGAAAATATAATTTTCTATGAAGAAAAGTTCAAAAATGCTTTTTTCTGAGTACACACAAAATAATATGTATTTTTCATACAGAATAAATAATGAACTGTGAAAATTCTTACCCTTCAAAGACTCACCTCATGAGAGTTTCCTAACATTTTACCCAACACAACATTTACCCAATATTTTCAAATATTCTTACTGTCCATAGTGTGCTCTCATCTTGGTTTCCATACCTAAAGCTCTTTCTGCATTAGTGCACAGGGACTGATTTAGGATTTGGGTCTATAGTGTCCTTCCATTATGTGACTTCTCCTTTAGCTACTGTTTTTAGAAGGTTATGGGATATGTCATCATCATCATCATTATTATTATTATTATTATTATTATCCAAAACTTAACAAACATTTAACAAAATAAAAATACATAAATTTTTTGTTATGTTATGGGATATGTCTTGGCAAAAACTGAGGTATGGAAGAAGGGGTTACCTACTGGTTTCCACCCTGCAATGATTCTCAAACTTTGGTCTTCCAGGTGTTTTGGACTTCAGCCCCCAGAAGCCCCAGTCATCTTGGCCAACAGTCAGGATTTCTGGGAGATGAAGTCCATAACTCCTGGACATCCAAAATTTAGGTATCATTGTGGGATCAAAACTTGCCACTTTCATCTCTCCCACTCTTCCATCTTCTGATCTCAGAAAGACTGTCTAGATATGAAAGTCACCTTCCATAACTGTTTATGTCCAGGTTCTCTCATTTCCATTCTAGATTCCTGTCTGGGAAATGGAGACAGAGATGGCACAAGACACTCTCAAATCCCACATTTGGGGCAAAAATCCAGATGGAATCCTCGTAGCTGTGGTCTTACTATTTAATGGAAAGACAAAATCAGAAATGGGGGGGGGGACTGAAAGGTCTTTCTTAAGGAATATTGGCAGCAAGAAATTCAAATCTTGCAACATTTCACAGATGAAAACTGTGACTGGCCAAATAACATCAAGGTGAGGTTAAATTGGCAAAAGTTATTAAAGAGGAAGAATACACACACACCCTTTCTGCACCAGGTAACACCATAGTTAGTGATGCCAATGTCTATCTGCAGCCAGCATAACAGAAAACCCATCACCATCTTGATCTCACACATATTTAACTTTGAGGAGAGAAATCAGGGATTAACTTGGGACCTGAGCAATTTATGTTTGCCACTTAAGTTCAAGTGAGTTACTTTTGCAAGCCTGTGATAAAAGTGTGTAATGAAAGGTGAGAAGTTTGGATTGTAGAGTCAGCACTATAATGTTTCATTGCCTTTTGTTGGAAGAAAGCACTATGAAGTTAGCTTTTAAAAAATTGTTACTCCTCCTCCTTCTTATAAATGTGCAAGCAAATATGGTAGAAGCAATTGGACTCTTAAAGCAGGAAGCATAAACACCAATTCTGCATTAAATTTCAGAAGGCAGCCCAAGAGCATCCCCCATACAGTTTTAGCAACCACAAGACAACATCTTTTACCGTTTTGCCTTTTTCTCCTTCTACAAGATCTCATATACTAAGAATGCTTAAAACTGGCCCTTACTCCTAAACTTTTATATATAGGTGTAATGCTATTAAAGTTCATTCAATTATTTTATTAAGCATTTGACCACCCTTTAGTTGCTGACAAGAGAAAGAAATCCATGATAAAACAAAGCAATGATTGAAGAGGGCAGAATTTCCACTCTTCATGAGTGTCTGTGTCTGTTTGTTTGTTGCGTGTAACAAACTCTTTAAGATCTGTCTGCTTTGGACCCAGTCACTCCCACTCCTCACCCCCGATGTTTAGAAGATGCCAAGAAAATTAATCTGACTGGATTAATCTGACTAGATTACAGTAGAACAAGTCTATCCATCAATAACTCCTACATGCAGAAGGATGTAATTTGTAACATTTAGACCGATACTTTCCTCTGAGCCCAACAAGACCGCAATAATAATTTCCGTTTTTGCAGATACGCTAAGGCTGTGAGTCAGCTATCCCACTGAATGTTGTTTCATAACATTTCCAGCCTTAACTTCTCTGGTCAGATTGCAGAGAGAGTTCAAATCCATTCTTTAAAAAAAAAAACCTAAATAAGGGCTAATAAAGATAGTATCTGAAATGTCCTACTCTACATCTCCTCAGTTAGCACTTTAATTTCTGGAAGCAAAACAAAGAATGTAACTAGGAAAGAACAAGTTAGCCTTTCACTCTTTGTTTGCTTCATAAATCAAAGAGCTCTACAAAATTACAGCAGAAGTAAGAAACAATTATAATGCACTGTGAATCTCTTTAACCAATTATCCCATTTCCTGCCTTCCCATTAAGCTGCACTCTGAGTTCCTGTGTTTGGAGAGAAAATGCATTTGTGTTGTACAGTAGGAGGTACATTTAAATGCATTACATGACAGCTGGTGTATTAATGTCACTTGTACTCAATAACAAGAATTACCTATTGGAAAATGTCACGGAAAATACAGGCAAAGGGTCGGATATTATGTAGGCAAATAGTCCAGTGGATGAAACAGGACGTATGCTCTTTGAGATCACAGCAGCTGAGAAGCTACAGGTAGCAACTAGTTTTTAAAAATGTGGTTATAGATGAGATGTACATAGAATTTTGTATTTCAAAATGGCTGATTACATGACAGCAGGTGTGAGAGCCAGCTTGGTGTAATGATTTAAGTTGTTGGACTATGACTCCAGGAGACTATGGTTCAAATCCCCCTTGAGCCATGGAAACCCACTGAGTGGTCTTGTGCAAGTCAAATCCTCTCAGAGGAAGGCAATGGCAAACCTCCTGTGAATAAATCTTGCTAAGAAAACCTTGAGATAGTTTTGCCTTAGGATCTCTGAAAGTCAGACATGACTTGAAGGCACACAAGAAGGAGAATGGCTGATGCTGAAGGAAATGTCATTTTAATTAATATGACTAAATAAAATGAAGCACAATTAAATAAGCCCATCTCTTTAAAAATGAGTCTGTATTTGCCAATGGGGGGAAATATATCCTTTTAATATTTGCTAGGGTGATCATGTGTCCTGCTTTAGAGAAGACAGAACTCTATTTCAACAGCTGTTGGTCAGAGGCATTCATCTATTTGAAGATGTCTAATGTTTTGGGTTCATCTGGGTTCAAGATACAGAACCATTGGCAGGGCAAGCAGCAGTCAATATTTGGACAGGAGGCTCAGCAGATATGTAGGTCATACAATCCCAGTCTTCCTCAATTTACTGAGATGTATTCTGTTTCTATTTAAATTGTGGAAATGATTTCCAAATTTGCATCTACCCCAATGATTGCTCTATTTATCAGAACATATACAAATTTTATGCAAAACATATGTCATCCTTTTGATCTTTTTTGGTAAATGGGTAGGTGGCCAGTCCAATGTTTTCCACCTTTCACCATCTTAAAATGAGTAACTGTTAAAGCTGAATGTAAAGAACATGATCTATTTCAGAGTCCAACATAAACACCTTCATTATCATCATCACTATGCATTTGCCAGGCAACAACATCATTTGAAATAACAGTAACAATGTATTTCTAAAACATTAGCACCATACTCCCATAGATTTCACCATGCTCTTTATTTGAATAAAGACTTTTGCACTTGGCTCTCAAAACAATGAATAAATGAGTAAATGGAATTTCTACATCTAATGGGGTTTATGACTGTAGCATGGTCATTCTCTAGTTGCTCTGGGAACTTTTAATCTTTTATAATCATTCCATTAAGGAGAACACTGTCTCTAGTCTGTGTAATAAGAACAAGGGGGAGGGAGAGGGAGAGGCAGAAGAATGAGTTATTTTGTGCTTCAGTAGTTGAGAACAAACAGTCCTGGAGGAAAAATGGGGCTGGAATTTGAGTGAAAATAAAATCAGTATTTCCCGGCAAGGTCTTGGGGAGGAATACCTGTGGGCCTGACATCATAGTTTCATTCCAGGTAATTACAGCAAACAGAATGAAAGAGGTTCTATTTTTGGAAGCCACTTTGACTGCTTAGGGCAAAGATCTTTCTAAATTAAACACCCGTGCAAATAAATGCCAGTGTCCTTTTCAGTTCATTTGGAAGTCCCAAATCAAAATTCACAACTTATTTGCCAAAGAATTCTCTCTGTTTGATTATAGTTACAGTTATAGGTCATGGGAGGGGGTTTGAAAAATAGTACTTACTATATAAAATTTCTGAATAAAAAAATTCTGTATAAAAATACATAGTCAATATCTATGACTTACAGAATGTTGTACAGATCGCTAAAATTATAGTTACTGTAATACTGAAGTAAAGAACCTTGTCTACATGGAGTTCACAGATTTTTTGCCTACTTCAGAGATTTCCTATTTGTCTTTCTGAATTCCAATTTGAGGACTGTCTACTAAGACATATAGGAACAATCATGTTAATTCAACCTAAAAAATGTTGTTCAGAAAATCAGGAATGGTGGCAAGACTACAAACAAGCTATGATTAAGAATACCATTTCTTTGTGTATGTTTTCAATAGGGATGAGTGACAATTTCATTTTGGTTTTGCTATTCCACCCAGCATCACACATTTTCAAGACTGACTGTGAATTCAGTCATTTGTGGGGTTCCCACATCTGTTTTTTAAAGATAGGGTCCTGGTCTTTTTCATCAACAAACCTTTCTATGCTGAAAGTAGCTGTTCCTGATCAATTTGGCTAGTGCCCCTTCAGCGCATCCAGATCCCTGGATAGGTATATATACTGGTATATACCGTAAATTCACCAAATCTCTTCTGATCTTTAAAACCAAGAAGGGTTGGCTCTGGTTAGTGCTTGGATGGGAGACCACCAATGAATACCAGGTACTGTAGGTTATGTTTCAGAGGAAAGATCTGGCAAAACCACCTCTGAATATTCCTTACATAGGAAACCCCTATGAAATACATAGGGTTGCCACAGGTTGACAGGTGAATTGAAGGTACATATCAATCTTCTAAAATATTAAAGACATTGTCTTTAATCTTTGTTTTAAAGTGAGATCTTAAATGGTTTTTATTCTATTGTTTAATACTGTTTTAATCTTAATTAATTGGCAGGGGACTTGAATTGGCAGGGGACTTGACAAACATACATATATGACAGTTTCATTTATAACAGTTCTTTTAACTTACACATGCCCATTTCATTTATATCTGCAAAATATCTGTTCCAAGTCCACAAGCTATTTTGTGTAATGCAAAGAGACCATAATGGCTTTTGTGGAAAAACCAAATTTCATGGTGCAAATCACTAGGCAAGAAACAGAAGATAAAACTGAAAATAGGATAATGCAGTAACTCAAATCTAAACTGTGACTACATTTGAAGCACTATCTTTAGGTCACTGCATTTTTTTAAAATATATATATATATATATATATATATATATATATTGCAAAGCTGCAAAAGGTGCAAAAAAGACAAAGCGTTGGAGCAATTGTCCAAAGAACAGTTGCAATGTTTAAGCCTTTTTTGGCTTAGGAAGTAAGTAAGGGAATGTGGCAGAGATTATGGATGGCATGGAAAAGGTAGATAGGGAGATTTATCCCTCCCACACATTTTCATTATATGTTGACTGAACATTAAGAGATTCAGGACAACTAGAACAACATCCATCTTTGCACAGTGCTTTGGAAAATTGTAAAATTTGCTATGCAGAAGGTACAGTGAAGGGTAGGATGTACACTGGATGGCTTTCATGGGGGCTTAGAGAAATCCATAGAGGATAAACTCCATAGTGGATAGTAAACTGTCCATGTTTCCTGGTGTTAGAGGCACCGAACTCCACTGAAAGTGAGAAAATCACAAATAAAAAAAAAACAAAACATTTTTTTTTTTAGTCAAGATAACCTCTCTTTTGGAGTCTCTAAGTCCTGCAGCACAGCTTTATGGCCACTGGAAATTGACCATATTTTGTGCTGGAAGACCTACAAATGCCTTGAGATTTATTCCCTTAAAAAAACCCTGGATCCTCCAGTGCAACTTATGGTGAAAGCTGGACATAGAGTTGTGTTGGAGGATCTAGAGATTTCTAGAGAGCACATATGAATTAAATCTGTGATTTAACAAATCAACAAATGTCAAAGCCACAAATATGAAGGGCTAACTGCACATCACCCTCAGCATTAGAAGTACATTGCAGTTGCTGGGGGAAATAACCAGAGTGGGGAATAAGTGAGAAGAGGCTCTCATGCCTTATTTTGGACTTCCCACAGATATGAAAAGACAGCTGGATTACATAGACTTTTGGTCTGATGCAGCAAGGTTCTTCCTTTAGATCTCCCTGTGTTTTCTATCTCGCCAAACTGTGCAAAATATAACAGCAACACTGTTTTGCTTGATTATAGTCTATTCCAGATCACTCTATAAAATTTCATGGACTCTTTACGATTATGAGTAGGTATTAATTTGCCTGCATACATTAAAGCCTTTATTGCTTTGGTTTCATTTTTCCCCCTTGCTATGTTACCCAACAAAAATGTATGCATGCTGATAAAACAACAAGAAGGTATATCAAAATATACTTCCACTGCAGATCTTCTCATCCAGGAAAACATCTGTTTCTAGGCTCAGTTCAAAATGCTGGTTATAACCTATTTTTGGTGGCAGGTTAAGACCTTTCTGTTCCAGCAGGTATTTGGCAATTGGTTGTTAACAAGATAAGGGCTTTTATGGTACTGCATGCATTTTACAAATCCTTGCTAAGCCAAGGAAACCAACAGGATGACCTTAGGAAAGTCACCTTTTTTCAGCCTCAGTGGGCACCAAAGGCAAGCCCCCTGAACAAATCTTGCCAAGAAAACCTCGGGACCTTATCACACTACATGAATCCCACTCATAAATGGGATTTAAAAGTAGAAAAAGCCTGCAAATGCAGGAGATTTTTTGGATGTGTTTGCACCAAACAGCAGTAACATGAAAATAAAGCGAATGGAAAATGGGCAAAAATGACACCTTTTTAATTTTGGGAAGTTCCCAAAAGTAAAAAGGTGTTGTTTTTGTCCACTTTCCATTCACTTTATTTTTGTGTTATTGCTGTTTGGTGCAAACGTGTCTGAAAAATCTCTCATATTTGCGGGGGTTTTTCTATTTTTAAAAATCCTGTTTCTGAGTGGGATTCATCTAGTGTGATAAGGCTCTAAAGTTCACCTTAGGATCTACTATTAGTTCAGAAACAACATGAAAGCACACAACAACACTTACGTACCCTAAAGGCACTGTATCCCATTTGATTTTAGAAGCAGGATCATCTCTGGTTAGTACTTGGATGGGAGACCATCCACAAATGCCATGTGCAGTAGGTTATAATTCAGAGGACTACTGGCAAAACTACCCCCTATGAAATTCCTGGGGTTGTCATAAGTCCATAGATGACTTGAAGGCACATATTCACACACACATGCACATGCACACAGAGTCGTTTTAAAATAAGACTATAAATGGTTTTGATTCTGTTGGTATTTAATACTGTTAAAAATCTTAATTTTTAACAACATGTACTTTTATTGCAATTTTCTGCTTTTGGTAAATTCCTTTGAGTCCCAGTGGATGGATGGATGGATGGATGGATGCCCTAGGTTACCCCTTTTGTTTTCTTGTGATGGTTGATAAAAATGAAGTCCTCCACTCTTACTTAGAAATTCACAGAGAATGGATCCTTCTGAAAGAGTGCTCATTTTAAGTACTAATTTCTTCAGTGTATTTCATGCAGATGACTCTTTGGAATATCACATGCTGGTTTTGTTAAAAAAAAAAAAATTAATCCATCCCCTAACCATTTCCTCATGTTCTTTTCTCCGAGGCTTCTGCTGCACATCCTTGATGCATTATTCTCATGTAGATAATACATGCCAATACATACAACAATGCCTTTGGTAAGCTGTTAAATATCTGACAAAACTCTAAATAGCTAGAACGTTACTTCAGATTAAATCCTGGCTGGCTGTGAAGATTAAGAAAGGTGTAAACTTGGCCGAATTCCTTTCTCTCCACTTTGCTAAGCAGCATAATAATTTGTCCTCCTCAAGCAAATGTTGTGGGATGTTTTGTTTTCAACTTTTAGTATGCTGTATGGAAAGGGAAGTGGAATTGCTCCCACCAGTAACTCCAGGAAAAATATAAAAGGCCATGCTGATGAATAAAGGACCCAGCTTTAGTGAAAGAAAAGCGTTTCTGTCCAATAACCTGACAAACAAAAATCAGAACAAGTGAGAGCCCTGAAACCAACACTCATACATCCCAATGTATCATCAGGTCACTCACATCTTGCACTTCTGTTGGAGTGACTTGCCATCCAACTATCATTTCTAAAATATGTTTAAGTTACCTTTTCAGGTGAAGCATCTAAACTGGTGTTCTACAGACTCTTCCATGCAAACAAACTAGTCTAATGCTCTTCAGTAAAAATATAGAAAAACCACCAAGAGCCATACACAACATTGCTTCCTAGTTTTAATGTTTTTGGATTTAGCTGCCTATTGCATTTGGAATAGCCTTCTTTAGATCTTTATGGAAAGCAGCCTTGGGTATAATATCTCTCATTACTAGGCCTTATACATTTTGACAGCTTAAGCTAGGGAACTGGTGTAGTTTAATATTTACTCTATGAAGTTGGACAGGGAAGACTTAGATTTACATCCTCTACTCAGCCATAAAGTTCAGTGTGTGATCTTTGTGACTAGCACTGGTGTTCAGCCAAAATTCCACCACAGGATTGCACTGATAAAAAAAAAATGGTGGAATGGGGAAAACCCATATGTGTCACCTTAAATTTTGCAAAGGAACAACAAAAGGGACTAATTTAAGGATGGATACATATGTGTTTTATATCCTCAGGCCTGATTTTTGAAAAACTTCCAGTTCTTTCTATCTAATTTATGGAGGCATTGGCAAATACTTGCAACATAAAAAAAAATGAACCAAACAATCATCTGCACCAGTCATAATACTGTAATTACAATCTATAGAGAAGACTGTGTAGTATCTACCTGTCATACAATATCATAGTCTCAGAGAGAGAGAAAATAAGTGACAACATTAATTCAGCATCACAAGCATAGTCAAATACAAAATGAACCCAAAACAGATTTGCAAAGCTAAACAGTCAACACTGTCTATGTGAATGGGTAAATCTTATCAGTTCTGCAATTTTGCTTCAATTTCATTGATGTGTTAATTTTGCTTTCTCCCACATTCAGTATTTTGGAGGAATTTCCATTACTTCTTTCAAATTTATTTGAATTTATGAATAAAGTTGCAAATGTGGGGGAGTTCCTATCAAAGGCTGAACCAAATGAAATGTGTCAGTCTCTCATTTTAATTCTTGTTTCATTTAGTTTCTGTACTTTATTTTTAATGATTATTTTATGTAAACCAAAATATTGTAAGTAAACTAGTCTGCATTTTTATGATATTCTCTAAATAGTTAAATTTGCCAAGGGATCTTGTACCATCTTTGAAACTGTGTGAAAGGAGTTGTAGTATAAACTTTTGTAGAATTAGGTCTACTTCCCCAAATGCAGGAAGTAGACCTAAGTCTGTAGTCCAAAACACACTGCAGAAATAATTCAGTTTCAGTCCACTTTAACTGCCTTGGCTCAGTGCTAGGAAATCCTGGGAACTGTAGTTTATTGTGGCACCAGAGCTCTCTGACAGAGAACGCTACATGTCTCACAAAACCACGGTTCCCAGAATTCCCTAAAATGGAGCCAGCGAATCTCAAACTGGATTATTTCTGCAGTGTGTTTTGGAAATATGAAAGCTAATGCTACAACTTCTTCACACAGTTAGTCTCAAATTTGCAACAAGATCCCTTTATATATTGATATTCCAGACTTATATGGCTATGTCTCTGAATTCTACCGTTAAATATGTGATAACAATCCCATAAAAAGAAACAATTGCCCTAGCCATGACATTATTATTCCTAATAAATTTACAGTCTCCAGTCTTTTGATATCAGCCTCTGCAAACTCCAATTCCCCTAAATGTAGGTCAGCCCTTTTCATGACAGTGGAGGGGAAAAACATCCTGCCGAATCCTTTCTGTGTATAACATGTGTATATTTATCTTTGACATTTTGTAAGCCATGAGTACCTGCTTGAACTGTCCTTGTTTTCAGTAGCAGTAGTCCTAAATATTTGAAATGGGCCATTCATAGACTAATTTATTAGAATAGCTACCCAGTGTCTATTGTTCTTGGCTCACATACTTAGCTCTTAGGTGAAATTATATTATGGGAGAAATGCCAGCTTTAAAACTCCTTGTGAAACAAAAGCACAGTTCCTGCTTCCCCTATCCCGAAAAAAGGATGCTAATTTCACTTGGTCCTTTTAAATCATGCTATAAATCATATTAATATTCTAGCATGTTTCATTTCATGTTTGCTCATTTATCTTTTCATTATTAGGAGCTAGCGGTTTCTTTTACACTGGATTTTGTTTACTCATTACATAGGAACATAAGAAGCTTCTTTAAACTAAGTTAGACCATCTGGTCTAGCTCTAGTATTGCAATTCTGACTGGAAGTGCATTTCCAGGGTTTCAGACAGAGCTATTTTTTATTTTTATTTTTTGCTTTTTGCTGAAGAGCATTAGAGTTCTCTGGTGGTTCTCCATTTAAATACTAACCAAGTCTGACCTTGCTTAGCTTCTGAACTCAGATAAGATTGGAGGCCCTTTCACACTACATAGATGAAGTGCTATGATCCCACATTGACTGTCAAGGAAACATTCAATGAAATGCTGGGATTTGCCATTTGCTGTTGTTGTTGCATATGTTCAAGTCATTGCTGACTTTTGGCAACACTAAGGTGATCCTGTCATGGGATTTTTCTTGTCAAGGGGGTTTGCCTTTGCCTTCCTCTGAGGCTAGGAGAGTGTGGCCTGCCAAAGGTAACTTGGGGGCGAAACAGAACATCCCTTTGGGGCAGCATCCCACCAACCCTTTCCTTGATGGATCTGGGCCATGGCAACCACATGTTGCAGCACTGATCTGGTGCTTTGCCGGTGCTAAAAAGAACGGCAAAATGCTGCTCCTTTAATTGCCAGGTGCCCTTGCAACAGTTTCTTTGGCACAGTGCTTCTAAATGCTGAGCCAAAGAAATGGCTTGATGTTGCCCACTGTTAGGTGGGCGGTGTGATGCTGGCATTGGGGTGGAGTTGGGGCATGCAGTCACCATGCCCCCACTCTGCCCTGATGCTGGTGTTTATGGCCGGTCTGTTTAGCCCCTCAGTGAGTTTCTATGGGTGAGTGGGGACTCAAATCCTGGTTTTCAGAGGCATAGTCCAATGCTCAAACCACTATAAAAACTGGCTCCATTTTCCATTTAGGGAGGAATATTTCAAATCCTGAGTCAGGGAGTTCTCATGCCCAACCAAACTACAAATCCCAGGATGCTTGAGAATACTGCTATGGCAATTAAAGTACCATCAGAGCACTCTAATTGTGTAGTGGGAAAGGGCTGTTCAGGATGGAAAGGTAGGAAACACCTTCCAATGCTAAACAAAAACTACTTCTCTGAAGATGCCAGCCACAGATGCTGGCGAAACGCCAGAAAGGAACTCTTCTGGAACATGGCCACATAGCCCAAAAGCTCCACAAAAAAAACTAAGAAGTACCTAAAATAAAAATTTCACACAGGCATAGCTTTTTTCTAACCACTGAAAATCTGTTTCATTTGTCTTCATGCATTTTTTTTGAAACTTCAGGAACTAAATCTATCTATAGGGGAAACTCAGCTTTAAGATATCAAGCCTTGAACAATGCAAGACTCATGTAACTTGTTCAGTTGCTTGCATCTGAGAAAATCTGCTGGCTTTTACCTGTCTATTTCTCCATTGCCTTACTCCTTCCACAACTGCTGCATCTGTGGTCTTTTTTAATCACAGTCTACTATGGAGTAGTTACATTACATTATACATCAAAAGGATTCCAGGTTGTGTGTTCATCTAGATCAGAGGTTTCTTTCCATCCTTCCTATACTTAGTTCACTCCTTACAAAACATCTGAAGAAGGGGGCTGGAAAGCATGAACTGTTATAATGAAATAAATCAGATAGCTTTAAAGATCCAACAATTAAGGACTAAATATTTTTTTCATTCAGAATTAAGAAAGAACATTGTTACCATGCATGGGCTTATGTTAGTTCAGAGCAAATTGTATGTATATGTTACAGATGATGAACGTTTTGAATATCATGAATTTTATCTCTGCATCAGGAGATGTATGTGTTGCATGCAACTATATGGCCATGGTTAGGTCTCCCATTGATCCCTCACAACATACCTTTTTATACAACACAGTCCCACCCACCCCAACATGGAAAAGGATCTTGTAGCAGTACATACTGCCACAAATAGGCGACCTCTGGGTGCCTGTTTTTCCTCCGGAGGGAAGCCACAGTGACCAAACTGCGCGGCTTCCTGCCGGTGGAAAAAGAACCTGCAAAAAGCAGGGTTTTTTTAAAGCTGCAGTGGCACACTGCCGCAGCGTAATAAGTGTGCCACTGGCACACTCATAACATAAGTACCACGCTGCACCATGTAGATGCTGCGTGGTGCTTACGTAAAGATGGCAGCACCCATGTAAACAGGGCACTGCCATCTTGATGTGCCTGTCATGTGCTAGGGTTGCAGGGCGTGTGGAAGCCCCACACCGAGGCAACCCTAGCATGTGATGGGGGCGCCTTAAAGGGCCAGTCTCTACCGGCCCTTTGAGACTAACTGAAAGAAAGAAGCTGGTAGCTTGAGCTTTTGTAAACTTGCGCCTACTTCCTCAGATGCATGGAGAGAGGGAAGATCAGCAGAGATGTACAAAGTTATTTTTTCTGAAGTGGGAAATAGGTATCCTCCAGGAATCCTCTGAAGGTCCCTGATGATGTTGTTCTTGGAGTGTGACTTGCTACAAGAACAAAGCTGGATACATCTTTCCTGATTCCCCCTCTCTTCCATAATAAGGAAATGGTCACATTGGGAAAGAGGGCTGAGTTGCTTAAAAGATGAGTCATTGTGTGATCAGTAAAGAATTCCAACCACTACACCAACCAAATAGAGAAAGAGTCTTTTTTCCCCCAATAATTTTTATTAAACAATTTTTATCAACATATACATCGATTTGTTTTCCTTAATATATAGTACTGCAGATCGGTTTACCTATTCCTTCTCCATACCTTGCTCTTGTAATATATACAACAATATATACAACTTCAAGCTTCATACTACTTCCAATTTCCCCCAAATATTCCGGAACAAATTCACACAGAAAGAAAATTTGTATATATTTAGAAGTTGTGACTCTCCAAAATCAAAAGGTTTTAATCGTAACTTATTCGTTTGTCCACCATGCGTATCTTCATATACTTTTAAATCAGATTATAATGTAAATTAAAATATTGAATTAAAATAGAGAGTCTTGATGGTGTACGTTTGACTTAACACCATCATAATTCACCCACAGGATTGTTTCTTTACCTCATCTTGTTAATGACTACAATTCCACAGGGAGCACTTGGCAGGACCTTTCAACCTCCAGTAGCCCTCATAATATAAAGGTCTTCTGACCACTTCACACACCCATACATACATCCTGAAATCCCTTAAAATGATAGGCATTTGGCTAGTAAAATAAATAATATAAACCAAACATTACATGCAAATTAAAAGAAAAAAGAGCATCCATCAACAACTGCCCAGAAATAATTTACAGACTTGCCCTCAAACAGTGAGAAAAAAAAATTATATTACTCCATACTGACAAAAGGAATTCTGTGAAAACATTTTGGGCAGCAATAAAGATGGAGTGAATGAGAACATGTGTCTTTAATTAACCCATGAAACTGAGTGAAACATTAAACAAGGGCTTTCTAATAAAGCCCAGAGAAAATAACTGGGAGGCATTGAAGCTGTTGGGATTTTCTCTTTCTCTGTAGCTGGACGAGTTGCTTTTGAACACAGATTTTCAAGCTCACAAAGGGTTGGTATCTCATGAGACAATGACTGAGTTAAGAACCTTTCACATGAGATTCAACTGTTGTTGAAAAAGTGTCTGACATTTCAGCTGTTGGAGTTTTTCTCAAGGGGGGGGGGAGTGAAACCTAATTTGAGCACTCTGTTCTTTCTATAGAAGGATTGGACTGACAAAACTTTCTTCCCAATGAACTTGTCACCAATGAAATGTTAACGGGATTTATTTTAACAAGGTTCTATTTTTCTATAAAATTAAGCAATGATAAAATCTGTGACATGGAATAAGTTCACTCATAATAAAAAATACAAAGGAAGGAAAGCAAATAAGAAAAAATAGAAGAATTCCTTTACTACTAAGGATGTTAACCACTTGGCAGTTCAATACACAAATTATACTCATTGCTCTTCTATACAGACAGTGGTGCAGAAAATGTTTCTCCACAGAAAATTACATTTATGTTCCAAAATACTAAGATGGTGTTGCTTCAGAGTTAGACTATGGGCCTGTACCCATGGGCCAAAAGACCTGTAGTCCCCCTGGTCTTGTATTGTCCTGTCTGGATGACACAGGCCATTAGCTCATAGGGAGGATCAGACAAACCAGACGCTGATCCAGTGGATCTGGCCCTTAATCCAGTTTTAAAAGGCTGAATCATAGAATTATAGAGTTGGAAGAGACCACAAGGGCCATCCAGTCCAATCCCCTACCATGCAGGAACTCCCAATCAAAGCGTCCCTGAAAGATGGCCATCTAGCCTCTGCTTAAAGACTGGCAGACTGGGCAACATCACACACCCCATACTTCCTTCTGCCATCACATCCGTTGAGTAGACCCATGTCTCAGCCTGTGACATTAGATGGGGGCACCTGGCCATGTGTAGCCAGGCACACCATTTCTACATGCTTTTAATGTTGATATGGTTTTAAATTATTGCTAATTTAATTTATTTTTAAGGGGTGGGCAACTGGGAATGGGTCAATGAAGTGTTTTAATTTGTATGTTTTAATCTTGTTGTACCTTACTCCGATTGTACTCACAGAGGAGCGAGCTAGAAATAAAGATGATGATGATGATGATGCTGATGATGATGATGATTACAGAATGTGATGAGGGTCTTTTCAGTAGGTGCTATGGTGGAGGCAATAGCAGGTCCATGACAAAGCAGAAGGTGAGTGTGAAAACACCAATCTGTCACCATGCTGCCTAAACACTGACCTGGGTCTGGACCCGCAGCAGGATACTATGGACTTGGCCCGTGCTTTCCTGCCTATTTGTTTAGGGCCTATAACTTTGGTAAACATACTTCAAATTGTTAGTTTTTTGTGGAGCTTTCAGGCTATGTGGCCATGTTCTAGAAGAATTCCTTTCTGACATTTCGCCAGCATCTGTGGCTGGCATATTCAGAGAATCTTCATTCTCTGAAGATGTCAGCCACAGATGCTGGCGAAACGTCAGAAAGGAACTCTTCTAGAAAATGGCCACATAGCCTGAAAGCCCCACAAAAAACTATGGATGCCAGCCATGAAATCCTTTGACTCCACATACTTCAAATCCCTGCTCAACCAAGGAAATCCATTGGATGACCTGGGGCAAGTCACACACACATACACACACACAGAGAGAGAGAGCTTCAGAAGAAAGCAAAGACAAACCCTCAAATCTTGCCAACAAAATCCTGTGATAGGTTCACCTTAAGGTTGCCATACGTCTGAAAAACTTGAAAGCAAATAGCAACAACAAGCCAAAAAATGCTGCTTTTTGTGCAAAAATGCTGTTTCTGTGCAAAAACAGCCACAGGTGGATTTTTCACAGAATAAATCCTGAACAGCTAATTCTCACAGTGGGTAGAAAAATTGTTTTTCATTCATTCTTGTCCACAAGAATGAAATTTATGAATATCTGCTTCTTTATTAGAGCCAAATATTGAACAACTGTTTAAAATAAGAGACAAAACACATCACATGGTAAAGTAAACTAGGGCCAGTATATTTCTTTTTTAAATAATCCATAACTGCAATGAGGCTTCTCAAGTGGAGAATTTAGCTGAAACAGGAGTCTCCTGTGTCTCCTTTTCAATGCTAGCAAAGGTGGACACTCAAACTTTAATGTTTTAACATTGCTTTATCCAAAGTATGTGTTTGTGTGTGTGTGTTAATGAAACTATCATGATAGAATCATAGAATCATAGAGTTGGAAGAGACCACAAGGGCCATCCAGTCCGACCCCTTGTCATGCAGGAACTCTTCATCAAAGCATCCCCGACAGATTGCCATCATTATGATATTTCCTCTTTTTGTCATCATAAAGCCCTTTTATCCAGACAGGGTTCTAGATAATGTCAAACAGATGAGGAATTCTTCAAATATGCTGGTTCAGTCTTTGCTGTTTACCTATTTGGTCTCCCTACTCCATGAATCCTTGGCAGAGGATTTTGCAATATGTGCCTTCACAGCAACCAAGGAACTGAACTTTAAAAATACAGGGACAGTCTCTAAGGCAGGCGTAAATATGACATTTCCACTATGGATGTACTTTTATAGTTTCTGTAGAAGCAAAAGTGTTGAACAATTGTGAGCAAATATGACCCACAATTTTTCCCCTCAAAACTAGAACTTGCCATCACTGTGGAACTGCCTGTTTCTTTCCCAGTTCCATTTATCAGGCCTTTTCTGTACTGCTCCCTTGACAGAAGCAAGTAAATTGCTCTCCTATAGTCACCCTGGAAGGGAGATGATGCCATTTCACAGTAAAATTGAAAGCAAATTTCAATTTTACAGCTGGCCTTGAATCAAGAAAACATTTGAAAGGTGAGACAAATGGCAAAGATTATCAACCTTTCAACACATTGAGGTCAAAGCATCACCAGCCTCTACACTGCTGACACTGTTACTTTAGCTGTAGGTTTCAGTCACGTTAGTTTTGAAACCATTCACTGCATATGTTAGTAGGATCTGTCAGCAGACATCTCAGACCCTTGAACAGTTTCCTAATTTAGAATGCAGTCCCATTTAGCTGGGAGGACTCCCCATTGAAACCAATAGGTCTTACTTGTAAATAGCTATGCACAGAATTGCATTTAATCTCTTAAAGAATGGGGATGAGATGGGGAGACAAACTTGCCACTTTGCTATCAACATGTACTTGTTTGAGGAATCATTACAGGGAGATGACAACTAATCTGAAATGATATCAGTTTGCAGGATCACAACTTATTTCTCATGTCTGCCGTTCCACATATTTCTTCCTTTTATCATGCATTCTTCCTTCACTTCTCTCCTGGACTTTTATAACTGTCTAAACTGTCTAAGTGTAGCAGCAGCAGAGCACAGAGCTGTCAAATTGGCTCACTAGTGTGTCCACTCTCTGTACATCCTCATCTGAATCTGTGCAGGAGAGGCATGATAAATCCTGCCCTCAAATGCCAAAGCAGCAGCAAGGTAAAAAACAAAACAAAAATTAAAACCCTATCTGGCCCTAAAGCAACCAGGCAAAGCCTGCATTGATTATACAGACCTGCAAAACCTGAGGGTCATAAAAACCTTTTTGAGAAATGTATGGTTTTATAGGAATGTGGCGTTCCAAAACCAGAAATGAACTTCAGATCTGCTCCGTCACACACAGTGGTTCCACAACTTGCTTTCATATTTCTGTGTTGCAATGTGTGACTGAATGAACCGATCCTGCAAAGAATTATCCTGCAAAGAGTAAGAAAGGGGTCAAAGTCTTCTAACTGACTTAATTTGCTGATATGAAAGAGAAAAATCTGTCCATAAGCACTAAAAGAAATTCTATTGGAACATCAGCATCCACATTTAATTCAATCTGAGTAACAACTGAATTGATAAAAATATGAAATTTGTCAAAGAAATGAGTGTGGTATACCATTTTTATTATTTTTTTAATTCAACACCCCAAATTACATTAAAAACAGCTACAATGTTGAAAAAAGTGTGTTTTTTTCCATCACAGGCCTGTGTTATCAGTCAGGTGGCCAGGCACAGAACAACTGAGGACTTGTCTGCATAGGCCAAATGGTTTGTAACCCAGCATGTCCCCATGATCCAAACCCTAGTTCTGGTGTTGGTAGTCCTGCATGTCCTGCACTAAACCTAGGGCATAACAAAGTTAAAATGAATTAAAATAACTTGCCTATTGCTTCAGATCTTCAGGACCTCTCCACCCCTATGGCACAGTGGCTGTCTGCATGGATGTCCAGTTGGGCCACCCAGTGTATCAACCATTGGTTGTTTGTTCTGAGGTTAGAACAAGGCACCCAGCATATGACCATTGCTGGGTGCCACATTCTAAGTTCAGAAGTGAGCAGCCCATGGCACTGGCATTGATGGATGTGCTTTGTGAGCCAATGAGAAGCTTGTGAAGACAGCTACAGTGGTGCATTTCACTTTAAATTCAATTTGGGAAATCCATATACCTAGAAAAGAAAGCATTTGTATTTATTTAACAGGCCCTTTTGTTCCGAAATTATGTTGTGTTTTGCCAGGCTGCTACTTTTAGTGCTGCTTCCTGTGCTTTGATGTCATTGCAATGCTGTTTTACTTTGCTGCTTCACACACACACACACACACACACACATGAAGATGCAAAATATGTACATATATCTATGTATGCAAGTGTGTGAGTGAGTGAGTGAGTGAGTGAGTGCGTGTATATGCATGTTGCTGTTTTTGTGTGTCTTCAAGTCATTTCCAACTTATGGTGACCCTAAGGCGAGCCTAGTATGGGGTTTTCTTGACAAGTGTCTTCAAAAGGGTTTTTGCCATTGCCATCTTCTGAGATCGAGAGAGTGTGATTTATTCAAGGTCACCCAGTGGGTTTACATGCATGAGCAGGGCATTCAAACCTTGGTCTCCAGAGCTCAAGTTCAATGCTCAAACTACTATGCCACACTAGCTCTCTATGTATATGTATAGTTTGATTTTATTTTTCCCCTGTGTTATTATTTTATGCTGTAATCCTATATGAGATTGTTGGGGAGTAAGCCTCACTGAGCTTGATATAACTAATTTCTGACTAGATATGCATCATGGGTTGGACTGCACTGTAACATTACAATCTTGACTAAAAAAAATGCCAACTGCAGGGGGTCAAGATTAAATAAAAGACTCTTTTGCTGGCAGAAATGTTTTCTTTGGATAAAATTGTCTTCTGCTGGCTGATCTCAGAGATCTGCCCAAAGAGCAATCTGCTTGCAGAACTGCTCTGCTGGTGGAAGAGCCAAAACAGGGAAACAGAAGGGAGCCTCTTTCCATTAGATGCAAACCTTCTCCAGCACTAGGACAGCAACAATGCCAATGCAAAGTTAGACCAAGGTGGGTAATTTTACACAATTTCCAATACCTCTAAATTATAGCAATAGCAAGTACATTTCTATACTGCTTACTGGTGTACTGAGCAGTTTACAACGTGTATGGTAATTGCCCCCAACAAGCTGAGTACTCATTTTAGCTACCTACAAAAGGAGGCCAGGCTGAGTCAACCCTGAGCACTTGGCTGGTATTGCACTCACAATCTTCTGGCTTGCAAGTGAGTGGCTGCAGTACAGGCATTTAACCACTGCACTACCAGGGCACAGTTTGGATTTTGTGCAGCTTCAGTTGCTGGAAGCTCAGCTGGTCTTCAGCCATTTTGGTAAGCTGGGATGACACTCTAATTCTCTAAGTTCCTTTTGGAATGTACTTTGTCAAAATTCATCAAATATTGATCTGGCTCAGTGAAAGATTTTGGAACTGAACATAGTTTAGTGAGATAGTCTGGTCCTTTCAAACTACTCCTGTACTGTTTATGTCCAAACCATTTCTGTCAGTTCCTAACAAGGTAGTGTTAGATTTTACTTGTCATGTTTGTTGCCTCGTGACAAGAACATTACAAAATGGAAGTTAAGTCTGATTGCTTTGAAATATCTTAATATTTTCTTTTTCTGAGAGGGTAGATTCCTTCCACCTGCATAAAAACTGTATTGGAATTTCAGCCAAGGCAGAGACTGTTGATGCAAAGCTATATGGTAATCTGTTGGCTGCTGTTCAAGAAAGCACAGATGCTCTGAACACCTTTTCAGAATTTTTAAATACTAACCATCCGTCAATCACATTTACAATGGAAATGAAGCAAACGAAGCATCTTTCTGTCCCCCAGATTGTGAACTGAAATGTGCTGTTAAGAACAAGTCTGAAAGGTTCTCAAGTTTACAACATTTGTGTCTGTGGATTAATATTTTTTCCACTCTGAATCTAACCATTATTTCTAGAACAGTGTAGCTCACACCATGATTGACAGAGCTACTTATTGATCCAACCATCTTTTGTCAAGTGCCATTTATTTAAAATACACACACTTCATCATTCACAGTAAATCAGCAGATTGCTAGTTGCAAGGGAAAGAAAATCAAGAAGCAGACAAGCAGTGGTATTAAACAAGTGACTTTTTAAAGGGAAAGTGACATCATATATATGAAGACAATGTAGAAGAATTAATTTAACTCTTCTGCTTGCAATTGTCATGTTGTCACTGGGAGAGTCCTCTAATTAGGATAAAGCTTGGCTCTTGGGGATGGGGGATGATGAAGACTCCATGTATTTCACAGACTAATAATGGCTGGTC
Organism: Urosaurus nigricauda; assembly: GCA_034509955.1. Taxonomy (NCBI): domain Eukaryota; kingdom Metazoa; phylum Chordata; class Lepidosauria; order Squamata; family Phrynosomatidae; genus Urosaurus; species Urosaurus nigricauda. The sequence continues at coordinate 111,170,569 of JAOEGL010000006.1, forward strand.
GCTTCTATGGACTTTATCACATGGGGAAATTTGGGGGTTTAAACAGTTATTTTCCCATTAATAAATCGTGATTAACATTTTCACATGGCATCACAATTAAAGTGCCATTATCCCAGGAATAAAAGGGGAATAAACAACAACAAAGCATTCATAGGGAAATCCCACGAATGATTTGTTGCTGTTTATTGCCTGTTTATTCATGGGACAATGGCTCTTTAATCATGATGTGTATGAAAATGTTAATTGCAATTGCATGTTTTTCAAGGGAAAATCACCATTTAAACCTCTGATTTTCCCTGTGTGATAAAGTCCTCTTTCAGTGGAGTGGTGAATCCAATCTGGTATTTTAATCTGAACTTTAAATGAACTATCCAAGGTTATGAACATATTTGAAGAACAGGAGCCAGTATCTTGGATTATTCCTTTGATGTTTGAACAAAGAGTATATTTACCATGCCACTGAGAAGAAACTCTCCAGCTGTTGATCTGACAGAACCTGGACCGTTCAGGGTACAGGAAGGTGCATCTCCTCTGGAGGGATGTCCAGTACAAGCAAAGATGCTGGACTCTTCCTAGTTGGCAACAACAAAGAAGGATAAAGGCCAGGGTGTTATACAAGACCATCAGAAAGTGCCCTTGGCTTCCTTGGGAGCAAGTGGTCTCCTTGAGAGTAAGCTTCTGCTGGCATGAAGACAAGGAAAGTTTTGACCACTGAGCGTGGTCTCTAGAAGCAACAGGTAAGCTACAGTGTGTCCCAAATGTGGTGTCAAGAACACTTTGGAAGAAAAGGGCTGATAGCTGCTTGTATCCCTGATGCCCTTTGACTATTTTTCCTTGTACAGCCTTGGGTTGATTCTTGTTTTATGCACAATTATATTCATCTGGTATTTCTCTTATCTTCTGGCTTTTAACTCTTTGATCTTGGCTTTAGAACTTGGTATTCATTCAATCAATAGCTTAGAAACAAGACATAAGCAGTCTTTTTTTTAATGAGGAATCACACCTGCAGGAGATTTCAGGGAGTAAAGTTCTTTGAACTAAGGTTCCTCTGTGCTTTCCTTTACTTATAAAATAGCCAGTTTTGCCACCTCCTGGATACATATGGTCATGTGCTGCCTGCTCCTGCACTGTAGGAATCAGATCATGAGATTCAGTACTCAATCAAATCTGGATGGAAAAGCGAAACCATGGATTTGATGGAAAGCCTAGCTGGAAACAACAACAACATACACGCACATAATAGATTGCATTTGAGTAAATCTGCACAAGAATGTGCTACCAGGACAGCAGATATTCTGGAAACTAGGGCTGAGTTTTGATATTGTAGTTACGGATTTGTAATTGATTTCACGGTAACCAATTCAAATGATTCATTTGCAATTTGTAACTGCTTCGTGCGATTCATAGAATTATAGAGTTGGAAGAGACTATCAAGGGCTATCAAGTTCAACCCCCTGCCATGCAGGAATGCACCCAAACATCTTCTGTTTAAAAAACCTCCAAAGGAGGAGATTCCACCAGACTCCAAGACATCATGTTCAAACAGCTCTTACCATCAGGAAGTTCTTCTTAATGTTTAAGTGGAATCACTTTTCCTGTAGTTTACACCCAGTCTTCCAGGTCACAGAAGCTGCAGAAAACAAACTTACTCCATCCTCCATATGACATCCCTTCAAACATTTAAACTTAGCTATCATGACACCTCTTAACCTTGTCTTCTCCAAGCTTGGGCCTGAGTTACTTAAAGGAATGCCTCTCCCTACATAATCCACAGAACATTTACTGTTGTGGCCCCCAGAGTCTGGAACAGCTTACCAGAAGAGATCCATCTTATCAACACCTTAGAGGCCTTTAAGAAGGCAGTTAAGACAGATCTCTTCCGGCGAGCTTGTTCACCCAATCCCTTATAATTAATTACAAGGAATACCTCCACTTCCACCGACTTTTCTAAAGATGAACAGCAATGACATTGAAGCACAATGTAGCAGCACTTTAATATTGTCATAGTGGTTTTATTGATTGATTGTATTATTATATTGTATTTGTATTGTCATTTTTATTGGTGTAATCCCACCTCAATCATAGGGAGAGGTGGGAAATATGTATAAAACAACTTCTTCTTCTTCTTCTTCTTCTTATTATTATTATTATTATTAAAAATTCCTAAACTGTTCCTCACAGGACATGGTTTCAGACCTTTCACAATTTGGGTCACCCTGCTCTGGACAAGTGCCAGCTTGTTCACATCCTTCTTGAATTATAGTGCCTAGAACTGGACACAATCAGCAAAGCAGAATGGAATGGCAGTATTACTTGCCTTGATCTATACACTACACACCTATTGAGGCAGTCTAGGACCATATTGGCTCTTTTAGCTGCGTAGGACCATATCACATTCACTTTTCTAACCGTTTTGGGGATGAGGACGGGACTCATGGAGGCGCACGTGAACAGATTTTACCGCACACACAAGCATCCACAAAAAGGTCCTGTTCCAGCAAACCACCCCTGTTCTGGCACCATTTTTGCTGGACGGAAGTCTTCTGACCAGAACATTTATCACTTCTTGGCACTGAATAGGGACCTCTTTGTGGATGCTTGTGTGTGTGTTAAAATCCGTTCACGTGTGCCCCCGCCAGTCCCGTCCCTGTCCCCAAAACGGTTAGAAAAGTGAATGCGATAAGATCCTTAGTCACACTGTTGACTTATATTCAGCTTGTGGTCTACTAAGACTACTAGATACCTTTCACATATACTATTCTTGAAGATTATGTATTCGTGACTGTGGCACTATTGCCTTGATCATGAAAGTCACTCAACCCTACCTTAATGTCCACTGACTTTTCAGAGTTACAGAGGTAAATTCTCCTGTCAATTGGGGTGTAGCAGATTGATGTTCCCATCCCCTTTCTGCAAGTTATCTTCAATATGATAATCAGAAACATGATCCTGTAGTAACTTCTCCTCAGTCCAGATATTGCTCATGGAAAAGGAATGGAAATAACAGTCTGCTATGCCTCAATTTACTGTAGAAAGGCCTCCATCATTCACAGAGGCTGGGGACCATTAAGGTAAGATTGGAAGATTGGGACAGGAGACACTACTTAATTCAGCATACTTAATTGAGGACCCAATCTGGGATCTCTGCCATCATTACTAACACTAAGATTTTGGACAGTACTTTACAGATTATAGGGCTCCAGGATAATGGCGAAGAGAAAAGATTAATGAGGAAGTGTGTGTATATCTATCTTTCAGCCATCTCTATTTTACCATCTGTAACATTTCAAAAATCAACAAGCAGCTAGGTGAACAAGGAGCTAGGTGAAAGAAGAAGTGACCTAAATTTCAACCTAAACTTGACATGAACCCAAACCAATTACTCTTAATTTTTTTCTGGAAGTGGAGAAGAAGAAATACTAAAATAGACCATGGTTCCTGCCATAGATTGATGTAGCCCAAACTAAAATATAATGAAAACCTTTTAGAGAAAGACCCCTTTGTGAGGCTTCCAACCAAAGCTAAAAGAAATATCAGAAATTAAATAAACATGCTGTCCATCTGCTAGGTTAACTGACACCCAAATATCCAGATCTATGCTTGATATATGGTTGTGGATGTTTCCGTAGGTTTCCTGCTCCAGGGAGGTTCTTCCAGTCAGGGATCCCAGGCTTCTGGGCTTTCTCCTAATTTTTTAGTTTTTACTGGCAGAAATGACAAGAGAAATTGTGAAACCTAATTATGAATGGTAGCATTTTCCCTGGTTATTATTGGTGCCTTGAATTAACAATGCTGTATTCTAATTTCAAAAGAAGACCTTATGGTGATTTTCATACAAGACAACTCCACCTTGGTTAACTTTTCAACTTGTTGTATTCTACTCTGACTGCCAGCACCCTGCCACCTCAAAATTGATTTCTGATTCAACCTCCCTGCAGCACATCTTGCCTTGCTGTACTCAGGACATCAACATCCAGGTGGAGACTGCTCTGTCAGGAGAAGCTTAGGACTTCATGTCTGCCATGACAACAATGGCCCTGTCCCAAGTACTATCCGATGCCATCCATCTGCAGGACATACTCAGGCTTTTGTTTCTGTTCTGGGCTGGATGATAGTGATCCAGGTATGGAGCAACTTTCTGTAGATCTATTGTCATGGACTGATCACTACTTGGTGGGGTTTAGACTCACTAAGATGGAGATCATCTGCAGGAGTGGGGAGCTGATTAAAGTGGGCCACCCCAAGAGACCTATGGTCCCTCTTGCTTTCTCCCAGTTCCTTGTGATAATATTTCATTTCTGGAACAGCTTTGTCTTTTAAATGCCAGTGTATTCAATAGTTCTGAAGGTTAGCAGAGGGATTCCAGATGGCTCTTGGAATGTTTCCTGTTCCCTAGGCAGGTGATCCTGTCAAATCCATGGCTGATCTCTAGAACAGGGAACTGGTCAAGGCAATGAACATCCTTTTCCATGAAGTGGTGTCAGGTGAGCTCCCCTGGTCCGATAGGGAGTTGGTGGTGATGAAATGAGTGGAATGGAGACCAGAGTGACAATGGCAGGAGACTCGAAGTGAGTCCAACTGAAAATGAGCTAGTGCTCATTAGAAGGCCTATGCTGTGGCAACAGTGGCAGTGAAGAAATCATACTTTTCTGCCACTATTGTGTCTCCACAGTGTATTCCCACTGAGCAATCATGAGCGGTCAAAGTCCTTTTACACTCTGGCCCATATGAAGGAAACAAATACCACTCAACCACTCTCTGTGAGGGATTTGTAAGACACTTTGCAGACAAAATTGTTTGGGTGAGTGGGTAAAAGGTGTGGCCAATACCTCACTTCAGCAAGTAAAATTTCCATTCTGCCTCATCTCTGACTACCTTTTTTCAATGAAAATATACAACATTTATTTCAAGGCACAGTAGGTGGTGATCAGAGTGCTATTTAAGCAATGGTAAATGTTATGACCAGCAGTGGGAGGGATGAGTTCAATGAATAATTGGCACCTAATATCCAGTATCTAAACCCCTGCTGAATAAAATTATATGCAATCCAATCCAATAAAATTAAATGGAATACAATCCATGCTCTAGTCATGATTGACTTATTCCACTAATTACAATGGGATTAAAGCATTTTGTCTGGATGCCACTCATCATAGTTTTACTATCTAGGACAGTGATGGGCAACCTTTTGAGCTTGGTCTTTCAAACTTTGCCAAAAAACTGAGCATAACTCGGGTGGTGTGTCACTTTGAGGAAAAAAAATATTATTTTGTGATATTTATAGTTTAAATCACTTATTTTTATAGTTTATATATTTATAGTTTAAATCACTTATCTGTGTAATGATGGATTAGAAATCCATGACACCCCAGAACAGTAGATAATGGTTGTTGCGGTTAACTGTTATTTGGTTACTGGTAATGGCAGGGCCCCCAGAGATGTGTCCCCTGCTGCGTCCTGCTGCTCCTTGCTCTGCTGGTGGAAATGAGGGCAAAGATCCCAGCTTAACTGGAAGTCCCAGAACTAGACGCTCTGTGACGGACTTCTGTTGTTTTGGCCTACAGACCTCCGGCACAGAATGTCTAATAGAGGAGGATGAAACATTTGCGACTTGTTTCATCCTCAGGAGCAGCAAATGTTTCATCTTCCCCTATTAGACACTCTGTTCCAGAGGTCTGTAGGCCAAAAATCACAGAAGTCCATCACAGACCGTCTAGCTCTGGGACTTCCAGTTAAGTCGGGATCTTTGCCCTCACTTCCACTGGCAGAGCAGGGAGCAGCAGAACACAGCACGGCCAAGTGAGATAGCTGGGAATGAACATTTGCGACTAGAGCCTTATTCATCCTTGCCTACTGCACTTGGCCATGCATGAACCGAGGATGAAACATCCTTCTCGGCATGCAGCTACCTCAGCCGTCACGTGTCATCAGAAATGGTGTGATAGGTTCGCTATCAGGGATATAGGAGGATAAAGCCTTCTAGGGCAAGCACAAGAGGCTACTGTCAGAACAGAACATGGAGAAACAGAATGGTTCTCGATTGACAAAGGGATCAGACAAGGCTGTGTCTTATCACCCTACCTGTTCAGTTTATATGCAAAACATGTGACACAAGCATGAACATGTGACACAGACCTATATAAGGCTGGCCTCAATGTCTTGTGAGAGGGAAGCCTCTCATAAGAGAACTGGGATCCTCTGAGTACACAAATCCTGTGAGATCTTACAAACCCCTGGAAATGTCAGGATGGGAGGCAAGGGCATCAGTCAGTTGCTTACTGATCAACAGAAGGACAAACTCTTGTCATTCACAACAACTGTTACCCAATTATCAAGGAATGGGAAGGTGGAGCGAGGAGAAAATAGGTAGCTAAGTAGGTGATACAGAATCTTGGCCATAGTGTATTGGATGGGCCTTCCTCTTTGTAGGGGAAATACATTGTGGGCGGACATGGAAGAGGACCTTCTCTGTGGTACCCTAGTTATGGAGTTCCCTTCTCCTGGAGGCCAAATTGAAACAAACAGTAGGATTATTTTGCTGCCAAGTCAAAACATGGTCTTTTTATTAAAGCTTTTGGGCCTCATTGAGTTTCGCCAGCCACATGTGCCCTATGGTTGCACTATTTTAACTGGTTTTAAATTGCTTAGTTTTAGTTGACAGATATATTTTAAACTTTAAAATTATAATAGTTATTTATTGTATCCAATTAATTTTATTGTAAGCCAATGTGAGATCTTCAGATTTAGGGTGGGATATTAATATTTTAATAAATAAACAAAATAAGTAAATAATAATTTGGAAGCTTTGTATTCAACCAATAGTGTTACACAATGAGGTTCACTTTAGGGTCTAACATCTTGGGGTGTATCTACACTGTTGAAATAATGGGATTTTTAGTTTCATCCTTCTCTATCAAACAGTTCTGTTGCCTCACAAAACTACAAAAGATTCTGTAGGATGGAGCTGCTGCAGTTAAAGTGATGTCAAACTGTATTATTTCTACAGTGTAAATGTATCCTTGGATGTCACCTTTTAAATAATTTGGAAATACAGTGATGCCCATCTGTGCTCTATTTCTGTACTTTTTCTCTCCCCCCCCCCTTTTTTTGGTGGATAAATATATCGGTTCTGCAATACATAACTGTGCAGGTTTATACTCCCTTCATTTTCTTAATCCTTCCTTCCAACTTTGAAAAAAAAAATTCCTTGTGCTCTCACCAGTTATGTAATCTCTGTTTTATTGTCATCTATCAATGTATAGCAGCATTAGGAGCTACCAAAAATTGGTTGCTGAAGCAAACTGCATAGACCCAACTTTGCAATAAATAAATAAATAAATAAATATATAAATATTTTAAAAAATTGAACCAGGTTATGAAGAAAGAAAATTTATTTTCATGGGTTTGCTTGGACAAGAAAAAAAATATCACTGTCTGGTTAAACTTGAGTAATCTGTCACATTTTATCTTTTCTTCTTATTTATTTCCTGGCAAGCATTAACACTCATGGGGAAACATTCCTTATGTGTAATAAAAATAAGATTACTTTCATGTACGTTTTGATTGCTGGGGGGGTTTCATTGGCCATTGAAAGGAACCTACTTCCATAACCTTTACAATGTGGATTGTGTTGTAAACCATTTAGACTCAGCTCCCTGACTTGTAGTAAACATTTTTAGTATTTTCCTTCTTTTTGAAAAGAGGGAAAATACAAAGATTAGATTTTATTGTTGTAGACATTTCAGGGAGAGTTACTTTGATACAATCTGTATCATATTTAACCCCTTCCATTTCCTAAATTTACCAGCATAATGGGAATAATAATATACAATGAAACAGTTGAGCAAAGTGTAATTTATTTTACCTATTGGAATTTGTGCTTTTTATATATGGAGCATGTCTAATATAGACATATAAAGGTTTATGTCCATATAAACATACTGTGCATCTATGCCTATGCATGCACATCTCTGTGAATGGAAAGCAATTGTCAACAGGTTTGACTTTCTTTCTTTCTTTCTTTCTTTTTTATCCTTGGCTGTTCTTCCATATGGCCCTGGCCTGTAAAATATTCCCTTTCATATATATGTGTGTGTATGTGTCTTCATGTCGCCTGTCAAATTCTGTACAAAACAACTATATGTGAATTTTGCACTGAATAAGTCCTGAATTACAAAGGGGGATCAAAACTGTGTGGTTTTAAAACACTGTGCCACTCTATTCTGCTTTGGTCAGGCCCCACCTGGAATACTGTGTCCAGTTCTGGGCATCACAATTCAGAAAGGATGTTGAGAAACTGAAGCGTGTCCAAAGGAGGGCGACTAAAATGGAAATCATGCCCTATGAGGAATGCCTTAGGGAGCTGGAGATGTTTGGCTTGGAGAAGAGAAGGTTAAGAGGTGATATGATAGGCCTGCTTAAATATTTGAAGGGATGTCATACTGAGGAGGAAACAAGCTTGTTTTCTGCTGCTCTAGAGAACTGGACCCAGAACAACGGATGCAAGCTACAGGAAAAGTGATTCCAGCTCAACATTAGGAGGAACTTCCTGACAGTAAGGGCTGTTTGACAATGGAATACACTCCTTTGGAGTGTGGTGGAGTCTCCCTCCTTGGAAGTCTTTAAACAGTATAGTCAAAAGGGTAACCTTGCCGAGCTCCAAATAGACCACACCCTTCTACACATAATACTCTTTGAGGTCCCACAGTTGCTGATTATTTGATGGATGGTTCTAATGAAATGATTGTGTGTGTGGTGTCAAAATATATCCTGCCATCAACACCCTGCTTAGGCCTTGCAAACTCAGGGCCACAACTTCTTTGACTGAATCTATTCACATGTAAGGGGTCTTTCTCTTTTTTTAGTGCCTTCTACCTTGTCAAGCATCATTGTCTTTTCTAATGATTAATGTCTTCTCATGATATGTTCAAAGTTCAACAACCTGGCATCTAGGGAGAATTCAGGCTTGATATGCTCTAGATCCCATATATTTGTCTTTTTGGCAGTCCATGGTATCCACAGAACTCTTTTCCATCCCCACATTTTAAATAAACTGTTTCTTTTTCTTCATCTTTTTTCACTTTTCAACTTTTACAACCATATACAGAAAATGGAAATACAATGGCATGGACTATTGTGACTTTGTTATTCAGTGACAAATCTTTACACTCGATGACTGCATGACACCAGTCAAAACAAGCCCTAAGCACTCCAGTTTGAAATTCCCCACTAATCATTTCACATCCAGAAAGCAGATTTATAATTTCATGTTCAACATTTACATTTCAGAATATTTTGTGTCCTCATTGAACAGATGTTAAATTAGGTATGCCTCTCCCTTCTGGCTCTCTAGAAAAACTTTAGAAGCTATTGCCGAGGAACTTCTTAGTTATTCCCCTCTGCCCCATGGCTTACCAAAGAAAAAAAAGAAAAAAGCAATACAGCTCACTCAATTCATCCTTGACAGGGTACTCACATAGTTTGAATTTGGTTTGAGTACCTCACAACAAAGAGTAAAGGCAGATTTTGAGTATCAAGAACAATAGCACAGCAAGAACTGTAGACATTAACACTTTTCTTATGAGTCTGGGTGTCATCGTGAAATGTTCCATCATAACATGCTTCATCCATCATGATAGATTTTTATCCACCCAAAAGTGCTCTCTCACTCAGTTGGTAGTAATGGAGCAAAGGTTTTAACATCAGAAAGCTGTTTCACCTTTGTCATAAAAAAGAGGTTTCTAGATGGCTTTTCCAAGGGCTCTTTGGAGACCTGCTGGAGATATTGAAATGATCCCAAATTGATGTGCATAGTATCTTTATTACATAGATTAGATTGCAAATGAATGAAATAAAGCTATACAGGTCAATGAAGTAGCAAACCCAAATGAAGGCGAAAAAATTAAGTAGACTGAGGTACAAATCAAACAGCAGCTTTTGCAATTGAAGAGTAGTATGAATTAAAAGCAGCTATTAATTAAAAGGTTCTCTTCTGCTAATTTTATTCATGGATATTAAAATAAAATATAATAAAATTTAAAAATGAACTAATAAAAACAGGATGAGTAGACCAAATAATAAAATCCATTGGCCAGTTACTAAGAGAATGGGGTCATTAGAAAGCATTCTAATGATCTGATTTCTTTCACAATCAGCTTTATTCTCTGTACAAATTGTGTCCTTATTATAGTTTTAAAAAGAGGCTCAGATTTAATGCTTCAAAGCTTTAAGTCAGATCCATGCAATTTCTGATCATGATTAGAATCATATAGCTTCTCACAATACATTGTGTATGCCCTACCTTCATTGGCAGTGCAATCACAAGATCTTCTTCTACCTGAGATTGGAGGACACACAGTGCTAGCATCTCCAACTGATATCATCAGCCTTCAGGCTTGCTCCAGGGACCCCACAGAGTGAGCCAGAGAAAGGGCAGGGTCTTTGGAAAATAGTGATAGAGAAAATAGTCACTCTACCTCTTCAGAAAACTAGCTAAGCTCAAATGTCTAGCACCAAGGGGATCTTTCTTCAGAGCCAGTTATTGTGCAACCATCCATATATTGTTGAAGTACAGCTTCCAGAATTCCTCATCGTTGGCCATTTTTGCTTGGGTTGCTGGTAGTTACAGTCCAAAGATGTCTAGAAGTAGACACAATTTCACCCCCTGCTCTGTGGTAAAGCACTCCCTATTGAAAAATTATCTGGAGGAGGTCTCCAGCGCACTTGTTGCATCTTTACCAGCTACATTATTATTCAACAATAGATATTTGAATGTGGAAAGCCTCTATTTAGTCTTCTTTCCATTTAGCGTAATTTCAGGCTTGATTTGCTCTAAGGCCTCATCCACACTGAAGAATTAATGCAGTTTGACATTTCTTTAACTGCCATGGCTCTATGATATGGAATTCTGGAATTTGTAGTTTTGGAAGCTATTTAGTCTTCTTTGTTAGAGAGTTCTGGTGTCACAACAAGCTATAGATCTCAAAATTCCATAGGATGGAGCCATGGCAATTAAAGTTGTGTCAAACTACATTAATTCTCTGGGGTGGCAGCAGCCTAAAACTTCTTCATTTATCTTTTAGCAATCAGCTCAATCTGTAGAACTCTTCTCCAAAACCACATTTACAATGTGTGGATTTTCTTCTTGTCTACTTTCTCCACTTTCCAGCTCATAAACACCGGCCATTGGGCAATTCAGGAAATGTGCCCACTCAAAGCCACCTCCTAATATTTCTGTATTTAACTGCAGGTGTATACACTCAACCAGGGAATCACAGCCTTTTGTTTTTAAGACCTGAGCAGGGTAGTCGGTAACAAAGTGTATTGGAGGACTCTCACTCCTAGGGTTGTCATAGGTCAAAGATGACTTGATAACAATTAACAACAACAGGGAACAAGGGGAAAGCCACTTGTTCCATAAAGCTATCCTTGAACAGTTCTCTTCTCCTTTTCAATGTGAGGGTTTCCTCCCCTCCCAACACAAAGAGTCGAGAAAGCCATGTCTGAAAATATCATCTCAGCAGGATTTGCAAGTATTCAGAATTAGGGATGTGAAAATCTGTCAGTTTCCTTTTCATGCATTCCTCACAATCCCACCAGTATTTTCAGCCTGACCATGTCAAGTTGCAAGACTTTTCTTCCCCTTCCTGCACATAAAATTTGGAAAAAAAACATTGGTATGCACTTTTGAAATGTGGATGTGGATTTTTCAGATAAGCAGATTTTTAGTTATGGGTTTCATTGGCTTAGAAGTCAGCATGGTGTAGCAGTCTGAGCATTGGATTGTACCTCTGAAGGACAAGTTTTGAATCTCTTGGCCATGGAAGCCACTGGGTGATGTTGGGCACATCACATATGCCCAGCTTCAGGAAACCCCATGATAGGTTCATCTTAGGTGAATGGAGATGACTTCAAGACATACAACAACAACTTGCATGGAGAGGAAAGAATTTGATGTCTGGCTTCCTCCTTATGACTAAAATTAAACCTAACCAGAACACTAAATCTTGAGTGTGCCCAGCAACATGAGTGGGGCCAGATACCAGTTGGGACAGTCCAATGGTTGTCATGGTGGCCATGAAGTCCTCAGCCACTGCCAACAAGGTAGCCTCATCATTAATGTTGAAGTCCCCCAGCAATATAAGCCATGAAGACTCTAACACTGCCCTTGAGACCACCCTGGCTAGCTCAGGATGGAAGATAGTTGTGCAGTGGGGTGGACAGTACACCAACAGAATCCCTAATCTGTCCTGGCTGCCCACCTTTAAATAAACACACTCAAACCCTGTAGACTGAGGGAAAGGAGCCTGGTTAGGGGGATATTATCCTGATAGACCATTGCAACTCCACCTCCCTGTCCCCCAGGTCTGCTGCACAGAGAAACCTGGTGGGCAAAACAAAGAGATTAACTCCCCCAGCCTCATTCAACCAGGTCTCCATAATACATGCCAGGTCAGCTTGTTCATCCAGAATCAGGTCCAGAATGGCAGCTGACCTGGCATTCAGCAGCAGCATTTTCAACCCAGAGGGATTGCTGCCATGGCTATCCAGATTATTTGGGATGGGAGACAGTTTGGGGGTAACTAATACCCTATTATAGATTCCATCCCCAGGACAGTGTACCTGTCTCCCATTCCCACATCTCCCAATACCCTGTATAATTTCAATGGCTGCTCCCTGACTACCATTATCTTCCTCTATAGGTTGGTGGTGCATCTCTTCATACAGAATAATCTATAACCCCAAAGATGTGCAGATATGTTTCATTAATAGTCCTGTGGATGATAAACTGGACATTTTATTGTTATAAATAAATTAACTGATACAGCCAAAAAAATTTTTTCATCTTTGTTTAAAACCAAAGGAAATCCTATTTTAGTTCTTTTCCATAAAACCAAAAGGATGGTGAAAACAAACTTGTGCTTTCTTTTCCATGTTGTGAATGAGAGAACATTTCTCTCCATGTACATCCTTCCCTTCCCTCTTCCTTCTCTCCCCCTTTGTGTGTTCATTAATTTTAAGCACATCTTCTTGGCCTTTGGTATTCCAGACTCACTTCAAACACCACTTCTGCTCCTGCAGTCAGATTTGGAATGTGCACAGATTGAGCAGAAGTGTGGGAGGACTATTACAGCTGGAAATCATTCCCTGAACTCATCCTGGTGTTTCAACTGGCTTCACGATTAAATTTAGATCCAAAGACACACACAACAAAGCAATCTGTGGAGGTGGCAGGGAGAATTTTGGAGGGCAAAGCTGTCCTCTTTTTTATTGCCAGGCGAGGAAAGCTGATCTTTGAGCAGAGATTTGTGTCATCCTGACTACCATCATATAGCCTAGTCTTGTACCCCTTTGAGCTCAGGATAGACACATCATATTCTACATGTAACCTAGATATACTTCTGAAGAGCTTGTGAAATTCTTTTTAACAGAAAGGAATATATTAGCATGTTGAAGACATCCATAACTGAGCAGGAGAAGGATGATGATCTGAGTCCCAGACCATCATTTTCATACCATTGCTCAGTGATAGATGACTTCAACTTGTCATTATAGTCATCCTTCCTGAAAGCAATGTTCCAAGCTCTGATTTGACCTGTTCTTTAAAAACTTATTATACAGTATTGTACCATTAAAAAGTCCTGTGCTTAAGAGAATATCTTTATGTATAGCAAGACCCTTTCTAAGTAGCCCCAGAAAGAGAATTATTCTCAAATTGCTTCTGGAGGGAAGTAACCTATGGCCTCAATGTTCTCCTAAACTAGTGGGAGATTATCACACAGCAGAGGTGGGGATTGTGAGGCCTTCCAGATGGTATTAAACTCTGAACGTTAGCCAGTGCATGTGATGTTAAAGAATTCTGGGATTTGTTGTTCAACAACAGCTGGAAGGTAACAATTGCCAGCATTGATGTACAAACAAATGAAGCAGCTGCCCATATTGAAAGGGGAAATGACTCAGCTTTGTAAGCACATTGGAGAGTAACTCTCTGGTAGAGATGCATAAGGGTTCTGTGGTAGAGATGCACAGGGGCATCTTAAGAGTTCATTGGCTAGCTTACTGTATATCTTCAGGGGAAAGTGGCCAATGTATCTTGTCTTACAAAAGCTGTGAAAAGAGACACAGTTGTAAAGTAGTGAAAATAAATAAATAGCATGTGTAAAGAAACAAGGATAAAAACAGTACAGTCAGTCCTCCGTGTCCACAGATTCTTTATCCATAGATTCAAGTATCCATGGCTTGAAAATAGTAAAAAAAATTATAAATTCCAAAAAAGCAAATTCTAACAGAAGCAGTGACAGTCCAGTTTTAACTTGCCTATAGCAGCAAATACTTCCAGTTGTCTCTCCTTCCCAGACATTCCAACAGCAGTGTTAGCATGCTCCACTACAAAGGAAAAACAACCCACAAGTGAGCTTGATTTCCTTGTCAAGTCCCTGCTAATTAAGACTTAGTGAAATCTATTTGGAAAATAAGATCCACATTTGCTCCCTCCCTCCTTCTGTACCTCTCCAGCTGGCATTTTGATGCCAGCTTTGTCACAGAGGGATTAAATATGCATCAGAAAAACACACAGCCCTTTGCCACACACTTTAACAGCAATTGCTAGAGATGTCAGCATCACCATAGCCCAGAGGTTATGGGGCAAGGGAAGGTAATGCCTTTCTGATGTTGGCCTGTTGTGGCTTCTATTCCTTACCACTCATGTTCGTTTAGATTACTGAATGCTGATTCAACATGGAAGTCAGTCCTACAGATTCAACAGATCTCCTGTTTTGGGACTCACAACAGGATTTAGGCACATATGCAATGGTTAAACCTGTGGGACTCCACCAATGCAGGCATCTTTTCAGTGGGTTTTCAGGCTATGTGGTGATGTTCTAGAAGAGTTTGTTCCTGACATTTCACCAGCATCCGTGGCTGGCATCTTCATTCACACAGTGGAGTTTATCACACGAAGGGAATTGGAAGTATAATCCAATGGCAATCTGAATGCAATCATGGGGTTTCGTGTGATTGCGTGAAAGCTGATCACACACATTTTCGGGCAAAGGGAAGTCCATCCAAACACAATCATGGGGTTTCACGTTATTGCGTGAGAAACTATCACACACAATTTCAGGCACTGGGAGGCAATTTCAGGCAGTTCCGAACGCAATGCAGTGAACTAGCGAATTTACTCAATTCCGAACTGACCTCACTTCCATTTCTTTCGAAATTGAGAGAAATTCCTCCCGTGTGATAAACTCCAGTTACAATGCTATGCCAAACCTTTGCCACATCCCAACATTCTGCACCTGACTATATATCTGCCAATGTGCCCGCTTATCATCCTACTGTGCAATGAGGAATGCATAGTAGCTGTTTCTACAATCTTATTGAAGAAGGGAATATATTGATAGAACTGTTTAACGTTTTCACATCCTCCAAAAAATGCACAGTTGTATGTCTGAAATCCTGTTGTTTAATTCCAACCTAAAACAGAATGACTTAACATCACTGAATGGCGATTATTGAAGGTCAGTCCTACAGATTCAATGGAAATCCTGTTTTGGGACTAACAACAGGATTTAGGTCCATTCAAAATGGTTACACTTGTGGGTCTCCACCAATGCAGCCATTAACTAAACACATTGTTGCACAGTAATCAAAAAAAGTACACCCACATGAGTAAGAAAACATGTACCAACAGGATCCCAATCCATAATAGTATAACACTGTTGAAGGCCCTCAGTTCCATCCAGTTGATTCTAAGGAAAATTCCTGTGAACATTTTTTAAACCAATTAAACATGGACACATAAGAGGGATAAAAACTTGGAAGTTTAAAAACTGACCTTTTCTCTGAAGCATCCCTTTATTAGCCTACAAGGTTTTCCTCATATCTAGCTCTAGAGACTTTTTAGCATCTGTAATGATTGAAAGGTGAACAGTAAAAAAAAAGAAAATCAATTCATTTGAAATGTGGTGTTGGAGAAGAGTTCTACAGATACAATGGAATATTAAAAGGACAAATAAATGGGTCCTAGAGCAAATCAAGCCTGAACAATCCCTAGAAGCCAAAAGGACTAAATTCAGGTTGTCATACTTTGGACACATCATGAGAATACATAAAATTAGGTATGAGGCAATAGGAAAAAAAAGACCACATTCCAGATGGATAGATTCAATTAAGGGAGGCATGGCTGTCATGAGTCTGCAAGACCTGAGCAGGGCTGTTGATGATAGGGTAATTTGGAGGTCTCTCATTCATATGGTCACCATAAGTTGAAGTTAATGTAACAGCAGTTAACAACAACAAAATGACTGGCTGATTCTCAGCAATCACAAAACCATGAACAAATGTACAACCAGCCCAGGCAGTCATGGGGAGTTAAACATCGATCAAACCAGACTGATATGTCATATATCTGCATTGGTTCAGGAGTGGTTTTAGCACCAAGGAATACCAAACAAGTGGACTGGAATCCGTTTTACTGTTGTGCAACTAGTGACACACTATCTGCCAGAAATAAAGATGCATACCTTCACTTGCATTGACAGATACATCCAGCCAATTCAAGAAGGCCTTGAGAATGCAGATTCAAAGTTAAGTGCACAAATGAAAACCTGCCCCTATCCACATATTGGCTCTACTGGACCAACGGCAAGCCCCTCTGATGTTAAAGTTACACATTATATCTGGTCTGGTCTGCCTGTTGAGTTGGAGATGACCCAGACAAAGTCAGACTCCCTATAATTAAAGGCTCTGGAGACAAATGCAAATATTTCCACTGCAGTGGCTCATAATCGATTGATAATGACCAAAGGTGAGGCATGAGTGACTAAAACTTACTTTTCCATGAATTTCTCTAAAAGCAATGCTCTATGGATATTGACCTTTGCTGGCATCATGTCACAGCTTGATTATACTAGTGCAAAGGTTTGATGGCACCTTGGTGGGTGAGATTGTCTCCAAAATAATCTATTTCACCCATCCTAGTTACTGGTGATGAAAAAGAGCAAGTGTTTTAAGACAGGCAAGGCACTTCTAAAACATTTGTAATGGTGGCAGGTCAAAGATTTTAGTCTGTTGACTTGTATCAAGGGATCTCAGCAATGCAGAGATATCTAAGAATTATTAGGATATGTCTCCAGTGTGTTTATCATTTTGAGGTTGAAAGGAAGATGGGGAAAACATGCTTGTCCAGGCTGAATTTTGATACTCCTACTGACAACAAGTTGAAGATAAATTACATTAGTAATTGCATTTCTGATTGGCTAAAGGGGAAAGGTTATTCAAAGATGTATTTCAAATGAAACAACAGATGACTCAGTATGATAGTGTCTTGCTATCTAATGGCTCTTCATCAAAGAGTCACCTAGGCACATATAAAGGTACTATGGATATTTTTTTCCATGGAAATAGGTTCCTGTTGTGATCTTTCCTCCATCAGACCACCACAGAGCAAAGCCTGTTGGGATCATATCATTAGCAACAGACTAGATTCACTAGAAGATAATTCAAGTTGAGAGCTCAGCAGAAGTATTCTTTTCACAACTTCTGAGAGTCACTGAAAGAAAGAACTCACCTTGCTTTGGAAATCTGCATGTGTGAGGCTTGCAGTGCATTTTGGAGACATAAAATATGTGCAAAACCATATACAAAACTACAGTGTTTTAAACATGCAGATAGCTAAAAACATGTATACAGTGGGCCCTTGTTATCCACTGGGGTTTGGTTCCAGAACCTTCCGTGGATAACAAAATCTGTGGATGCTCAAGTCTGATTAAATATAATGGCACAACAAAATGGTGTCCCAAATATAAAATGGAAAATCAAGGTTTGCTATTAGGAATTTGTACTTTTTGGGAATATTTTCAAGCACCGTATGCTCAAATCCATGGATAAAAAATCTGTGGATAAGGAGGGCCAACTGTATTTGGGGGGAAAAACCCCACAGAGACTGATTCTAGTCAATGGGAAAATGTGTATATATATTCAGAAATTATGACAAACATAGAAAAATGTGTTAAGAGAAAAGTGTGAGAAAATGTATAAAGTTTCCTGAAGGAAAGAAAAAAAATGAACAAAAGCAAAAATGATTGTTAATTCCAACAAGTGTTGAGCCATTGAGCCAATTGGATTTACCTGTGAGTGAGCTCAGCATTCAAGTGTGAACTGTGAGTGGTGTCTAAGACACTGGAAGATAGGAACCAAAATCAAAAGGACATAGATAAAAGAAAATTAAGCAGAAATTAATAAAATGAAATTCAATGCACAGGGGGAAAAAATCCTCCTCTAGTTTAGCACTATTTGCACCCTTTTGCAAGAACTATTTTGCTTGGCATGGCATGACAACAGAATCATTCTGACTTGCTGAATGACAAAATTTCCTTGGTCAATTTTTCAGTGTCTGTTGTGGGATGTTAAATATTTAAGGATGTATAGGAGACCGGACAATAATAATTAATAAAAAAAAGTACTTTGAACTTTCAGTGTTATAATCCCTTTCATCCAAGAATATCAAAGCACCTTCTACACACGAATTAATTAATGATTCACAACAATCCTTTGAGCTTTGAAGTAATGCTTTGCAGATGAGGAAAATGTAAGGAGACAGAATGACTGCATATGCTTCATTTTAGCTTGGTTTGTGACAGTACTTCACTTTCTCTGCCATGCCAGACCATCTTAGTGTGTTGGATGAGATTTTATCTGGACATCTTGGCATAAAGTAGGGCATGCAGGACTACTGTTTGGATGTCTTCCAAGGTTGCAGGTAGAATGTAGAACTAATGCTGTTTGATACCTCTCTAACTGCCAGTGCTCAATGCTTTGGAATTCTGGGGTTTTTAGTTTTGTGAGATATTTAGTCTTCTCAGTCAGAGAGTTCTAGTGCCACAACCAATTACGAATCTTAGGAATGTCAAACTATATTAAGTGTCTAGTGTAACAGCAGTTTTGAGTCTACAAACTGACTGGAGATGTGGCATCACCCAATGAGGTATTTAACCCTGAAGCTGAAGCTTATTCTTGGTGATGGGCAGATACTAAACTGAGTAACTAAAGGACATAGTAAGTGCTTTCAAAAATATTCAAAGTCTACAAAATTTACTTTTCTGGATTACAGTTGCCAGAATCTCTCAACCGGCATGTAAATAATTCTGGCAGTTGTCTAAACATTCCCCACCCCACAAGCTCCCTTAGTTACATTAACAATTGAGTTTATTGCACAGGCCCTAGAACAGGCCTGTTGCATTCTGAAAGGGAGTGTGATGGGAATGGGAGGTATCACCGAACACATCTAACTGCACAGGAGAATGCCACTGCCACTGTCAGAAGTTCCCATTGTGTTCTGGATGCATCCCAGAGAGGTCGATTTCCGGTAATGCTTCAGAAGTGTTCTGGAAAATCAGCGCCCCTGGGACACATCCAGAATGTAACGGGAACTTCCAGCAGTGGTGGCAACATTCTCTTGTGCAGTATTATGTGTGCTATGCCACTTCCCATTCCCATCACACTCCCTTTCAGAATGCAACAGGCCCGTTCCAGGGCCTGTGTGATAAACTCTAATAACTCCTCAACCAGCACCACCATAATGGGCACAGGGATTGGAGAAAATGGACCTCTGTCAGAAACTAAAAAAGTCAATTCAACATGAGTTTTGTTGGTGGTCTGTAGCTGTGATGCTTGAATGAAAGTAAAGGGGCTAATCATACAAGGGGTGGTTTCCAAGCAGTGCAGTCATGTGAAAAAAGAGTGGTGTGATAACAAATGTTTTCAAAGTGGTATGTTCCTATTTCTTTTCGTAACATGATTGCCGTGATACACGAGGTTGGTATGTTAATGTCCCAGTTCTTTTTTTTTTTCAGGCATAGAAAATGCAGTTACATGGCTCTTAAGAGATGATCAGCATGCATGTTTCATCATGTGGCCCATAACGTGTAGTCAACTGCATAAAACAACCAGCAACAAGCATGATAGCTGACTTCCATAGGACATTCTCTACACTCTGGCTTGCAACAAGAGACAACATTAAAACAGAAGATGAACAAGCAAACCATGTGAAAGAAAATGTGAAAACACTGGACCCTGTTGTGTCTCTCACTGGGGAAATGAAGCAGAGATGGGGAAATATACAAAGTATGCATTTAGTATTCCTCATTTCTATAGTTATTGCAGATCATGTTCATATGGTGTAATATAAGGGAATTACATATTTTTAAACATACAGTTGGCCCTCCTTATCCATGGATTTTTTATCCATGGATTTGAGCATACATGGCTTGAAAATATTCCCAAAAAGTATAAATTCCAATAGCAAACCTTGATTTTTCCAATTTATATATGGGACACCATTTTGTTGTGCCATTATATTTAATGCGACTTGAGCATACATGGATTTTGTTATCCACAGAGGGTCCTGGAACCAAAGCCCACTGTACAACATGCCAGCTACATCCTCATTCACCCTTTGCGCTGAATTCTGACCTATCCTCACCTCTTCAAACTATGTCTGGTTTATGACATATATCTACAAATCACTTTTTATTTCAGCACAAGTATACCTCAGTCTCATCTCCTGGACTCTAACATTCAAGATCATGGCCCTCAAAAATTAGGAGTCTGACACACAACAACCACAAATCTTTAATAAATTATAATAATCAAAGGCTCCAAAATTGTTTAGCATTTGGATCTAATTGTTTTGCATTCTGGGTTCTAGTCTAATTGTCTGGACCTAATTCATGTGACTCCACCTATGATTTGGACTCTCTATAGACTTGTTATTCCAGATCTACATCCAGTTTTAAGAAAAGTAGTCCATAGCAGGATGTTAGAGATGTAGAAATCTGTCAGTTTCAGTTTTTCTCACATTTAAAGCTTTAAAACCTCTAAGTATTCCATCCAGAGATATTCCAAGACAACAGAGATATGTTCCTGAAAGTCTGTAAGAGGCTGGACAGATTGCCCCAAGGGGTGGTCTGCAGCCACCCCTTTCAGCACTGGATCGAGACCGCAGCAACTACATGCCATGGCCCCAATCTGGCCTTTCTGCAACACAAAAAGGAGCCGCAAAAAGTGGCTCCTTTTTGTGTCGTGGAAAGGTCGACATAGAGGCCAGCACTGTGGCTTTTCGGCACTCCTTTGGCACTGTATCATCTGGACACAGTGCCAGAGAGGCACTGTGATGCCACCCACCATGCATTAGGGCATGCAGTGTCACACTGGCATGGGGGAAGAGTCAGGACGTGCATCATGTGGAAGCCATGCCCCCATTCCGCCCCAATGACTGCCTTTGATGCCAGGCTGTTGAGGCTCTAAGCCAATGTTAACACCAAGGGAGATATAGGTACCTGGGTATCTTCCACTCTGTCTCTAGTAGATATACCACTGGGAATCATAAAAATATCTTGAGTAGAAGCAGAACTTATTGCCTTCTGTTGAGATAAAATAGACTAAGAAATTAGCCAATTTCAATAGAGTCATCTATCCTAGCCCAACAACAATCCCATTGTATCTGATTGCTATTTAAGTGTTAAAGATGAGGAGACTCCCAAGAGAGAAAAGCAGAGGCAGAAACACTAATTCAACACCAACATGGTTTAATACAAAAGGATTCAAGTTCAGACATTTAAGAGCTAAGTATGCAAAGCCCTGGCCTCAGAATGACAAATCTGTCATTTTAATTTTCTCCAGTGAACCTATGAAGCAATTCCCAAATTGTGAAAGCTCTTAACAAATTGCCCAACAATATTCTAACCCATCACTGTTCTTGACTATGTGAGGAGAGCACATTTCTTTTGCCCTCTATTACTTACTACTGGATTAAAATTGGTAGAAACAGCTTATTTTATGGAATATATTGATGGGACAGAGCCAGGCTACTTCAAATCAATTCCAGTGCCAGCAACATCAATGATTAATCTTTAGGTTGCATTAGTCATATAATCTTTGTTTGAAAGGCTTGAGTTATGTGATAGGCAGAAGCTTTTTATTGCCAAATTTTTGTCCTGAATTGCTGACATGTGAAGATAGCTTTAGGTAGAACTGGATGCTTCAGAAAGTATCTGGGTAAACAGGAATGTTCCAGTAGACAGAATTAATCCATAGGCTTCTATCTCTGTTGCAAGACTGCTATGATCTCACATGTTGAGTTTATGCCAGTTGGCTTCCTCTAAAGGTGATTTCACAGCCATAAAGTGTCTATTTCTTCACCTGGAAATGAAAGAAGACAATGTTTGAACAAACTAAGGGGCTTTTAACTGCACATCATAACAACACAATGGTCTCTGAGTGTTCTTTTGGCTGTTGCTGTGTCAGATCATGTCAGCAATGCAAGAATATTGGATATGCTGATTGCAAATAATCAAAGATACTCTAATGGGTTGGAAGGTCTTAATGTAATATCAGTAACATATTTTCCCCTTCCTGTCAAGTGGAAATACATAGTTGGGCAATGAGGGAGGAAATAATAAATTAAAGTTATGCTACTTCTTACATTTCCTAATGAGTATATCCACTTTGGCTTGCTGTCAAATAGCTTTCCATGATCAGAGTTCATTTTAAACAACAACAAGAATAATCTTCCTGTGGATGTCTCCTCCATAAATCAACAGTTGTGTAATTGGACCCTGCATGAATTTCCTACAGAAAGTAATTTCAGTTTAGAGATTTGAACTCACAAAGAATGACTGGAGCCAATGTCCTGTTTCTTTTTTAAAAATTATGGGTTTAAGGCTACAGTCCCACACTTCTATGTGAAATAGGAATGAATGCCTGCCTAGGTTTTTAAAGGAATTGTATTAAATATAATGATCAGGATTCCTCACCGAGATACATAGGTAAGAAACATAGCTCTGATAGTCTCTTGTCCAGTTCTCCAAACCCAGCTATTTCCTGACTAGTGGACTGCAGATAGTTTGGGTAAGGGAGATTCAACCTGTACCACTTAATGATGCAGCAAAATCCTTTTTCTCCCCCATCAGAACTGTCTTTTGCAAAACACTTGACTCTTAGGCTGAAAACTGAAAAATACTTTTTTTTCCAGAAATAAAAATGGATAAATTGTTGCCAAATTGGCCATCTCATTTTAATTTCCAGCAGAAAGTTTTCCACATTGCAAAGCAATCAACATAAATAGCATTAATTGGCATGCTTGCTAGAAGCACTCTGATTAATGTTAACGGTTCATCACTTTAGGACCATAATGTGATAGCAGAAGCACTTACCCCTGTGGTGTTTATAGTCAGCCCACTGACAGAGTGGCAAGGGAGCAGCACCTTCTCAAAGGAACTAATGTTTCTCATTCTTTTCTTCTTTTTTTTAAATTAAAATCTTTCCATATATGTAACTGATCCCCCCATATATCATGCAGAATTATGAACTACTAAAACAAATTTAAAATGCTAAATGCCATATGGCCCTACAAATGTTGCATTCCTCCCCATTTGTTATGTTGGATACGGGTGATGGGAGATACAGTAAAATCATATCTGAAGGGCCACATGTTTCCCACCCCTGTTGTATTTAGCAATCTACACTGATGCAGTGTCATTGGACTAAATCCAAAGTAGTGTTTTCTCACATCATGGAATTTATTTTTATCTTCCCCTCCTCTGAATTCCTTTGAAATTTTCAAACATCACTCTGGAAAGTTCCTAGGCCCAAGAGAACTGGACTGTGGGGTACTGCAATTGGAAGGGTAGATTTCACCACTGTATATGCACTCTGGTTCTGTTGTGCAACTAGACATCCAGTACTGGATTGAAATAACACTTTATTCCTTTTACTGATAAAATGAGTGTCTTGCACCAACCAGAAGGGGAGCAACATTACCCATGAACAATTAAATAATTTTAGACTCTTGATGTTATGGCTCTTGTTCTTGTTGTGTGCCATCAAGTCATTTCATGAACTTTTGGAGACTGTAATGCAAAACTATCATGTGGTTTTCTTGACATGTTTCTTTAGGTGAGGTTTCTTGTTGCTATCCTCTGAGGCTGAGAGAATGTAACTTGCCCAAGATCACCTAGTAAGTTTCCATGCCCAAGCAAGGATTTAAACCCTGGTTTCTCAAGTCAGACCACTGCACTACACTGCTTTAAATGGTAATGGATCTTGCTTCATTTGTGCTGAATGTGATAAATCATCTCTGTTTCATTCAGAGCCCCACTTAGGAGATTATTGCACTGCCCTTTTCCATCCTTCCCTCCCTACCTAGGTAACGAGATGAAAACTTTTAAACATGGATTTTATCTCATGCCTCTGTGCCAAGATCAGAGGCATCTCATACCAGATCATAGCATTCCGTATCTGATCGGGACTTCTCTGGCACTTTGTAAAAGAATGGGATTTTCCCATTATTTGCAAAGTCTGGGAGAAGTCTGAGTTGGATATGGGATGCCATGATTAGGAACAGGAAGCCCCCGACCTGGGCACAGAGGTGTGCAAAAAAATCTGGGCTTAAAAAGTTGAGAAGGAAGGATGAGATGCATCTCATAACATCCATTGAAGGTTTTTAAAAAGCCTTAAAGATGCATCTCTTCTGGCAGGCCTTCCTAGACGTTGCTTAATTTCTCCAGCTCCAAACTTTATGTTTTAGTTTTTCGTCCCGCTCTTTTCTTTGCATATTTAATCTTGTCCATACAGTCCCAGGAATTTTGTTTTTAAGGAATCATTTTATATTTTGGTATTGTGTTTTAATTCATAGCTAATTTAATCTTATTTTAAGGGGTGGGACTTGGGATGGGATTGTTTTTAATTTTGTACTGTTTTAACTCTGTTGTAACCCGATTGTTTGTTCAGATGGGCAAGCTACAATTATTATTATTATTATTATTATTATTGGAGGGCTTTCCACTCCACCACACTTAAATGCCCATTTGGTGGGAACAAGGGAGAGGGTCTTTTTGGTGGCTGCTCCCAGACTTTGGAACTTCCTCCCAGGAGGGCCACACTTTCCTATCAGTGACAGGTAAAATATTTTTGTGCCATCAGCCCTTGTCAAACTGATACGGGCTGGGCTTTTAAATACTGTGTGATTCAGATGTCAAGGCTTGTATATAGTTTTTAATATATTTTAATATTTTAATACATAATGTTTTTAACCTATGAATTGTTTAATTGTTTTTAACTTTGTAATTATACTTTTAAATGTGTTTGTATTGCTTTTAATTTTAGTGTCTTTAAACTTGCTTTTGCTTCCTTGAGTCCCTATATTTAAAAAAGGTGGGCTATAAATAAATAAATAAATAAATAAATAATAGATTCACCGATTGTGAACCTGTTGTTCTCTTTCTGCCACCACCCTTGAGAAGCCAAATCTTTTTTCTTTGGATTCTTGCTGCCTTCCTCTATATTTGGTGTCATCTTCTTGTAGCATTTGCAGTCAGTATCAGTCTTGTTTCTTTTCCAGATAAACAGCTGTGGCCACTTGGCAGTGCCAAAAGAATGACTGGGAGCCATTTCAAGACTATTTTTGCTGCTTATGCCAGCCCTGCATGAGAACGTGTGTGTGTGTGTGTGTGTGTGTGTGTGTGATGGTGAGACCCCCCCCCCCCCATAAAAACTGATTATAGGATTTTCTCTTTTATATACAGTGGAAAGAAAGGGGAGGGGATGCTGTTGAGTTCACATCCCAATAGTAGTGCTTGGCTTTTTCACACCCCTTTCTGTATTGTATGGCTTCAGAAAGTCTTTCATCTTCTGGAGCCTGGGGGGAAGGTTTGAGATAGCTTTCATAGGATTAATCAGGCCTCAGCATAGCAAAAATTATTTCCTTGATACATTATGGAAACAAACACAGCCATTATGTTGCCAGTATATTTGTAACTGATCATCTCAGAATTCTTCTTTGATGTTGCAAGTTGGAGGCATTCTTCTTGATTAATTAATTTGTCTTGGAAGTTTTCATTGTTCACCTAAATGCACACTCGCAAATGGGAGCTGTTATTTCCCCTCCTTTTTTGGGGGGGGGGGGGATACTGTTCTACTGGTATTTAAGAAGTTTTACATTTCTGAGATGTCTAGGAAGAGAATGGTCCCAAGAAATGACTTATCTGCATTATTATAAGAAAGGTCCTGGGTTTCCTGTAACTGGTGCCAATCAGTAAACTGGTTGCATCCTTTTGGACTAGATGCAGATTCTGAACACATTTTAAAGAGAGCCCAGTTGAATGAGTTAGAATAACTGGCATAGGATATAATTAAGGCAGTGGTTCTCAACCGTTTTGCTGTAGTGATCTGCCTTACATCTACACCCACACATTATGCCCCTCCCTATATAAATACAAATATTTAGTTTGTTTAGTTTGCATTTTATTGTTTGCACATTCGTGTATATTCACAAATATACATGAATATTTTCATGCATCAGTATCTCATCCCAAGAACCATGGCAGTGATGGACGGGGGAAGAAGAAGGGGTAGCTCAGAATGGATCCTGCCAGAAGCCATGATCTAGCAAGTTTACCTGCTCTCTTCCTTTCTTCCGCACAATTACAATCAAAATACACCTTGTGAATAAGCACATACAGTGTGTATGTACACATGCCAAAATAACACTAAAATGGCTCCTCAAGAACATCAGGGAGATATTTCAAAGTATTTTGAATCCCCCCTCTGCATCATTTTGACAGCACACTTTCTCTTTCAAAGAAAGTGTGTGGTGAGGATACACATTGTTTAAAAGATGAAGCCTGTTCCTGGAAACCCTCAAAAGCATGATTCACTGTCAAAGCTAAGGCCATTGCTAGGAGAATTACAATTTAGATCCAACTGTTCTGATGGATTTTTAACATTGCTCCTTAGGCGATTTCTCCCCAAGATTCACCTTTTTCTTTCCCCCTCCTCCTCCTCCTCTTCTTTCTCCTCATGCTGTTTGATTCAAGATATCTACAACCCTGATGGTTTCATTCAATTGCTTCAGAGGTTTATGATATGTTTTAACACACACACCTTTCTCTGTTCCCTTTTCCTTCTACATCTATAAAATATTTTATTGATGCCACATTAGATCTGAGCCAAAGCTGTTTGTGGCTTTCTGATAAAAACCAGTGATTTATGATGAGGAATCAAAACTTTATTAATCATCAGAGCTCAGGATATGAAATAATTTTTCAAGTTGTCCAGTTTTGCCTGTCCAGTTAAATTTGCCCATCAATTCTGGGTGAAGGAATAAACATGGCCTGAAGTGTAAATCTGTCTGTGGATACAGTTTTAATTTTAAGTCCACAGGTTCTACAATGCCTCGACAGTGAATTATGAATTTTCATTTCATCATGAGTTCTCTTGTGATATCACAGCTGAAGATCTCAGGAGGGAATGGTGTATACCAAAATGGCATTGAAAGGGAGCCAATGGAGCATCTAGCCCTAAGACAGATCTTATATCATTTCTGAAAGCTGAATAGAGAGAAGGAAGCTATAAGCTTTCTTAAGACTTTATCAGATAGGAGAAATTTCTCTTTATTGTGAATGGAGCCAATTGGAGACAATTCGAATTTACATGAATTCCAATTGCGTTCGGATTGCATTCAGAATGACTTCCCATTAGCCGAAAATGACCCCCCCCCATTGCCCGAAATTGCATGAGATGCTAATTTGCAATAACATAAAACCCATGATTGTGTTTGAAATGACTTCCCTTTTGCCCGAAATTGCGTGAGATACTTTAATTTGCAATAACATGAAACCCCATGATTGTGTTCAGATTGCCATTAGATTATACTTCCAATTTCCGATGTCTGATAAGGTCTTTAGGCAACATCTTCACAGAACTGTTGCCAAATTCCAGACATTGTTGTCTGTAAATTCTCAGAAAAGCAAGAGAGGTGTGTGGGGGTGTGGGTGTTAGATATGCTTTGTGTATCTTAGAGATGCTGTGTCATCCTAGGCTCACAATAGGTCCTGGAACTCTGATATACCTCTGAGGTGTCTCCATTTTATATTATTGCCACCACTTGGGACCAGGTACAACTTTTTCCTACAGTGCTTCCAAATCCCCTTCTTTATCAACAGTAGAAATAGTGGCACTTGCCAGACTTCACTAGGCCACATTAAGTCTTTCTCTGGAAATGAACAGTGATGTAGTCACCAGCTCCAGATTTGGAACTGTGAAATGGAATTTATTGTAGTGACTCTCTCTAGCAGAGTAATCAAATTGGCAAAGCAGAAGCTGAACAACTACCAGTCCGATACTCACCCACCCTCTCTATTTTGGGGGGCAGGGAAAAGAGAGTCCATTGCCCTTTCATTTGAATTTTTCACCCAAACCTCTTTCAGCCCCCACATTTCTAGCATTGCATCGAGTGAGACAATGAAGATTTTCACACTTACCTGAATCAGTTGTAAATTATCCTGCAAACATCCTCCAAAGGTGGCTGAAAGAGCAAAAAAGCCTCTGTGTCTGAAATGAGGAAGTGCTCATTTGCTTCTGGCAAATCCCTTTCCATGATGATTCAGGAGCACTTCCTGGTTTCACACACAGAGGCTTTTTTTCTCTTTCAGCCACCTTGGAGGACATTTGCAGGACGTTTGGAGAAAGATTTACAACTGATTCAGGTAAGTATGAAAATCTTCACTGAAAATGGTTCAGACCCAGAACTCTTTATCTTGCTGTGTTTGCATTCCTTTGGTAACTTAGTCTGCATCATTATTATTATTATTATTATTACATTTCTAAATGCTCAGCTAAAGTTTCTGCAATGCTACAAATTTGGGTACCACATTTCATGGGAGTGGGGATAATTCTTATTTGCGACCCAGCATGGTTCAGTGATTTGAATGTTGCTTTAGGGCTCTGGGAGGCCAGGATTCAAATTCATGATCACCCATGAATCCCACTGGGTGACTCAGAGGAAGATGATTGCAACCCCCCTGTGAATAAATCTTGCCAAGAAAACTATATGATAGTGTCACCTAAGTCATCTGTCCAGGAAAGCTGCCAACACCCACTCACACAGCTGATAAGAGAGTCCTTGGCAAAAGATATACAGCAAAATGCCAGGGCAGTTCCTTTTGTAAATACAACCAAACATAGTCCAAAAGAAAGTAAGCCAAAAAAAGGTTCAAGGTTCAGGATTACTGAGAGCAAAAATATCAGTCCAGTCCAAGGTCAAAAAAGCCAGAAGAGTGGTCAGCGGGTCCAATACAGGGTCTAGGAATCTAAAGCAGTAAAGGGTCTAGGAGTCAGATACCAAGCAGTTTTCTCTTAGGAGAACTAATAGTCTCTGATGAGAGTCCTCAGCATTTGCCACCTGTTATAAATAACTCCCTGATCACAGCTGCTGACTGCCTGATGAGTCTCTCTCTGCAAATCTCTTTGACCATCTCAAGCCTTGCTTTTCAGCTCTCCTCTGAGTAAAGGCAGAGACCTGAACTTTTTCCAATGTGTCTTTTGAATCCTGCCCTACTACTGGGGCCAGACTAGGCTGCTGAGCCCCAGACTCCACTGGGGCTTAGAGAGCAGAGCTGGGTCCTGGTTGGGCCACCTCTACAGGAGCTGGCAGGGCAGAGCTAGGACCTGGCACAGCAGAGCTGGGGCCTGTCTCAACCTCAGATGGCACCTGTACCTGAGGGCCCAAGACCTCCTTGTCATTGTCCGAGTCCTCCTCCTCATGGCTGGCCATGACATCATCATATAAAGCCACCTTTAAGAGAATGCACTGCCTGCTGATAGACTTTGAGTCTGAATTTGAAGTGCTTGTGATGACTTTAAAAGGTCTAAAGAACATGGAACATTTGATAGTTGAAGAATCACATTCCTGAAGATTGAAGTCTGTCATGAACTTTGGTGGGTGAATGGGACTTCTCTATGTTCTACCTATTAGACCACTGCACTGTGTGAGGATATGGGACCTTATCAACTGTGGCACCCCAATTGTAGAATGTCCTCCTCTTGCAGACCTCATTGGCACAACACTACTTTCGTTTAGGCAACAAGTAAAAGCATTACTGTTTATTAAAGCCTTTGGGCTTCACCAATGTATTTCAAGATGCAAACACACATGATTTTAAACAGTTTTGTTTAAAACCTCTTTTAACTTTATAACATGTTTAATATTTATTTAATCTATTTAAATTATTGCTGTTTGTTTTAAATTGTTTTAACTGTTTATATTGATTTTGTTTATAGGTCATCACATGCACTTTTCTATCTAAGTTGGGATAGAAATGTTTAAATAAATAAGTATAAATAGTTCAGCATACTAACCATTATATTGCACAAGAAATCACTATAGGGATATAATATTTGTCTAGCTTTCTTCCCAAAGAAAGCAATGAAGAGTTTTGGCAGTTTTCTTCCACTTAGAAGAAGGTCTTCAAAAACTATGCAGTTTTCAAAGCCTTTTCACAGGTACTATGGACTTTATCTTACTACTTAAATAACCTGGCTTACCTCTTCTGAATTGAAGTGTAATTTGGACTATAGCCAGGTCCTATCAGAAGGATTTTGCCACCAAAGCTGCCAGGCAAATCCAGCCCGGCTGCAGACCAGGTCTCCAACACGTTTCAGCGACCATTTTTTGAAGTTGGAAAGTTCTAGGTTCTGAAATGAGGCTCCTGAAACATGCCTGGGATCCGGGCTGCAGCCAGGCTGGATGCACCTGGTGGCTTCGGTGACAAAATATTAGTGATAGGACTTGGCTGCAATCCAAATTACACTTCAGTCCAAAAGAGGTAAACCAGGTTATTTAAGCAGTGTGATAAGGTCCTCATTCTATGCAAAATACACATGTGGTTGTTTTATGCAGGAAAAAAGCATTTTCTGCACAGGAAACAATGTTTTCTTGGCCTGAAATAATATTTCAGTCTAGTAATATTTCCTACACAGAAAAAAAAAACTTGTCTTCCCTGCAAATCAATCCCATGCAAACTTTCTTAGGATTACAGCAGTTATAGCATTTTTCTGTAGAGAAAACAGCTTCTCCTGCAAAGACCTATCACTTCCTAAACAGAAAATGCTTCATCCCCAAAACAACCACATGTGAATTTTGCACAGGATTAGTCCTGAACTGCAAAGATTCTTGTCCATCCAGGATTGTTCTCATTAGGAGTTTTCCATACTTGAAAAACATGGGGATTTTGTGACCCTTTTCCCCTTTCTTTTTTTTCTTTTTTGCTATATTATTATTTTGCTATATTATTATTAATGGATACACAACCACAATCCCAATCCAATTCTTTTTGAATGACCAGCTCCTTCCCCAGATATTCCCCCTTCTCTATTGTAGTACATGATACATCAAAACAAACACATTTTATGTAATTATTTTTTAATTATTGCTAATTGTCAGAGTGGAGGGAAGACTGATTTCAGGACAGACCCTGTCTGAGGAGGATGGATTAATCATTCCTATCCAACAGGCTACAGTTCCAGTAGTGTTAGCACCTCTATTTGCTTGTGAGTTTTAGAAAGTATAGGTAGAGCTACATGCTATGGTCTTAATATAATGTGTAGTTTGAATGTAGGTCTCAAGTAATTTAGTAAACCAAACCAGACTATCCATCTCAAAAACTATATGCCTCACATTAG
The DNA here is from genome assembly GCA_034509955.1 of Urosaurus nigricauda. Classification (NCBI taxonomy): domain Eukaryota; kingdom Metazoa; phylum Chordata; class Lepidosauria; order Squamata; family Phrynosomatidae; genus Urosaurus; species Urosaurus nigricauda. The sequence goes on from JAOEGL010000006.1 coordinate 111,202,087, forward strand.
ATTCATGGCAGGCATTAAAGACGTCTCAGTTTATAAACTATGTTTTTTTTACCCAATTTCAAAACCATCACTCTGAAGTACTAGAAATCAATTTATATCTGCAGAGATAGAATCCTTTTCAAGTGAACTCATTCTCTTAATAATTCCCACAGGCAAAAGACAAACACCATTATCCACCTGCTTTCCAAAGTGACAGCTTTAATGGAAGAAAAGACCATTAGTACCTAATCCAATCCAAAACTGATTTGGCTGAAGACAATCAATTAAGCATATTGCTTTACACCAATTGAATTAAGGATTTTTTTCTGGACCATGAGGCTTGGATTGTGTTCTTATAATGACAACTCAGATTCACTGTCAGTTCTCCCAAACAAGAACAAAGGAGGAGAAGAACATTATTATTTTTTGCCAAAATAATTTCTTGAAGAGGCCCTGGAGAATTTTCTTTTAATGTTAGGCTGGCACAAACAGCTCAATATTTTAAAACGCTCACTTTAGTTAACTGCCTTCAGTTTTTCTGGTGAATCACTTTATGTTCCACTCTAAATCATTTCAATAGGAGTTGACCTATGGAGCTTATCTGTCCTGATTCTACACTGATCTGCAATTAAAACAAAAATCTGCAAGAAAATGTAAAAAATTAGGTGTTTCTTTTACAAGGCATTATAATCTCCCAGAAAACACATTTCTAAATACAGTGGTCCCCCGGGTTGCGAATCCCCCGGAGTACGAAAACCCCGGGGTACGAAAGAGCCAGGGCCGCAAAAACAGCCCCGGCTTACGAACGAAACCCCGGGATCCGAAAGGAAAAAACCACGCGGCCCCTTTAAATTTGCCGCGCGGTCCGTCAAAGAATGTGGTCCCCCGGGAAATGAAAATTTCCGGGTTATGAAAGGTAATCCGGAATGGATTACTTTCGTAACCTGGGGGACCACTGTATATTGGCCAGAATACTGTACGAATAAGCATGTGTAAGTTTGTTGACATAAATTGGCCACAGTCCTATATGGTTTAGCATAGCATATGCTTCATGCACACCTAGGCTGAGCTGTATACCATGCTATCAACTCAGTGAACAGCCCTTCATGTGGCTGTTCCATGTCTTGTGGAGAGCAAGCAGGATTGCAAAAGCTTCTGGCTGTGTTGTCCTAGCTAGACATGAAATGATTACCGCAGTGCTGCACTTCTGAAGACCTCTGGCCGACCTCAGAGCTGATATTATCACTTTGTATCTGGTTGTGGGGACATATTTTTCTGCAACATATTTAAAATCTGATTTCAATCTCCTAGAGACTTCCAAGTGAAGCAATTCATTCTTTTTCCTTTGGCCTAGAAAGTTGCACTGTTTGATGGCCACCAAAACAGCCATGGGGGCTGCTTAGGGTCACAAGGCTGCACATTACCCACCCCTACATTATAAGAAAACTCCATGCCTAAAGAGGAATTTAATGTTCTTCATGCAAGTCTGCTTCATTCTGCTGTTCAGTGATACTGCAGAAGCCCCTTTGTATATTAAGAGTTGAATACTGAACATGGTGAGGATCGCTCTGGTTAGTGCTTCTGCATTGAGCTGGGAGTTGGACTCAATGGCACACAGAGCCCCTTCCAACTATATGATTCTATGATTCTAAGGGCCAAAACGGACTGCAAAGATAATCCAGTCTGGGACCGTCTTAACTGACCTGGCTCTATGCTGGGGAATTCTGGGAAATGTAGTTTTGTGAGACATTAAGCCTTCTCTGTTAGAGAGCTTTGATACCCCAACAAACTACAGTTCCCAAAATTCCCAAGAACTGAGCCAAGGCAGTTAAAGTGGTTTCAAGATGCATTATTTCTGCAATCTGTTTTGTCCCTAAATCTTGTTTTAAGTAATCAACAATAATAAAAAGATTTAAATCAGGTTTTATGTTCCTATTGTATGCAGTTATTGGCTGAGATTCCACATTAGACCTATGTACATCTCCACATGAGGAGGTACACATGAATTGTGTTAGCCAAATCTTGTATTGAATGGTAATGCTGCACAAGAGAACAAGACACCAGATGTGAAACTGATTGCACAAGGAAATGTGCCTGCACTGCCATGTGCAACGGACATTAATGTAAATCCACATGAAATACACATTTATGCATAATACACAGTGTACATCCATGTGTGCAGCTCCACTTCCACAACCTTGAACTGAACGTGGCTATTATTCAGTGGACAAAAATGTCCAACCTCTTCCATAGGGGAAATTATTCAGGTGTAAGACACTAATGGGAATCCAGTCCTCCAGTTTTCATTAAAATCTTCATACAATCAATAATTGCTAAGGTTGCACATCTGTGCTGAAGCTAATATCTCAGAATAGAACTCTTCCCTTCTGCTGGATCTCTTGCCTGCATGTACAGTTATTCTTCTCATTGTCGCCACCAGCCTGTTGACTTCAAGCCAAAAGTGTGTAGGCTAGTGAAGAGGAGGAGCAGGTGGTGGAGGAGGAGGAACCACCTTCAGCATCAGTCCTTCAGCATTGCTCCAAGTCAAGTTGTATCATACTCAAGGTGTGCCATACCTGTCATACTCATCATGTGACATCTCAAGCAGAAATTTCCACAGATACTTTCCTCCATTCTTAGTAATAAAAACATAGCAATAATAAATTAAATAACTAACCATTGGATCCCCTTTCATCCTATCCAAGGCAGCTGCCTACTTTTTCCTAATGGCTGGCCTGGTTTGGGTACAAATTGTCTCTTTCAAGCAGGAAGATAGCAAATGGCAGCAAATACATGAAGGAGGAAGACTAGCAACAAAGGAGGAGGTGGGAAGAGACGATCCACTCTGAAAATGGTGTCAGTTAGAGATGTCTGGCTAAAGTATTTAAATTCAGAGCCAGCACCAATACATGCTGGAGAGAAGGAGAAGGAGAGCAGTTCCTGGGCTGCCCTTTTTAAGTGGGTGAGAGTTGAATTTTTGAAAACTCTTGGGAGAGTGTGTTGTTGCTGGGGGGGGGGGTGAAGCTTCTGTGAGTCACACCTGTGAGTCACTAGGGGGTGGAGCTAGCAGTTTCAGAGCCTTTCTGGGCCTTTCTAGAAAGTTCCAGTGGGGGTGGAGCTTCTGACAGTAAGGGCTGTTCGACAGTGGAACACACTCCCTCGGAGAGTGGTGGAGTCTCCTTCTTTGGGGGTCTTTAAGCAGAGGCTGGATGGCCATCTGTCGGGGATGCTTTGATTTGGAGTTCCTGCATGGCAGGGGGTTGGACTGGATGGCCCTTGTGGTCTCTTCCAACTCTGTGATTCTATGATTCTATCTAAAATATCCAACATCAGGTAATACCAATTGTCTTTCTCCAGATTTATCATCATAATAATCCTACAAAATATCTTAAGATGAGATATAATACCTTCCAGAACTTGGAAAACTTATGTTTTCTGACAACGTCGAGAATCCCCCAACTGTCTGGAGGCAGCTGGGAGTTGTGATTTTAAAAATGTAATTTTCCAAGATTATCATTCAATACCAAAGTCAGGATTGTCAGTGCCATCATATGTCTATGTATTTCTATGTATGATTGCGAAATATGGACAGTGAAGAAAAGTAATGGGAAGAGAGTCAACACATTTGGAATATGGTGCTGGAGGAGAGTTCTATGGACACCACTGACTGCCAAAGAGACAAGTAAATGGGTCCAAAAGCAAATCAAGCCTAAGCTGTTTTTGAAAGCCAGAATAATTACATTGAGACTGTCATGCTTTAGACATATAATGAGAAGAGATGGCTCATTAGAAAAGACAATAACGTAGTAGAAAGCAGTAGGAAAAGAGGAAGGCCATATGACAAGTAGATAGATTCAATCAAGGAAGCCAAGACCCTGAGCACAGCTTTTCATAAAAAAGTGATTTGGACATCTTTCACTGATAGGGTTGCCACAAGCTGAAGTCAACGACAGGCATGTAATATATTACATCCCACTTGATCTCACATTTGCTTTGGAGCATTCAAATTTAAACCTCATAAAAGCTCACATCCTACATTCCTGAGTGTCTCTCCTGTGTGTTAATCAGACTGCCTTGCTTGTCTTGAATTTCTGTTGCTTGAAAAAAATTATGTGCTCTACCTACAAACCCACTATTTATAATCTCCCTTGGAGCCACTATTATAGAAAACCTAATTAAAGAGTTCCTAAAAGGCACACTGCAGTCTAGGTCAGGTAAATACATAATCAGGGAGTTATTAATGGAGCTGCAATTAATTAATATGCTTCCATTGGAGCCATTAAAGCTGATTAATGTTCTGGCACACAAAAAGAAACTGTAGTTAACAAATCAATGACCCAGTGGACCATTTCATATCCTGTGGAGCCATTGCACTGCACCATATCAAAGCCTCATTAGAGAATTTTTAATGTACCGATTATCCTCCCCACAACAGTTGCTCACTGATACAGGGTGATGCCACATGTTGCATATAGAAATTGTGGGATACAGCCATCCTTCCTGGGTGTCAGACTTTCTTTGATTTTGCCATTGTAAATCAGTGGAAAAAATGTGATTAGATGCAATGATTAAGGCAAGGGTGGACCCTTTTGGTTTCCAGGGGGCATTTCCTTCACACTCGCCCCACCAGCACCCCCTGCAACAATCCAAAATATATCAATTTTTCCCTTCAGTCCTTTTCAAAAGGACAACAGGAAGTGATGTTGTGTCACTTCTTGTTGCCATTTGGGGTATTTGGGTGTGGCAAAGGATCCAAGGATGCTTGCACGGGTGAGAGTTTTTGTGTATTTTCACATGTTTGGGGAGCTTTTGAGCAGAAATTGCTCAAAAACCACACTGATTAAAAAAATGGGGGTTAGGGGCTTTGCTAGACTATTGAGGAGTTTTAGGGCCAACAAAAGGGATGTCAGCATCCACAATATGCCCACTCCCTTTTAAAGCCATTACAGGAAATTGCATAAAACTATTATACTGATCACGCATCCAGATCTTGGGAGTTTACCTCATGCAGTTTTAATGCCAACCTGGGCACAGGATGGGTTTGAGCTGGAATGGGTTAAAACTGATTTTACCACATGCAAAATTGCTGCTGCACTGCCGCCCAACCATCACCTGTCCTCTAACAGTGTTCTGGTGCCCAATTTTGGTATTATGGAAGTTGTAACCAAATTCAGTTTTAACCCATTCCAGCCCGATCCCATCCCATGCCCAGGTTGGCATTAAAATTGCATGCAATAAACTCCTGGGAATAGGGGTTCATCTTTTTAAAAGTTACATTCACTCTGAAGCCATACATTCATGGATCTGAATTCTGTTGGTTAGTAGAGTAAATCTATTGAATCAATGAGATTTATTTATGAATTGATGCTCCATTCTGCAGTTATTAGAGTGGGGCTACTCTAGGTTAGATAAATCAGTGAGATTCAGGCCACATTTTGGGTGTATTCCTGGATTTAGTCCTGAATCTGAGTGCCCAGGTTTTGTAAGCCTTTGTGATTTGATTTCATGGATGCCAATCCCCTCTTTAAAATCCGTGGGTTTTATTTTCTGTTAATAACTGGATATATATGATAAGTTGTTTCTGCTCCATGATAACTAGAGGTCTATTTTCATAACCTACTTTTGCTGTCTAATCTTTGTAGGAATCAAGACAGACATTTTTGTTTTCCTGTTTTCAGCAAAGTCTTCCAGCTAAAATGTGATTGGTGTAGAATGAGGAGCTTGAACACCTTTTCTGTTCTGTTCCATTTTCTTTTTCTTCTCTTGAGCTTAGACAAATGTTAAGCAAAAGTATTATGGCACACTGCCAACCTCCAGTCACAGCAGAACAAGGCTTATCGAGTCATTTGATTGATGCAGAGTGAAGTTTTAATAGCATTATCTCAGATTAGGAAAGCTAAATCCACTTTTGGAATAGTTTAGTGTAATCTAGAAAAAAATGTGTCTTTTCCACTCATGGAATGGGAAAAGAAATGCCATTCAAGTCAGTGGAATACTTTATGCAGATACCACAGGCAACAAATTTAGTCAGTTTTGAATTTCTAGAATATAGCATCTTTTGCACATGCATCCCCATTTAAGAGGGTTCTGCAGAATATTAAGGCAGGTCCCAATTAGGATGTGAAAAGCAAGAAAATTGGTTCCTCCATTTGTTTCTGTTATTAAGCACTTAGTCTTGCTATGTATATGAAAACCACAGTTGCATTAATAATTTTTAAATATTACATTTGTTTCACTGTTTACAGTCATTGCCATTCCTCCTTGCTTTAACCCCCTTTCCCCCACACTTTTCTGATTTCTCTGCCAGCAGACAAATCCCAGTTTTGATTGGTTTCCTCAGACATTTTTAAAATATTCATTCTTTGTTTAAATTCATAATGGTTTTTTTTATTTCTTCCTTGGCCCTCCTTCTTTTCAGCTAATAGACATATCATAATTTAGATTGACTACTCCTGACAGCTGCTGGTTATTTTATTTTATGCTGTTGTATTCTACCCTTCCAAGTATCTATGTTCCAGGATAAACAAACCTTGTCCTTTTTTCTTCCTTCTTCACTTCACACTAGAGGAGAGTCATTGAATCATTTGCATTTACCTATATGTTGACTCATTATTGAGAGCCAGTGTGGTGTAGTAGTTGAGTGCTGGATTACAATTCTGGAGACCAGAGTTCAATTACCTACTTAGCTGTGGAAACCCTCAGCCTCAGAGAAAGGCAAAGAAAAAAAAAACACCCTCTGGACAAATCCTGCTGGGAAAACTCCAGAATAGGTTCACCTTTGGGTTGCTGTAAGTTGGAAACAACCTGAAAGCACACAGCAACATCATTAAATAATTGATTCTGCTCTAGATGGGGTTTAGCCCTGAATTTTGCCTATGGGGTTTTACCACTTAATTCACTGCTTTTCCACCAGGTGTGAGGCTCAGCCTAAACCTCTGCTCCCACCAGATATGAAGAATTCTACTAATCTCACGGTTACCACCAAGAGTGAGAGCTTTCCCTTGTTCCCACCACCTGCCACTAAAGTAGATACCTTCTTCTGTCCTAGATCTGTACCCAGCAATGGTAGGAACCTCCCACGTACCCTCAAAGTATCGCTGTAAGATATTATGCAGCTTAAACCCCCACTGGGCACCATGTCTCTTTATTCATTGCTGACACCACAGACACTGTGCCTAAATCCAAACTTTCGAATGCATAGAATTGCAGGAGACCAATAATGTATAAATACAAAAAAATACTTTATTAACAAAAGTTGAATGCAATAAACAGATTAAATATTTAATACATTTAGAACACAGCTCACACTCACACTCTCTTAGCTAATTCAGACTCTTAAACACCATGCATTCATTCATAAACCTGACGGACTGACCCTCTGAACCCAAATCCTGATTTCACTCACTCTTTTCTTCTAACTACCCTAACGATATTGACTGTCATCCCAACTGTCGTTCACCACCCTTATTCTAATCTCCTGAGACATGCCATCAATCACCACCCACTTTCAGCATTTTAATCTTTCACCTCTTCCAAACAGTTCGTTTCTTTAGGCACAAAATGTAAACAAATTGCCTTAATATATAGTCAGTTAAACAACATTTTACATTTAAAAATTGCCCTATTCCCGGATGGTGCAGAACTATAAATAAACAGGTGGGTTAGAAGGTATACATTTGGTTGCACCATGTTCATATTAAGAAAAGGGGTAGTGTGTCATAATCATCATGTCACATAGCCATCACGTCACATATGAAGCAGTGCTGAAAGTTCTCAGCCTGCCCACTTCACAAAACTCTGAGTTTAATTTTGTTACTATAGCTAATTTCTTCTTTTTTCCCTCCCCCCCCCCCCCAATTTCTCCTTTTTTTCCTCCTCCTTTCATATCATTGAATAATGTCAATGAGAAGGATGGAGTTTTCAAGTGCTGCACTCTGGGCCTTCATGGAGATCCTATTCCTGCAGAAGAAAGCTCCAAAGGAAATCCATGAGTGTATAATGCAAACACTGAGTGACAAGTGCCCATCATACCAAGGCCTGGGAGCCTGCAACAGTTTCACCCCCTTCTCATTATATCTGTGAACAGAGAAACTGAGGAAACTATTTCAGTCATTTCTATGGCAATGTAGGAGAATTTCTCTAGCAGTTTCACAGGAGTAGGCCTCACCATTAGTAGTGTCTAGTGGAACCATGAATTCCACAAGCATAGCACCAGTATATATATTTTTTAATTAGAAGAGATAATGACACCATCTGCCAGGCTGCAGTAGTGAAAGTGGGAAGAATTTTCTAAGGAATACTTTTTTGTAACCGGTGTTTGTTCCTATGTAAGATATTTGGGGTTAGATTGGTTAGAATGGAAAATTAAGACTCAGATTTTCAAAAGGTTTGACCATGGTTAGGGTTTCCAGTTCAGGACTGTTCCAGGGCCTGAGATTTTCAGACCAAAACCTGAAAGTTAGTGACAGTTCCCAGTTCCTGGTTATGCCATTAAGTGTTCTGTATTAAATACCAGGAGAGTCAGAGAACAGATTTTGAATTCACATTCAGCCATGGAAACCCACTGGGTGACCTGGGGCATGTCACTCTCTCTCAACTTCAGAGAAAGGCAAGAGTAAGACCTCTCTAAACAAATTCTGTCAAGAAAACCCAATGGAAACTTTACCTTGGGGTCACCATTAGCCAGAAATTACTTAAAAGCACAAAGAGACATTAAATTCCAACCCCAGTTTTTCAGAGCTTGTCATTCAAACACACCCTGACAGACACAGCACACAATGCATTTTCCTGTTTGGAAATTAAGACAGAAGTCGTAGCTAAAGGGGCTATTCTCAGATGAAGACGAAATGAGAGAATTATTCTTTCTTACCTACATAGGTAAATAGGATAAGGAAGACTTAACTCAGCCTCCTTGCTTCCAGGCAAAAAGACTCTGTAGATCAGGCTTCAATTTGCTGTTCAGTCATGAAACCCACTGGATGACCCTGGGCAACTCATATGTTCTCAGCCTCAGGGGAGAGCAATGGCAAACCCCCCTCTGATCAAATCTTGCAAAGAAAACCTCATGATAAATTTGCCTTAGGTTCTCCATAGGTCAGAAATGACTTGAAGGCACACAACAACTATAACAACAATAAATATATAGACCTGACTTCACCCAGGAGAATCTCTGTAAGTTTCAGCAATCAATCATTTAAACTTTGCAAACTGTAGGAGACTACTGTTCTAGTAACTGATCTGGAGATTTGCACATAGTCCTTTCTACTTGTGCACAGCAAAGCCTGCCAAAACTGGAGAATTTGCACACTCATCTCCTGCCTGGAGTTGACCCATGAAAAGTGAAGACTTCATTTTATGGTGGGGATCAAAACTGCTAGAACCAATTTGATGATGTGTATCCTCACAGCTCCCTGTATTTTTGAACTTTCTTGGCACAGGTGGCTATAGGAATGATCATGATGAGCACCTGCTATAAATGGCAACTGGGACAACCTCTTGATTCTTTCACAATATCCTTGACCTATCTCCATTCCTGAACACTTTAGGAAAGTGGGAATGAGGAATGGAAAGATGGTGGAGAATATTTGAAACAAAGCCTGGAAAATAACCTCAAGGCTGGACTTTTGCAAAGTTCTCTAAAGTGGGGTACCTTTGTATCTAGTCTGACAACTTGATCAATGGTACATCTAGAAGTGAGCATATCACATGAATATTAAAGTCACTCCACTGGCTGCCACTTAGTTTATGTGCAAAATACAAAGTGTTGGTTATTGCCTTTAAAGCCCTATGGTTTGGGTCCAGGTTACCTAGGGGATCATTTCATCCTGTATAATCAGCACCATACACTCGGGTTCTGATTTACTTCAGCCTGGCATCTGCCACCCTGAGGACATTTTCATTGGCTAACCCTAGACTGTGGAATTACCTGCCAGAAGAGATTTCATATCTAAAAATGCTATCTGAATTTGAAATAGTATCAAAGGCTGTCTCTTTTGGCAGGCCTATCCAGTCAGCTTTAAACGTTGAATTTCAAATTGGTATACTGTATTTTTAATTTTATGTTGGATGATTTTAATCTGTCCTATGTTCATGTGTTTTTACGTGTTTAAATGGCTTTATGTGTTTTAATATATGTCAAGGAGATAGGGGGGTGAAAAGAAGAGAAATCTCAGGATTTTTTTTCCAGCTCAGCCATATAGCTACAATATACAATCCTTTGAACTGGAGAACCCACAGACTGAGACTTTACCCATGCAAGGCATATGCATTACCATGATCCAGTCAAACTTTGTCTTAGTGGCTGTAAGGTTCTGCTTTTGGGCTGACAATGGTTAGGGGTATCAAGTGATTTGGCCTTTGAGAATTCAACAGGGATCAGCAGGAGTGGCATTTCTCCTGTGCGCCTTATACTAATGAGCCAATGCTTGCTTTAACCTTTTTCATTTTCCTTGCTACTTTCAGCTGAGATTAATGCTTGAAAGAATAAATAAGACTGGAAGAATTTAAAATGTAGTTTCATAGGGCCGAAAATACTTTCCAAAGCAGACAGAAGGAGTGGTGTACACTGTGGCACCCGAAAGCATTCAGGTTATTTACTAGCACAAAGTTGAACATATTTTCAGATCATTGTGTTGTGTTCCTCCCTCTTCTGTGATTAACATTATGTAAGGAGCGAGTGTTTGTTTTCACTGCTTGAACTTAATGGTCCATTACAACATAAATAGTGCTTCCAACAATGAGAAAAATGCCTAGAATGTCAGTAATCACAGCCTTGCCTCTGTTTTAAATGGAACTTCTGAAAGTACTGGTGGCCAATTACATTTCTCCAAAGTCTGAGCAGTTGACATCACAGCAGTGGGAAGTGCAGAATGCAGACAATGAGAGCACAAAATGATACCAACCATTATATTTGGGATGGATTAATCCTGAAGAGCTCTCTGCTTGAATACAATTGTGGCTGTGCTAAATACCCTCTAATTTCAGTATTTGCTTTGAAAGAAACACATAGGATGTAGTCAAATCTATCTATCTAGGTAGAATTCAAAGACATAGCCATGTTAGTTTGGAAAAATCAGTATGCAAAGAGATCTTGCAGCACCTTTGAAATTAAATGAATGATTGCATTTGACATCATGAGCTTTTATAGACTCGGGCATACTTCCTCAGATGCATGTGGTCATGCCTCTGAAGAATTAGGCTCAAAACTATGAAAGCTCACACTGCCAACTTCTGTCTTTCAGTTAGTTGCAAAGATGCTGCAAGATCTCTTTGGAAGCTATATATCTAGCCATCTAGCCATCTATCCTCCATTTCATCCATCAGTCATAACCTATAACAATCATATAAGTGCTTTGGAAGCATGCAAGGCCACCTGTGGGCTATAGGCCCATGGATCATATCCAGGATGGCAAATGTGTATTCCTCTAGATACTGTTGGAATCTAGTTTCTAGAGCCCCTCACCATTGTCTATACCAGATAGGGTTAGTGGAATTTACAATCTAACAGCCTCTGGCAGATGACACGTTCTCCATCCTTGGGTCAGATAGAAATTTATGAACAATCTGAATAGGCTCACAGCTATGAATTAAACCAGGAAGGGGAACATGTGATCTTCCAGATGTTTGTACAATGTAAATTGCATCAGCTGTAATCAATATAGCCAATTGTGATTGATGCTGTGCATTGCAATCAACTAACAATTGAAAAACACACCTTCCTCATTCTGACTTGGACAGAAGGTATGCAATTCCTCCAGTGCTGGTACTGGAAAAGTGACACTACTATTACGCAGAAAATAGCCACACTACCTAGGAGTTTATCAGACGACGGAAATTGGAAGCATAATCTAATGGCAATCCGAACGCAATCATGGGGTTTCACGTTATTGCATATTAAAGTATCTCACGCAATTTCAGGCAAAAGGGAAGTCATTCCAAATGCAATCATGGGTTTTACGTTACTTCGTATTAAAGCATCTCACGCAATTTCAAGCAATGGGCAGTCATTTTTGGGCAATGGGAAGTCATTCTGAATGCATTCCGAATGCAATTGGAATTCACGCAAATTCACTAAACTAGTGAATTCATGTGAATTTGAATTGGCCCCAATTGGCTCCATTTGAAATAAAGAGAAATTCCTCCTGACTGATAAACTCCCTAGAGAGGCCCCAATTGAGATGATGCTAACTCATATCAACTGAATCTCTATTTGTTGAATGGTTGTGAATGTCCCTGCAGTCTAAAATGTTGGCCTGAGCTGGGCAATCATATCCCAGCTTAATTAGCATTACATTGGTTTAAAACACTGAGCTAGTTTGCTTTAAATTTGGCAGAAACAAAAAATTGAAAAACCTATGGTTAATAAGATCTCTCTTGTGTGTAGAAAGATCTTGTAGCACCTTTGAGACTAATGGAAAGAAAGAAAATGGCAGCATGAGCTTTCAGAGACTTCAGTCTTTTAGACTGTAAGCCTGAGGGCAGGGATCCTTCTAATTCACGTTTGTATGTACAGCACTGTGTAAATTTACAGTGCTATATAAATAAAATTAATAATAATAATGCTTCCTTAGATGCATTCAGTGGAAGCCAGGCCCAGACATACATACGCCATTGGTATGTGAGGATGTCATTATAAATTACTAGTCCTTTCTGTATGGAAATGAAGTTGCAGGTCCAATTTTAACTATGGTTATTAGTGCACAAAGACATAGTAAACTGGTGTTTGTGCATGGAGATGAAGTGGCAGATCCAGTTTTGTAATGGGACTAGCCTGGAGCCAACACTAGAGAGCAATCACCATCCTCTAACACTATCTGTGTGACATCCCTGGAAACATGTTAGAGCAGAAATAATCTTTTCCCCAATGCTTGAAAATAATTAACACTGTGTTGCGAATTAAATGGAAAGATATGGCTGCTCCAGAAACCATGGAAATTTTTGAGCATTTGTTAAACAATAATTCAGAAAAGATTTTATTTAGAAAGTTTTGAAGTAGCATGACAGCACACAAGACAAGATATTGGGTGGAAAGACCCATTGGGATGCAGCATCATGGCTAATGGAATTCTATTTATTTCAGTGTTTCTGTAGGTCATATAGATAAGTAGAACTGTAAGACAATTTTTTCTTTTGAAAATGCTCAGATCTCATTTTCTGACTTTAGGAAAATCAGCTTACAAGTGCATTCCAGACACCTTGGAAAACCTGGAAAAAAATTCAAGTTTTCACAAATGAAAATGTGTTATCTTTGTATTCCATGCAACAAACCAGGAATACAGTGGTCCCTTGGTATCCACTGAGGTTTGATTCCAGGATTTCCCATGTATACCAAAATCCATGGATGTGCAATGCACTCATCCCTCTATATTTGCAGTTTTGATATTTGTGGATCTGATTATTCATGGATTTGATTAATATGTTCACCGTAGGAATTTCTAAGTCCTCCAGTGCAACTCTATGTTCAACTTTAACTAAACGTTGCACTGGAAGACCTAGAGATTCCTAGAGTGGATACTCTACTAGGCATCTGTAGCTCTTCCAGTGCAGTTCTATGGTCTGTGTCTGTTGGACGTTGACCATGAGTTGCACTGGAGGACCTAGAGATTCCTAGAGAGGTGTCCTCACAGGTAAAAACATGTTTTTTGTTATTTGCAGTTTTTCCATAGTCACAGGGGCCTTGTGTCCCTAACCCCAGCGAATATGTAGGGACAAGTGTGTGTCTCTCTGTGTGTCTGTTTGTAATATTTTCAAACCATGGATGAATCCATGGATAAAGAATCTGTGGATATAGAGGAAATTATTGTATAACTACCCCAAATGCTAATCTTATAGGTGTAGTAAATGCAAAGTACATGTGAACACACAAAAGGATTTTTGCACAAGTCCTTGGAGCAGGCATAGTCTGTTTGAACAGTGAAATCCTGCAGCATTGCCTAAACCACCACACCAGTTTTAAATGAGCTGGTACTGCCTTTTCCCCTGAAAAGAACACAGAACTGAAAGTTTTCCTGGACACAGTAATGAGTAGTTACAACACAGAATAGAGAATGACAAGAAATTGTTTATTTTATTATGAAGGAGCAGATCTCCAAATTTATTTTAAAAACACATTTAGGCTGATAATTGACATCCCTTTCAGCATTTTTATTATTATTATTAAACATTAATTTCTTTCTCCCGCCTTTCAAAAGCCAATGGCTGCTAAAAGTATTAAATTAAATGAAAATCTCTTCCTTCCGTCGTCCAAGTGAGTTCTCAGAATGTTTCAGAACACCAAATTAAAGATGAAAGGAGAATTGATTAATCAGTGTGATTGACTCATTCATTTACAGCAGATTAAAGCAAGGGTTCTTAAATCAGATTTTAACTGCAGCGAAAGGGCACCAACTGCTGTTGGCCTCTGTCTTTAAAAAAACAAAAAACAGATCAACTCAGTGTAGTCTTATCACCACTTTGTTTTGAATGGCTTTAAATCATTTATTTCCCCACAGGGACTGCAACCCAGATATTTTGGGCTACCATAATTCTTCACCATTTAAATTGCTGGGAAGGGCTAATGGGAGCTGTAGTCTAAAACATTTGAATGTGTACCAGCTTGGAAAAGGTGGGTTTGAATGCTATAGGACAGGCAGAGCCACAGTGGAAGATTTATGTACAGAAAATAAGTATTTTATATATTTGTGTGCAAGCCAGCCACATATGAATGTTACTCACAGTAAGGTTACTGCTACACTGCAGAACTAATGGAGTTTCACACTGCTTTAACCATTATGGCTCCTTCCTATGGAATTCTGGGGTTTGTAAGTGAGGTTGTGGCAGCACAGAGCTCTCTGACAGAGACGGCTAAATATCTCACAAAACTACAAATCCCAGAATTCCATACTGTTGAGCCATGATAGTCAAAGCAATGTCAAACTGCATTAATTCTGCAGTGTAGATGTATCCTAAATCTTGAACTGCAAAAGGCTTTTGAAAACATTGTGGTTTTTGAATTTTTTCCCCCGCAGTAATACAATTATTCACTTTTTCTTTTGAGAAGAAACTTCATGAAGAATTACACCCATGTTCCTGCCATCCTGCTTGTAAGCTTGGCCGTATCGACTTCTGTTTGCATGTCAGTACAGAAACGTTGCGGTCAATGTTTTCATTGCTGAAGCATTTTTTTAAAAAAAAAAAATCTGTAAGAGGTGTCAAAATGCAATAACACAAGATTGGGTGAAACTTCCAAAAGAAGAATGTTGTTTTTCATTTTCTCCCCTTTGCTTTCAGAATCATTCATGGATGTAATAAAATACCATTGGGGCTCTACTCACTTTCTAGCACCTGAGTAAACCCCACTTAACCCAGTTGCACTGATCAAATGTTTCCTTCTTCTATGGAATGTTTGCTAATGCCATTCCAAATAAGCAGCAGTGGTGTTGCTTTTCTCCAGAGCTCAACAGCCTGGCAGATATTGGAGGCTTGGTTTCATTTGATCTGAGGGGAGCGTAAAGTGGTTAACAGGATATAAGTATCTAACAGATTAGGGGTTGGGGCAGGCAGAAATCCTGTCTTTGCTTCGTTTCTACCCCCAATCAATTTGGCTCATTTCCTGTCTAATTAAATTAAAACACATATCCTGATAAGCAATTTAATGAGGTTGAAAGATTTTTGAACCATAAGGATAGCAGATTGGGATGAAAAAGGTGGCATTCTCAGCAGAATTTATTTCAGGCCTCCACCTTACGTTCTTCAACATGTGGATTTGCTTAACATTCCTCTGGTTGCTGCAAAAGAGCATATGCTTCTATTACATCTGCTGTACAGGGTGCGTTCGATATAGGATGGTCTTCTCTGTAGTGGGCTGCGATGCTGACCTAGGATGTAAAGGGAAGAAAACAAAATGAAAACCATCTTAGGGAATTCTTGGGTGGAGCTTGTGGGAGACAAAAAAGGGTGTGAGTTCAAAGCATTTTTGCTCTCTTTTTTCACCCATGTTACATTCCCTTACAGGGTATGGCCAGAATCTGTTCTGTAACATCCCACACCCAGCTTCACATTCCAGAAGTGAATTAGCCTGCCTTCTGAATAGGAAACAGAAGCATAGGTTGAAACATTCTTTAAAGATGCCTTGCTAGCAAGTGTGACCTGCATGTGATGGCCACTTTCCCCTCCTTCTCACAATCCTTCTCATATATTTATTATATTTGCATCCAGTTTTCTTCCTCAAATCCCAATTTGTTGCCTAACTGTGATGGTGAAGTGACCCAGTAGGCATAGTGAAGCTATCATTGTTGTGTGACTTCAAGTCATTCTCGACTTATAGCGACCCTAGGGGGAACTTATCATAGGGTTTTATTGGAAAAGTGAAGCTATGTCAGTGGGTTAATGCTGCCAATTTCAAGTGCTGGTTCCAGAGGCAAACTGTACATCATGTAAGGACTAGTCATACAAGGATCGTTGTAACAAAGTATACAGATCACCAGAAGGATGGCTACCAGGCAATGAATTGGCCACAGCAGCTATGAATACAAGTTGAAATGATTGCACTTTGGGTGGATTGCTGTAATGATTAAATCATACATCTTTGCAGTGGCTGAGACCCTACATCAAGGGGCATAGCATTATTTATTCTTCCACTACCTTTATAGCAGTTAAAGCCTAGTAGGAGATGATACAGCTGTTCACCACTGATAGGGAGAAAGTGAAGGGTGCATCTGCACTGTAGAAATAATGAAGTTTGACACCACTTTTAACTGCCGTGGTCCCATCCTATAGAATCTTTGTGAGGCACCATCACTCTTTGGCACAGAAGGTTAAAGACCTTGTAAAACTACAAATCTCAGGATTTCATAGGTTGGAGCTACAGCACTTACAGTGATATTTCTACAGTGTAGATGCATCATAAGAAGAGGAAGATAAAACTGCCTGGGCTAATGTGGGAGAGAACCAAAGGTGCACTTAAAGATGGTGTGCACCATCTTTAGGTTCCCCTCAGAACAAGGACCAACCAGTTCTTCCTATTTTATTTGCTTTACCCCCTCCTCCCCACTCATGATAAGCAGCAACAGAAGCTCCTCTCAGGCCTTGACAGCTGGAGAGGGGCAGATATTGGACAGGTAAGAGAAGAGCTCCCTGCTATGTATCCAAAGAGAGGGAGAGAGAAACAGAAACACAAACAACTAACTATGGATTTTGCTCAATACACCCTGATTTTTTTTTTTTTTTTTTTTTTTTTTTGGTATTGATTTCAAACTACAATGTTTGGCTCGCCATCTCTTTCATTGGTGGTCTCATTTAGCTCTTCCTCCTATCCATTGGTGGTCTCTCATCCAAGGACCAACCAGGGCTGGTCCTGCTGTGCTTCCCAGATCAGACAGGCTTTGTTGCCTTTAGAGTATTTAGGCCCCACTCTCCAGTCCTAATATGACATAACCGATTTCTACACTGCATTGGCTCAAAACAAACTGGACATCTGAATCACTAAGCAAGGCAAAAGCCAACATAAGGGGTAGATATCAAATTATTTTGCAGATGATACAGATGGCCTTTTTAGCATGAGCAGGAGGGCAAGTGTCTTCACAAGTACCAGAATTTTCTTGTGTTATCTTGATATTTAAGACTCTCTTCACATGATTTGTTTAGCAGTTGTTTCCAGTAGTTGTACAGCTTTTTTATTTTTAACTGCTATTTTCTATTGCTTTTTGTTATGGGCTTTGTGGTGGTTTTTTTAAAAATAAATCTTTTATGCTTTAGACAAATTTGTTTGTAAGAATCTTTGAAGTCTTTTAGAATTATAACAGTAGTAAACCTGAATCCAGAGTCTCTTATACTGCTGATCTTTGTAACCTAGTTTGGAAGCCTTTGTAGTTGAGCAGCAGGATACAGTACTTTCAAGAAATAAATAACTTTCTTTCATTGAATCAGCCAAGTTATCAGTCAATACCACCTCAATTACCTACCTAGAAAGTGACAATATAACAATACAAAGAGAAACATATGATGATTAAATGTATTTTAAAATTCCCATGGAATCTAAAGAATAAAGCAAGGAATACAAAACATTTTTGTCATACCTGAAATACATAATGGAGTGGAAAGGCTTACTTGGCATTTATAGGGAACTCTTATAGGAAGGACATTGCACAATGCAGGAATCACTCCAAAAAAGGTTCTGCACCAGATGAGTGCCCGGCTAGCTCTATTGTACAGTTGGATTAGGTGACCCTTCTGTACATGACACCATGATATGTGTGTGTGTGGAGGGGGGGGGAGAATAATGTATACAGAAACTGAGGCATATATTGATATATGAATTACAACAATACAGTTTAAAGCAGGAATGGGTAAGGTCCAGCCTATGGGAAACAACAACAACAACAACAACAATAATAGTAATAATAATAATAATATTTATATACCGCTTTTCCAAAAGATCAAAGCAGTTTACAAAAATACATAAAAAACACATAATGCATAAATTATTCACATAAGCAAACAATTAAATACTTAAGCAGTACATAACGTATACAAACTAAAATTCCATCCCTCATCCCTTAACTAAAATACAACAGTCATGGGGACCACAAGATAATTTTTGTGACCTCCATGAGTCCTCATAACATTCAGTTTGATGTGTGCCTTCAAGTTGTTTCCAATTCATGGCAACCCTAAAGAGAACCTATCATGGGTTTTTTTTTTTTTTTTGGTTTTTTTTGCAAGACCTGTTCAGAGGTGGTTTGCCATTGCTTTTCTCTGAGGCTGAGAGAGTGCAACTTCTCCAAAGTCACCCAGTGAGTTTACAAGGCTGAGCTGGGATTCAGACCCTGATCTCCAGAGTCCTAGTCAAACAATCGAACCACTATGCCATGCTGGCCCTCAAATTCAGTAGGGTCTGATCCCCCCCCCCCCAGGGTTCACCTACACTGTCCAGAATACTCAGGGCTGCTCTCAGAGAATTCTAGCCCTGGAGCTGCCCTGGACACCCCCACACACCTCCCCCAAAAATACTTTTGTACTCCATAGTGATAGTAGGTGAATGTCTACGTATGGGTCCCTTCTATAAAGAGAGACTTAGAGAACTGGGTATGTTCAGCCTGGAGAAATAAAGGTTAAGAGGTAATATGATAGCCCTGTTTAAATATTTGAAGGGGTGTCATATTGAGGACATAGCAAGCTCGTTTCCTGCTGCTCCAAAGAACAGGACACTGATGCAATGGATTTAAGCTACAGGAAAAGAGATTCCACTTAAACATTAGGAAGAACTTCCTGACAGTAGTTGTTCAGCAGTGGAACACACTCCCTCAGAGGGTGGTGGCATCTCTTTTTTGGAGGTTTTTAAGTGGAGGCTGGATGGCCATCCGATGCGAGTGCTTTGATTGTGTCTTCTTGAATAGCAGAATGGTGGTGGATTGGATGGCCCTTATGGTCTCTTCCAGCTCTATGATTCTATGCCACTCCCTGCCACTGCCGGTGTGTGTCGCTCCTTTTGAGGTCAGAAATGAAGCACTGAGCATTGATCACATGGCTGATCACTTCATTGTGACCTCAGAGAAAGCAATTCACAGCACCAATGGTAATGGCAAGTGACACAATGGGGACACGTGTGTAGATAGCTGCTTGGTGTTACTACAGGTGCTTCAGATTTTATTGAAAAATTCAGAACAAAAGGTAATTTTTTAAAAACTGATGTAAGAAAGGGATAGGGCAGATTGGGTGTAGAACTGGACTTACATCACGAAAACAGTCTGCATTCATACTGGGGATTTATTCCTGCATCATGAAGACAGGTCACTATGAGGACAGTGGGGAATCACTTTATTTGGCCAGCATAGACATGCTCTAAATGGCATATGAATGTCTCTGGGAGGTTGCTGCTGGCCATTTTGTCACACCTTCAGATGTTTTTTGGGGAGGGGAGGAAGGTGTCCACAGATTGTTCAGGCCCATAGATGCCTTCCTTTGGCTTATAAAAGCCTATACAGGAAGCAACTAAAGCAGGAATTCCAATCACTTCCTGTTGTTCATGATGTTGTTGTTATTTAAAAAGTCAAGAGAAGGCCTTAGAAAGATGGAGAGGAAATGCTAGGAAATGTAACAAAAATGACAGTACCCCCCTAAGAGGCTTGAAAAGCTCCATTAGCTTTTGATGCAAAGCATTATCCCCCTTGGCAAAAAATCTGGAGGCATGCAGGGGATGACAACTGGAGATTCAGCCCTTTAAGATCATGCTTCCCATGAGGAACCCCGTGGCTTGACATTTGCTTCTCCTAATTTAAAATGTTGGTCATAGAAAGAGAATTGAACAGAATTATCTTGCTTCTGATTAAACGTGCACAGGAGGGGGTATCAAAGAGTTGTTGGCAGATCATTGTTTCTAAAATGACAAGTATATTACGGTAAACAAGGTAACAGTTGTGGTTAGTGAGAATCAGCAAACAAGGTAACAGTTGTGGTTAGTGAGAGTCAGCAATAGGCTTAATCTTTATTTCAAAGGAAATTAAATCCACAGTTATTTGGGGCACCAAGTATTGATTGTTGGAATAAGAAGGTCTTAAAAACAAAGAACATTTCCTCCTCTGATGCCCTGGACAGCTTTGTAAAAGAAATGGTTATTAGTTGCATTTTAGGTCAAAGAACCCATTAACCAAGAATACAGTTTATTTTTAAGAGATATTTGCTTTGCTCAAAGTGACTGAAGCCAAGCAATTCAATGTAGACACCATTCCAGCAAGTCATGGACGTATTATTTGTTTATTCTGGAGATCATTTATATCCTATTTGCTCCTTGGATAGTCCCTGTTCTTCTTCAACAGATCTGGCAGTTTTATAAGCCACAGAAACACGGCACTAAATGAGAGGTGCTTGAGTCCCAAAGCAGTGTGAACTGCAATATGGGGAACGGACCACACATTTATATCAAAATATTGCATCTTAAAGTTGTCTGCCGTTGTATGGCCACCATTGCCATGGCCCAGTGCTCAGCAACATTAAGGTAGAATATCTAAAGCAACATAAGGGAACCTGGGGGCACTACAATATTGAGAGGATTTTATGGAATAGAGGTGGGCAACTTGCAAGGGTGTGATGAAGGGCTGAAATGAATGCACTCCGTAACTCAATTAAGTCACTCCTGGTCTCATGGAAATTTTGTGCCATAGGCTCGAATTCTGTTAGTCTCAACAAGATTGGGTCTAACTGAATCAATCAGCAAGTCAATACATAGGTAAATTCAATTCATAGAATCTTAAGATTTTGAGGAAACCACAAGGGCCACCCAGTCCAACCCCCTTCCATTCAGGAAGAAGCAATCAAAGCATCCTTGGAAGATGGTCTTCCAGCCTCTGTTTAAAACCTCCATAGAAGGAGATTCCACCACTCTCCAAGGCAGAATTCCACTGTTTTACTGTTGAACAGCTCTTACTGTCAAGATGTTCTTCCTAGCTTTTCCTGTAGTTTGAATCCATTGCTCCATATCCTAGTCAAATATCTCAGAGACAGACCAGAGCTCAGTACCAGCTTTGCAGAAGGTCCTGCCAATTCAGATACAGAAGACGACTTACCCCTACCTACCTCTGCTGAGCAGAGACAACAAAAGGAGGGCTTGATGAAGTCTCAGAGGATTTATAGGAAGCAACAATTAATTTAAGCAGCCGTTGTGCTGAGCTGCTGGTCTATATATTCCCAGTGCTGCCCTCCAGGAGTTGTTGGAGATTATCTGACTACCTATTGTATTCTTGAACTCTGCACTTGACCTCTTGCACTGTGTTTTTGGCTCTGGATGCATTTCAGCTGACTTGGACATTGCTGAACTCTGGGACTTTAGGCTTGTATTTACCAAAATAAAGTAAGTGATGAAATTTAAGCTACTCTGTGACATTGCTTGCTCATTAGCTGCTGGCTATCAGCTGTGTAGCAATCAGGCTTTGAGTCACTGCCTGGATTGTGTTTGGAATGCAAGTATTTGCAAGTACTGAAAGAGAAAGCATCCTCTTCTGGAAAGGCAAGTGAAAAAACCTTCCTCCTTTTTAAACAGAAATGTATTATGTGCCATGTACTAGGATTGCCAGAATGTAAATGGGAAAAGTCTCTTGTACCTCTATTGATTCCTTAGAACTAGGTATTCCAGCTGGGGTTGCTTGTTATCTGTTTGTATGATAAGCAACACCTGATGAAATTCTTTCTCTTAAATAACCATTAAAGGTACAGGAGGCTTCTTGAGTTTTCAATCAGGCAGCACTATCTGGTGCTCAATCAGAAGCTCAATGGTAATTTGGCAGAACTTTTATTTGAGTGGGACACTTTACCTCTACTCTGCACTGCACACCTGCCAAACATTCTATAAAGAAAAAAAAAATGTTTTCAGAAATGTGTAGATTTTATGCAAAAGTTTATATAAACACAAAAAAACCATATTAGTGTGTGTTTAAAAAGAAGTCACACATTCATGTGGAAAGAGAAGGAACAGAATGGATTGAATGTTGGAAAAAATAGAAACTGGGAGAAACTGGCATTCATAACTTCACATTACCCTTATAAAGACAAACTTTTCAAGAGCACTAGCAGTGTGAATTACAACGAATCAGTGTTGTATTCTCACATTGTTTCAGTACAATGGAGTGTTCCCATAAAACCACATCATAGGTTACTAGTTTGTGGGTTTTATTTTTGTTTTCCATCAAGTCTTTCAGATTTGATGTCAGTCATGAAGCCTGGAACAATTCATCTTGATTGTCATTTCCTTTGAAAGCATGCTATGTGTAGTGGTGGGTTTTTGCAGAAGAGAGGGATAAATTTTGTTTCCTGGCAGTACCATGTCCAGCTAAACTATAGTTCCATTTCTCAGTGTAATGTATCTGTCATTTGTCAGATCCTGAAAAATCAGATGATGTTTTTCAGCTACTGCTCCAATCATATGGTGCACTTGAAATTTCCAAATGCAACAGCACTGAACCTGCTTTGTGATGCAGGTGAAAAATTATCCTTGACTTTCTGTAAATCAGCTGCAGTTCTGGGAACCAATGATCATTTTGAAAAATCCCAATTTGTTCTTGAATTATCACTGTGGTTTGTAATTCTGGCTTTGGTCCTTAACCTCTGGAATTGATTCCCTCCCCCTTTTTTTTACACCCAACAAAGAATAAAAATGTAATTTGAATGTGCAGGGACATTTATTAAAATCAAATTGCACTTCAGAATTTGGACTTTATAAAATCTCGAGTATATTTTCTTCAGTCTTTTGTGCCCCAACATAAATTAGCTAGATCCTGGGGTTAATTGCATATTTCTCTGCGCTGTGTTGTACAGTTAATCTTGCTTGTCAGTTTAGTGTTACTTACATGTGTTCTGGAGCAGTTTCAGTAATAAATAGAACACTTGTAATATCAATATGTAGCACTTATATAGCACTTGGACTTCACAGCTATAAAAGCACTTGATTGATTGCTTTAGTTAGTTCATTTTTCTTATTTGTTGTCTGTCCCTTCCTTCCTTCCAAAACTAAAACTCAAGACAGCTCACAATTGAACTTAAAAGATGATACAAATTAAAATATGGAGACTGAAATCCTGTTGGAAAACTACACCAGGGCTCCATCCTAGAGAATCCTAGATTTGTAGTTTTGTGAGGCACCAGCTCTCTTTGGCAGAGAAGGCTAAAAGCCTTGTAAAACTACAAATTCTAGGATTCCATAGGATGGAACTACAGCACTTAAAGTGATGTCAAACTGCAATATTTTTTCACTGTTGACATACCCCAGTGGCTATTTAAGATGGAAGACCTTGGAGAAATAGGCTGATGATAACCAATAAATTTTGTTTTTTGTTCCTTTTGTGTAGTGAAACGATGTAAATCCTTATGAATTTTTACTTTCACAGGCATGAACAAATAAGGTTACAATTTTTCTCCTCAGTGTGTAATAGTAATCAAAAGCTGTAAAGTTTTCAAAGATTATTAACTTCTGTGCACATGCTTTTAGGATTTTTTTTTTTTTGTATAGAAAACAGTTTCTGTACATATTTTTTGTGCAGAGAATACTGTTTTGTGCTAGAAATTTGTTTTATGCACAGAAATGTTATTTTATGCACAGAAAAAATGTGTACTTTTCATGCTGAAATAAGTCCTGACTGGCAAAGATTCTCACTGATCCATGATTCCCATCCGGGTTCCCAATTTTTGAGAAACTCCTTTTCAAAAACTATCGTGGCCGATGTAAATAAATAAACTATAAAAATTATTCATATTTAACAGTCATGGAAAACTTGTGACTTCCAGGTGTTGTTGGACCTCAGGCCAAGTCAACATGGCCAATGGTTGGGGATACTGGAGATTTAATCCAGCCGTATCTGATGGGCCACAGGTTGCTGGGGTGGTCTGAGAAACTGAGGCCCTGTTCAGGCCTGCCATTAAGGCTGGCTTGGGGGCAGATTCGCACCATTGCATACAGATGATGCACTCCCTGCCTTCCTCCAGGGCACCATGATGATGATGATGATGATGATGATGATGATATATTTACTTGTATCCCGCCTTTCCCTGTGTTGGATCAAGTCGTGTGCATGATGCCATGCCATGGCAGGCACCATCATGGCGCTCCTCCGGCGCTGCATCCATACCATGCTGCCCCGAAGGAGTGCCGTATAGCCACAGCAGTGCATCTATGGCACCCTGGAAAGGCCAGATTGGGGATTCAGTGTGTGGTTGTCTCAGCCCCAATCTGGCTGAAGAAGGGGTGGCTCTGTTACCAATCAGGAACTTGGTCATTTGAATTTCATTCCATGAACTCGCTAGGTGATTATAGGTAAAGTGCACTCTCTCAACCTCAGTTTCCCCCCCCCCCAGCTTTCAAATGAGGGACAAAATTACTCAGTTCTATGGGATATTATATTTCTATTATAGAACAAGGAAGAGGGCATTCTTGGTGGCTGCTCCCAAGCTCTGGAACTCCCTTCCTAGAGAGTCCAGGATGTCCTTGTCCCTGCTCACATTTCGACTGCAGGTAAAAACAGGCTTTTTCAAATAGGCAAGGCCTTAGTTTTTGAATGCTATGCACTTCTGATGTCATGGGTTTTATATAATTTTTAATGCAATTTAATATTTTTAATGTGCTATGTTTAACTTTTAAATTGTTGGGTTTTTTTTAAAAAAATTTACAGTGACTTTTTAAATGCCAGGAGAAAGGTGGCCTATAAATAAACAATAAATATAATGCTATGTTCTTGGTAGTGGGCTTGTCTGGAAGAGAAGGGAAGAAAAGGGTTAGTTTAATTTCCCATAATACCTGGAGCACCTGAGGAATTCACTGGGGGCATTGTTTGAAATCAAAATGACCCCCCCCCCCCTAATTTTACTAAATTTGAGTTTGTGAGCAACATATGGGGACTCCACTGGACAGGTGTATATTTAGGAATCAGGGCGAGTTACAGCAATAAAAATACATCAGTTACAATAAAATTCAAATTTAATCCCTAACCCAACCCCCCTCTGTCCAAATGCTAAAAAACAATTTATGCCATCAGTAGAAGTCAGCTTATAAAAACATGCAAGTGATACTTGAATGCCTTTGCAAAATCATATGTTATCTACCTAATTTTTCAGCTTTGAGGACTTTGATAGTGATTGCATTACTGCAAATAGAATTAATGGGTGGCAAGTTCTTCAGCAATTATGATTAGCCTAAAAGACCATTTTATGGAGTCCAAGCACAACTCTGTTTATAAATCCCAGACTTTAGTAATCGATCAGTGGAATACAATCTTTAGAATGAACTCATAAACTAATAAAGTGCTATATATTGGCTGCGGTCCCTTTGCCTAAAACAAATGTCAGTTTTAGATGATTGTAATTGAAATTGTGAATATTTAACAAGGAGGGGAGAAGAGGGGGAAAGCCAGTGAGATATGCTTAATGGTTTGGCTAAAGTGCATTCATTTTTGTTAGCTATGTAAGCCTAATGTTTATTGTAAAGTTAATGGGCAAATCAGTCATCAATTATTACCAGTGACCAATTCTCATTAGGGCTGGTATTTCCAGCAAAACAAGCTACCCATAAAAATGCTCATTTATACTGATCATTTAGTGAAAGGGTGGGCCACCTGCTTAGTACAAGGATTACATCTAACATTTATCATAAGCTGAAAGGCCTTTGCCATCTAATAGGTTTCTAATTCTTAAAAACCTAGCTTCAGTATACTTTAAAAACTTGTGATCATTTGCACATCCTTATAATGGCACACTGAACACAAAATTGCTCTCCAAGGGGTCAGTACACCAGTGGTCTTCCAGTTGTTCTTGGAATGCAATGACCATTAGAAATACCGACTATGACTGAGGAAAACATTCCTGGTCATCACCACTATGTGCACTTCAGGAAAAGGTATTAAATCAAGGAGCATCACCATTTCATTTCTATGATATGCTTAATTTAAAAGCAACAATAAACTCTGGTTTGGCATTAAATGAACAGACTTTGAGGTTAGGAGCTTGTCTGCTTTTTCCACCTCCACTAGTGTATCCGAGAACCAGAAAGCAGAGGTTTTTGGTTTGGTTTCTAAGGGGCTTTATGGACCGCCCCAAAAGGGTGGTCTATATCCACCCATTTGAGCAGCAGATTGGCACCAGGGCAGCTTCACCAGCTGCCCCAGAGGCCCCAATCTGCCACTTTTCCAGGCCACGGGGAAGCTGTAAGATGTCACTTCCCAGCGGCCTGGAACCGGGTGTCCTTGGGACTTCATGCCCCAAGGACACCGTGACAGGTGCGGGGAAGAGGATGAAGGGGCCGCCCAGCCCCTTTCTCTTCAGCATTGTTTTGTTAGACTACAACTCAGAATCCACCAGCCAATATGATCAGTGGTCAAATTAGTTTGAATAGTTTGATAACTGCAGTTAAGGTTGCTGGATGAAATAAAGGACAGGACTCCTATACCTTTAATGGTTGTGCAGAAGAGAGAATTTCAGTCAGTACTGCTTGTATGGCAAGCAACAGCTGCTGAAATCCCTTTTTCCAGGCAGTTTTAATGGTACAGGAGCTTTGTCTGTTGTTTCACCTGGCAACTCTAGCTGTAGTCCAACAAAGAAATTTTTCTAAGTTCCATAAGAAAATCCTAATTCTGAACATCCTAATTGAAAAGCTACCATGGACAAGTATGTTTCCATGCTAGTCTTTTAATGGCATTTGAAGCAAGGTGCTAATCCAGCAAGATTTCCTCTTGGAAAGCATAAGGCTGAGAGACTAAGCTCTTTTTCTCTCACACACTCACTCAACAATTTTAGCTTCTCTCTTCATCATCAGGTTCCCACAAATTATATGCTACTATTTCTGAGGGACAATCTGAAGATGACTTCATTTTGTTCCTGCCCCATCACGCTTATCCAAAGTACTCCCCCCCCCCCCGATCCTGTGAGTTCATTGACCAGATGTCCTTGAATCCCATTTATTAAAGTTGACAGGTTTTTTTCCAGCTTGCTCAATAATTTATATGAACTTCCCCATGCAGACTTTTATATTTGGTGACTTACATGATCATTTTTTATTGATACGGGGCTTTTAATGAAATATTTAAAACTCCTGCCATGGTCCTGAATTGATTTAGTTTAAAATATATTGTAAGCCATATGTTGGGCATTAACGAAGAAAATTACACATTATAGCAAGTATACATGATGATAATTAGGACAGGTTCTATCACGTTCAGTAGACATCATAGAGAATATGAATTTCATTTATGAAGACATCTCTTGAACTTGACATGATTATCAGATATTCTTCGTTTTCATTGCAGTTCACTGAACTTTGCAATACCATTTTTAAAATTATTGTGCAGTAAAGGCACCAGATTTTTAAAAGGCAATTTGACAATTGGTGATGCTACTTTAAATAAAAGTAACTGAAAAGCAGTACATCAATAAATAATAATATAGTGTGTTACTCTTTTAATAGCAAACTATGTATAATGTTTTTGAGCCATCTCTTCAAGGTAAGAGTATAGCATTTCTTTTCAAAAGCAGGATTCCTAGATTGGGTTTTCATTGGTGAAAAAAAAAATAGCTCAATTTTTCTAATTTGTGGTAGGTCTTTTGGAATTCTAGAAGTCAGGAATGCAAGCTAGTACGTCACAATCTGGCACTAGTAGAAAAGTATTTGTTCCCAGCTAAGAATAGTATTCAACACAAGATCTAGTCACAGTAGTTTATGGACTGGTAACTTCCTGATACTGCAATAACTTCTACATGGGACTGCCCTGCAAAATGATTCAGAAGCTGCAACTACGAGGGGGTATCATAAAATTTTAATTATCACCTTTTAAAAAATTTGACAGAAAGTTTGTTTTGATTTGTAGTTGTTAACTTATCTCTATGGAGTCACCATCCAGATTTACACATTTTCCCCAGCATTTCTTGACCCCCCAAATACCATTATTGTAGAAGTCTGCAGATTGTGCCTGACAAGGATTTTACACTTTTGTCACTTCTGGCAGAGCCAGTCACAAAAATAAAGGACACAATAAGTTGGTTTTCTTGGCAATGTGCACTTAGGGCCCAATGATGACACTGACACAATTTCATTAATATGCCATAATAACTTCCGGGTGATATTTATTACTTTACAATACCCCCTCGTAAGGCGCAATCTGCAGACTTCAACAATATCAGGTATTCGGAGGGTGAAGATACACTGGGAAAAATGTATAAATCTAGATAGTGACTACATAGAGATAAGTTAACAACTACAAATCAAAACAAACTTTCTGCCATTTTTTTAAAAACAGGTGATCATTAAAACTTTACGATACCCCCTCATAGTACAAAAATGT
This sequence comes from Urosaurus nigricauda, assembly GCA_034509955.1. Taxonomy (NCBI): domain Eukaryota; kingdom Metazoa; phylum Chordata; class Lepidosauria; order Squamata; family Phrynosomatidae; genus Urosaurus; species Urosaurus nigricauda. The sequence continues at coordinate 111,230,853 of JAOEGL010000006.1, forward strand.
CACAGCTTGAATGCTGAGTGCAATATTAGTTTTAAAGGACTTGAACAGACCTCAAATACATTGTTAGTCTGAATTCAAGGTGCTGGTGATGACAATTAAAGCCTTAAATGGCTTGGGACTTTAATAGTTGGTGCTTTCCCTACATATGCCTGCCCAAGGATTGAGATCTACAGGACACAAGTGGAAGTAATGCCCCCGTGGGACGGCCTTGTCTGACATGGCACCACAGTTGCAGAATGCCCTCTACTTCAGAGCGTGATTGGACCTAGCATTTGGTTCATCTGGGCACTAAATTTTTTTTAAAAAAATCTGTCAAAGCATTTGGGGCCTAATTGATTTGGTTTTGACTTTTAAAAATGGTTCAGTAATTTTTTAGTCCTCTTGAATTATTCTTCCTATTAAAAACATACCAGGCTAACACCCCAATAAAAAGCCACACTGATGCATTTATCAGATCTTGCCTGCCAGTGAAAAGAAGGCAGAGAGAAGACGAGCCAAGCCTCCATGGCCAGCCATGAATTTGGTAAGGAGTTCCAAAGGGTGGGAGCAGCCCCTGAGAAGACTCTCTCTTGTGTCCTCAGCAACCAAGACTGTGATGGTGATGGGACCAAGAGAAAGCCTTCCCCTGAAGATCTTAGAGTGCTGGCAGTTTCATATGGGAAACAGGGTCTTTCAAATAATGCTTAATACATGATAACCAGCACTTTGAATTGTGCCTGGAAACAAACCAGTAGCCATTGAAATTGTTTAAACGAGGGAGTTATATGCTCCTTATAACTGGCCCTGTCAGCATTTTGGCCACAGAATTCTGGACCCAGCTGCATTATGGTTGCCTTAGCACTGAGAGATCCTCTTTCCCTCTGCTCTAGTCCACTTGGATCACAGCATCCACACTTCATAAACAATCCAATTTGCCACCACTTTAACTGCCGTGGCTCAGTGCTGAGGAACTTTGGAAACTGTAGTTTTGTGAGACATTTAGCATTTTCTGTCAGAGAATTCTGGTGCCACAACAAACTACAGTTTCCAGAGTTCCATTGAGCCATGGCAATTAAAGTGGTGTCAAACTGGATTATTTCTGCATTGTGCATACAGTCCAAGACATACTCCTTTAGGTCACAGTGTTCAGTCACAGGTCCAGATCCCCCTTTACGCAATCTAAGTGATGAAGCTTGGCTTCCCATAATGCTATATAAAGCAGTGACCTAGTTTCTCCAATTTTCAAATATTTTTCCTCTACAGATTGCCTTCATCTGTATGAATAGCCAGAAATACAATTTGACCTATAATGGAGAATACCAACTGCACCCAGGAGGAGGGTGAAAAGGAGTGTTGCTATGAGATGCGCAAAGTAAGATCATTGCCTTCCAAGTATCAGTTCTCTCCCCCACAGTTTTTTTCTTTCATTCCCAAAATTTCTAGCAGTGCAGGGGGTGAGACAATGAAAACCGTTCACACCTACAACTCATCAATTTGTCCTGTTTCTTTTCCTTTGGTAATTTTGCCTGCTCTTTAAACCTTCACTGTTTAAAGCGAAGGTTTAAGTTGCAGCAACATTAGAAATTCAATAAGATGTCATCGATGGGCAATGCCCTCACTTTTCCCCACACCGATAGCTATGCTTATGAAGGTAACTGTCTTCTGGGGAGATGTTGCAATAGAGTGCATTAATTTTGTGAAGCAGATTTAAAAATGGAGGCATCCCTGCCCTCTGTGTGCATTGTAGAGAGGTCTACTTAGACCTCTCTAAAAAAACTCATTTCCATGGAAACGGCCATCAGATCTGAACTTGCCCTCTACCCAAGTGAGCATCTTTATTCGCACGTGTATATAATTAACTTTTGAAAACAGCAAATGCTTGATTTCTTTTTTTTTAAAAAAAAATCCCACACTGATTAGCCAATGAAAAAGTGGTTAACAGCTTTTTTAAAAAAATTGGTTCAGTGGAGGTGGAATCATGCATTTTAAAGAGATATGGTACCGAAAACAGCTTGGGCTGGAAGAATGTGGCAGCATGTTCTGGCTGTTCAAGGAGATAAGAAGTGAGTCAGAAGGCTGGGTGGAGAGGTGGAAAAAATCCCTTGTCTAGATGAAATACAAATAAAATAGCTGCACCTGGGAGGTATGACTTTGTCATGAATGAAAAACATAGTTTTTTTTTAAAAAAAAAAATTAGTTCCATTGGAGGAAAGCTACTCAGCGGTAAACAAGTATTAGGGAGAGGAAAAGAAGGAAACAGATGTGGAGTGATAAGAATTTGCTTGTTTATTTAGGGGAACACCAGCACTGGGCTCTAACAGGGTGAATTGCAGGGGTGTGGAAACTGTTCAGCTGTTTCCTTGCTCTGCTCACCAGTGAGTGAATTTGCAAAACAAGATTGTTTAGCTCTGACAAGGAAATGACATCTTACTCCAGTGTCATAAATGAAATGTCCCTTTCAGTTTCCTCCAGGAATTCGCAAGGGCTGGTGCCAATGTGAGGCTTCAGTTAATAGTTTCTTGTGGGATGTGTTTGTGTTATGTACTTTCAAGTCATTTCTGACTTACGGAGACCCTAAGGCAAACCCAGCATTGGGTTTTCCTGGCAAGATTTTTTCAGAGGAGGTTTGCCATTGCCTTCCCCTGAGGCTGAGAGTGTGTGAATTGCCCAAGGTCACCCAGTTAGTTTCATGGGTGAGCTGGGAATTGGACCATGGCCTCCAGAGTCGAAGTTGTGGGATTAGGGAACCTCAAAAACAAGGCAGCCAAAATGGGATTTCAAAATTGATGGGTGTGAATGAGATGGGGAACTTTCTAAACAAGGCAGTCAAAATGGAATTTCCAAATTAATGGGTTTGAATGTAACATGCTTAAATTTGAAAATGATGAGAAGAACTAATGAAATAAAGGACTGAGATTGTAGTCCTATGACCACATTTTTGGAAAGGAAATTTCAAAGATTTCACTTGGTCTATCATCATCGTCGTCATCATCATCATCATCATCTGCATGCTGTCTGCTTTTAGAAGGGAGGGCTTGTGCATCTCCAAATATGTCATTGTGCAATTCCCATTAGCAATAAGTTTTTATATAAAAAAGTGTTGGAGGGAGGTGACAATATTCATTTAATATAAATACAGTCATAGCCATGGTCCAAAACACACTGCAAAAATAATTCAATTTGGGATGGCTTTAAGTGCCCTGGCTCAGTGCTATGGGACCCTGGGAATTATAATTTATTGTGGCACCAAAGCTCTTTGATAGAGAAGGCTAAATAGCTCACAAAACGGCAGTTCCCAGGATTTCCTAGCATGAGCCAGGGCAGTTAAAGCAGTCTCAAACTGGTTTATTTCTGCAGTGTGTTTTGGACTCATGTTGACATAAAAGACAATTTTCCAAGGCTACATTAAGGCAACTTTTTATTTGTCAAATGAAAAAGACACAAAATTCTCATTACAAACATTCAAAACATGTTTCCTCTGGCAAAAATTCTTATTAAAAAGGATGCATGGAAAAAGGGGAGAATGTTATGTAGTTTTCATGTTATTTTGTGATGTTATGAAGGAAAAGTTTGTAGACTTTCAAAAGAGACCCATTGGATCACTAGCCTCAATGGTCCTGACTACAGTGAGGAGAATTCTATGGAATCCTGGGATTTGTAGTTTGTTGTGATACCAGAGCTCTCTGACAGAGGTTAAGTATCTCACAAAATTACATATCCCAGAATCCCATAGCATTGAGCCATGGCAGTTAAAGCGTAAAACTGTAATTTTTTTCTGCAGTGCAGATGCAGTCTGAGAATCTCTCAAATCCTTAGTTTAGTTAATTTCAGTATTTGGTTGCTGCTTCAAAGCACCTGTTTGGGTTCTAAATGGTATTCTCCAGTTTTTAACAATCAGTTATTTGTAAAACAAGAGCATCTTCTGATTTGAAGAAAATTGCATTGACAAATCCTGCCCAAAAGTAGGTAAAGAAACATCCTGAATCCAGAATGAATTTCTAAGAATGCTAGAGCAATGGAAAACCTATGTGCAAAGCCATCTCTTGATATGTTTATTGCTTGTAAACTTTATAGTTGCCTTGATAAGGGTAAAAATAATAATTAAGATAGTGGATTTTTCAGTCCTCAAGAGATTTTAAAGTTTGCCAGGGAAGAGCCCTCTAAGCCTCACTTATATATGGGGATAATTTAGATTTGTGGCTTTGGAGGAACAGTTCAGTAGCCATCTGTAAAGTATCAATTTAGGAGGCAGAGCTCGAGATAAGACATTCAATTATCTTGAAGTCAGATTTTGCAGCCTTATGTCTGTTCTAGAAGGGGAAAGATGCCCCTAACTCATCACTGTCCTATGATGTCAGATTGGCGCCCAATAATGAATTCTTCCTGAGATGCATTTGTCATATATTATGGGGATTTACTGCTGTTGGATGAATTGATGCTAGTGAGCAGTAACCTCAAAAAAGATTAACACTCCACAGGAGCTGCGAGGTGGAACATGAAAAAGGATGGAGCCCAATTGTAACTACAGAGAATGCTCGCAAGAATATAAATTGGGAAAATCGTTTTAAAAAAATCTTATGTCTGCTTCCTTTAACATATCCTCAACAGTCTGCCATCAGCTATGTGTGATGTTTGAAAAATTATCATGAATGCAACTAAAAATTATCATGAATGTAAATAAAAATTACCATGAATTCAACAGGGTACACTATTTATCTAATGCTGATTTTTTAATTCATAATCATAATCGGCAATGGGCTGGATGAGAGAAAACAAACTCAAATTGAATCAAGAGAAAACAGAAGTACTACCATAGGTACCCTAGGTCCAGAGAATGAAATTTGTCTACCTATCCTGGATGGGGTCACACTTCCCCTAAAGGATGAAGTTCGCAGTTTGGGAGTACTCCTGGACTCATCCCTACAATTGTCATCTCAAGTAGATGCGACAGCCAGGAGTGCATGGTACCAACTTCGGTTGATACGTCAACTGCGTCCCTAACAGGGACTGAAAGGACCTTGAAGCAGTGGTACATTCTCTGGTAATCTCTCATCTTGATTTCTTTAATGCGCTCTACATGAGGCTATCCTTGTACCAAATTTGGAAGCTTCAGTTAGTTCAAAATATGGCAGCCAGACTGGTCACTTCAAGGTTTGATCATATAACATCAGTCCTAAATGATCTTCACTGGCTACCAATTAACTTCCGGGCACAATACAAGTTGTTGGTTATTAACTATAAAGCCCTAGATGGCTTGGGTTCGAGTTACTTGCAGGAATGCCTCTCCCTACATAATCTGCCCCACACTATCAGAATATTTGGGAAGACTTTGCTGGAATTACATTCGACTAGATTAGCTTCAACTTCCCAAAGAGCTTTTACAGCAGTCACTCCTAAATTGTGTGACAGCCTCCTGGAAGAGATCCATCATACTACCTCCTTGGAGGCTTCTAAGAAGACAGTTATGACGGATCTCTTCCAGTGAGCTTGCCCTCCCAATCTCCTATATGAAATACTGTTCTATCTCTTTGATTAGGATCAGAATACCCTATCCCACCATCACCTTTGGATAGCATTGTTTTATTGTTAATTGTTATGTATTTTATTGTTGTGCTTTTTGCTTGTATGTTTATACTGGCTTGTAATCCTGCATTGATCCTCTGGGAGAGGCAGAAAAATAAAAATTATATCATCATCATCATCATCATCATCATCATCATCATCATCTATATGTACTTTCTATATTTTTACCTCCAAGGATCCTACTAAATGTAAATGGGATCTATAAATTATGCAGTGGAATCCAAGTGTGATCATTGTTAACTTGCCAAACTCATTGTGCAGAAGATTTCATGGCAGTGGATGCATCATCTTTAAAGCGTTTCATCTGAAATATCAGGAATAGCCCCAAAAACCCACAAAAACTGTTTCCTCTATGCTTGCAGCTATAAGCTTTTTTTTAAACTTGATTAATGCTGATGTGAACTCAGAATAAATCTACAGATGTCAGGATGTATACCACAATAACTAGGATCAAATTCTGGCCTTTGGTATTTATCCAGATGCACAGTTCAAATGGCAACCTTCTACAAACCTAATTTAAACATAAAAGACATTAATTCTGGCCTGTGATTTTAGCATTTTAGAAATATGCTAGGAAAGGTCATTGCAATTAAACCATAATGTGCAGAGGGGGAAGAATTTGCAAAAAAAAAAAAAAAAAATCAAAGAGAATATAGCTTAGTAGTACTTATGGAAAGCCCTTGTTTTTATTTCACAGGGAGAAGAATATAGGAGTAGAGAAAGAACTGTGATCCCAGAACCATAGAACTGAAAGGGCTGCAAGCACTATCTAGACCAGTGATTCCCAAACTTCTCTTCTTCAGATGTTTTGGGTTTCAGCTCCCAGAATTCCAGACTATTGGTCAATCTGGCTAGAGCTTCTGGGAGTTAAAGTCCAAAACATCTGGAAGGCCAAAGTTTGGGAACCACTGATCTAAACCAACCTTTCCCATGCAAGGACACACAATTAAAGCACTCCTGAAAAAATGCCCCCCCCCCCAGCTTTTGTTTTGCATGGCTTAAAGACCTCCAAAGAAGGTCCACCACATTTCAGTGTATTCTTTTCCATTGTCAAAGAGCTCTTAATGTCAGGATGACACTAAAGGCCTATCTGCTCCAGCATTCTTTTCAGATTGGCCAACCAGATGCTAAGAAGAATCCCACAAAATGTCAATGATGGCAACAGTGCATGCTCCTAAGCAGCAGATACACAGTGGTATACGATCTCTGATACTGGAGGAAATACATATCTGTCATGACCAAGCAGAAATGTGAGCTCCCATGAGAAAGTGCATGAATTTCTGGTAGAACCTAGGGGCTTCAGGACAGAGCTACATTACAGATTTCTTGTTCTTAAGGAACACTGGAAACTTTATTTCTGTGGACTGGAGGATCTCTTGCAGGATATGCTCAGTATTCCAATGGAGCTAATTTCCAAGTTATCTCCTTGGAATTTGCAAGGAAATTCTGAGAGGAATAATGTGCCCCAAAAGCAGTTTACAATGTGCTGTATCTTGAGCTTTTGACTCAATTCTGAAAATGAATTTGGGAATGAAAGAAGTGATAAGGATCAGAAGCATCTGAACTTGTGAAGATTTTTATTGTTTGAAGGACTGAGAATCCCTTGTCTCCAACAAAGCAAATGACACATTTCCCCAATGTGTTGTAAGCATATTTCTGGTGTGTCTTGTAAGGGGAGGCTATGAAGAACTGGAAGCTAGACCTGGAAATCAAATACACAGTTCCATGAAATCACAGATACTGGGCTGTTGGCTTCCATTTTTTTGTGTCAGCTCTTGAAATAGACACAACAGTAAAGGAAAAGTTTCTTCATTTCTTTGTTATGTAGCTCTCTTTCAGATCTTTCCTTATGGTTGCAAAACATCCCCTATCCAAGGGCCAGAAAGTTTGTCCCTTATAGGGCAGTAAGAGGCCTCTAGTTGTAAGGGGTGTTCTTTATTTTGGAGATGGATGATTTCATTTTATAATAGATAAATAATATTAATAATCCTGTATATGAGGGTGTAGATTCTTCATAAAGACAAAATATGTATATCATGTGATTTATAAATTTGGACAATATGCTAATTTTAAAGAGATATGCATGGCAAGGTTAACCAAACATCATAATTTCATTTGGCATTTTAGTACAACACAAACTTCCTGATTGTCAACCCTACATGTCATTAATTTTTGGTGTCCTTACTTTTGTTTTGAAAATCTGGCAGCACTATCTCTTCTCCTCAGAAAAGCCTGAGTGGAACCCAAAATTTGGGACCCTCTTATCCTCAAGGTCCTCCCATGGGGTAGGATTTTGACCCTCTCATAACTTTTCAAACAAAGTAACATTTCTCTTTTCCTGTGGTCCACTTCACATGTTGTTGTTATAGAATCTTTCATATATATTCTCAAATTCTTCATATTATTTTTCCTCTACACAAAATAAATAGGTCAAGCTCTTGCTTGGCTCACTTCGGGCTATGTATTGATAAACTCCAGGTATCAATTCTGTCTCTAATTTGAACTGTTATGAAAGTAAAAGACTTTAATATTCTTGTAACTGTAGTCAGAAGGGGGTCTGATGCTGGTTTTCTGAAGACCCAAAACAAAAGTGCTTGAGAATATCAAAGTCTTTGTAAAAGGTCAAAGTCATAAAAGTCACAGATGTTTAAAACTGAGAGGCAACTGCTGGCTATTAAATGTACAGGCTGGTAAAGCTTGAAGAGAAAGACAGAGTGAGAGACATTTAAAACTTCTGAAATAGCCCTGTAACCTTGATATACCTCCCAGAATAACTGTTTCTTGCATTTCTGCTAAGTTCTTTCCACTTTGAGAGAACTTACCTGGTGATTTTCCCCCTCTCCAATAATCTTTTACAAGCAGGTGCTCACTTGCTCCTTGGGGAAAGAGAAGAAAAAAGTTCTTAAACATCTCAGAGTGCCATAAGCACACCTTGGAGTGGCAGAATTTGTAGTGGAGAGTTGCCTTCTTTGTCCTCTGTTCCACTCAATTAATGCCTTTATATTCAGCTAATAGGAATTTTGGTTAAAAACGGAAATAGGGCAGCTAGAAAGATAATGCACATTCTAATGGAGGGCTTAGGTCAGTGGAAGAGCACATGCTTTGCATGCAGACGTTTCCCCTGTTGAATCTATAGAGCTGGGATGGGCATAACAGACTCTATTAAATGAGAGAAAAGTTGCTTTTGATAGATTGTTCACTGCTGTTGCCCCCAGACTCTGGAATGGCCTCCTGGAAGAGATTCATCTTACTAACACCTTAGATGCATTTAAAAAGCACTTAAGACGGATCTCTTCCAGCCGGTTTACCCATTCGACATTCCATGAACAACCCCACAGAATGTTTCTTTTAGACGACCAGAGTATTGGACAGACAATGGCAATTGGATATGTTTGATTATAGAAATATGTTTAAGATTGTTTTAATATTGCTGTTATACTGTATTACAATTTTAAATTGTTGTACTCCCATTCAATCCACAGAGGCGGGAAATAATAATAATAATAATAATAATAATAATAGAATTTCCTGCATAAAAACTCCATTTTCAGTGAAAATCTACCATGTGTGAATTTTGTATAGAACAATTCCCCAATTACATTTTTTTCTGTGAAGAAAACAGCTTTTTCAATGGAATAGTTATGCATAGTTATAGAAATATTATTTTCTATACAGAAAATATATAAACAAAACAATCATGTGTGAATTTTGCACTGAAGAATTCCTGAACTGCAAAAATCCTTATCAGTCTAGGTTCTTGTCAGCAGGGTTTCTCGACACTTGAAATCAAAACATGTAATCCAACAATACTTTGCAGGATGATGATGATGATGATGATGATGAACCATACATTTGAATTCCCTGCAAGTATGAAGAAATATACAAGTTGTGATGGGACCTTCTTAAAACCTATGTTGCTTTCATCTTCCAGACTTAGAAGGTCCCTCGTCACTAACACTTGTCCTGCTTCTATCCTTTTTAAACTGTTTTAAGTGTATAAGGGTTGAGTTCCTGAGTGTGTCCATAAACCAGTTTCGATATTTTAGGTAGTGTGTATATTCGTCTTTACAGTTTATAGTAATTAATCCTGTCAGAGTCAACTGCTGTAAAACAAACACTAACCTTTATAGAGAAATGAACAGAAAGATAGTATCTTGTGTGAGTTAACATCAAGCTCGGTATTGTTATATTAAAATCAAACACTTGGCAGTCTTTTAACCACTCTTTATCCTACAGTACTTTGTCTTAGAAGAACCTCCACCCAGATCCTGACTAGACCAGCTCAACTGACACAACTGAATTCTGCATTTTAATACCCCCCCCCACAACAGGAGGCCTCATTGAAAGTCATTTAGAGGTCATATTTTTAGCGCAAGAATGTGAATCATCAATTACACATTCTGGGTTTGTTATTCACACTATAGAACTGCATCGATCTGCATCAATGCACATTTCTGTGAGCTCACACGTGCAAGCATTCAAATAAAGAGTCACCAATGCAAATGCATTTGAAACCCCCTTTTGGTATGCAGCATTTTATCCTGGGTCTGTTCACATTGGTTATTCATGCTACTGCCAATGCAGATTTATTTAAAAAACAAAACACAGATATGGATTATTCTGGATTAAGTGGGTTTTTAGCAGCCCCCCTCCCAATTTAATTGTGTGCATTTGGGATGCATGTGAACAACTGCAATTTCACCTGGATTCATCCTGGATTATTTTCACAATGTGAATAACCCACAAAACATCTGGGCTGGGTTTTTGCTCCTCCTTTGATGGCCATTGCCTGGCAATCAGCTATCAAGCTGGTCTTGACCCCAACATAGCTAGCTTTTAAAGGCACTTTGTCACACGGTGACAAAGCAAACGGTGATGTAAGAAAATTAAATTTCTGATTACTTGCATCATGCAGTAAGCCCTTGGTATACACTGGGGATTGGTCCCAGGACACACACACATGCATGCACACACACTGATACCAAAATTTGTGGATGCTCAAGTGCGGCTACAGTTGTCTTTCCAGATTTGTGGAGTTCAGACTCACTGTTTTGATTATTCACAAATGAGACAGGAGGGGCGTCCCACCCACCCGCCCTCTTATCCTTTTAACTGGCTTCCCAGAACCAGTTAAAGACAGGGAAGGGCCAAAACTCTTACAGCCAATGGAAACAGCACTGCTTATCTGATGCTAGCTTTTTAATTAATATGTCTCTCAACTGTAAGTGATAATTTGAAAAAAAAATATTGTTTCTCTATAATTATTCAGGCATTCTGCTTCTGATTTCAGTGTCTCAATGAAATGGAAAATGTGCATTGGGTCATTAAAACCTTGCAGTTGAGAGATGTGGAGATTTTCACTGCCATCTCTTGGGACTGAAAGAAGGGCTTCTCTTGAGTATCTCAGGAAACCGGCAGGCTTAAATGAGGAGATGCAGTCTGTCAGATAGCCTGGACATAGATTGTAGTGGACTAGCTTAGAAAATAGAAGTAAAATCACATGTAGTTGAATATATATATATATATATATATATGAAAAATGGCATTGAACTTTCTATAGAATTTCAAACATTTAAAATGATAATTTATAAACACACAATAAAAGTAGACTGAATCAAAAGCTCTTCAAACCATCCTTTATCCTTAGGTGTGTAGGTAGATATGTAGCCAGCTATATATCTACAAATGTGTACATTTGTGTGTGTGCACCTTCCAGCTGACCATTGGCTTATGGCAACCCATGAGTTTTTCATACAGTTTTTTAAAGGCAAGGATGATGGAGTAATATCTGCTTTCTGGATTTGAACTGATAAATGATTTCATATATATATATATATATATATATATTAAATTATTGTTATTAATCACTATTTCAAATTGATTTTACTTTAAGCTGTCCTGAGATTTTTCACATATAAGGTGAGAAAGAAACACAGTGGGTGATCTTGACTGAGTCACTTACTCTCAAACCTAGAAAGGCTTGCCTTAGGGTTTCCATAAGTTGGAAACATCAACAAAGATCTAAAATCTAGGGTTTTTGATAGAGATAATTTGCCGCTAGTGGTTCAGAAAGACTGGAAGGAAGAAATAAATAAAATATCTCTTGGTAAATGTAGAAGAGCTAAGAGGAAATTAGCAATATGACACTTGTTTAATTCAAAGTGTGGATTTAATGCCAAGGCAGAAGTGACATGGCCTAGTAAGAAGGGAATCATTTTTCATTTTTATTGACATCATCCAGGAACAAGGATGGAATAGTCTTCATTCTCTTCACCTTCGTTTGCCAGAACCTGTGGGGAAATGGTGTATCCTTCCCTGCAGGCATTGTAGGAGCTAGATGCAATCGAATACTGTAAAAGTTTACTTTCCTGCCAAGAATTCTGCAGACAATTGGAGGAGATCATCCAGGTCATGGGCTAGAAATAAGTGAGTGAATAGCTGGAAAAATGCCAATTACTAGCAAAAGAAAGCAAAGAGCAAGGTGTAACCACCTTTAATATATTTCATAACTTTTGCATTTAATAGGCAGCAAGATATCTATCTCTGACCATCGTTGTCAGAGGTCACCCACGTTCTATGACAAGGGACATTTCCTGTCCCAAGCTTCAATTCCTTTCCCACACTGATAGGAATCTCCTTGAGAGCTCCACAAACTGCAGAAAATGTTCTAAACAATTAAACCTTTTTCTTTAAAAAAAAAAAAATTGCTAGGCAGAGGCTTAACGCAGAAATATGATGGGCAAAATTCCAGACATGTTTGATTTGGACTGGAACTGGATGGAAGCCAAACAATGTATGTAGGAGTCTTGGAGTAGATGTGGCTATTATCACATAGCCTTCTGCATGAGATAGTGGAAGCAAACAGCATTTTGTTTTTAAATGGAGTTGGGGAAAGGAGGGAGAAAACATCCTTAAATTCCAAACATGCCAAATCACTGTGAAGGAGGAGAAGCAGTTGGCCTTTCTGCCATTTCATCTTCTTAAATGCTGCTGTTGTTTACTATTATATAGCTTGACAGTGAGAAACTTATTGTACTATTGTTCGAATGGTCTCTGCCCATAGATGTTGCTGGCTGGGGCTGATGGGGCTCACAGTCCTAAAAAAAGGTTCTCCATCTCTGATATAGGTCAGACTTTTTAGTGAAGATCACATAGATTGATGATGGTGATGATGATTCAGGCTCTGTCAGATTCTTGCATGAAATTATTTGATCCTGGGCTAGTACAGATTATTTGTATACGAAGTTTTGTATTTCTCCAAAAGTTGTGCTTCAGTTCTTAGCAATTTATCTCTGATTCCATATTCATGGATTCTATCATACGTGGCTTGAATTTTTAAAAAAAAAATCCAAAAAAGGAAACATTGATTTTGACATTTTATATAAAGGACACCATTTTGCTACCCCTTTGTATAAAATTGAACATCAATAGATTCTGATATCCAATGGGTCCATTGTATATGGTTACTCAGAAGTTCCACTGAACTGAATAGGGCTTAATATATGAACACAGTGTAAATGTACCAAAATGCACATTTATATTTTAAGAACTAAAAAATTATTTAAATACATATCTGAATAGAAGCTATTTTGGAAAGAAAATATGTGTGAAATGTTTTTGGAGAAAATTCAATTTTCCTTTGTATCAAAAACAGTTTAAAATATGTCTCTGGCAAGGTTTTTAATGTGTGTGAGAGAAAATCAGATTAATATGGAAATAAAAGAGAATGGCATGCTAAGTAAAAGATGCAAAGAGGGCATCCATCAAAATTAGACCTGTCCATCCATATCTTGCTGAAAATTGTGCCTTTGCTTATTAATGGGAAACTGAATATTCTTGTAACAATAACAACACATTTTTGTGGGCTGGTTTAGACAGTACTAGCATGAGTTTAAGGATCATGAAGTTTTACAATGCAGAAATCTTTATTTTGGGTTTAGAGGAAGATGATATGAGGATTCATGGATAGGTTTTATTGCCATAAGGCAATCTTTCTGGGTCCAAGTCTTTTTGGTTGCCTAGGAAATGGCTTTGAGATCAAACTGTAACTGCTACACTCTTAAAATAGATCTTCAGAATTCTTGGTGTTGGATATGTGGAAGTGATGGAGGAGTAAAGAACCAGAGGCTCTCTGTCTGCAACACTAAAAAAAACCAGGATAATGTTTCATTTCTTCAGAGCACAGGCATTTGAACATGAGGCTTCCATAACATCCAGCTGTACTAGTTTTGGCAAGGACAATCATGATTATTCCTCTGTTGTCCCATTATTAGCTGCTTTTTAACATCTTCAAGTTTTCCCTCTCCTTCTCCTGGTCTCCTCTTTGTTCCCAGCTTACTCCATTTGTTGCAAAATGTATTCCAAACAGAAAAGTAGTTTGAACTCAGCAATATGGCAGAATCTTGCCCTTTTGAGTAGGCTCAGTGTGGAGTGGTGACAGTGACAACACTGCAAATCGTTTAAACCCCTTTACACTGTGTGCCACCATGACACTAATTATATATGGAAACTCTCGAACTCAGATCTCTCACAAATGACACCCACACTAGAACTCTCTTCAAATGCCAGCACTCTGGAGTTTTAAAATCCCCACAGCTTGGCACCAATTGTCAGTTGGTAATGACACACCCACTGTCTGAAGTGACAGGGTCTTTTCAGTCTTGGTAGTGTTTTAGATGTGTTTGATAGCATGTAAAATGTTATCTTTAAAAATACTTCAGGCAGCATCTTGTTGAAACAAAGAAAAGAAATTTATTTACAAACAAAGCTTATTATTGTTTCTTTCTTAGTGGATGGAGAGATCTTGTATCACCTTTGAGATTAACTGAAAGAAAGAAATGCATGATGTTTTATACACTTCAGTCTACTTCCTCAGATGCATTAACCATGCTGCCAATTTCTTTCTTTCAGTTAGTCTCAAAAGTGGTATGAGATCTCTCCACATACTGATTTTACAGACTAACATGGCTATATGTTTGAATTCTTTCTTAGTGGATGTTATTCAAGCTTGATGCAGTGTATGAAATGCTTCAGTACTCACAAATCTTAACACTTTCTGTCACTTGACTCTCTGCATGTTACCTTTCACTCTTGGTTCACATAGAACCTGTACCCAATTTCTGTAACAGTTATCTCTTCAAGTTATCTGTTACCCTAAAAGTAACTATAGCTGAACCTCCTCACTTTAACTACTCTTAATTTCATCCACTCCTCAGGGGGCTCGTAATAGCTTAATATATAGCTTAATAGCTATAATCCTGCAAGATATCGACACACATTTATTCTGGATTTATCCCTAAATTTGTTAACTAAACCCCCTCAAACTGCAACTCATGGCAGTTCCACTCAACCTCCTTGGCTGCTAACCCCCACAGGTTTACTGTATTTGCTGCTGCCCTATATGCAACTGAAAAAAAATCCAGTGTAAGTTGACCAAGAAATCATGCTGGAGAGCCTAGACTAATATAAAGATTCCTGAGATACTATACATGAAGTGCTTTATATATCTGAAATTCTCTCTGGAGATTATCATGCAGGAAATCAGCTGTGGGTTACATGCGGTTTCTAACCATAAGGGACAGATCTTGCTGCACTGCCCCAGTCCCCAGGCAGTAGGCAGCCCATACCCAATCTGGGCTTCTCAGCAGCTTTTCAAGGACAAGATTTTCCCATTCTTGAAAAGTTATTGGAGAAGCCCGAGTTGGATACGGGCTGCCTACTGCCCGGGATAGGGCAGTGCAGTAAGATCAAGTTAAAAACTGCATGCAACTTGTGACTGATTTCCCATATGATAATCTTCTCCATGAGTAGTATCACTAATGAAAATGAACTCATTGCACATGGAGCACAAATTATATTGCTCTCTGTTATTACCTTGGAGTCTAAATCTATGATTTCATATTCACTCACCTGGGAATAAGCTCTGTTTACTTTGCTGGAACCTAATTCTGAATAGACCTGTTT
Source organism: Urosaurus nigricauda (assembly GCA_034509955.1). Classification (NCBI taxonomy): domain Eukaryota; kingdom Metazoa; phylum Chordata; class Lepidosauria; order Squamata; family Phrynosomatidae; genus Urosaurus; species Urosaurus nigricauda. Next base: position 111,246,378 of record JAOEGL010000006.1, read on the forward strand.
ATAGGAATTGTAATATATGTGAAAGAAAATGAAATGTATGTTGACAGGCTCTTAAGTGAAGGAAATCAGACACTCAAGATCAGGAAGTTCCAAAAGTTCATTTGCCTAACATAGTGTTAACTTGGCTGTATTCTGAATTCTACTCATATAAATGTAAACCTCAATGCATTAATGTTTATTTTTTAACGTATGTCATGCCCTATGCAGGATATGCAACATGACTAAGTTGGAATTTCCTGATTTTGAGTGCTGAATGGCTTGCTCTCAATGGTGCTTAACCACATGGGAGGAAAAAGACTATTGTGTATGAATAAAACTTGTAAAAATATCTGTACTGACATACAATTCTGGAAAAGATTTGGTAGCTCCACTGAATTTAGCATTTCCAAATGGCAGTATCAGAATGGCATTGCTTTGGAGTGTTGTGTGCTAATTCAACAGGCCTTGGTCCAGCAGCTTCAATGGCTTCCAGTTTGTTTCTGTGCACAATTCAAAGAGCTGGTTATGACTAAAAAGTTCTATATGGCTTAGGGGCAGGCCATTGAACAGTCTGTGACCTCAGTCCTACACCTCTTTAGCCAACTTATGCCATGTCAGCACTATGCCACTCCCATAAATAATAGCAACATTGTACAACACATATCAATGATTGAATGTAATTGTGCAATGCATAATTGATAATGTACACCCAGAGTGCAAACTTCAGGATGCACAACCAAAATTGAGATTGGATGATAATAATATTTATTTATTTTTATAACCTGACCCTCTGAACGAGCAATTGGGGCAGGGGATACACAATGGAAAACATAGGCTGCCCAACCACAGTGAAAAGTACAGTGTACAACTGCAAAGCTGCAAATATAGGATGCACAACCATAATGGAAAGCACAGGATCCACATCCACAATCCAAATGTAAAGGATAGAATGTACAACCACAATTAACAATGCACAATTTTCAAAGGCAAGGCACAGGCAAACATATTTTCTGTACAACTCTGCTTCCACTCATATCAGTAGAACACGTCTGTTAAAAAACGATAGCTTCTTGGCCCCACATCCTTAGTGTGACTTGAGTGTATCTTTCTAAGTAAATTCTAGCCTTTCTTTCCTTTATGAGCCTTCTCAGACCAAAAGATCCTCAGGAGAGGTCCTTCTTCCATTCCCACCACCTTAACAAATAAAGTTGGTACCCATCTCATTGCCTGTCCATAAGTTCTGGAATTCCCTTTCTAGGAATTGTTCCCTTTTTGCTATCTTTCTACCAGCAGACAAAGTCTTTTTGGGGAAAAAAATTCTAACATGCTTTTAAAACTGAATATGCATGAATAAAAGGCTTTTAAGAAGGTGCTGTATTGTTTTATTGTGAAGGGGTGTCACATTGACGATGGAGAAAGCTTGTTTTCTGCTGCCCCAGAGACTAGAACAGGGATGGATGCAAGCTCCAGGAAAAGAGATTCCACCTTAACATTAGGAAGAACGTCCCAACAGTAAGAGCTGTTCAACAGTGGAACACACTCCCTCGGAGGGTGGTAGATTTTCCTTCTTTGGAGGTCTTTAAGCAGAGACTGGATGGCCTTCTATTGCAGATGCTTTGATTGTGAGTTCCTGCATGGCATGAGATTGGATTGGATGGTCTCTTCCAACTGTATGAGTCTATGAAATAGCATTATAATAAATTGCATTTTATCCTTTTCAAGTGTATATTTTAATTATTTTAATATCAATAATAGTTTAAGTGTATTTCAATACTGATTTTATATATTTTAACTTATAATGTAGTTGTTTTTTTTTTATAACTTATAATGTTTAACATAATTTTATTTTAGTTAGAGTCCCAATCTGGAGAAAAGATGAGATATCCACAAAGACAGAGAGCCAGTGTGGCTTGAATGCTGGACAATGACAGGAGAACAGGGTTCAAATTCCTGTTCAACCATAGAAACCCACTGAGTGACCTTGGATAAAGTCAGACTCTCTCAGCCTTAAAGGAAGGTAAAAGCAAAATACCCTCTGAAAAATATTTTAGAAAACCCAGACCCTATTAGGTTGACCTTAGGGTTACCATAGGTAGGAAATGACTTGAAGCCACACAATAACAGCAATATATACAAATATAATAAAAGTGAATAGCGACAACAGCTGCGATCACATGATATTCTAGAGGCTTTATAATGAAGATAAATAACTAAGACAAAAATGGAAATATTTTGGAAGCTTTCAAGGGTTTACCAGAAAATCTAGAATAAGCATAATGGTTAAACAACTCAAATATGCTTGAACAACCAAAATTGTGACCTATATAGGCATGAATTTGTATTCACAGGCAGTCATAGACTCACTTTAAAAAAAGGAACAGTAATAGAAATAAAGGAAATGGAACAGAACAAAATACAAGACCACACACAGAAAAGATATGCTAAACAAATAAAAGATTAAACACATTAAAAATGACTTCTGATTTAAACCTGCTACAAATCTATTAGTGATACCTTATCACTGATGGATTTTTATCTGTATCTGTTAAATGCCCAAGACAGTTTCCCTTCATGTTTTCTGCTACAAGTCTGTAACTCTATATATCATAAACATATGCAGTTCTTAAACAATACCATATTGTCATCCAATCAATGACATTTTTATCCTGTCAATAGTGTTGCTATCCAGTCCAAGATGGGTATTTCTTAATACCCTGCCCAATATATCAGAATAGGTAAAAGGAGATTCCACTTTTTTGAAAGCTATAATAATCTATTTACAGACTATGAAATGCAATGCAAAATGTATCAGCTGTTATTCCTCTGGGTTGAATAAATTCAGTCTGCATAGTCAAATTATCTGATTCAATTGTCCTCACTCTTCAGTCTCCAGCGCTGCCATGAACATCGAAGAAGAAGCCAACTTGTTATATCTTCCCCTCTTGATGAGAAACAGCTGTGCCTCAAAGCAATACTTTATCATGGAAAGTCTCATTAAGGCCAATGGAAATCATCATTTTAACCTTAGAATTCATCCAGCCTAATTTTCCAAAAGGCTTATCTGTTTACAATGTTTGGAGAAGTCTTTTGCAAACTTATGGAATTTTATTTCCAAGTTTTATATGAATTGTTCTCCTACATTTTCTCTGTGTCGCCTCAGTCAGGTCAATATACTGTGGAAGAATTTGGAAGAGGGATTTTTCTGTTGCGGCACCCTTTGGAGGCCTGACTGGCACCAACATTGCTATTTATGAAAGTTTTGGGAGCCCAATTGCACATATACATGGACTTAATTCATTTGAAAATATACATGTTTTCAAGACATTTTCGACTTATGGAAACCCTAAGGTGAACCCATCATATAGTTTTCTTGGCAAGTTTTATTTTGAGCAGGTGGTTACATTTGTCTTCGTGTGAGGCTGAGAGAATATGACTTGCCCAAAGTTACCCTGTGGATTTTGAGACTGAGTGAGATTTGAGACCTGGACTCCAGAGACATGGTCCAAAAAATTCCAACCAATGCAGCATGGTAGTTTTCAGTATGGAATTTCCTCCCTAGGACCCTAGATCTGATCTATGCAGAAATATTATTTTTTAGGCAGAAAAAGCTGTTTCTTGCATAGAAAATGATGCTTTCTATGCAAATCAACCACATGCACATTTGGAAGCTAAGTAGGATATGCCCTGGCAAGTACTTGGATGAATTACCACCTATGGATAGCAGGTGCTGGAGGGTGTATTTCAGAAGAAGGAACTGGCAAAATCACCTCTGAGTGTTCCTTGCCTTAGGAAACTCTTTGAAATTCATGGGGTTGCTATAAGTCTACAGGTGTACATTGCACATACACATTGCATATGTGCACCCTTTCAATGAATTGATGACTAAGAAGAAAACAAAGCTATAAGGCACCTTTTTTTTTAAAATGGAAACATCTGTTCTAAGGGCAATGTATGACAAATGGATACAAACTAGGCTTTTTGGAGTGGGAGAGATGTTTTCCAATTTGCAGTGAAATTAATTATTGAGACAAAAAGCATCATTTTGCTATTAGCAACCAGGCTTGAGATTTCAGCTTCATTTTGTGGTTCAAAAACTGCATTTGTGCAAGAAAAAAGTGAATAATGTTTACAGCAGTGCTAGCCCATTGTCTAAAAGCATGTATTTTTTTTCAGTAAATAAAACATTTAACAGTGCATATAAGCAGACAGATTGGAATATTAAATTACAGCAGGTGAAATAAAGAAGCAATTTGTTCAGGTATGCAAGTGGAAAATAGCCCGACAAGGGAATTAATTGCAATATTTTCCTCTTTCTTTATCAAACAATCATAATCATTACGGGACAAAAAAGCATTCTTTCTTTCTTTCTTTTTTTTTTTAAAAAAGAACACCTAAAACAACATGAAAAGCAACAATGCTACAGTGAGTAAAGGTCTGATCTGACTAAACAGATCACCTCTTCAAACAAACCATTTACAATTTTTAGCAAAAGGCTTGGCAATAGACAAAGCCTGGTTTCAAATGCTTTTTAAACTAGAGTTTATTCCAGAATTTTCTTTTGCATGATAATAAGGATTCATAAACTCACAATGTGTGGTTCATGAATTTTAACCAAGGGCAGAATGTTGATAGAATTTTAATCATGGAGACAATGAAAACATACTCAATGACAAGGACTAAATACTAGGATCTAATTTCTGGGACTTTGTTAGTGATTCTGACCTGATTTCCATGCATTACCAATAAATCACAATATTAAACAAGGCATTCTAGGAAATTTCTAAAAGGATCAATTAATGGTTTTACAGACTATAGTAAAGTCTTAGGATTTCTAACAATATTGTTCATTCTTGCTATGTGTGTTTTTACAAAGGCCCAGTACAGCCCAGCGCAGAGCACCAGCCTGGGGCCAAAATTAGGACTTGGAAGAGCAGAATGTCCACATGCTCTGCACTCTCCCAGCACCATTTTTGCATGTGCGAATCCAAACAGAGCATGTGCCAATGACATGTCTTGTGTGCCGCATCCAAACGGTGTTGTGCACAAGAGACGTCACCACACCACTCCAGGGCACTAATGGTGCCTTGGCAGCAGTGCAAAAAGGAACTGTGTTTCACAGCTCTTTTTTTCCAGCCACATCATAGCCATGATGTTTCGTTGGCATGGCCATGATCCAGGGAAGAAACGGGTGGCATCTCGCCGCCCCTTTCTGCCCATTTGTACAGGCCCATAGTTTCTAATTTATGGTGACCCTAAAGTAAACCTATCCTCTGAGTCTGGAGGAGTGTAAATTGTCCAAAATCACCTAGTAGGTTTCCATGGCCAAGTGGGAATTCACACCTTGTGGTCTCAGAGTCCTAGTCCAACACTCAAACCACTACCCCATGCTGGTTTTCTAAGGGTATATTGTTGTTGTTACTTTTCCTTGAGTTAATTCTGACTCATGGTGACCCTGTGGATAAGACACCCTCTCTTCAAGACACCCTATGATCCACTGTTCTGCTTAGGTTCTGTAGATTCAGGCCCATAACATCCCTGATTGAGTCTAGCCATCTGGCATATGGTCTTCCTTTCTTTCTACTACCTTCTACCTTTCCTAGCAATATTGTATTTTCCAGTAATTCATGCAGTCTCATGATGTGGCCAAAATACAACAGCCTCATTTTGAACATCTTGATTTCTAGGCAGAGTTCAGACTTGATCTGTCCAAGGACCCATTTGTTTTTGTTTTGTTTGTTTTTTGCTGCCCATAGCATCCTCAGCCCTCTTCTCCAGCACCACATCTCAAATGAGTTGATTTGCTTTTTATCTGCTTTCTTCACTGTAGATAGGTATATAACAGTATGTACCTATGGTTTTAACCTAACCATTGGATAGAAGTTAGGAGAGTCATCTCCAGTAGCTTCATACTCTACTGCAGAGAAATTTGAAAACAGACATGGGAATCCAGTATTCTGTAGATTGTTCCCCACTTGTGACTCCTGCCAAAAAATAAAATAAAAATAAAAATAAAAAATCCTGCAATGAGATCTTTATAAATCCAAAAGTAAACATCTGGCCACTTCTGGTTTTGTTTGTTTCTTTTGGAGATGTTTGTAATATACAATTCCCTTGTTGCAACAGCTTCACTGGCTGCCAGTCTGTTTCCAGTCACATTTCAAAGTACTGGGTTTTGACCTGTAAAGCTCTATACTGCTCGGGTTCATTTTCATTATAAACCAGCCTGTGCTTTGCAGTCTGCTGTGCAGGCTCTTCTGTCTATCCCACCACCCTCACATATCCATCTCGTGGGAACACAGGATAGGACCTTCTCAGTGGCTGGCCCCCAGGCTCTGGAATTCCATTCCCAGAGACGTTAGACTGGCCTACTTTCTTTTAGTCTGACCTTACTTTTTTTATAGGCCCACCACATCATATAATGTGCTGGATTTTGCTATTGGTTGTGTTGGTATGTGTTCATTTTAATGATATATGTTTTAATCTAGTTTTAATCTTTTTATTGTTTAATCTCATTTGAGTTTAAGTAAAATGCACCTTTTAAAAATCTCTAGAATACCATTTTCTGTTATTCTCAATATATCTTCTTGATAATGATAATATGACGATGGAAGAGGGGGATTACATGATTCTTTCCAGGCCTTTGGAAGGTTGGAATGATAACTGAAATCAAATGCCAGCCAAGTTATCAGTTTCTTTTGGTGATATTTTCCTTTTCATCTTTCTTAAACCCTTTGACACTGAGTGCCTATTATTTCTGTTAATAAATCAATAAACTGTGCAAATTCTAATAGAGACAGAAAAAGAAAGAGACATTTTTTTTCTACTCAGAGATAATTAAGGACAAAATGAAAACTTGAGGACAAGCAAACTTGTCAGATCTGTGCACTTTATGCTTCTTTTAATTAACTGTTTTTCATTCATCTGAAAGCACATAAGGTATTTTCATTACTTATCTGTCTAACTAATATGGATGAATGCTTGGTGGCTTGGCTGTATACCCTCCCTCATTTATAGAATAGAGACAATGAAGCCAATTTTGTACATTCTTGAGATGGCATGAAACCTAAATCCATTCCAGATGTTTTGGGGGGCATTCTGAATGTTGAAAGTGAAAAGAATATGTAGCTGTACAACTATGTGTATACACATAGCAACTACGTGTGAACAGAGCAACTATGTGTGTACAAAGGGCAGTTAAAGACTGGTAATTTCTTGGTGTGGTTTTGATTGTTTTGTTTGATCCTTGCACTAAGACTGATATCTTCAAGTCTGACCACTTCCACTTTCACCTTCCTCTTAACTAGTATTCACTTTAGGCACTTCGCTATAAACAACAGACATCATCCTTCTCCATTTGAACAGTAATTCTTCACTATTTTTTCTTATTAAAGAAAGCAACAAGTAATTTTAGCAATTTTCATCCTGCTGTGAGAAAGTCTTTGAAAACCATGCAGGTTATTTTTTACAGCTATGTGCAATTTGGGAGTTATTCTGCACAAAATGGTCACATGGCTGTTTTGTAAAGAAAACAGCATTTTCTGTGAAGAAAATAATATTTCTATGCAGAAAAAGTTTTTTTTTTTTCTGAATGGAAAATGCTGTTTTCTATGCAAATCAACCACCTGCACTTTTTTTTTCCAGAATAAATCCCCTATGAGAGCATTTTCTGCATAGAACACAGGACATGGGGAGGTTGGGTGGGGAAAAGAGTGAATATTGTACATCACTTCAGGGCCTGGTGAAATGATGCATAAATAAATAAATAAATCTCATAGAGTGAAGACTATCCAACCTTAATATATTCCTTCCTTCCTTCCTTCTCTCCCCTTCCCCAACTCTTTTTCTCTTCCATACTCTCTTTCTTGAGTGAAGAACTATATCAGAAAATTAAATAATGTGCAAGATATAGGGAATGCCTGCATTCTAATCTGCACATTAGCCAGGAGGGCAATGGAGATAAAGTTGGTTCTCTTCAAAATAAGAATTGAACAAAAACTACAGGAAATTTTTGAAATCACTTCAAAAGTTTGCTGTGTTGCTGCTCTTGGTCTTATTCACCAGTATGACTCAATGGGCTTGAAGAGAAATAGTCAAGTCTAATAGATGTCTAATGCAAAGCACACTACAAAGAAAAGGCTGATTTATTACTCTTCCTGGATAGAGACCACATGGAAATCTCAAGACCTATTTTAATGTTCACCATGCTGGTTTATTTTCTGCCAAATCAAACTGATTTGGGATAACCCTGTAATCGTTTGGAGTGATTCATCTCAACTGGACAATTTGAAGTGGAAATTGTCCTTTGTTTGTGTCCAGGGGTGGGGTCCACTTGGCACAAAAGAAAGCCAGAAACACTAATTTGAGGGAAATGGCCACAACCTTTATTGACTGCAGCTATAGTTAGAGTCAGCCTATGATGGGTCCAGATCTTAACATTAACCAAATCAGTGTTGATCAATAAGCCCATCACTCCAGCCAGCAACCAGCCTCTGAGATGGCAGGAGGAGGAATCCACTGTGTGATAGCCCATCATCATCCACTGCTACCAGAGAGTGCGGGAAATGTCTCCACACCTGCCTGGGTACCACTATGTCTTCCCCACAACTCTCAGGACCCCTGTCAGTTACCATGTAAATAGGAACCTGGCAAAAGATATCCTGGATCCAGAACCCATGCTGACCAGCTTGCACAAAGTTGTGACATACATAAAGCTTACAGATACATAAACAAAACACAGCATGGGCATGATAGAATAAACACATATAAGAGCAAGTACTTCTAATACAAATAAGGCGAGGGGGGAAGAGGCTGGTATGGTGGGGTGATATGTCAAAAGAAACAGCCTGGTGGGCTGCAGATCCTTTTTAACCTGCCTGCCTGACTGGAGTGAAACCTGTGTGCTTACTCCTGTCAGGAGACCCCAGCCAAAAGTAACAGATTGGTGGTTCGGTCTTATTAACTGCTGCTTCCATGTGGCATTGTTGGAAGGAGAAAGTTGACACCTTGCATGGTGTGGGCTGCCAATGCTCTCTGCCACCGCAGGACTGCTGATGGAGTGGTGGATAAGTCCCGCAGCTTGCTTTTGGTGTATTGGCTGATTGTTTTTATTTTAATCTTAAGTATGTTGCTACTTTTTGTCACTCCAGCAGTACTTTTTAGCATATAGCATCAATTTGGATTTGATAATGATGTGATAGAAGATGGAATTTACTCCTTTCCATTGTTTGTTCTGCAAGTCTATCAGATGCTGAAATAGTACAGATAGCTGTGGTCATACATGCTAAAGCAATGCTATTTCAGTGGTGCGATGTAGCTCTTGCTATGGAGAAAGCCTTTCTCCATGGTTAAAACCGTAGCCAAAACCCATTCTTTCTGCTTCCACAGAACCTAAGATCTGGAAATTGCATTTATTGGTTTGCAAAATTAATTGTTACAAGCTGATTTTACATGTTACAACCATGAACATACCATTGTTTTTTATTTTAGTTCTTGGTTCTCAATCCACTTAAACTTTCACTACATCCTTCCAGCCATCCATTAATCTGCCTGAAAAGTTTTCCAGAGCTGAGTAAACTTTTTAATCCACTGTCTTTTGAATATAAGTATTGGGAGATGGTGGCAGAGCTGATAAATTGGGTCTGCTTTTTCCTCCTCCAAATCTTACACTCTTATATCACTACTTTCCTTATACCTGTGCTCTTTTACCTTTGTATACCCACACAGAACCCTTCTGGATAACTGAAAGCATGAATCTCTCTCTCTCTCTGAATAACATTTGTGTTTTAGACTTATCAGATTTCTTTGCAAGTCATTTGAGACATAAAGCAAGGATGAATTACTCCAAACTGTCTTTCTATCTCCTGACAGGTTAGTTTAAACGTCAGTCTACCCTCCAGCTAAATTCATTGCTATTTTACTTATCTCAGAGTCAGTGAGAGAATCTCTTTAATGTTACATATCTCTAAAGGAAGTCATACAAATGAAATTCAAAGGCAGGCTTTCTTTCTTTCTTTCTTTCTTTCTTTCTTTCTTTCTTTCTTTCTTCAGGCCTAGCTCATCATTGATAGAATGAACTTTCCTAATGAAGATAAATCTTTGTAAACACAATTGAGCAGAAGTCACATGTCAGTGGTTGTACCCAACTGTCATTTTTCGTGGTAACATTCTGGTTACATGGCAGCATTCTAACATGAACTTTATGGATAAACTGGGAGTTCTGCTCCTGGCTCAGAACAATTACAATTGTAATTAATCAATTACAGTTAATATTATACACTGGGCTCTTGCTATCTGAGAAGGTTTGGTTCTGTGGGCTCCCATGGATGAGGAAAATGTGGGAGCTCAAGCTCATATTAATCAACAGGCTGTGATGCGAATATGCTTGCATCAGAGTACCCATGGATGTGTGCCTCCATTTGCAAACATAGGGCAGAGTGATCTGTGGGAGTTCCAGTCCACAGATAGCTAGCCCACCAATATGGTGGACTCACTTTACCAAGTTAGGAACTGTATGCTAAGAGATCAAACCATTAAATTAATGTTACTCTACTATTGTTTGTTCCAACTGCCACTGGTCTAGCCTCTGATGGAGAGAAGAGCAGGCAGACACAGCTCCATCATGCCTTGGCCCAGCATCTGGTGAGAACCATTCCTTCCAATTTCCAAGTGCCATTTTGGTGGCCTCCAAAGGAGAAAAGAGCTGCCAGACACATCTTCATCTACCTTGGTCCAGTATTTGGTGAAAACCCATCCGTCCATGTTCCAACTCTCATTGCTCTGGCCTCTGAGGGAGAAAACAACAGCCAGCAATGGCTAGATTTAATCCTCTTCTCTACTGCCATTACCTTTTCTTATGTGTTATGTTTTAGAGCTTTTAAATACCAGCCTGAAAGGCCAGCTAGGGGGCAGAGTAGGGCATAGTGTCCCCATGACTCATGCCCTGGCTCTGAACCCAGGGTGTTGTGACACCACATACTGCACCACATGGCACATGGGATCATGGCACTCCTCCAGCGGTGTGTCCGCATGACATAGCACCAAAGGAGTGCCATATAGCTGTGGCACTGTGGCTATCGTGCCCTTTCCAGGGTGCAAAAAGGAGTAGCTTTTTGCTGCTCCTTTTCATGCCCTGGAAAGGCCAGATCAGAGCCATGGCATGCAGTTGCCATGGCCCCAATCTGTCTGAAGACTGGGCAGCCTGAACAGCCCTTTATTTAGATTTTAAATCTGAGGGCAGAGACTATCAAAATAATGATTTGTAAGCCACCTTGGCAGCATTTTTGGCTGAATGGCATGGTATAAATACTCAATAGAATAAAATAAAAGACTAAAACATCATGCATTCAGAAGTTTCCTTCCTCTCTTACCTCTAATACTGGAATTTGCTCATTACTGTAATCGACGAGGTCTCCGTTATTTTACTGGGGCTTGTGGCTTCTTAGTATCAAAATGAATTGAGTTTGAGTTATAAATTACCACTAGTATATTATACCTTAAATTCACAGAATTACCGTGCAGAGGTTTGAGCCCCCAGCTAGACCTGAGTCTCTCTAGCTTTCCAACTAACTGGATTATGGTTATGGAGGAAAGCATGACTGGGTTCCTCAGTGGTAAATTCCCGGTTAGTAATGTACCGTAACTTTTCCCTTCTTCAAGCAAACCAGATAAAGCCCACCATGACAGGGGATTTCTAATCAAATACAATTAGGCAGTCAATGACATAATATTAATCCACAGCAGTCAAATTAAAGGGGATGAGCCTTTCCTCCAGGCTCACACTGTTTCCAAGGGGAAACGATAGCAAATGGCTTCCTAATAGTCTGCATATTGCTGTGTCTGGCCTTCCGGGAATGTCAAAGACAAAGACTTCCCTGAGAGACAATGGCCTTTTATTAATCTGGTTCCCTCCTCTCTTCCAAGTCCATGCCCAGTGGCTTAGATTTAAGGGGCAGGGGAGAAAAGAAAAGCAGATGAATTAAGTACTGTGTTATGCACATAAAGGCATGTTAATGCAAATTGTTCCTGAAATTATTCAGCTTCATTTTCACCCAGCCCACCTTAACCCTTTCTAAACTTGGAAAAGTTAGTTGTTAGTACTGTAACTCACAGAAACCTGAAGCCAGTGTGGGAACTAGCCCTGCTGGCTAGGGAAAATGGGAGATGTAGTCTAAAAAGGATACATTTTCCAAGCTCTACCTTTTCTTAGAAAAAGCTAGTATATGGCTTCAGAGGGGTTTTCCCCCCTCTCATTGTGAGAAAGCCTTCAAAAACGGTAGTGTTTCAAGGCTTTTTGCAGTTCGAGACTCATTCTGTGAAGCAAAAAACCAAAACCACCACCCCAACATGTGGTTGTTTTGTGCTAAAAACCGTATGTTCTCTGCAGAAATAGATTGCATATTATGCACAGAATACAAGGCACAGAAAAAAATATTTCCATGTGGAACTTTTTTTATGTAGAAACATGCTGTATTCCATGCAATGCAAGACATAATGTCTTGAACTGAGAAGATTCTATTGAGTCCAGAATTCTTCTCACTAGGATTTCTTGACACTCAAAATATGTTTTTGCCCATTTGTCAAATATGTAGCAGTACAACATCCAAATTTATTTATTATTAGTCATGCTGGGTAGAGCTGCTGTGATCTGTAGGCCAAAACATCTGGAGGTTTCTCCTCTCCTGTACAGTATGTTCCTTCATAGCTGCTTTACCATGTCAAAGGTAGTTTTGAAAACTGGGCCATCTCAAATCTTCTTAATAGGGAATCCATACTGAAAATTTCCTTAGCACTTTGAGTGGTACATGCATCATAGGGGAGCAAAATAGAGTTCCCCTACACTAATCAATTGCCTCGAGATTTAGTAGGTCTCGTATCCACAGCTACTGGGATTTTACAAAATGTCAATACAATGTACCTCCTCCCTGGTCTATTTCTCATTAATTTCTGGAGCTAGCTGCCATGTTTTGAATCCAGGATAGGGAGTATTCCCCCCCCCCAGGAGTTTCTTATAATGGTAGAGGTTATCCAATGGTTCCTAGAATCATAAAATCATAGAATCATAGAGTTGGAAGAGACCACAAGGGCCATCCAATCCAATCCAATCCCCTGCCATGCAGGAACTCTCCATCAAAGCATCCCTGGCATATGGCCATCTAGCCTCTGCTTAAAGACCTCCAAGGAAGGAGACTCCAATACACTCCAAGGGAGTGTGTTCCACTGTCGAACAGCCCTTACTGTCAGGAAGTTCCTCCTAATATTGAGGTGGAATCTCTTTTCCTGCAATTTGTATCCATTGTTCCACGCCCTAGTCCCTGGAGCAGCAGAAAACAAGCTTGCTCCCTCCTCAATATGGCATCCCTTCAAATATTTAAACAAAGCTATCATATCCCCTCTTAACCTTCTTTTCTCCAGGCTAAACATCCCCAGTTGCCTAAGGCAGTCCTCATAGGGCATGGCTTCCAGACCCTTCACCATCTTAGTTGCCTTCCTTTGGACACGCTCCAGTATCTCCACATCTTTTTTGAATTGTGGTGCCCAGAACTGGACACAGTATTCCAGGTGGGGCCTGACCAAAGCAGAATAGAGTGGCACTATTACTTCCCATGATCTAGACACTATACTTCTATTGATGCAGCCTAAAATTGGATTGGCCTTTTTAGCTGCCGCATCACACTGCTGACTCATGTTCAGCTTATGGTCTACTTGGACTCCTAGATCCGTTTCACACGTAGTTTCATTCAGCCAGGTGTCCCCCATTTTATATCTATGCATTTCATTTTTCCGCCCTAAGTGCAGAACCTTACATTTGTCTGTGTTGAATTTCATTTTGTTAGCTTTGGCCCAGCTTTCTAGTCTATTCAGGTCATCCAGGAGTTCTCAAAGATTATTGCCAGTGGTTCCGATATTACATTTGCCAGTCCTTTTAATACCCTTGGGTGTACTTTGTCTGGTCCTGGAGACTTATATTCATTTAGGTTAACCAGGTATTCCTGTTCTATCTCTTTACTTATTCTGTGCTGAAATTCCCCTATTCTGTCTTCTGCTCCATTATCCTTAGGTTGAGCACCCTTTGCCTTTTCTGAGAAGGCTGAAGAAGGTGTTGAGTAATTCTGCCTTTTCTCTGTCCCCTATTAGCATTCTGCCATCTTCTGCATGCAGTGGCCCAACCGTTTCCTTCTTCTTCCTTTTGCTGCAGACATATCCAAAAAAGCCCTTTTTATTGTTCTTAACCACTCTAGCAAGCCTTAGTTCCTCTTGTATTGGTGCCACTGATGATGTGTTGAATGAATATATTATTATTATTAACCTTTATTTATGTTGATATTTACGTTGTTTATTTATGCCATGTTTTGAATCCAGGATAGGGAGTATTTTACTCCAGGATAGGAAGTTTGTTTTGATTTGTAGTTGTTAAAATATCTCTATGTAGTCACTATCTAGATTTATACATTTTTCCCAGCTATCTTGACCCTCCGAATACCTGATATTGTAGATGTCTGCAGATTGCGCCTTAATTATTACGTAAAGTAATAATTATCACCCGGAAATTATTATGGCATATTGATGAAATTTTGTCAGTGTCATCATTGGTCCCTAAGTGCACATTGCCAAGAAAATCAACTCATTGCATCCTTTATTTTTGTGACTGGCTCTGCCAGAAGTGACAAAAGTGTAAAATCCTTGTCAGGTACAATCTGCAGACTTCTACAACAATGGTATTTGGGGGGGGGGGTGTCAAGAAACGCCGGGGAAAATGTGTAAATCTGGATGGTGACTACATAGGGATAAGTTAACAACTACAAATCAAAACAAACTTTCTGTCAATTTTTTTAAAAGGTAATAAAACTTTACGATACCCCTTCGTATATGCAACAGAGATTTTATTCTAATCTTTCTTTCCTCATTACATTTCTCATTACCAGCCTGAATATTCACTTTCTTGTACAGTTATGGTAAAGTGGTCCACATGAGCCAGAACAATCTGGGCCCAACACTGCCCCTTGAGCAGTCCATTGTGTTGCTTGGTGGCTGCTTGCACACACATCTGCTATGCTATGTGCTGCCAGTGTTGGTGCAAATTGCTTGCTCTCAGGTCAGAATGAGATGCCCAGTGTCAATCTCATGGCTTGACATATCATTCTGACCTCAGAGCAAGTGACTCACAGCAGTGGAGATGGTGGTGGGCAGCACAGCAGGACACAGTGGTCACACAATGGAGTGTTCTGAATCTTCTGGGAAGATCCAGAGCAAATTGTGATATTTTTTTTGAAAAAAAAAAAAAGGTTGTAAGGGTGGTTTAACTTGGGTTTGGTGTTTAACATTGTCTGGACAGTTCACTTCAGAACCAGGGACTAGGCCCTGAGCAATGGGAATGAAGGGAGGACCTTCCATTTGACCCATGCAGACATAGTGTGGGAATGTGGATATCAGGGGAAGAATTCATTCCCATGAAACGGAGTTGTTGACTTTAATGGAGATGATGGAAAAGGAAGGATCCCCTCCCCAACCATATCTCAAAGGGGAGGGGGTGTGTGTGAAGTGGATGAAATCCTAACATATTTAGGGCATGATTGGAAGTGGGAACAGGAACAACTGCTACAAAGTATGAAATCCAGAAGCAGGGTAGTCTGACATTTACTGTACGTATTTGCCTATCTGTAGGAACCCAGAGATAAGAAAGGACAGTGAAAAGACCTTAGGAATGAAAGCAAGCTCTACTTAGCAAATATAAAGAATTCACCATGCACCTTTACTCTCGCAGTTCTGGAAACCATAACATTTTCTGGACAATTAGAGAAGCTATAAGAACATGTTCTGAACTAGTGGACACAATTGCAGAATGAATGTTCCTTTCCAGATATACTCATACACTGTACATTGAAGGAATCTGTAATCTTCAGAAAGAGAAGCAAAGTCTTCCCTGCCACCCAAGTTCCTTAATGTTAATGCTTGTGATATAAATGACTTTTATCTGAAACAGTTTAATAGGCAGACCACTAATTAGCCAAGCACAAAAGAATTTATCCCTCCCCTCCTTTATTATTTTTTTTGAAAAATGTATAATTATATGTACTCAAATCATGGCCCAGAAGCTACATGTCATTTTTATCTAATTCAAACACAGCTCCTAGGCAGTTCAAATTAAATAAATCAAAGCAGGAGAAATGTCCCTACCAAGACTTGGTAGCAAAGTTCATAGAGGTGACCAGAACCATCTTGAAGGATTAAAAAAGGTAATTTTTGTTTGAATGGCTTATGATCCTAATAAAATTATTCGCCATGATGGCAATCAGCTATGGGTAGCTTTCACTTCTCATAAAATCAATTTAATTTCTTAAAAAGAAAAAGCTCTCCAAAATATAAAATGTGGAGGATGAGATCCAAAAATACAGTGACAAAAGGTAACACTCCCAACACCATGTTGTTCTTTTACCCCGACAAATGCAGCTGGATGGCACTGGGGGTGTTTCCATGGGCAGTTAGGGGATAGGGAAAGATGTGGGCATCTGGTCAGGAACTAGAGACAGTTGTGGAACCAGAAGACAGTAACAGCCATCACTATCTGGGGTCTCTAATGAGCAAGCAGTCTGGAAGAGCAATGCATTTTATTCTCCCCCAAGTTACACAACTGAATCTGGAAGCTACATGAGTATCCCCCACCTTCCCTCAGCCACTAATTGGAATTGAGACATGACCTGGTGCTACCAATCTGCAGTTTTCTGGAGAGGAGTATCACACAATGACATATTGAATATCTTCTTCTACAACAGCTCCGTAATTACATCTGTCCCCTTTAGGATTCCTTTCAGGTTGTAGCTATAGTTTAGGACAGACATAAGACAGCTTTTTGTGTCCCAAATGAAGATTGACTTTGAACATCCTGAATAAGCAGGGAGAGGAGAAGTGCATTGCTTTTTCTTCCTGCATGCTGGCTCAGAATGTCAGAAACCTCTCTGATTCAAGTGGTCTTGTCACTTCCCATCCCGTAGTGCATCTCTCCTGGATACTGGCAAGCCCGGTTTTTGTGCAATATGACAGTAATCAAAATGGATAGTACTTAATAGCAATGCTGTGACAACAACTACTCTAACACAACTGCATTAGGGTGGGGGGAAGACTGGACAAATGTCTTGTAAAACCGGAACACCTCAGTTGCTGAACTATATTATCATTTATGGAGGAAGTGGTAAAATGTAATTACATGGGCAATCTGTTTGCTGTTATTCCTCATTTGCAGGATGGGAAAGTGGAAGTGTATTGGAGATTTTTTTTTCAAAGGGTATTAAAAAGGACATCACTATCCAGAGTTAACAGCTTGAAATAGCATCCATTGCTTGGCTCTTACAGTAAGGGATAGTATAGTATGCACGGAAGCACACATACAAGCACATTTCTACATCATGCTTGTACAGTGTAAATTTACACTCGTGTCGCTACACATTTGTGTAACACTACCCTTCTGCTGAATGCCAACATTATGAAACCAGTTCTTCATCAGCCATTCTGCTTGCTTCTTGTTCCACTATGCAGTGGGAAGTAGACAGTGGCTATTTCTGCAGGCCAAAAAAGAAAATATCACACACTAAAGTCCTTTCCAAATAGTTACACACCATCCAAGAATACACAATAACACACCATCCGAGAATGCAGACACCCTGTTTGTTACTCTCAAATTCAGTTGTTGAATGGTGAATTATCCTATTGGTAAATCCAATTGATTCAATAACTCTCCTCTAGTTGAGACTAACACTAGAATTCAGGTCCCTCTAACATGGTTAAACTTGTGGAACTCCACTTATGCAAACCACAAAGAATATATATATTGCACAATGGCCAACAAAGTAAAACTGCATGTGTGTGACATCAACTGGATTCTGGCTATACAGTTCTATAAAGTTCAATTATGTTTTAAAATTGTATTTTTATTGTTGTTGTTGTTGTTTTTAAGTGTTTGTGTTGTTTTTAAGCTTTCTCTCAAGTTGGCAGTAAGGTAGCATACAAATGAAATAAATAGATAAAAAAATAAAATAAAGAAATATAGAGTGTGACACTAGATCCAAACCAATCTTTCTATGTCACAACGTTTTAAAGTCCCATTAATTTCAATGGCCCCATTTTAGTTGGGACTAGCATTCAGAGAATCATGTGGTCCTCCAGATGTTACTGACTTGCTATTCCTAGCAAACCTAGCCAGTTTAGCCAAGGGTGCAAGATACTGCAGTTTAGCAATATCTGTGTGTCTCTGTATTGCAAAGCTATATCACTTACATACCACTTTAGTTGGCACGATTCTATCATATGGAATCCTGAGATTTTTAGTTTGATTAAAGAGGTTTAGTCAAATGGTTCTCAACCTTTGGTCCTCCAGATATTTTAGACTTCAGCTCATGGAATGTTTTATCTTTGGCAATGCTAGTGAGGCTTCTGGTGGGAGCTGATATTCCAAACTGTAGGACCAAATACAACTTCTCTAGTTTAGCGCTTCTCTAACTTTATCCCTTCCACATGTTTTGTACCATTTCTCAACCAGCTTGATCAATGATCAGGGATTAGGAAAGCTGACAACAAGGTAGATGTTGAAATTCTGGCTTAATGGTCAAGAATTCTGGGATTGAGGAGGACCAAATTTTGAGAACATTGCTCTAGTTCAGACAAGTACCAATATGAATCTATCAATTGCTAGTCTGGGGCATGTTTCCAGGAAAGAAAGAAAGAAAGAAAGAAAGAAAGAATTGTAGTGAATGGGCATAAATATGGTGTCAGTCCCTGACACGTTAAAAAAAAAAAAACCTGCTAGTTCCCCACATCAGCCTGAGAAGGATGCCTCTTATCCACTCCCTTCAACTACAACAGAGTCCCTCACCAAACTACCAAGCCCAGGATTCCATATGACATACCCTTGACAGTTCAAGTAATTCTATATTGCTATAAAAGTACAATGCAGATGTAATCTGAACTCCACTGATTCAAAGAGTCTTCTCTGTTAGTAAGAGTTGGAGTTAAACCATAATTCTTGTTTTATGTCCTGTACTGCTCCCCCCCCCCCACTTCCTCTTTGTACAAAGATTAATTTGCTTTTTACTCTGATGGATTTTGCAAAGGCCTATATGTTGGCCATCCAACCTCACAAATGGAATTTCACTTTTCATTTTTCACTTCTCCACCTTTACCCTACAGTTCCTTCCTGCCCACATCAGAGAAAGGAGAGTAACAATGGGATATGTTAAAAGTTTTAGCAGACCACTGTGAAATGACTGTGGGAGTGTCTTGGTAGTACCAGCTTTAGGGGTCAGTAAAGAAAATGGGTCTTTTTAACAGTTGCTGTTGATTTCTCTTTTTAAAAGAGTTGACACACTTCTGTCATGCCAGTCATAAATAAGAGGGCTGTATATAAAAAAAGGAAATCCTCTCTTTCTAAATTCCCCTTAGAGTTTTCAAGCAGAGGCATTGGTCATAGGACTGTTGAAATATAAGCTGACGTTGGGAATAAGGCAGCAACTGACTCATGAGCTCATTTGGGTTATGGCTGGAGGCTGAGAAAGGAAATGTGGATCTGCCAAGTCATGTTGTAGACAGTCATGTGGCAAAACAATCTGAACCTTCCTGGCAATTCTTTAGGGCTCTGTCAGGTTATACAAGGCAAAAATCCCATCATGTACATGGAAACATACTGTAAGGAAGAAGGTAGAACTATCTATATGTTTTTAAAAGAAGGTGAAGGAAAGAAATGGAGGGGAAACTGCTGTCTCTTCTTGGGTAGGGGAAAAATTAAGACCCTAAGTAAGGAGTAGGCAATTGCATGGGAGCTGGGGCCAATTCTCCCCATCGCCTGGGATACACTCCCTGTGGCATACGGGAAAACCTCCAACTGTATTCTGGCAAAAAAGTTGATTAGAAGTGATCATAGAATCATAGAGTTGGAAGAGACCACAAGGGCCATCCAGTCCAACCCCCTGCCATGCAGGAACTCTCCATCAAAGCATCCCTGACAGATGATACAGTGTTATTCCCTCTTATATCTCTTCCTCTTATGATTTTGGCTGAAGTAGTTAAGACTCCAATTCTGACATTCAGAAGTTCAGAAGGTTGGCAGTTCGAGGCAGTTCGAGGCTCAAGTGCTACATGATGGGATGAACTCCTGTCACTAGTCCCAGTTTCTGCCAACCTAGCAATTCGAAAGCATGCAAATGCATGTAGATAAATAGGTAACACTTTGGTGGGAAGGTAACAGCGTTTGGTGCAGTCATGCTGGCCACATGACCACCTGAGTCGTCTTTTGACAATGCTGGTCTTCAGCTTAGTAATGGAGTTGAGCAGCTCCCCCTACAGTCAGTTATAACTAGACATTCATGTCAAGAGACTATCTTTACCTTTACCTTTTTAATGCTGAAGGAGACATCTGTAGAGGGTATTGATATACATTTCCATGGGTTTGACGTGGCTTTAGGTTATAAATCACCCCAATGCACTGGTGGAGTCTCTTTCTTTGGAGGCTGGATGGCCATCTGTCAGAGTTTCTGAATGGCAAGGGGTTGGACTGGATGGCGCTTGTGGTCTCTTCCAATTCTATGATTCTATGGTTCTATGAAGATTTTCAGACCAGCGCTTAAGCACTGGTAAAACACTGCTAAAGCATTTAGGAAGTGTGCATGAGTGAAAGCCTTACTCACTTTCTAAACATCAAGGAATCATCAGCTCCCCTCCAGCATCCCTGAATTGTTTGGGGAGAAGCAATTTCTTAGCATGGTTTCCATTCATAAGGAATTGCCTCTCCCTGAACTATGAAGGGATGACTCTGAGTCTTCTGCCAATGTCACTCTAGTCTCCATCTGATTTGCTTCATTTTTCCAACTCCTTGGGAAAACATGGGATGGTTTGGTTCCACTCTATAAGTGGGGATGCCTGGGAGTGATTGTGACCAATTAAGCAATTTCATTGGACAAATTCAACTCCAGCTATAGCAAGGATAAATCGAATTGATTTCTTATGTCTAGGCTGTTTGTTCTGTCTAGTAAATATTGTAAATAATAGCAGTTATTTTGAAGATTTATATTCTGTTTTGTCGTACATGAAATGGGAGAAACTATTTGGTTCCCAAAAAGATTACGCCATTGGGCATTCTAACCACACTTGTCTAAGGGACCTGCTTTTACCATACCCTCTCCAACAGATTGTGGGCCTTTTAAAAAAACAACACATATATGAAAGTTGAACTGGACACATATGCTGCCTATGTGAAACTTTCAACACATTTGTTGTATTCTACAGTGAAAATCATGTTTTTCTACACAGGAAATGTACTTTCAGTGCAGGAAATAACAGGTCTGAGAAGAAATTGTTGTTTTATGTATTTTTAAAAAACCTCAAACCTTCAGTGTTTTTCATGTGTAATAAGTGCCAGACTGGAAAATTCATCCAGGATGCTCTTCATCAGGATTAAATGACACTTGGGAAACCTTTAAAAAACAAAAACAAAAACAAAAAAAAACTAAATGAAAAACTAGGATTTGAATATTTAAAAATGTTCTTTTCATCCTTTAGATAAAGAACATAATGAACATGATCCATTACAGTGTGAAGGATCATTAAGCCCACAAAAATAAACAAAGCTGACCTAACTAAATTTACTACACCGTGGCCAAGGCTTGTATATAAAAACCATGTGTAGTTTTTGAACATCTGTATAATAGAAATGCATGTTTCATTTGTGGTGGTTCCTCACCATGTGTGCACACTGTACCTAGCCCACCATGCAGCGTGTGAAGCATTTCTTAATCTCAGAGAAACCATTGTGAATGCATAGTGATCAAAGCAGCACAGTCACCACATGGTGTCTGAGCTGCTGAGTGTGATCAAGAGCGATCTGCTATAGCAGTTACAGCGTGGAAGAAGAAGCCAAGAGATCTGTATTGCATTACCCTTTCCACATCACCCTGAATTTTTTTTAAGCTGATGTTTTGTTTCCGCTTCTGCCTCTGTCAGACAGGGGGCAGAGCCTTGGATTTGAGGTAGTGTTGTGGGGATTAAGTCACTAAAATGTGGGAAGTGCTTGACGATCTGAATGGAACAAGAAGTACCTCTAGTTTTTTTCCAGAAAGGAATACAATGCCCGATGCTGCTGTTTTCTAATGGGGCTTTATAGGCAGGATAGAAGAGATTGTGTTTCTGCTATTTGTTTAAAATGGGAACACGGGACTTTAGTACTTTTAGCAGAAGGATGAGATGGAGCCAGACATACTGCCAAGTTATTATAAATCATCACTTTCTCTGTATGCAGCATCTTGGAGTCCTCCTCTTCTGTCTGCCAAATCTTGGCTCTAGTTTCACAGCCCTGAGGATAGTGCAGAAATCTTTGCTAGCTGCCTGCTAGTCTTACTGAGGAAAAAAACTGATCTCACCCCACTATGGTTGGTGTTAATGGGAGTGTTGTGATTCAGAAGCCATGTATGTGCTTTGCATGTAGAAGGCCCTGGGTTCAATCAGAGCTACAAAAGAATTTTGCTGGATGGCTAACAGTCAACACTGAGCTCAATGGACATATAGGGCAGTTTCATACTGGTGTTTTGAAGTATTTGTGATCCACAAAATGGGCCTCATTCAGCTTAGGAAGGCCTGTAAGCAGATGAGTCTCTTACTACTTACTATAAGACTGTTTTCTCCACTCACCCAAAACAAGACATGGTTACATATGCAGTTGTTGTTGTTTGTATTATTATCATTATCATTTTCTTACCCATCTCTTTGCAAGGTTTGAGGCAGAGTAAAACATACATTAAAACACATAAAACTATTTAAAAACATAGGTTAAAACATATAAACAGAGAACACATTGAAATAATCTAAATGTAAAATTAAAAACATACCAATTTAAAATTCATAGTTTAAAATTGACTGGGTAGAGCTTCTGGAAGAGATGGATCTGCAATACCATTCCACAGTCTGGGGCAGCTGACAAAAAGGACCTCTGGGTCACGGTTGCTGTCTATTCTTGGTTGGTTGAAGTAAATGTCTCCCAGAGGACTTGAATGTACAGCAGGATTGTATGGGAGAAGGGGATCCTGTAGGTAATCCATGTTTTAAAGGTTATAAACAACACTTTATACTTTGTTCAGAAACTAATTGGTAGCCAATGGAGTGATTTTAATGTTGGTGTGATTTGCTCACTCCTAGATGTACCAGTGATCAATCTGGCTGCCATATTTTGAACTAACTGAAGTTTCCAAATTTGGTAGAAAGGTAGCCCAACGTACAGTGCATTGCAACAGTCCAGCCTTGAGGTTACCAGCACGTGTTGTTACAACACAGCATTCAGGAAACTGGTAAGTCACGTGTCGCCCAGTCTTCTCTTTTTCTGCAGTGGAAGTTACTTACATTCCAAAGCATCAGTTAATTTGACCCAAGAAGAAAGGGTAGATAAGATAGAGTTTTGGGAGGTGTACATGGACCTCCCTTCTCTGCAGTGCCATTACACACATCTGATCTACATGATACACATCTGACCTCCTGCACCTCCCTTATATATACATAATAAATATCTACCTTTTTGGGTGACGGGGCAATTTTGTCATATCCACCCTCAAGTTGTTTTAGGCTGAAATGCCATTTTGCAAACAAAGAAATGACCTAGCAGGCATGAATGATTTTGAAAAAGGTGCCTTCTGGGCCCCAAGCAACCCTGAAACATGAAAACATTATTCTCATGTACCCAGAGCCATTTTGAATATTATTTTTCTTTTCAATTTTTGTTGAAATATAGGGTGGCTTGTAGGCCCACAAAATGCTCTTGAGATCACATGCACATTCCCCACATCTGTTCTAGATGGATCAAATAATAAACATTTAGATGAAGATAAGGAGTTCCAGAAGGCCAGAGAGGTATGGAGGTTGACAAGGAGAACAGCCAACAGGACACACACAGAGACCTGCTGATGGAGACAGTGGAGAAAGTGAATAAGAAGATCCTCTCACTTGAGATGTGGCACTGAAGAAGAAGGCTGAGGATACTATGGACAGCCAAAAATACAAGGAAATGGGTCGTTGAACAGATCAAGCCTGAAATCTCCCTGGAAGCCAAGACGATCAAACTGAAGCTCTTGTACTTTTGGCCATATAATGAGAAAACATGATTCATTAGAAAAAAATGCTAGGAAAGGTGGAGGGCAATAAAAAGAGAGGGAGATTACATGCCAAATGGATTGATTCAATCAGGGAGGTGAAGGGCTTTAATCTACCTGACCCAAACAGAGCAGTGGAGGATGAGGGGCTTGGAGATGTCTCATCCACAGGTCACCATGTGTCAGGGTTGACTTGAAGATAGTTAACAACAAACAACAACATTGATAAAGGATTAGAGAAATTAAGATAAAGTACAGTACTATTTTTCAAAGTATGTCACATAGCTCCATGTATTTTTCCTTTACGCAGCCCTTTTACTACTGCCTGTATAAATGAATGTTGGAAAATTATGCTGAGTAAATTGGAAGTCGCTTTAAAGGCAAGCTTGCAACTGGTCACTTCAGTTTGCATAGATAAATGTAGTCGGTTAACTGAGATTGAATGAACTCCTTCAGTTTCTTATCAAAACCCTTGTTGTAGCAACAGGATGGGATTGTTGGTGGGTTGTTTCCCCCATTCTGCTAAACCAGTGGATGACTCAGACCTACAGACCGAAATAACATAGCACAATTATAGCATTCAGAACAGTTTCTGTGTAATTGACTCAGTACTAAGTCCCTGCTCGCTCATGGACTACCAGCAACTGAGCTGTATATAACAGAGCAGATTCTTAAAAATACCTCAGGGGTGAATCACTGTTCTCAAAAAGAGTTCTGAAGTGTGATGATTGCCATGGAGACAGTCAGCCACAAGGGAACCAAAGAAGCTGGTATTTTTACAAAGAAAAAAACCCCCAAAGAATATAATTTGGAGTGAGAAAATGACCGTCAGATCATAATAAGTTACATTTGATTTGATGTCGTGGATTCTTCGAAAAGCTCCTTCAACAGCTCTAGGTCTAAAGTGAATAGCGGTGGTAATAAAATTATTGAATAAAGGGGTCATGATAAAGAACAGAAAACAATTGTGTTGGAACTGAGATTCTTGAGAGAAAGAGTCCATTTGACACATCCTAAAAGTTGTTGCAAGACAAAGCACACCTTGCTTCAGAAGTTCACACATTTTTAAGGCTTTCAGTGCACAATGGAGAAATAAAATATGCGCAAAGCCATCTGTTCATTTTTAAATTATGTGAACAGATAAAAATATGGACAATTGAAAAATATGCACACATGGGCTTTAGTTCATGGAGAAGAATGCATACCAAAATGTGCATGAATTTGCCTGCATGAAAAAGAAACAAAGGAGCTTATCACACAAACTTTAAAACCATCTCAGGTGACCCAGGCTGCAGCTGGGATGTGTGATGGAGGCAGAAATTACTGCATGCCAGATAATAATAATAATAATAATAATAATAATTTATTTCTAGCCTGCCCCTCTGAACTACCAATAAGGACGGGGTACAGTGGTCCCCCAGCTTATGAATCCCCTGGGTTGCGAAAACCCCGGGATCCGAAAGCCGCGGGACCGCTAAACTATCCCCCGGGATACGAAAGATCCCCCGGGATACGAATTAAAAAAACCGCGCGGCCCCTTTAAATCGGCCGCACGGTCCATTAGCGAAAGCGGTCCCCCGGGAAATGAAAGCTTCCGGGTTATGAAAGGTAATCTGGAACGGATTACCTTCGTAACCTGGGGGACCACTATACAGCAGAAGAAATTAAAACTGCAGTAGTTAAAATATCCGATCCCATCCCCACCTCCCCCCCTTAAAAGAGGATTAAATCAAACAACAAATTAAAACATAATAAAAAAAATATCAAAATAACAGCCTAAGAGTCCTTGAGCTATGGATGGGCAAAGGCTGGAGAACTCTACGACCAAGAGTTTGGAGCCGGGAGGTGTTAAGCATTTTCCGGGAAGACCTGCTGGAAGAGATGTGTCTTTAGTGCTTTTTTGAAGACCCAAGCCATGTAGGGCTTTATAGGTTAAAACCAACACCTTATACTGTGCCCGGAAATTTAGCATGTAATAATCCCCGACTCCATCCTGTGCCCTGGTTGCAGTCTGAGATGCTTGATACAGTTTTAAAGTTCATGTGACAATCGTACAAAGTTGGGATGAGACTGAAGATGGATTTTTTGGGGAGGGGAGAAGAAACCATCAAAATTGAGACTTTGGCTGTACCTGCATAGCAGAATTAAGGTACTTTGACAATGCTTTAACTGCCATAGCTCAATGCTATGAAATTCTGAGATTTGCAGTTTTGGGAGATATTTAGCCTTATCTCTCAGAGGCAGAGAAGGGGGCAAAGCAAACTACAGATACCAGGGTTCAGTCAGATAACAGTTTCCGAGCAGAATAATTTCCTGAAAAATTTCAGGGTCATTGGATTCTGGATGAATAGTGTATGGAAATATCTACAAATATCCTTGTATATGAAGATGAAACATTAAAATATTATTAAAATATTCAAAGAAAGTGCTAATGATCTTGATTAGATCCCTAAATGGTTCAGTTCCAGATTATTTGAAGGACTGTATTCTCCTGTATGAATGCACTCATGTTTTGAGATTTTATGGGGAAGTCCTGCTCTCTGTCCCATGAAGGAATTAAATAAACAAGGAATCTCTGTCCCATTAAGGAATTAAATAAACAGGTATATTACAGGATAAACTGACTTTATAGAATGCCTCCCTGAGCTCTTGTGATATATGTGATATATGGTGGGACAAAATCATTTAAGGAATTAAATAAATAAGTTTTATCAGAGACCAACAGTCTGCTGTTTGCTCATCACCTTTGATTTGCCAGGCTAACTTTTGACATTGCCTGGATAGGAAAGGAATTCAGTCCTTTGCCATGTTAAGTGAGCATGGAAATGTTATTGAATGTAATTAATTAATGGCAGAGAAAGAATCATTTAGGAATTGGAGCAGCACTTGAGGAGCTTTTTCTTTAACATGATCTTTAGTATTAAAGAGAGAGGACAACCATTTTAATTTGGTTGTGGAAGGACATGCACAGAATTACTTCGGTGATGATTAAGGGGCTGAACAGACTGCCCCTAAGGGGCAGCCTGCACCTGGCTCTTTCTTTGCCGGATTGGGATTGAGGCAACTACATAATGTGGCCCTGATCTGGCCTTTCCATGGCGCAAAAAAGAGCCACTTTTTGTGGCTCCTTTTTGCACCATGGAAAGAACGCCATAGCCACCAGTGACACAGCTTTTCAGTGCTCCTTTGGAGCTCCATGATCTGGATGCAGCGCCATAGGAACACTGCCAATCGTGTGGCATCAGAGCAGCATCAGGACATGTGCAGTGTGGATGCCATGCCCCCACTCTGCCGCAGGCAGCTGTTTATCGCTTGTCTATCGAGGCCCTAAATCTGTATCATTGACATCTTTGTCTGGCTCCTCCAATCATTCTAGGAAAGGCAACTCTACCTGACAATTTTTCAGGCTGATTTTTTTTAAAAATTCTGGTCATTTTGGGGGGGGGGCAGTTCCTTTTCCACTCCCCTTAACATTTCATAATCTCAAGTTCTTTGTATCCTGAATATGAAATTTGAAAATTTTGATAAATTGGATAAATGGGGAAAAGGATAGCATATCCTATGAATGGTGCTGAAGTGGTGTGAGGAATTGCTTGGAATATGAAAAGAAACTGGAAATACAACAAGAACACATGGTCCAGAATTCACTCAGGGACATCCACAGGCATAAATATTCCTTACATGTTCAGATCACCTTTCTCAGGCATTATGGGGGTTGGTGTTCCTTTTTGCCCTGAACAGCATCCCAAACCTCCTTTCCAGCTTATTGTAATGCCCTGAAACCTGATGATTCCATGCTTTCCAGCAAACAAGTAGAATTGGAGAGGCCTCTGGCTGCCTCTCTATGTGTTGTTGCCATTGTGTGCTTTTAGGTCATTTTTGAATACGGTAACACTAAGGTGAATGTATCACAAGGTTTTCATGGCAAGGTATGTTTGGAAGGGGTTTGTCTTTGCCTTTCTCTAAAGCTGAGAGATTGTGTCTTGCCCTAGGTCACCCAGGGGTTTTCATGTCTGAACAGGGATTCAAACCCTGGTCTTCAGAGTCATAATCCAACTCTCAAAACCACTACACTTAGAGAAGCATATCAGTGCTAATCTCATAGTTTCATGACTGGCCATGGGAATGTAGCCAGACACTTCTGCGATCCTGCCTTCTTGCCACAAAGTATAGGAAGATTGTTCAAGTTGGTTCCAGGGCTTTATAGTAAGTCATGGAGGAGGGTATATGGCTCAGCATAGCAGATCCACATGTGGATATTTATGCTATGGTAAAAGGATATTGAATTGAGGCCATTATTTCCCATGTGGGGAAACTAGAGCATCACAGCATCTAATTTTGCTTGGACATTTTGCTGTATTGTATTTAATAGTTAATCTGGTCCCAAATGTGAGGGTTGTATTAGGACCACATTACTAGTCTTTCTTACAAAAGAAAAATCTATTCAAATGTGCACATTGGGGCAGACAACTGTGATCCTATGAGAATGGGTTATGTAACTTGCTGCTATTTGCCTTATTTGTAAAGATGAGTCAGGGGAATTGCCTGTCAGAGAGAATTTTGTGTGAAAAGTAAATGGAGTATCTTCTTGATAATTGCTTGCATTAGAGACTTCAGATATGCCCCAGAACTGTTGTGATAATAAAACCACCCACTTGATCCATCTAGAAAGTGGGAGGGTTGGATGCCACTGCTAATATGCATAAGACAACACAACTACAGGAGTTTCAGCCTACAGTGAACTAACAAAAGCAATAATAATTGGCAAAACAATCTCTGATCTTACAGAACAGAATTTCAGATTATAGCATGCTGAAATAGTTACAAAACTAGAAGTGAAAATAAATCAAGGCTGAAAGCTGGGGAAGTTATATTATTATATTTATTATCAGTAATGATAGGTACAGTGCCGTTTAATATACATAAAGCTTTGACATCTTCATTTTGCTTTCCCTCAAACCTCCCACAGAAAATAATCCATAGTTATTACTTTAGGAGTCCAAAGAAAGTTTCAAACATAAGATGCTTGCAAAGACATAGAATCATAGAATCACAGAGTTGGAAGAGACCACAAGGGCCATCCAGTCCAACCCCCTGCCATGCAGGAACTCCCAATCAAAGCATCCCCAACAGATGGCCATCCAGCCTCTGCTTAAAGACCTCTAAGGAAGGAGACAAACTCTGTGCTTCCCTTTATAATAAAAAGATAATTGTGAGTTACCTAAGGGGTTTGTCAATTTTTTAAAAAAGCAGATGGATTTAAGTCAACATGACACATAATTTTAGGTTGTAGTAGAACTCTTGTACAACTGTTTAATAACATGAAACTTTTTTTGGAAACAAAATTGGTATGCACACATGCACGTACCCAAACATATATCTGCAAATGGCAACAATGAAGAACAGGTTTTTTTGTGGCACAACAGACTAGGAAAAGGGAAATAAACAGAAGGGGGGTGTTCTAGAATTGACGTTAGTGTGGAAAAGAGTAGAGTTAATTTAAACATATTGCACTGTCAAGGTATCATTGTGACAGAGTGTCAATTTTAGTGACATTGACACCTGTTATGCTGTCAGCAGGCTTTATAACAGTGAAATACATATATTGCATTGCCAGAATTAAAATGAAGGCTTTACAGCTAATCTTGGTCTTTAGTTAAACAAGGTGTTCAGCAAAAAAATGTTTTAAAAACTAGGTGGAGGTCAATTTGCTAGCTCTAAGGGAATTTGGAAGGCAATTAATTAAGCAAGAGGAGAAAAATATAACACTCTTTCTGCTACAAATGATTGGAGTTATCAGAACTCTTTCTTCCTTTTGCTGTTAGACTCTCTTCTTATAAAAAAGGTGGCAGACTTTTTTTTTTGACAAGCAGAGCCTAAAACTAAATGTTAAACTAAATGTTGCCTTTCTGTTATTTAGAACAAAAATTTTGACATACGCTGGCTGGAATCCTATTAGTGGCACATGCCAGTGTACGTCCACCTTATACTTGTATGTCCTTCTTCCCTGTGCAATGACCAAAGCCTCCCCTTCTGAACCTATGGTTGAGCTGTTCCCCAAGTCCATTCTGCAGCTGATGGTGATTGGAGGGGATCACCGAGTATGTTGCTAGACATATAATGATGACATCATTGGCTGAGGTTTCCAGTGCACCCTGCAGATCTTAACAAATGATGTAGTGTATAAGTCAAGACATTTTAATCAAAATAATTTATCTATCTATCTATCTATCTATCATCTATCTATCTATCATCTATCTAGGAGATTGATGCCTGAAACAGAGGAACAAAAAGCACCGGCTTAAGGCCACTTTGGGAGCGTGGCATGCAGATGATGCACCCCTCCCCGGATCAGCTGACTGCACCAAGGCTACTCAAAGCGGCCCAAACCCAGCCACAGAAGGAGTGGAAAAAACCCTCCTCCTTGCCAGCAGTCCATTCTGGACTGCAGCAGCAGCTGGCATTGGGACTGCCGAGTCCAAACACCGCAGTCGTGTGCTGATCAGTGCTTCCTTGCAGCTAGAGCAGCCAGAGGCCTTATCTGTATGTAGCACAATGTGCATTGCAAACTCCACGCTAATGCAATATACATCCAAGAACAGATGAAGGCAAGGAGAATATTTACTTGTGTGTGAAAAAGGAATTACATAAAAGGTAGGAAATCTTTTATGTAGGGTAATACAATTGTATGTCACAACAGGCTAACATTGACAGTGGAAATTAAGATAACTAGTGCCCTTTGCAGTCCACAGCCAATGTCTTTAGAAATTTTCTTCAGATTAATAATAATATTTATTATTATTATTATTATTATTACTATTATTTCTTACCCACCTCTCTGCCTGAGCAATCGGGGCAGGTTACAGCAAGGTTAAAAGATTGTTTGAGTTGTTATTGTGAAGAAACCTTTGTCATCTATCTATCTATCTATCTATCTATCTATCACCATCCTCCTACCTACCTGCTTATAGGTACTTATACAGAAAGTCTTTGTAAATTAATGGAAAGCCTAGTTGCAATCATCAGAGAATATTTTCGTGGTTTGTAGCTAGAGAGTGATTGTAGAAGTTTGCAGAGAGAGAATGTGATGTAATGGTTTGTGTGTTGATTGAGGGCTCCAGGAGACCAATACAGTATTCAAATCCCTGCTTAGCTACAGAAATACACTGGGTGACCTTGGGCAAGTCACACACTCTCAACCTCAGAAGAAAGAAATGACACATTCCCTTTGAATAAAGCATATCCCAGGAGAGGATCACCATAATTCAAAGTCAACTTGAAGGAAATAACAACACAACACTCAGGGAGACATGTTAAGGAAAGCCATAACAAGGTTTCCAATTTCCAGCTCCGTGATTTTGTTCGATTTTCTTCTCCTGCTGTTTTTGCATGTTTGTACACAGAGCAGAGAGTAATGCCATTGTCTTCCAGCATTGTCAGTCATCAGACACAAGGAGGAGGTATACAGCCTACACAGCTACTTGTTGTGTGCTGACTAAGAGATGGATCAGTAGTTTGTCTTCTGTTACAGTCCAAACACACAGTTCCCCCATGCCAAATGCACTGTTTAACAGAAACAAAAATGAATTTCCATTCACAAGTTCACCACATTAAATGAGTGGGATGATTGTAATTTCTCTGGGGATGTACTCCAGTGCTCACTGTTAAAGGATGAACGAGAGAGATAATAGGAAAAAAGAGGGCCTTGTGTGTGTGGGGGGGGGGTGGGGTGTTTACATCACATGTGGCCTGAATCAAGATAATAGAGTTTTTATTCCACAAAAGCTGTTAATTAACTTGCTACTGCTAGGATGTTTGTGTCACTGTCAAAATTGCTTTCTGTATTGTTATTGTGCTTACTTTGTGTTCCTTTAATGTAGGAGTGGGGAAAGTATGACCCTCCAGATGTCATGAGACCAGAACTCTCATTAGCCCAAACCAGCATAACCTGTGGTGGGGAATGATGAAATCTAACACCTGAATGGTCCACCATTATTTTGATATACTCATCACAATCTGTATTTTTGTCATTTCATTTTCTCTTTACCACACATTAGGTTTTCCTCTCCACACCCCCATGTACATAGCTGCTAAATAAAGAAAACAATTTCTACATGTTATGAAATAGACAAGTTGGTTGGGAATGATGGGATTTTTAGTCCATCATATCTTGAGGGAATTGGCTTCTATATTCAAATTGTTTAGCCATGAAAGTGCCCCAAGACTCTCCATTGTTTTACTTTTTTTCTGTTAATACACCAAGACAAGCAAAGCACTCGAAATGCTAGAAATGCTGTTCTTATATTCAAATTACCAGTGTGTCAAAAAATGAAACAAACAAACCCAAATCTGAAACATCAACAGTTGCAATCATCTGCATACATAAGGGTCTTTTCATGCATGATATGGAGACCAAGACCTCATATTGGTGTGCGATCTGAATTGATGGATCGATTCGACATCGGATCATGGTTTACAGTACACTTGCCCTGATTGCATTTTCTGTTATTTTCTGTCACCAAAATAACCCACTTGTGGTTCCCATTCACCAATGAATTGATTCAAAATAAATTGGTTCCAGCCAGCCAAAGGGGAAATTTGAATTGATTCCGATCCACTTGTGGTTCACACTTGAGCAGAATTGATTTTGCAAAAAAGAAGCTGGAAAAAAAAATCAAAAAGACATGGGTTAACTGGGTCTGGAGCATTTGGAATCACTTCAGCGATTTGGATTAAGTGGGAACCAGGATCATTTGAACCAGTCCAAACCAATTCATGATCTGATTTAAAAGGTAGCGAGAATGAAGCCAATGTGTTCTTTCTAACAACTCCTCTGGTGGCATGAGATGTTCTAGTCACATGAGAGATACACAGTAAAGATGGTTTCCACATCATTGTCTTAGCTCTTGAGCTCAATGCTGGTAGGACTGGACCAAAATGACATGACGAACAAGATGGCGTCCCGTTCCTGTTCCCATTCCAAGTACTAAAGGGCACTGTTGATATTTGACATTGTGCTAGTGAGTATTTTCATGGATTGTGAACAAACAAACATTCCTTTTAACATTAGTAATTCCACAATAGAGTGGAATTCTCATTGGGGTCAGAAAACACCCCTTAAATCAAACAGTGGACTAATTCTAGTGCATGAAGATTATTTTTGTTTTGTCTTGTGTTATAGGCCCTCCTTCATCTCCTATTTCTATCCTTCCTTTTTCACAGATTGAGATTCATTGTGTTTTAAAAATCCACAAGATACAAATGTTAAGACACAGATGAATAAGCAGAAAAACATTAATACCAGGTTAAAACACATAGCATTAAAACATATCCACCCACCAGCACAACAGTTAGCAATATGCAGTGCATTGTGTAAAATAAGCTTATGCTCCTCAAATGCCTTTACTTGTTCACAAAACGAAGGTAGGAAGGTTGCTAGTCAACTTCTCTGGGAATAGAGTTCCAGAGTCTAAGGGTCAGCCACTGTAAAGGCCCTCTCCCATGTTCCCACTAGACATATCTGTGATGGTGGTGGGATGGAGAGAAGGGAGTTCCCAACAGACCTCAAAGCACAGGCTGGTTCAGAAGTGAGAATATGGTTTCCCTGGTGGCACAGTGGTTAAAGGCCAGTACTGCAGCCACAAGGTTGTGAGTTTGATCCCAGGGCTCCAAGGTTGACTCAGCCTTCCATCCTTTCGTAGGTCAGTAAAAGGAGTACCCAGCTTATTGGGGACAGCTGGTTTACAGATTGTAAACTGCTTAGAGAGTGCTGAGTCACTATGAAGCAGTATAGAAATGTAAATGCTATGGTCCTTCAAATAACCTCAACCTGTGTCATGTAGAGCTTTAAAAGTCATAACTAGCACTTTGAATTGTATCTGGAAATGGACCAGCAGCCCTTGAAGCTGTTGCAACAAGGGAATTGTGTGTTACAAACCTCTTAAACAGGCAGCCAGCGGAACTGTTCCAATAAGGGAGTTGTGTGATCCATTAATAATCTGGCTGTAGCTCTTTGGACCAACGGAGGCTTCTGAACACTCTTCAAAGGCAGCTCCTCCTCATCCTGAACACTCTTCAAAGGCAGCTCCTCCTCATCCTCACTACTGGTGAGTTCCAGCTATATATTTGCTTCATGAGCATGCCTATGGAGTGACCAGTGTCTGGGCAAGGGCAAAACCTGGACTCGAAAAAGGAGAAAATAGGGAAGGGTTAGGCACTGTCACCTACCAGGCTGTTTTGCCTAGAAAAGCAGCTTTCAATTTGTGTGTGTGTTTTGAATTACAGTGTGATCTTGCATGTAATAAGTAGCTCAGCTCTTAGTGGGATACCCATGGGATAGCCCTTCTGCTGTCACATTCCAAACAGTCAAGCCATCTTAAGTGCAAAACAAGCAGAATAGTGTCTGCATTCTTGGAGACATTTTGTACTCTGTGGGGTGAAGTACCAGAAAACATGCAAGTAGGAACAACTGTTTTGGCAGGGAGCAGCCTTTTTAACCTCCAGTGGCTATTTATGTATTGGGGAGTGGCTGCCCATTAGCCTTTTGTACAAATTGGAAAGAGTGAAAAAGAGCATGCCGTTCTTGAGACAAATTTAGACTGAAAGGGGATTTGTCAACAACATTTTAATGCTGTTTTGATTTTGAAAAACAACAACAACCATCTTCGTTTTGGCCTGTTGCAGATCTTTAATCGCACAGAGAGAAGAAGACTTTCCTGGAATATGAAATCAACCAGCATTTTATGCCTTTTTACTGGCTGTCTTTTGGCATCGTAAATCTTTGCAGTGAAAAAGGAGGGGGATGAATGCAAAGTGTGTGTAAAATGTGTTTGTATGTACTGTAACGAAGAGAATATTTGAACTGATAGTGAGTGGAAACAACAGCTTTCCCCTCTGTCCTTCTCCTTCCTTTCTGAAGCTTGTTGACACAGAATATTTGAAAGGTTCACATGTTATCTTGTTTGCTAGAAAGGATTAATTATTTATACCCCAGACTCAGAAAGCTTGTGGCTTATGCCATTCAGTACTAAACACACACACACACACACACACACACACACACAGAGGGAACAACAGTTCATAATAATTCTATAGTATTTTGCCCAGTATTTATTTATTTTAATGGGAAAGGTGCTTGTTTTACATGGTGCATGTGGCTACATTAGGCAACTAGCACATTTTATTGCATATGCCAAGAAAAAACCAAAATAGGTTTATTAATGGGAATGGGATAAAAGGTGAAGCAGGCAAAAAAATCTATTTAGCTTGTTAATATGAATATAGAGTTTCTACGTGGTCCTATTAAAGCATTCATGCATTTTCAGCAATGTGACATATATTGCACAACTAAAGCCTTCTTGTCATGGTGCTACTAGAGCAGCATGGTGCAATGATAAGAGTGTCAGAATGGGGAGATCTGGGTTCGAATTCCCACTCAGTTGTGAAAATCCCTGGGTGGTCAGGGATACTAACTTCACAGGATTGCTCTTAGAGTAAAATACAGAGCTTGAAAAAAAAGTTAAATTATCTGGTTTATAATACCTTATGTTTCTTACTGCATAGCAATTTGGTCATATTTTGCACCTTCTTTAAATAAGGCATTTTGATACACATTTTTCTAATATACCGGCAGCCATTTTGGTTCTTTTTTGTCATTGACTTAGCATCACTGTTTATATTTTAAAAAGTGGTATTTCTACTCATATGCATATTATGATACACCAAGATGTTGCATAGATTTCCTCTGCAAATAAGATTCCCAAAGCAAGAGGGGATCCATTCTATTCCCAAAGATATGGCATGGATATTTTAAGATGGATATAGAAATCAGAAGAATCGTTGCTTAGAATTTGGTATTGTTGTATCCATCCTGTTGTCCTGTGATAATGGAATTGTAGGGTTGGAAGAGACTACAAGGGCCATTGAGTCCAACTTCCTGCCATGCAGGAACAAGGAATCAAAGCACCCTGACAGATGGCCATCCAGCCTCTGTTTAAAAACTTGGAAAGAAGGAGACTCCATCACACTCCAAGACAGCATATTCCACTGTCAAATAGCTCTTACTGTCAGGAAATTCTTCCTAATGTTGAAGTGGAATTTCTTTCCCTGTAGTAGGTAAGACTAATGTCTTTGGGATAAAACAGAATTCCAACCCATTCCATATCCCTAGCTGGGTATATTATATGTGTCAGCCTCACAGCTTGTATAGCTAAACCTGGTGCACTGCTATTCAGGAGAGGGAATTTAGGGACACACAACTATATCAAGCTGACAAGCCTGAGTAAACTGTCCATACCTTATGGATGGCTGAGATCCTGGATCAGTCTGAGAGAGTATAAACCTCCTCCATGCATAAAACCCCTCTTCTTCCTCCCTCTTTGTACCATGCATAGGCTATCTTCCTGCTATGAGTTGATGGAGGAGACTAAGACACATCCTGTCATCATCCAGCTGTGATTCTGCAGCTGGACACACAGCAAATGTCAACTTCCCAGACCTCCTGGGCATTCTCCAGAGGTTCAGAAGGATGACATTTCCTGTGTGTATCTGGCTGCTAAAACACATCTAGATGCTGACTGGCTGTTTCTCTCGCTAAATGGTGACAGGAAGAGCACACAACATCAGAATGTTAGGTTGCTTGGGAGGAGGGGAGCATAATAATAATAAATAATAAAACTTTTATTTATACCCTGATTTTTGTAATAAAACAATAAAAGTGGCTTACAACATTAAAAACATTCTGCATACAATATGTTTTTATTACAATATTCCCCCCCCCCCAAAAAAAAAGAATTTAAAAAGTTACAGTTAAAATTAATTTAAAATAAACTGTTAATAGCAAATAAACAATGGGCAGAATAGTAGGATAATACATGTTATGTAGGAGTAATCCTTTTATGGCATGTTGTTCAAAGGAGGGGTTGGATACCTTCTTCGGCAATGACCATAAAAGGACATATATAGACATAATGCTGGTGTATGGCCCTAACAGGATTTTGGTCTGTATATGCACTGAGATAGTCATGCTTATACAGGAAGGCAAAACAAAAGAAAGAAGGCTTCATTGAAATGTCAATGTGATAACAGTTGAATTGACACTTAACACCACCATTTTGCATTGCTACCCCTTGACAAATAGATAGGTTACTGTAGGAGAAAGGAAAAGGCAAGGTAACTGGGAGCTCTTATCCTCATTTGACCCAGAGGCATCAGGGTGATTAAGCAGTTGTCAGCCATTCCATTAGTTTGGGATATCGCACACAACATAAAATATCTTGGGAGTTTCCATCAGGATACCTTAAGCTATAATGTTCTGTTCTGTGTTAACCAAGCCAATGTTAAAGGCGGAGTGGAGGCTCAGCAATTTTAATCTTTTTGAACTGTATCATCAGCAAAACTGGAATCTTTTGAAAGGACAAGTAGCATTCTGGAATGTGTATAGCTTCATTCCTGAGAAAAATGCTGTGTTCTCGCTGCCTTCTTGGGAAACAAAACAAAACACTTGGCATGCTTGCAATGACTGTTCCCCCACCCAACTTCTTCCTGGTGTGGCATGATGTCATTTTGGCACAAACTGAGCTATTGTTTCATCGAAGCTTCCTCAAATGTTCCTTGCTCACTAGCAGCATCCAGGTTGAAGAATTGGATGGGAATTGCTCTGGGTGGTGACTCCCATTTTCCTTTCAGCTAAACACCAGCAGCTAGGAAATATCCACAGGATGCATACTTAATGCTTTTCCTTCCTGTTGCCACCTTAGTCCCCTACACCCCACTCTATTTTCTTGTTTTCCTCTCCTTTTACTGGTTTTACATTACAGGAGAGTTTACAAAATAACACTTCCTCCATATCCCTTGCCCTTTATAAACTGTACATCTGCTGGCACTGGTATGCGAACATTCCAGGCTTCAGAGAACAAAGACAGTTTGTTTCTTTCCTTTCTTTCCTTCTAAACATGCAACCATGGAAAATTTCCATTTTTTTTCTAGTTTCACGCTCACTACCAATGGAACACACCATTGCAATCATGCTATTGAAGCACTAATTTTTTGTCTGCATATGTTGTGTGCCTTTAAATCATCGCTGACTTATGGCAACCCTAGCAAA
The DNA here is from genome assembly GCA_034509955.1 of Urosaurus nigricauda. Lineage (NCBI taxonomy): Eukaryota > Metazoa > Chordata > Lepidosauria > Squamata > Phrynosomatidae > Urosaurus > Urosaurus nigricauda. Next base: position 111,284,574 of record JAOEGL010000006.1, read on the forward strand.
CCTGAGTTTTTCTTGGCAATATTTGTTCAAAGGTTTGTCGTTGCCTTCACCTGAGGCTGAGAGTATGTGATTTGCCCGAGGTCACCTAGTTGGTTTCACAGCTGAACTAGGAATTGAACCCTGATTTCCAGAGTCCAACACTCAAAACATTATACCATGTTGGCTTTTTGTTAATTAGCTTTTTTTTTTTTTTTTTTTTTTTTTTTTTTTTTTTTTTTTTGCTAGAGTGCCATAGAACAACTCAGTCATAAATAAGAATATTGGTTTGTATGTGTATGAGAGAGAAAGATATGGGCCACAGTTCAGTATGGGACTTGAGCAGATTCACAGTGTCTGTATTCAGCAAAGGTTGCCTTGATGTCACTACATAGGGGAGCCAATGCACAATAGGAGTGATGCATAATGGGACCAATGCACAATGAGAATAAGGCACATCTGACACCAACTAGGGAATTCCAATAAGCATCAACTAGGGAGCTCCAATAGAGCCTGATGTACATTGAAATACTCTTGCCAATGCCTGATATTATCTTCACAATTCATTAACAGGGTTTCTTATTGCCTCTGTTAAATAGCTAAGTATACATAATGTTCTGCAATGTAGACTGTGACAAAGAATTCTCATCATAGGATGTAAGAGTGAGAGAGAGAAAGAAAGAAATAGATCTAGCACTGACTGATGCATTTATTCTGCTGTTTAAGCAGAGTTCAGAACACAACTGTTGGGCAATTCTGGGAGTTTGTTTGTTTGTTTCAAGGATTTATATTCCACCTTTCCCCCACAATGGAATTCAAGGTGGTTACTCTGTTCTGGTCTAAAAAACTAACAGTTCCAAACTCTGCAATTAGGTGACAGTGTGATATTCTCATGTAACAACTCCAGCACCCTACAATCCAATGAAAATGTCACATGGATTGTGAAACGGAGTAAAAATATTGGCTCACTGAGAGTGAGCCCTGGAAACTATGCCCTCACTCTGAATTAACTTTGTGAAAGCTCTGATGTAGTGTTATCACATTGACTGTATGAACACTGCTTGGCTGATGACTGAACCACCAAGAGGAACCTTTTATAATTGAACAAATGAATGAACAAAATAAATAAACAAGTCTCCAAGGATCTTCCAAGGGACCAAAGTACAGAAGTCAGTGCTGGGAGGCTACTTAAGGCTACTCAAGGCTAGCAGAAGCTCCATTTCCTTTAAGGAGGAGAAAGAAAAGGAGGAGGCTGTAGTCCATGTGCTTGGGTGAGATCTAATCTAATTTACACTTGAGCAGCCATTGCATTCTGGGAGCCAGTGCTGGGAGGCTACTTAAGGCTACTCAAGGCTAGCAGAAGCTCCATTTCCTTTAAGGAGGAGAAAGAAAAGGAGGAGGCTGTAGTCCATGTGCTTGGGTGAGATCTAATCTAATTTACACTTGAGCAGCCATTGCATTCTGGGAGCCAGTGCTGGGAGGCTACTTAAGGCTACTCAAGGCTAGCAGAAGCTCCATTTCCTTTAAGGAGGAGAAAGAAAAGGAGGAGGCTGTAGTCCATGTGCTTGGGTGAGATCTAATCTAATTTACACTTGAGCAGCCATTGCATTCTGGGAGCCAGTGCTGGGAGGCTACTTAAGGCTACTCAAGGCTAGCAGAAGCTCCATTTCCTTTAAGGAGGAGAAAGAAAAGGAGGAGGCTGTAGTCCATGTGCTTGGGTGAGATCTAATCTAATTTACACTTGAGCAGCCATTGCATTCTGGGAGCCAGTGCTGGGAGGCTACTTAAGGCTACTCAAGGCTAGCAGAAGCTCCATTTCCTTTAAGGAGGAGAAAGAAAAGGAGGAGGCTGTAGTCCATGTGCTTGGGTGAGATCTAATCTAATTTACACTTGAGCAGCCATTGCATTCTGGGAGCCAGTGCTGGGAGGCTACTTAAGGCTACTCAAGGCTAGCAGAAGCTCCATTTCCTTTAAGGAGGAGAAAGAAAAGGAGGAGGCTGTAGTCCATGTGCTTGGGTGAGATCTAATCTAATTTACACTTGAGCAGCCATTGCATTCTGGGAGCCAGTGCTGGGAGGCTACTTAAGGCTACTCAAGGCTAGCAGAAGCGCGCGCCTAATGGCGCGCGAATTTTGATTTTTTTTTTATCTAGTCAAGGAGGTGTTTAGAGAATAGAAGAGGAGCCGGCCTGAAGCAGCAGAGGAAGTGAATCAGAGACTTGCCTTTGGAAGGAGCTTTTAGCCAGGAGCTCTCTACATAACTATAGGCCCCGTGACTTGAACTCAGTGACAGAGCTTGGGAATAAAGGCCAAGTCTAGCAAGGGAAGCCCACAGTCTTGTTTCAGTGCCTCCTTAAGACTTCTCAGTATGGACACTGAAGGCCCTGCTGCAGTCACCTGCAACACCTGTGGGATGTTTGTCTTCTTGCCTACAGAGGTGGCGAACTACACCTGCCCCAAGTGCAAGTTGGTAGCCCTCTTGGAAGAGAAAGTACAGCAGCTAGAGGAGCAGATATCTGCACTCCAGCATCATAGAGAGCAGGAGATTCTCCTGAACAGATTAGACCAGAATGTCTTGGGTGAGAAACAGACAGAGGAAGTTGTTGGGGTGGAGGAGGTCACTCCACATGCAACAGAGGTAGATGCTTGGAGGAAGGTCACACACAGAAGTAAGGAAACCAGGGAACGTTCTGTGAGCGGCTTGCAGCTACAGAATCGCTTTGAATCTCTCTCTGTTGTCAGTGATGATGAGGAAAAGCAGCAGGGACAGACATCAGGGACAGAGCAGGAGAGCCTGAGAGTATCACGAAAAGGAACGGCCACTGCTAAGCCTCGGAGGAGGCGCGTGGTCGTGGTGGGGGACTCCTTGCTGAGGGGTACAGAAGCAGTGGTTTGTGGGCCTGACAAGATGTCTCGGGAGGTGTGCTGTCTCCCTGGGGCAAAGATCCATCATGTGACGGAGAGGCTGACAAGACTTGTCAAGCCTACTGATCAATACCCCCTTCTTTTGGTTCATGTGGGAACCAATGATACTGCAAGGCACAGCCTTCAGAATATCAAAAGGGATTATGAGGCTCTGGGAAGGAAGCTGAAAGAGATGGATGCACAGGTTGTCATCTCATCTCTACTCCCCGTAGAAGGGCATGGTCCAGGAAGGGAGAGGAAAATAGCAGAGGTGAATAACTGGCTCCGTAGATGGTGCCTCCAAGAACAGTTTGGATTCTTGGATCATGGGCTGCGGTTCCATGAGGAGGGACTTCTGGCAAGGGATGGACTGCATCTCACGCCAGTTGGCAAAAACATTTTTGCCAACAGTCTGAAGAATCTGATCAGGAGGGCTTTAAACTGAGTTATGTGGGGGAGGGAGACATTATACTGGAAGGCAAAAGGGATGGAGAGAATAGTCCAAGTGGCATAGAGGGAACAAGGCAAACAGTGCAAGGACCCAACAGTAGGAGGCAAAAAAATGTGCAAAAGCAGCAAGTAAAGAGGACACATGGTCTTAAATGTCTCTACACTAATGCACAGAGTATGGGAAATAAGCAGGAAGAACTTGAACTCCTAGCACAACAAGGGAAATATGATATAATAGGCATCACTGAAACCTGGTGGGATGAGTCTCATGATTGGAATGTAGAAATAGAGGGGTATAACCTTTTTAAGAGAAACAGGCCAAGCAGGAAAGGAGGAGGAATAGCATTATATGTCAGGGATATTTACACCAGTGAAGAGATGCAGGAAGTCAATACTGGAAGCCAGGTGGAGAGCATCTGGATAAAAATTAAAGGAGAGGGAAATAACAGGGATGTTACTGTGGGAGTCTACTACAGACCCCCGACTCAGGCAGAGGAATTGGATGATGCCTTTCTAGAACAGATAATCACATACTCAGAAAAGAGAGATGTAGTAGTGATGGGTGACTTCAACTATCCTGATATTTGCTGGAAGTCAAACTCAGCCAAATCCTCAAAGTCTAGCAAATTCCTCACTTGCCTGGAAGACAATTTCATTGTCCAAAAGGTGGAAGAGGCAACAAGGGGATCAGCCATTTTAGATCTGATCTTAACCAACAGGGAAGAGCTAGTTGATGGGGCGCAAGTGGTTGGATCCTTAGGTGGAAGTGACCATGTTCTCCTGGAGTTTATAATACAGTGGAAGGGAGAAGCAAGGCATAGTCAGACACGCACTCTAGACTTTAGGAGAGCTAATTTCAATAAACTTAGAGAAATACTGGAAGTGATCCCATGGTCAGGAATACTAAAAGAAAAGGGAGTTCAAGACGGATGGGAGTTTCTCAAAAGGGAGATATTGAAGGCACAATTTCAAACAGTTCCAATGAGGAAGAAAAATGGAAGATGTCTCAAGAAGCCAGGATGGATGACTAAGGAACTTTCAACTGAGCTAAGTTTTAAACAGAACATGTATAAGAAATGGAAAAATGGAGAAATCACGAAAGAGGAATTCAAACAAATAGCCAGCACATGTAGGGGTAAAGTCAGAAAAGCTAAAGCGCAGAATGAACTCAGGCTTGCTAGAGAGGTTAAGAACAATAAAAAGGGCTTTTTTGGATATGTCCGCAGCAAAAGGAAGAAGAAGGAAACAGTGGGGCCACTGCGTGCAGAAGATGGCAAAATGCTAACAGGGGACAGAGAAAAGGCAGAATTACTCAACACCTTCTTTGCTTCAGTCTTCTCAGAAAAGGCAAAGGGTGCTCAACCTAAGGATAATGGAACAGGAGACAGAATAGAGGAAATTCAGCACAGAATAAGTAAAGAGGTAGTACAGGAATACCTGGTTAACCTAAATGAATATAAATCTCCAGGACCAGATGAACTACATCCAAGGGTATTAAAAGAACTGGCAAAGGTGATATCGGAGCCATTGGCAATAATCTTTGAGAACTCCTGGAGAACAGGAGAAGTCCCAGCAGACTGGAGGAGGGCAAACGTTGTCCCCATCTTCAAAAAGGGAAAAAAAGAGGATCCCAACAATTATCGTCCAGTTAGTCTGACATCAATTCCAGGAAAGATTCTAGAGCAGATCATTAAGCAGAGAGTCTGTGAACATTTAGAAGCCAATGCCATAATCACAAAAAGCCAACATGGGTTTCAGAAAAAGAAGTCATGCCAAACGAACCTGATCTCTTTTTTTGATAAAATTACCAGCTTGGTAGATGAAGGGAATGCTGTGGATATAGTATACCTCGATTTCAGTAAGGCCTTTGACAAGGTTCCCCATGACATTCTTGCAAACAAGCTTGCAAAATGTGGGATAGACAATTTAACTGTTACATGGATTTGTAATTGGTTGACTGGCCGAACTCAAAGGGTGCTCAACAATGGCTCCTTTTCATCCTGGAGAGAAGTGACCAGTGGGGTCCCACAGGGCTCTGTCCTGGGCCCAGTGCTATTCAACATCTTTATTAACGATTTGGATGACAGAATTGGGGGCATACTTATCAAATTTGCAGATGACACTAAACTGGGAGGAGTAGCTAATACCCCAGAGGACAGGATCAAAATTCAAAATGACCTGAATAGACTAGAAAGCTGGGCCAGCGCTAACAAAATGAAATTTAACACAGAGAAATGTAAGGTTCTGCACTTAGGGCGGAAAAATGAAATGCACAGATATAGGATGGGGGACACCTGGCTGAATGAGACCACATGTGAAAGGGATCTAGGAGTCCAAGTAGACCATAAGCTGAACATGAGTCAACAGTGTGATGCGGCAGCTAAAAAAGCCAATGCAATTTTAGGCTGCATCAATAGAAGTATAGTTTCTAGATCAAGGGAAGTTATAGTGCCACTCTATTCTGCTTTGGTCAGGCCCCACCTGGAATACTGTGTCCAGTTCTGGGCACCACATTTCAAAAAAGATGTGGAGAAACTGGAGCATGTCCAAAGGAGGGCAACTAAGATGGTGAAGGGTCTGGAAACCTTGCCCTATGAAGAACGCCTTAGGGAGCTGGGGATGTTTAGCCTGGAGAAGAGAAGGTTAAGAGGTGATATGATAGCCCTGTTTAAATATTTGAAGGGATGTCATATTGAGGAGGGAGCAAGCTTGTTTTCTGCTGCTGCAGAGACTAGAACGCGGAACAATGGATGCAAACTGCAGGAAAAGAGATTCCACCTCAACATTAGGAGGAACTTCCTGACAGTAAGGGCTGTTCGACAGTGGAACACACTCCCTCGGAGTGTAGTGGAGTCTCCTTCCTTAGGGGTCTTTAAGCAGAGGCTGGATGGCCATCTGTCAGGGATGCTTTGACTTGGAGTTCCTGCATGGCAGGGGGTTGGACTGGATGGCCCTTGTGGTCTCTTCCAACTCTATGATTCTATGATTCTATGATTCTATGATTCTAGAAGTGAATGAGCATATTTTGGAATTTTGCTGGAAGTTGGGGTTGTACCATAGCTGTTAAAAATATCTATGAAAATTCATCTCAGTGCTGTGTACTGCTGAGAAATAAAGGATACATTTGCCCAGTTCATATTCTAACAAAGGAACATGTTGATGGAGTAGCCTCCTCTGCCCGTTTGGAATGTTGATAAAAGGAGATGACTTCCTCCCTCCAGAAGTAAGAATTGGCAAAAGTAGGAAAAGAGACATCCAGAAAGTGCTGATTCAACTCTACTGTGGAGGAGTGCACCATGTTGCTTAACAGCAACTCCACTGTGTCACATATACAACATCCAAAGTGCAGCTGCACATGTAAGGAAATAAGTTTCTATAATCTTAGGACAACCTTTCCCCTGCTTGCAAGCAGGATAGAGAGCAAATAGTGCAGTTTGACTGGGAAGAGTTTTTAATTAGCAGGAATGGTAACCTCATCTGCTTTCCTTGGTCAGGTGTCCTGCAATCTGAACAGTAGCTGGAGTGAGGATTTTCTCATTAATACTTTTTTTGGTAGTGGTGGTGTGAGAACTGTTCGAGTTATTATACGAAGTACTTGGACTGGTGGTGGTGGATTGGTTTTGAATAGGCAATTAAGTCCCATTAGCTTTACAAAAAATATCCACCTTGTGGAAATGAAAACTCCTAGAACTGGTTTGTTGATATGGCAGATCATCTGCCTCCATTTTTGTACTCTCCTTAGGAGGTTGCCTCTGTGGGTTGTCTTCTGCTTCCAAATTTATTATGATGCCACTGACTTCCCTAGCTGCCTAAGAAATTCTTGTCAGATGTAAACCACTAAGCAGAGGAGACCCAACGGAGAAACATAGAGCAAATGGCGCTAACCTGGCTATAGCCAAGTGTTTCCAAGGCTGGCTGGAGTCTGAAACAGGGTTGGCCAACACATTGTGCTATTCAAGGCAGAGCAGAAAATGGCCTGCTTGAATGATAAATATTCAAGTGGAGATGTGTATACATATCTTTTGGCACATGAGACAGAAAAATCCCTGAAGCACTTCTCCATACCTTTGGCAATAAATATACTATAATCTCAAATTAAATTGGTAACCATTTGATGCCCAAATCTGCTACATAGAGTTGCCAGGTCTCAGTTTCAAGGCCTGGACCTTCCTCTTCCAGCCTCAGGGCAAGGGGAATGAATCCCAGGGCAAAAGCACTGCTTGGCAGAAGCATCCCTAGTGTTTGGGTGCCTGGAAGGGGATAGGGAAAGTGCAGCAGTGGGCTGCTTGCCCCTCCTCCCCTCCCACTTTCACTCACCTGCCCCCTCCCCAGCCTTCAGCCACCCACTGAGATGCCCATCCAGGGCTGCCAGGGGCTGGAAGGGCAGCTAAGCATATGAGACAGTGGGAGGGGACAGAAGGAGTATCCACTGCCATTCTTTCTTTTGTGCCTTGAATCCCTCATCCACACTAGAGAAAGCTGGATGGGTGGGAGGAGGGCCTGACCAAGTATCATTCCTCCTTGAAGGTCTCACTTAGTGTGTCCACACACCCCCCACACACACACACATCCTGCAATGCCACTGCTGCCTTGAGCAACATATGTACTACTTTTCTCATTTCTTAGACTTGGGGTGCATCTACACTGTAGAATTAATGCAGTTTGACATCACTTTACATGCTGTAGCTCTAACCTATGTAATCGTAGGATTTATATTTTACAAGGTCTTTAGCCTTCTCTGCCAAAGAGTGCTGGTGCCTCACAAAGTCCCAGGATTCTGTAGAAGGAAGCCATGGCAGTTAAAGTGGTGTTGAACTTCATTATTTCTACAGTGCAGATGCACCCTTGGTGTTTCTCTATTTGAACAGCATATTTTGTGCAACCATGAATAATGCAATGTGCACCATGATTAATGATATCACAAAAGCCCACTTCATAAGGGGTTCTCCCTAATTCTCAAGGTTTGGCTCTGAAATTTCAGGATCTGGGATAAAGTCCTGCGTGGAGACCCTACTAATGTCTGAAGTTATTATTTTACTCTGCCTAAAAATAGAGACCCTCTTAAGAAAGAGGGTGCTTTTGACTTGGCAGTAGTCATGATGCCTGGGAGATTTGGAGATTTGTAGTCCCTAACATATATTTTCCAATCTCTGGGCAGGATAGATATTAATCACAGTAGGATGGTGCTCCATGCATCTTCAGCATACTAATAATATACTTTCCACTTAGTCCAGGAGAGGATAGGTACTACATGTATTAACTTAAGTTCATTCTTCCAGCCCTCAACTTGCCCTAGTCTCCCTCAGTTGTCTTTTTTTCCCCCTCACAAATAAAGAGAGGGAGTAATTTGCCTGTCCCAGAAGCCTTCGGCAGCAGCAAATCATCTGGTCAATAAATTGCAGAGGACCTAATTATTGTTTAACATCAACACATACCAATTTTTCAGAACCAAAGCCACTTCCATTTTGTTGTTGTTTGACATTTCTTGGAAGTCTATGTTGCCACCAGAAGGTTTCAGATGCAGAAAACTGGCCTCTGGACCTGTTTCTAGTTTAGACCATCTGTGAAGGGTGCATGGTGACCTTAATCTAATGCAGTGCTCTTCATGTTGTGAAACTGATTGGCAGCAGTGTTTTTGAAGGATGTGAAAGCAGAAGAAAACCCTGCGACTTCATATAAAACAAGTGCAAATGAACCCTAATACAATTTTTAATATGTTAAAAATATCTGTTTCCCTTCAGTGAACATCTGGACTCCCCCACCCCCACCCCAAAAGAGTTCTGGCTCATCCCCATATGATTTTATTCCAGTAATAATACAGTATAATGGCAGTTTCCCATCAAGACTTTGGAGCATATCCATAAGTTTGGGAAAGAGCAAGTGAATTCCATTGCCCAGCAGAAGTTCCAAAGATGAGCAAAATCTTCATGGAGTTTGGTCCTCTGGGAGAGTGGAATACTGACCATATTCATCTACATGATATAAAGAAAAAAGTATGAGTGGAGGGATCACTCTGGACTTCATTAAATTATTTTGTTTCATTGCTTTTCTTTTCAGGGGCCTGAGAGGCCATGTCTTTCTACTGACTACAAAGCCTTCGGATTAGAGAATGCCTAGTAATGTCTTAGGAAGACAGAACATATTATACAGCTAATTTATAATTAGTAATTAGTTGCACAAATTATAATACATTTTCTATTGCCCTTAACAGTAGAAATGCTGGATAAAGAAATGGCTTCTTTATTGGTTGCCCATTAAATCCTGGCATACAAGGTCAATTAATAGAAATAAGGACAATCCATATGTGTATCATATGGGCTCCTGGGGAAGCACATGGTCTTTTTCATACTACACAATTATAGCAATTGCATACAACTTAAATTGTCATGACTTCATCCTATGGAATTCTGGAATTTATATTTTTGGGAAGATGTTAGACTTCTCTGCCAGAGAATAAAATACGAAACCCAAGGATCCATAAGATGGAACCAAGACAATTAAGGTTGCCAGGTGTCCATTATTATTGTTGTTGTTGTTAATATTATTATTATATCCTGGCTTTCTCCCAATATAGGGACTCAAAGCAGCTAATAGCAAATTTAAAACAGTACATTGAGTCCTTGGTATCCACTGGGGTTTGGTTCAGGGATCCACTGTTGATACTAAAATCCATGGATGCTCAAGTCTCATTTAATCCAATGTCTAATAAAATGGCATTCCTTATGAAAAATGGCAAAATCAAGGTTTGCTTTTTGGAATATATATATATATATATATTCACAAGCTGTGAATACTTGAATCTATGAATAAAGAATCTGTGAGTATGGAGGACCAACTATACAATTTAAAAACAAAACAAGAGTATTGAAAAAGTATAAATATATAATTTTAAAAGTTAAAACAATTACACATTAAAAATAGTTAAATTTATTAAACATTATATATAAACCTTGATTTGACACTCCAGCCCTCATCAATTTAAAAAGCCTGATGGCACAGACATATTTCCAAAAGGAAAGCAGGGATGGGGCCATCCTGGCCTCTCTAGGAAAAGAATTCCAAAGTCTGGGAGCAGCCACTGAAAAGGCCCTCTCCCTTGTTCCTATCAAACAAGCCTGAGAGTGTTGTGGGGCAGGAAGAAAGGTTGCTCTGGACAATGTCAATGCTTTTGTTGACCCATACGGTACTTCAAATATTATTGCAAGGGATATGCCTTATTCAAGGGCCAGAAAACTTGTCCCTTATAGGATTGGCAAGTGTCTCATATTATAAGGATTTCTCTATATGAAATTTGGAAAGGTTTTTCTTTTATATAGGCTGAACAAGATGCCAAATAGTAACAACAGCAGCAGCATAAACAACAACAACAACAACAACCCTGTATTTTGGGGTGTGGGCCTTTCATAAAGAGAGAAACGTGTTCATCATATAATTTATGAACATGAACAACTGAACTCAATGCTTTCATCTGGTATTGAGGGAGAACACAAGTTTGTTAACAGCTGCTTCTTTATTGTCTACCCTGCATGTCATGTGTTTTGACTGTCCCTTATTGTCATTTTGAAAACCTGGCAACCCTAGCACCAATTAAAGTGGTATCAAAGTGACATAACCATCTGTTCTGAAAGAGAACTGTGTATTGTGATGAGCATGGTCATCCCCTGGAAGGGGCGATCTGTGCAAATCTGTGAAGCTCATACTGATTGAGGTTCTCACATTTCCTCCTCAAATCCCATCCTGACTCAAATTCATATCAGGCAGTGAACACACACAGAGAAATGCATACATCTTTCTCTCAGATTTGAGGGAAGCTAACTTTTGTATTACAACTCCCCAGGCAGCATATTTATGATGAAGTGGAGGCCAAGGAGTAGCTTGCAAATGAATCCCCCCAAATCACTGTATTATCTATGAAGCTGAGGCAATAAGAAAGTCACTGAGTTGTAAGAACTCTGTGACCTCAGAACAGAAGAGATCCACCAGCCAGAGCATGTGTGATCAACAGCTGTTGGAGTCAACTAAGGCAATTGAGGTGATTTCTACAGTGTAATTTGTTGTTTCCTCAGAAGCTGTTCACCCTGATTTAGTGGCACTTACTGCCAAATAAATTTACATTGAACTTCATCCTTAGATAAGAATAAAGCAGTTCATTTAGACCATTTATTTAGACAGTTCTCTATTTCTTAATTCTGATAGTCCTTAAACTTCATTGGCATGCAACTGAGGGTAGAGGCCAGGGATGGGTAATTTGTGGTTCTTTAAAAATTCATGGACTGCAACTCTCATCATTCTCCGACATTGGTTCTGCTTCCTACAGCTAGTATAAGTGCCATTTAACCAAGTTGCCCATAAGTTGCTCACACCTTTTGGAAGATTATTTGTACTGTGCCAATACTGGATCTTATTAAAACCCAGGTCCAATTCCAAACATGTCTAATAGTGACCCCTCAAAGGCAGCAGCAAAATCTGAGCTCAGATATCAAGCTACTTGCAGCTAATTTATTCTCTGAACACCCATGATACAATACATTAAATGACAACTGCAACATAACAAGAGACAACGTCACTCCTTTTGTGGTATAACTGTACTTTTTCAGATACATGCATAGTTAGGATGTATAGTATCACTTAATGGCAAAGAAGGAATATCACATGGTTCAAGTATTGGCTCATGCTATGTTTTATCCTCTGTTGTGGATGTTGTGGGAATGATAAGGTGGATGGGTAGATAGTGTTTTGTATCACAGGCTAATGGTTCGAAATATTAAAACGTACATTTTAAAGTAACTAAAATATCTATTTTTTATTACCTTCAGAAATAGGAAAGCAAATTATATGGATGGAATTCAAGATTGCAGTTATGAATGCATAAACTAAAGTTATGCATCCATGACTGATTCATATTCATGACCCCTACTTATTTAACAGTGTAGGGAATATATAGGGAAAATGAAAATCTTCAATCTAGACTTACTGGAAAGCAGCTATTGTGAGCAACCGAGATCTGTTCTCCTTTCAGTAAGGACACAACAGATTGATGTTTCCATCCCCTTCCCATGAGCAATCTCATTATCAGAAGAGTGATCTGTGATTGATAGCAACCTATAAGGAGACAGCATGATGTAGTGGTTCGAGTGTTGGACTATGACTGGAGAACAGGGTTAGATTCTCTGCTCAACTATGAAACTCACTGGGTGACCTTGGGCAAATCACATGCTCTCAGCCTCAGGAGAGAGCAATGGCAAATCTCCTCTGAACAAACCTTGCAAAGAAAACTTCCATGATAGGTTCACCTTAGAATCTCCGTAAGTCAGAAATGACTTGAAGGCGCACAACAACAATAAGAACAACAATAAATGATATGGTTCTTGCTTCTGACAGTTCCAGAGGTGATCTCTCATGGGAAAAGGGTGGAAATATTAGTCAGTTGCTTCTCAATCAACAGGATAACAGATCCCTGCCACTCACAGTGGCTATTGCACAGTAAGTTTGGATTGGAGAGGAGGTGGTCAGGCCAGGAGACAATACTTAGCTACACAACTAAGGAAATTATATGATTACCTTGATCTAGAATGGTAGCTTTAGTTTTAACAAAACCTAGAATTGTAACTAACAACAGTCAAGGGTTGGGGGCACAGGACCCCACCCTTGCAGAAGTGGAAAAAACATGAATATTGCTAGGTTCCCCCCCCCCCCAATATTTAATACAGAAAAAATAATGTACTGGCGGGGTGGCTGGGCCAGACCTTGCACATATTACTTTGCTTGCATACTGAAGTAGGTATGGGGAAGAAGATGGGATGGGGGCAGGAAGAAGGAGAAAGGAGACACCCATCCCATCCCATCCCCTCAATTCAGTGATTCATTCAACTGCAAGCAAGGGAGCACATGTGTGGCCAGGCCCAGTTAGCCTAACAGTTTACTTGCCTCCCAGTGACACAAATGATATTTAAGTTCCTGTTAAATGTGGCCTAGGGTAGTGGCAGAGGTGGCAGCTAATACACTAATTTGCAAATAATCAAATTCATGAATTTTTAACATGCAAATGTGGAGGGACAACTGTACTTTTTCCAAGGCCTTTGAACCATAACTGTAACTAATTATTGTTTAAATGAAACTTTCCAAGCTATGACCACAATATAGCAATCTTCTGCTGCCTGTACTGTACTGTACTGTACTTCTGCTACATGTACTGAGAAATACTTGGCATTACTATTCTGTAGACAGGAGCAGGGCTAGAGCATTTTATGACCTTATTGTAAAATTAGGTTGCTCAAGTAAGGTTTTTGAAAAACAGGAAACTTGCATCTATTTTCTCAATAAATCTATCTTGGCATAGTAAAGGAAATAAACCAAAGGTCTAGAGTTATACTTGGTTAAAACCGACCCTAAAGTCGTCGTTTAAGTGGGGATAAACTGGCAACCATTGTTGGGATTGGAGCTCCATGGCTACTTCCTCACTTTAAGAACTTTCTTAGAGCTGAAAGAAGTGACCTTAACCATGTTTGAGGAAAACAAAAAGACAATGCCCCCCAATCCTACCTACACTTTACAGTCATGGGGAGCAATAGAGCCATTGTATAGCCAGGAGAATCCTTTCCCCAATTGGAATTGATATGGAAATTACCTGAAAATTTGCCCAATGGAATTGCCCTCTAGCCACCTAATTTTCCTCCGAGGATGTAGGTGGAAGGGAGCCACCTCCAAAGTCCCCCTTCTCTCGGCCTATTTAAGATCTAGTGAAAGACAGGGTGTAGGAGAACTGCAATAATTTCCGCAGTAAGAGAAATAGCAAAAAACATATCACCAGGAACAGATGATATTCCAAATGAACTGCTGCAATCCACATTGACAGAGTCAACTCTAGTGCTAACCAACAGATATCAACAGATATGGAAAACCAAACAATGACCAACAGATTGGAAGTGATCAATATACATCCCCATCCACAAAAAGGGAGACACAAGAGACTGCAGCAACTATAGGACCATAGTACTGATCTCCCATGCAAGCAAAATCATGCTCAAAATTCTGCAACAGACTCCAACCATACATGGAGAGAGAAATCCCAGAAGTTCAAGTGAGGTTCAGGAAAGAAAGAGGCACTAGGGACCACATTGCAAACATATGATGGTTATTGGAGCACACCATGGGAGTGCCAACACATTTGATAGTCCTGATGAGGAATCTGTACTCAGGACAAGAGGCTACTGTCAGTACAGAACATGGAGAAACAGAATGGTCCCCAATTCTCAAAGAGGTCAGACAAGGCTGTATCCTTTCACCCTATCTGTTCAACTTATTATACATATTATAAGAAAAACAGGATTGGGCACAGAAGGAGGAGGAGTGTAAATAGGAGGAATATCAATAATCTAAGATATGCAGATGACAACATATTATTAGCAGAAAACCTCACAGACCTTGAACACCTACTAAGGAAGATCAAAGAAGAAAGTGCAAAGGCAGGCTTGATGTTGAACATAAAGAAAAAAATAATGACCACCAAGGACCTTCACAAGTTCAGCCTAGACAATGAAGAAATAGAAACAGTAAAAAAAATTCCCATACCTGGGATCAAACATTGATAGAAATGTGAATTGCAGTTGGGAAATCAGAAGAAGATTAAGAATGGGAAAGGTGTCTAAAGAACTTCTAAAATGCCAAGATATACAACTCAGCACAAAAGTTAGAATCATACAAGCCATTGTATTCCCTATTACCATGTATGGATGTGAGAGCTGGACAGTTAAGAAAGATAGGAGGAAAATCAATTCATTTGACATATGATGCCTGAGGAGAGTCCTGAGGATACCATGGACAGCCAAAAGGACAAATAAATGGGTCCTAGAGCAAATCAAGCCATAAATCTCCCTGGAAGCCAGGATGACCAAACTGAGGTTGTTGTACTTCGGACACATCATGAGAAGGAAGGACTCGCTGGAAAAGACAATAATGTTGGAAAGGTGGAGGGAAGTAGGAAGAGGGGAAGGCCACATGCCAGTTGGATGGACTCTCTATTAATGAGGTCACAGGTATGGGTTTCAGGAATTAAGCAGAGCAGTAGAGGACAGAGGGTCTTGGAGATGTCTCATCTATAGGGCTGCCATGAATCAAGATTGACTCAAGGGCCATTAACAACGACAACAAAGGGGAATTGCCATGACTACCTTGTTTTCTACCAAGCACCCTCTCTCTCTCATTGATTGTTCTATAAAAAGCATTATTGCTTCTTTCCTTCCAAAAGTTCACTTCCTTCTAGGTGAGGCACAGGGAAATTCTGGCTTACTATGAATGGTACATGAGGGTTGTAAGGGATCCTACATAGCAATAATATACTGCACACAAATTTCATGGGAATAGAACGGGGAATTTCACACCTCAGTCCTCTAAGAAGCTACTTTGCCAATCCGCATAAACACAGCAAAGGATCCAAAGGAAGGGAGGGAAAGAGCAATGACATTACAAGGGAAAGAAGGCAAGACAATGAATAATGATATCTAGATCTAGAGCATGGAAAATAATTTGCCTTTTAAAACACACACACACATACACATCTGGAATACATTTGTTGAGATGTCTCTGAATAAGAACGCAAACCACAGGAGGAAAGACAGACTAAGAATTACTCATTTTTTCTCTTCTTTCACTCTCTTTTCTAGGTTGGCGGATGGGATCATGATCTAAACATTTTTTCAGTGCTTTTATGAGATTCCACAATGAAGAATGAATACAATACTAATTGTGACTCTCATTTTCAAAATCCCAGTTCCATAGATGGAATTTATTCCCGTGGGTGCAGCTCAATGGAGATCACATTCTATCTTCCTTTCTCTTTTCAAGCATACATAGAGACATTGATACCTCAGTCTCTGCCCTTAGGCTTTCAAGCTAATGTAGAATAGCACAAAAGAGACAATGAATGGGGAGATTAAAAGGAAAATAAAACCACTCACACCTCAAAATTTGTATGATGACCATGTGTAATAAACTAGTGAGGCATCCAGAAAATAGTTGGAAACCAGTAACCTGGAATGAAAACAGCTCAGTAAGAGGAGGACCCAAAAACTTCTGGAGTAGTTCTGCTTCCTATTTTTCTACATACAGTCCTCCCTCCATATTCACAGGAGTTAAGGGAATGAGACTCCTGCAAATATAGAAAAATTATGAATAACTCCACCCCTTATTCAGAAGCCAGTTAAAGGGAAGGCTGAGTGGAGGAAGGGGAGCAGAAGTGAACACTCCTTTTTCCCCCATCCTCATGTCCTTTTAACTGACACCCTGCTCCTTCTCCTCCCCAGTCCTTTCCCTGGGCATCCCAGGGACAGGATGGAGAGGAGAAGGCAAGAAGTTTGCTTTGGCCCTTCCAAGACCCTTCTTTTCCTTGATCTTCTCCTTAGACATCCCAAGGAGAGGACTGGGGAGGAGAAGGCAAGATGTGCCTTGGCCCCTCCGAGACCTCTCTCTTCCCCAATCCTCTCCTTGGGCTGCTCAGGGAGAGGATCTGGGAGGAGAAGGGTCAGAGGGGGGATGAGGTGCCTCCTTCCCCCCCCCCCCATCTCTCCCTGGGCTGCCTAAGGAGAGATTGGGCAGGGAAAGGAAGAAGGAATGCCTGTATTAGAGGCTTTGACCTTGTGAATAATCAAAATCGTGAGTCTCAAGTTTGTTAATATGGAGGGCAGACTTTACTTAAAAATTATGTTTACCTTGCCTTTAGAGGGTTTTACATGAAATGTAAAACAGCTCAGGTTCAGAATACCTAGTAGAGTGCTATTTTTCTGTTTATGCCCATTCAACCCCTCAGATCTTCCTTAGAGACCTTATTGGTTATTCCTCAATCAATAAGAGAGATAGAAAGAATGTTTATACTGGCCGCTTAATCCAGGGCCAGTCCGGAGCAGTGTTCTGGACTGGCCCTGGACAGACCACAATGGTGACCATGCACACAAGGTTGAATCCGGTTTGATGCCAAGTTGCTGGGCCAGCTGGGCTGACACTGCATCCGCTCTACTAGTCTTTCCCCTGATCAACAAGGATCACATGGGTGCCCCATTCTGACCACAGAAGAAGTGATGACACTGTGCAGGCTCTCTCAGAGAGCTCCTTGGCTGGTGAGGCAGCAGTTGCAGCAACTCCAAAGAGCATCCATCCTTTTCCCTGCACTGCTCAGTACAGGGTAAGGGAAAGGGCACAGCATTTGCTGTCTCAACAACTGGACTGGGCTGAATCAGACCCAGTCCAGCTATCCAGAAAGCCAAGAAAACCGGAGACACTCTAGAATGAACCACAAGTTCTGTTAAGAAAGATTAATTGCTTAAAACAGTAGTTTAGCTGCATATACGGTTATATGTTATCTGACAGATCACACTGGGACTAGGGTGTGTCCAGTGTATATCTAGACTAGTCTAGACTCGCCCAGAGACTGGCTTCAAATCTGAATACGTACCTTCTTAGGTATGGCTTTCCCAGCTGATGATAACCACTCTGTTTTTCTTGTTGTTCCTGCAGTATTTTTAACAATATTTTAAGTCATTTGTTATATTTTTAAATTGCTTCTAAACTTTTATATTGTTTTTATACTGCATTAGATTGTGATTTAATGTAAACCACACAGAGATGTTATTATATTCAGCTATATAAAAAGGCAGTAAAGAAAGATGGTCTAAGAACAACATAACAGAAATAAATGAATAAAAATGAAGAAGCAGGACCTGAATTTTGTTTCTTGGGAGAGCCTTCTCTGCCTTCTGCTGCTTAATGAAAAGATACTTCCCCCCGCCTGCTTTCCCTCCTAGTCCTGTGCCCCTCTACCCTGGCACCAGCTCACATCACAGTGGGAGAAATCCTTCTCCAACGTATTTGATTGAAGTGTGACCTAAGGAATGATTTTGGATCATTAAGCAGTTCAGCTGCAGTCAATGTCTTATCCAGGCTTGCTATTATCCTGTAACGGGTTGAGATATTCTTTAAAAGGCAAATTTGGTGTAATGCAATAGTAGTCTTACTGGCAACCTAAAAGATTCTGAAAGCTGGACCTGTAGCACATGGATCTATGAGAAATGCACACAGAGAAGCAACACTCTAGGGTGTCTGAAATTTTCTTACTTCCCACAGTCTGATACCTTTAAACAACAATTCTGTTTCTTCTTCCTCTTGCTATTTTTCTCTCTGCTTTCAATAACTCTTAGAAGAATGCCAGTGTGTGTGTGTGTGTGTGTGTGTGTATCTGGCTTTTCTTTGCTAACGAAGATTCAGGAAGGATTCATCCCACACTTTCTACAAACACGTTGATGATTTAAAAGGCCAATCTGAGATAAACACATCTGGTTGCAGAGAGCACAGCAAAAACTCTCCTTGGGTGATGCTTCCAAGTTGTGGTTCTTTCTGCATTGTCATTTCTCTTTGAGACTCGTTCGTTCTGTATGAGCAACAAGGGCAGCATCATCAGTGAAAAGTAGCTCATGACTAGATAGTTTAGAGTCTTTGTGCAAGCCCTCAGATGGCTTAAGTTAAACAAGCTACCATCAGAAAAGTAATGTATATAGATGCCGTCTTCTTCCTCGAGATCTGCCGTAGCCCTTTGGAGCATCATGCTGAAGAAGATTGTAAATAGAGGTGGAGCGAGAACACAACCTTGTTTCACTCCATTAGTTATTACAAAGGGCTCTGAGAGAGCATCGCCATATCTGACTTGACCGTGCTGGCCCTCATGTAGCAAGATAATCATTTTGAGGAATTTGGGGTGACATTCTAGTCATTTCATAATATGCCACAGACCTTTTCTACTCACAGTGTCGAAGGCTTTGGTAAGGTCGACAAATGTTACATAGAGTCCTTTGTTCTGCTCTCTGCATTTCTCTTGCGGTTGTCTAAGAGCAAATACCATATCTGTAGTGTTCCTATTAGCTTTGAAGCCGCATTGGCTTTCAGGGAGAAGTTCTTCTGCAATAGCAGGAACTAATCTGTTCAGGAGTATCCACAAGCTCCTTGTGAGTTGCTGGGAAAAAGGTGAACTGCCATCAGATCTCCGAGATGCAGTTATCATCACCCTGTATAAGAAAAAAGGAGCAAAATCTGATTGCTCAAACTATATAACACTGCTCTCCATTGCTAGAAAAATCTTTGCAAGAAGATATATATGAAGAACATTGGCTGGGATTCTGTATTGCAGTTATGTATCCGTAACCTTGAGTTAAGGAATAATAAGTGATCCATATTCAGACATACACTCAATCCTCCATAGCCATGGATTTTTTTATGCATGGATTCAACCATCTATGGCTTGCAAATATTCAAAAACTATATTTATTCAAAAAAGCAAATCATTATTTTGTCAATGTATGTAAGGGATGCCATTTTACTATACCATTGTATATAATGGCACTTGAACGTCCATGGATTTTCGTATCCATGGGGGATCCCGGAACCAAATCTCAGTGGATATCAAGAGCCCACATATTCACAATCATGGCACTATTGTCAGAATCACAAATTGCTCTCCACCTTAAACTCCAGCAAATTTCTCAAGAGTGATGGAGGTCTGTTCTGTTGGTGATCAGGGCACAGCAGAATGACAGAACAACATTTCCAGCCTGTCGCACCAGCAAGAAAGGCTAATACAATCATAAGCAGGGCCCCTGTAACACATCATCCCACCATAGATCACTGTTGGAAGTGGGCTGGTAATGTAATCCTGCTGCATCCCAATCACTGGCAGAACAGATCTGTGTCACTTGATGTGGCTTCTGGCTATTATGATAGGTTTTGGGGTGGACCAAGAGAGTATACTTGGTTACACATTTGTAAATAAACGTCTAATCAGCTCTACATAAATAATGCAAATTGACACCACTTTAACTGCCATCCTAGGATTTATAGTTTGTTGTGGCATCAGAACTCTCTAACAGAGAAAACTAAATATCTCACAACACTACAAATCCTGGAATTCAACAGAAGAAAGCAGGCATTCCTGAATTGCTCTGTGTGGTGCAGTGGCATCACTGGGAGGTGCAGGGTGTGTGAAGTAGGTGACATCCCAGGAAGTATTGGCATGGCTACTGGGTGCTTTCTCACTTGCCCGCAGCTGCACCAGATGCTAAACTCCACAGAGCCCCCCAGAAAGAACACTGACATGGGTAAGGGAAACTGTATGCCATTGAATGCCAGTAACATAATGCCAGACATGGTGTGTGTGTATGAGAGAGAGAGAGAGAGAATGCAGAAAACAAAGTAGAAAAATAGTGATTATGTCTTTCCCTGCAAAGACTTCAATTTGCCCACTCCTGAAAGTGCCTTTCTTTACAACAAAAGTAAACATCTGGGCTTCATTATGCATTTTGTTTTCTCTTATGAATGTATAGTTTTCCTTTAATACGCTATGGGATGTACTCTCTATTTCTAGTTTTCACAATATTTTGGAACATCGCATAAGGAAAATGCTACAATGGTGGGATGTAGGGCAAAGTAGGGGACAGGCCTTTTCTCACTGAAAGCTGCCATATAGTCAGGGTTAGGAATCTTAACTCTCAGGAATGTGTGTGTGTGTGTATAGAGAGAGAGAGAGAGAGAGAGAGAGAGAGAGAGAGAGACAGGAGGGGTGCTCCTTCAAGTATTGAAATCCTAAGTTTTTCTTTTAAAGGTCTTTACTAACAGCTTGAATTGAGATCAGAAGCTTATTGGAAATCTTTTAAAACTGGAATTACATGTTTTTGTATAATACTCCAGTCAGCAATCTACTATCAACTGCATTTCATGGTAGCTGCAGTTCCTAGATCATTTTCAAGGACAGCCCAACACAGAGTACATTTCAGAAATCTAATTGGTAAATTACAAAAGCATAGACTACCATGGCTGATTTACCTAGGAAAGCCCATAAATAGCAGATTAATAAAAAAAAATGGCTCAAGCACTCCAAGACATAGAGTCTAACTAGGTCTCCAGTGAGATTAATTTGGGGGTACTTTGAATTTTCACACCTGCTCCCTCAGTGCTGGTCAACACCATTGACCAGGAGGTTAGACTCAATGGTCCATGAGGCCCCTTCCAACTCGATGATTCTATGAAGCTATGCTTCTATGATTAAATGGGAACCAGAAGAAGGTAAAGTATGTAGACAGAAGATAAAAGGATGTAGATAGAAGGTAGGAGTGTATGGATGAGAAGAAAGAGAAGAGGGGGAAGATAGTAAGGAAAAGTAGAGAAGGTGAGGAGAGGGGAAGTTTGGAAAGGAGAGAGGTAGGGACAGAGAATGAAGGAGTAGAGAGGTATGGGAGAGAAAGGAAGATGGAGGGGGAAAAAGAATGGGAACCAGATCCAGATCTCTGAACTGGGCTCTGAACTGAATCAGGGTCCTATATACAGCCCTACTAATTACTGTGGAAAAGGGGACCTTCTAAGAGAGCACACCAAAGAAAATGACAAAGCCTTTGTCTAATTATTGATTGTCTATCCTCTTGACAATCCTTCAATGAGAGAACCAGAATCTGCTCAAATTATTATCTCTCAAACCCTCTAATGAGATAGAGGAGGCATTGGATTAAACTAGAGAGCCATCCTAGAATACACACAAAACCCATTGTCTAAGTATGAGAGGGATGAAGCCATAAGCATGAGATGTTATATCAGTCCTAGGAGTCATGACCCATACTGTTTGGGAAATACCTTGAGAGGAAATTATTGTCCTTTTAATAAAGTTAAGATATGAGAGCATCCTTCTACAGATTAGTGACTCAACAGCTGTTAGCTAGGAAGGGTAAATTACAGGAAAATAAGAATGATTTATAACAGGAATTCCAAATAAACAATTAATTAAAAGATGCAGAAATCCTATGTAATCCAATAGGAAAATAATTAGCATCAAACAGCACTTCTAAAGCAGATAGTTCAGGTGCCAATGGCGTACTGGGAATTCTATGCTCCCAAGCACTCTAAAGACAGTGTACCTGCTCTTCCAGACTGGTGAAGCCTGAAGTCTTTCTCTCTTTCTCACTCCCCTCCTCCTATTTTGCTAAAGCCATTTCTAACTTCTGTTCTCCCCATCCCACCCAACCTCACGTTCAAGAGGCAATGTTTCTCTCTAGATACCTATGTACATAAAATGCCCATTCCGCATCCAGCTTTGGCATCTCTGGTATAAATTTTCTTCAGCCTTCTTCACTGTTATTCACACAACAATACCCCAGCATGTAAACTCCATATTTTGCCCAACCCCGAAATTCAATGGATCTTCACAACCTCTCACACTTTCAAGGGATAATTTCTGCAGCAGGAAATCTTTTCAATCTGTAAAGAATACCCACTGCTGAAGAAAATTTGAAAGAACTGAAACAGAAGAAGAGGAAGAAAAATAAACAAAGGAAATGTGCTCATCCTCAACTGTCAGTCAAATTCTACGCTGAACTTTCAAATAAACTTCCTTCTCAGGTTTTCCATGGAAGTCATTACAATAGCTCTGGATTATGCATCTGGAGAACAACTGCTGCCATCAAACACTTGAGCACTCCCTGAACTGAAGATATTCATCCAAGATGGTCAGATAGGAACCTCTTCAGGGACTGTCAGTCATACATCTATGCTATGGCTCTATTTGTCTGCCAAGGCCCCTACTCTTGCCTTTACCTAACCCCGGGTCACACCACTTAAAGAAGCAAATCCAGAGCTCCTCTCCTCACCACCAAAACAGTGCCATAGGTACTCTCTCCATGCTGTTATATTTCCCGTCTTTCTTTTCGTAAACTTTTCAAGCTCAGCCTTTTTTTTGAAAGATGCAGTGGCCAGAACACCACTTGGTATTATGTTTAGGATTTTATAAGGCATTGTGATATTGGCACTCCTGTTTCCTTTAACTTGAGGGCATGGGGGCAAGATCAATGTCATGAGCTCCCGCCCTTCTGATTTTGGGGCTATACTGCTGGTTATGCCTAGCCAAAATCTCAGACTTCTCCCTGATCTTCCACCCCCAGCCTAAAAAACCAAATAACTCAGCCACTGCCAAGGCCGTAAAATCCTGGAAAAGAAAGCAGAGATGTCAGACTCCCTGTCTACACCGTCAATGCCTCTGCACATATCAGTCCACAAGTCAGACATCTTATCACTGATGATAAATCAGTTCTCTCTGCATCAGTTACTTTGATGGATCCTTCATGAGCAAAAAAAAAGGCAATAGTATCAGACATGCCCAGTATCCACATCATTTCTCACCACACTGCCCCAATTTGCTGTCTGCCAATCTCTGGTTCACTCCCATGGAACTCCAGGAAAAAGAAAAAAGAAAAACCCAGCAATTCTATAAAGCAGCACCAACAGCAGGAAAGATATTCTTGGGGACATAGATGCAGGCTGCTTTCCCCCTTTTCCTCAGTGTGTTGATTTGTTATTTATGAAGTGGTAGAATTGAGTGAGGACAATTTCAGCTAAAATGTGTAATTCATTTACACCCGGATTTCTTTCTAACATTAAAAAGAGGATTGCAGTGAACGCAGTAATAACAACAACAACAACTCCCTTCTAAATGAAGTAACTGACACTTCACATTTATTACAGCTGCAGAGCCTTCAAGGTGGATGACTAATAATTTTTCATTTCCAACAATGGTTTTTACACAGAATGCTTCAAGAGATGGAAGGGATGATTAACAGACTGTACATTCCCAATGAATGGCATCAGGCAACTGTTTTCCCTTTCTCCCTCCCTCCCTCCCTCCCTCCCTCCCTCCCCATTTCTGTCTGGGTCTTTCCAGATGATGTGCTCCTATTGCTAAGAAGCAAAAATAATTGAGTGGCTGTTTTGGTTGGTGGCAGTGGGGAAGGTGGAATAAATGGTGTGAAAACACAAGGAGTTTACTATGGTTGCATCTGCACTGGAGAAATAATCCAGTTTGGCACCACTTTTACTGCCATGGCTCAATGTGATGGGATTCTGGGATCTGTAGTTTGTTGTGGTGCCAGAGTTCCCTGGTAGAGAAGGCAAAATGTCTTCCATAACAATAGTTCCCAGAATTCTATAGCATTGAGCCAGGGCAGTTAAAGCGGTGTCAAGCTGGACTATTTCTGCAGTATGGATGCATCCAAAGGCAACATGACATTGGACTCTTTCAAACGGGAGGAATTTCTCCCAAATCCGAATGGAGCCCATTCGGATTCATGTAAATTCGCTAGTTGAGCGAATTTACATGAATCCCCATTGCGTTCGGAAGGTGTTCAGAATGTCTTCCTAGTACCCGAAAATACCCCCCCTTGCCCGAAATTGCGTGAGAACCTTTAATGCACAATAACGCAAAACCCATGATTGCATTCGGAGTGACTTCCCTTTTGCCCGAATTTGCGTGAGAAGAATTAATTCGCAATAACGTGAAACCCCAGGATTGCGTTTGGATTGCCCTTGCATTATACTTCCAATTTCCCACGTCTGAAAGAGTCCATTGTCTGGTGTCTATAAAATTTCATACAATTTTATAAATGGGGCGGGAACAATAAAAGTGTCACATGCTCATATAATTTCATTTCTCTACAGCTCATTTTGAAAGCACTGTCATATTTATTGTTCCAATATCCCCCAAAGTAGTTAGATGTTGTTTCTAAAAAGAGAAAATATATATTTTCCAGTATTGCAAGAGCAATTAAACAAGTTACTTTTAGCTGCAGAAAAATAGATGCAGGCTACAAGTTGTTGGTCGGTTGTACAAAACAAGCCCCCCCCCCCCCCCCAATCTATCCCCTTAACATCTCATTGCCCACAATAGAATGAGGGACAGAAGTACAAGGCAATATATCGACATACCTTTGAACCACGAAATGGTCCTCCACTACCAATAGCCTAAAGGCACCAGGTCCCATCTCATGTTGGAAACTATGCAGTTCAGCCCTGATTAGTACTTGGATGGGAAACTGCCAGTGAATAACAGGTGCTGCAGGCTATATTTCAGAGGAAGGAACCGACAAAACCACCTCTGAGTATTCCTTGCCTATGAAAACCCTGTGAAATTCATAGGGTTGCCATAAGTGGACAAGTGGCTTGAAGGCAGAGAGACAAAGACCATTTAGTGAGGACATACCACATCTATCCAAGTAACTAAAATGTTACAGGTACACACCAAAGGGGTTGAATTATCCCCGATTGAGGCATAATTATAATGTAATACCATTATAACTTTATTACTAGCAAGGGAAAATAACTTGTTATTAGTAAGTAATTATTTTCAAGTTCTCCATTGTGAACTCCCAAGGGGAAATGAATTCCTTTTGTTTAGCTGTTCTCCGTCCCTTCCTCCTTCTCTCTGTCTATCTCTTCATATCTTTTGTAATGAAAATTGTATTGAACTGAACACATTCTTTTAACCATCATTGCATATGGTGTGTGGCTATGCCTACCCTAGAATATAAAGGGATGTACCAAAATGTATGGAAGAAATGATCTTCTCCAATGGTGAAAAATTTAAATAAAAATGGATGATATCTGGATTTAATTCCCTGCTCTGTTACAAACTGAAGCCAGCCATGTGCAGTCAGATTTTCAATTGACTTTTTTCTTCTGTCAGCCTGCCTGCTCAGGCTAGCTCAAACTCTCATTCCCCAGAATGCACAGCTCTTTCCTCAAAAGGCTGCTTTCCATGTTTGCTTAAATCATAGCTGACAGCTATTGCCAAAAAGTCTAGTCTTATCATCAGTGTATGTGGTGTGTGTGTGTGTGTGTGTGTGTGTGGTGGGGAAGAGATAGTCGTCCATTCTTTAAAAAAAAACCTCATATTTTAAATACTCAAGTAACTTTTATTGGAGTCCTGTAAGCATACCCAATTTACATGGAAATAAGAAGCAAATGATACTGATGTTATTTTACTTCTTCTTAATAATAATTTGAGGGCCATAGAGCCTTAAAAATGCAGATGGTTCATGCTAGGGATGAATGAACCTATGTGTTTTAATTTTGCTCTGCTTTTTATTTTTCTAATATGAAGTCTGTTTTATCCTGTTTTGTGAACTCTATGTAGAAGAATGTTATATGCAGGAAAAAATGTGGATATTTTCACACATGTTTCTCCAACTGTGTACAGTTTTAGGAACCCATGTTGCATAATAAGCACATTTCGGCAAGCAATCTTCTGTAATATAATGTAATTCTGAGCATTATCTAAGTTTGAAATGCATGCTTTATGCCACTTTATTTGGTGCTTTTGAACACATTTTATTGCCTTCATATCTTTGTTTTTACAGGAGAAAGGCATCACAAAATCAGTAAAATATCAATCTATAACCACATTTCAGTCAAAGGAAGTAGGTATTCTAATATCAGAGGGGTAAAGTATCTGCCCCAGATAAGTACCAGCTTTAAAGGAACCATTCAAATTACAGTAGAGTCTCGATTACCCGACATAAATGGGACCAACTGATAGTTAGATAACCGAAAATGTTGGATAATCTGTAACTCTACTGTATTAGTACCTCCGAGGCCTCTGAGGCCTGAGCCTCCTCCTCTGCTGCCGCTGCCGCCGCCACTGCCACCGCCTTGGTTAGGGCCTCCAAGGCCTGCTTCTCCTCCTCTGTCGATGCTGGGGCCTCCTCCTCTGCCGCCACTGCCACCGGCCTGGTCCTCCTCCTCTTCCGCCACTGCTGCTGCTCCCACTGCGGTTAGAGCCTCCAAGACTCGGTCCTCCGGCGGAGCTCGGTTTTTTAACTCCTTTTGGCACTGCGGAAAGAGCACCCATGGCACCCTCCCATGGCACCATTACATCAGGCTCATACAGCATTGTTTAAATGCTGCATGCACCATGACACCATCATGGCACGCCTGTATGGACACCGCCATTTTAAAATGGCAGCATCCATATGCGTTAGGGTTAGTAATGGTGTGAATGTTGTACCCTCCCTAACCCTAATCATGCTGCACAGATGGCCCTTTGGGTCGTCTGTATCAGCCCTTAGATTGCATTCTCTTTTAAATTATTTCATTTTTCTCCAAACAAAAGGTAAGCTGCATATTCTTCAACCAGGTGGATTCACCAACATAGTAACCTAAAGCTGCTTAAGGGCCATACAAATTCTATAAAGCTGGAGTAGTGCCATACAAATTAAGAAATCCTGCTACTGGCACTCTGGAATCCTCTGTGATGTCAGAGATGGCTCTGGAGCAGTATTCTACATTTGTACCTGTCACTCCCAGGCCCCATTCCCACTACATTTGGATTCGAAGTGTGATGCGGGCTATATGACCCTCGTTCACACTCGAATCGACTTCCGATCCTCATCGGATCGATTAGTGGAGGAAAGGACCGGGTTAAAAGCAAATTCCCCGGGCTTTCCTGACACTAGTTTTAAAGTGGTCTTTTTTGGAAAACACGATTCTGAAGCGTTTCCAGTACGTGGGAACGCTGGTCAGAATCGTGGTTGTTGTTGGGTTGTTTTTTTTTTTGGAGGGGGGTATTGATCGCAAAATCAATCTTGTGCATTTGCGATCTTGTGCATCTGTGATCTTGTGCATTTGCGATCAGTATAATGAAGAAAAAGAAACACACACACACACACACACTTGCTCCTGGGGGTCCTTCCTTCCTTCCTTCCTTCCCCTCTACCTTCCTTTTTTCTCTTTTTCTTCATTATACTGATCACAAATGCACAAGATCACAAATGCACAAGATCACAAATGCACAAGACTGCATTTGTGATCTTGTGCATTTGTGATCAGTATAATGAAGAAAATGAGAAAAAAAGGAAGGAAGGGGGGTAGGAAGGAAGGACCCCCCAGGAGCAAGTGTGTGTTCATTTTCTTCATTATACTGATCGCAAATGCACAAGATCACAAATGCACAAGATTGATTTTGCGATCAATACCCCCCTATTAAAAAAATTCCCCTGTGGGAAGGGGATGGGGTGTTAAGGGCTGTCACCTTACATGGCAGCTGCAGTGGGAACGACAAGCATTCTTGGCTAAGAAAGGGGTTCCAAACAAGGTCCCTTTTCATAGTGTGAACGAGGGGCCTTTTGGAATCGCTTTCATAAGCGGAGCACAGCCCGGTTCCAATGCGGGGTTTTCCACAAGTGGGAATGGGCCCCCAGTTGGTCAATAAAAAACTGTCCCAAGGCATCAGACACAAACTGTGATGTCCACTTCAAATTAAAAACACATGCCAAAAAGGAGGTGACAAAATGACTTGTAACACAAATAATACATTTGTGGAAACTTTCACCTATCGTCTTCTCAAACTACTTTTTAGAATGCTAACATAAGCTTCTAATAAGTCCTGTGGTGGTTTGATATTCCCACAATGCTTCAGGACATGCTCATTGAAAGCATTACAAACATGTAACCTCTGCCTTCCTTTTCTGTATAGAAAACTTTAATTTCTTGGCATTTCTTCCTGGTACAACATGGAACACCATCCTCAGCTGAAGGTCCAGTGACAGGCTATCCAAATCCACCAGTCCATACAATTTCCTTACAACTCTGGCTAAGATCAGTCAGTAAGCTCCCTACAATGAAATTGACAAAATTCCCAGCAAGGGGATGAATCCAACATTGGGCCTCAACAACAGATCTGGCAGCATAGCAATTAGTGAAGATGAAAGACTGCATTCAAAATGATAGAAAATGACTGAAATATAGGGATATATTTAATTTGGGTTCTGATGGACATAGCTCACCAGTCAGATTTTTTACTACCCCATTAAATACATATGGATCACAAAGTGCTAAGAATAACACACCTTTAGCTGTATGTTAAAGTGAAATGTAAAATGAATGGGGAAGAGGAAGTTGTATAGGAAATCTGTCATTTCCAACTCTAGACACATTATTAGGTGGGCAATAAAAGTTCAGTCAGTAAGAGTTTGAGCAATTCTCGGTGCATCTAAAGCTCTCCATTGGGGGTGGTTGTCTGTAAATTCTTATATTGATTTCACTCCAAAGTGCACAGGGCTTTCTAAAGAGCCCTCACAGCGAGAAGCTTGACTTTGGATGTTAATTTTGAAATATCCTGCTGCAGGTAGACTGGTCATATTGTCACCTGGTGATTAGAACTGTTTTGAAGATTGATCACCCTGAATACTACTTCCTTGTTTTTAATACCTAGAAGAAAAGCTGTTTGGTTCATCTGAGATGATGCCTGCATTCAAATTCTCACCACACTACAAAATCATTCTTTGCAAATTTTCAATATGTAAAGGGGCAACCAGTGTGGTGATGGACTACAACTCTGGAGACTAGGGTTCGATTCTCCATTCCGCCATAGAATGGAGGTCACTGGGTGACTTTGGAAGGGTTACACACACTCAGCCCCATAAAACCCAATGGCAGCTTTGTTTGAAGGTCACCGTAAGTTGGAAGCAACTTGAAGGCATACAACAATAACAACCTTAAAATGATCAATTATATGATCTTGTGATATTTTCCATGTTTGGGTACCAAAGTAGTGAGGCACTTTGATGGCTGCACAAAATAATAATGTATTTCAGTTTGGGGCTGGAGTATTGGAAGAAGTATAGCATTTTAGACACAGTAGAAGCACTTCTAAAAATAAGTTTAGATACTGTGTGAATATCAATTTCATTAAAAAGTGTTGTTTTATTATTCTTACTGACTGCTAATTGTCCAGTGAAATATCATCACTCAGTACAAGTCATCTTTCTTCTATTATGTTTTATGAATATATGTATACACAGTATAAAATATACTGTGTGTGTGTGTGGTGTTGCCATAATATTAGGTGTTCATGAAAACACCATCAGTATAAGACAATCACAACCAATCAGCTATGAATAGATTGCAAAGAACAACTTTGTAGTGCAACTTTGAGAAACTAAATTGATTGAATACAGATGTCCAAGCAAATATTTTGGATGGCATGTTGAAAACATGCTGAAAAAAGTTAGTATGTTTTGGCATGATTAAAACTGTTTATGGAATTTTTTTATGGAAATCTGAAACCCAGTAGCTTACTCTGTAGTTGCTACTGTACCGATGTCTGCTCCCTGTACCAATGTTTATCCTCCAGAATTTCATGGATAAAAATTAGGACATATCTGACCAAATAGCATCAGAGTGTGTTCAAGCTAATAAAAGTTATTAATGAGGACAAACAAACAAGCCAGGAGAGGGTACAGCTTTTTGCTTTTGCCTGATCCTACAGGGAACGGCAAGATTCTGCTCTCTTCTTTTCTCTCATACCACTGACTTGAGTGCAGACTAGTTCTGCATTTTGAACCCAGTTTGCAGTAACTGAAGTAAACTGGTGTCAAAGAAACAAACCAATGAAATCAACAGAATTTTAAAAAAACACCCATCAAGTGAAACAATATCAATCTAGACCGAAGGCTCATCTTGACAAGATAAGTCTTCACCTAATCTATTTGGTACACCAGCCTCTTGGCCAAGGGAATTCCAAGGTATGCCACAACTTTCCAAGCAGGCCTTACCATGTATACTCACCATTCAACTATGCACATATTGTTTTTCAATTGTATTGTAATTTGAATACTTACAGTGAAGGATAACTGAAGGGGGAGGGGGTGTCCTGCTTACCTCTACTGAGGGAAGCACAACAGAGGAATATGCAAAGGAGAAGTCCAGAGTCCGGTCCAAGGGCCACACAATACCTGTAAGTCAGTCACAACAAAGGCAGAGGCAAGGATGTAGTCACAAGGCAAGTCCAGAGGTCAGATAACTTGAATCCAAGAACCAGGAATACAGGAACAAGAAGACTGGTCATTGACTGCAAAGAATGTATACAGCTGGAGGTCTTTTAAAAGGCCTCTGCTTCACTCAGCTGAAACCTATTAGCAATCCTCTTAGCTTCTAGTCTGGAAGATTGTGTCACAGACTCCTTGACCTGTCTTGTCTCCACCTGCAGGCTAGAGTCCATAGAGTCTGTTTCTCCCTCTGCAGCCTCCTGAGCAATAGCTTCCTGAGCTTCCTCTGAGACTGCTGAACCAGGCAGCCCCAGATCTTCTCCTCCATTTCTTCATAGTCTGAGTCTTCTGACAATGTCTCTAAGTGAGGCCCAGGACAGTCCATGACAGGGGAGTCCATCCTGTCAATAAATAAATAAATAAATAAGAAGGTGTCAATCTAACCTCTTTGAGAAAAGAGTTCAAGACTCTGGTTTCAATCACCAAAGTACCCCTTTGCCATGTTATCTCCATATATACCTGTGGCCTCCCAAGAAAGGTCTTCCCAGGAGATCTCATGCCATGGGCAGGTTCATAGGCAATTCTTATAATGTAATTGGCCTGCTGTAATTGGGTCTGGCAATTGGATTTAGACCAGCAGTAACAACTTCATTGTCAACCTGGCCACCATTTTGTTTCTTTAACACAACATCACACGTGTGGAAAGAAACACACCTGGAGATGCCAGCAACAGAAACTTCTCTCTTTTTTCTTTACATTGAATTATTGAACTATGGTACATCTCATGATTAACATAATCTCCTTTCAGAGAATAAGATGCTACTTCATCTATGGTCATCCCAGGGCAGGAATAGAGAATAACCCACCCAAGTCTGATTGACTGCCAAGAAGAGTGACTAGGCTATAATGTTCAAGCCAAGTTAGAGTGACATGACAGCCTCAAAATATAATGTGACCTTCTCTGCTGTTAGCCTGCTACTTTCAGTTTGGATTACATGACAAGTCAAGTTGGCTGGATCAGATTAGCATTTACTGTAAAACATGTGAGGTGAAGGAGGAAAGACTGTCATAGATACTCCTTTCCAAATAATGATGCCAATGACATAAGGGAGAAGCAGCCAAATTATTTCTTACACGGAAAACACCATAGCCATAAATAAACTTGCTAAACAAGGTTCACGGTCCTTGCTGAGAAGGAACAGTAAGTTCTAAAGCCATCTTGCTGAGAGGGAACAGTAGGTTCTAAAGCCATAACCTTGGAAAGAGGGCACCAATGTGGTTAGTAGGGTTTTTTGGTTCTGAATTGTTCATACAAACACAGAAAATGGTGAAACAGGGATCCTCTCAGTTGTATTGAACTAAAAATGTCATCACCCATGGGGGATGAGGTTGACTGGGATAACCAAACATCTGAATTGTAACAGGTCCCACACTCCTACAATATAAATATCATGGTTTTATATTTATTTCCATAGGTATGCTAAGATGACGTTGTGAGCCACCCCAGGGATGCCCAAAATGTGGCCTAAGGGGTACATGTGGTCTCCAAGGCCATTTTGTGGCCTCTAAAGTTTCTCATGTTCTTATCTTCACATTTTCCCCCATTTTCTTTTTGTTTCCAAGTGCCTCCCAATGGCCCATGGTGGCCAAAAGCTTCTGAAGAAGTGCCATTGGCCATCTAATCCCTTCCTTATTTTGTCCTCCAGTTTGTTTTAGGCTTGTAGAGTCCTAAATCAAGTGAGAGGAAGCTGAATATGGGGAATGTGAGCAATTTTATTTGCCAGTTTCTTTAAGGGATTCTATGGCCCCATACAGATGGGCACTATGAGGTGCGATTAGGGTTCATTGTGGTGCGTTTAGGGTTCGGGAGGGCTCAGCATTTAGTCCCTCCCGAACCCTAAAGCGTATGGATGCTGCATGACGACATCGTCAGATGACATTGCCAGCCATACCCTAAAGAGTATGGACGCCACCTGATGATGCCTGATGGATGTCCGACGACATTGCACTGTGGAAGGGCGCCAATGGCACCCTTTCTGCGGTGCTAAAAAGAGCTTGCAAAGGGAGCTCTTTTTTTGGTGTGGGTCTTTGGCGCGGCCTGTAGACGGCCGCTCCAAGGACCCAAGGGGGAAAGGGGCTACAGCGGCAGCCCTTTTTTCCCCTCGCCAGCGCCGTCGGTTGCGGGGTGAAGCCGGAGCCCAAGGCTCCTGCTGCACCCCATTTGCAGGCCACAGGGAAGCAGCAGTTCACCGCTTTTCCCCGGCCTGCAGTTTGCCACTTCTCCCCGGCCTGCTGCAGCTTGCTTTTACCTGAGTCTACAGGGAAGGACAAGATTGCACTCAACTCCCCCACAGCTGAGCTATTTCAGTACAGAATCCTTTGTCATTTTAAACTAAGTTTGCACCAAGTAAGTAAGCTATGGTCAAAGAGGGAAGGTGCGGGGAGGAGAGAGAAACTGGGACATTTTAAAAGGAACTTAAAAAGTAGTACAACAGAGGATTAATCAGGACTATTCCTTCTAATCAGGATTAGAGGTTGGAGAGCATGTTAAATTAGGAATGTGAAAGAGGCAGCCCTCCAAATACTGTTGGATGTTAACTTACAAGTGACATAGCCAACATAGCCAATGGTGAGGCAAGCTGGGAGCTGCAATTCAACCATAGCATATTCACACTCCTGGCTTAAATCCTGTTGTTAGTTCCAGATTACCAATGGATAATGATGTCATCTGACTCCATGCTGGCTGGTACTTATGGAAGATGCAGTCAAAGCTTTTGAAGGACACCAAGTTGTTACCCATTCAGATCTACAGGCATGGTTCACATTTGATGGGTTCAGCACATTAAAGTGTCTTCACAGTTTCCCTGTAGAAGCCATTTTCTGTGTGCAAATCTTTGTGCTGAAACTGGTCCAATTCCTTCTGATTTGCTAATCCCCTCACATGGACACTATTCACTGGCATTCATTCAGACTATAGGGTTGAACAAGAAAATGGCATAAATAGCCACATGGGACATGCAGTAGCATGTATTTTTCTCATCTATATTTATGGGAAATGTTTTAACCACATTTGCACACATTATTATTATGAATATAACCCTGCCTACCTTACCATAAAGAAGAATGCATAAAAAATCCAAGACTGAATGATGTTTCACTACCACAGAATTGTGCTCTAGTGACTGACACCACAAATTTTAAAACACAGTGCAAAGGCACGAGATCCTCTCTGGTCTTAGAGCCTAAGCAGTAAACTGGCAAAACCACCTCTGAGTATCCCTTGCCAAAGAAAACCTGATGAAATCAATGTGATCAACACAACTTGAAAGACAACTTGAAGGCACATACACACATAAGCATTATATATATATCAGCACCTTTAGTTTATAGAATAGCTCACTTAATGCATGGAACAATTGCATTGTTTTTCAGTCTGATGAACAGGTCAGTTGGACAGAAATAGCAGTGCTCCCAAGAAATAATAAACTGTGGCATAAAATATAACTTTTCTGGTTTCTAAGCCAGTGGCCCTTTCTATAGGGCACATCTTCCTCTATCCTGTTTAATAGACTTGTTGATTTTGATGTGTTTATGACTTAAACTTTAAGCCAAGATTTCTTCCACAGTTTTTCAACCATTCTCATTCAGTTTGGTAGAACAGAAATTACAGAAGACAGAAAATCACAGAAATGCAACAGAAAACAAAAATGTTTTCATTAAAAAAAAAAAATCAATGAAATATCATTGGTTGGATCAACTTACTTTCCACTTACTTTAGTCACAAGATGGCCAAGAGGAGTAATGTCATCATTCTATTCTGCTTAGATCAGAACTCACCTGAAGTACTGTGTCCACTTCTGGGCACCACAGTTCGATATTGAGAAATGTCTAGAGGAGGTTGACTCAAGGACAAAACATATAGGTGGAAGGGGCAGCTTGAGACGCCCCTTCCAAAGATGAATTGGGGCCTCAGCAAACACCCCAATCTGCCTTGAAGCTGGCCGAAAAAGGAGCTTGAAAGATCCACTCCTTTTTTAGCCAGCAAAAAGCCTACTTTTCCCATCCCACCATGGCCCCATAGTGGCTTCATGATGCTCTGGCAGCATGCAGCCACCAGAGTGTCATGAATCCACCCATGTCTGGGCAGCTGGGTGGCTTCAAGTCACTTTGGAGGGGTGGCATTTAAACGCCATGCCCCCAAGCCACGGGGAAGTTGGGTTTTTTTAGAGCTGGTCTGTTCCTGTCCTTAGATGGTAAACCATCTAAAAATTCCAAGTCTTGGGAAGAATAGGAGATGAGTATATTTAGGCTGGAGAAAAGATAGAGAGGTGACAGACATAATATAGCAATTTTCAAATATTTGAAGGTCAGTCACATAGAAGCTTCTTCTCTGCTATTCCAGAGGATAGAACACAAACCAATAGACTCAATTACATGAAAAATTACATGAAAAATGTTGACTAAATATTAAGGATTCATTGACGGTTAAAGCTGTTCAACCATGAAACAGACCACATGGGAGTGAGGTGGGCTCTCCTTCATAGGACTTGTTTACAATGAGATTGGACAGCCATCTAACAGAGATTATGGATTTCTCACATGAGCTGGGTGTTGGGCTAAATAAGTCTTTGGGGCTAAACAGACAGGCAAAAGAGGTGCTTTCAGGCTGGCTTGAAGATGTGGGGTTTAGATGACACATGCCTTGAGGCCAGTAGGAAAATGCCCTCTAGGCACCTTATGCAGAGAAAAGCCATTTTGAAAAGAAGCAGCTTCTTCCCGCTTCTTCCTGGCTTAAAGCCATATTATGTGCTCATGACAAAAGCACTCCAGCAGCCTTGGGAGCTGGTGGGGTGGTTGGTGGGGTTTCAATGTGGTGTTAGAAAAGGCATCTTCAAGCCACTTTTTTCCTGTCCATCTGTATTGCCCCTTTGAGTATCTTTTTTTGGTATTCTATGGTTCTATGTTCCCTCTGGCAGTCTGCTGCATTTTCAGCTTCCAACACATTGACTAAAGTGCAAGGGGGAAATGTCATTAATGCCATCCATGGGGCTTTTTCAGATAAGAAAGTATGAGCAGTCAGGTAGGCTGCAGAGCAATGGAGAAATGTACAACAGAAGTTAAGGGGGGAAAGCAGCCCACACACTTACTTCACCATGATAAGATAAACTCAAAAGCAACACCAAAAGAAATTCTAAAGTGCTCTGTGAGAACATGGAGGGAAAATGGAAACTCTTTCATAGAGGAAGAAAACGCTCCGGAAATCTGAACACAGATGTTGGCACAGCACTAGTTCATAATGAGAATGCTACAAAGAAAAAGAAAAAAGAATTGAAAAGTTGAAAAAAATATTATGAGAATAGGGACCTTATATTTGCCAATAGATAATGTATAGAAACAATTGCTTCAAAATCATTCATTTCTATTACAAACCAACATTTAGAGTCCCATGGCAGTGACCTAATAGTCTCCTGAACATTAGAGCTTGAAAGAAACATGTGGTTTGTATTTATCATGACATTTTAACAACTGTCTTCCCCGCCCACAAATCTCCAACTAACTGGGGATGTACATCCTGCAAAGCTTGTATTCTAGTGTGTGTATGTGTGTGTGCGTGCCTTCAAGTCATCTGTTAATTTATGGTAATCCCATGAATTTTCTGGGAATTTTTAGGCAAAGAGTACTCAGAGGTGGTTTGCTATTATTTTCCTCTAAGTTATAGCTGACAACACTTGATATTCCCCGTCTCCCATCCAAACACTAACCAGGGCTGGCCCTGTTTAGCTTCCAAGATCAGATAAGAGCGGGTGCCTTTAGGGTGTTTAGGCACTACTTGAATTCCAGTAATAAAAGCTAAGTTTCTCAGATAAGAGAACAAAAGGAGCCAGTGTAGGTAGTGATTTGGGCATTAGACTACAAGTTTTGAGACAGGGGTCCGAACCTTTGTTTGGTCATGGAAACCCACTGGATAACCTTGGCTAAGCCACACACACTTGGTCTCAGAAAACCCCATGATAGCTTTGCCTTAGGATTGCCACAGATGTCAGAAATGACTTGAAGGAACACAACAACAGCAGAAGCAATGACATGTTTAAATACCAGCATGTGCTGTCAGTTTGCAATATAAAGGCTAATATAAGGGCAGAACCTTGATGATGGAAACAGTGTCATTTCTATGTTATTACATGCTTGTTTAATATGCTGCTTCTCCTGCCACCCATTATCAATAAATATATTTATTAATTGCATTTTTGACTTGCTCTTCTTACCAAACACTCAGAATAGAAGTGGAACTTGGAACCCCAAACTTTTCTACACTACCTTTGCTATTTGGAAATTCACAGGATCCCAGCAATAAATTGTCTTAGACATTAAAATAGGTACTGTGAACTCTACCAAGATGCATAAGCCATCAGTCTGGTTAAGTCAGGAGTTTGAGAAAGTTACTTTTTAGACTTGAACTCCCAGACTCCCCTAGCCAGCTGGCTGGATTATTCTTGAAGCTGTCAGTCTAAAGCTTGTAATCCAAATAAATAAGCAAAATGTAATATTCCCAGGCTTTGTGCTGGGTTACACATTACTTCCTCATTCTTCTGCATTCAGTAGGATGCCTCATATGAAAAGCATTATAGCATCTGAACTGGGCCATAGGATCAGCAGTGAACAGTACAGAAAAGGGCACTCCACTTAGACAGTGAAAGAACAACATATTAAGAATAACAGGCGCCTCTTTAAGACTAGGGGAGGTGGAGGGGGGAATGTTCCATTGCTGCTCTTTCATCTGAGTGTGGGAAAGCAGTATGAAGGATGCAGATCACCTCATAACAGAAAGAGGATGATTCAGAGACTTCAGAAGGCAAGTATGCAATTGTAATGTGAGTAACCAATTCTCTGGGAAATGTTTTCCTTCCGATGACCAGGAAATGCCTGAAACAACTAAGCTATGGGGTGCTTTAAGGTGAACTGTTTCTTTCAGTCAGCATCCATGCTGAAGAATCTAGTAGATGAGAGGATATTTTTCCTACTTAAGGTTATGTGGTTGAAGAGTCGAAGAATCAGAATGAGGGTAGAACCAAAAGTGAGCAAAAAATGAGCAATCTCTCGTCTAAACAACAAAACAAACAGCTTCATTTATATACCACCTAAGGAGTGTCTAAGCAGTTTACAACTGTAAGCTACTTGCCCACAACAATCTGGGTACTCATTTTAGCGACCTCGGAAGGATGCAAGCCTGAGTCGAGCTTGAGCCCTTTTGCTGGTCTTCAACTTGCAACCTTATGGTTTTGAGTGAGTGGCTGCAGTACAGGCATTTAACCACTGAGCCACCAGGGCGCTCTCTCTCTCTCTCTCTCTCTCTCTCTCTCTCTCTCTCCAATCAATCTACCTCTGGAGAGGACAGAGCATTCTTGCCAAGGTCTGAACTGACCATTTCCTGATTTTGAAACAGGGAAGGGAACAAGGGTATCATTAGGGGATGCAAGAGGTGTGGTCAGCACCAGGTGACACCCTAAGGAGGGGTAACAACACTGCTCCACAAACATCTGGAGGTCAGTGAAGATGGTGTGAGTGGGGCAAGGCTCAGTGGGAGGAGAAAGGAGAGGCCCCAGTCTTTGTTTTTAAAATAAACTTTAATTTTTTAAAAGAATACTCTTTTAAAATTTTCTTTTAAAACATCACATCTTACCAGATTTTCACTTCAACCACATGGAACTATGAACATATAAAATGCATTTATGCTGTGTGTATGTTGTTGTTGTTGTTGTTGTGTGCCTTCAAGTTGTTTCCAACTATGGTGACCCTAAGGAGAATCTATCATGGAGTTTCCTTGTCAAGATTTGTTCAGAGGAGGTTTGCCATTGCCATCCTCTGAGGCTGAGAGAAGGTGACTTGCCCAAGGTCACCTAATAGGTTTACATGGCCAAACTAGGATTCAAATCCTGGTGTCTAGAGCCATAGTCCACTATATGATTCTGGCACTATCAAGCTGGAGTACAGTATAGTAATGTAAATGTCTAATTTTAATTTTGCAAAATTTTTATGTCACAACAGAAGAAGAAGAAGAAGAAGAAGAAGAAGAAGAAGAAGAAGAAGAAGAAGAGCCCTCCCTCCATGCCATCTGACTTCATCTGGCCTGGGAGGGAGTGAAAAGGTAGGCCCAACTCCATCAGGCCTAACCAGAGCAAGAAGAACGACCTTCCCTCCAGTCCATCAGCCATGGTCCAGGCCTCAGAGGGAGAGAAGAACCACTGGACTTGATCCCCTTCCCCATCACCATTCCCTTCTCCTTTTGTGTCATGTCTTTTTAGATTTTAAGCTTGAGGGCAAGGAACCATCTGTAAGCTGCTCTGAGAGCCTTTAGGGCAGAAGAGGGGGGTATAAATACTGTAAACAAACAAACAAACAAACTGTTGCCATTACTTCCAGTGATATGCAGGAATTATGGTTTATGAGTATCATTAGTTAAAAAAAGACTAAGTATGGGATAGTGTGGGAGGAGGTCAATGTTGGGTGTATGTGTGACACCATGAGTTTCTACACTGGGTGATTCTAGTCCTAGTGACACCACTGGATGGGATGCAACCTTCAGAATGTTGTTGGTCCTGGTAATGCTAACCAGCATAGCCTACAATGAGGGATGATGGGAAGTGAAATCCAACAGCATCTGCAGGACCACATGATTCCCACTCATGAACATTTGCCTCTGGCCCTTGAGTTTCAGTTCCCAGTCTTGTTAAAAACAGAAGAGCTTCAGTAATTGAAGGGAATGCTAAAATGGAGGACAACATTTACTTTCTGTGTCCTTGTGGCGGAGAGGAGCTTCCTTTCAGAAATACTAGTGACAGCCTCCTGCAGCTGTTCATTAGTTAGCACAGAGAACAAAGAGGAATGGGGAGATCAGAAATACTGTATGTGTTAGATTAGTGTTTTGCCACTGTTCCACTATTTGTTTTCCAGATGGTGAGTTATTTTCCATCCTGCATTTCACATACAAGGGGCTACATTTCTTCCCTTTGCAACACTGGTGACTTTAACAGAATTACATCAGGAAGAAATGTGGCCCATTCTCCTTCTTCATCCCTCCCCTTGCCTCTACAGATGGTTTTCTTCATGATTATTTGACTGACACTGATTATGGCATCTTCAGTACATTGTAATTCACAATGAAACAGTTCCCCACTATTTCTATTCACCTAGCGTGGGCTTCGGGAGTCTGTATAAATAATGCAACATGTTTCTCTTTCTTTCTTTCTTTCTTTCTTTCTTTTATTCTTTCTTTCTTTTTGGTGGCATCTATATTGTTTTAAATAACAGGTATATTTGCTGTCTGATTCAGGAATGAAAAGAACTGATGCTCACTCTTTCTCTGCTGGCTGCCTTGGCATCTAAATCTTGTTTCTTCAGTCTACTGGGAAAATGAAAATCAGGCCTTTTTTGAGGAGCTTGTCTGGGAATTTCTAATGGATGGGCCAGCAATTTGGCCAACTTGTCAGTCTCTGATCAGAGCTCTGAAAACAATTCCCTGTAACTTTGGAGCAATGGAGCATCTATATCCACTAAATCAGAAGATTCTGAAGACAGCAAGCTCTCCTGCTGCACATTTTTAAAATAGTCAGGCCATTTTGTGTTTCCTGTCAAATGGACTTTATTGCTGTTTTTAAAAAAAATTATTTAAGCTGATTATGATTTATAGAGACTCTGTCCTAAAATTTACTTGATAAAATTTATTCAGTCGTGTTTTGCCATTGCTTTCCTCTAAGGCTCTGAGGGCCTAAAGCTCTAACTCATCCAAAGTCAATCAGTGAGTTTGCATGACTGATCCAAACCCTTGTCTCCTGACAGCTAAAAACAGCACTGTCTATGTTACCACCTGAGTTATGAAGGGACAGGAATAGATTAGAAATCCCACTAGTGCCTGAACTCTGAATTTGTTATGGATGGAAGTGCATTGATATCAGACCTTCTTTTAGAATGGCTGGTCCCTGGCTTCCAACATAGAAGGGGTAGAAAAAAGTGTAGATCTGAACCTCATGCAACTTGCCAAGACCACACTGCAGAACTAATGCAGTTTGACCCTACTTTAACTGCCATGGTCCCATCCTATGGGATCCTGGGATTTGTAGTTTGTTGTGGTACCAGAGCTCTCTGACAGAGAAAGCTAAATATCTCACAAGACTACCAAACCCAGAATTCCATAGCATTGAGCCATGGCAGTTACAGTGGTGCTGAACTACATTAATTCTGCAGTGTAAATACAGCCTTAGTGGTCTATGATCTGTCCAGCTTTCCTGACCTCATCTTTTTCTATGCTCCCACCAAGGATGAGTTGCTGAATGCAATCTTCAGGAGTGGCAATTCACCTTTTTAATAGGTCACTGGGCCCTATTATTTAATTTAAACCAAAAACCCTCAGGTTTTTTTTAAAGTAGAAGTACATCTTCCAATATTTGTTGATGGGGGTGGGGGCATTTTGGCACCCCATTTGGTCCCTAGAGGTTTCAATGGCAAAAAATTGGCCCCTGGACCAATGCAACCCAACGTTATAGGCTGTGGGCTGGTATACTAGCTCTACACCTTTCAGGGTCCTTGTGAACATGGGAAGAATATGGGGCCCAATAAAGCAGAAGCAGTACATGGCTGTTAAACCAACCAGGAAGGCAAGGAAAGTCACACTTACAAGGACAGTGATACCCACAGAAGGATATCTACCATACCCACAGAAGGATTTACATCTCTTATTTCATTTTTCCACATGCAAATAAAATAAATAAAATGTTCTCACCTGGGTATGCATTTTTGGGAGGATGATTTCATACATGTCAGGGCATCTTTTTGGACAAATTAATGAGGGTTGTTTTTTTGTTTTTGTTTTCCCTCAAAACTACATTGTTTTTGCTCAAGAATGAAAAAATGCACCAAAAACCACAAAACCAAAACTGGTTGACTTTTTTTTTCTTTCATGTAATGGACAAAAAATCTTGGAAGATTGCTTTGAAGAAGAATTAATATAATGCCATGCTTCACCCAACTATACTTGAACAGCAATAGGATGCTCTGGATCCCAACAGTTCTACACATCACATTTCCAATAACAGTGGAAATAATATAGGATCATGTTGCTAAGTATTCCATTGTCTGCCCAGATCATCACAATCTCTTCCCCATTCCCCAGTATGGCCCTGGAACATGGTGCCTGAAGCAGAATTCCAAGGTGGTTACATAACAT
The DNA here is from genome assembly GCA_034509955.1 of Urosaurus nigricauda. Taxonomy (NCBI): domain Eukaryota; kingdom Metazoa; phylum Chordata; class Lepidosauria; order Squamata; family Phrynosomatidae; genus Urosaurus; species Urosaurus nigricauda. Next base: position 111,326,738 of record JAOEGL010000006.1, read on the forward strand.
CGTATTTAATAACAAGAATGAAAAGCAGAAGTGTTCTCTGCTGTTGTCATTGCCTAACAAACAACAGGAATGCATATGCATTTGCCCTTATGTTCCAAGATGACAACACCAATGGCCCCACTAAACAAATGAGTGTGTGTCATCCTAAGAGCTATTCATCAACTCTGGATCAATATTTCCTAGCAATACTATATGCTAAAAAGGATCATTACAGAGAGAACTTGTTTTACACTTCCACAAATGTCTTTCATCCTCTATTAATGAGCCCCACCTGGTCATTTTCTTCACAATGACTAATCTGTTCCAGTATATTGCCTCAATGGTTTCCAAGTATCAGTCATGCCACCATTGCTAGAAGAAAGACCTCAGTGACCTTTATTGGTCAGTTTAGGGGATGTATATCTAGAGACGGGTAGTAGCATGAAAGCAGAAAATAGATCTTGGGGTGCTGGTGGTAAAAATTATAGATTTTACTTATATTTAATAAACTTCAAGCTTGTTTGCCTGCTTGTTCTGAAGGCTTTGGGTCAGGGATGTCACTTTGTAGACCAAAAATAGTTAGCCATAACAGTGTGGCACATTAAGATATAGTAGGCCATATGCACAGATTCAACCATCCATGACTTGGAAATATTTTTAAAAACTATATAAAATTTTTAAAAAGCAAATTTGATTTTGCCATTTTGTATTAGGCACAACATTTTACTACCCCATTTTATATAGTGGGACTTGAGCCTCCACAGATGTTGTTATCCATGGGGGATCTTGGGACCAAACTCCAGCAGATACCAAGGCACCACTCTCTTATCAGTGAAGTCAGCAACCTGGTTCAGAGCCTTCTTCATTCCTTATCAGCATCCACCCATTCTCCATGATAACATAGTGAGCTGGATCCCAATTTAGTCATATTCCAATTATGCCCCTATGATTTCTATAAATCAATGAAGTTTAAGTTAGGCCCTATTCAGACCAGCCATTAAGGTCAGCCTAGGGGTGGAGTCGGGGCGTAACTTTTTGCGGCTCCTTTTTGCACCCTGGAAAGGCCAGATCAAGGCTGTGGTGTGTGGTTGCTGTGGCCACAATCTGTCTGAAACAGGGGTGGCTCCATGTTGCTGCTTCAGGACTGTCTGAACAACTCCTGAGCCATGACTTAAGGCTCATTGGATTCAGTGGGTCTACTGTAAGTATAGCTACATCTATACCCAACCGAGTATAAAGTTTACTGGCCACATATAGTTCCAGTAGAATTTTTAGCACAGAAAATAGTTTGTGGTGGATAAATGGGTATCCCTATACTCTGATCTGATTTTAGCAATTGGTGTCTATAGTGTGTTATGTTAAGTACAAATAAGTAACTCACTATTTAGCAGAAATATACAGTGTGAATCATGATATGTAACAATTTTGGCATCTTGATGGAGAAGTCCTGAGATGTGGCACTTAGGGTTAGATGGCCTTCGGTAAAAGGTACACTTTCCCTATGAGGCAAACCTGGAGGCAATTATTTATCAAGTGGCAATTTGCTCAGTTTATATTAAAACACATAGTGATATGGTTGCTAAACTTCTTGGTACCATTCTGTGAAGTTGTAAAAAGGAATTTTACTTGCCTGGATTTCTGTTTAAAGCCACAGTGTGGTAAATTTCCCCATTAGGATTTGACAAAACAATCCAGATGACCATTTTACTAAGTCTCTACAAAAGCGCTATAATACATTAGCACACTTGGTAAATTATCATCTGTCACAGGGCCTTTTCACATCACATTGAGGAATATCCATTTTCTACCATCAGTTCACAAGACCTTTAGACTGCTTCCTTCAGATGAAGCTGACTTTTCTTGACAGGTTGCTGTTAAATTATCAGTGAGCAACCCTGATCATATGAATAGGTCCATGATGTGTCCAAATCACTTTTACACCCTTTGGCCATTGTGTAGCAAAAGATATGCAAACTAACTACTCAGTTACGCTATGGTTACTGTCACTAACAGAAACCACCTGTGAGCAGAGGCAAGCTTTTCTTCATTTTATGAAAGTTTTGAAACCAGAAAGACAACTGTTTATGGTAGAATCAGGCTCCCATGCCTCTCATACCTAAGTCAAAGTGTGAGGATATGCATGCTTCAATATTTTCACAGAAAAGTAGGTAGTCTCATTTTCTCTATAAAAATTTCATCCAAGATAAATGGTGCAATGCAGCCTCCCTTGTATGCTAAGGAATACATTGATACCATTCAGTACATCCACAAGTGTTACTGATAGCCAGGGTCACTCTCACAACATTGTGTAGGCCAGCTCTGATTTCCACTCCTCGTATTTGCTATCTCACCACCATCTAACTGGGCATCCTTGGATAGCTTTAATATGAGCAATCCTGGTCATGAAAGTATTGAGAAGAAATTTCCTGAATCCACAGATTGGATAGGGCGAAGATTTCTTCCACTATTTTAACCAGCTCCATAGAGCAGGAGACAATTGGCTTCTTCAAAAAGTAAGTACTGGTCACCCACAAATGTCATCAGTGCATTTGTTCAAAGCTTATTTTCCTCTGAGAGAGTTTGTTACTTGTCCCAGGTCTGAGTGAAGTTTTGAATCATGGTTTCCAAATATCTTAGTCCAAGACACAAACCACTACACCACACTGTCTTATTGGGGATGTTGGGATGCAGTTTTGAGCAAATTTTGCCTGAAAATAACATTTAAAAAGAATAGGAGGTCAGGGGATTTTGGAGGACTGGTGGGGAGTTTCAAGAGCCACAAAAGTCAGCTCCATGGGTTTCATGTAGCTTAAACTTTCCCCACTCCTGTCATATAGGATACGAGACCTCTGGAAGCCTGAATAGGTAATACATTTAGAATTATGGGATTCAGGGGGTTGAGACTCTTGTGGATAGCCCATAACATATAAAGGAATGGCCATGCAGGTGGGGCCAGCCATTGTTCTGTCTCCAGACACGGGGCTGGGTTAGAATCTCCCTTAAGCACAGGTCACAAAGTCCACATCGCTTTCATCATTGCAGATCCTGATATGATAAATTAATAAAGTTGTTGCCCTAGTTTACTGCAGCTTCCCATGTTTTGCTTCTTTATTTTTGAAATGTGCTTGTAACAACAAAAAGCTCAAGTATGAAGACTGTATGGACAAGATTCCTATCAGGAAGAGGAGGAGAATGGAGAAGTTCCCATATCCTTACCTGTTCCTGTGATATCCAAAATCTCCCTTAAGGATCTGCTTTTGCCTCTGGGTAGAGCTCTTGAGTCAAGACAGACACAGTCCTGATAGAATGACAAGGATTCAGATTTGTCTTGTTTATTAACGTTGCCAACTCTCATTCTCAAACAGTGACATCACCACCCTTGTATAGCCACAGTCGCATAGATAATTTGAGATGTGTCATTTTATCCAGCAATTGCAAAATGTCTTAATCTGTTTACCACGTCCTCTTTGCTGTGGCCAGGGATTCCCGCACTCCCTGACAACAGGGAATCCCTTTTGCTGAATATGCATTCCTGACATAATGGGGAGAGGGCAGAAATCTTGCACTGTCTTGTTCCTCATTGTTCTTTAAATTTACATGGCTTCTTTACAATTTACATTTGATTTAAAAGCTGTCTCTTTCAACTGACAGTTCTTGCCAATAGTCTGGGAGTTGCTGATTGTGACTAAGTGGCATGTGATGTGAAGAAAATGAGACAAAGTGCGCACAATCCACTGTGAACATAATTGAAGTCCATCTGATTTCACTTTTAGGGACTCAAGTATGCATCAAGTGCATACTTAAGGATTGGACCAAAATGAGTATTTTAAAGTCCTATTGGCTGACTTCAATAAGAGTAAGCAAAGCTGAAACTTAGTGCTGGCCCTACCATTAGGCCAAGTGAGGCAGCTACTTCAAGCATCAGTTGTGAAAGACAGTTGGAACACCTAAGAAAAGAGCTGTATACTACAAAACCAGTGGTTCACTCTCTAAGCTAGACAACTGCCTTCAAATACAGAGAAGGATGGTGTCCCATTTCCACCACTAAAGAAAGATTTACCCACCAGTCCAGGCAGCTTTTGTGCATGGAATGGGAAAGGCTTCTTCCTTGTTCTTGGCCTCAGGCAGCAAAGTGGCTGGTGCGGGTCTTGCAAATCATTCAGTGTCCCACTGAAATCTCTGCCCCCAAAGTTGGTTTACAATCTACTCCAATACAAATCTATTAAAATCCAGACCACTAAAAGGTGGGATGGAATAAACATTTGGACAATGAATGGGCCATTCATTCAAATTTGAAGTGGTTTTTTTAATAAAGTCTATAGCTATCCAGTATATGATCTTTCAACATCTAACCCCTTTGTGTTATTATTTTATCCCCTAATTAGGGGAGGATAGAAAGGCTTTGGACTGAACTTTTTGGATCCTGAAATGGCACCGTTTCAACTGCAGAAATGGAGTGCAAGAAGCTTTAAATGGTGTGGAAATAAACAAATACTCCCAAATAGCACCTTAAAAACATTCTTGTGTACCCACCCTCTTTCTCATATGTGGCGAGATAATGAGAAAAAGAAGTTGTACACAGGCATTAGGAAAAGTGACGAGCTTAAGGTTACCAGGATGAATGAGGGCAGGGCTTCTATGGCTTTAATCGTTAGCAGATCCTGGATCAGGGAAACATACCATTGTGCTCCATCGGATGAACTATTCTTTGTGTCCTTCCACAATTTTCCCCAACACACACCTTTTAGTTGAAGCATCCTCTCCCATGATAATTTATGAGTTGGTGGAAAGTGTGTATGTGTGAAGGGAGACGCAGAAAAGCATACAGACCAAGTAAAGATGCCACTTTTCTGGCCCCTAAATCCCCCAACAGTCCCGCAAAGTTTCTAGTTCTCATTTTTAAATAATAATAATAATTCTGTCCTGACTGAACCAGCAACCCTAGGTGGAATCATTGTGTGAACAGGGGCACGGTTGCATCAAGCAGCTCTCTCACTGCTGTGATGTTACTATACAGACCCACCCACACCCCCAAAACATAGGATTCTGAATCATATGGAAGGACTGAATAGGGCTTATAGATGGCGCTGATGTTTGCCACTCACTGTTTCCTCCCAAACATCTTTGTACCACTGCAATTCTTTGGAGTGTTGTTGAAAGACAAAGGTAATGTGCTCTTTCTCTTCCTCCCTCCAACTGTCTCCCTCCATAAGAGAGAGTATTTAAAAAGAAACCAATGGCAAGATAAATATGCAGCCCAGGATTACCAAACTGAAAACTGAAAATGTCTCCTGTCCCTTACAGTGCTATCTCTAGCATTAGTGTCACCCAACATGGGGTCCTGGAAGGGGATTATGTGTAAGAGGGCAGCAGCACCCTGCCCTGCTTCTCCTCCTTTCCCTGCTCGCCTCCCTGGTTCTCTGCCATCTTCATCTGGGGCCACCAGGGGGCAGGAAGGCAGATGGGCAAGTGAGGCAGCAGGAGGGGATGGAAAGGACATTGTGCTCCCTCTCCATCTCCGGTACCTTGGCTTCTTCATCTGAAGGAGCCACAGCACAAGAGAAGGTGGTAGGGATGCATGTCCTTGCCCTTCCTTCTCCAGTGTCTTGGCTCCCTCATCCAAGAGAACCATGGCAGCAAAGAAGGTGGGAGGTGTGTGTGTGCTTGCCCTCTCCTTCTCCAGTGTATTCGGTTCCTCATCCGAAAGAGCCCCAGCAGGAGAAGAAGAGCAAGTTGAGGACCCAACCAGGTGTCACTTCTCCTCTGCGGTGTCACCCAGTGTGGTGTGTACCCTCACACTTCCTTGGTAATGTCACTAGTCCCTTGAACTGGTCTATAGAAGAGGAATTTCAGCAGGTGTTGCTTATCTTTCAAACAAGTAATGAGAACTTTCTGCTGAAATTCACTCTTCTACACAACCATCTTCAGCAGCCATCTTCAGTTTTCAATCTGGTAATCACCCCTGTCCCATATACTTGAAATAATACCTTCCAATTCATCAAATTCCCCTGAAATTGCTAAAATCACATGCCCTCATAGATATTTTAAACCCAAAGAGAGACATGGTCTTGGGAGACCATGAATCACAGAAGTCCATTCATTCCTATGGAATTTGCCACCCCCAGCAAGGTTCTTTTCCAGAAGCGAGGCAGTTTCCTTGGCAGTGATTCACATGCTGAGTGTACCAAAAATACCTATGGAAAGCAAAGGTGGGAGATGTGAATAATCCAACACATTTCCCTTTTGAAGTAACTCAGGGCTGGAGGGAAGGGGTTGGGGGGAAACAGGAATGGCTGTTAATATTCTCAAACATGATTGCAAAATGAAATAAGAAAGGCTTGTACAAGAGCATTCAGTGCCAAAGCCTCAAAACTACAAATGCTCCTGTGGGTTTAGGAGCAGGTTTCTTCAGAAGCATCTGGAGAAAGCATTACACTAAAGCTGCAAGAAGCATTCAGACCACCTGCACTTGCCAGCAACTTGAGGATATCTTGTTCTCTGCCAATTTGCTGGGCCAATGCATCAGGGGGCTGTATAGATGAGGTCAGCTTATTTGGAAGTGTTGGCAGACTTCCCAGCAGAAAGACTGAACATTGGGAGGGTTTCTCTCTCTCTCTCTCTCTCTCTCTCTCTCTCTTTCTCTCTTTCTCTCTTGTTGTGTCTCCCACTCTCAACTTTAAAAAACTCAGTTTTGGACTACAGCTCCCAGACTTCTCCACCCATTATGACCACTGGTGGATTATGGGAGTGTTAGTTCAAAAAATGGAGCTTTATCAGAGGAGTTTATCATACAACAGAATTTGGGGGTATAATGCAATGGCAATCTGAACGCAATCATGGGGTTTCACGTAATTGAGTATGAGTGTATCTCATGCAATTTTGGGCAAAAGAGAAGTCATTCCAAACACAATTATGGGTTTTACATTAATGTGTACAAGAGTATCTCATGCAATTTCGGGCAATGGGGGGGTCATTTTCAGGAAATGGGAAGTCATTCTGAACGCATTCTGAATGCAATTAGATTTCACGTAAATTTGCTAAACTAGCAAATTTATGTGAATTTGAATTGGCTCAATTCGAAATTGGGAGAAATTCCTCCCGTGTGATAAACTTCAGACTCTTTACCCAACTTTCATTTGTTGTTTTCATTTTCTCATTCATTCATGCATTCATTCTTTCCTTCCTTTCTGCTTTTGGGTCAAAGCATGGATGAAAATGGCAAGAATTATTTTAATAGGGAAGAATTATATTTAAAAAAAAAATCCAAAAATTAATTTTATGGAAAATGTGTGGAAATTTTGAATAGTTTTGTTCAAAGATGGCTGATGGGGACATAAATCTGATTTTTAGTCTTGACTAGAGTAAACTCATTGAATCCATTTACCTACAGGTTGGCTCTACTGTGGATTCCATGATTCTATATTAGTTGGACCTAACCAAGAAGATTCCAGCAAATATGTTTTGGACACGATACATTCTTGATGAAGCAAACTGAGCAAGACCAGGTTAGGTTTTTGTCTTACAAGCCAAACTACTTTGTCTGTCTACAAATCCTTTCTAACACCAACTTAAACTGTGCTGATGATTTCATCATGACTTCTAGGGGCCAACACCACCATTTCTCAGGGGGACCTTCACACTCTCCAGTTGTAGCACTATGAATACACATTATCTGCCATGGCAGCAACCAATGGGATCCTTGGATTTGTAGTTTAGGAAGATGCATTTAGAATTCTCAACCAGACAGCTCTAGCACCTTACCAAACTACAAATCCCAGGATTGCATAAAAGATGCCATGACAGTTAAAGTGGAATCATAGTGCTAGAATTGGGTACTATGAAATGGCCCCTGGTGAGCTTACAAATGCAGCCATCCATTTTGGAATTAAACTTCTCTTCCAAAGACTTCAAAACTTATTTTCCTGACTACAACTCCCATAATCCACCAGCCATGATAGACAGTGGTCAGGCTGCTACTCAATTTGCAAAGCTGTAGCACACACACACTCTTGCAAACAAACAAACAAGCAAACCCTCAAGCTTTACTATTTCTAAGCCTGTGGTGCTGACATGGAACAGAAATATCATGGAGTGAAAAGAAAGAAAATTCTCTCCTTCCCCCATTGGGACATACACACACTGCTATCCCAATTGCCACCAAAACCATGTTTGATTGCAAAGCCCATGATAAGTTTCTAGAAGCCTGTAGCCAGCTTTGTGTTTTCTTTTGGTGTACAGTATGTTCTACCATGTTAGCACTATTTATTGGTGCACAGCAATGTTTACTGGCTATAAAGTAATAAACTAAAGAGATGGGAGAGTGATGAGGTAAGAAAAGGAGTCAGCGCCTGCCTAGTCTGTTCAGAGGGAGAAACTGGTGGATTTAAGTTTGCCTTTAAGAAACAGTTCATCCTTTTGTCTTCTCAAATTATCTTCTTCTGGCTCCACAACAATATCTCTTTTTGTCTTTGGGATTTTATTGGAACTGTCAGATCCTAAATTAACAAACTTAGAGCATCCTCTATACATATCACCTTACAACTGAAACAGTTACTGCCAATGCCAAAAAGAGAGAGAAGGAAATAGTTATACCAAAAGAAACATTTTAAAAAACAAAAATGGTAGTCATTGGTTTCTCAGGAGACTTTCATACAGAGCCCTTTGCGTGCACTTTGATTCGCAAGTTGGAAATACAACAACTTGTAGAATTCCCCAAACCAGAATGGCCAGTGGCCATGTTGATCAGGGGATTTAAGGAGCTGTAGACCAAAAGGGTAACATTTCCAAGTTCTATTTCTAATGCACACATGGTGTTCTTTTACAGGTAGCCTCCCTCTTTTCTTCAGATGAGTTGGAAACTCCTCATATTTATCTTTCCATTGCAAAGATGGGAAACACATGGCCAATAGGCCGCATGTGGATCCCATACTATCTTTCCGCTCCCTAGCCTCTCCTGGATTCCATCCTATCTCCATTTATTTTTTCCAGCTGGAAAAAGAGAATCGCCACCTGGAAGCATCTAGGAAGGTGTGATTCTCCTCAAAAGCAAGGCATGGGGAAGAAGTTCTTGCTTTAGCTTCTACTGAGGCAATTTATTTTACCCACTTTTGTAAAGACTGGAGGATCTTCCTCTTCAATTTGCTGGAATGAGTTTCTGAATGTGCCTAAAGTGGCTGAGATGGATAGTGACTGATAAGGATTTTGTTTTTAGTATATTAGTATATTATCTTAGGATTTTATAGTGTGGTGTTTTAATGTTTCATTTTTAATTATATATGTCTGATATTCCACCCTTTGGTGAAAAGGGTGTTATAAATCATCATTATCATCATCATCATCATCATCATCATCATCATCATCATGGGTCTTGTGCCAGTAAAAAAATGCTCTTTAGCCCTTGCAGTAAGCAAACAAATACCATAATTTTACACAAGTGATTAAGATGCTGACTCTGTTGATTGCAAGAATGGCAGGTTGGCAGTTTGAGGTCTGGGTGCCACACAATGGGGTGAGCTCCCATCACTAGTCCGAGTGTATGCCAACCTAGCAGTTCGAAACATGCAAATGCAAGTAGATAAATAGGTACCACTTTGGTGGGAATGTGCAATCATCCTGGCCACATGATCCCAGAGTCTCTGACAGTGCTGGCCCTTCGGCTTAGTAACAGTCTGGATTCATAAATTGGTAATGTAGAAGGTTTCTGTTCAAGTAACTGGGAACTTTGCCCCCTATTGGGCTATTGATAACGGAGCTATCTGTGCATGTAGCGCTATACACAGAAGTTATGTTCAATATAATGTACATACTCATGTATAAATATAGATTTTTTAGTCAAACATGGACTCAAAAATGTGAATCAACCTATCAATGGGTCAGTATAAGTACTGTACTTTAACTCTTATATGCAGAAGGAACCATTCCCTGGTGAAAGGCAAGAACATAATCTGTCCTGAAAGCACTGACCTCACATTGCTTTTCATTGAATGACATGTTGTTATTTTACATTTCCTATCTGTGTGTCTATATTTTCTGTTGCAGGTTTAGTCTAAAAATATGTTTAATTATAGCATGCCTGTTACTGGGGGGAAAATAACCAGCAAATTCAGAGAGTTAATTTTAATGATGATTGCTGTTTTACTGGGTGGGTATTTTTAGCTAAATCTGAAATGAGGGGAAAAAAAGGCTTGTTAGTTTGGTGGGACATAGAGGGAGAGAAAATCTTTTTTAAAAAATCTAGCAGAAAAAGACAACAAATTATATTAATTCAAATTAGGAGATTGGTATTTATAGATGGGCCCAGCCACAGGACATTTTTTTTAAAAAAATAAAAATAAATGAAGAATAATAAAGGAGAAAACCCTTTCAAATGAAAGATATGAACCTGTCTTTCATATAGTCTTGATCATTTCATATGTCTGGTCAAGAATGGCAAATGCTTTGCTACATTATCACATCTATTTTACAGGAATATTAAATATCTGTCAGTTTTCAAAGAGAGAGGAGACAACACTGCTAGAACTCATAGAGAGTGGCATGCAATGTGTACACAGCGTTGCTCACATCTGCTAAGAGAGGAGAATGGAATTTTCCAGAGATCAGCATGTTATGAATCACCACGGCTTGGAAGCATGTTCCAATAAATAATCTCTCTTTGTATGAAGGGTAATGTGGCCGTTGCAAAAAAATAAAACCCACAAAAATAATTTGACCCCAGTATCTTTGACCCCAGTATCTGTTCTCTGAATTCCATTTTGTGGTGGTTTATTTTCACAGTTGAAACGTTAGATGAAACCATAATATTTACTATTCCACATTTGTTCAATGCCAGAGTAATATATTGCTAGGCAACACCTAGCAATAAAAGAGAAGGAGTGTCTCTTTTCATTCAGTGTATCAGTTAAGAAGGGCATGGACAATGAATGAGGCCCTAGCTTGATAATCCCTTACTGAAGCTTCATATTTGCACCAGAATGAAAATTATTAATAGAGATATTAATTTCCTTCATTTTTTTAAAAAAAGTGGCAGCGTTTTGTTTTGTTTTGTTTTAATATCATGCTTATTAAAGTAGCTGATAGATCTGGCACTAACCAAAGCTTTGCCCTAAGCCAGACAACAAGCAGCCACAGGTATGGTCTATGTATGTTTTCTCAAGGAGAAACCTAACTCACAGGTAATTCATGGGGCCATCATAAGTCAACAGGAGACTTGAAGGCACATACACCCACATCACAAACAATAGATGAACAATTAGTTGTAATTTTGAGAACCCCCGCCTTCCACATGACTGAATAAATCTATTACACATTGACAATGATGGTGAAATGTGCAAAAGTGCATTCCACCTTTGAGTACACAAATCTGAATCCATACCAGTTTAGGATTTCACTAGTAGGCCAGTTTCTACACATACCCTGGCAGCCAAAAAATACCTACAAGACCCAATTTTGTATAGAAGTCTGTTTTATTTAAATGTGTACAGTATTTGGAGATTAACTGGATGTGCAGAAGCACTCCCCTCCCCAATAGGATGTGTGCTGCATTTTCATCTTTATTGCTATATTTAAATGATTTTACACTGTTGTAAATAATGGTTATCTTACCATAGCTAATTTAATTTGTAATTTTAACTGTTGTATCCTTGTTTTTTCCCATTGTACCCAGTTTTCAATCTCTGCCAAAAGAAAAGTGGGATATTAATTAATTTACTAATATTAATAATTTAAATTTTACCTCTAGTGTTTTTGTAAGGTTTGTCTTCATGTGCTGTAACAACTTCTTGATATCTTTCAGGATTCACAATGTATGTTTCATTTACTATTTTATAGAGGTTTCTGTGTACAGTGGGCCCTTGGTGTCTGAAGGAATTTGGTTCCAGGATCCTCTGTTGGGTACTCAAGCCCTAATGGTGTCCCTTATACAAAATGGCAAAATCAAGCTTTGATATATATATATATATATATATATATATAATATTTTCATTGAATCTATGGGAAAAGTATCTGTGGATATGGAGCACTGTCTATACAACAGCAATCCTTAGAACAGTAGGGATGGAAAATGAATCAAAAATATTTTGGAAATGATATATTAAAAAGCAAACATGATTCTTGGTATTGGTATTGGTAAACCCAAGGAAGAAGACTCTTCTGTGTTCTGATGAGAAACTTAGCAATTTGTTTTTTGTTTTTTTGGAACTTATTTCCTGCCAATAAAGTATTATTAAAAGAAAGATATAGGAAGAGATGCACATTCCTTATTCCTTACCATATATATATATATATATATATATATATATATCTTTGCCAGTAGTGTGACTTATGTGGAAAGGTGACAAACGCAAGGAAAATACAAGTGGGCCACCGGGATATCATTTTCTCAACTGGCCTTTCCTTTCATAGACCCCCAATTGAAACCCAAAGGAAATTGGGAAAAATAGCCACAAAGCGATTTCAACATTAATCTTAGTTATGATAGAATGACAAAATTAAGAATCCTGAAATAATCTAACACCTGTTTGTCATCTCAACAAGGCTCAAGATAGTTTAGATAAATTAAAATGACACTCAGTGGGAAAAGCCCAAGGTCGAAGTATAATTGGATAGATGGTTGTATTGAAATCAGTGGCACAGAGGTTAGTTCCAACTTCTTGGAAATATCGGATCCCAGTGGAAATAAACAACAATTAAGATTCTCTGGATTGAGGGCCATCCCCCTTTTACTAATGGCGAGGGACTAATTTTGGCTGGTTCCTTCACATGATTTTGGGGGATCTTCCCCTTCCCAACACACACAATAGCCAGCAGGGTCTCCTACAACACTATGTAATACTTTAGGAGGTCTAGAGGCCCAGGGCTATCCCAAGAAGGAAGGGACGGGGAAGTCCCCATCCACTAGTTCAGTTGCATTAGTCTAAATTTAAGTCCAATTCATCATCTGCCTTGCCTATCCAATTCATATAGGGATCATGTCAATGTTTTAATACTGACTTAAAAGCCCTTAAAAAGTTGGGCAATTGCACCCCCACAGGGTGTACCAGTCCTCCTGGTACATTCAAAAGTGATGTAACAACACCTCTAGTTCCAGGAATTGTCCAAAATATGGGTTTTTTTGCAGTTTTGGATGTTGTAAGGTCTAAGGGGATCAAGGGAAACTCAACCATCATGTGTTTGTGACAATCAGGGTGTTTATTTATTCAGCCAATAATGACACATTAAAAGACTAGTACATTCATTTTAGTTCAGCCAGTTATTAAAGCCCCTTGAATAAAAAGGTCTTCACGTGACATTGGAAAGAGAAGAAGGAGAGAACTAGGCTAATTTCCCTGGGAAAGTAATTTTATAATCAGGGAGCAGCCATAAAGAAGGCTGCATTTACAGAATAGGAATGTAAATTTCACTTGAAGAGAGGTACAAGAAAATATATAAAAAGAGATTTAAAACAGTTTTTTAAAAGCCAAAAGCCATATGAAAAGTTATGGTTTTGGCCATTTGCCAAAATCCCAGCAAGGATGGAGCCTGGCTGGTTTCTCCTGGGAGGGGGTTCCAAATCTGAGGTGATGTTGCAGAGAAAGATCTGTTTTGTCTGCTTATTAATCTAAATTCACAGGAGACTGCCAGTATAGGATCTCAATCTTAATATCATCATCAAGGACTAAAATAGGAGGAGTCTCAAATTGAAAGAAATTTAATTCATGACAATGAAAAGCAAAAAGGGGATAAGGAGAGGATTGTTCCTGAAGAGTCTAAAGCAAGAGAGGAAAAAAGACCATCCAATTATATGAGAAAGAAGAGGTCAAAGAACGAGACACTTGAACAGAATGGAAGTACTGTAATGTAAGCAGCTTGAAAACTGTGACCTGGGGGTTGCACAAAAAAGCAATCAGTTGAATGAGAAAGATAACTAATGAGACATAGAGATACACACAAAGGATTTTTCTCCACTTAATTTAAAGAAAGAACAAATGCAGTCATACAGCTAGAGATATTCAGAATGTGAAAATAAAAGCCATGCTGTGACAGGAATGCAGCTTCTGTCTCTTGTCCACTTCCTGTTGGTGTTCTACTGCATGACCCATCCTGATGAAAACTGGAAGCGAGAAAATAGTAAACTCTTGTGATATAGAGTATGATTTCTTTATTTGTGGGGTAATTTGACATCTATTTAGGGAAGCGTTCCCAGGACTGTGCCATCTGCCCCAGGATGCCTCCTTTTAACTATATATTAAGAAGCCGTGCCCTCCCTCCAGTCCATCTGCCTTGGTCCTGGCCCCAGAGGGAGAGAAGAACCACTGGCCCTCACCCCCTTTCCCATCACCTTCCCCTCTTCCTTTTGTGTTGTCTCTTTTAGACTGTAAGCCTGAGGACAGGGATCCATCTAATTTAAGATTGTATGTACAGAACTGTGTAAATTTACAGCGCTATATAAATAAAGGATCATCATCATCATCATCATCATCATCTGAATTTATTTCAAGGTTGGGGAAGACTTTCTCAGTTAGAGTGAATGAATCTGGTACTTGTCCGCTTGTCATAATTTAAGGAATGATCACTTGGATATCTGGCACAAACTTACTTGGAGATGAAAAATGTAGACATCTACGGAGGGAAAATAAAAAAAATTCACAGTTTAGAAGTACCTGAATCTGGAGTACTCTGATTCTAGATGATAAGGTTTAAAGCCCGACTCAGCCATGGAAACCCACTGGGTGACCCTGGGCAAGTCACACTCTCTTAGCCTCAGTGGATGGGAATGGCACACTCCCTCTGAAGAAATTTGCCAGGAAAACCCCATGATAGGCTCCCTTTAGGGTTATCATAAGTCAGAAACAACTTGAAGGTACACATCAAAACAATACTAGAACCTAACAAATGCAAAGTTTTGTTTTCTGGATAATACAAAAAATATGTATGTTCATTTCCTGGTTTACCAAAATCTGCTGAATTGGAAGCATTGTTGTGATCTCAGAGGGAGTAACTCACACTGGTGGTGGTGCTATCTGGCAGCATAGTGGGATTTGTAAGTAGACAGCTGGTGTTGTTGTTCCACAGTGCTGTGGATTTTCCTGGATTTTCCTGCTGAACCGAATGAGTTCCACAATTGTGTAGTGTGAAAGGGCCCTTGAGAATTGGCAGTGTGGTACCAAGGGTCCCTAATCTCAACTTTTTATATTCTGTGCCAGTTGAACTCTCTTTTGGCATGTCTAATAAGGTGCTGAGTATTAGGGAAAAGGAACAGAAAATATAATTGAACCTACAGTACCTGGAGCAACTCTGAACCACCAGGAAAAATATTGCACTGATAGATTTAGCTCAAATGATTCCATAAAATTGGCTGAGACAGAATATGTTTGGTTTTCAAGGCAAACAAGTTTTCAGTACAAGCATGAATGATAAAGCTCTACGGCTTTCAAAAGGGCTTAGGATCAGCAAAACATTTTGATGTTTTCATCTTTTACTCTATAAACTAGTGCTATGGGTATGTGGAGTTACCTATAAATAAGGACAACTATGCAATGAATGGTAAAACAATCAGTAAGATGTAAAAGAGAAATAAAAATTCAAACATGACTTGAATTAGAGCTAGACATATATCTTAAACACTGTCAAGCAATGTAATGAAGTGAATCATTCAGTAGAACAGTGCTGTTCAGAATAAAATCAAAATAATAGCAGGAATAATAGTAAGGAAAAAGGGGATATTTAAGAACCATGTCACAGATGAGTGGGACTTCCTACAAAGTTTGATGCTGTTTTATTATGACTAGCCTACAATGACATTATCACAAATGAAAGTTACAAGAAATCCTGAAAGGAGGATTTCTGCTGTCACACTGTAGAATCAATATAATTTGACACCACTTTAACTGTCATGGCTCTATCCTATGAAATCCTAGGATTTGTAGTTTTTTGTGGCATCAGAGCTTTCTGACAGAGCTCTCTGATTACAATCGCAGAATTTCATAGTATTGAGCCAGGGAAATTAATGTGGTGTCAAACTGTATTAATTTTGCAGTGTAGATGCAGACAAAGACATGTCTGGTAATGTGCAGATCAGTTTCTTAGGGGCGAAGCAGACAACCCAAAAAGGGTGGATTGGGGCCACCCCAGAGCTGTACAAACAGATGCGTGTGGCCCCAATCCACCCTGAAGCTGAGCCAAATTTCCTTCTTTTGGGGCTAGTAAAGGGCCTCCTTCGGGGGCTCAGCTCAGCTTCAGGGCATATTCCATGCACTCTGATGGCATGCAGCATCACAAATGAAAGGGATCTAGATAATCCATCTCATCCAGGAACTCCTGGAGCTGAGATGTAACTACATGCTCCAGCACCTTGCCCAAAAATGGGATGTTGGAGACCAGCCTATAGTTATCTAATATAGTAGAATCCAGGAAAGGGTATTTTTCAGAAAAGAAAGAATATAGGTGGATAGATCAGCAATAGGAAGAATGAATTCCTTCTCTGAATGAGATGCAAATCCAAGCAAGAGAAGGCTTAAGTAGTGAGATAAATACTATGATTCACAACAAAGGTGATGGATCTATAAAAAGGATTTGGAGGGTGAAAAATAGTGCAAGATAAGCAGAAACGCAGCCAGCTGTGACTTATGGAGATCATGGGAAAGATTTTTTTTTTCTAGCTTGTATCCCATCTGAGATGGATCTCAGGCATTACAGTCTAACTATAGACATTTTCTTTAGATTTTCTTCTTTCAATGTATTTCATTCATCAACTACACATAATTGTATGTGGGTGACTCTTTTCCTAGAGGGCTAGAACTGACTGTATAGTCACAGAGCAGGGATGATTATTAATACCCTCAAGAACTACTGTCTCTTACAATAGAATTTCAACTAGCCCTGCACCTTTCTTGCTGCTCCATTAATAAAAGCCTGCCAAAATTGTTACATGGTTTTAAGTGCCAGCATATCGGATGTGACATCATTCTGCAAATTGTTCTAAAAATGAACTACAAGTGAGAATTGTTCCAGCCTTTTAATTCTTGTACAAATGGTGCAGGACTATCTGCTGCAGGGATCAGAGGGTGTCATCAATCACACAGCAGATAAAAATCTGAACTGAAAGTTGGGGAAGTGAGTTTAAATATAGGCATCCACACAAGCTCCCAAATAACAGCCACAAATGTCTGAGATTTTACAGCCTGTGGGTCTCTCTCTTTTCCCTTTGGCACCAGATAAAGGGTCATCCCCTACTTGCAGTGTACTAGAGCATACAATTGCATTCCCTTTTAAATAAAATGTAAGCAATTATATGCCACATCTAAGCTACTCTTCAATCCAGGAGCACCTGCGCCATGCCATAGGCAGTTTGTATAAAACAGAACAGAGATAGCCTGAAATGTAGTGTTAGAAGTTGCCTTAGTGATAGTCAAGTCAACAAACAGTTTAGGAATGGCAGCACATATATTTCTTGCAAAGGAACTCCTTCAATAATTTTTTACACTTTAACTTTCCCCTCCCTAGAATGATTCTAAATGTTGTCTTATAAATGTAGTTATGTCCTCTGTGATGGCTTTCAGGATAGTTCATTCAAGAAGGGAGACATCTTGCAAAATTGTTGGTGATCTGTTCATTTTCTATAGTGAGGAAGAAAGAAAATATAGTTTGATTCCTCTCTTGGAAAATACAAGCCATCTGAGCTGAAGATTGGACACTTGGCTTTTTTGGAAGAAGTGCTTGATTTTCAAAATGGAGAACTGGACTTGATTGCCTTTCTCCCTACCAGCAAGCCCTAGGAGTTCTCTAGCAAAAATTCATCCCCTCAAGTCACTGATGAGTCCCAGCTCTGAATCTGCAGCCTCATCTTCCCTGTTACATCTTGAGACAGCAACATGTACATGAGATGACTTGAAAATCAAACCTAGAATCCTGTTGGTGACAAATGCCAAGGTAACTAACCTTACACCAGTACTTTTGAGGACATTGCAAAAGGACATCTTGGTTATTGCATAAGTGTGATTCTGCAAGTGGAGTTCTACTGGTTCTAAATTTTGTGTGTCAAAGTACTGCAAGCAGGGTGTAGCTAGGGAGTGGGAGTGGGGCTGGGGGCAAAAGGAGGCCATTCCTCTCCAAATTAAGAACTCTGTCCCCATTAAATCTTCCTCGAGTTCCCAAACTTCTAGCATTACAGTTACTTCAAATGTCAGCTGAGGACTTAGAAACAGAGTTTAGACATCCAAACAAAACCCTCACTTGTGAGAGAAGGGTGGAAATATTATCTGACTATGGCCTGATTTCTAGCAGAATGATGCTCCTCCTTTTCACATAGCTGATGCCCAATAAAGTAGGTTGGGCGGTGGGACAAGAGATGCTTCTTAGCTACACAACTTTGATAGCTATGTAACCAAATAGCACATGTAGAATTCCAGCCATTATTTTTATGTATTAAAATATTGATATGTTTCCCTGTATCAAAAGATCTTAGGGTACCATATGACAAAATAAATGTTCCAGTAACTGCAATATTAAACACTACAATATAGTATACTATCCCAATATTCAAATCCCAGCTCAGCCATGGAAGCCCACTAGTTAACCTTGGGCAAGTCACACTCTCTCAGCCTCAGAGCATGGCCACAGTATAGTGCCTCTGAACAAATCTGCCTCCCCAAAAGTAATTATAGTTCACTGCCTTAAGGTTGCCCTAAGAGGGAAATATTTTGAAGGCACACAACAACAACAAACTATCATAACACAACATAGCATAGCATAACAAAACATAATATATAAATTTTATTTTTGTTTGTGGGTGTAATGGCAATGTTCCTCTGGCTGGAAACCATGTAGACCTTCAAATGTTGCTGGACAATAATGCTTATCACGTCTTATTATTAGCTGTGCATTTTAGGGATGTGAAGAAATTGAGTCATTGTTTCATTACTAGTCAAGACTAGGAATGTAGAAATTAATCATAACCCATCCCACATGCATTTCATCACGTCAGGTGCTCTCATCCATTCTGTTATCTACAAAGTACTCTTTCTGGCTTCCCATCACCACACTACTGGATTTGGGGTGGAAATTAATATGCAAAACAAGATGTATTAATACAGAGCCATACATTACTGTATGTATTGTATTTGTATATGCAAAAAAGTGCTGCATCTCCCTTCTCTGTCATTTGCATCTCTTTCAGTATCACCCATTACATTCAAAAATAACACAATATTTTCAGCAGGCTTGTACATAAATATCTCTGTTAGTCTGGAAGCCAGTGGGTCTTTCCTACCTGCCAATAAAGGGTGCTTAGACAAGGCTGTCCATCACCATAAGAATGCCATTCTGGTGGTCCAGGGGGAAATACATACCACTAGATTTCATAGTGGATGACACTGACATCCACAGTCAAGATGAACTGTCTCAAGAGAACAAGACACTCTTTCGAGAAGCTGCAAGGCCAAACAATCACACTGTTGACTCATGTTTAGTTTGTGGTCTCCTAAGACCCCTTGTCTTCTCTTCTCTAAACTAAACATACCCTAAGCTGTTCCTCATAGAATATGGTTTCCAGACCTTTTGCCATCTTTGTCACTGTCCTCCAGACACATTACATTTTGTCAACATCAAGACACAGCTGGTCACAATATTCCAAATGATGTCTAACCAAAGCAGAATAAAGTAGTGTTACTACTTCCCTCCATCTAGATACTCTATTCTTGTTGATGCATTCTAAAACTGCATTGGCTCCCCTGCCCCCATCATATTGTTAAAGCTTCTGCATTGCAAAAATACACAGTTATGGTCTTGTATACAAATTCTCTTCAAGACAGAAAAACACACACATATATACACACGCAACTTATTGTCTCATGGAAAGCAGAAAATATCCTGTTCTCTTGCTTAGTTCATGAGGACAAATTAGGCCACAATTTACATCCTTAGCTGGGGCTGATGGGGATTGCAGTTCCAGCTACAACCTGAAGACTTCATGCTCCCTGTCGCAGATCAAAACCTTGTGACAGCATTTTGAATTCCCCGTCTACCTGCTTTCTGTGACACAAGATACTACAGAGATCAAAACAGTGGGAGCAGTACTTAGATTGCTTGCCTTCAGTCTCTTGCTTTCTACATCAATGGCCCATGGCTAGGAGACAACTTCCTAGAAAACAATGATTATTTTCCTAGTATCAAGATTGCACTTTTCTTCCAGCCAAGATGATTATTGGAGAGACTGGCTTAATTTCCTGTCTCTAAACCATCTGCATAATGAAAAATAAATCATGCCTAATTTGACACCAATATGATTGGCATGCTGTTCTAAAAATAAGTATAGGAAATAAGCACAAGCAGAAACTGCAATGATCTAAGTTGTAGGTAAAGTCTAATTGGAACAGATGCTTCGTGTTGACATGGTATAGGAAGTTTACATAGTTTCCTGTATGTTACAATTCCCTCATATTTTTCGCCTAAGGATCTCAAGGTGGCATCTGTCGGGATTAGCTCATATTATCATCAACAGTTCTGCAAATGGTTTAGGTTGGGAGATGAAGGCTTTTAATACAAATGTAGGCATGACTAGCTAGAGAGGTAGGTCAACTGGATTCAGTGGATCATAGAATCATAGAATCATAGAATCATAGAGTTGGAAGAGACCACAAGGGCCATCCAGTCCAACCCCCTGCCATGCAGGAACTCCCAGTCAAAGCATCCCCGACAGATGGCTATCCAGCCTCTGCTTAAAGACCTCCAAGGATGGAGACTCTACCACACTCCGAGGGAGTGTGTTCCACCGTCGAACAGCCCTTACTGTCAGGAAGTTCCTCCTAATGTTGAGGTGGAATCTCTTTTCCTGCAGCTTGCATCCATTGCTCCGCGTTCTGGTCTCTGGAGCAGCAGAAAACAATCCTGCTCCCTCCTCAATATGACATCCCTTCAAATATTTGAACAGGGCTATCATGTCACCTCTTAACCTTCTCTTCTCCAGGCTAAACATCCCCAGCTCTCTAAGTCGTTCCTCATAGGGCATGGTTTCCAGACCCTTCACCATCTTAGTTGCCCTCCTTTGGACCCGCTCCAGTTTCTCCACATCCTTTTTGAATTGTGGTGCCCAGAACTGGACACAGTATTCCAGGTGGGGCCTCACCAAAGCAGAATAGAGTGGCACTATTACTTCCTTTGATCTAGACACTATACTTCTATTGATGCAACCTAAAATAGCATTGGCCTTTTTAGCTGCTGCATCACACTGCTGACTCATGTTCAACTTATGGTCTACTTGGACTCCTAGATCCCTTTCACACATAGTTTCATTCAGCCAGATGTCCCCCATCCTATATCTGTGCATTTCATTTTTCCGCCCTAAGTGCAGAACCTTACATTTCTCCGCATTGAATTTCATTTTGTTAGCGTTGGCCCAGCTTTCTAGTCTATTCAGGTCATTCTGAATTTCAATCCTGTCTTCTGGAGTATTGGCTACTCCTCCTAATTTGGTGTCATCTGCAAATTTGATAAGTATGCCCCCAATTCTGTCATCCAAGTCATTAATAAAGATATTGAATAGCACTGGGCCCAGGACAGAACCCTGTGGGACCCCACTGGTCACTTCTTTCCAGGATGAAAGGGAGCCATTGTTGAGCACCCTTTGAGTTCGGTCAGTCAACCAGTTACAAATCCATGTAATGGTTACCTTGTCTAGCCCACATTTTACGAGCTTGTTTGCAAGAATGTCATGGGGAACCTTGTCAAAGGCCTTACTGAAATCAAGATATACTATATCCACAGCATTCCCTTCATCTACCAAACTGGTAATTTTATCAAAAAAAGAGATCAGATTTGTCTGGCAAGACTTGTTTCTCTGAAACCCATGTTGGCTTTTTGTGATTATGGCATTGGCCTCTAAATGTTCACAGACTCTCTGCTTAATGATCTGCTCTAGAATCTTTCCTGGAATTGATGTCAGACTAACTGGACGATAATTGTTGGGATCCTCTTTTTTCCCCTTTTTGAAGATGGGCACAACGTTTGCCCTCCTCCAGTCTGCTGGGACTTCTCCTGTTCTCCAGGAGTTCTCAAAGATTATTGCCAATGGTTCCGATATTACATTCGCCAGTTCTTTTAATACTCTAGGATGTAGTTCATCTGGTCCTGGAGATTTATATTCATTTAGGTTAACCAGGTATTCCTGTACTATCTCTTTACTTATTCTGTGCTGAGATTCCCCTATTCTGTCTTCTGCTCCATTATCCTTAGGTTGACCACCCTTTGCCTTTTCTGAGAAGACTGAAGCAAAGAAGGTGTTGAGTAATTCTGCCTTTTCTTTGTCATCTTTGAGCATTTTGCCATCTTCTGCACGCAGTGGCCCTACTGTTTCCTTCTTCTTCCTTTTGCTTCGGACATACCCAAAAAAGCCCTTTTTGTTGTTCTTAACCTCTCTAGCCAGCCTGAGTTCATTCTGTGCTTTAGCTTTTCTGACTTTACCCCTACATGTGCTGGCTATTTGTTTGAATTCCTCTTTCGTGATTTCCCCATTTTTCCATTTCTTATACATGTTCTGTTTAAGGCTTATCTCAGTTGAAAGTTCCTTAGTCATCCATCCTGGCTTCTTGAGACACCTCCCATTTTTCTTCCTCATTGGAACTGTTTGAAATTGCGCCTTCAGTATCTCCTTTTTGAGAAACTCCCATCCGTCTTGAACTCCCTTCTCTTTTAGTTTTCTTGACCATGGGATCTCCCCCAGTATTTCTCTAAGTTTATTGAAATCAGCTCTCCTAAAGTCTAGAATGCGTGTCTGACTATGCCTGGCTTCCCCTTTCCGCTGTATAACAAACTCCAGGAGAACATGGTCACTTCCCCCTAAGGATCCAACCACTTGCACCCCATTGACTAGGTCATCCCTGTTGGTTAAGATCAGATCTAAAATAGTTGATCCCCTTGTTGCCTCTTCCACCTTTTGGACAATGAAATTGTCTTCCAGGCAAGTGAGGAATTTGCTAGACCTTGAGGATTTGGCTGAGTTTGACTTCCAGCAAATATCCTGAGATCCTACGTGTGTTTAGATTTGCATGCATAGTTCTGTGTCCTCCCACAACCAGACAGTTGTCAAGCTTCAGAAGAAGACCCTGCTGCTGTTCCTGCAATTCAGATCATAGAAAAGCAGCTGGCCTTAGCAGGACTGAGGGAAGAAATGAGGCTTCACTTTCAGATGGAATACAACTGTCTTTTCCTTTCCCCTTTAGCTCAGAACAACTGGATGACTGTGGAAAATGCATGTGTGTTTTTTTAGTGTAGAAAATGACATTTCTGTAGAGAAATGCTATTTTCTATGCAGCCAACTTATTTTTTTTGGACAGAAATATTTTCTCTGCAAAAAATTCCATTTTTGGTGCCAAAAGTATCCATTTTTTCTTGCATAGAACAGTTTCTGAATGGTGACTGGTCAGGCAAAGCTGACATTTTCAAATGCTCTTATGCAGCTGGAGGGAGAGTGTCGACATATTTGCTCTTGCTGGCAAGAATAAAATTTGTGAAGATTTACTTCTCTAGCTGGCACATCTGTGCTTTGCATCCATGTTATGCACAAAAGGAGGGGCCCACCTGGTTGCATCTAAGAGAGATGAGAAACATATGGTACACCAGATGTTTTTGGATTGCAGCTCCCATTCACCTTAACTATCATTTGTTGTTATTCTATGCCTTCAAGTCATTTCCAACCTAACACGAATGTGTTATGGGGTTTTGTTGGCAAGATTTGTTCAACTAAACTCACCTAGCTTCTACTTGATAGTTAGGGCAGTAACCACACAACAGCAACTGGAAGACCACCACCTCTTCAACCCAGGCCAATGGGCTATCACGACTTTGCCAACACTTCACTGTGGCTGGATTCCAGTTTTTAGAAAAATGCTCACCTGTTTTGGTTGTCCATATTCCTTTCACCTTTGTTACTGCTTTTCTTATATTCCTGTTGATCTTATATAGGCATGCAGTGTGCTATTCCACTCATCACTTTTACCCTAGAACAATGCACAGCTCATCTTGTTAGACATTAATTTAGTCCCATTGTCAGACATTAATTTAGTCCCATTTTGCCTCAGTGGGATATGGTTTAAATCCATGTATTACATAGCCTACCTTAACTTGCATAATTGCATTCATTCTAAAATGCACATCTATCGATATTCAGTTTGGTCACAGTCCAGATGTGGTGCTTCCTGATTTATTTATGCATGGAAAGCTTGTCCAGGAAATAGTCTGTAGGACTCGAAGGTCATATGAGAGTCCTCTTGGCAAAGACAGAGCCTCCAGCTGCTACAATCACAATCCTAATGCACTAGGCTTGTTTCAGCAAACATTAAAAATATATCAAAGTACTGGAGTATATTTTTTCCTGCTTTTGCATGCACCATTAATGTGGCAATCAGTGGTTGTGTTACATTGTGTTTAATGACAGTCTGGACTAACACAGAATGTTCCAAAAGCCCATTGTTCTTTTATACCCTATCCAAGAGTAACAAACCTGACAGCCACATCATTGATATTTGTCTAGCAAGAAATGTTAAGAGTCATCCTCTTCTGAATGTATCCTTAATATGGATACAAGGCTGGTTTATTTATTAATCTTTTACGTGATTCTTTTGGTTCCACCCTTCCACCTCTATGCAGGTATTCAGCATATTTTAATTGTTTGAAAGCTTCCCAACTAATAGTGCATTTTTCATAAGACATGTACAGGTTGGGTCTCCCTTATCTGAAATTCCAAAATTTGAAAAATTGCAAAATCCCAAATTGTCAACATGGGTGGCTGAGATAGCGACACCTCTTCTTTTCTGATGGATAAGTGCACACAATTTTTTTAATGCATAAAATTATTCTAAAAATATTATGTGTAAAATTACCTTCATGTCATGTTTATAAGGTATATATGAAACATAAATGAATTTCATGTCTCATCTCTAAGATATCTCATAATGCATATGAAAATAAATAAATAAATAAATAAATCATTAATCCAAAATACTTCTGGTCCCAAGCATGCTTGATAAGGGAGACTCGGCCTTTCCAAAATTCAAAAACATAGCCATGTTAGTCTGGAAAATCAGTATGCAATCAGGATCTTGTAACACCTTTGTAGATAACACCATATGCAATTGTACCAATATAATAGACTACAGTGGGCTCAGCCATGCCCCAATGTCACAGAAGCATTCATGTGACAGGCAGATGGGCCAACAATAGTCAGAAGCTGAACTCTTCTGTTATGAATCTATCCATCAGTTGAGATGGATATCAGAGGCCATCTTCTCATGATGTTCATCTGTGAGTAACTACTACAGGGAAAGGCTTTTCAGTAGTTGCAGCCCAGTTGCAGTGCATAATTTTCTCAGATATAGAATTTGCTACTACATACACAACAGTTTCTTTTTTTAATTGGTCCCTTCCAGGAGGAAAAAATGACTGAAGAAAGAGGGATGGAGGGAATGTGTCGCCACACACACACACACAAAAAAATAAAACAAAAAAACACAAAAAATGTCAGAGTTCTGCATACATTTTGTATGTGTTATTTTTTATGCAACTATAGACATAAAAATTACTATAATACACAGAGAATGACCATAGTGGCAAGTGGTTTCTGGGTTAGTGTTAGTATTAGGCAAGAAGAGGTGGGTGCCTCAGGCATCACGAAAGGCATTGTTAGTGATGGATATGTGAGTGTATTTTTATTGTCAGAGACTGAAGAGTGATACTTGTGGGGTTATCTTCAGTAGCTGCCAAAATAAATTAGTTGGGCTAATATATACTAAGTATATTGATTTGAAGTATTGGGGATGGAGGTTCTGCTCTGCCTCAAGCAGAAATGCCTGAGGCCAGCCCTAACAGATGAGTTGTGGACATACTCGCTCTGCTGCCCAGAGACTGACGATGAATAGGGAAACTCAAGGCCCTTGCTGCTCTCTCTTCTTATGGATGTTTATTTCAAAGCTGATTTTGAACTCACCAGCCTTTCAACAAAGGTAAGGCTCTAGAAACTTTAACCCTCCACATCTTACAAGACTCTTGCTCCAAACATTTCTAAACAACCTGGTGAATGGTCATGATCACAGAAGAAGTAGCAATCCATCTCTGGAATTCCCCCAGTATGGGGGACTGTTATGGATTGAAGGGGGGAGTTGATGCATTTATTAGATAAAGTTAGGTGGAGTATAGTTATATAAGCACTGCGTAGTAGGTGTTATAAGGCAAGGATCTGTTGGGAGGAAACAAGAAATAGAATGCTAAGGGTGAGTAATGATTCGTGAAATAAGGGGGCATAAGGAGGGTGACACCACTGTTGCTCAAACATCTCTATTTTGTCAGAAACATAGTGGCATTTGCCTATGTCTCTTTAAAATGCTTTAAGAGATGGTGGGAGTGAGATGAAGCTCAGGTGGAGAAGAAAGGGGGGCCCTAGACTTTTTTAAAATTAAAATTTCAAATTTCAAAATTTAAAATTAAATTTGATTTTTTTAAAATGATTTTTAAAAAAGTATTCTTTTAAAAATTTCTTTAAAACATTACATTTTAACCAAATCTTCACTATGCATATGTAAATACTTTTAGGTTATGCATATGATATTGTAATTTGAAGGTAAAATTTCAATTTTTCTAGTTGTTTATTAGCATTACATTCAGTGGCATATGGGAATTATGATTGACGAGTAACATTTCTGCAAAAAAAAAAAAGCATTATTGAGGATTCTATATGATGCAAAATGGGAGGAAGTCAATGAGGGGGTGAGTGTGACACCATGAGCTCCTGCACCAGGTGACATCAACCCTAGGATGTCACTGATCAGAGATAGAGAAAAGTTAGAGTCACTGATCAGAGACAGAGAAAAGTTAGAATGAGGGTACAACTGAGAGATGTGTGTTAGAGTTGTTGTCCGTCAAGAGTTACATATATTAAATAAGTAATATGTAATGCTACATTCAATTTTGATTTAAAGAGTCATTATTTTTGTATTATACTCTTAAGCCTCTGGGAACACTACATATTGGAAAGCTTCAGTTCAGACATGGTGTCTGTGGTGGCAGCAGTTAATACAGGGTGGTGGTGTCCAGTGGGGAAATAAGATTAATAAAGTCTTGCACAGGCACAAGAAGAGCATCTAAAATGTCCCCACATTTGATGCCACAGTGAGGGGGCAGGAGAAGATTCTTACATTGGTGGCAATAACTAGTAAGAAAGTCTACAAAGACTATTCTCTGTAGCATAGGAAACATGAGTACTAGGAGGTCCTTACATTGGTGGAAATAACTAGTAGGAAAGTCCACAAGGACTATTCTCTGTAGCATAGGAAACATGAATACTTTAATTTGCTTGGTGTCTTTGCTGATTAATGTCAGTAGTTTAATTAGTTTCTTGATATGTCTGGTTTGTTCCCCATGGTTGCCATCTTCTGTTAAGTCTATAGATGGTTTACAGATATATTTTATTGTTATTTCTGCTTGATTGGGTGT
This sequence comes from Urosaurus nigricauda, assembly GCA_034509955.1. NCBI lineage: Eukaryota > Metazoa > Chordata > Lepidosauria > Squamata > Phrynosomatidae > Urosaurus > Urosaurus nigricauda. Next base: position 111,354,170 of record JAOEGL010000006.1, read on the forward strand.
TTTTATTTTGAGGTATGGCTTCCTTTTTATGAGGGGATATGATTTTATGGAACGTTGCTAAACCATCTTGAATGCTTTTTGGCAGAAAGTGGCTTTTTCATCCTTTTTAAATGAAAAAAAAATATTATCAACACAAAGCGGCAAATCAGCTGAAAAGCTGTCATCAAAGGTCAGGATAGGGAATTTCACTCAGTAACATTTTTAAGCAAACCATTCTATTCACATGCTCCAGGTAAAACATACAAGCATAAAACTTCACACAATTCTCAACAAAAGTCCTCAAATATGAGAACTCTATGGAAACACACACACACACACACACACAATCTTGTCCAATTTGTTGGGGGATGGATCATTTAATATATTTTTTCATCCTCACATGCAGGAATGAAATAAACCATATTTCACATCCTAAGGTTGTATACATTTCTGAATTTTTGATACCTGTCTCAGCTCAAAAAGACATGTTTTGTGGGAACCACATATGAAATTGCATTGGGAAAATATGTGAATTTTCATGGAGGCTTTTTTAAAAAAAATCACAGAAAATGGGACAGAATGAATGTGGAAATGACACAGCAGATGGGAAGAAGACTAATCATCCAACCCGAATAAGAGGCATGACACAGAAGGCAGCCTGATACAGCTGTTATGCAAGAAAACAAGCAAAGCTGGTAGTGGGTTAAGTAGTGCTTGTGAGGACAAGAACCCCAAAACAGTCATTGGGGCAAGCAGAAAATAAACCTGGAAAGATAATGAGCAGTGAAGAATGATATTCAAAGTCATGAACACAAGAACTAAGGATGTCAGAAGTTTACATAATGATTTGAAACCATCAGCTTTGGCTGCAGGATCCTGGTATTTCTACTAAAAAAAATACTGGAGTTTGTTCTGGAAGCTACAAACATTTGGATTTTGGAACAGATTGAGAGGAGTAAACCCAAGGGAGGTTATCTTGGAATGCAACTGTGTGAATGGAACTGAGCTTCCCTCCCACACCACAGGAATCCCACCCAAAATATGCACTGTGTATGGGAGGAGAAGGGAGGAGAGATATATTTGGGTGATCTCCAAGGCAACACTACTGCATTCTTACTGCCAGAGTGCAGAAAACTATACAGTTTGTGACTCAGATTAAATTGTGATTCTTCTGACTAAGCCCAGACCAATGACTGATCTTGCTGTTGCAGGGAAGTCAAAATGAAGGTTCAATTAAAAATAAAAGAAAGTTTGACACTAATCTATACCTACATCTAGCTAGCTAGTTATCATTTATCTATCAGTTACATAATTATTTTCTGTGCCATTTGAAAACTTCAAAATGTACAAATTAGAAATATAATTCAAAACAGTGAATTGTAACTTAATCTACACATCAAAAAAATCAAAGCATTGAGTTCTGGAGAAAAAAATATGTCTCTTGTTTCTATTGCTTTCCTTGCAGTTTTGAACTATAAGCAGTGCACCCAATTTTAAAAATGCTGCTCAGATACTGATAAATATTTGTAGCCATCTCACTTTCATTCATTGCACAGCCTCAACATGTAATCACAATGCAAAGTGCACAACCACAATGCACAGCTTTTAAAGACAAAGCACTGAGGAACATGTGATCTGTGCAACTCCACTTCCACGTCTGGAAGCAGAATATGTCCGTTTCATAATGGTGATGTTTTGGCCCCACATGCATAGCATGATTTACATATGTGTATATTTCTAAGTGAATTTCAACTATTGGTGATGTCAAACAGGATCCATGCCCACCTACCCTTTCCTAAAATTATCCCTTGCACACCCTTAAGGGTTGCCATTCTTGATTAATACAATTTGATCAACTACTACAATCCAAGGGATTTTACATGTGCAGAACTGAAAGTAAGAGGACGAGACCTACCCCCTAATTCTTGGAAGCCACTAACTTTTACAATTGGGCATCGGGAGAACGCTATTCCACCTCACATTGCCCTTTCCCACCAATGTATTAACACATCATCCACCTACCCACTCCATGATTACAGTGCGGAATGGGCTGGTTCTTCCTAATGGTGGAATCTCTTTTCCTGTAGTTTGAATCCATTGCTGAGATTCTGTTTATGACTTATTATGTCGATGGTGAGATTACTTCGCAATCTCATCCCTCTTTAAAGCTACTGTCTGCATTGCAATAGAGTTGTAAGCCTCTTCAGGAATCTGAAGAATCCATGAATTGCTACAAGCCCTTCATGCATTCTCCAACTTCCATGAGAGATCTCAATTACAGACAAGGTAGAGATGATATATTTTTTTAAAAAAATGCCATAGTCTTTCAGCCAGCAGAAAAGAAGCTTGTGCCATCCTCAATATGACATCCCTTTAAATATTTAAACATGACTATCATGTCATCTCTAAACTTTCTCTTCTTCAAGCTAAACATACCCAGCTCCTAAGCCACTCCTCATGGTTTCCAGACTTCTCACCATTTTGGTTGCCCTCCTCTAATTTGTCAACATCCCTCTGGAACTGTGGAGCCCAGAACTGGACACAGTGTTCCATGTGAGGTCTGACCAAAGCAGAATAGAGTAGTACTATTACTTCACTAGATCTATTGTATTTTAATATTATCATATTTTATGTGCTATAATGCCTTAGCCATCACAGGAAAAAAAAAAGTCTTGTGAAATGCACAACTGGCAAGGTCAGAGTTTTCAAGGAGGAAATGGTTTGCCAAAATGGTTTGTTTAATTTTTTTAAAAAATCTAGTTCTCAGCCATTACAATTGGCAAACAAGAATCTATGCCCTATAAATGGTCTTGGCCAATGCCAAGCCTATTTGCCTGCGATTGTTTTGTAGTAGTGCAAACATCCTGAAGACCTATGTCTCAGTGGCTTTTGTCTCCATGCAAGTTATCTATGTCATTATTCAGATTTATAGATCTGATCCTTGTAAAGAATAAATCTCCTGGGGAAAAAAAATAAACATTGCACCCTGTAGCATGTGATAGTTTTCATTCACCTTGAAGGAAAACAGTGATGTCAGCCTTGTAGTTATTTCAGTTTAATCTACCTCTGACACAGATATTGTCTTTCTTTCTCAGCTTGTAAAAATATGTGTTTGGATATAAACTACCTCAGAAGAATGAACCAACCCTGTGCAAGCCATGTGTTTAGCAAAAGATGTTGAGGACAATGGCATGTGAACTCCATGGGCAATGTCACTGGAGTCATTCATGTTTAGCACTAGGGATACAAACCATGATTTGTGCTGTAAATGGGACAACTTTTTAAAAAATCTCATTGCTGTGAACCATTGTTCATGGGCACATTTATTTCTTCGGTTGGGTGGAGAGAGAAAAAAATACACATTTTTCAGAGTGGCTGTTACACAGTTCTGCAAAATATGCAATGATGGAAAATGTGATCACTGTTGCTTTTGGCATGAACACACACATATAGTAGCACTGGATGGGTTGTCTGTACCTTTGTGACCAGTCTGCTTTGTTAAACTCTCTCTCTATCTCTCTCTGTCTCTCTGTATATATTTAACTTCACAGGGAAAACATTCCACAATGCCAGAGAGGTTAAGATCTTGAGTTGCAATTGAGATCTCTCATGGAAACTGGAAAATCCTTGAGATACTTATAGGACCACAGGGATTCTTCAGCTTCCTCAAGAGGTTTACACCTCTACTGCAGTGCAGACATCAGGTTTAAAGAGGGATGGGATTGGTAAATAATCTCACAATTTGAGATAGTAAGTCATAAAGAGAATCTCAGCAATGGTAAACATATTTGGCTCCACAAGCTCACATACATTAGTGCAACTGTACCATTAACTTGTATGGCTTCCTGATCACAGGGACATTTTTGAGTGTATTCAAGTGAATGTGCTGACCACTACCCCTATACAAACCTTTGCGCTCCATATGCAATTATCTTCAAGCAAGACATGCTGTAGGGATTTGGGGTGATAGGGTTCCCTAAGGACAGCAAAACATATCAGGTCTGTTTTTTCCCATCTTTGTTCTGAATTGGGGAAACAATCCCCTTAGGGATGGACATATCTGTCCATTTTGGATTTTTCTCAATCTTCTCTAATCCGCCCCTCTGAACAAGCAATCAGGGTGGAGTACAACAGAATTAAAAACAATGACAGATTAAAATACCCCTTCTTTACCCTTACCACCCTCCCTTAAAAGCGCATTAAATCATAATAAAGTTAAAAGCATAAATAATTAAGATAGCAACATACAATAGCAGGGAGCGGACCCAAGCTTAGGTTGTATGGGGATAAAGTGCAGGGAAAGGGCCTAAGAAACCCTTAAGGCCTAGGTGTGGAGCTGGGGGTGTTAATTTCCTCTGGGAAGGCCTGCCGGAAGAGATGCGTCTTTAGGGTTCTTTTGAAGCCTTCTAAAGATGGAATGAGGTGCATCTCATCTGGCAGGTCATTCCACAACTTGGGGGAGACAGCCAAAAAAGCCCTCTGGGAGGTCTGCACCAGTCTGGTCTTCATAGGCTGTAGTAGGTTCCTCCCAGAGGACCGAAGTGTGCGGGGGGGGGGGGGTCGTATGGGGAGAGTCGGTCCCTTAGATAAGTAAGTTTTGGAGATCTGGGTGAATTCTATTCATGAATAAACACACACATGCACACACACATACACATTTCTTGCCTATCTTTGATACCTGTGTGCATTCCCTTACATCCTCTTTCAGCAATGGGTACCTGCATAAGGTATTTATCTAGCTGTCTATTTAGCTTCAATTTATCATCAAAATGTTGTGCAGTCATACAATGTGGTGAAGGAAAGACTATTCCAAAGAACATGAGAAACCAGCAAGTAGGGTGTAAAGATGAAATTCTTAATTTTCTTTTCAAAAGTAGCAACAAGTAATGTCTGTAGTTTTCTTCCCAATGAAAAATAGTCTTCAAAAACCATGCAGTTTTTGACTGTTATTCACAATTTGGGACTTATGGGGGGGGGGGAAATCTCATGGTTGTTTTGCACAAAAATCAGCACTTTCTGAGTAGGAAAAAGGCTTTTCTATGTGGAAAATACTATCTCAAAGCAGAAATATTCATTTCTGTGCAGAAGATGTTGCAATTGACAATTTATTCTGTGTGCAATTTACATAGAAAACTTAATTATCTGCACGAGAATTAATAGTTCTGTGTTGAAATAGTACTTTCCATGCAGAAAATGCTGTTTCCCCACACACAGAGATGCTGATTTTTGCACAATCATCAGTCCAAGATTTGTCTTATCACAGCTTCTCAATACTCAAGAAACTTTCTTTCAATATTTTTTCACATATTTTTCAATATTTTTCCCATTCACACCACACCAACCTCACAATAACACTAATGTAGCGCTATAGTGATCTGGAACTGCGCAATCACATGAATGTAGTGACATTGATGAGTGTCTCTCATTAATGCAAAGTTGCACAATAATAATGGTATGATAGCAGATCAGCAACAAGTTAGTGACAACATCATGTGAAAGGGGGAGGAATCATAAATTGTAATTCAACTCCAATTCCATCACTAGTATCTAGTGCAGAGTAGGTGAATCTGGTTTCTGGTTTCCTAGGCCAGAGATATTGAGAATTCATAGCTAACATCCTGAACATACCTCAGAAAACAATAGGAACAGCAATGTAATCATCTCTCATGGACCTATCTCTTTTCTACTCACTGAAGCATACACACTGTCATCATGCTTAAAATCACATAAGAAGGCAGGTCACCTTTGTATATTGTTCTCTGTCTGTGAAAACAGTCTGGTGTTTCTTAGAGGATGCCTTTTCTTAAAAGATTTATAAGCCAAGTTAAACAATTCATTTGCCTAGCTCAATACTCTGTCTGTCAACATGTCCAAGATTTCTTGAGAAGAGGTGTTTTCTATCCCTACCATCTAAGATCTGAAGACTGAAAGCATTTAAGTGCATGCATAGTCTAGGTATGACAAGCTGCCTTCTACTGGAAAGAATGTTGGTGCATCAAAACTTATCCTGTCTACTTTTATTGGCAGATGATTTACTATTCCAAGAAGGCAGCTTCCCAGTTTAACTACATGACATTGTTCAAGCAGAACAAACAAGAATTAAACTGAAGATTTTCTGCATACAATTGTTGTTGCTTTTGTTGTTCTTATTATTACTATTTTCATTTGTATTCTGCCTTCCTCCCAATAATGGCTCTCAAGGTGTTTAACAACATAAGTAAAAACAATACAGATTAAAATAAAAAGATTAAATTATAGAAAACTTTGATAAAAGTATAAATATAAAAGTTATTTTAAAAGCAATTAAACAACTTATAAATTTAATATACTAAATATTAAAAACATTAAAATTAATTAAAAGCTTTACAAAGCATAAAAGAAGCACAGCATATCATTAAATCCCATTCATTTTCTAAACGCCTGGTGCCACAAGAATGTTTTCAGTTTGCCAATGGAAGAAGAGCAAGGAAGGAACCCTCCTGGTCTCCCTACTGAGGTGTTCCAAAGAGTGGGAGCAGTCACCAGGAAAGCCCTCTCCCTTGTTCCCACCAAATGAGGCAGGGGAAGTGGTGGACAGTGAGAAGAGCCATTCCTGAGTATCTTAGAGCTCCAATAGGCTCATAAAGGGAGATATAGTCCTTCAAATAGTCATGTATAGGCAAGATCTTGCAACGTCTCAATGACTTTGGTTGCTTCCTCTCTTTCACTCCTCTTGTTCGGTCTCAAGCAGCTGGCTTTGAAATTGGGTACTATTTGGATTTATTGTTCTTGGAAGTGAGATAAAATATTATTCCATTATTGAACCAATTGGGGCTGCATTGCTGTGTATTCTTTCCCCCCTCCATCCCAATGTTGCTCAAGAGCTGGAGCAAAGATGTGACATTTGAAGGCCTGCTGCTTGCCTTGTTCTCAGCAGTTCAGACTCTGCTATCTCTGTCGGTCTACAGAAGGCTAATTATTTGTATCTCCTCATGGAATACATGCATACATTAGAGCAGTATCTGCTGGAAGGCTGTGTCTTCTAATTAGCATGCCGTCTCTTAAGTACATGCCTTCCTGCCACCCTAGAGAAATTAAAAGGAAAGGATTTAGATAGCAGAGACTTTCCCCAAAGTAGAAGAACAGAATCAAAAGGGGGCAAGGAGAGTTCAGCCCTAATGCTGGCAAGCTACTGCTGGGGAGAAGAAAAAAAAGGTCTTGCAGCAGTAGTGTGTTTGAGCAATGTGCACGCATCTGGAAGCTCAAGGCAGAGGGAATCTGTGAAGGGCTGAGCTGAAGCCACTCACTCATTCTGAATGATTTTTCACAGCTTGAAAAATTAGAGCCACTGGGGGCTTTTTACAGCGCAATCATAGGACCGCTGGAAGCTGCCTTGTCCCAAGTCAAACCATTGCCCTGTCTAGATCAACATTTATCCTGTCTGCACTGGCCAAGATACTTTGGGGGAAGCCTTGATAACCCAGTGCTGCTGCCACTGCCCCAGTCACTTGATCTAAATGTAGTTCAGCCATGTGATCATCATTGGGTGCCTCATTCTGAATTGATAACAAAGTGATACAAAGTAGGGTCACTGAGGGTGGGGTCCAGCCAAAATGCCTAGACTGGGGGCTCATCTACACCAGCCAGAATACTCCATGAGTATTTAGAGCTGCATTGGATGCCTTCCATTACCTCTATACTCTGTAGCGGCACCAGGCAGCTGTCTTCACAGAAATCCCCATTGTGTTGCCCAGCACCAGCACCACTAGCATTGATGTACCCAGCATCAATTGCATGGCTGGGTACCTTGCTGTGACCTCAGAGGGAGTAATTTGCACCAGTGGTGGCAACTGATGGGTTATACAGGAGGGAAGTGTGTATACAGAACTGCCTAGTGCTCCAGGGTTGTCTGCAAACTCCAGTGCAAAAAGTAAGTTTTTAAAAACCTGTTTAAGGGAGGGATAAGGCATATTCAGTATGGACTGAGTCCAGTATCATGAAGACAATCTGCACTTTAATAATGGATTTGTTGCTGTGTTGTGAAGACAGATCATTGTAAGCATGTGGCAGAGCAGTGGACAGCTTCATTTGACCTGTGTAGACAAGCCCTGAGAGTGCACACAGAAGTGCTTTGAGCCCTGCCTTTTTCTGAATTCCTGTTCTCAACAGCACCACCGATGTGTTATACAAGAGGGCATGTTTCTGCATCAGAAAGCTTACAATCCAACACAAGGAATATGGGGATAGGGAGTAAAAGGGGAGGAGGAAAGAAGCAGATAGCACAGAACCATCCACAGATAAGAATGCCATCTACAAAACAAAGCATGACAGTGGTGTAGATGAGTAGAAAATTTATGTAGCCATTTTTCTCCATTACCACCACGCAGTGCTAACATTCACATCAAAAGGGGAACTGCAAGAAAATCTGGCAGAGCAACAGAAAGGAGAAAAGAAACAATATTTGTTTGAGGGAATAATTTCTGTATCTCTAAGCTGACCACAATTGAAGGTAAGTTTTGTATCAGATAAACATTGTCTTTAATTACAAAAAGATGTATGATAATTTTAAAAACTAGACTTACCAAGTCTTAAGCCTGCCTGGAAACAATTTTGTGCCTATTCCCAGATGCTTGATGACATGCTCAAGAGTCTTTCTGTTCTTCATTATGCCCTGGGTCTGAGCCCAGACAATGAAAGAAGGCTCCAAGACTAAGCCCAAGTGAGCCCTGACTTAAGTGGAGCCCTGTAGGTGCATGCTACTTTCTTGGACTGTGGAGGGGACTTGTTGGCAATCAAGCAGTGATAGACTCATATACTCCTCCAGTCAGATATTAGATCAGCCATTGCAACTTTTCAAGTTCCTGGACGAACTCTGAAATCCGTGATCATTTCAAATAGAGCTCAAGCAAGCTCTAGCCTTGGCAAAAATATGAGTCACCACGTTACTTCTCTTTAACAAAGGCCTGCACAAAGGGAACACTAACAAACTTCATTCACATGCTTAGCTATGACACAGGCTTAAGAATCATAGAGTGTGTCTGCACTGCAGAAATAGAGCAATTTGACACTATTTTAACTGCTATGGAATTCTGGGTTTGTAGCCATAGAATCATAGAATCAAAGAATCATAGAGTTGGAAGAGACCACAAGGGCCATCCAGTCCAACCCCCTGCCGTGCGGGAACTCCCAATCAAAGCATCCCCGACAGATGGCCATCCAGCCTCTGCTTAAAGACATCCAAGGAAGGAGACTCCATCACACTCCGAGGGAGTGTGTTCCACTGTTGAACAGGCCTTACTGTCAGGAAGTTCCTCCTAATGTTGAAGTGGAATCTCTTTTCCTGCAGTTTGCATCCATTGTTCCGCATCCTCTGGAGCAACAGAAAACAAGCTTGCTCCCTCCTCAATATGACATCCCTTCAAATATTTAAACAGGGCTATCATATCACCTCTTAACCTTCTCTTCTCTAGGCTAAACATTCCCAGCAATCTAAGTTGTTCCTTGTAGGGCTTGGTTTCCAGACCCTTCACCATTTTAGTCGCCCTCTTTTGGACCCGCTCCAGTTTCTCCACATCTTTTTTGAATTTTGGTGCCCAGAACTGGACACAATATTCCAGGTGAGGGCTGACCAAAGCAGTATAGAGTGGCACTATTACTTCCCTTGATCTAGACACTATACTTCTATTGATGCAGCCTAAAATTGCATTAGCCTTTTTAGCTGCTGCATCACACTGTTGACTCATGTTCAACTTATGGTCTACTTGGATTCTTAGATCTCTTTCACACATAGTTTCATTCAGCCAGGTGTCCCCTATCCTATATCTGTGCATTTCATTTTTCCGCCCTAAGTGCAGAACCTTACATTACTCTGTGTTGAATTTCATTTTGTTAGCTTTGGCCCAGCTTTCTAGACTATTCAGGTCATTTTGAATTTTGATCCTGTCCTCTGGGGTATTAGCTGCTCCTCTTAACTTGATGTCATCTGCAAATTTGATAACTAGGCCTGCAATACTGTCATCCAAGTCATTAATAAAGATATTGAATAGCACCGGGCCAAGGCACCCCACTTGTCACTTCCCTCCAGGATGAAAATGAACCATTGTTGAGCACCTTTTGAGTTTGGCTGGTCAACCAATTACAGATCCATCTAACAGTTGCCTTGTCTATCCCACATTTTGCAAGCTTGTTTGCAAGAATGTCATGGGGAACTTTGTCAAAGGCCTTACTGAAATCAAGATATACTATATCCACAGCATTCCCTTCATCTACCAAGCTGGTAATTTTATCAGAAAAAGAGATCAGGTTTGTATGGCATGACTTATGTCTCTGAAACCCATGTTGACTTTTTGTGATTATGGCATTGCCTTCTAGATTTCACAGACTTCCTGTTTAATGATCTACTCTAGTATATTTCCTGGTATTGATGTCAGACTAACTGGATGATAATTGTTGGGATCCTCTTTTTTTCCCTTTTTGAAGATGGGGACAATGTTTGCCCTCCTCCAGTCTGCTGGGACTTCTCCTGTTCTCCAGGAGTTCTCAAAGATTATTGTCAATGGTTCCGATATTACATTTGCCAGTTCTTTCAGTACCCTTGGATGTAGTTCATCTGGTCCTGCAGACTTATATTCATTTAGGTTAACTAGGTATTCCTGTACTATCTCTTTGCTTATTCTGTGCTTAAATTCCCCTATTCTGTCATCTGCTCCATTGTCCTTAGTTTGTTTTGTAATCTATTTGTTTCGTGATCTATTTAGTCTTCTCTGTCAGAAAGCTCTGGTACTCTGCTAAACTACATATCTCAGAATGCCACAGCATTGAGACATGTTAAATTTAAAATAGTGTCCAATTGCTTTATTTCTGAAGTGTGTGAGCAGCCTCTAACAGACAACAATGGAAGAGCATCCATGGATCAGCTGGTGAACCACCTTTCATGATGAATAAGGAGAGGTTTTTCACGTTGGTTTGGTTTTGATAAGAATGTATCAAAATTGATCAATTTCTTCATACTTGCAATCAAAAGAATGTAAGGTCCAAACATACTGAGGAAATAATCTAGTTTGAGGCTGCCTTAACTGCCTTAGCTTAATTCTAGAGAATTTTGGGAGTTGTTGTTTTGTGAGACATTTAGTCTTTTCTGTCAGAGAGCTCTGGTGCCACAATAAACTACAGTTCCCAGGATTCCTTAGCAGTGAGCCAGTGCAGTTAAAGTGGCCTCAAATGGGATTATTTCTGTAGTCTGTTTTTGAACTAAGTGTTGCTGTTGTTTATATATATGAGAGAATTTGAATTTGACAGATCTGTCCATCCAGGCATTTAACCCTGAATATCTTGGGCTGCATCTGTACTGCAGAAATAATCCAATTTGACACCACTTGAACTGCTGTTGTTCAGTGGTATGCAGTTCTGGTAACTGTAGTTTGTTCTGGCACCAGAATTCCATAGCATTGAGCCATGGCAGTTCAAGAGGTGTCAAACTGGATTATTTCTGCAGTGCATATCCAGCCTTGGTCTGAAACCTTTTGCACTCAACTATATTAGTGCTGAATAAGGTTTGCAATCTCTCCCCCATCTTCTTAGATTCCCTATCTTGATTGCTTTTATGGCAGTCAGGTACAACACAATCCTTCTCTGGAAGAAAATCCTTCCATACTTTTTCACAATTCTGTTCTACTGAGTAATTTTAAATATTTCACCTGGGCAGAGACCTAACACTAATTATGGAAAAATGAGGTAGGGAGACACATAGAGACAATTGTTGACTTGCCTTGTTGACTGCTTTTATGTCTGATTAGCAATGGTGCTGACAAGTGTTTTGACATGGCAGGTTGTCAGATCACTGGAAAGCAAACACTGTGGATATGAGCTAGAGGACTATGGAAGTAATTTGAGAGAATAAGGACTGTCAGATGCAATCAGACAAATACATGGATCTCTATTGCAGGTGTCACTAAACAGACTCAAGGCTGACGTGATAATAGACAGTGTATCCCTGGGGACTTCACAAGGCCTTTTGTTTCTTTGTTTCAGATTTGAAGCTAGCTTTACCCACTAATGAATAGAGAGGATAATCACTATATGAAACTAAACACAAAGCTGCTGTATCAAAAACCAATATAAAATGTTCAGATACCAAAGATTGGCTTAACCAGAGTAGGGGTGAGAATCTTGTTTATTGGATTGCAGCTCCCATCTGATCTAACCAACAAAACCAATGGTGAGTAATTCTGGACAGGTCAGGGCAGGGCAACATCTGTAAGGCCTCATGATTCCCAACCCTGAACAGGCTTATTTGACTGTTTAACTATGAACTATGAACACAAAACCTGTTGGAGGACACATATAGTTCAGGCCAATCGTAAGGCTATGGTTATGAGACTTTATTAACACATGCAACTGCCTGGCACTCCTTTACTAAGAGAAGCATTCCCAACAGATCTCTCTGCACCACAAGACCTGTAATGTAAAGGAGAGCATGTCCAGGCTGACTCCAAAGATTGTCTTCTTAGCCCGGATTCTACATCTTGAGAGTTAAGTCTGAGGAACACCGTTTCACCAAAGAGATGGCTATGGGTGATTACTGTTGATTCCAACTTTGTTCTCTATTACCTGCCAAGAAGACCAATGGAAAGTCCACCCAGATACAAACTTCTCAGAGTCCCATCTTTGTTCTATGGAGGAAAGCCAAAGAGTGAAATATCACTAGGTCAGCAAACATTGTGATTTGACTCCAGAGTGATAAGTTGCAGCCTGCCACAGCCATGAAAACAGGGAGCTGAGCTGAGGCATCAATGAAGTGATATCTCAGGGGAAGAGACATGAGGTCGTGTTACTTGCCAGTTGCTGAAAATGGTGACCACAATGCCACATTGAGTTTCTCTGGAACTCTAAAGAAACCCAAAATAGGGCAGTGAAGCCAACTCATGAAGAAGATTCTCCCTTCTTCTCATCCCCTTGCCTTCAAACATAAGTGGGGTTGACTGAAGACAAAGTCTTCTCTGCTACAGGCCTTAAACATGGCAATACTGTTCCTAGTGCCAGATGTGTCTTGAACCATATGAACACATTTCCTCCATGGAAGAGTTTGACCTTGTCCTCCAGGGAAGATTTTGAGGTCAGCAAACATTGTGACTTGTCTCCAGAGTGATAAGTTGCAGCCTGCATTGTAATCTAGCTTCAAATATTATTTGGTAGTTGTTTCCCCTCATTTTAATATATTTGTTTGTGTATCTTAACTACGTTAGGCAGAACAAGAAAGTCTGTAGGTATCATCAGAAGGACAGCATTTCTTATCATGTAAGGAAAGGGGTGCATCTTGCCCTAAATAGGTGATAGTCATACATTAGAGTCTGCCTATTGAAAACAGTAGGAATGAAGGTCACCATGACCAACCTAAGTCCCACTGATTTCAATGTCTCTGCTTTAAGTATGACTAAATCTAAATCAAGCCCAGAAGTGTATGAGCTTGTCCTGTTTTTGTAGCATTGGTAGGAAGCCAAGAAGGATAGATTTTAAGAGTGATTTCCAGAATGTTTGAATACATAAGAAATTTGGACCGCTCCACCCCATTTTTTTTTAAGGTTTAGGGACTCAATTCCAATTTGGGAAGGGGCTTGGCAGTTCCATTCCAGCATTGGTCAGGGCTAAAAACACAAAGTGGTCAGGACCAGTTGTAAGTCTTGTCAATACGGACATCTCTAAGCCTATAAAACATCTGTTTCTATCTTTGCTCAGGAGTAAGTCTTAATGCTACAATATCCCAACTACAAATTACAGCTCAGTTCCAGGTAAGTTGTTTTCACACATTAAAGCAGGGATGTGCAAAGTGCAGACCCAGAACCACATGCTGACCCAGAACCTCATCTTCTGGCCCCTTAAGTCCTCATGAGTCCCTCAACTCCCCCATCCACCAAAGAAAATGAAACTGGTGCAATTTTGGGTAATATTTGCCCATAAGGCTCCTCCCAAAGTCCCCCCCCCAACATGAAAACATGTCAAGCACCTCCCTTGTTCCCACAAGCACCCCAGAACCTTGTACCTCCATTTCCTTTTGCATCCACTCTTAAAAGAGCACCATGAAGAGGGACACTTTATAAACCTCTCACCATTTTGAGATGGTCTGCAGAGGAAATGCTACCATTTTCTTTTGCAGTCACTCTCACAATGGCATCAGAAAGAGACGTGCCCTCATATCTTGTCACTCTTTTGAGAAGACATGCAGAGAAAAATAGAGGTATTTGGACTTGCTGGGGTGGGAAACCAGCTGGCAGGAGAGTCAGGGAGGAAAAAATTGTCTCTTGCCCATCAGAGTATCTCACCCCTATTTTACATAGTCCATTATCCCCAGTGACTGATGACAGATAACAGGAGGCCACATTTCAGGCCTGACGAGGAACCACTGTGGGCCACATTTTAGTCAGTTGGCCCCTGTTGGCACAAGGTTTCCCACTCCTGTGTTTCTAAACCCTGTCTGTCTAATCTTCACTGCAGTTTAACACCTCTTTAGCTACTATGGTTCAATGCAATTGAATTGTGGAATTTGTAGTTTTGTGAGATGTTTATCTTTCTCTGTCATAGAGCTCTGGTGCCACAACAAACTACAAATCCCAGCGTTCCATAGTATAGAGCCATGGACATTAAAGTGGTGTCAAGCAGCATTATTTCTGCAGTGCATATTAGACCTTAGCCATAGTATATAATTGATAATTAGAATACAGTTCGAATGAATCCCTAGCCATTATGATGGGCTTACAGTTCCTCATTTCATGAGCTGGTTGGTGGGAAATGTATTTTTCTTCTTCTTAATTATTAAGGATCCCCCTCCTGCACCACTTGGTAATAAATTGGTGGGGTCACAATGGATGCTGACAATAATGTTGACTGCAGTCCATAAATCTCCAGTGAATCAGAGAATTACCAATGCCTCCAGGAAAGAGAAACACGAATGACTTGTTTGATGTCAGTTTTGCAGCGATGGCAAATACTTAAGCAAATAATGAGAGGGAAAGTGATGCATAATTAAAGGTTTCTTCCAGATAAACTCCAGCTTATGTTTATTTTTGAGGGTGGCAGCAAACTACATTTGCACTCATGTATGTTTCCAGAGGTGTCATTTTCACACGTCTGGCTGCACAAATAGAGCCTAAGCACATAATGCATTATTGAGCAGGGAGATGCATTTCAAAGAGCAGAAGACGACATACAAAGAAATGAAAGATTTAATTCAAAAAACGTGGAAGAGTCTTATGCACTGAAGCCTGGAAGATATTTAAACAGATGATTCATAGCTGCCCAAGTCCAAACTATAAGCACATGCTACCAATTCCTGATTGAATTAGCAGAGGTTTGTTTCATGCATAGACACAATTGGAAAAGTTTGGCACAGAATCCATAGCTGTGCTTTTGCTTTAGTTGAAGGAAAAAGCCCAGGAAAGGACCTAGAAATAATTAGTTTTGCACCTGCTTGGAATGCAAAAGTATAATAATAATAAATAATAATAATAATATAAATTAAATGTCTGGCACAGACATTAAATGTTAATTACAATGTTACGAACTAGGCTTTTGACCTTATAACTCTTTTCTTTTCATGGTTGCAATGGTGGTATTATTGACACAATCATAATTGCCCTTGAAGACCACCTTAAAATTCCAGTTACCCTCACTGAGGGAGGAAATACTGTGGTACTGGCAAGCAAGGCACAGAAAAATAGCATATCCAGCCCCTTCCTACTGATGTTCAGCAGTGCACCAAGAGGTTGCAACAGAACCCCAGCACCAAAGAATCCAACCCTCAGTCCAGCTGGCTGGATTTTATGGTGGGTTTGTGGGGGGGAGGGGGGTCAGATTGGAAGAAAGACCATAGCCATGAGATTGTGACTATATGTCTAATGAAAATTCTTTGTCAATTTTGCTGAAAACCCTATAAGCTTATAGAATTATAAGATTTAAAAATTAAAAAAAAAAAGAATTGGTGGAGACTGTTCCCATGGGAAAATGGGAAAATGTCCTCTCTCTGTGCTCTAGGCAGTGTGTCCAGATAATGTAGGCCCCAATCCCCAGACTATCCAGACAACATCTGGCCTGTTCAGCAATGAGCCCACAGTATACCCCTTTAAAACATTTTTTTCTTAAACTCATGTTTTGCTCCAGATCTTCCTCAGAAAGTCCAGAGCCATCTGTGGTGACACAGGGTGGCTGTTTACAAGTCTCACTGTGGCACCTGGTCACCACAGCAAGTCACTCACTCTGAGATCCAAACAAGTTGCCTAGCTTTGTGATCAATGCTAGGGACATCTTTCTGACCTCAGAAAGAGCTACTCATCATGGCAGCAGTGGCACTAGATGCCACAGCAGGATGTGTATGTGACAGCCACTCGTGGTCACAATGAAAGGCCCCAGAGTATGGGGGCATTGGGTCAACTTTGAGTTGCCTTGTACCTTTCTGACATGTAAACCTCCCTAATGAGGGATCTGAAAACTGTGGTACACGCATTGGTAACCTCATGTTTGGACTACTGCAATGCACTCTACATGGGGCTACCCTTGTGCTTAACCCAGAAACTGCAACTGGTCCAAAATATGGCAGTCAGGATTGTGACGGGAACATCTAGGAGAGAGCACATTACACCAGTGCTTAAATCTCTCCACTGGCTGCCAATTAATTTCTGGGCACAGTACAAGGTGTTGGTTTTAACCTTTAAAGACCTACATGGCTTGGTCCATCCTATCTTAGGGACCGCCTCTTCCCGTATCACACCCACCCCCCCACCCCCCCGCACACTTCAGTCCTCTGGGAGGAATCTGCTGCAGCCCATGAAGACCAGGCTGACACAGACCTCCCAGAGGGCCTTTTCAGCAATTGCTCCCAAACTGTGGAATGGCCTGCCAGATGAGATGTGTCTAATGACATCCCTTGATTGCTTTAAAAATGCTTTAAAGACGCATCTCTTCCAACAGGCCTTCCCAGAAGCTTCCTAACTTCCCCGGCTCCAAAACTAGAAATCTTGCTGACTGGATCTTCCCTTCCCTAACACTGTGTCCCCAAGCCTTGGCCATGATGTTCAAGGAATTGTTGTTTTTTGATGTATAGTATTGTATAAATTTTATCTTTTCGCTGGTTTTAACTATTGCTTAGATAAATTCAGTTTTAAGGGGGGGGAGGTTGGGTAGTGGGTGACTGGACTATTTTTAGTTTGTGTATTTTATTCCTGTTATACCCCACTCTGATTGTTGAAACAGAGAAGCGGGTTATAAATTATTATTATTATTATTATTATTATTATTATTATTTTACCATTTAAAAGTAATTTGTTCCTGTTATTCCTTGCACTGTTTTTTTTAATTTTATTTTTGTATAATCAGTGATTTCAACTGTCTTATAGAATTATAACATCATTTCAATACATCCTTAAAACCATACAGAACAAACATTCCTTTTAGTGTTTGAAAAATAATGCCTTGGGACTACAGTGTTTGGAAAGTAACTTGTTGCTATTACCCACTGCTTGTTTCTTATTCATTACGTGTTGTTACTTTTTAAAGGATGAAATAATAATAATAATAATAATAATAATAATAATTTATTTATATTTCCTGCCTCTCCCTACAGATCAAGCATGAAACATTATGTACAAAGTGTCACTAAAAGGTCCCTCAAATGTAATTTTCAAAAGTAATCCAAATGTGTTACTCATTTGTTCCCACTTGTCACATTACTTTTGAATTTTGCATATATTCAACCTGTGTTACAAAGAGGGAAAGTAACACATGACAGGTAAATGTCTTTTTTATCCCCACATATGTTATTTGTTACTCCCAAGTTCTGATCAGAGTCAGCCAATCAGATTGGAGGTACTCCACGCCAATGAGGAAATATGAGTTTTGTTAGTTGTTCCTGCCATTCCTCGTACTGAAAGAGTTGCAGTGTGTTGGCATTTGCATCCCATATGGTTTCCCTGGCTGGGGTATTACTGCAGGGATGGAGCTTTGCTTTCCTCACCACACAAGAAAATAATTAGGGCAAATGGTTCTGGCTGGGATGCCAAACTCTCATTTGCTGCAAAGCAAAGGGACAGGACTTTCCTCCCACCTCCATGACAAATGGGCAGGAGAAATTACAGTTCCAAGTAGAATTAACAAACATCTTGGAGCATTTGGAAAGATTCTGCAGGTTTGGAAAGTTAGGAGCCCATTTTGCCATTTCATGATACCTCATTCTGTTGCACAACATGATAACAGTAACATACCAAGCTTTCACCATTGTTTCTTGGTGTGTAATTTAAATCTAGTTTGCATAGCCCATATTAATACCAGGAATCCAATTCACTCTAGTGCTGTCTGCACTGGCCAAGATACTTCAGGGACAGCTGGAGCTGCTCCAGTCTCCCCCTGTTACCTTGGCACTTAGCTCTGAAGCTGGGCAGCTGTTCACACACCTGTCCCACTGTGCCACCCTGCACAGCCACTACTGTAACGAGTCACTCACTTCTAAGGTCAGAACAAGGTGCCCAGCCTTGATCACATAACAGAGCACCTTGTTCTGACCTCAAAGCAAAGTGGCCTATGGTGGCAACAGCCAGGCCAGGCAGCATAGTGGGACATGCATGCAAACAGCCATCTGGTGTCATAACAGAGGGCTTTGGATCTTCCAGGAAGATCATGAGCAACTGGGGGCTTTTAAAAATAGGTGTTAGTGGTGTTATATCCAGAGCTTGGTGCTGAACAGCCCAGATGTCACCCAGACTGTTAGCACTAGACCTGAGATTGGGTCCTGCATTGTCTGGACTCTCGGACAAGACGACAGGGTGACGATGGTCTATTTAGTGCATAATAAAATCTTCAAAAACTTTGCAGGCTTTTTTGCATAGGCAGCCATTAATGGAACTCTTGCATTCCTCTCTTTGGCTGGGGGGAAAAAGATCTGAGAGAAATTAGTAAAGATGTGTATACCCTAGGTATAACAATCTGCACATAGATCTAAATAAATGACCTAGGAGAGGACACTAGGAGTTATCCGCTTGTTCCTGCTCCTGCTCCATGGATTCAGCTTACTTGATACCACAGTGGTGGGGTCATTTTCCAAGAAGTTTTATCTTCATTTTAAATAATAATTTTAAAAATTATATCATGCTGTAAACCAGTGTCCTGTAATACAAAATACACCAAAGTGGTAAAGTCACACTTACCCTGTCATTCTAAAAGGAAATAAAACTGTTATGGTTTCATGACAGAAAGAGTGAGATTATTCCTTGGCATATTTGAATCATGTTGTAACTTATCTATGTCTTAGTTATTTTCTTAATTCTTGTATAACTAGTTTACTTCTGATGTCTGGTCTGAAATGGCTAACCGGTGAAGACTTTGTTCTGGAATTTGAGTAACCCAGTTGCACAGGAAAGACGGCTACTATCTCTTCTGATACCAGAAGTTTTAAATTAAATTGCAGTGTTACAACCTTTCACACAGCATTCAAAGCACTACTCATCATGCTTCCAATAGAGACTTTACTTTCCAAATATCTTTTTGGCAGCCATCCCATTCCCAACCAAACAGAACCCTTTGTTATATTTACTGGAGAATCAACAAACCATCAAGCCAGTGCTTGTCTTGACCGCATTTTGAATGTACAAAAGTCCCCCTGTGCTAGATGCCTAGAGATAATCAGAATCTGAAACCAACTGTGTCCACAAGCAACAGAAAAAAAGGAAGAGGGAAAAATAAAAGAATACTTTTTCTACATGAGCCCTTTATTCATTCTTTTGTTTATCACAAGGATTTAAAAATGGGCTCTGCTCCAGCAGATAATTGCATATTTCACAATAAATTGCCACTATGTGCAAGGGAAAGAAGGAAGAGATGGTTCCTTCCTTTAAACAAACTGCAAATGCTTTATTCCACACTATAGAATGGATACCAAGATTCAGCAAAATGATAGAAGGGCTGCTTTTGTGGGTTGTCATTTTTATTTTCTGCAGCTCCTTTTGTCCTCATTGAGGCAAGAGCCTGAAATCCAGATTGTATCACCAACTGTGAATGGTCAGATATTCCTGGAATACCATACCCTCCAACATTTCACAAGTGAAAAGTGGGATGTCTAAGGTCCAGGAACTTCAGAGTATGGTCAAGATGGCAAAAGCTATTAATAAGGAAGAACACACAAGCTAGAAAACAATTTGTTTTGCTTCAGCCTGTTGGGAAGCATAAAATTTCATCCCCTCTTCCTCTCTGCCCCCATTGAGTTGATTGAGTATGAACTACTTTCACATTTTTAATTCAGTCTTCAGCAGTTGAAGGAAGCTGAGGACAAAGGGGGCAAGTGGGAGGGAAGAGAAACTTGGAAGTTTTAAAAGCAGCTGAAAAAGTAGAACAGGGGATTAATTGGGACATTTCCTGTCAAAAATGGAGGGTGTGCAATACCAATACCAAGGCATTGCTAATTAATGTCCCACCTTTGTGTTCAATGGCATAGATGCTGTTGCAGAATTACTCCATAAAGAAGTAGAACTACCAAATCCCACTCTTTGAAAGTGACAAAAAAACAACTGGTGTGTTTTTCTAAAAATGAATGTGATGAAATGTGATGTCACTGTGTATATGATTTATCCTAAAATATGTCATTTCTTCTGCAAACTATATATATATATATATATATATATATATATAGCCTTCTACCAAACATATTATATATATGCCTTCTACCATTCTTCTTTGTGGGTGGGTGGGCAAAAAGCTGTATTGTAAAATGTGAAACCTTGAGGAATCTGAAGAATTATTCTGACTCATGCATTAGTTCAGGAAATGCAGCTTCTGATTGGTCATACTACCTAGAATGTCTTGAGAATAATGTCAGATTTTGTCACTCCAAAGGAATTCCAGGAAGCATTGCTCAATGGAAAACTTTCAATAGGATTCTGCATGTCCCAGAGGTTTCATTTTTTCCTTCCCAACTGAAAATTCTACCCTAGTAATTAGGCATTGAAAATGCTCTACACACATTTTATACTCCCAACTGTCCTGATTTGGCAGGGACAGTCCCAATTAAACCTCTCTCATTCCTTGTTTCCAGCTGCTTTTACAATAACCCAGTTTCTCTCTTCTTTTCTCACCTCCCCCTTCTGTTTTTGGCCTATTTCAGTTTCTGCAAACTGAGTTCAAAGTGCAAAAGTAGTTTGCAATCAATTAACTCAGTAGGGCAGAGGACAGGAGGGGTGTAATCTTAATCTTCCCAGTTGACTCAGGCAAAAGCTTCAGCCCCCCTGGTTTGTGTGTTCTTCTCATAATATCTTTTGCTGTCCTGACAATACTCTGATGGTCCTTGGCCACACATATCCCAGTCTTCATCTGTGAAATGTTGGAGGGCGTGACATTTTAGTCATGCTGATAATTCTCAGTCAACAATGGCACTATGCTCTCATTACTTTTTTGAAACCACAGATAACATTGCATACTTCATAACATTACTATGCAAAGGGATCCTGTAGCACCTTTGAGACGAAGGGGTTGTAGAAACCAGCATTATATGCCGGTGTGGGGTGGCATTGGGGCATGGCATATGTACACTGGCTACCCCCACTCCACCCCCACACCACCCCCATGCTGCCTGACCAGGTGGTGGGTGGTGGCACACTGTGTCTTCGGTGCAGCACTTATATGTGCTGCACCAAAGAAGTAACAAAAAGCTGCCTCCAAGACAGCTAGGGCAACTTTTCCATTGTGCATTGAAGCCACTTTTTTGTAGCTTCTTTTTGCACAGTGGAAAGGCCAGATTGATGTGTGGTTGTCATGGCCCCAATCCAGCAAGGAAAGGGGATTGGGGGCATCTATTAAGACCCTGACTGTGTGAAAGAAGGTGTAGTATGAGTTGGCCTATTTCCTAAGATGCAAAACTAAGCTTTAAGTTTAGACCTTTCTATCCATATCTGGCTCTCATTCAAAGCAGTGATTTTGATTTTAAAGCTTTTCTTGGAACCTTGACATCTTCCTCATAACTTTTCTTTAATATCCACTGTGTAAACAGATTTTATTAGGGAGACCTTTGGTTTAATCCAACATGCTCTTCATGTGTCCTTCTATTCTTACTAGCTCATAATTTGATCTAATTCCAGTTTTTAACTCCAACTACAGTCCACCTGACCCCAACCCTAAGCTTACGGTCCATTCACTCCAATGGTGGCATGTATTTGCTCCTGTGCCACTGCAGCCATGTGCACATTGTACCACCATTGAAGCCAATGGGACTTGGTCATGCAGTTTTTTTTGGGGGGGGGGGGGTGGTGCTGGAACAGAACCTTTGTGGATACAAAGGGCTTATTGCAGATTAGACTCATTGAACCAATGGGAACTTGGTTGTTAATACTTTTTTCATGCTTGCTCTTCCCTGAATCTTATTTCTACTATATGGATACACCCCAGGATTCAAATTCCACTTCCATTTGCCATAGAAGCTCACTGAGTGGCTTTGGGCAAGTCACACTCTCTCAGACTTAGAGGAAAGCAGTGAAAACCTTCCTCTGAATAAATCTTGCCAAGAACTCCTAGAATACAGTCCACATGATGATCCCTGAGTCACACGAAGCTTTGGTGTGTTCCAGTGAGGCCCTTCAGACTCCTTTGGACTCCACCCCAAGCCTCCTGCATCCCTGGGAAAAGATTTTCTGCTGAGAAAAAAACAATAGCTGGAAATATATTTTCATCAGTCTGGAGTGAAGGAGAATTGATGAAAATTTCCATCTAACACATTGCACAAAGCAAGAAATGAAAAGAACCGTTACTTTCTGTTCATCATTCAGACTTGAATGCAACTAGGCCGTAAGTCTTCAAAGCAAATCCTTAGAGATGTCTTTGAAGTGGATGCTGGAAAGAAATTGTATCTCTTCCATTTTTGTCTTAAGATCAAATCTTAAGGTGATGAATGGTCCAGATGATAATTCCATTCAGCAAAGGATGGAAACATATTTCAGATCAATAGAGTTTAAAAGTTATTGACTCCAACCTTCCTAGGCTTGTGAAAGCAACCACTTTTCAAATGCATTTTTGGGAATTACTTAAAGTAAAGCAGAGATCAAGTTACTCTCATCATTGGTATCAAGGTGTCTTTGATCACTGCAGTAGAAAAAGGACAAAGGATTAGATAATACCTTGGACAGCATCATATTTTATGCCTGAAGCACTACCTAACAAAGACAGCTTAAGAAAAATGACAGAAGTCTTAACCGCTTGAACTCCATAAAAGGACATAGATATTAACATTCTTGATGCAATACTAAAACCCCTTTTTATACCCCCCCCCTCTTTCTCTGATGCATTCAGAGAAATAGACTGAATGTTATTAATGACCATGCTTCACTGGGTTACATATTGTATTTCTGAGCTTCAGTTCATAAGGAAGTCCAGCAGGAAAGGGGAAGAACTCATACTGGAACCAGACATGACGTTTGAGACTGAGACTCTAATTCAACACAGGCTGGTTTCACCCCAGAGCCAAAAACAGCAGATGGGCAACCCCAGAAAATCCCACAGCTGAAGAAATGTTTAAGTTAGTTCCTCAAATACCTCATTCCTTGACTCAATGTATGTGGTATCTGCAAAAATATCGCCACTGGAATTATCCATTGAGATCTGCTTTACAGAGCTTAAGGTTACAATCTGACAATTGAAAATTGATGTCACACCAGTTCTGATGGGCATCTTGGGAGAAAGTCTGGCTTCAACAATCTATTTCCAAAGGAAAGAGAAACAGCTCTGAACAATATATGTTAGAATGTGCTTTGACTGCAAAATTTAGTTCAGACCCCCACTTTTGGCAAATCAGGAAACCGTCCAATTCAACATGTACTAAGTGAATGCCTCCTGAATTGATTTGGGTTCAGAATGAAAGCTTGATTTGGAACTTCACAAATTCACATATGAAAGGAAAGCAATGTTAGTCTTAACTTAAACAGGCATGTCTCAGTCTGCATTTTCTAGGGTAATTTACATCATTTATTAGTGAAATCTTCATAATAGATATAGGATATGCCTATATGGGCCAAATAGACTGGTTTACCCCTGCCATTGTACCAACTTCAAGACACAAGGCCAAAGGCTCAATTTCACTTAGGAAGAGTATTTTCACAGTGAATCCAGACCAGCTCTGTGTTAAAGTGAATTTAAAAGTTCGCCATTTACCCCCGATCTGGAATGCAGTACATTTGTGGACTTTACAGATGTATAAAATGTGTAAATCCCTGACTGCCATTGGAAATCAATAAAAGACTATAATATTGATAGTACTTTCTGTTTGTTAGAAGTAGGTGAGATTTGGAGATCTACTAGACCCTTATATGGGAGTGATGGCTGCCAAAATTCAGGGGAACAGTTCAGGAATGTTTTGTACAACATGCCTTTTCATTTTAATTTGTTTTAAAGGGAGCTGCCAATATTTAACTCTTCTAGAGAATAGGATGAAAATTACAGCTGGATCCAAATCTCACTTGATGTGTCCTGGAAAAAAAGGGGGGGGGGATGCTTCACTACAGAACAAGATTCTTTTCCTGTCTTTTTTGGAGAAATGTTAAGTATTTTTAGACTGATCATTGCACATTTCTTTAAATGTACCAACTTTAATTCTTCAATAAAACTTCAATAAATCAATTGTCTCTGTCTTGTCACAGAGATTCCAAAAATATAAAATAAAATAAAATAAATAAAAGGACAAGTATTGGATGGATTGTTGGTGACCTTTAGATTGATTAGTCTTCTTCCTTGTATTTGCTTTGGGCCCTTTCATAGCACCATAATTCCACTTTAATTGCTATAGCAACATCCTATGGAAGATTGGGATCTGAAGTTTGGCAAGGATCTAGATATCTCTGGTTGTGTATTCTAAATACACTTCTCTAAGTTGCAAATCCCAGGATTCCATAGGATCTTTCTGTGGCAGGTAATGTGGAATCATGGTGCTATATTTGCATAATGTGAAAGAGCCCTGTGTCTCTCTTTGCTTAGCTGCACAAAAGGAGAAAAATGCTATTTCTGTGCAGACAACTTTTGGGCAAATTCCAGAATATACATCCAGGGGGGAAACACTTGGAATCCCTAATTGATCTTGGAAGTGAGATCTTTTACATGGTCTTGTGAATCTTTAACAATCCATTCCTGTGTTGAGAAAACCAGAGAGTCCAACTGTGTGTTCTTTCCCCATATACTCCCTTAATTTGTAGAATTCAAAGATATAGCAATGTTAGTCTGTAAAATTAGTATGATGAGAGATCTTGTAGCACCTTGGAGGCTAACTGAAAGAAAGAAGTTGGCAGCATGAGCTTTTGTAGACTTCAGTCTACTTCCTCAGATGCATCTGTAGACTGAAGTCTACGAAAGCTCATGCTGCCAAATTCTTTCTTTCAGTCAGTTTCAAAGGTGCTACAAGATCTCACTTAATTTGTAGTCCCTTCTTCTGAGGGATAAAGACTGGCATTTTTATGCAAGACCAACATTTCGAATTTGGGGATTCTCCCATGTGCTTTTCTTCCTAAGCTTTGTAGGGTTTTTTTTTTAAAAAAATGTTACACATTTAAAGGTGGCCCTAAGAAAATCACTTTGAAAAATTCAGAAGAATAGGGACAACATTTTTGAGAGTGTGGAAGGCGAATTCAGTTCAGGAGAAGAAATGTTTTCCTTTCCTTTAGCCCCCATGGGTTTCTGGAGTGTTTTTTTTCCCCAGTTTGGGGGAAAATATGGAAATTACTTATGTCATAGAGGTATTCCAACTAAAAAATGCTGCAAGAGTTCCATAGGAAAGAATGCAGAAGCTTAGGAATTATGAAAAAAGAAGCACAGTTTAATACTTCTGTTTTCTTTCCAGTTGGCATCAGTGATACAAAAACTGCAAGAAGATTAAGGTAAATCTACAATGCAGCTGAACCTCAGAAAGCTTTTTAAAAAATAAGGGTGGGTGTTGCAGCAGGGTATGTCACCTTCCTAGGTTTCCTGAGAGACCAGCATGGCACCACAGACCCTGGAAGTTGACCTGATGTAGAATGGGAGAAGCAGAAGGCATTGACTATCCAGCGTTTTCCAAACAAGTACCAACATTGCACTCCCCTATGTCTCACAGGCTCCATGAAAGTTCCTACTTGTGGGACAGATAACTACCAAAGGGTACTTGGGCATCAAAAGGGTCTCGAAATATATTAGTGCAACATCTGTATCCAAAAACACTGCTATGGAAAAAACTTTATAAAACAATCTACTGGGATTAGAAGTTTGAGCCCCAAAGCTGCACCTTCTTCTGCTCTCCTTCTATCCTGTTATTTTCCTTATAAGCAGTGCTTGTGGGGAAGAGGGTTATGATTTTGCTTTTTAATTATTATTATTTTTGAACTATCATATCTGGGGGAAAGTGTCTAGGAGAATTTGAAAATTCATACTGTTTTTGTACTTCTTTGGTAACATATCAATGATCCTAACAACAAATATTGACTTATTCTCTATTTCATTTTGATTTTAGATTACATGGATACTTAGGATGTTACTACATGTTGCTTTTAAACCATGATTATACCAGGAAAGAAGTGCCATTGTCCATACTTGCAACAACTCTAAATGTTCCCATTTTATTTTTACTAGCGTAACAGCTGCAAGAATCTGACTCATGCAATAGACTTCTTAGTTTGCAAGGGGATATTGTAACACCTTTCAAATTAAGTGATTGAAAGAAATTGTAGCATAAGCTTTGTAGCATAGACTTGATCTACTTTATCAGATGCATGGAGTGAACTGGTGCCCAGGAAGGACCTTTATATTCAGACTACAGTGTGCCCGTGTCATACGTGGGTGCGCCATACATGACTTTCAGCTTATACTGAAAGCCACACACCAGAAAAAACAATGGTGCACACCATTGCTTTCAATAGGGCTCGAGCATTCACAGAATTTCCCTTATGCAAGAGGGTCTGGAACAGATTCCCCGTGTAAGTGAAGGGCACACTCTATATGAATAGCCATAGAAATTCAAACATTTGTGTAGGATGACAAGATGACAAGTTCAGTTTTAATTATGGTCATTGAAGGACATAAGTAAGAGGAAAGATGTTGTCTAAAGACAGGATGAGTGGATGACCATATGAATGGTGAAGGGAGCTTTGGAATGCTGTTTGTACAGGAGGCAGAAAGGAGACGTGATAAACTGGCCAAGAGCATCCTCATGAGGCTGGGATTTTAACCCATGTTATAATATGTCTAGTGTGCCAGAGCTACTGTCTCTGTTTAACTCACTGTTGGGATTGGAATTGGTATATCACAATTTAGCTGTTTCTCTTTCAAACCTTCCGTTATAGCTTTTCTCCCAAAGACCACTCTTCTGAAATCAGAGATGGAATGCCTAGGAATATTGAAGTGTTCTACAATTATTTTTCTTTTTAATTTTTGTGTATTCCAATTCCTAATATTTGATTTATGTACATTTATCCTTTGGCACAGAGACTGACTGGTTTTCCTGAGAAGGAATGCTGATGGGTATTTTTGACAGAGGGTGGCATATATCACATTAGAGGATGAGCAAGTGCAAGTTCCTCTGATGTTGTGGGCAACTGATGATATTTCTTGAGTAGACATGTGTAGGCAGAGTTGACATCTGGGTTTGTGGCAAGGTCTTGTACCTATTTCCCCATCTGTATTGTGAGTCCTTTTGAAAATGAGTAACTGTTTGAGGTTGGTGCTCTGTAGGCAAGTAAAAGGTTTCCACCAAAATCCTTTTGGGGAAAATGTTATTTCCAAAATAGGTTATATTTCAGTGATGATATGTCTGAGGGGTCTCAGTTGTGAGCTGTATATGATCATTAAGGGGGTTCTGTAATTTTCTGTCTTCAGACTGCTCTGTAATAAATTGGTCCTGGGTGCAAGTCTTGCTTTATTTTATTTTTAACTTCATATGGTGGATGCTGTAGCTTGAGACATGTATGTTGCAATTCCATGAGTTTTGTGTCCCAGTGCTGTGGGTATGAGCAGATGTAATTGCATTGGAGGGCTTGGCTGTACACTATGGATTTGTTAGTGTGTTCAGGGTGGAAACTGGAAGCATTTATGTACATGTCACATTTTGTGGCTTTGCAATATAGGGCCCAGTCCAGAAAGAGGATGTTTTCTGTAGATTGTTCCAGGCTGGGATTAATGGGGGAGGGGGGGTGGAAGCTGTTGAAATTCTGATGGAATGTCTTGAGTCATCTGACAGCTGCATGACTACTACCTATAAACTGAATCTCTAGCTCAGCTGATATAAAGACTGCCATGCCTTTCAAACCTGGGACCTGCTTCAAAATAAATAATGGACAGTTGCCTGAGTCAGTACTGTGGTTCCTGAGGAATGGAAAGAAACAATCAGGTATCCTAGCAAGATCAAAGTTGATTCTTTAACACCTTTCCTATTAATGGACCTTGCTCTAATTGTTTCTTAGCTTTATAGACACATACCAATGTAGACCATCATATCAATGTTTGGTATTTTCTAATTTCCTGCTCCCTAATTTTTGTGCAACCATGTGTGGAGAATCTGAAAGCCTTTGCATGGATGCTCTTGTCCTTGCGGGAATGTCCTTCTTTGAGTGAGATAAAAAGATTTTGCATATATGATTTTTCAAATATTGGAACATGGGGGGGGGGGAGGAAGGTAGTGCAAAAAAACTTGCACAAAATACACTGATTTCTGTACAGTGTTTTTTGCACATGCAACCAAAACAAAAAAACCACAGGTTTTTCATGCAAAACAAATTGTGCGTGTGTGTGTGTGTGTGTGTACCAATGGATCTCTCACATGCACAAAAATCCCAATACATGAAAAATCTGGTGGTAGTTAATCATATTCTCAGTAGAGACTCCCTTCTCAACATGGATGAGAAATTTTCCGAGTATTCTTTACATTCCAAAATAGAGTGACAGTGTCATAGTCTGGATATGCTCCTGCCATGTTTAATTATTGCC
Organism: Urosaurus nigricauda; assembly: GCA_034509955.1. NCBI lineage: Eukaryota > Metazoa > Chordata > Lepidosauria > Squamata > Phrynosomatidae > Urosaurus > Urosaurus nigricauda. The sequence goes on from JAOEGL010000006.1 coordinate 111,383,084, forward strand.
ATGTTTATGGCTGTGCTTGAACATATTTGTGTAGATATGGGATGATGGCTTTTGCTATCCTATTGGTGAGGCTGGGGAAAGTAAAGATTGGGTATCAGGTATGTTCTGGGATGATGAACAGATGTTGGGGGGGAGGAAGTATGAGTTGCCAATTACCAATTCATTCTTATGGGAACCTGGAGCTTGGTATAGAGGGAAAATAAAGAGGGCCCAGACAAATGTGTAAGTGCTTTTGTAACGGGTGAATTGTTTGAACTCTACGTTTACTGGGAAAATTGGGGAAAATTCCTCATTCCATACAACAACAGTGTATAGTGATTTACTCGGCTTGCTGAATAAAGCTTTTCTGAATCTACTGGAGGCTTGTATTCCTAAGGTAAAATTAGCCTCTAGATTACATATAGTTTATTACCTTTCAATTCCCTCTCAACATTTCACTACCCACACTGGAAAAATGGTTCAGAAGAAAAGGTGGACATAAGGGGAACTGTGCAGAGACATATGGGACATCATTATATTAAATGTGATCAGAAATTTCTTCCCATCAGTGAAATGAATGGTATTAACAGTCAATTCCCTTGTGTGAAAGGTGCATAAATATGCTCTGATAATATCCTTAGACACATGCTTTGTAGATGCTATCACGGTGTGGAACTTCCAATAAGGAAAGTTAATACAATTCTAAAAGAAGCAAAGGTTAACAAGATAAAAATGACTTTATGCCCAAACGAGAATGTGAAGGGGAAAAATCTTCTGTCTTGATGCGTGCAACAGAACTCTGAACACCAATTTAAGTTGTTATAGAGGATCAGTGGATTCAGAGATTGGAAAATAATGATCCCATCAAATTACTAATGATGATGTACCGGAGTTAAAATGAAATCTTCTGTAACTGACCGTGGGCTGAATGATGTTTGAAAGTTGATGACAAATTAATAGGTTCCAGTGTGCTGTGCCAGAGATTTTTTTTCCTGCAGAGAAGCCCTTAATTAACTGCCAAATTGCCCATAGTCTGTCTCCTGTTGACCATTCTTGCTAATTATTTACTGGGAATCTGTGTCCATTCTATTGTGATTTCCAGGCTCGTGTATGATCTGCATTTTGTTATGTTGCATCAGGAGCACCATCTGATAACTTTAGAACTCCAGTTTCATACATGAAGACATTTTGTAAGGATGGTGGTGGTGGTAATGACAATGTCCACATATTCTTTTCTTATGTTGTCCTTTTGTTTCTCATTTCTCACCACTCCCTCCTGCCCTGCAGTGTGCCTCTTATTCTCTTTTCCTTGCCAAAGCATATAATGTAAATATCTTTAGAGGAGATAATCTTTTCATGGCACATAGAAAACATTATGCTTTGGACCCTAACTAGGTTTAAATAAAATTGTTTATTTTATGAATGGATGATCCAGCTGAGGTTCTTGTGGGGATAGGGGACCAAATGAAGTCATTGATCCTCCCAAATAAGAATCCAACCCGCCAAAGGCAATGTTCCTTCAGTCCACACATTTATAGCACTGCAGAGAGTGAGATGATGACAATCATAAATACATAGAACTCTCACACTTGCTGTCTTTTCATTCTTTTGGTAAATTTGACTGCCCCTTTTCTTTGGATTGCCTACACTATATTTCTACATGCTCAACTGAAATTTTATTTTCATCAAGAGGGCAGAGATTTCACCCATCCACCCCTCTAGGTTCCTGCCAGATTATGTTCCAGATACAGACGTTTTAAAAAAGAAGGAAGAGAAATCAAAGAAAAGGAGAAATTAGTGACAATCATCTGTCCTTTTTCGTTTCCTGGAACTTTGCTTGAATACAACTCTGCTAAGAGGATACTCCCACTAGACCTGGAGGAAACCTTATTCAGATGAAATTTTGAGATGGACTCACCTAATGTTATCTATTTGTCCTCTAGAGTTCCTCTATCACCAGATCACAGACTGTGTTGCTTCAATAGCTGATTCCCAATGGCCATTGCATTTCAGGGGCAATAGGCAAAGCATCTAGTTCCACATCCAAGTTCGTATTATTCCTACCACTGGCTTCCTACAAGGAAAAAATGTAATTGTTCCCATAACCAGAAACATGTTATGGTTTCCACAGCCAGGTAGAGACTAAGGACACCTTCCGCTAGGGTCCTGTGAGTTTGCTTCCAGGGCTCCATGGTTGATTTGGCCTTCCATATTTTCGTAGGTTGGTAAAATGAGTACCCAGCTTGTTGGGGGCAATTGGCTCACAGATTGTAAACCAAATAATAATAATAATAATAATAATAATAATAATAATAATATTTATTTCTAACCCGCCCCTCTGAACGAGCAATCGGGGCGGAGTACAACACTTAAAAACATATACAGTTAAAAAATTACAATCTATACAATCCATACCCATCTCCCACCCCTTAAAACAGGATTAAACTAAGTCATAATTAAAACAGTATCAAATCTAAAAAAAACACTAAATCTCGAGGTCCAATGTGGCAGCCACATGTCAATGGGAGATAGGAGGAGCTAGACATCATTCAGGTGGTGGGAGCATTAGCTACTATCCGGGAAGGCCTGCCGGAAGAGATGCGTCTTGGTCGCTTTCTTAAAGCCATCCAAGGTTGTAATAAGACGCATCTCATCCAGCAGGTTGTTCCACAGCCTGGGAGCAATAGCAGAAAAGGACTTCTTAGAGAGTGCTGAGTTCACTGATAAGTGGTATAGAAACATACATGCTGCAACAAAGTGTTTTTTTTAACGGGGGGCAACATTACGGATTCAGATGGGGCCTTTGGTCATTGCAGAGGGAGGAATGGGATACCAAGCTCAGCAACAGCTATACACAAACATAAAGTGAAATTATAGCTATGTGTATCATTAACAGGATGTTAGTCACTGAGAGAAACTGAAAATGGATTAGCCTTTACCTTGCTGCAGTGAGAAGGAGCATATTCAGACAACAGGAAAAATGGACGCAGATGATATGTGGATGGTGTGGCTGATTCTCAGCCATTTCAGAGACCATTCTGAAAATATTGAAATGGCCATTCCAGTCTTGCAGTGTTGGCCTGGTAGCAGAGATATGAAGCTATGAACCACTGCCCCATGTGCCCCAGGTACTGTCAGATGCATCCTCATGCAAGTGTCTAATTAGCACAACCAATGATTCAACTAATAATTATGCCAATGTAGCACCCCAAAAGACTTCTATCATCAGGATTCTAGTTCATGCCATATGTTGCAGTCTGTGTATGTGTATATGTGCCTTCAAGTCACTTGTCAACTAAATAAGACTCCATGACTTTCATAGGATCTCTTTATACTCGGGTGTTGTTTTGCCAGTTCCTTCTCTGAAATATAGCATACAGCACATGGTATTCATTGGTGGTCTCTCATGCAAATACTAACAAGGGCTGACCATGCTTACCTTTCAAGATCAGACAGGATTTGATACTCTTAGGGTACATGGGTATAAGAGTGGCCAACTCTGCCAGAGCAGGGAGACACTTTTGTACTGGGATCCTCTGAGGCCCTGAAAGGCTATGGTGAAATGATCACACACACACACACACCCCAAAAAGGGCCAGTTCTAGTTATCAAAAATGGATGTGTGTGTGTGTGCTGAACATTACAGGTAGGTCTTACAGCCTATTTAAAGGGGGGGGGGGGGAATGTTGCACCTGAACTCTTCCAGCAGATCACCTTCTTTTTGGGCCAAGAAAAAAATGTTGTTGTAGGCATTTTGGAACTGTCAAAGGCCACAAAAACATCTTGGGGGGCTGCTGCTGTGCTTCATTTTCCCCACCCTGATATAAAATGTAATAATAGCCCCTCAAGGCTGACTCTACTATTTCATTAGCAATAATAAAGACAGAATGGAAACTCAGTCAATGATAAATGTTTCTTAGGCCTATGCAAAAATAAGATGCAATTGCAGATCATGCAAATTAGATTAGAAATTGCAATTGAATTTGTTTTGTCTTGATTTGTTTGCATCATAGATGTGTTATGCATTAAAAATAAATACCTCTTACATTGTAGTCCTAGGCAAAAGACAGGTACCACAGGCCTGACCAATTGGTAAGGCCATTTTTATGAATGTGATTTGTCCACCAAATTTAATTTAATTTTATGCAACTACATAAGAAATTATTTAGGAAAGCAAAGTTGGGGATTGGGAAATGAGTTGAGCAGATGCACAGTAATGCAAAAATGAACTGAGAATATAAAATTTCCAAAGAGGCAATTCAAGTTTACACAATGTACTTCTTGGCCTATGATGCTTTCCATAGGGAGTTTTGGTCAAAATGTCCCATGTATCTGGACAGAAATGCACAATGCATTTGGCACTAAGACAGTGCACATGCTTCTCAAAGTCCTCCAACTTGATTCTTTGTTCTGTTCTTGCAGGCTGATCAACAGAAAAAAAGTCTGGCTGGAATTAGGTGAATCCCTTGTGTGCACTGGTCAGGATATTCCAGGGTATAGCCTGGAGTATCCTGGCCTTGGAGCTGCCTCAGTTCCCCTCCATTTCCTTGTCCTTCATTTCCAAACCAGAGAAGGTCCAGAATCTTCTGATTCCATGGCAGTTGTTTATAGCTGCCCTGCTGTCCTGCTGAGCCAACCAACACATACATCCAGTGGCTTCTCTGCACCGGGTGTCACATGTTGTGGGGAGTGGAGTTTTCCTGTGCATGCTCCCACTTTTCCACACCATACCTGTGCTTCCCCTTACATTGTCCCAAAGGAGGAAGCATGCACAGAGGTTCAGGGACAGCATGGGAGGGGCAACGCACATAGGGACAGCACAGGGGGCATGAGTGGGTGGACATGGGAGGGTGGGAGCATGTGCAGGAGGTGGGGTGGGTGGAAGTGCATGTAGGGGAGCATGCACAGGGGTGTGTGGGAGGGTGTGAGCTCATGCAGGGACAGCACACGGAGAGTACAGGGGATGGCCCAACCTGATGTCACCCCTTTTCTGGAGTGTCATCTGGTGCAGGCCACAGCAATGAGCCCTTTAGTGATGCCACTGCATCCATTACTGCCAGGGGCCACTTGCTTTTGGAGTCAGAACGAGGTGCCCAGGGTGGGTCACATGGCTGGGCACCTCATTCTGACCTGAGAGCAAGTGATTGATGGCAGCGGCAGATGAACCATGTGGCTCAATAAGACCCCCACACAGACAGTTGCAATGAAATGGCAGTGGAGGTTTCCAGGGCTTCCCAGAAGATCCCAAGTAAGAGGTAGGCGTTTTACTTCATTCTAAGGTTTCTATACCCGATTTTTGGTGCTGAATGTGCTGGATGTCATCTGGACTGTTCACATGAGAACCTGGGTTTGGGTCATGCATTGTCCAAACAGGACAATGCCATAACAGGGAAGAACAGGCCTTTTGACCCATGCAGACAAAGCCTAAAGTGCAAGGTTTTCCAGCTGTAACTTGTGTCTGGAGTATGCTGGCTAGTCCAGACAAGGCCTAAGTGAATGTTAATCTAGGAAGTGAAGATCAGGATGGTCCTAGAGTTTGGAAACATTTCCTTTTGTGACTACAATTCCCATTAGCCTCCAGCCAGCTTGAGCAGGAAATACTTCAAAACTAACTATTTAAAAGATGCATTGATCATTGTTTTCAGTGCCATTAAAAAAAAACCTTGCCCAAGTGATACAATACATTAGATTGCAGATAATGAGGGGTTTTTCTAACTGATTAATTGTATTCATGTATTTGAGAGCCATGTGGTACATTCATAGTTCTCCCATAATAATAAAATTCAGGCCTGCAGCTTTTCTTCTACTTACAAACTCCAACATTCCCCTTAACAGCAGAGAGATCAACTGGATACCGCCAGCATTCCATTCACAGAAGGAACTGCATTAGCTGAGGGATCTCTTCCTTTGTTATGCACATGCAAGCTCTCATAAATGCCAATCAAATGCGAAGCGGTGCATTGAGAAATAAACCACCATAATATGACAGAAAATGTGCGGGGGAAAATATGTGAACTTTCATTATTGCTTTAAAACTTGCAGCAGCAAAAGCAACTATATATATCATGAGTAATTTTATTGGACAATACATACTAGGTATGTTCAAATGTGGGCATGCAAGGAGAGAGAATGAAAATAAATGAAAAAGCTAGTTGGATTGCTGGAGAATTTGATGTGCTCCAGGATGCCTCCTTTTAACTATGTATTAAGAAGCTGAGCCCTCCCTCCAGTCCATCTGCCTTGGCCTGGGCCTGAGAGAGAAAGAAGATCCACTGGACTTGATTCCTTTCCCCACCACCTTTCCCATCTCCTTTTGTGTTGTGACTTTTTAAATTGTAAGCCTGAGGGCAGGGAACCATCTAATTACAGATTGCATGTTCAGCGTTGTGTAAATTTACAGTGCTATACAAATAAAGATTAATAATAATAATAACAATAACAATAATAATAATAATAATAATAATAATGTGGCCCTCAGTCTAGAGTAGTTTTTAGCTTTTTTGAATGCCTAGGTGGGAAAATAGTGGTGAGGGCAGTTCCCCTCAAAGGAGCACCAAGAAAATAGAGGGGATTAGTGCTGCTTTTAGGTTCTTCCAGGATGCACTGAACTCTCACATTTTGCCACTATTTTGCCCCTCAAATTCCAGCAATATTATTCTAGTGATGCAGGATCTGAATAATACATTTGTGTATATTTGCCGACTTTTATAGGCTAAAATGAGGCAAAGTTATGACATTAAAGTTAAAGGCTATAATCACTGCTAACCTAGTTGTCATTTGCTTTGTCTTACCTTTTCATCCTTTTTGACATGTGTTCATTATCTTTGCCTCACTACACATTGCACAGGTATCATTTACTGTAGTTCACTCCTCATCCATCCAACCGTTTGGGTGAACTTAGGGGCTGCACAGACCAGCCAAAAGTGCTGGCATCGGGGTGGAGTAGGGGCATGGTGACCACACACTGCATGCCGCACACCCCACCCCCAAGCAACCAGGAAGTCGCAGATCCACAGCGTTTCTTTGGCACAGCGTTTAGACATGCTGCCCTGAAGAAACACAGTAAAAATGCCGCCACAGCAGCAAGGACAGCTTTTTTCAGCTCCCAAAGGGAGCAGCATTTCGCTGCTTCTTTTGAGGGTGGAAAAATGCTGGATCAGGGCTGCAGCATGTGGTTGCCATGGCCCTGATCTGACAAGCAAAGGGGTGGCAGCAAGCTGCTCCTTTGGAGATGTCTGAACAGCCTAATACTTATATCTGCTGAATTTTTTAAAGCTTTTTGGCATTGCTTTCCTTTTCTTTGTCCTTTGCCTCTTTTGTTACATGTCCCAAAGTTTTACTCCTGACATATCCACAAGTCATTTCAAAATCCATGTTTTTGGCCCAAAAACCTGCCCTTAAATTATATATGAGGTTGATTTATACACAATTATATATGATACAACTTAACATTCCCCCCCCCCCCAAAGGGTGTTGTGGTAGTCTGAGCATTTGACTACAACTCTGAAGAACAGGGTTTAATTCCCCACTTAGGCATATCATATACTCTCAGCCCCAGAAAACCCCTTGAAACCTGAGCATCTCCATAAGTCAGAACCAACTTGAAGGTATGCAATGACAACAAATACAGGCCTAATCTCAGATAAAGGGGCTGTAGTATGTCCCCCAAGTGTTCCTCTAGACCTCTTAGCTTCGGTCAGGTTACTTCACCATGCTTCTTCAGCTCTTAATCCTCTGACCCATAAATATTTATGTAACAGGCTGAGGATCTATATCCTTTTTTGTGGGAATTAGCTTCAATGAATACACAAAGGACTGGACCAGATATGTGTTTCCACCTTTCAAATAATATGCTTCCTTTTAGTGTGGATGCTTTACCTTGAATACTGACTTTCTGACACAATGGTTTTGTAAGTCTACACATTTCTCAAGTGACTGCATTAATAAATGTTTCCCTGAAAGGGATGTGCCAAGTGTATGTGTCATAATACTCCATATATATATATATATATATATATGAAATATTAATTCTTTCCACATGACATTAAACATTCATAAAGCTTGAAAACTGAGGGGGTCATGTCAGTTCTGAAAGGAGGGAACTGTGCTTTTGTTTTATTCTTGACATTTGAATTGGAAGGTTGGCCTACATATATTTTTTCGAGTTGTCTCTAGATCTGTTAATTATCATGCCATAGCTTTCTTTCTTTCTTTTTCTTTTTAAAAATGGGTTTATTCTGTCAACCAGAGAAAAGATATTTGTCAGTTTTATTTCTTGTTTTTTTTAAGTAGATTAACCAAAGACGTCAGTTTGCTGTCATTGTTTTGCCTGAATTACCTGAAATTGTACAGAAAAGGAGGTCTAAGGAGAATAAGAAAAGGAATTGAATTACATAGCAGAACTCCATAAGGACAGGAACTACCTAATACAACTAGTATGTAATGCAATTTTTGGCATCCTTCTCTACTTGATCTAGAAATGTCAGGAATATTTACTTTTTTAATTTAAAAAACTTAAAATAACATAAAAGAGAGAAAAATCACCCACATTTGGTAATTTTTGAGAGCCGTTTGCCATGAGATTTTCTCTTCTTCACAACATATTTTTCACAAAACATTGTACTTTGCGCAAAGTGTATCTTTTGCAAAAGAACTCTGTGCAAAGTACAACTTTTGCTGATGTAAAAGCTTTTTTTAAAAAAAAATAATAATTGAAAAATGTTCACCAAAAAGTCAAATTTTAAAACAATACATAAATGGGAAAATATGCAAAATATCACCCAGTGATTCTGATCTCCCCCTATTCTTTTATGCAAGAGCTATGTAGGAAGGGATTTACATTTCTAGCTTGTTCACACAGAGAATGCAAAATGTGTGGCATTAAGGATCTATCTCTTGGTAATCACTAAAAACAAATGTGCAGCCACCAGGAAGAATCAAACCACAAGTTGGAATAAACACGGACTGCAATATCATTTAATTGTTTACAAAAATCTACAATGAGACTTCTTAGGTGTGTAAGACAGGGTGACATCTGGGACAGGAGCATAGCTATAGGTGGGTGTGGGAACAAAACGGGGACAACCCCCAAAATAAGAATTCTGCCCCTCAATGAAATTTACCTTAAATAGTGTTATAATTGTGTAATATGAATAGGTCTGCATTTTTTTTTTTGCCATACTTCTAACTCTCTTCTGTGTGAATAATGGTTTTTTTCTGTGCAGAAACACTGTTTCCTTAATATATACTTCATATGTTCCCCAAAACCAGCTCTCTTTGTACAATAAAATAAAATAAAAATGACAGGTACAGAGCACCCTTTGCTACAAAGCATGAATATGGTTGGCTACCTCAGTGGGCTCAGGATACATGGCATACAGTTTTTTAACCCAACACCTTGCTGCTCTGACCCAGCCTCCACAAACTTAGATGGCCACTTCAATTTGGTTGATAGTAAGGGCAGTCCTGTGCTGTTCATTAGCTCCAAAGCATGTGGACAGCTTCTATATCAGCACAACCCATTTCTGGAGTCACATTGCCCTGGCACAGAAGTTCTCAATATCAGCTCTGCATTATGTAGGAAGACCTAGAAGGATGAAGCTAATCGCAGTTTCTTTCATGTGGTAGAAATAATATGGAACACCTAGCACATCCAATAAATGTTTGGATATCACAGTCTTAACCCTTACTGCTAGGATCACGGACCACGATTTCTGCCTATATGTTATGGATATGCTTTGACTGTAATATTTGATGATCAATTATGCTACAGCACTAATGATATGGAGTTGAAAGAATGTTCATCTTTCTTAAAGCTACCTGCTGAACAGATGTGAGGAATGGAAGTATGCACTTTGAACTGTTAAGGTCAATTCAATGGGAACACTTGGTAGGGAGTGAAAAGGAGAAGTAGCTCTGGGAATGGGAATGTTTTGGCTTTAAAATGAATGAGTGGCTATGGAAGGGCTTTTGTTAAAAACAACAAAAACCAGGGATTATGTCACTTTTGTTGCTGTTGTTGTGTGCCTTCAAGTCATTTTCAACCCATGGGGTCCTAATCATGAGGTTTTCTTGATACTGATGCAGTGGGTTTATATCCATGAAAGTTCAGGCTAAAATAAAAATCAATTCATCTAAAAGATGTCACAACATTTTTTTTTGGTCTTCCCTTCCCTTCTTCCATTTTATACTTTTAATAATTAACTTTCAAAGATCTGGGACTGCTTTTTTGGAAATGGCAGCTCCAAACCTCATAGGGCAGATTCCAGGCCTTTTTGGTTCAGGTGAGCCCATTGATGTATGATGGCATCAAAAAGGAGGCAACTGACAATAGGCTTTCTTAACCTGGCAGCTGCAAACAAAATTTGGTATATTTGTTAATTTAGAATCCACTAAACATTAGGAAAAAATTCCTAACAGTAAGAGCTGTTTGACATGAAACAGACTAGCTCAAAACGTGATGGGCTCTTCTTCGCTGGTGGTTTCTAAACACAGTTTGATTGCCCTCTCTTGTTGGTACTCAAGCCATGCATTTCCTACACTGGCACTGGGTTGGACTGGATGACCCTTAAGGTCCATTCTACCTCTACAGTTCTATGGTTCTATTGCTAGGATAGTTTCCTCTTTGATTTCAGTGAAGAGAAGTGATACACGCACACATTAATTTGTGCATACCCTTTGACATCCACAGAGAATGAAGTATACAGAACAGCATGTAAAAATAAAAGACTTTGCATTTGAACATGTCACTGTGTCTAATGTTGACCAATATTTTACTTTCTGAAGGGGAAAAAAAGCTTGTTTCGTCCTAACTGAATTTCCCCCTCACAGAGAGAGTTATGTCTTTGACCCTGGCTTTTCCTTGACCACATCATTAATATTTAAAACAAGGAAGGTTTTTTAAAACACACACACACACATGCATAGGCATCACAGGTCCAGAATATGTGAATTTCTTTTTGTAAGATTTAAAATCTATTTACCATTCATGAGCCCTCTAAACCTTTTTATAGTTGTGTATTTTATTTTATTTTTTGACAACGGTGATTAAATTTTTATGGCACACTTTTTTTAAAAAAAAATCTGAAGTGATATCTTTGCTACTTAGAAGGAACAAATCAAATCTATGCATCATTTAAAGAAAAAAAAAACTGAGCTGGAACAGGTTGGTGGAATATCATTACCATCAGCATGAACTACAAAGCCACACAACTGGTTGGTAAAAGTTAAGCATACACATCAAGTGTCATAGTGCTTAGGCCCAGCAACTCCATTCACTCAAAGGCATTCACTCCATCACAACTGCCACTGTTGTGGCTTTGGGAAGAGATAAGAATCAGCAGTATCTGCTTGATGTAATTCCCTTCCTCATTGCCATCCCCTATTCCTTGTGTGTCATGGTTCTTTAGATTGTGAGCCTGACAGTAGGAAATCGTCAAATTAACAATTGTAAACCACTTGTGTAAAGTGCCATATATGCTGATGGTTGTTTTATGTTATTGTTAACTGAAAGCATAGGGAAAAAATTCACAATGGACTGAAATGGTGGCCAGAAGGGATGTTGTATTACTTCAGGTGTGCTGAAACATATTTGTGTGGACAGCAGAGGGTGGAAAAATGGCCCATCCCTGATTTAACACAAGAGAATAGACAAGATATAGCCTGGAGAAGAGAAGGTTAAGAGATGATATGATAGCCCTGTTTAAATATCTGAAGGGATGCCATATTGAGGAGGGAGCAAGCTTGTTTTCTGCTGCTCCATAGAACAGGACCCGGAACAATGGATGCAAATTGCAGGAAACAAGATTCCACCTCAACATTAGGAGGAACTTCCTGACAGTAAGGGCTATTCGACAGTGGAACACACTTCCTCGGAGTGTAGTGGAGTCTCCTTCCTTAGAGGTCTTTAAACAGAGGCTGGATGGCCATCTGTCGGGGATGCTTTGACTGGGAGTTCCTGCATGGCAGGAGGTTGGACTGGATGGCCCTTGGGGTCCATTTCAACTCTATGATCCTATGATTCCAAGATGCTGGTAAAAATTGTCAAAAGATGCTTCTTCTATTAGTAAAGGCAATTTTTATATATTTCCAAGGCCTCCCTCAAGGTCTATTTAGCATCAAAGTTCAAACATTTCCAGACCAGGAATTACCAAACCATTTGGTGGACAAGTGAAAACTAAGGCCTTGGGAGTATGTCTAGGCAGAAACATGGTGGGCATTTTAAAATTAGTGGAACAACCATTTTTTTAAAATAAATAAATAAATAAAAATGTAGCAACCTGAAATGTGCCTGCATATTTTCTGTATCTTTCTATCCTGCAGGTCTATAAAAGAGACTTCTAATTCCTTGTCTATTTAACTGTGTAGATATAAACCAGAGCAAAGATTTATAGATAATCATGGTAATTTATGAATAATTTATGCATAATTGGTGTAATTTGCCATTGTTATGAGAAAGAAAGATTTTTTCTATCTACTGCTACCATTACTGCCCTATAACGGTATTCAATTAAGAATTCCTATTGTGCATGTTTGAGTATTATTTTTTTTTTTTAAAAAAAAAAAAATGGGAGTGAGATCAAGCTGTTGCTAAATAGAATTTTCATATTTCCAATGATAATGCTAAATAGTATGGCAGGGTATTCATCACAAGACAGGTCCTGGATACATACCATCAAGCTCTGTGAGTTAATATGCCAAGGAATAAAATCTATGCAGTAATATTGCTGTGTCACGGCAGGACAAATGAGCTATGCTAATGCTCCTGAATGAAAATCTGATTGTTTTGACAGCAAATAATATTGCTGAAGAATGAAGGCAACTGAAATTACTACTCATATTTTACATGCACTCCAAAGGACCATGCTGGCCCTTCTTTGATTCCCTTGCATTGTTAAATTGGAAAACAATAATCTGATTACAATTTCTAAATGTTCTCATTGTTTTATAGTGTATGTGTCTGTGCCTTTGGGTCTCTGTGTGCTTGACATTTTAATGACTTGGGTTGGTCTTAAGGTTATGGTTTTGTTTCCGCTAGACTGGCTCATTTTTCCATAAAGGTGCCATATTAATGATAGATAGACTGTTTGATAATAAATAGGGGTGCATTTATGAACAGTAATAGAAAAATATGAAGTAGAAGGCATTCATGGCCGGCATCCATAGATTTTTGTGAGTTCTGCAGGCTATGTGGAAACATTCTAGAAGAGTTTTTTCCTGATGTTTCACCAGCATCTGTGGCTGGCATTTTCAGAGAATGCTGGCATGGAGGTGAGTGGGGTATATATATACATTGTGGGATCTTTGGCTGGAAGGAGATGATTTAAATATTAATCTGTGTGTTGAATGGCAAGGCCTCAGAGTATCTATTTAATTAGTGATCCATTGTCTGCTGGGAAATCACCTGCCCTAGGTGGTGTTCATTTGCATGCTTTGTATTTGATTTTAGTGTTTTTGAGGACTGGTAGCCAAATCTTGTTTACTTTAAGGGTTTATTCTTTCCTGTTGAAGTTGTCCAGGTGTTTGTGGATTTCAATAGCTTCCCTGTGCATCCTGACCTGATAATTGTTGGTATGGTCCAGAATTTCATTGTTTCCAAATAGCATTTTATGCCCAGGATGGCTTACAACATCTTCTGCTACTGCTGATTTTTCTGGCTGACCCACTCTGCAGTGCCTCTAATGTTCCTTGATTTGTGTTTAGGCACTGAGTATGGTGGTCCCCCTCAAGTACCCACAGTATTAGAGGAGGTTAGTAGACATTTTACATTGGGAGACCAGGGAAAAGGAAAATCCCCTACCCATGTAGTACTTAGCGGCTCTCCTTCCTGGTTTTTAATTTAAAAATCACTCAACTAGTTTAGCCTAAGATCTTAGAATCATAGAATTGGGAGAAACCTCAAGAACCATCCAGTCCAATTCCCTGACATGAATGAATACACAATCAAAGCATCCTCGACAGATGGCCATCCAGCCTCTGTTTAAAGACCTCTAAGGAAGGAGACTCCACTACACTCTGAGGGAGTGTGTTTCACTGTCAAACAGTTCTTACTGTCAGAAAGTTCCTCCTAATGTTGTGGTGGAATCTCTTTTCCTGTAGTTTGGATCCATTGCTCCAGGCCCTATTCTCTGGGGCAGCAGAAAAGAAAGTTTGCTCCATCCTCAAGATGACATCCGTTCAAATATTTTAACAGGGCTATCTATCATTTTTAACCTTCTCTTCTCTGGGCCAAGCATACCCACCTCCCTGTGTCTCTCCTCATAGGGATGGTTTCCAGATCTTTCACCATTTTGGTCACACTCCTCTGGATACACTCCAGCATCTCAACATCCTTTTTGAATTGTGGTACCCAGAAATAGACACAGCTCTTGATGTCTCTGAGGTTTATCACACTAGAGGGCAAACAGGATTTAAACAGGAATTAAACAGGAAATGCCATATGTTAAACATAGGGCATTTAACATGCCTTATGTTAAACATAGGGCATTTAACATGCCTTATGTTTAACATAGGGCATTTCCTGTTTAATTCCTGTTTAAATCCTGTTTGCCCTCTAGTGTGATAAACAGATCTGTGATACCAGAAAGCTTGCCATACTCCCTTATACATAGTAAACCTATAACATTTACAAATGTGGTGTAGGGCCTGATTATGAGGGAAAATTGGCAATAAGGTGTCTACCTTGATGCTTAGGGTTGCAGAAGCTGGAAATGAACATTAAAATTCCCCATGAGAATATGTTGTTCCTTAGCTACTTCCACAAGTATTCTGCATTGTACCAAAGTAAGGTGACCTCTGCCCCCCCCCCCCCCCAAATTCTCTTCAGCCCCATAAAGACAAAGAGAAAGAGAGAAAGACTTTTTGCTTTCGGGGATGACAATAAATAGTAACCACCTGGGTGATTGTGACACTCCATCCCAATCTCCATTTAATAGCAAAGCTAAACAGTGTTGAGTCATCAACTTTAAGACATTGTTTCCATTAATCTGAAACCTACATGGCTTAACCAGAGACCCTCTGCATCTTACTTGGGAATTAGAAAGTTAAGCCGAGGATTTTGTTTGTTTGCAATGCAAATGTCAAAAGGTGCAGCTGAAATGGTGTATTGTTAATCTCCAGGCTGTGTGTGTGTGTGTGGAGGGGGAGATGCTTTCTGAGGCATGACAGTAATTTTTGAGGAGTCAGTGCTAACCATTTAAGATATTTATTATTGAGGTATATAAGGTTTGGTTTGTTTTTTTTTTAAATGTACTTCTAATTTTATCCTGCATATGTGGCTTAAGCCATTTCATTAAAAAATTAGACTCCTTTGTCATAAAAGGACAAGATATTCTGGCAATCATGGCTATCAGATCATTATATACAATTATACCACAAGATCAGGCTTTACATACAATCACACAAACATTAGAAATGTGCAATTGTACAAGGGAGGAAGACTTTTTAGATGAATCAAGGGCTACATATGCATTGCAGAAATAATACAGTTTGGCACTGCCATAACTCAATGCTATGGTGTTCTGGGATTTGTCATTTTGTGAGTCATTATTCAGCCTTCCCCGTCAGAGAGCTCTGGTGCCACAACAAACTACAAATCCCAGGATTCTATAGCAGTGAGCCATGGCAGTCAAAGTGTTGTCAAACTGCATTACTTCTGCAATGCAGATACAACCAAGGTCACTCAGCTGCCATCTACAGAACAGAGGCTATTCAGAGTCTCCCATTAACAACAGTTTCAACAAAGCTGCACAGACAGCATGCACTGATCTTTTCAAAAACCAGGGGGAAAAAAATAATAATTCCATCATAATCTGCAGTTTGACTTATGATACCATCATCCAAGAATTGTTATTGTTCAGCATGAGTGAAGTTTTTGTGGGGTGCAGAAAGCATTTTCCTCCTGGTTATTTTAAAAAATAACCTACAGTTTATGAGGAGTTTTGATGATTTGAAACAGGAGAGGAGTACTCACAATCTTTGAAGAGAAGAAAACATTAAAACACACACATACACTAAAGCTAATTAAGTGCCAGAAAAAAAAGATCAACATCAATTGAAATAGTTCTTATGACAGAGTATCTGGCTTGGCATATCATGTGCTGCCTAGTTACAGGAGGTGCAAGGCTGAGTTACCAGCTCTCCAGCCCACTTTAGGAATGCAATAATGGCTGACATCTGCAAAAGCGAGGGAAATATGGTATTCACTTCTGACTTACTCATACATTAGCATCACTTTCCAAAGAAGATGTTTGTTTGATATGTCAGCCAGAAGGAAGACAAATAGATGGGCCAGCCAGAGTTCATCAGGGAGTTAAAAACTGGGTGAGGTGAAAAGAAGAAAACTTGATCAAAGAAACAAGAATGCTGTGGTTCAGGAACATTTGGGTAAACCATGCAAAAACATCACAGCACCATTTAACAACTGTAAATCAATAGCCCATTCTTTATGTAATATGTCCAATGTTGGACTATTCCAAAATTGAATTGCCACAAAATGGTCAGTTGACGGAGATTTGTTGCAGTCCTTCCCTTTCTTTTGGAACATATTTCCAGATATGTATTTAGACTGGGGGAAAGCAGCATCTGTGGGCTACCCCATTATATTTGTTGTTCTGTACCTCTTCAGGTGCCCAAAGTCCTTCTGTGATAATAAAAAAAGAGAGATGGACACAACATAAGGTTTTCATCTTCTAGAAACATCTGGGAGCATTAGTTTCATATTGTGCTTTCATCATAAAAAAGAACAGAGGAGAAGGGGTGTGTGGAACCACGTCAAAAGGCAAACTGACAGAGTGCCTGCCTGCCACCAGTGTGGAACCCAGAACAAAAGGAAAACTGGACCTTAAATAGGTTCCTAGTCACGTACACAGGGAGGATGCTGTCCTATATCAAAAGGGAGGCCAAAATTACACATCCCTTGGTCTATGCAGGCCTCCTCGATGGGAAAGGACACTTGATACTGGAATAGCTTGTATCTGTAAAGTGTCACAAAGTCATAAATCTGTCTGAAGGTGTGAAGATTTGTCTCCTTTGATGCAACTCCCAACTCAGGCTTCATTTTGTACGCGATGTCTTCACTTTTAGGCAATGGAGGACTGGGGAACATCTCCCATAATGCCTTTCCATTAGGGTCATAAGGAGAATACCTTCACCTTATATGTGCAGGACTTGCTTAGAGACTATCATGATCAAGGGATGCCAGGGAGAAGGGCATTCTGGGATAGGGATTTGTGGGGAGTATTTTATGAAATTCCACCATTGTTAACAGGAGGAATCAGCGAAGATTCCGTATTTAGTGTAATTGTTATTTATTTCCTGAA
Source organism: Urosaurus nigricauda (assembly GCA_034509955.1). Taxonomy (NCBI): domain Eukaryota; kingdom Metazoa; phylum Chordata; class Lepidosauria; order Squamata; family Phrynosomatidae; genus Urosaurus; species Urosaurus nigricauda. The sequence goes on from JAOEGL010000006.1 coordinate 111,400,381, forward strand.
AAGAGACCATGAATCATCACTGACACCTTTCTTTGCTTCCCTCCAGTTGTTATTCCAACTTAAAATCTTAAAAACCAGGGTGTATTTCTACAAAGTTGTTTTCTGGCAGCTGAACCTGACCCAACCACCCGCCAAACTTTGAATTGGCTCACTTAAACAGATGAAGCAATGTGGTTTTAATGTCCAATGTGCTTATTTGAGATGAATAGGGAGTGACTGCAGATGAGGTAGAGACAGGCAACGGGCTAGTCAGATGCTGCTTCAACAGACTGAGATAGAGATCTGGGAGATTTTTCTTTGGTCCACATTTTCATAGCCCTAAGCCAGTGTGGTGAAGTGGCTTGACTAATGGTCTATAACTCTAGGGACCAGGGTTTAAATCCTGTCTCGGCCATGGAAATCCACTGGATGACCTTGGGCAAGTCACACTCTCTCAGCTACAGAGGAAAGCAAAGGCAACCTCCCCTGAACAAATATTTCCAAGAAAACTCTATGACAGTATCCTTGCCACAAATCCTTGTGACAGCCTTGCTTACTCTTGAGAGAGGATGGAAAAGTTATCTTCCTTGCACCCCAATCAGAAGCTGAACAGACTTCCTTTCCTTGATCTGGCTGCTGGCTTTTAAGATGTTCAGGGAGGTTCTGGCCAGGAGACGTTACATATATAACTAAGTAGCCAATGTAGAATATCAGCTCATGTGTTTTTCTTTGTGGAATAATTTCTTCACAACACTTCAAGACTTTTGAATATGGGGAGAATACTGTGGAGGGATATTTGTTTTCTACTACAGTTGGCAGAAAACTAATGTAATTTTTCATCCTTGCATGAAAGGGTGAAATAGTTGAGGATTTACATTCCAACTTGCAAAAGATCTCAGCCTTAGCACAGGATTGCACTATTTGGAACCACTCTGCAGATATCTGTGGATCCTTATATAAATAACTGCCTAAATCAAGTTGTGGGTCTGACCCATATTTAGATCATCTCTATTTGTTACAAAGTGATGTTTTTACTTACCTGTGGGCCAAAGGTTCAAATATTAAATTATATTTATTATGCCTTGCTTTAGGTTTACTCCATGGACTATGACTTGAATCGTGTTCATAGTGTCAACTATAATATATGCATTGAACCAAGTGTTACATGGTAAGTCAACACATATGTAAATCCTATTGGGTTAATGAGTCTTTTCTAGTTCAGACTATCAATAGCATTTAGGCCAATATTATTCTCCAGTAAAATCTATGGTAGAACAACAGATCAAGCATATTGATTTCCACTAGTTTAAATCAAATGCTCATTGAATTTGTTCTCCAGTACATTGGAGTTTAACTCTTGAACTGCTAGATATCTCAATAATTTGACCACCATTCTCAAATATCACTTTCTCTTTTCCAGGGCCAGATTTGTCTTCATTCTGCATGACAATTACTTCTGTCCTCGTGAACATGAAATAATAGTCAAAACTTTAGTTCATTTCCTTTTTTTAGTGTAGGTTCATAGTAACAAACATAACAGATAACTTTCCTCTGCTACAAGGAAATGCTCTGGGGGAAGATTGGGATACATATGGAATATTAATTGTCTGTGGCAAGTTAAATTTCCACTTCTCTGTTGAAAGGTTCTACAAGATTTCTTTATCATAATTGCCATTTTTCTTTTATACATTTACCTTTTGTGTAATGCATTTTAAATATGTGCCTGCATGCTGAAGATATGTGTATTTTTTAAATACTTATGGTGCTCTAATCTTTCTATTCTGACAAGCTGGGCTCACCTGTACCAGAAGGGTACAGGCAGATCAGGATATTAAGGACTTTAAAGAACTTCAGAGAGATTCTCATGGATTGGTGTCTAGAGGCTGGCTGTTTTCTGCAGAAAATAATTTTTATTTTAACAACAACAGCAATAACAATAATAATAATAACAACAATTTATTTATTTATTTATGTATATCCCGCTCTTCGGCCCTAAAGGCTATCAGAGCAGCTTACAATTATTACTTTAATTAGACGGTTCCCTGCCCTCGGGCTTACAATCTAAGAAGACACGACATGAAAGTAGAAGGGAATGGTGGTGGGGAAGAGGATCAGGTCCAAAAGCTCTTCTCTTCCTCTGATGCCTGGACCAAGGCAGATGGCACGGAGGCAGGGCTCTGCTTCATAATCTAGGACAGGCCCGATGGAGTTTGGCCAGTCCTTTCACTCCCTCCTAGGCCAGATGGTATTGCCATGGAGAGAGGGCACTTCAACTTGAGGCCAGGTCTAATGAACTTGAGGGACAGAGTCGCATCGAAGGGAGGGTGTGCTCTTAGGGTTCCTGAGGGAACACTTTGATGGTGTGGAGGACACAGTGGAGTCTTAAGAGTCCAGAGAGGGACTGGATAGGCTTGGGGAGACCAGTAGAGAGAGGGTCAGAACCAGCCAGTGGTTTATAGAAAGATTTTGGTCTTGGTACTGGAGATAAGATTGCCTAAGTGGCTGTATTGATATTTATATTTTAAAAGAACCTTTTGTAACTAAGCAACAAGACAAATTAACAACTTTAAGTCTACTTTATAATTTATTTTTATGTTTTATAATAAACTTTTATTAGTGTTTGAAATACAACTTGGCCTCCGTGTGAATCAAACCACACTACCTAATCTAAGTGTGTCATCTTAGAGAGATGTAGTGGTGAAAGATAAGGGTATCACCACATAATATTTTGGTGGCAGCAGTAGGATTAAACTCCCCATAAAGCTGCCACAGCTGAGAATACATTGTGGGTGGACTGAGAGTCTGAGAGTTCACTACATAATAATATATTTTTTTTAAAAAAAATAAAAATTTTGCACAGAAAATGCCATTTTTCTGCATAAAATGCTGTAGTTAAGGACTTACTGTGCATAAAACTTACTGTGATTACCCCCTCCAAAAAAAACAAAAACCCTCTGTATTTTCTGTGCAGGAAACAACATTTTCTGTGCAGAACATTATTCTTTGCAGAAAATGATTTTATCGGTGGCAAAAATGTGATTTTTTTTTTTTACAGAATAGATTCCACATTACAGATACTTTGAACACTGCATCTTTTAAAGACTTTCTGAAAGCTGTTAAAAATTGATAAAATAAAATGTTGCTAAGGCCTAAATACCCTGAAGACACCAGATTCTGTCTGATCTTGAAAGTGAAGCAGGTTCAGTCCTGGTTAGTGCTTGAATAAGAGACTGCCAAAGAATACTAGGGGCTGTAGGCTATATTTAAGAGGAAGGAACTGGCAAATCTACCCGTGAGTATTCCTTGCCTAGGAAAACTCTGTGAAATTCTTGGGGTCAGCATAGGTCAGCAGGTGACCTAAAGGCACATAAAATTCTTTTGAGAACTAAATTAGCAAAGGATAAAATCTGTAGACTAAAGGCATCAGCATAGCCACCATAAATGGGCTATATGGATCTTTAGGCTAATGTAACAGGTCTGTTCTTAATCTTAATCTTTATTTTGCCATGTAAGCACTGCATTATGATACAGATTTTTTTTTGTACCTACAATATTAGGAATGAGGAGAAAGATCAAAAGTTGGAAAAATCACCTCACTCCCAGAATCTAGCCAGGCTAGATGATGGGAGCAGTAGTCCAAAATGTAACTTTTTTCAAAATCTCAGGAAGATCACATATATATCCCAAAACATTGGTGACTGGTGACATACATGTTAAGGGAGTGGTGAATCTATTCCAGATTTCAATTTGATTTTTAAGGAAACAATCTGAGATATTGAACCAATCAGTTGACCATCTTGAACAGCTCCATTTAAATTCAGATTAAAACCCAGAGCAGATTCACCACTTCACTGATATGGGAGTCACCAGCTGTGACTTCCCCATGTCCCCTTCTCTGTTACCTTTACATAGTCTTATGGAAGTACACAAGATCTGTACAGTTTCTGCAGCAAAAGGTTACTTTATTGAATAGGCTTGACCCGAGGTTAGCCTATAAAATTCAGGAAAAAAAATTACAGCATCTGAGATTCAAAGGACAAATCATTTCTGCCTCAGTCTATTGCATCCAAACATGTGTCTGGCAACCTAATGCTCAATAAATATTACTTGATTAGTACAATAAAATATTGGAATCCTTTGCTTCTTCTTTCTATGATTCCCAACAAGTTGCAGTCTCAGGAAGTTTCCACTTTAACCCTTTCCGTATTTTTATATAGCTTCCTCAGACAGTGAATGTTGGATGGCAGGGGCTAGGGCACAGATTCCATTGCTCATTCTCCCAAGACTGCTATTGCCCTTCTACTTAACCAATGTCCCAGAAGGGATGCCTGTGACATGTCACAACAAGCCCCTGACCAAGTGGAAAGTCCTCTAACAGTCCAGCTCACTCACATGAGCCATATGGGACATAAGTCCACATTGTTTCATTCACAGGACACATATCTGTACAACTGCTGCATCACAACTATTGTCCAGGTAAGCACTGCATATGTCTCAGAAAGCACAGTGAATAAGAAGTAAAAAGGTCCTTCAGGTAATGGTTTGTATGCTATCTGATTTGTCAAGCAGCTGCTGAGCCAATCCACGTCCGTTGGATGATATGGATGATGCTGTTCCATAAACAACGTTGAAATGAAATTTAGTTGCCAGACTGATTATTTCTGTATAGGGATTTGTCAAGAATGGAGGGGGGGGGGGGGAGGATCTATATCTTAGGAGGAGCCCTGGTGGAGCAGTAATTAAGTGCCTGTACTGCAGCCACTCACTCACAAACCATAAGGTTGTGAGTTCAATACCAGCCGAGGTATCAAGCTCAACTCAGGCTTGCATCCTTCCAAGGTCCTTAAAACGAGTACTCTGCTTGTTGGGGGCAATTAGCTTACACTTTGTGTGCTTAAATGCACTGATAAGTGATATAGAAATGTACTTGCTATTGCTATTGCTATTAGGTGGTAATACTGTGTTGAACTGCCCATCACCTACCCTCTTCAGATAACATCCAGCACTGTACACGATAAACAGCAGGACAGACAGCATGGCACAAATGGATGCCGGCAAACATCATGGGTGGAACAACACTTGACTCAATGTAAATAGTGTTGCTGAAGAGCAGAGAACAATTATGTGTGTGTGTATATATATATATATATATATATATTCATCTGTGGTGGAAAAAGGCATCAGATTGGTGAATGATTTTACTACTAGTGCCAGTGTGGTGTAGCAGTCTGAGCATTGGACTATGACACCAGAGACCAGAGTTCCATTACACACCATGGAAACCCACTGGGTGACCTTGGACAAGTAACACCCTCTGAGCCTCAGAGGAAGGCAGTGGCAAACCTCCTCTGAATAAATCTTGCCAAGTAAACCCTGTGATAGGTTCACCTGAGGGTTGCAATAACTTAATTTTTTAAAGTTTTAGTTGCCTAGATCCTGCCTGGTACTGAGTGACCAAAGTTCAGACCAATGTCAGCAACATCTTGTAGTCGTCAGCATCTCAAAGAGGTCTTCAAAAGCTTTAGCATAGCCGCCAAGCATCTACTCTCCCTTTTCTAACCTAATTACATCTGTTATTTCATCTTCAACCCAGCAAAGCCTGAAAAACCTGAATTTGCCCCAGGCACCAAACTAATGCTTGAACAAGTACTTCATTATCGAAAGCATCCCAGTTTGTGGCATATGATCGCTACTGCAATCTGCGAGGCACTCCTTTAGTGACAACTCTGAAGGTCAAACAGGGATTATAAGTATTCTGAAATAATGTGGCCAATGCCCAAATTTCTTGCTTTAGCAGGCAGCTGACTACAAGTCTGGTACCACACAATTGATTGTGTTTAATTCTGCACCATGCCTGTTTTATTTACATGGAAAAGAGCATCTTCTCTTTGTTACATTCGAGTGCAAAACCCAGACTAGCAATAAACACTGAAGGAATTGAATCATTTTTTTTTAAATGAAGATGACTGCATTATTTTTAAAAAATAATTTAAAAGCATTTTAAAAAGAGGGAATAAGATAAGGTTCACCAGGCAGTTCCCAAACAATAGCAACGACAACAAAATTATATTGGTGGATCCCACAAGAAAATATTTGGGAGTCAACCTAATTAGGCAAAGCCTACCATTAGCTCCATCTATACATCAAATTGCCCTCAGTCCACCTACTTAGCAATTCTACCTTTGTAATTTTCTCCATTGATCTCTCTACCACATGCCCTGAAGATACAGGAATGCATTATCTATCAGTCCTGGATAATTATACCCTCCATTCCGTGGAAGTTACTGAATCTATTGCACAGCTCATGTATTTAAATTGAGAACTGCCATGAAGAGGTGCCGACTCAAACAAACCATTCAACATATGGCATCTCCTGCTTGTGACATGATTTTTTTTTAAGGGAAAAAGCTTTGACCATATTGACTTCTCACCTTGTTAGTCGATGCTGAGACATTTGATGCACCATCAGCATTGTCACTATACAACACTGGATGTGGTTTGCAACAACATGCCAAAGGGTTGGATGCTGTTTTCCCATCACACCCACAGAGAGAGAGAGAGAGAGAGAGAGAGAGGAGTGAAGATTTGGTTTTAGTTCATTTTTGACCAGAATTAAGAAAAACATGCAGTGTTCAAATGCAAGAAAAAGTGAAACGGACACATTTATTGATTCCTGCTTACAAATGTCATGTGCTGCATTAGTTGTGAGAATCAACCCTAAGTCACATGTAAATTTGCTTGGCAAATTCAGTAGCAGAGGACATATGGGCTTCCCATATATTAAATAATTGAGTCAGTGAATTGCATTTCTTCTTTATCTAATCATGAAGTTAGGGATCAAAATAATATTTACAATTTTTTTTTTAAAAAAAAAGTCAAAAATGAATGTCTAGGGTGTCAGGAAGATCCTATGAAGAGAATCCTAGACAGGTGAGACTCTCACTATTCAGTATTTATTTTGTGAAAAAAAATATAAATAAAAAATAAATAAAAATAAAATAAAAATAAAAATAAAAATGCACATGCAAATTTTTTCACAAGAAATTTGTTTTTCTACACAGAAATATGATTTTCTGCAGAGAAAACATTATTTTCTGTGTAAAAAAAAGACATGTGCATTTTTTGGCACAAAATAAATCCCAAAATGCAAATAGTCTTCAAAACTTGCAGTTTTTCCTCGTTTTCTCACATTCAGAAAAAAAAAATGCCAAAATTGATCATTCTTGTTTGTGAAAATGAAATGTATGAAGATTTTCATCACATACTTGGGCTAATGCCACACTGCGGAATTAATTTACTTTTGATACAATTTTAGCTATTGTGGCTCCATCCTATGGAATCCTGGGATTTGTCCTTTGCTGTGGCACCAGAGCTCTCAGATAGAGATGGATGCTTCTTCTTCTTCTTCTCCCTCCTTTCACCCAGTAAGTGACTCAACACAGCTCACAGGTAAAATTGTTTTAAAAAGTGGAATATACATGTAAAATCAATTAAAATCATCGGGGTAAAATGGCACAAGGTGAAATAATTCATACTGTGTCAGATAAGGCTGACAGTATCACACCACTTTTCATATTTGCATGGCAAGCAGCTACATACTAGGCTGTTATCTGATATTTGTGATCCATTTCACAAATATCTCACAAAACTACAAATCCCATAACATTTAAAGCAGTTAAAGTGATGACAAACTGCTTTGTTTCTGCAATGTGGCAGCAGCCTTGAAGTTTGTTATGATGTGGGCTGGATTTCTATAATCTTTCTGGTTAGCATTGCCAATGGTTAATGATTACTGTTATCCTTTGAATAAAGAGTATAGAGCTGAAACCATGCAACAACCAACCAAAGTTGATGAAACAGTAATTTTGGTTAGATTTATCTCAGCTCAGTCCTGCTAGCAACAGGCGTCTTGTCTGTTGTTGCATTATGTTGCATTATGTTGCATTGTGTATCCCTTGAATGGTTACAGTAATGACTGATGACTCCCATGTCCTTGTGCTGATGAATCAGTTCTGGGGTTACAACTGTGTTGCGTTCTTTACATGCTTCTTTTGTCTTTGCTTCTGTGGAATGTGTGAAGAACCCTTCTGTCAGCTAACATTTTGTCCAATCCAGGTACTATAACAATTGGGATTTTTATTCCCCATCAAGATCCTACATAGCCTGCTAGTAACATCTCCTGGCATCATCTCCCAAACCTACTTTAACAGCCAGCAGCTGCATCAAGTGATGGAGATTCAAGAGATTACTGCATGTGGCTTCTAAACTTCATATACACTAGGAAAAAAGTGGCTTTGGTGATACTTATCACACACCATCACCTCTGATCCATAGCTGCCTTTTCATGGATGGAGGAAAACCATCAATGGCTTCTTGGGACAGTTGTGTAACCTCAAGGTGAGAAACATTGCTGCTGGGACAGTTGTGTGATTCCACTCACATGGTGCCAGTGTCCCCTTCCCTCTTGATATTCCCAAGAAGCCTGATTCCTTATCACCCCCCCCCCCCCCCCCCCAATTTGAAAGGCACTCAAACTTTCAGTAACTCACAGAAGCAGAGCTCTGGAATTGCATTTAAAAAGTGGGAATGTCTGGGGGGGGGCAAAAAACATAACTAAAAGGCATTCTGAGTAGGATGTAAGACAGAGAGGTAGGATTATGGGAGAGTCAAGAAGAGAGTGTGATGGCGGCAGTTCTGTTACTGAAAAGGTGACGTGATTGCTTCTCTGAAAGTGGTATTTTCCCATTTTGTTTTTGTTTTTAACTAGCATGACTGCTGCGAAAACAGGGCTTGTGCGGTAAAGCCCTCAGTGATCAACTATCAGAAGGATCTCTGTTGCAATTCCTCTGCATGGGAAAAGGCTGAAAAGGTCATCCTGCTGCACCCAGTCATCAGCTAAACAGATCTCCGTTCCTGGATGTGGCTGCTAGTTGTTAAGGTAGGTTTTGGGGGCATTTATGATTGTGACAATAGTGCCACAAATGTGAATATGGGGTATAACAGACTATGAAGCAGTTATAGATCTGTACCTCTAGGTTACTAATCTGTAACTGTAATACAACATCCCAGCCTTTGTACTTTGTATGCCTTGGGAGGGGAGGAGAGGGGAGAAAAATAATTGTTCCATGCTTGCAATAGGTAATGCAAAAGAGATATGGCACTAGAAGAAGTCCATAACTGTGTTTGTTTATGACCTGAATTTATTATATAGTCTACCTTTCCACATTTTTCTATTCTTCTGGCAAGAATTTTGATGCATTTGCTTTTCATGCCAAGCATACACATATTTACTCAAAAGCAAGTTTCATTGAGTACAATTGAGTTTATTTTCCAGTCAATGGATATAGAATTGCTGACTCTTGTCTCCATTTCCATAAGCCAGTTTAACTTCATGTAATGAATTTATGACAAATTATGTCAACATTTATGTCCAAAGTACAACTGAAATGGATAAGGCTATTGAAATTCATTAATTAAAAGAAAACTCTACACTGCTTCTTTTAATCAATGCTTAAATATAAATTCTGATGATTCTGGATGTTAGCATAAAATGTAATCTATTTTAACTCACATAGCTCAGTGAAGCTGGAATTCATTTGATTAATTCTCTTCAACTTCCTTTAATTCATTTAGTTTGCTTGTTTATCAAAGTGGAAGCCAACTCGATGTATTAAATGAAGGTGAATGGAGCTACCTTGAATGGTTCTGTAAAAGCAGCAAATTAAAAGAAACCCAGCAAAACATTCTTGCCACATTGCTAAATACTGATCAGCGAATTATACATGCACTAAGTAGAAAAGGAGTTGTGAAGAAGCTTAACATTTATTGCAAAAGTCTCATCAAAATTTGCAATAGAGAAAGATTGGAAGATATACCAAAGATGGCCTTTAAAACAGTAATATGGGAAGGCAAGTATTTATTTTTTTGAATGTTAGGAATGAAAAGCTTCATGAACCACCTGCAAAATCTCTCCAAAATTTGAAAATGATGCTTGAAAGATGTAGAACTCATCATATACTTGATTCACTCCGAGTATTTATTCCTTCATTGTCCAAAGGTATCTCATTGCTTTAACATTTTCTCTTTCAATTCAAACTGTAAATTGTACTCCCTTTAAAGGACATCTGCTCATTAGCAACATACTTATACAACTTTTAGGCAAGAGTTTTTGATGACTCAGGGATCTAATCATGCTGTACTATCAGTACATTTGTCTAGCATCTTCTAACAATCTGTCATTCTGTCAACAAATAAGGTTCTTATTGCATGTTTTGAAAGTTTCCCATGGGCATAGGAGCAGAGTAACAAACTGAGATCTGCTGAGTAATTGATAGAGATTTTATTGCTAACCATCTAACCTCTGATTAAAAACCTCCAAAAAAAGGAGGGCCCACAATCTTCTGATATAACAACAACAACAATTTATTATTATTATTATTATTATTATTATTATTATTTAAATTAAATTTCTTACCTGCCTCCTACCATGGATCGAGGCAGGGGTCAACAACAATTAACAGACATTGGTTAAAACAATTAAAAGAACAATGTGAAGTTGAAGGCTTTCATGGCCAGAATCCATAGTTTTTTGTGGGTTTTTTGGGCTATGAGGCCATGTTCTAGAACAGTTTATTCCTGACATTGTGCCGGCGGCTGTGGCTGGCATCTTCAGAGAATGCTGGAAAGGAAGGGAGTGGGGTACATATAGTGTTGGCTGAGAGGAGGTGATTTGCATATATTAAAACAATCTACATTTAAAATGCATCATTTAAAATTCACATTTAAAATCATCTGAAAAAGTCTGCAGGAATGGTCTTTAAAGCTTCTTTGAATCTGGAAAATGTATTCAGCTGTTTGCTCTCTTCTGCCAGGTCATTCGACAGTTGCCAACCTTGTCCTAGCTGAATGGAGTAAATGTCCACCAGAGGACCTAAGCATATAGGGTGGATTATATGAGAGGAAGTGATCCTGTAGGTAAACTCGACCTAAACTATGTAAGGCTTTAAAGATAATAACTAACACTTTTACCTCGCCCAGAAACTAACTGGCAGTCAGTGGAGTAATTTTGATATTGGTCCAATGTGATCACCCCTCGACATCCCAGTAATCAATCTGACTACCATGTTTTGAACTAACTGAAGTTCCCAAACTTGGTACAGAGGTAGCTCAATGTACAGTGCATTGCAAAAGTCCAGCCTTCAGGTTACCAGCATGTGCACTACCATTTTTAGGTTCTCCAGCTCTAGGTAGGGGCACAGCTGATGTTTGGAGCACAGCTGATAGTAAGCAATTCTGGCCATCACATCTATGTGAGCTGTCATTTTGAGCCATAGATCCAGAAGCACCCCTAAACTGTGATCACAGTCTTTCAGGGGGAGTGTAACCCTATCCATGACTGGTTGACATACCTACATACCCAGGTTAGGACATTTGATATTAAGCATCTTTGCGTTATCTGGATTCAGTTACAATTTGTTTTTGTTTTTTTCTCATCCAGCCCATTACCTCTGCCAGGCATTCTTTTCTCATCTTTTTTTTTTTTAATGAAGTGATCCCAAATAAACTACAACAATTTGAGGAAAATCCACAACTTTGGGAACAGATATTCCCAAAAGTAACTAGGTATGGCATACAAGATGCCCAATCAGCATATGTTGAATATTTTCTCTTTTATTCAAGATTTGACCTGAGAGAATTATTTTCCTGATCAAATTTCATCCCCCCTCAAGAGAAAGAGAGACGAGAAAAGTATCTATTTTGAACCTCTCCTTTATCCCATGGGGGCAGGGGACCACTGCTGGGGTTGTCACAGGAGAACTTGGTTTTTTACTTGATCCATATTGCAGCACATTGGGAGAGTGTGAATTGATATTAAACATGGGTTCTGTAAAATAGTCAGGGATTATGAGCAAAACTAAGCAGACAATGTGGGTAGGAGAGCTAGATTTTTTAGTGTTGATGAGCATCCAAAGACCTGATTCCTAGACAAGAAGGACTTGTGACAGGTACATCACTTGGCGTCTGAATGGGTCACACACTGGTAGTTGTGAGAGTCAAGGAGATGGGACTCAGGAAGTCAGCTCTTAACATCTGACTGGAACATGCAGTCAGATGCAGCATAGTCCCTCTTCTCATGCCCAGCTGACTGTCATCCAAACATATATGGCGAGCATCTTCATTTTGAATTTCCTCTTGCACATCTAATAAAGTGATTGTCCCAAAGTGTCTTATCTTTCCTCCTCTTTCTGAATTTGATCATTATTCATAGTTATGGATAATCATTGCACAATTATTCTCATTACATGCTTAAAATAATCTCTATACAGTTGCCCCTCCTTATCTACTGATTATCCACGGATTTGAGCATACATGGCTTGAAAACATTCCCAAAAAGTATAAATTCCAAATAGCAAACTTTTATTTTCCATTTTATATATGGGACACCATTTTGTTGTACCATTATATTTAATGGGACTTGAGCATACATAAATTTTGTTATCCACTGAGGGTCCTGGAACCAAACAACAGTGAATAAGCAGGGCCCACTGTACAAAGGGTAACCTTCCAGTTGGGCCATAGTGCCCCTCTTCCTCAGTTGAGTTAGCTAATAGTGAGGAATCATGGGGTCCATCAACATCTGCAAGGCCACAAAACCGCAAATCTTGCAAGTACTCTAAGGTACAAATTACTCCTTCAATGACATTCAACATTAATTTTTAGTGAAACAGACTAACTACAAAGATTACAAATGAGGTGTCTACCTAATAATTTGGCTTACTACATCTTCCCAGAATGCAGTTCAAGATTCTTGGAAAGCCTTGATAGTTCCCTCATCTTACTTTGTTTAAAGAAGTGAATCAGGAGTTGTTCAGCTTGTATCTATATTTGCTTATGCATCAATACAACATCAATACTTGGGCTTATGTAATATGCAGTGTAGATGCTTTTTATGTGAATATATGTAGGAAGAGAGAGGGAGAGAGAGATCACTAGCCTGCTTGACTAATGTGCCACATTTGATGTACTCATAGAACACTGTGATTATACAAGATGAACCATGTATTTTTAAAGAGCTGAACTTGAAGATTACAGTTTTATGAGGCAATTGCTTTCTGAGCTAGTAATATCTAATATTTAAATGCATTAAGTGAGGACGAGTGTCTGAGATTCCATTCTTCTTCATCTGCAAAGAATGTGATCTCTCTTGAACTGCATTTATGAGACGGAAAAATAGATACACTTTCTTGAAAATAGTTTGAAGGCCCCAAAGAATATATTTACAAAAGACCCAGACTGACTTTTACAAGTCTGTGTTCTGTGCTTGTCACCCTTTTTTGAAATATATGTATTAAATGAAATATCTCTGTTAGATGAAAAATCTCTATTTTATTGCACTATACTCAGAGAAAGGGGGCTGGAGAGAGAGAGAGAGAGCAAGAGAGAGAGAAATGTGAGCCCTCTAAAACATTTTTTTTAAATTAAGAACACATCTCAGTTCTTGCAAATTCACTTTCTTGACAGAATAAATCCACCTGAAATGTGACCATTTTTCTACTGACTTCTACCTTACCAAGCATTATCAGATTTTATAATAAATCATGTTGTCTCATGACAAAATATCTAGATCTTTTTGGTCTGCCTCTATTTAGATATTAATATATAATATATTATTTTCCTCTTACAAACTTGGAAACAAAACACAGCCCTGGAACGTCCAGTCTTCCCCAACCCTGGCAGTGTTTCTCAGGTTTTAGCAGAGGGAGAAACTGATTCTCTCTTACTGCTTCTTTCCATTGAGGAAAAACTGTGAAAAGTTTGAAATGTCTATATCCTTTTCAGATGTGGAAAGTGGAAACAAGATAGATTATCTCACTGCTTCACCCAAAGTGGTGAAGGATAGATAATCTCTCTATTCCAGGTGCTTGGATCTGAGAGGTGTGAGTGGGGAAAGGCTTTCACTCAGCCACATGCTGGTTATCCAGGTGCTGTGCTTTGCAGATGTGTCCTTGGTTGAAGCTGTTCTCTGTTAGAAGGGCTGACAGTTCGGACTCTGGTTTAAATAAGGGAGAAGAGGGATCTTCAAGTTATCCATCAACCATTAACATTTGTACAGCAGATCAAGGTGACACACAGCTCATCTGTTCATTATTTTTGCCCTTTTCTATCTCTGTCAAATTGTGATTTATTTATGTGGCAATTACTGAAGGGCCCAAATACCCTAAGAGCACCAGATCCTATCTGATCTTAGAAGCTAAGCATGGTGCAGTCTGGTTAGTACTCGTATGGGAGACCGCCAGCCAATACCAGCTGCTGTAGACTATATTTCAGAGGACAAAACCACCTCTGAGTTTTCCTTGCCTAAGAAAACCCTATGAAATTCATGGGGTCACCATAAGTCAACCAGCGACTTGAAGGCACATATATATACACACACAATTACTGCATATCTACCTATATCTCTAGATGTTATATTAGCCTATGAAGATTTAATGAAAATCTGTAGGTTCCCCATGCCTTCATTTGGGTGAGAGATTCCCTCTCTTTTGGGCCTGTGTAAATATTTGATTATTTGCATACTAAGAATAGTTCAGTTGGGGAAGTTTTGATGGTAATGCTTATTAGTTTACTTATTGCAAAACCATGGCATCAGACCAATGGGCCAAGTGGGGCAATGCTTCAAGTGTTTCAGGTTTTAATTTTGAATTGTACCATAGCTATCCAAGGTGCTGAACCTTATCCTCTAAAAAGGTCCAGCCCTGTGGGTAGCTTTATTAAAATTCATCCTAAAGCCTAAAGTGGATCTGTGGACAGATTCACTAGTCCACAGGCATGTTGAGAATCAGAGTAAACTAGCCTGGCTGTGGTTGGAAATTCTCCTGTTCAATCTTCAAGATGAAGCTTTGGGCCACAGATGACAATCCCCTTTCCCGCATCAGAAAGATGTAAAGAATGTTTTGCACATTTATCATGCTGAACAACATGCAGTTACACAATTGTCAAAAATCACCACCTTGAAATTTTTCACCTCTGCAAGATCAAAAGGATCAGCTTTCCCCTCCAGCAGCTGCAGTAATTTTTTTTCAAGAAAGGAAGAAATGCAGCTTTTACATTAAAAGTTGTATTTTCCACCAAGGCAACTTTCATGTGCAAAAAATCTTTCATGCCATTTTTCTGTAAAACAAACGAACAAACAAACAACAATCTGAAATGCTTAAAAAGTCACCAACTATGTATGGAAATTATCTTAGTCTCACCCAGTGGAGAAAAGACTTTTGCAACATGTAATTTAAACATGTGGAAATTACATCAGTGAAGATATTCATTCCTGTTTAACCTGCACTATGGGAATGATCATGATGGATTTTACCTCTTATTTCAAAGTATTCAGAATGAAATATATTTCTCTCAAAGTCAAAATTCAGCTCCAGGATATCCTGATTATGGTACTTTTTTGATCCATTTTCACATTTGTGTGCAGTCATTTTTGTGTTTAGATTTTGATAATTCAGCAGAGTTAAAATGTTCATCTCTTGCCCCTTTCACCCACCCATTGACAGAGTTCATTATATGAAATGAAAGTGATGAAACACTCTAGGTGATAAAATGTGATGTTGCAATACAAGAGGCTTACAACGTACTGCTAATAAGATTAAGTGAAAGAAATCAAAGCCAATTTATGTTTGGTGGTTTGGGAAATAATAACATTTGTGTCAAGACGCACAGTAATCAGCTAAACATGGGAATAATCTACCTCCTAATTAAACAACAATAAACAATTGTCAATAGTGTACAGTTGTGGCAAATCCACAAAGGATGCTTTAGTGTAAACAAATATTTTTAAAGAGTTCTTAAAATTCAGAGACCAGGAAAATTATGTTGCACTGAATGAAGTAAATGAGGCATAGCGTGCATCTTTATTACAGATTGTTTACATACATCTATCAAAGTAGGTTAGATAACTTTTGGACTGCTGGATGCTCAGTCACACAACTTGGACTACAGCTCTCAGAATCCCCCAGAATCCTGACCACAGGCTGGGGCATCCTAAACATTGTAATGCATAATAGTAACATTGCCAAGTTCTTCTCTGGCATTGCCTGACATTTTATCATGTTCAAAGTAGACTTAGGCCATTAATATCCTCCTTTGGAATTATGGCTGCCAACGTGCATGGCTTTGAAAAGGGATTGGACAAATTCATGAAGAGTGGGCCCTTTATAACTACTAGTCAGGAAGGCTGACTTCCATTATTAGAGGCAGTATGCCTTGTATAGCAATTGCTGGGGAGCATAAGATGGAGGATACAGTTTCACTCAGGGTTTCCTGTTGGACATGATAGGTCTTTGGTTTGATGCAGCACAGCTCATCCTATAGTCTTTTGTTTTCATTTTCATTTTATTTTTTTACTGTTAGTAACTCTTGTGTTGGGATTACAGATGAGGCTTCATTAAAGTTGCCATATTCTGGTCCTCCAAATCCTGGCAGCTTGATCTGCTTATTTGTACATTATAGGAATCATGTGGTGAATAAGTTCCCCTCAGTAATTTAATATTCAAAACCACTCTTTTCAAACCTGTTTTACATAGAGGAAACAGAAGGTCTGGTGGATCCTCCAGACAAACATAAAGGACTGATTGTAAAATTAGTACATCAGCCTTCTGCCCATATCTGAAAAATGAGAACAATTGTACTGACCTGACTCAGGACTGGGGCTGCTGTAAGGATTACTGAAGAAAAGCAACAGAAGTGTTTTGTCAGATCAAAACATTTTTTTTAAAATGCTAAGTAAAGTAAGTGGCTCTGACATTTCACCCTGGCAATCTTTTGGCTCAGAAGTATCCCAAGTGTAGCTTTACCACTTTTTTGGTACCAGTCATCTAGTGTTCAAAGTATTTCAGAGTTTGGAAAAGAATTCAGAGACATAGCCATGTTAGTCTAGAATATTAGTATGCAAAGGGCTTTTGTAGTGCCTTTGAGACTAAATGAGAGAAATAGGTAGCATAAGCTTTCATGTGAAAGCCTATATATCTTCCCTGCAGAAATAATCCAGTTTAATACCACTTTAACTGTCATGACTCAATGCTAGGGAATTCTGGGATTTGTAGTTTTGTGGGACCACACATCATTTACACGCTCCCGAACCCTAACATGTAATGGTGCCAGCACCATTATGTAACACCATTTACACAGAGTACGTAATGGCACCGGTGCAACTGTGTGGCTTCCAGATGGAGCTGCGCAGTTGCAGCGGTGCAAAGTGCGTAATGGCACCTTTTTTCCTTGTTATGCTGCAACTGCGCCACAAAAAAGGAGCACGGTTTACCTGCTCTTTTTTTGTGGCACAACTGCACGGCAGCATCTAGCTGCTGCAACGCAGTTTGTACCACAAAAAAGGTGGCACCAGATCGCCCTTTTTGGACAATCTGTACAGCCCCACTGAATCTCTGTTTGCATGTCCATGGTTTCACTTGCAAGCATGCTAGTACATGCATCCTCCACTTTCTGTTGGAGGGACCCCTGAACATGAACAAATAAACTGAAATATATTTGGAATGAAGCTTGACTCAGCTGGTATCTGATCATCATTTCAAGTATATTTGAGGAAAGAACCTACTAATTTTCCCACTCTGTTCTAACCATTTCCTAAATCCTGTATTTTTACTGACACTAAAAGTAAGCTGTGGCATTTTTTAAAAAGCTATTTGTGTTCCCTAAACCAATACCTTCAAGAGATGAATTGGTGCTTTTCTTGCATCTCACATATTTTTGTCCAAGTGAACAAAGATGTCTTCCTTTGGGGGGGGGGGGGTTATAAAAATTAATAAAGCTAATGTGTTAATTGAAGAAATGTGATCCTACCATTTTGAGAGTAATTAAAATGTATTGCCAAGGAGACAACAAATGTGATAACATGTGACTAGGTTGAGGGCTTTATGACTGCAATTTGCAAGCATATAGATTAGCCTTAATCTACTAATGAACATGAATTATTAGTTGGTAAGAAGATAAAATTTCATGGTTGCTCACTATCTCCTCTGGCATATGAAATAGCTTTGTGTTGAGGAAAGGAAGAAAGCACATTATTTTGCACAGCTTTTTCCAATTGTGAAGTAGAAGAATGCAGCGGAGGGAAGCTTGAAGCCTTTTTTCTTTCCTCCACAGCAGGGTCATTGATGGAAGCTCCCTGTTCTGGTAAGTGAAGGACATGACAGCAAGGCTTCCAGTTTTTAGTTTCTGTATGTGTGTGAAAGATTAGCATAGGAGGAAACCAGAGACTCAACCAGAGAGACAAATACCTCTCTCCTTTTTAAAAAAAATAAAATAAAAAATGAACTTGCTGGTTCTTACTCTCAGTTTAAATGGCACATCCACATTGCTCATTTAAAATGGCCAAAAGAAATGGAGGATAGTGGAGGGCAAGTAACACCAAGGACTGTGAGGGCAAAGAAGAATGTGTCAGCTAGCTGCTGCAGTGGAACTAAGAGTGACTCAACTGCAATAAAACCAACATGAATGTACAGTGAGGGTGTGTATGTGTAATTCTTCAGATGCAATATTCACTAAAGTAAATATTGAAATTACAGTATACTCAGCAGAGCCTTAATATGAACACTAGTATATTTTACAGATATCATATGAACATGGCAAGTTGATGTACTTCATGTCATAAAATTGTTTTATCTTGTTTAGTACCACCTAGGTTGACTGACACACCTTTCCAGGGCCACAGACAGGAGTCTTTCCCCATCTCACCCACTTGTAGATGCCAAAGATTGAAACTAGAAACTTTTGCATGCAAAATAGATGTTCTTATACTGAGCTGCAGGAGACACATACGTCACTTATTTATGCAATGCCAGTTTTTATCAGAGTTAATATGTATTAAAAATATATTTGTGTAAGACTGAAATTTGATTTCATTTACATGAGGGTGGGCAAAGAGTACTTTCTGTATAGGATTGCCATCATTCTATTCCACAAAACAGAGACAAAAGTATACAAGACAGGATTGGGCTGGTTTATATCTTTAAAAAGCCTATAAAAATCCCCCCTGTATACCACATTTTGATATTTAACATTGCATACAGTCAGTCCGCCCCCCCCCCCCCCGCCCCCGCCACAATATCCATGGATTCAACCAGCCATGGCTCCGAAGTATTCCTAAAATATACAAATTCTAAAAAGCAGACCTTGATTTTGCTATTTTAAATAAAGGATACTATTTGACAAAGGATACCAATGGGACTTGAGAATCCAGAGATTTTGGTGTCCAAGGGGGGTCCTAGAATCAAATCCCAGAGGGTGCACCAAGGTCCCACTGTATTTCAGTTGTTTATTTGTACGTTACCATCCATTTACATTCTGGGACTTCAATCAGCCCAGCTGGTGGAGACATTTTTCAGACCCTTCAATCTGGGATTTTCCTGGTTTTCTGGGACAACTGGTAAGCCTATCTCTGTAGGGACGTTTCTGAGGCAAATACAGTGTTGAATTATGCTCAGCATTAATTTGCTGCCCTTACAGCCAGTTAAGGTGCAGGCCTGTATGTGATCTGTGGGCAGTAAATGCTGTAGTTCACCTTCCCCAATACTGATGAGATAGCTATAGAAGCAAAGGAGCGTTGAGATGGAATCAATAGATCTTGGGAGTTAACTAATTTAAGGTAATGGTGTGTAGTATCTCCTTTGCCAGCTGCTTAAAATATGGGCTAGGAGGATCAGAGAGATTTACCACTCAGATAAATGTCATGTTGCACAAAATAATTAGAAAGCAATGAGAACTATATTATGCAAGCAGCATCCAGAATCTAGTCAATGAAGTTGTAATGTGTAATTCATAGGAATGCAACAGAACTTATTACTATTCAGTGAGTAAACGTGAGCAGGTCTGTTTTTGAATCTTTCCTCATAAAGGATTTCAGTCTCCCAGAGCTAAAAATTAGCTAAAAAAACAAAACAAATGCCAGATGCTGACTCTGAGAGGCAGTCACCACATACCTAGGGGAAAAGACTAGACGGGCATTGCCTCATCATTTAATTATAATCTCATTTTCAGAATGCACAGCTTTCAGATTCCACTTCAAACTTCTTGGCAAATCACCCAACTGTATTCCAGTTTGACAACTGTTTGTTTTTGCCCATTTTTCCTATTGTCATGCCATAGTAACCAAAGTGTTTCATCACCAGGGAAACAATGATCCTGTCCTGTCTTCATTTCCCACAGGAGGCTCCAGTATGCATTTGATAGTCTCTGAAGCCACGTAATGAACAATTACAGACCAGTCTCACATCTCCCATTTTTGAACAAGGTAATTAAGTAGTTTTGGATGAAATCTATTACCTAGATCCATTTCAAATCAGCTTTAGGACAGGATATGGAGTTGAGACGGTTATGGTTGCCTTGGTCCATGATCTTCGCCTAAATATTGACAGGGAAAGTGTGACCCTGTTTGTACTTTTGGACCTCTCAGAAGCTTTTGACACTATAGAATATGACATCTTTTTAGAACGCCTGGGAGAGTTGGGAATTGGAGTCACTGTATTGCAATGGTTCTGATCCTATCTCTCAGGTTGATAGGGTGATACTTGGGGACAGTCTCTCTTCAAAAAAGAGTTTAAATTTGGTGTCCCTCAAGGCGCAATCCTGTCCCCAATGCTATTCAACATATATATGAAGAAGCTGGGAGAGATCATCCGGAAACATGGAGTGCAGTGTTATCAATGTGCTGATGACACCCAGATATATCTCTCCATGCCTTGGACCACAGTTTAGACTAAGGATGGTATCTCCCCTTTCAATGAATGTGTTATCACTGTAATGGACTGGATATGGAAAAACAGACTGAAACTGAATCCAGACAAGATGGAGGTACTCCGTGTCAGGGCTCCTAATCCAGGTATAAGGACAAGTCAACTGGTCCTAGACAGGCTCACACTCCCCTTAAAGGACTGTGCTCTCAGCTTGGGAGTGTTTCTGGACTCGTCGCTTCAGATGACTATCAGATAAATGTGACAGTTTGCTTGCTATCAGCTTCGGCTGATACACCAGCTGCATCCTTTACTGGAACAAAGGGTCCTAGAAACTGTAGTAAATGTGCTGGTAACCTCATGACTCAGTTTCTGTAATGCACTCTACATGAGGCTACTCTTGTGCCTAGTTCGGAAACTTGTAGTCCAAAATATGGCAGCAAGATTAGTCACCAGGACAACTAGAGGTGACCACATTACTCCCATCTTAAAATCTCTTCACTGGCTGTCTATTAGTTTCCGGGCACAGTACAAGGTGTTGGTTATGACCTTTAAAGCCCTTCATGGCTTGGGTACAACCTATTTGTAGGATCACCTCCTTCCATATAATCCACCGTGAACACTTAGGTCCTCTGGGAAAAAAGTACTACAACCAATAAAGACCAGGTTGACTGCAGTTACCCAGAGGCCCTTTTCACCAGCTACTCCCAAATAATGGAATGGCCTGTCAGAAGAGATCTGGCGCATTGCCAACCTTGACAGTTTCAAAAAAGCTGTCATGATGTATCTCTTCTGCCAGGCCTTCCCTGAGAAACTCACTTGGTCTCTCATGAATATGGACTATCATAAAGAATACCCAAAACTGCCCATCTCCCTGCCACTGACTGTTTTTATTGTTCTGAGTATTTTAATTGATTAAGGACATTTTATGAAAGTATACTTTGGGAGTGGAGGGAATAATAGAATGTATTCTAATGTACAGTGGGCACTCCCCATATGCTGGGATCCATTCCAGACCCTCGCCCCATGTATGGGGAAAAATCTGTAAACTCAAACCCAATTTGTTTCAATGGGGGGAATCAATACCAGAAAACATGGGATCTTAAATCCTGTTGTCCCTAACAGTGGCCTGATATGGACAATGGGGCTTGCCATCCACAGATGATTAAATCTGCAGATGGCAAGCCTGTGGATAATAAGGTTCTCCTGTATAACTGTTGATGAAAGCCCTTATGTTCTATGAATTTGTCCAATTTCATTTTAAAATCACCTAAATTAGCATCCACTGCTATATTTGAAAGAATATATATTTTATGGCTTCATGGGTGCTTCACAGTAACCAGGTAAATAGAAAAAATAAATTCATCAGAGCCCTGATGGGCTACCATACATGGCCAGTGTTTTGCAGTTGGCTTGGTGGGTCACATTTAAGGGAGGCCATGTAGAAAATAAAATAACATTTGGCTTTTCTTTTTTCTTAATCCTCTCTCTGAACTCTCCCCCCGCCCTCTTTTGGCACTAAAGTCTGACAGCTGACGTATAACACAAATCTTAGAATCCCCTTACAAGGAATAAGAGCCCTCATTATGAGTTCAGAGTTATAGGATTCCAGAGCTGAGGAGCTTTTAACCGTGTGGATCAGAGGTGAGAGGTCAGTACCTCAATAATGACCATAACCTTTGCAGCTCAAAACACCGAGTAAGAGTTAATGAGAGTTAGCTCTCAATGCAGGTTCATGACATTTCTCTACGGTCTCTTAACTATCAAGAAAGCATGTTCTTCGTTTTCCCATGTCACAACGTTTACAATAAAGCACACTCGGTTTTGAAAGATTTCACCCTCTGGCAATCTGTGTACTCCTATTGGGAAAAAAAAAACTCACTGTATTTGTCTTCTTTTTCCTTTTGTGGTTTGGGTTTTTTTTCTTTTTTTCTTTTGGCACTTTGTAATTTATTGCATTCCTTGCCTGCATGTACATGTACCTTGGCATTATCTGACTTTCTCACCGAGATTTGGGGAATATCATGACAGAACAAGTTTGCAGGAATATGGCAAGAAGGCATTTGCATGCAAAGTCTAAACAGAGAGTCAAAAATTGCCTATATATGGAGAGGTGGCTTAAGCAACAACAAGTGAGGGAGTCAAGAGAAGTTTCAATCAAGTTCTTCTCATTCAAAAGGATGCCTACAAACACAGGTGGAGAGAGTGTGCATGGAATTAAGTAAGTTGAAGGTGGTTTGGGAGGCACTTCTCTTGCCAAGCTGAACAATAACCCGTCCCGCTCCTTCAAACAGGTACAGGTCATGTTCACAGTGGCTTATAGGCTTTTGAAAAAGACCTAACAACAGTATGAGGACCCTGTCACCTTCCATGTGTTGTTGAACTATAGCACCCAGCAACTGTGACTTTTAGACATGCAGACTTGGATTGTTGGTAGTAACTCCACCAAGATATGGAGGATGGCAGATGTTTCACCCCTCCTTCTACTTTCCTAGTCTGTGTGTTCTTCATTAATTCCTCTTGTTTTCTTGGCCACACAGACCTTGCTTGACCACATGTGTTCCAGTTTTCCTCTGTAAAATGTTGGAGGGTATGTAAAAGCCATTGTGTCTGTTCCCAGAAGCCTGTCACAATAGAAAAGCTTTCACATGATAACAAAAGAGCAGTGATATCCAACATCCGGTTCTCCAAATATTTTGGACTTCATTTCCCAGAAGCCTCAGCCAACTTGGCTAATAGTCTGGGATTCTGGGAGCTGAAGTCCAAAACACCTGGAAGGACAGAGTTTGGGAATCACTGTATTAGAGCCTGAGGAGGCTTATATAAGAAAATGCAATCTTTAAGGTAGGCTGGACCCATGGTATATACGGATTTATAGGACATACAGTAACTAAAACTTTAAATGTTTTCAGGAACAGATTAGTAGCCTGTAAAGCTTTCGTAACAAGTTCATAGTCTGGCTGCAGCTCTTTCTGGGCACCTCATGGAAGGTGAGCACTATTCAAACATGTCACAGTGATCCAGATATGATATAACTAAAGCATGTGTCACCATGGTCAGATGAAATATTTCCTGGAATGGATGCATCTAGCACACATGCTTTAACCGTACAAATATACTCCTACCTACTGAAGAAACCCAGGTATCCTGGCTTCCTTAAGTCCCAGAACTATTGTGCATATCTAGGCATCTCATTTTAGTGATATTAACTATTCAATGTGAAGTTGAAAAATCAGTTAAGATCACTTATAGCCCAGTCTGGGATTGAGTATTCCATACAGAAGGGTGAAGAGAAACACTTCAGGTGGCACTATAAAGCTCTGGTAGATGAAGGCAAGGAGGATTAGTGCTTTAATGGTGCAGCAAGACTTTTGTACTGTCCCTAACAGTAGTGCACAGTGTTTGGGGCCATTACTATCTCAACCCTATGTATATTTTATCAGAAAATGATCACATTGACTTCAGTGGGAGTTTATTTCCAAGTACGTGTACATTCAATGTCAGCTTTGCAGTAATTTCAGCCTTGCTTTTAGGGACAGTTTTAAATGGAAGTTGCCTGCTTCTTTTAAGTCGACTCAGTGTAGGAATGTCAGGTTAGTACCACTCCAGGCCCTCAGGTGTCAGGATCACTACCTGAGACCAAGCAACAGCTTCTGTTGATATTACAGAAGAAAGCCACAGTGATGTTTTAAGGGATGGTAATGTAAAAGAAGCACTGTGGTGATGCCATTAAGCACAATACCTTAAGCATTAGCTACACTTCTCAGAGCAGCCCCTAAACACCTCATTTGATCTTGGAAGCTAAATTAAGCAGGATGATCTCTGAGGGAGTGAAAAGGCAGGCACAACTCCATCAGGCCTAGCCAGAGCAAGAAGCCCTCCATGGTCCAGGCCGCGGAGGGAGAGAAGAACCGCTAGACTTGATCCCTTTCCCCACCCCCATTCCCATCTCCTCCTTTGTGTCATGAGGGCAGGGAACCATCTTATTATTATTAACCTTTATTTATATAGCGCTGTAAATTTACACAGTGCTGTACATACAGTCTTATAAATTAGATGGTTCCCTGCCCTCAGGCTTACAATCTAAGAGAGACAACAACAAAGAGAAGGGAAAGGTGGTGGGAAAGGAGATGAGGTCCAGTGGTTCTTCTCTCCCTCTGGGGCCTGGACCAAGGCAGATGACTGCGGGGAGGGCTAGGGTTCTAAAAATAGTAATAATTGTAAGCTTCTCTGCGAGCCTTTAGGACTGAAGCGAAGGGTATAAATAAAGTAAATAAAATAAATAATACTTGGATGGAAGACCACCAACAAAATATCAGGTGCTGCTGGCTATATCTCAGAGGAAATAACTGGCAAAACCACCTCTGAGTATTCCATGCCCAAGAAAACCCAATGCAATTAATGAGGTCTCAACAAGTTGACAGGTGACTTGAAGGCACATACACATACACACACACACACAGAGGCTATATTTCAAAGGAAGGAACTGGCAAAACTGCTTCTGAGTATTCTTTGCCTTAGAAAACTCTATGAAATTCATGAGGTCACCATAAGTCAACAGGTGAATTGAAGAGACACACACACACTGTTCAGAGCATGCAATTCTAATAAAATAAAAACCCTAAGACTAACCGAAGAAAATATGCAGAGTAACACATATTTTTCTTTTCTTTTTTCTTTTCATTAACAGTTCAGAGAACTTTCCTTATTATCATATGGTTGACTATAATAAGGATTGTTTTATCACTTTAAGTTTGATTGTTATATATTCTGTCACAATTTTAGCAAAAAATCAACTATTAATGACTATTTCACTAGTTCATATCAGCAATTGTCTATATTCCAGTTATTTTTTTAACTGATAAAATGCTTCAAAGAAAAAAGAAAGAGAAGAATAAGTAGGGGGAAAAAAGAAAGGAAATACTGAGTGGAAACAGGGAAAAAAGAAATCTGCTGGTTTTTAAATAAAGAAACATTTAAATAAGTGGAGTGGAAATAAGCATGAACCCAAGAAATAGAAGGCTTTAGGGAGAAAATGTAAACTTTATACTGTTAAAGTTCAATGGTTAATCTGAATGCATAAACTGTATCGGTGACCTTTTCATTCCAATAATTTAAAGAGAGTGTCCATTGTTTTATAAATCTATCTCCTCATGCAATTGTTGTCCTCGCCTCCTATATGTTAATTTAATCCAGATTTTACAAGGCAATGCTTTTACCCTGCAATATTTCCCAGTCACTCTTATAATGTGAGAACCCTACTATAGTACACCTGAAGAAACACAGATGGCTCTTCAGCATTAGAAGGATATCATGGCTGTTTCACCACCATAAGTAGACAGACCTCCTACATTTCATAGTTGAAAAACAGGAAACATTTGATCAAGCAACGTATAGAGTGTGATCAAGATGGCAAAAGTTATTAATAAGGAAGAACACAAAAGCTAAGAGAGACTGCAGCAGTTTGCTTTTGCTTAGGTTTACAGAGAAGGGCAAGACTCTACCCTCTCTTCTCCCCTCTTGCTTAGTTCACTGAGTGCAAACAACTTTTACACTTGAAACTCAGTTTACAGAAACAGAAATAAACAGTGAAGAAAAGGAGAAAGTGGGAGGAAGAAAGAGAACCTAGGACAAAAGGAGGTAAAAAGGTGGGATGACAGAAGATTAATTGGGACGGTCTGAGCCAAATCAAGATGGCTGGAGGATATGCTAGACTTCTGAGATGTGGGGCTGAATTTGACTCAGGGTATTTAGCTGGTTTTGAAAGCTGGACTATGACTCTAGAAAGTAGGGTTCTAATCCCAGCTTAAGCATGGAAATCCACTGGGTGAGAAAGTCCCACTCTCTCAGCCTCAGAGGGAGATAAAGACAAACCCCCTCTGAACAAATCTTGCCAAGAAAACCCCATGATAGGTTCACCACAGGGTTGTCATGAGTCAGAAATGATTGAAAGGCTTACAAACCTGTAGTCTCCAGAGTATGAGGAAATATCACACCAAATGAGGGATGGGGAATATGCGGCCTTCCTGGTGTTGGAGTACAACCCCCATCAAGCATAGCCAGTAAGGCCACTGGTGAGGTATAACAGCAGATATAGTCTAACAACACCTGTAACTATTGAACATATTTAATTTAATTTATATGCTAGCATCTGTGTGGCCACAAGTTCCCCATGCCTTAGTAGCCACAGGTGTTCCTCTGCAGCCTCAAGAGCACCAATGAAGACATCTCCCTGTTTCTTTGGGTGTATAAGGATTAGAGTGGGAAATGTTCTCAGGTTTCTGCCTTTGATGCTGATGAGAACTGCTCCTTCTGGTTACTATGGCCATTTTCTTTCTCTTAATGTAAATCAAGAGAGGTTCGTCTGGAACCATAGGCCACAGCACACTTCACTGTAATGGGATTGAACACGAATAATAGGGAAGCATGCAGAGGATGAGAACTGTATAAGTGTTGTGTGTGGTTGCTGACCCTTTGTAACCTTACAGTTAAGAGCACTTCCTTCTTATAGAACCCTGGCTCTCTGCCGCTTTGCCTATATTTTTAGAATGCCCAGGAAGGAGACATCTTGGTTCCTTTTATGGAGAGCACTTGCGGACAACAAAGAAGACCTCTGAACCTTGGACATATACAACAATGGGCTGTAAGATAATGTCACTTCAACATTTGTTGACTCTTTGAAAAGCTCTGAACCCTTGCCCCAAAGAAACCAGAAGGTCTTAGATTGGAAATGAGGTGAACTGTGATACTGCTGAATTTTTGCTGAAATTCACAACACAGTGATAACACAACTGAAAGCAGTATCACTGAAGTCACTTGTGCTTCCTGTTTCTTCCAGTGTTCTGCAAAGTTTGTTCATCTCTCAGAGGTAAGACTGGGGCTCCATCTACACTGCAGAAATAATACAATCTGACAGCACTTTAACAAACATGGCTCAATGGAGTTCTAGGATCTGTAATTTGCTGTGGTGCCAGAGCTCTCTGACAAAAAGGGTGAAATATCTCACAAAACTACAAATCCCACAATTTCCACAGAATAGAGCCATAGCAGTTAAAGCAGTGTCAAAATGCATTATTTCTGCAATACAGATGAAGACAGAGTTCTTGGAGAATAAACAGAACTTTCTAGAAGCAATCTGAAACATATGGGTATATAATGCTGGCTGATTCCAAGATGAACCATTGTCCCATTTAGCTCAGTATTTTGCATTCAGAAGGAAGGCATTGGGGAGCAAGTGGGAGGAGAAAAAAAAGGGGGGGGTGGAAAATAATGCCTAGAGAAGCCTTGGATCTAATTTTCGCACAGTCTTGATTTGTGATGCTAAATTTCCATAAGATTAATGTAGGATGAGGGGTGGAAAACAATGCCCATGGAAGAGATTATGGCAACCCTTAAAAAAAGGATGACAAGAATTTCAAAGCAAAATGCTAATTTATCCATGATGCTTCTTAAATAGAATAGAGCAGGATGAACAAGGAAGGAAACATAAGCAGCAAATGCATATCTTTTCCGGAGTGGGTTAAAAAATTAGCTTCTGTACCAAATAATGTAATTGGGGCTGGACTACACTGATCTTGTCTTTCTTCTTCAGTAAGATTTATCATTCATTTTCCTCATTTACCATTAAAGCAGGTCCAGTGAGGTTGCAACTAGTTTATGGCCTTTAACAAATGGCCTCCTACGCAAGCCTGATTTAATTAGGAGACAAGCCTTATTATTTGACCTTAATGGACTTCCTATTCAAAACGCCAGCCTTTTCTACCCGCTCATCAAGATGGATTAACAGGCCACTTATTTTCAAGACCAAAGTTTTGAAAGGTTACTGAACAGCATCGAACTATAAAATAGAGCAGGGACCGGCACAGTGAGGCCAGAGCTCTAGCCAGACAGGCCAAAGCAAAGATGATAAAAACACAGGAAGAACCATTGAATCTGAACAAAGGCCTTTCCATCTAGCTGAGCATTTTATTCCCACCTGTTGAGTATGGGAAGCCCTCAAGGGGGCATACCTCACAACACATCACCGATGAAGGTCAGGACATAGCTGGCCAAGAAACATCAGAATGTGGTCAAAATGACATCAGTTCTGCTGTTTGACCAATTCCAATTTCTGGCGGATAAGTCGGGGCTTCCTCTATCTTGACACTTCAGGATCTTGTCTAGCTCCTTCAGAGCTGCCCCTCCAAGTCCTTGTCTTCTTCTGGTTTCTTTTCTTTTCTTTTCCTATTTATTTATTTATTTATCAATAATAACATAATACAATAGTTATATCATCATATTTCCAACAAAATACATCTTCATACAACATAATCTCTATAGTTGTTGTTATAGTTGACAGTGAAGTTCCCTACCTATTCATTCCTCATTATGTTCCCTCTTTCATCCTTAACCTTCTTCACCTCTCCTCATTCCTTTTCTCTGTCTCTCTCTCCCTCTCTCACCCTGCTCTACATTCCTCTCTTCTCTCTCTCTCTCTCTCTCTATCCTATCCATTTTCAATCTCTACCCTTCCCATCTCAAACCCTCAAACACCTTCTCTACCTATCTTCTTCCCTACTTTACTATACTTTACTCTCGCTACCAACCAACTTCTCCGGTTTCTCTATTTCAATTACCTATTCTACCACCACCTCTATAACTTCCTCCACCCAATCATTCAAATCTACTTGATTTTCTTATACTACAATAATTCTACTAAATACAACAATCTTATACTAGAGCGATCATTCTGGTTTCTTGATGCAGTCTCCATTCTAATTAATGACAGAGCCAAACTGTGGAAAATCTTGGATCTTGTCTTCATTGTCCGTGTTTTTCTAGGTTGCATCAATATGTATACCAAGGATGGACTGCAGGTTCATATACCTAGCTGTATGGAGAATTATACACATGGATGGTAGTGGCAAATTTTATGCATGTTGTAGTACAGCAGAGTTTGCAGAGTCAAGATTCTGTGACTTTTTGATCAGCAGCAATGATGACATGATCTGCCACCTACCCTGACTAGGTAGATTTTCCTAGCAACAGTTGGTTAATTTATATCGAATGTGTGTTCATACTCACGCATAAATAGCACACACACACACACACATACATCAATGCAGCTGCTTGCATTTTTGGACTCTGCATAATAATATCACTGTTACCATAGTGCATAGTGTACTTAAAAATTCATCCCAAACCATTATGTTGTGTGCAGTAGACAATGTGAATGCAATGGCAAATCCACACTGGGTTTTAGTTTGAATGTTAAAAGAGGTATCCAAGTTCTGAATCTATTTTAAGGATAAGATTCAACATCTTGGATAGCTCCTTTAAATTATGGACTTAAATCCATATTCATTATCCCACCAAGAATGGAACCATGAGCCCTCATTAACATATGTCACTTTGAAGTCTGTTTTGGATAGAAAACTAGATTTTAATTTATAGATAGATGGACAGATAGATGCTATATCAATAATGGCCCTACCCAATCCTGGTCAATTTGACTGTGTATTCATAATTCCCTTCCTTCCCTTCCCTTCCCTTCCCTTTTTAAAATGGAGAGAAAAAAGGGGGAAAAAAGGAAGAATTATGGGCAAACAGTCAGAAAGATTTGAGGATAAAAGGATGGATTTCTATTTATTTATATTTCTGTATTCTTCCATCAGGAACCTCAGATGCCAAATTTAATCTTCTTCAAATTAACCTCTGCCCTCAATGGCATGTAAAGTAGTCATGATAATTTGAGGCCCCATTGATTGCAATTGGTCTGCTGTAAGTATGACTGTTTGACTCCAGCTTTGTCATACGCAGTGTTTCCACATAATCAGAAATGGTGCCCTCAAGCCATATTTTTGACTGCAAAAGTTCCGAAGGGTTAGCAGCATGGGATGATCTACTCCAGCATAAGTAGTGACACAGACAGAAGGTTTCTTTCCCCCACACCCAACAAAGAATCCTTTTTCATAATCCTGAGTTTCATCAAGGTTCCCCCTTGTTGGGGCAAGTAGGAGATTCCTACACTCCAAGGACAAGTTGTAAAGTATGCTGGACTCCTCACTCAGCAAAAATCCAGTTATCACCACCAGGACATTCTCCTTCACATAGCCCAGTGAAATATATGGAGACACACAAGAGTTCTGTCTGTTGAATATTCTGCAATGTGAATCTTCCCTGATGTTAATGAATCACTTCAGGTAAAATAATTCCTTGATTCGTAATATCCTCACATTTCATTCAATACATATTGCATATCAAAGTGTTCTAGCTTTAATCAGCTGGGTTTACTCAGGGTGCATCTACATTGTAGATGCAATGCACTTTGGCACCACTTTAGCTGCCATGGCTCCACCCTACAAAATCCTGGGATTTGTAGTTTGATGAAGCACCAACACCTTTTGGCAGATAAGGCTAAAGACCTTGTAAAACTACAAATCCCAATAGGATGGAGCTACAGCACTTAAAATGGTGTCAAACTGCATTATTTCTACAGGGTAGATGCACCTTCAGTCTTGGTGAACACTATCTGGATATTCTCCTTCACATAGTCAATTGAAATATGTGGACACACCCAGGAGTCGTACTACTCTCCCATTCATTACACGGAATCTTGCCTGACTTGCACAGGATAAGTCTTTTGCATCTAGTGGCAAAACTTCAGAATACTTCACTATCTAATCTTTCTTCAACTATTTATGGTATAATTTGAGGATCTGTCACTGAAGTATTCAAAAGGGGGTGTAACCACACCCCCTCTGCCATTTAAGCACATGAATTCTTTGCTACATTCTCTCTGAATTTCGCAACTCCCCTGGTTTCATCTCTGCTTAGGTGAGATTTGTTGACTCTGCTTTCTATCACTTTGACAGACTTAAACAATGATAGATAAGTCTGATTCTTTTGGCTAGCATGTGGACTCGTTTCCTTCTCTACCAGATCAGAACCCAGCACAGACTCCAGATGGTCACAGTAGTAGATCTGTACCTTGGATATAAATCACTTGGCCTTTGATGGATCTTTGAAATTACACCCCCTTCCCATCAAGCTCCTCTTACAGAAGGATAGTCTTTTGCACCTTTGACTTTAAGACAACATGTCCTGGTTCCCACAGAATATTAAAGCTATGTGGAGCTTTGTGGTGGACTCCTTTTATTACTTAATAAGTGCCAGATGAGTTTCAGTGCAATAACAACAAATGGGGATGACAATATGGAATCACATTTTATTGCTGCAGGCCCAGACAATCTTGTACCTTTCCACAAAGAAGCAGCTTTTGTTAGTAGATACCTTCAAATTCTTCCTCTTTGGAAACTTGGGCCTTAATGACTTCCTATCTGTACAATTGCACTTCAGTTGCAATTGAACTGTGGTTATCTTTATTGAAAACAAAGGGAGAATCCAAACCAGAGAATTATGGTATTTCAGGGGGTGCATTTGTGCTTTCTGGATCAGGATTCACTTGATGAATGCCTAGTTCTGATAGCCTTCATTCCCATCATAATGAGCACTGTTTTCATTCTGTAATAACTCAGAATAATCCTTTATGAGTTGGCATGGTTTATTTTCTTAGTGCATTTGCACTGCCTACATGGATTCACTTTTACCGTGTCAGTTCTTTTTTCTGATAACATTGTGTTAATGGAAGAAGTGTGAATGTTT
Source organism: Urosaurus nigricauda (assembly GCA_034509955.1). Taxonomy (NCBI): domain Eukaryota; kingdom Metazoa; phylum Chordata; class Lepidosauria; order Squamata; family Phrynosomatidae; genus Urosaurus; species Urosaurus nigricauda. Next base: position 111,432,750 of record JAOEGL010000006.1, read on the forward strand.
CTCTCTTCCCGAGAGTCTCTTTCTTGCTTTTCATCAGATTGATGCTGATCTTCTAACAGGAACCATCAAGAATGATATCTGGGTATCATAACATTGAAAAGTTATGGCTTACAAAGGCCATAACCCTCCAGGATTGCTTTGCATTGTTTACTATTTTTTTTAGTTTTAATTGCTTGATAGCATGATGCAGTGTAGAAGCAAGACATTCTTGGCTTTGGCTAGCCTTGACTCTTAGGAATAAGAATCATGCTACAGATTAAGCTGTCTGAAGAACTTTGTCTTCCTGCACAAATCTGGCCAAGTGCTAAGATTTTGAAAAAAAAGACCCTTCTCTCAGTTGCACTACCTTCCTAAGAACATTTGGTGGAAATGAAGAGGAAGGCCTACTTGGTGTCTGATCCTAAGCTTTGGAAACCCCACCCAGCCCCCAGAATGGCTCCTTCTTTGTTGCCATTCACTTGCCAGACAATGGCAACAAAGAAGACACTATAATGTCTTATAATAGTGTGGTGTTTTGTTGACTTTGGTCTTCTATCTTTCAATGATTTTAATTCTATAGAGTAATTGCATTTTAACATAACCATTATATCCTTTTATTGATTTTTGGATCTATTATAATTGGTATTTGTTTGGGTATCAATGAAGAAATGATGATGATGATGATGATGTTTTGCTCAGACTGATATATGTTCTCTAGTCAAGGTTTCATGGTAATTAAATCCAAATAAGGTATCTTGGAACCTGAGGCAGAATATTCAGTAAGTATCTCCCACTACCCTGGTAGTAAAAATACACTGGGTTGGATCCAGACTTGGCCTAAATTCCTCTAGCTGACTTATGCTAATACACAATACCTCCTTATGAAATGGTTTTCCCACACCTTATAATGACCACTGGATGCATTCGGGCACAGGTCTGCCTGATTATTGATGATGATTTCATTTATATCTCACCTTTTTTCTGACTCAAGGTAGCTACCCACAAATTTATAGAAGTATAACTAAGACATGTTCTGTGTCTTATTGCAGCTGGGAGTTTTAACTGGAGAGCCTTGTCACAATCAGCTATGTTCTCAACTGTAGTGGTAGCACAGTTGTACTAATTCTATTTACTGGATGGAACCGAACTTAGTCTGGGTCCAACACAATAAAAATAAATAAATAAATAACTGGTAACAGTGTTCTGCCTTTTCATGAAACAAAACTCTGCCGGATGAGGTGGTTTCCTCACTCTCCCTACTGTGAGAAAGGTTTAGCAAATGTAGAAGTGCAATGTTCTGTTTCTATAAGAGTCACTTTCTGATTTGTACTATTTTTATAGGTGTTCCATTATAAATTTGTCCTGTTGTGTTTCTGCATTAATTGTGTGTGTGTGTGTGTGTGTGTGTGTATTATATAATCTCCTCCCTGTCTCTCTCCTTCTAATATAAACTTCATTTAAATTTTTATTTTTCAACTTATTTTCTCAAAAAATCACCCTTTCAATTTAAGAATGTTTTAAAGCTAATAAACACACTGCATTTTTCAAAGGAGTACAAAATATAATAGCTAGTTACTTTCCAATCTGCACAGTAATCCAGGAAGTGTGGATCAGGTCCGTTTCTGTCAGAATTTGCAAACAACACATTCTTCAAATATCTCTCAGTTCTGTGTCTGTGTACAGTGACATTCAAGTTCTTCCCCTTATAATAGCTTCTATTTTTGTTAGTGTAGTATACATTAATTCCTGGGATATACCAGCTGGGGCTATCCCAGACCACTCTGAATCACTAGCTTGGATCAAGGACCAACAATTTGCCACAGGCTCCACATTTGCTAGACTCGAATATTATTCCAATTTACTTTTGATTGCTGTTTAATTTAACCACACTAGTTCCCTGGGATCTCTGTCATTTTCTTGAAAATATATTATTTTTCTAAGACTGTTTGTCCAGAGAGGGAAGGAGGCATTTTTAAAGCCACCTCAAGTTAAACAAAACTGAGTGCATATGGAGAATATGTGACATGGAAAAAGGTGCTGTAAATAGTTTAGCATTCCATGTTTGGGATCAGGACTCATTTATGCAGATCCTTCCCCCAATGAATTACAATTAAAAACTTTACTGTTCTCTGGGCCTTGACATATTTTGCTCATGTTCTGTGTCTTATTGTTTCTGCTTTTTTGGTTTAATTTCTTACTCTCATCTTGTTTTTAATCATATGACTGCAAGAAAACCATTGATCATTGCTAGCTGATGGTTTTCATGCCAGTAGGGTGGTGACTTGACTCTGGAATTTAAAACACACTTTAAAGACTCTATCCAGGGTTAGGGACCATCCCCACAAATAAGCTGACCACATTCAATATTTACAATTCAGACAAAATCCAGAAAATAATCACTGCTTTACTCACACGGGAAGCACTATGCCCTCCAACTGTCCTGACATGGCAGATACAGTCCCATTTAATTCTCTGTCACCCCACTTTTTCACCTGCATTTAAAATGTTGCAGTGTCTCTCTCCTCATCTCCCTTTTTGTTCTCAGCTTACTTTAATTGTGAGGGCACCATTTTACTATGCCGTTGCACATAATGGGACTTGTATGTCCATGGATTTTGGTATACCTGATCCTGGAACCACATCCTAGTGCAGGGATTCCCAACCTTTTTGACTTGTAGAACCCTAAGGGCTCCATGGAACACAGGCTAGGAACCACTACCCTAGTAGATTCCAAGGGTCCACTGTATTTATAGTTTTCGATTTCATTTTGTGACTTTTTAAAAGTACAGAACATTATGACTTTGTTTTGTACATAGCTCTGAAAATGCATTTTGGTACAAAAGTGTATCTATGAAGGTGACTTCAAAGAATTATAACACTACTTAGAACATTACCAGGCAATGGAATGGCTGCTGAAGTCTAGAACTATACATCATTATCAAGTGCAATCTTCCTTTCTTTACAATATCATATACTAGGTGGCCCTCATGGAGAAACTGATTTTTCTGTTTTCATATTTCTTCCTCCTCCATCACTATGAGTCAATCCCCCCCCCCCCAGGTCATGAGAAAGCTGAACATATTTGTCAGTGTGTGGCATCGCTGAGATTTATTGGGCATCTGTCACTTGGCAATGCTCTCCATTTCTAGGGAGGTAACCATACTTTTTACTGGAAAAAGAACAGAGCAAACAAGAAAATAAGGAGCACTTTGGTCCAATATGTGGCGAGCAAATAGTTGTCATCTGATTGGAGAACAATGACTCCTTAGAATGCTGAAACACTGTTTGTTATTGTTTGCAAGCATGTTTGGGAGCATGTGCTCCATGGTTGTCATATGATAAAACATACTGATATGGAAAAAGAGTGTGCAGCCAACACCCTCCAATCAGCTGTTCTTGTCTAATTTTGGCAAGCACCCCGAGGAAGCTCTCAGGCGGGATGCAGTATGTCAATGCTGTTGGAACTTCATCTATCACTTGCTTCATTGTCTCTTCTGTTGTAGAAGGAGTTCATTTGCTCTGCTTTTTTCCTTCGTAAATTCACAACATTCCTGAGGATCCTTTCTTAAAAGACAAATCCACTGAAATCAGGCTGTTTGCCTTTGTTGTTGAAGGCAAAATTCTGCCCTAGTTGAAATCTAGACCAAAAATCCAGTTCCATCTGGACTCTCTCTCTCTCTCTCTCTCTCTCTCTCTCTATCTTTATTTTGAAGAACAGACATGGGATTTCTGCCAGCAGTTTTCCATCGCTAAATGTGCTTTGTTGTTTAGGCTGTAGGTACGTGACCAGTGACAACCTGCAGTGCCATTCCTCTGCTTTCCATGCTACCCCATTAAGCTTCTGTTTATGGTTGTGTGTGCCTTTGAATACATCACTTTGAGAAAATGGCTAAGCAGTACACAGATGGTACAGTGGTTTGAGTGTTTGACTAGAACTTTGAGAGTCTAGGATCTGAATTCTCACTCATGCATATAAACCCATTTGGTGACCTTGGGCAAGTCAGCCTTAGAAGAAAGACAAAAACAAACCTCCTCTAATGAAATCTTATCAAGAAAGTCCTGTCTTAGAGTGTCCATAAGATGGAGTCTTATGGAACTTGAAGGCAAATAACAAATTGCAATCTGAGAAAAATTATACAATAAACATTATTTTAAATAACAGTCTTTGTGACACCAAAGAAGGATTTTTTTCCCTATAGAGCACTGTGTTTGATGAGGTTTCTTAAGGGTTGCATGCTGGTGATGCATGAAGACAGAAACAAAACTAGGAAGGGTCATTCCACTTTTTCCTCTCCCCCCCCCCCCCAGCTTCCCCACCATCACTTTCTCAGCTACCTTATTACATTCCTTTTCCAATCCTTGCCATCCAAATGACATCTAGCTGAAGGCCATGGATCATTCTCAAACTCCACATTGCTTATCCTTGCCACTTAAAATTATGTGAAAGAATCTTTTTGGGTATGGTGTCATATATTGCCCTTCCTTACCTCTCATTATCCACTACTACTTACCATGGTTTATTATGCTGCCTATTAACTAACTATATCAAGTAAATTATGGTTTGATTCTAGCTTTTAAAATAAACCATAGTTTCAACTAGCCATAATTTGTCCTTTTCAAGAATAAAAAGGATCAGTGGTTAGTGTTAAACAGGAATAGGCACATAGCTAGTTCCTTCTATTAGTCTTAGGACTTTATCACATGTGGGAAAAATCAGGGATTTAAAATTGGGGGCATTATACAGCAACATTCTCACGATTGTGGTGAAGAGTTTCACACACATTGTGATTAAAGATGACTTATCCTGGGAATAACCAGGGAATGACCAGCAACAAATCATTCACAGGGAAATGCCATGAATGATTTGTTGCTGGTTATTCCTTGATTATTCTCAGCATAAGGCATCTTTAATCGCAATGGTGTGTGAAAATCTTTACCATGATCACATGAATATTGCTGGATAATGCCTGTTTAAACCCACAATTTTCGCTGTGTGATAAAGTCCTTTATTTAGGCCCAAACAGGGCCAATATAGCATGACCTTTAGTGTCCACTGTCAATGTTGTTACCCAAACATGTATTTGATCTAAATTATGAATGTACCAAACAGTCAGTTGGATTCACTGGAGGCTATAGTTCAGTATAGGTTGTGCTGGAAATCCATTAAAGTGTACAAAAGGGTATGAATTTTGGTTTGTGTGTAATGTAAAACTAAAATTTCAATACTGGAAGGGGTGGACATTTTTAAGTGGACAAGCAAGTGGTGGATAACTTTAAAAATGATGAAATTGTGCATGTTTGATCATTCAGTCTTCCGCAGACTTCACACCTTATCTTAAGAATGTCTCTTTAAGTTTGTTGAAAACTTAAACACTGTGACAATGTATAAACCCATATTGGTTTTTAAATGATTTCTACACACAGCAGGTTAAGTCGGGAGAAAAGGCAGAGAAGTAGTATTGATTAACCTGTCACCTGGCATATGCTACAATGCTAGCTACCCCAGCAATGCTTCAGTGGTTTTGTTGGAAACAGCCACTGGGATATGATGAAATTTTCTTGACAGCATCAAAGGTCCAGTCCATCAACACAGGCTCTTTCAGTGTCATATATGGCTGCCACAGTCTCCAGAGATCAACTGAGCAGTGCACTGAATAATAACAACATGATGCTATGTGTGAGTGGTGAATAATTTAACACCATATTTCTGCACACGCTGCAGCGTTTTAACATTAGCATTGGTTAACAAGAGCATATGCATTGCTTCTCATTCTGTTTAACCAAAATACTTACATAATTAAACTGGTTATGTAATGCAGTGCATGACCATTCCTGGACTAATCATTTATGAAAAATAGTTCTTTCTCAAATCTTTTTTACATGTCTTCTTGGAATCCTTTGGGGCTAGATAATATTGGAAAGAGTAGAGATGCACAACAGGGCAATATTCCAAAATACTGCTTTTGGTATGTTTAGAACTATTTTTAGGTAGTCTCCCATAGCAAAACCAATTAGATTTTCTCTCTCTGTCTGTCTCTCTCTCTCTCACACACACACAAACACATATGCAGACACACAAACATATATACACACATATGATTTAGTGAATTGCAGCCCTTTTCATTAGATACACATGCAGTCCATGGACATTTATGCCAAATTAAAAATATTAGTCTTCCTATCCATTGGATGACTAAATAAACTATCATGTCAGAATGACAGCATGCTCTCTTGGGGACATTTCACACAACACAGTTCTATTGCAATGATTCCATTTTGTCTCCCAAGGTAATATCCTGTATATACCTGGAATCTGCAGTTTATGGAGGGGCATTTAGAATTTTCAGCCAGAGAGCTCTAGTGTCTTAACAAATTGCATACCCCAGGATTCTATAGAATGTTGCCATGGTGGTTAAATTGGAATCATAGTGATATGAACATGTTGTGTGAAAGGGTCTTTGGTTCATTGGGAGTGACTATATTTGGGTCTTCCTTTTTCAGAAATTTATTTTATGATCAGACCTTTTTCTGCAGTGTATTGCAAACAGCGCTCCAACTTATCTCCTGGCACAGAACCAGGAATTAGGGTTCTTCTCTTTATCCCAGTATGCTCTAGTTATGTACACTCTGTGTCTTCATGTATGAACCAAGCAGGACAATACATATATTTTCATAAAAGCTGTACAATATAATGCATAATGATTTCAGAAAAAAATAAGCACCATTAATTTTCCTTTTAGCTGTCAAAAATGAGATACTTTTAAAACCTTTGAGTGCTTAATGTGAATGGTTCACAGTGTGAATTCTTATAATCTCAGAGTCATATTTCTAGGATGAGAATTCGATCCCCTGCCTATTACCCTAGGAATCCCCTGGGCCTTGTAGTCAGTCCTCGTTGCTTTGTACTGCAGTTTTATATATTATGCTTATAAAAGCTTGTAGTATACATTAATGGTTTGATTGATGCTTGCTCAAAGGGTGCAAATTTAATGTGTGCCAATGACACCATTGTTATTAACCGGTTCTTTTCCTTTCTCCCACTGATGGATGCAGAAAACTGTTTTTTCCTCTCTCCAGACAACAGCTCTGATTCAACAATAGTCACAGACAGATAGCAATTTGTCCTTTGGACTGAAAGTGGACATTCAGCCACTTCTGAGCATTCTGGTGCGGTAAAAGATGTCTGGCTGTATTAGCAATGCATAACGGCTGCCTCTGCATGGCAGAAATAATCCAGTTTCACCCTTCTTTAACTGCATGGTTCCATGATATAGAATTCTGTGAACTGTAGTTTTGTGAGACGTTTACCCTGCTCTTTCAGAGGATCCTGCTGTCACAATAAACTACAATTCCCACAATTCCATAGCATGGAGCTATCACAGTTAAAATTATGTTAAACTGGATTATATCTACAGTGTAGATGCAGCCAATGATAACTCTGCACATAAGCCAATAACTTTTGTTCTTGTTATACATCTTCAAGTAAGCTCTGATTTATGGTGACCCTATCACAGGGATTTTTTGGTAAGATTTATTCCGAAGAGGTTTGCTGTTGCCTCCTCCTTTGTTGTTAATTGTCATCAAGTTGAGTTTGACTTATGGTGACCTATGAATGAGAAATCTTCAAGTCCCTCTGCTTTCAACTCAGGCCTTGCAAACATAGGGCTGTGACATTCTTGGTTGAATCAATCCGCCTATAAAATGGTCTTCCTCTTTTCCTACTAACTTCTACCTTGCTAAGCATCATTATCTTTTCTAGTGAGTCATGTCTTTTTTTTTTTTTGCAGTCCATAGTATCTACAGAACTGTCCTGCAGTACCACATTTCAAAAGAGTTAAGTCTCTTCCTATCAGCTACATCCAGTGGGTTTCAATGGCCACATAGAGATCCTCCTCCAACATTCAAACCAATATACCATGCTGGCTCATTAGATTAGTTGGCTTTTTAAAATATTGCAATAACCTATTCCTTGTCTGTAATAGTCTACTACTGATCATGACATTTACATGGAATATGCATGCTCAGGAACAGTATGTCATCAATTACATGCTTGGTGGGAATATATTATGGTCCTGAAGCATCTGCCTAGTCACTTTGGAAAAGAGGATGTGGAAGAACTTGGAATGTTTTAACAAATGATTTGTTACTGTTTGTCCATGACATAAAGACTAGTTTTAGTTGCTAGCACTCCTTGTTAGTCATATTTAAATAGTTGTACATTACTAATGTGCTAATTTTTTCAGGGCTTCATAATTATTTTAAATTAATTTTAAAATAATTGAGCTAATTAGTTTAAACAGTTTATCCTTTTTAATTTTAAGTTATTAATATGAATATTTAATTTGAATAATTACATTTTATTTAAAATTATTTAAAACTATTATAAATTATTCAGTTATTCAGAACTGTGAAAAAGATAGGAAATGAATACACTATTATAAAATTGGCTCCAGGTGGCCAAAAAATCACCCAAAATCTGCTCCTCAAACAAATATTTGTTAAGAGTAATGAGCATACATGGCTTGATACACTAAAGTAGAAAATGTCTAAATCCAATTGCTAATCCCTATTAGAGCAGATCCATTAATCAATGGGATATACTTAAATGAGAGGGCATCATTCAAATCTTATTCAATGTGTCTGGTCCTATTAAAAAGGAAATGAATTTAATAATTGTTGTTATATTTTTATGATAAAATTTGGCACACACACACACACACACACACACATACACACCCAGAAAAGAAACCATGCATCTCATTTTTAATATAACACACTCTGAGATGTTGCACTATATGGACCTTTGGAATGATCTATGAGGGCTCATCATGTGCTTTTGTGTGGATTTTTCTTGTTGGATTGAATCTGCTTCTCCACAGCGCAATGTAACTCAATATGTCCTATTTACATTCTGTGAGATTTGCAACCTGCAGTGAACTAGACCTTGCTCTTTCCATGGCGATAAACATGTCTACCTCCTACAGACTGAAGGTGAAAGCTCCAGTGAGTAAATGCTCTTCCATACAATGCAAGTCAATAAATTCCTACACATCATAAACTAGACTTGTGGCAGATCAGTTGAAGCTTAACCTTCTTCTGAGCCTGGTAGCTTTCTTCCTGAGATAATACTTTGCAGAGAGAGAAGTTATTTCCTTCCTTCCTTCCTTCCTTCCTTCCTTCCTTCCTTCCTTCATCTTTGTATGTTGTGGCATAGCTCAAATACCGATTTACCTTCACATGCCTCTTTATCTGCCATATAATTTTATTTTCAAATCTCAACCTGCCTTTCCATCAGTTATTGAGTGGCCAAAGGTTAAGCTCACTTTGCTGGCAGCATCCAGGCACCCTGTTCTGAAATGTCTTTTGCTCTTGTTTGTAACATGGGTGGGTTTTGTGCTGAAGTCAGCAGTCCCTTCCTTGAGTGGATTTGATTGTGATATCCATCAGCATTTTGTGTATTCTCTGCTTGTCTTCACTATGCTGAGGAATGCCCTTGTCTCCATACAACAACAACAAAAATAAAATAAAATAAAATAAAATTCAACTGCTTTGCCTGCACATGCTCACTGTGACCAAGATGCAATCTGAACAGAGATGTAGGCAAATGCTATTAATGTTATCTTTTGTTATATAACCAGGACAGAAACTGTAAAACAAAAACCTAAGCAAAGCACAGCTTATACTGCAAAAATGTACAGCCTGCTAATGGACACTGGGCTTGCAGCAGAATGATGAACAGACTTTGGAGAATGTAAAATGCAGAGCTTCACTTCAGGTCACTGCCTGGAGGCACCATTTTGTAATGCTCCTTTAAGTAAAACAACAACCACAAAACCAAGCAAGTAAACAACAAGACCTCCCCTCCACCAAACAGAATGCTAACACATGTGGGAGAAATATTCTAGGCTATCAGCCCATTTGATGGATTGTGTTCAACACTCTGGATAGCTCCTTTAAACTTCAGACTAAACACATACATATGCTGATATCGGTCTTCACTAATTCTAGGGATCTCAGCATCCTGCACAAGTCTTTTTCTTCTTTGTGGTATTTTGCAGATTCATTCTGCTTTTCCTCATTTCTCTCAAGAAGCCATTCATCTTTACTCATTGACCTGTAGAATCATAGAGTTGGAACGGGCACCATTAACCATAAAGTCCAGCTCCAAATTCTGATGATGTAGCGGGTGGGGAAATATAGTTGAGGACTCCACAGGCCTAATAACATAGGAAAGGGTACAATTTCTCTGACACCTTCATGGGCCTGCAGTTCCAGATACACAGTGAGGCATTCCACCTAAAGATTTCTGTTTTTAAGTAGTATCCTTCAAAATCAATATGTGAGAAAGGCAGTATTCTTGAAATGTAAAAAGTAGTATTGATTTCCTCAGAGCTTGGAATAATATTGTTACTCGTAACTCTTTTTCTGGTGTGTGTGTTGGGGGGGAGGAGTATTGTATTGTGTGTGTGATAAGTAATATTTTCTAGCTGCTTTTGGTGAACATTTGAAGGAATATTGGATAGAATTCGGGTAGAATTTTTCAAGCTTTATGCCATTCTCGTACAAATCCGATAGATTTCAGTTCTTCAGGTAATAAAAAGACAACATAAAAGTTACATGTATTCACTGGCTATTTAGTTATTATGCACAATTGAATAACCTTTCCTGGCATGACCTCACCCGACAAGTCCACTTTTACAGCCAGGAGCTGTGCTGAGCAAAGGAGGTTTGTTCAGCTGTTGCTCAGGATGACATTTCCAACACTCTTCCACCATCAAGTGAGGCTGCAATGAGGAAATGCAACAAGAGCTTTGCCCTCACTGATCAAAATACTCTAGGCTGTCCCCAGAGTATTCTGGCCCCATTTTCCCCCTGCTACCTGTGTTTTCTCTACAGTGATAAGGGATAGCTGGCTTCCCAAGTGATTCCCATTTGTCATTTGGCACCACCACTGAGGTCACAATGAGATACCCAACCATATCATCAATACTGGCTGCACAGTGGCCTCTGAGGGATAAAAGAGCCATCATTGCCTAGTCCCAGAAGCTGGTGAGGCACCCTCCCTGCCTTCCAACTGCCACTGCTGTGGCCTCTGGGGGACAGAAGAACCATCAGGGGAGAGACGGAGGACCACAGAGAGCAGGGGTGTATAGGAAGGAAGAGGCTGCTGTGTTTGCTACTGCTTTGGATCTCTGCTTCCCTCAGTGGTCTTTGGACCTCTGCTTCCCTCAGTGGTCTAGCTTTTTACAAGACTGAAGCCCTGATTCAGCAGGCACTGCTCTTTATGCTTGCACTTTATTCTTGCACTGGGTATAGAGGGCAAAGCTTTGTCCTTTTGCTGGACAGAGACAAGAGTCTGTTACCTGCATTACCTATGTCTTCTTATATAACTTTGTAATCTGCTTTGATCTTTTTTGGAAAGGCGGTATATAAATTATTATTATTATTATTATTATTATTATTATTATCGGCCTAAGAGGGAGAGAGGCAGCCCAGCTTCATCTGGCCTAGCCTAGATTAAGAAAGAGAGCCCTCCCTGCAGTCCATCTGCCATGATTCAAGCCTCAGAGGGAGAGAACTGCTGGATCTGTTCCCCTTCCCCAACACCATTCCCTTTTCATTTTGTGTCATTTGTTTTTATATTGTAAGCCTGAGGGAAGGGAACTGGCTGATTAACCATTTGTAAGCCGTTCTGAGAGCCTTTGTGGCTGAAGAGCAGAGTAAAAATACTCCAAATAAATAATAAAATAAATAAATTGTACTGACCTCAGAGTGACTTGTGCCCATAGCAGTGCCATGGGGCAGTTCCCATGGAAAGCATGGGAAGGCAACCACCCATCATCTCTGAGGAAAGAGTTGGAAACCTGGAGAAAAAAGTAAGGTTTTAACACTTGTGTTAAGGAGATGAAAGACCAAATTGGGTGTGGATGTCATGAAGACTGTCCATGACCATATCTTGGTTTTGGCCCTGCATCATGTGAATATGACGCAGCTGGGAAGAATGTGGACAAGCCCAGGAGTCATGTTCTAATCATCACAACTTCTCTTCTTGCTTGGGTAGAGGTGGAAAAATAATCCTCTTTGTATCCTCAACAAAAGCTACATATTTGGGGATAACATTCATGGTAATGAATTACTTGGGTGGGGGGTTCTTATGCATTGCACAATAAATTACTTTTCATAGTAACTTTTAAAATGGCATGTTCTGAAATAATTTGAATCAAGCATTTGTTATGCTCATCCAACTGACCCTCACTGTTTGCTTACCCCTTCCTCACCTCGAAGGGGAAAAGAAGAAGAAGAATCAGGAGTGATTTTTCTAATCTACTTAATTTGCAGCCATTGATTCTCTCTATTGCCTTAGGTTGTTATTTTTCCAATATGAGGTTTTAACTCCTCCCCCTCCTTTGAGCACAGATTTCATCTTTCTTTGACACACATACGCATACCTTGGCTACCACCACTTAATTGGTATACGGACAGAACAAGCCTACTACCCCTTTTCTGCAGCTGGTGTGTAAAGGAATTTAGAAGAAAATATTTTATGCACTGGGGAGGAAAAAAGTATCCTGGGATGGATGCAGTGAATGGCTTTGAGATCAGATGTGACACAAGCTGGTTAGCCAATCATTGCGATTTCTGCAGAGTGGAAGCTTTGCAATCACAGTGAGAGCTGCAAATGGATTAAACAGAGAAAACAATAAGCGATGCAGGTTGCCAACTGGCAGAAGTTCTCTGCTCCTCCATCTCGGCTGCTTAATCTGCCCAAATGCCTGCGGTAGGGAGACTAAGCTGGTGGTGTGTGTGTGTGTGTGGAAAAAACTGGGGGTGGAAGTCTTGCAGGATTTGCTTACAGCTTTTCAGTTCACCAAGCAAAACCCGTTACATATTAATGAGCCTCCAAGGAAGGCACCTGAAAGAGTTGTAAATTGGTTGCATCCATATATTTGTCCACCTGTTGAATGAAACCACTACCTTTCATGAATAAAATCTGCATTTCATCAGCAACATATGTGGTTCCCATACGCATAAAACAGGAGCATCTTCTTGCCAGCCAGAAGGTGACAGGAGAGAGTGAAAGATTAAGAAAAGTCCCTCAGGAAGCCTACATCTGCAGCTACTGCTCACAAAAAACGGGGGGGGGGGGGGGGGGAGTGGTTTTTACCACCACTTTCCTTTTCATTACTTAAGGATTCTGACAGGAGTGAGAAAAAAGTGGGAGACTTGGAAAATCATCAGCCATCCTCATTGCCACAAATGTACTTGAGAGAGAAAGAGAGAGCCTGAATTTTGATTTAGTACCAGTCACAATTTAGGCTGGGATCCTGTTGATGACTTACATTGCCATAAGTACTATTGTGCAAGAGGCTGCATTTCAAAAAAGTGTAACCACTGTACAATGGTCAGTGTGAGAATTGCTACCTTGTGCATAATTGGTCACATAATGGTATGATCATATGCCACATAATGTAATTTCAGCATACATATGATACCATAAACATATGCTAAGTAACCAGTGCAAAACATCTTGGTCCTTGTTATGACAATGACTGTAATGCATAGGTGCAATGCAGAGAGTTGAAGGTTTCCCTGCTTCCTTATTTCAGTTTAAATCAAGTTTAGGGTGTCAACTGAACTCTGAACTGTGGCTAATCTTAACTATAGTTAGCTGGAAAAAAAGTTAGATCCACAAATAATGGTTTGTCATTTGTGTCAACAAGCCTAGGCTGCATATGCAGAAATAATACAGTTTGACACTGCTTTAACTGCCAGGTTCAGTGCTATGGAATTCTGAGATTTATAATTTTGTGAGATATTTACCCTTTCTTGTCAGAAAGCTCTGGTGCTGCAACAAACTACAAATTGTAGGATTCCATAGCATTGAGCCATGGCAATTAAAGCAGCGTCAAATTGCATTATTTCTACAGTGCAGATGCAAATTCCAAGTTGTTAGCTTGGATGACATTTGCAAGGTATGCTTAGAAAAACCAGAGCTAAAATGTTACCACAGTCCACATGTCACAAGCTGCAGTTATTCTAAAGTGGAAGCAAGATTTTCTAACTTGTCCTCACAGCAATGCCAGAGGAGGAGAGGCACAGGCTGTGATCAAAAGGCTTGCTGAAGTCATTGTGATACCACTAAAACAAAAGAAGAAGGCACATGTTCCTCTTTAATGGGACTGACCCTGGGTTTTTTTCCCCCCCTTTCATTTCTCTTGGTTTGATTGCAGTTATTGTGCTCATACTAGGACACAGAAAATGCGGCAAGTTAGGGCACACTCCCACTGGAACCCTACCTTATAGCAGAATCATAGAGATGGGAGAGACCACAAGGACCATCCATCCAACTTTTTACCCAGCAATTGCATTCCTCCCAATAACATTCCACCATTCCATATGACTCTTTCTGTGAACTCATCAGAAGACAGATTCAAAGGGCTGAAGAACATTACCTATGAAGGAAGGCAGAAGAGTGGCTCCAACCTTTTCCTAGTCAATATATGGCCAGAAAAGAAATCTACATCCCTTTGAAGCTACCTTGGGAGGTAAGAATATTGCAAAAGATACCATTGCATACTTCCTTCTCCAACATCCCCAAAAAGACATTTGCTCATGGAATCCTAGACTACATGAGTACATATTACCAACAGAATTCTTGCTCTTATTTACATCTTCAGTGACTCCTCCTATTAGTGTGTAATTTGGCTGAAAAAGGAATCCTTTCCCAACTTCTGCCTCAGCACCATAAAAGGCAAGCCATCCAATTTTTGACAACGGGCTTATAATCTACCACTGGCCATCTGTCTCCTCACAGGGAAGACCTGGGCACAACACATTCCCTGATTTTTTTTATGGAGGAAAAGGTTGAGGTTGTTTTTTTCCCAGATTTTTGATGCACAAAATCCCAAGATGCCAGTTTGTCAAAGCATGTTTTCTCCTTAAAAGTACCATGGGACTATTCACCAAGATGGTAGGGTGTTCTCCACTTTTGCACCACCTTGTCACAGGCTTGCAAGCAGAGGACCTTTTCCGCGACCGCTCCCAGGCTATGGAATGGTCTGCTGGACCAGGTCCGTCTTATTTCCACCTTAGATAGCTTTAAAAAAACAAACAAACATGGATCTTTTCCAGCAGGCCTTCCTGGAATTACTTCCCAGCTCAATGAAGGGGATTACCACCCACCCCCCTTGAATGTCACTGTCTATGCTGCCTCAGTGCTGATTTTACTGCATCCGTGTTGTCTCAATTCTATTTTAATTCTTCACTGATTTAATTTAGTTTTAAGGGGAGGGAGGGATAAGAGTGTTGATACTATGTTTTTAAACCCCTGCCTGCTTTAAGTATTGTTATACACTGCCCCAGTTGCTGTGCAGAGGGGTGGGTTAGAATATTATTATTATTATTATTATTATTATTATTATTATTATTATTATTCCCTGCACCAATTTCCCTAGTGTCCTGCAAGATCTCAGTGCTGGTTAGGGAGACAATCCACAGACACCTTTTGTTCAACATGCTGTTCAGGTGAACCAAGGCCAAATCTTCCCACCTGGCCTAAGAAGTAAAGCTTTCAAGTCTGCATTGAACCTACATGGTTGGAGGTTAGAGTGAAACACAAGGAAAGCGGGAAAGCTGGGGCAGTCTTGAATGGTTAGCCATACCCTGTGCTCAACACTGCTGAAATCATAACATCATGTTGCAATTGCATCTCCTCGTATCTGGCAAGGGTACAGACAAACTCCAATGTCATGGGAGTTTATTACATAGGGGGAAATCAGGGGCAAATCGGGAGTTTAAACAGTGACTGTCCCATGAAAATTGTCTGATCCCGATTAAAATTTTCACACACATTATGATTAAAGAGTTGTTTTCCAAGGAATAACCAGGGAATAACCAGCAACAAATCATTAATGGGATTTCCCTGTGAATGATTTATTGCTGGTTGTTCCCTGGTTATTCCTGGGATAATGACTTTTTAATCACAAAGTATGTGAAAATCTTAATTGCTATCACACAATTTTCATGGGATATTCACTGTTTAAACCCCTGATTTGCCCCCCAATTTTCCCCAGTCCATAGATAGGGCCTGGGGCTTGAGTGAAGGTCATTTCTTAAGATTTCTATTCCACTTTTTCCAATATAAAATGATCAGCTTTATAATAAATATGTCAATTTGACAAAGATTATATTTTCTGTTTCCTTTAATGGCATTGCCCACCTTGCTACTGAATTTTGGAGCCACAATTTGCCACTGAATTACAATGGTGCACTTTTCAGAGGACTGCTGGAGGGCAAATTTGGGTTCTATAGGCTGTGTGTTCGGTTCCACTCCATTACTTTAGTATATTCAGTACAAAGACTTTGCAATAAATTTAAATGCAGAAACATTCCATCTCCCACAAAAAAATATGGAGGAGAACAGAGGGTGGGGGTAACCCTGATGTTAAATCTGTCCCATCCCTGTCTATAGATTGTAAAGGGCTTAAAATAAAGTACAGAAGGTGTAATGCAGATTTAATTAGGTTGGCTCATGCTGTGTGCAAAAGAAATTTCAGGTTGCACCAAGGGATACTAAGGGGGAGGGGAGCACCATAAAACTATGGCTCCCACTCCCTTTGAAAATATAATTTTAAATACAACTATTATTTGGAGGCTCAGCACTGCTATTATTAGATTATTAGGTTTTCTAACAATGTTGAAAATCTAACCTAGGAATATATTGTAACACTGTTTAATATACAAAGCAGTTACTCACATAATGGGTTTTATATATAACAAAGATCAAGGATATACTTTCTCCTTAAAATAAATGGATTCTATAAAATATGTATTATATATTTAACAAAAAAGACAATAAAAAGAGTGGGGAAACATCAAGCTTATTCTGATTCATCAGGCAGCACTGGGTGATGGTGAGAATGCTAAAATTATACTTAGTAGGAGGGCTGTGAAGAAAAAGACTGTTTAGTGGAGGCAGAAAATCAAGAGCAGGAGAAATTTTATATTAGTCGGCTGCTATTGAATATGGCAGAGACTATTTAATCCTGGGAATCTTACTGAAATAACTAGCCAATTTTTCCTTGGAGACATTTACCTGTCTGGAACATGGCCTCTCCAGTAGCAGATGCCATTGACCAGAATCTTACCAGGATGTGACATGAATGTAAACCCTATTCCACTGGCATTTGGACATACTGGAACTCATGCCTTCCAAACCTTCACAGATGAAAATGAGGGCATGCGTGGCCAAGTAACATCACAACTGATCAAGATGGCTAAAAGTATTAATAAGGAAGAACATACAAGCTAGGAGATGCTGCAGCAGTTTGTTTTTTCTTGAGCCTACTAGAAAAGGCAATATCCCACTCCTCCTTTTCTCACCTCACAGCTGAGCTGAGTATAAACAACTTTGGCATTTTGAAGTGCATTTGCAGCAATTGGAATAATCTGAGGACAAAGGGGGAAGTCGGAGGAAAAGAGAGAAACTGGGACATTATAAAAGAAGGTAGAAATGCAGGATGACAGAAAATGAACTGGGACTGTCTCTGCCAAATCAGGACAATTGGAGGGTATGGGACCTTTGTGCAAGGAGGCAACCATGTCCTGTTCTTCCTGTCCTATTCTGCCTGCTACAACTGCTGAAAAGTCTTACACACATATTTCCTCTGCCTCATTTCCCTCTTTGCTGCACCCCACCAGCAATACAGGCTATGCTTACTCCTTCACTCCCAAGGTCAGCTCTCTAAAAATGTGGATGAAGGATCCATGGCAACATTATTAATACTCAATGATGTGTCCATTACTGTTTACCAATGGGAGAAGAATGGGATAAATGTTTGGGGATGTGATAATCTTCCCACCTGATCACATGAATGAGACGATTTAATGACAGGAAGAGGACACTTGTCTCCCATGTGAAAATCTCCCTAGACTCTGGAGCTGCAGAAAACAAATTTACAGTACTCCATCTTCAGTGTTATATCCCTTCAAATATTTAAACAGGGCTATCATATTAACCCTTAACCTTCTCTACTCCAGGCTAAGCATACCCAGCTCCCTAGGTCACTCCTCATAAGGCATGGTTCCAGACCTTTCACCATTTTGGTCATCCTTCTCTGGAAATGGTCCAGATTGCCAACATCCGTTTTGACTTGTAGTTCCCAGAACTGGACACAGTATTCCAGGGGAAGCCATCATTACAATGGACCCTTGGTATCTTCTGGGAGCTTTCTAGAATACACACAACTCCCAGATACCAAAGCTTGTGGCTCCTTAAGTCCATCATATACAATGAGCTAGTAAAATGGTGATTCTTATTTAAAATGGTAAAATCAAGGTTTGCTTTAATTTTCAACTGTGAATGGTGGAATCAGTGGATGCAGAATACATGGCTATAGAGAGCTGACTGTAATTGCAACACTTCCCTCCCTCCATCCCCTAAGGAATCTGTGTTCTGCGTTACTTTCAGATGTCTACTCAGGTTCATTTGTTGTACAGCAAAGTTCTTGGATAGGCAGGGGAGAGGAATGCCTGCTTATCTTTAAATCCTTACTGATCTATACCACAATTTAGTTTGATGTTTGTGTTTTAATCTCTATGTTTATGAATAGGGGCATGGGTCTCTTTGAACCATCCAAAGAAGATGTTTTAGATAAGAAAGGGATGGGTTTTTGTTTTTTCTTACAACTGGGTCTGACTCTCTTTTCCCTTTAACTGATCTCTATTTACATAGGTCCCCTGTCCTGTCTGGTGTTGTGCTATATTATCTCTGCAGTGACCAGAAGCAGCCAGGTTCTTATCATGGAGTTATTTTAATTCTCCATCAAGCCTCAGAATGACACTATGTTGTTGTAGCTGCTGCTGCTGCTGCTGCTGCTGCTATATGCCTGCCAGTTGTTTCCAACTTACACTGACCATAGGGCGAATGTACCATGGCATTTTGTGGGCAAGATTTGTTCAGAAGGTTTGTCTTTGCCTTCCTCTGAGGCTTACAGAGAGTGACTTGCCCAAGGCCACTTAGTGGGTTTCCATGGCTAAGTGGGTTATCGAACCCTGATGTTTTGAGTTATAGTCCAATGCCCAAACCATTCCACTATTCTGGCTCTCTCTGGCACTATGTTAGGGCCTGTGAAAAGTTAAAATGGTGCTCCTATAACTCTACTGTGATCGATCATTTAAATTTTGCACTGACATGACACTATACTAGAGGAATATAGACATTAAAATGGTTGCTTATAGTCCCAGTGCTGAGCAAACATGGTGTAGTAGTTTGAGCATTGGACTGTGCCTCTGCAGACCAGGCTTCAAATGCCAGCTCAGCCATGTCAACTCACTTGGGTGACCTTGGGCAAGTCACACTCTCTCAGCCTCAGAGAATAGCAATGATAAACCCTCTCTGAACAAAACACACCAAGAAAAACCCTGTGATAGGTTCACGTTAGGGTCACCATAAGTCAGAAATGACTTGAAGGCACACAGCAACAACAACAACAACATAGTCCCAGACCCAGGGTAGGTATTGGATCAAATTCCAGGCAAAGGATGTCACAAGATAGCAGTAACACTGGGACATGTAGCACCAGGGGACCTGGCTACAGAAACATAGCTACATGCCAGACATACATCTCCTGATGCAGATATAGCAGATATAACAATGGTTAGGAACAGCCATTTCTTATTCCGTCCAAAGGATTGTCTGCAAGCCTTTGATGTTTCCTTGCACTTGTGTTAGTTGCTAGCCCTGGGGTGAGACGTGTGAGTGAATGAAGAGAAGGTAGAGAGATGAACTCTCCCTGCCATTTGTCTTGCATTCCGGACATTATTGGGATGTTAGAGAAGAGGAGAGGAATGGTGATTTTCCACCCATTTTAATCTCCTTGCCTTACTTTCAAGTAAGCATCACTTGATCTAAAGCAGTCAAAATTTTCATTTCCCAATCGGGACATCTATTGAGATAATGATATGTCCCATCAAAAGAGCCTGGCTTGACTTAATTAATGTTTATAAAGCAAGACAAGGGCCATTACTCAGTGGCAACTGCTGATATTAATTTACAGCTGCAGTTCACCTAGTTTTCCAACCACACCTGACGCCGTACTATTTTTTCCTCAAATATGTGCTTGAGGTTTCTGCCGTTTCAGCTTTCCTTTATAATCTGAGGCACTGACCTTTCACTTAACCTGCTGTTTTGTAGATTCTCTCTCTGTCATTCTTTTTTCCAAATGTGGAATGTAAAGGCTGATGATGCTACGCCTTAGGTTTCATAGCAAGCCATGCTGGCGACCTGCCTTGCTATTTGTGTAGAAAATCTCATGACTCCCAACATTTCTGAGATGAAAATAGAGGTGTGCTGGTGTATCTGTGTCACCTCTACTGTCTCAATAAACATGGCTGCCTGGACAAGAGGGAGGGGTGAGAAAGAAAGAGGGGAAAGAAAGAGCAGATAGAGGTGGAAAGAATGATGGAGGAACAAAAGAGGAAGACATAAACTCTTGTCATTTAGTGCACATAAAACTGGACATAAAACAAAGACATGTGCAGGTTCAATCCTTATACATATAATTTCACTTAAATTTCAGTGAAGGTTTCTGTGGGGTGCAATTTTAGTTTCCCAGGGTGTTAACCCTTTCAAAGGGAAACAAAAATATGCAAGTTTGAAAATTAAACTTGTTGCAGTTCAGCTTTCATCAGCAAAACAAGAAAAGTGTGTGTCAGACTATTATTTTAAATCTGTCTTTCTAAAGAATAAAAACTTACGCAGAAAAACAATAACCAACATGCAGTTTGTAGTTTAAAAAAAAACAAACAATAATGGCTTCAATAAATATATACATAAAATAAATAAAACTGGTGATGGTTTGGGTAAGGAGAAATAAATCTCACCGTCTTTTAAAATAGCGGGAAGATGGGACAAGCTACTGCTTACTGCAGTTATAAGCAGGTTAGAATCTTGGGAGAGAGATGTTAAACTGTCTCCAAGATTCAGTGAACAAAGTCACATGATAGATAGAATGAAAGAGAGGGAGGTATTCCCTATCTATATAATGAGGGACAGGAGAATACAATGCAAAATTCTTCCAACATTTTTAGCAAGCTTCTTGGTTACACAAAAAGTTCCCTGCATTCAGTGATGGATAGTGCATTCAGTGTCAATGAGAAAGTGAATCAACTCTGGGTTTTAGTCTAAACTTATAAAGATCTACAGAAGGATTTACCAAAGCACTGGATCCATTTGAAAGGCACTGCTCAGCACCCTGAAACATAGGTCTAAATAAATCTCATAAATCTATCCTATAGTACAGATTCTCTACCTCACGGACAATGGTAGACACCAACTGTCACTGCTAAAATGTATTATATATTATTATATCTTTTCTTTTCTTTATATCCTGCCTTTCTCCCAATTTGGGAGTCAGAGTGGCCTATGATATAAGGATGCTGCCACACTACAGAAATAATGTGGTTTGACTTGGTTTTAATTGTCATGGCTCAATCCTATGGCATCCTGGGATTTGTAGTCTGTTGCAGCACCAGAGCTCTGTGACTGAGAAGGCTAAATATCTCACAAAACCACACATCCCAAACTACAGTTCCTAGAATTCCATAGAACTGAGCCATTAAAGTGGGGTCAAACTAAATTATTTCTGCAGTGTGGATGCAACCTCAGTCTACATCAAAGGAAGTAATAGTACCACTGTATTTAGCTTTGGTTAGATTTTGATTGGAGTACTGTGTACAGTTTTGGGCACTCTAATTTAAGAAGGATAATTATAAGCATAATTATAAGCTGAACCATGTTGAAAGAAAAAGGAGAACAAGACAGTAAAGAATCCAGAAACCAAGATGGCAAAGGGCTTGGAAATCAAGCCCTATGAGGAATATTTGAATGACATATTTGGTCAGAAGAAGAGAAAAGACTGAGAGGTGATGTGATAGCCATCTTTAAAGATTCACATGGAACAAGGAGTGTGTTTTCTATTCTTTTGGAGAATAGCCTCATATTACTGGAAAGGAGATTCTGATTGAACACCCTGATAATAACAGCTGTTCAACAATGGAATAGCGAACTTTGAAACATGTGGAGATGTTTAAACTGAGGTTGAATGGTCACCTCTTAGGAATGCTTGGGACTAGAAAGCCATTGGGGTCCCTCCAACTCTAGAAAGTTGTGATCATGGTTTTAGCTGTGTCTGATTGTTCAGTCATGCTGTGAACCACCTTGTTTCCCAGTATTGGGTGAAAAGAAGAATGGAAATAAATAGGTAAGGGGCTGTGCAGACTGCCCTAAGGGGTGACCTGCAGCCTCCATCTTCACCAGATCGGGGCTGTGGCAACTGCACACCACAGCCCTGATCTGGCCTTTCCAGGGTGCAGAAAATACCCACAAAAAGTAGCTCCTTTTTGCACCCTAGAAAGGGCACCATAGCTGCTGCACCACTGTTTTATGGCACTCCTTTAGTTCTGCATCATCTAAATGCAGTGTTAGAAGAGCACTGTGAGATCACACGCCATTTGGTACATCGTGTGGTGTCACGCCACCATGGGGGTGGAGTTGGGGTGTGTGTTGTATGGTTGGTCTGCATAACCCCTAAGTAAATCTTCTCGTTCCAGTTAGAGATTCAGCTTATATGTGATCTATGGAAGGGCGGTATAGAAATAAATCATATTATTATTATTATTATGTGCCTTCAAGTCACCTGTCAACTTTGGGCCACCAGGGTTGAAATCCCCATGTATCATGGAAGCCCACTGGATGAACTTGAGCAAGTCACACCTTCACAGCCTCAGAGGACAGCAATGGCAAACTCTCTCTTAAACATATCTTGCCAAGGAAACCCCATAAAAGCTTTTCCTTAAGGTCACCATAAAATGAAATGACATGAAGGCACACAACAACAG
This sequence comes from Urosaurus nigricauda, assembly GCA_034509955.1. NCBI lineage: Eukaryota > Metazoa > Chordata > Lepidosauria > Squamata > Phrynosomatidae > Urosaurus > Urosaurus nigricauda. Next base: position 111,455,628 of record JAOEGL010000006.1, read on the forward strand.
TACAGGTGAAATCACAGTCCAGATTATGGGCCCTTACACAGAACTTGGAATAGTTACTTTTTTTGCATTATACACCCCAGAATCCCTGGGTGGGGGATTCTGGGAACTGTAGTCCAAAAGGTTTCCCAAGTTCTGCTTGCATAGATGACCTGTTTCTAATTTTCAACAGAGAAGTGGATATTTCTTTGAAAAAGCTGAGAGAGGTTTGACATACAGTTGCAACAGAGTAGTGAAGCATCTTTGGGAACTGTGTTTTGTAGAACAAAGATTCTGCCACCAGAAACACATCTGTTTCTCCTCAGCTACTATTTAGACAACAGGAAATGGTTAATAAAGACTTTAGAGAGAACTCTAATTGTATTTCCACTTTGCTGAATGGACAGATTTTCTATTTGTACAAAGTAACAAAGGAGCAGTATCCTTGTAAGATGCAGGATGATTCCTGTATCTAATCTGTCACACACATTTATTGATTTTTTTTCTTTTATTCCTAAAAGCTTCTGCAGGTTTGGTGCTACCTCCTCCACAATTTGAGATTTACAAAGATTGCATGGATATGCCCCTACAATGATTGGCAAGCAAACATGATATTGTGTCTAGTTCTGGGCACCACAATTCAAAAAAGATGTTGAGAAACTGGAGCGTGTCCAGAGGAGGGAGACTAAAATGGTGAAGGGTCTGGAAACCATGCCCTTTGAGGAACGACTTAGGGAGCTGGGGATGTTTAGCCTGGGAAAGAGAAGGTTAAGAGGTGATACGATAGCCCTGTTTAAATATTTGAAGGCATGTCATATTGACGAGGGAGCAAGCTTGTTTTCTGCTGCTCCAGAGACTAGAACATGGAAGAATGGATGCAAGCTACAGGAAAAGAGATTCCACCTCAACATTAGAAAGAACTTCCTGACAGTAAAGGCTGTTCGACAATGGAACACACTCCCTTGGAATGTGGTAGAGTCTCCTTCCTTGGAGGTCTTTAAACAGAGTCTGGATGGCCATCTGTTGGGGATGCTTTGATTGAGAGTTCCTGCATGGCATGGGGGTGGACTGGATGGTCCTTGTGGTCTCTTCCAACTCTATGATTTCATGATTCTAGGGTGCTTCAGAGTTGGAGCAAGCTGTACTGTCTGATGAATTTCTCCAATAATTTGTCTGCCCTATCTAATACCAATCTTACATGACTTAAAGCCACACTGAACGTTTACTTTTGATTTTTCATGGCATATATTTTACATGGGAATTCATTTTTATTCGTTTATATATTGAACGTATACCCTGCCTTTCTCCTGGAATGTGACCAAAGACATAAAGGATCTGTTCTGTGTAGAGAAAGTGTCCTACTGGATGACATGAGGAATGTGCATCCAGAATCTCCTCTTTTGTCTTTAAGGAAGCAGTGATTGACTGTATAATAACACACTCAAACTTTTATGTTGTCCCTTGACAAAGCTGCAGAAACCATTGCTATTTGGCAATCCAGATTCTATTTGGGTTTTGAGTTGAATGCAAATGGCCTCTTGACCTTTTCCTCTCTACTTATGAGGGAAAAGATTTGGGGAGGGGGGATTTTTAATTTTATTCCTAGAAGAAGGATGCATTCTTAGACAATTTTCCAGGAATAGCGCTCACTGTTACCAGGACACTGATAGTTTTCCCTTCCATTTTCCTTCCTTCCTTCCTTCCTTCCTTCCTTCCTTCTTTCCTTTGAGATTTTGAATTCAGCAAGCATTTTATTAGCAGGCAGGACACTACTTTGTAAGCTCCACAGTCTTCCTGACTCAGCATCAGGGCATGGGGTGGTGGGCAGAATGGTCAGGAAAAAATCTACAGTTATCAATGATCTTCTCTTTTTGTGGAGTATTACAAAAGGGAAAATAAACTCAAGTCTAGTCAGTGCAATTTCTAGTCCAATTCTTCTCCCTGGAGGAAAGACATCTGGTTGGAGGCTTCATTGTTAAGGTACTTGAGAATTTTTTTAGTGGTGTTCTGAGTTTGCCTTTTTTGTCAGAAAGTGGACAAGTGTTTTTGACTGCCTTCTTCTTCTGTTACGTATTTATCCATTCTTCTCAAGCCCTCCTGGGCTTTCATGGAAGTGTGGAAAATTAATCACACTGTAGACTCTGAAATTAATATTGGAACAATGCAAAACAAAACACCTTTGTCATCCACCACAGAAATAAGGACCCCATCCTATGACATTTGCCTTTTCATCAAGAAGGAAATAATAAAGAATTTCTTTTCTATCAAGCTGAATGAGAATGACAAACAAAATTTGAAGGGAAAAATCCAGCATAGCAAAGTACATCACCTTCTGTTTGTGTTGTCTTATCTGAGCTTTGCTGAACTATGGGGCGGTCTGCACTTGCCCAAAGAAGTGGCAAGATGGGGCCAAGGCTGCCTCATCCTACCGCTTCTGTAGGCTCCATCCTGCTGCTTCTGCAGGCCGCGGAGAAGCTGTGAACTGCCCCTTCTCCACGGCCTAAAAGCAGGGTGCAGCAGGTGCCCTGGGCGCCCGCTGCACCCCACTCTCCCTGGTGCTGACCTTGAGGTCCATGGCTTGGCCGTCTAAAGGCCGCGCCAAGGACCAGGTGCAAAAAAGGAGCTCCGTTTCAGAGCTCCTTTTGGTGCCGTGGAAAGGGCACCCTAGGCACCCTCCTGTAGTGCCATTATGTCAGGTGAGCTCAGCGTTATGTAAACGCTGCGCACACCATGATATTTTTTAAAATGGCAGCATCCATATATGTTAGGGTTAAGGAGGGTGAAAACACTGTGCCCTCTTTAACCCTAATCGTGCCACCCAGACGCCTCATAGTGCTGATTTGTATTGGGCCTATGTAAGGTCTTTCTTCTTACCCACTTGTGTTTGCAATTTGCATGCTAATGGATATAACCATCCACATTGAATTGGATTGTTGTGGGTAGCTACATTACGTGAAGAAAGGGACCACATACCAAGGTGTCCTGTCTCAGAGAACTGACTTATAGGTAGATAAGGAAAGACTCAAAATTCCATACAAAATGGCAAGATTGTTACAGGAAGGCCAAAACCTTGGAGAAACCATGTCTCTACCCATATCGAGTTGAGAATATGTATTCTTCAAGCAAGGGGTCACAAGCCTTGTCATTTTTTTTTAACCTCAAGCTCAATGTATTTGCTGTTGACCAAGCAAGGGCAGAAGTCCAGGATCTTAGAATATCTATCTGCTCTGGCTAATGGGGAAGTTTTGTACTACCATCCATTTGTAGGTAGGGATGCGATAAATCCTCAGTGTAGATTTTGTTGTGTTTCTCTGCATTCTCTGCATTCTCGTCCCATCACTGCATTCCTGCATTCTCTGCATTCTTGTCCCATCACTGATTTGTTTGGGATGTTCAATATTTGTTTTTCTCTTGCTTCATGGAAACTGGTATTCATTTTTGTATGCAGTTCTCTGAATGTGCACATTTTTCCACTGACTGATGCATGCTTGTCTGCAGCTTTCAGTGATATGCACTGTAGTCATTTGCAAGTTTAAAATATCTGTGTGCTTCTTCTGTTTATGCTTATCTTTGATTGCACACCTCACAAGTCTTCAGACCTCTGTGTAAGGTACACTTTGTTTTGAAACAACTCTGGAAGTGTGAAATGGATACTTAACCTGAGAATCATGACTTCAACAAAATTATTTTCTATAGTTTGTTGCAAGGACTCCGTTCCTTCAAGTTCTTGAATCTCATGCCCCTCTGGAGTCTCCTGAAGGAGAGAAAATCCCTAGTTCATGATTTGTTAGGGTCTCTATTAATGAGCATGCAACCATAGACTTTCTACCAGTGCTTGGAAAAGTTCCTTTATTGGATCACAAGTTTTGGAATCCCTCAGACAACTGCTGGCTGTGAAACACTATGAGTTCTGTCATATTGGTGTAACATTATCTTGTACTGTGAGGAAAACTTCAGCCATGATTCCTATTTGTTTTACCATGGGGGGAAGTATCTGTCAAATACTGCTGTCAAATATTCTGCTTCTGCTCTCACCCCTTTGCCAAAGCAACAAACAATATATAAAATGGTTGTTAAAATGCATCCTTTAACTCTGTTACTCATTTGATCTTCTTTTTCCTGAGCCAGGTCCAGAACAAAATGTCCTAAGATGTGAATGAAAATGTGACAGAAGAGATCACTTGCCAGTAGTTACAACATCCAGGGTGTGACCTGAGCCACTGTACTGTGAGTCTTTATGCTTGGAAACAGCATAGGCTCATATTGTCTGAGTTAGATCACAGCATTGCCATGCCCTCTAACATATATTTATTGATGAAAGAGGCACAGCATTCCTTTATTCACTCTGCCCCAGTCATCCTCACCCTTATGTGGTGCTAACTCTGTCTGTTGCATATATTAAATCTGAAGGAAATTCTCCTGAGCTGTTTCTTTTGCTTAAAAATGTGCATAGAGACACAATTCTCCACTAATATTCTTCTCAAAAATAGCAATGAGTAATTTCAGCAATTTTCTCTTCACTATTTTGCAGGCTGGTATTTATTCTATGTAAACTTTGCACAGGTGTTTTTGTGCAGAAAACTGTATTTTCTGTGCAGGAAACAGCATAGAAAATGGTGAAGATTCTCATCAATCCAGAGTTTGAAGCCAAGTGCAGACTTCCCTCTTCCAAATTCCTACTCTGCCTCCAAAATCCTATACCAGTTGGACTAGATTGTCTCAAGAGCTGGAAAAAGTTATATTGTGGGGGATGACATGTTCTAGAATCCCCCATCAGTATAATCATGGTGGCTTAAACTGGTTTTGGAATTGGATAGGAGATGTATTTTAGTTACACTTGTATGATATATCTCCTGAGCCAGGATCACAACTTTTAAATTTGGCTTACCTCTGGCTTAAAGCTTAATTCAGGTGGCATCCTATTTTATCAGAAGGGTTTTGCCACCAAATTTGCTCCCTGAATATAGCCTGAGTGCATTCTCGCTTCCAGGACCAGGCTCTTTTTGGATCCGGGAGTTTTCCAGCTTAAGAAACTGGCCACCAGAGCACTCCTCAAAGCAGGAATGGACCAGGGATTTATTCAGGCAGCAAATTTGGTGGCAAAGCCTTCGGATAATATCAGGATGCTGCCCAAATTAAGCTTTAAGCTGGATAGAGGTAAACCAAATTTAAAAGCCAAGTGATTAGCTCATCTATCTATCATCTATCTATGTATGTGTCTTGCATTCATATATCATTCCCAGTTTAAAATAAGACATCATATACCTTATGACATGAATTCTACCCTGCTGTACCATTATGCATTTTAAGTCTTCAGGATGCCACAGGACCCTTCATAGTTTATGTAAGTCTTTGAGATACTTTAACATGTCAACTGCCTCTGTTGTCCTCGACATGACAGACAATGGCTCCTTTTCCATAGCTGTCACTCTTTTATAATTTTTCCCCTTTATATAACAAGCAATGGAAAAACAGAAAGAGAAAAACAGAAAACCAAGAGAAGGAAGGAAGGAAGGAAGGAAGGAAGGAAGGATCATAAGAGCACATTATTTTCTTTAATACATCCTTCACTCAGATCATATAGTACTGACATGTTGCATAGTGAAACAGATTTATTGACCCTACCACCCAGCAAAGAAGAGAGTAGCCATTTGGACTGTTAATTTTTTAAAAAATTAAGTATAATTGTTTCCAATTGTAAAATTCCCCCCTAAGGGAGCATTCATCTAGATTTTTCACTGCTTACCTTTGGAATGGCAAGAAAGTTTGTGTGTGTGTGTGTGTGTGTGTGAGAGAGAGAGAGTATTATTAACAGATGGAACCAACAATTGGTTCTAATTTTGTTGCATTTGTTGCTCTGCTTTTGCAGTGATCATTGAACTTGATTTGTATTGTAAACTGACTATGAAGATCTATTGACTAAAAGGCATTACAGAAATATTTTAATCAATCAGTACATGTCAAAGCATCTACAGCAAAGAAAATGTGGCCTCATTTTGCTTATGTCTCATATTTACAGGCATTATTATTATTATTAACCTTTATTTATATAGTGTTGTAAATTTACACAGCACTGTACATAAAATCTTGTTAATTAGACAGTTCCCTGCCCTCAGGCTTACAATCTAAAAAGACACAACACAAAAGGAGAAGGGAATGGTGATAGGGAAGGGGATCAGGTCTAACAGTTCATCTCTCCCTCTGAGGCCTGGACCAAGGCAGATGGACTGGAGGGAGGGCTCAGCTTCTGAATGCATAATTAAAAGGAGGCATCCTGGGGCGGACAAGGGCACACACCTTGGAACGCTTCCCTGAACAATATAGTCTTTAACTCAATTTTGAAACTGATTAGAGAAGTGATGAGGCACACATGGGGGGGGGGAAGAAGGTTCCAGGAGTGAGGGACAGCAAGTGAGAAGGGACCAATCCAGGATGGAGCAGTGGAAATCATGGGCTGGGACAGGAGTCCTTGACTACCAGAATGGAGGGTACGAGTAGGAATGTAAGGAGAAAGAAGTTCAGATAAATAAGGAGGAGCCAGTCCATGGAGGGCTTTGAAAGACAACAATAAAAGCTTGTACTGGATGTGGAAGGGGAGGGGGAGCCAATGAAGGGATGATTAAAGAGGAGAAACATGGTCAAAACAGCGGGAGGAGGTGATAATACGTGCAGCTGAGTTCTGAACAGAGATTAAAGGATGGAGGTGAGAGAGAGGAAGCCCTGTCAGAAGACGGTTACAATAATCTAGTCGTGATACCACTAGGGCATGGACTAGAGTCTTGGCTTTAGAGGCTGAGAGGAATGGACAGATTTTAGCAATGTTTTAAAGAGAGAATCTACAGGCCTTGGCAGTGGCCTGGATCTGGGAAATAAATGACAGAGAAGAATAAAAAATAAAATCAAGACTGCGGGCTTGCTGAACCGGTTGAATAGAAGTGTCGTCAACAGAGACAGAAAATGAGTATTGAAGGGTGGGCTTAGATGGAAAGACAAGAAGCTCTGTTTTAGACATGTTAAGCTTCAAGAGCCGATGCCGCATCCACTGAGAAATAGCAGTCAGACAAGATGAAACTTGCTGTTCAAGCCCTGGTGAAAGGTCAGGGGTGGAAAGATAGAGCTGAATGTCATTGGTATACAGATGATAGGAGAAACCAGGGCTTCATTGTTTCCCTACTCCTAGCCCTTCTGGACTAGCATACTGACAGTATTGTGGACATTTTGTACAACAGATCAATTTGCTCATACTTTGTGATTTTGAGCACCCAATGGGCACACATCAAATGTGGCACCTTCCTAAGCCTGGGAGCATTGTTGGGTAAGTTTGAGGAGTCGTTCCTTCATCTTCTAGACCAGAGATGGAGAAAATGTGGTCCTCCAGATGTTGATGAATCACATTCCCCATTATCCTTCTCCACTGGGAATGCTGGTTAGGAATGATGAGGACTGAAGTTCAACAACACGCAGAATTCAAAATATTTATCAATCCATCCTAGCAGATATTCCAAAATGGATGGCTAAAATTTCAACTGAAGTTCCAATATCCAGCAGGACATGGTGGTTCGAATGCAGAATTAGAATTCCCAGAGATCAGGGTTTGAAGCCTCTCTCAACTATGGAATCCCACTGGTTGACCTTGCTATTGCCTCAAAGTAAGGAAATGGCAAACCCTCATTTGAGCAATTCTTGTAAAGACGTCCCCAGCTTGGGGTTATCCTACAGTAACCATAAATCAGAAACAACTTGAACATACACAGCAACAACAACAACAACACTAGATATTTGGAGTCTGAAGGAAAAAATTAATTTGAGTGACAGGATTCATATTGTAGCAATGACTTCATTCCTCACCCACACTGCTGCCACCACCACCACAACTCTGACTGCAGATGTAACTGAGTAGAAAAGACAGAGCTTGGCCATTAATAGACAGCTAACAAGCCACTCACTTAATCCTCAAGGGGATCTGCACTTATTCCCAGGCTAGCTCTATTCTGCTTTAGTCAGGCCTCACCTGGAATACTGTGTCCATTTCTGGGCACCACAATTCAAAAGGGATGTTGACAAGCTGGAGTGTGTCCAAAGAAGAGCAACCAAAATGGTGAAGGGTCTGGAAACCATAAAGCCCTATGAAGAGTGACTTAGGGAGAAAAGGCGGTTGAGAGGTGATATGAAAGCCCTGTTTAAATATTTGACAGCTGTCATTTTGAGGCTGAAGCAAGCTTGTTTTCTGCAGCTCCAGAGAATATGACCTGGAGCAATGGAGCCAAACTACAGGAAAAAGGATTCCAGCTTAGCATTAGGAAGAACTTTTTGACAGTAAGAGCAGTCAGTGAAATGCACTCCCTCAGAGAGTGATGGAGTCTCCTTCTTTGGAGGTTTTAAAACTGAGGCTAGATGGCCAACTGTCATTGGTTCCCAGGGGTTGGACTGGATGGTCTTTGGGGTCTCTTCCAACACTATGATTCTATGATTCCATGATTCTCTCCCCACAGAAGTCTGGGTGGAAAAGATGTTCATCAACCCACAGCTCAGCTATATACAGGGAAGGGACATGATTTATGTGCCTCCATATCTGACTAGATGTCCTCTACATTAGTTCTTTTTCCAGTCTGCTTATAAGCCCCCATCTGCTTGTAATACTTGATCAATATATGATTCTTCATAAAACAAGTCTTTCATTAACCAAGGACATTTTTTTAGCCTGTGTACATCTCATTCTTTTTATTTTTATTTTTTGCAATGACCCTCCACATTGCACAGACATATCCTTATTAAATGTGCACAAGACATAATCATCCAAAGTATATCCATTTGACTAAAGGCTGGGAGATAATGCTACAAAAGAGCTCTGGTATAACCTTGAAAGGGTCCCTGAGGCAGCAGCCACACTGGAAATAGTAAACATCCATTAAAGCCATGAAGGCAATTTCTCTGTGGGGGAAGAGAGGAGAGAGAGGGTTGAAGGTCTTCGAAGGAGCAAACTTTTTAAGAACTCGGGAGCCTCATTGTGTGTCTCATATGTAAAACTCTGCAGCTTAAGTTAGAAATGTGTGACTTCCACACCACAGAAACTTCATCAGGGGGCTGAAACCAAAGCTAAAATGTGAAGTTCATAAAGTCATTTCATAAAAATATGTCTGTCTTATAAATTAATTCTTGTGAAAACACAATAGGTGATGGCTTGTGTTGCATGGCTGGCTTGATGTAGATTTCTTTCTGAGGGTTTAAAAAAAACCCAAATAATCCCATTTCATAGGATTTAGGAAAGACTATTACTTTTTAAACCAAAATACCTCTTGTGTGACAAGCTATTGAGAATACTTATGGAGAAAATGGAGAATAACAGCAAAATGTGGATAAACAACTAGGAAAGAATTTGGAATGATCAGGTTTGTTTGTTTGTGTGTGTATGGAAAAATGCAGCACCGTGGGCTTTTTAAGATCAAATGGGGAATGGAAAGTGTTAAATAAATGGGTGGAAGAATGATGATGAAAAAGATGATCATGTTTGCACACTTCCCGACTGATATAATGTCTTAGAATATTATAGGCCAAAAGAGGTGTGCAGGACTCTCCCATTCATAGCGTGTTTTGGAACAAGCAGTTGTGGCAGCTGCCTGTTCATGATGAGCCCATAACTGGGAAAGCATTGGAGAGGTCATTTTCCAGCACCCTGACTTCCATTGCCTTCAAAGCACTTCAGGTTGGGTGCTCTCAGGATGAAATGCTGGCTTTTTAGTGGATAATATTATCAGATGTAAGCACAATGACAGTGCTCAATTGTCATAGTTATGCTGATGATTCAGGAGCTCAGCTGGGGCATGTTTGGAGTGTAGTGGTTTGACATTAGGAGAGCTTTGTTGTAGTTTGGAGGCAAAAAAAAAATCATGTCACATTCATTGTTGTTGTTGTGCCTTCAAGTCATTTCAAATTATGGAGACCCTAAAGTGACCTATCACAGAGTTATCTTGGCAAGGTGTGTCCAGAGAAGGCTTGCCTTTGAGGCTGAGAAAGTGTGACTTGCCTAAGATTATCCAATGGCTTTCCATGGCTCAGAGGGGATTCAAACTCATTTTTTCTTTTTAGGTGCTGCAGTTGACAAGCCTCCTTCTGAAATCTTCAGTGTGTGGCAGAACAGACTGGGGGGGGAAACATACTTGTTGTCTCAACGTCAACATCAAGTGAAGTGTTTTACCAACACAACCTCCTTTTGCCCTTCTGCGATGCAATCCACTAATCTGCATGGAAATACAACCACCTCTCCTTTGTTTTCCATGCTAGATCAGAGAGAGTCATCACTGGTTACAATCACAATTCATTCCATAAGGATTCTTCTCTGTTTCAATTTTTTAGTAGCTCTCTGCATGTTATTGACAACCCTAGTTAAAGCCAACAGGCAAGTAATAATATGATTATTCTTCTCAAAGACAGTGAACCTGACTCTCTCTCTCTCTCTCTCTATATATATATATATATATATTGCTTTATAAATGAATTTTCAAAGCTCAAAAGACAGGTTTTGTTGCAATAAAGGATGGGGATTTTGTAAATGAAATGTTTAAGGGTTTTTGTTTTTTATTGGTAGAGAAATTTTTCTTTCGGTTCACTTCCTCCCCCAACACTATTAAAGATTTTGAAGTTTTAATAAATAGACTATTCATTTCTCTACTTATCAGAACCAGTTCTGTTGGGAAGCTGGCACCAGAACATCCATTTTAGAATTGGTTGGTTGTGGGTTAAATTCATTTACCATGGCACTCTATGGCAGTGAACATTTCAGAGGTGTACATGTTGCAGTGACCAGAATGGGGAAAGCACATAAATATAAATGATGATGTGCTTTCAGATGAGTGCATGGAGAATTATTATTATTTTAACTGTCGTTATGATGGATAGATCTGTCTGTAGATCCTGCTGAGTAAGTTTTAGTTTTATTTCAGTAGTATACTTAGTCATCCAACATTTGCTTACAAAGGAGATCCATTGGGAATTTTGACTAGTATCAGAATTTGGGCACCATTAGCTACCAGTTCCTAAAGGTTACTTTTTGAAGAACATTTGAATCTATGTCCCCATGGTCCCAATGTAACAGGTTAACCATTATACCACACACTGGTTCTCAATTTTCTTTTCACAACAATCCTTTCAAATAATTTATAACTGACCATTGTCACCCACTGAGCTTCATAAGTAGAGTAATCTATAATTTCTCATTTCTCCCACACTGATAAAAACCAAGTTCTTTCTTTCCATCTCAAGTATGAGTTGTTGTGGTTCTGTCCCTTCAAATTGTTCCCAACTTATGGCAAACCCTAAAACCATCATGGGCTTTTCTTGGCAAGATTTGTTTGTGTAAGGTTTGTCATTGCCTTCCCTGAGGCTGAGAGCATGTGACTCTGGGAATTGAACCTTGCTCTCCAGAGTTGTAGTCCAGCACTCAAACCACTACACCACATTTGCAAACTCCATATCTTTTTATCAAAAAGCAAACTGAAATGATATTCTCACCCATCTTAATCCTGTATATATCACTGTTTCTCTCTACGCACATCTGGGATAGTCAAAACATGAATGTTTTGTGTTGATCAGTCAAAAGCTCATTTCCATTAACAAATTCTGCACTGAAAAATGAAACACTGAATCACACAGGAATATACATCAGCATTTTATTATATTTTTATTTTTCCCTTACATACACCAATACAAATTCTAGGAATACTAATGCAGATGTTGGTCACATTATATTTCCTTCATGAAGAAAATGAACTGTGAAAGCTAAAGGTATAGACTGCAGAAACAAGTAACTGTTTATACCTTTTATCCACCTTCTCTCATGTCAAGGCATGCCTGTTATCTGCTATTAAACTCTTGGCAGTGAAACGATTCCAGGTTTTCTCACACTGATTAGATGCCGGGTCTGGCACACACATTTTAGTAACATATGCTTCTAGAGTAGAATTGCCCTATAAACCAGGGGAAAAAAAACAGCTTTACACAGGCCATGCTGCTGTATATATCCAAGCCAAGAAATCATCTCTTCCTGGTGATGCTAGGAAAATCAAAACAGAAATGCCAAGAGTGATAGGATTATCAACAGGGCTGACCCAAGCCATTTTGCTGCCTGAGGCAAAGCAACAAATGAATCCCACGCTGACATAAGTCAAGGTGCAGAATACTCAAAGCCAGCCAAGGTATCCTGGCACGGGAGGAAGCTAATTGAAGCACTTGTCCCAACTCTTGGCACAAAAACAATTAAGTAGTATCAGTAGCAGTAACAGAAGTAGTAGGAGTAGGTTTCTTTAATGAATCCAGTAACCAAATGACATTTATGGAAAGGAAGTTACACAGAAGAACAAAAAACTCACACAATGATAACTATTGGTAATGTAGTAAGACTAGTCATAACTTCAGCAGGAATCAACATTATAACAAATAACAAAGTAAACAGCTCTTCATTTGCTGGCCTTTCATGAAACACAAAATCTATTATGCATGGTGGCCACTTCTCTCTCCCTTAGGGCAAGGCAGTAACCTTACCCTGCCTTCTTGAATCCAGTGAAGCAAACACAATTCATTGAAGATTGCCTGGTTATGATGGTGTAACTCCAGCATACATACCTTAACTTCCGTGTTCATCATTGCAGAGGTCAGAATTCTATACCAACTGTGTAACAACATAAATAGAACCTCAAACAGTGGCAGAAATCCTCCAGATCTTCCAGAGAACTGTGGTTCATTGAAGGCGACTTTATTGCTGTTTATTTCACCTATAGGGAAATGGATGGGTGTTCCTCTGCTGTTCCCACCACTTTCTACCAAGAAATAGACACCTTTTGTGGAAGAGAAAGCCTGTAGCAAAGAAATGGCAGTTTGGGGCAGGGGCATACTAGAGGGTGCAGGGAGTGTGGGCTGCATCAGGTGACACCCTATAAAGGGTGAAACCACTGGTCCCAAAACATTTGCCTTTTTGGCAGAAATGGGCTGTGGGGTCTACCTGTGTCTCTGTACCGGGAGGAAGGCAGGATATAAATACTGTAAATAAAATAATAAGAAAATACTGAAGAGATGGTGAGAGTGGGATGAGGCTCAGTGGGGAAAGAAAGAAGAGGTTAAAAAAAATAATTTTGATTTTTTTTAAAAAAAATTAAAAAATAAAAAAATTAAAATTTATTCTTTAAGCATTCTTTAGCATTCTCTGAAGATGCCAGCCACATATGCTGGTGAAACGTCAGGAATAAACTCTTACAGAACATGGTCACATAGCCCGAAAAACCCACAAAAAACCTATGGAAGCCAGCCATAAAAGCCTTTGACTTCAGATGATGATGATGATGATGATGATGATGATGATGGTTTCCAACTGATTGTGGAAGAAAGGTGTTTTCATAGAGTGCTTTATCTTCTTTTACTATGTTTTAAACAGATTTTCAACCATTTTAAGTCTTTTAATTACTTGTTTAGTGGTTTTTGAAAACTTTCAAAATTATATATATATATATATATATATATATATATATATAAATTATATTATTGTAAGCCTTTCTGATAGCCCTTAAGGCTGAAGGGCGGGGTATAAATACTCAAATAAAATAAAAAAAAATATGATTAGAAGGTTTTGAGTGGTACTTTGATTTAATCTATATTGTAAGATGTCTTGGGTCATGTCCTGGGCAAAATACAAATAAAATAAAATAAATAAATAAATGAAAATCCGCAGATAGATTGTATGTAGGTGTGGGTGGCATGAGGAGCAGGAGCGAGGTACACATTATGAACAGTGGAATCAAAGGACAATGATAGAAACTGGTATGGATTTCTGGTCACAAAAAGGGACTGCTGATAGAAAGTTTAGATGAAAAGTGAGGTCTGGATTACTGAGAGATCCAGGGGAGAGGGAGTGAGGAAGACACTTTGCTGGCTATGCAAGACACATTCCCAATCACTGCCTCTTTAATTATGTTAAACATTTATAGAGTCTTATGTTTTATGGCCCACATCTTGGAATAACTATTCAGTCATGGCTCATGAGCACATATTTCAGATTCACTGGGTATGACTTGACTAGCAATTCATCAGACTATTTTATCCCAGTCCTAAATGTGCTTGTATATTTTGCTACACAGACTGCCCATGGTTCCTTGAATCCTGCATGGATGCTGCATAATTCTGGCTTGGGTTTATGCTGTTTTAAAAGGAAGCTCTGGTACCCATCTTGAATATCATGCCTGTCTCCCATATGCTGGTTTTCTCCAGTTCCCTAGGGCTCTAGTCTCTTTCCCACCTTAGGATCCTAATAGGTACATTTGCTTTTTCTGCAGTCCTCATATCTATGACTGATCTCCTGGTTGGACTCTGGCATTTCATTTTTTTAACCTTTACCCCCGTGGAACTGTGGTACATCTAAGAGGATATCTGTATCACAGCATGGTAGCCATTTGATACCATTTTAACTATCATGAATTCATCCTGTGGTACCTTGGGATTTGTAGTTCAGTGAGGTAATTCTCTAATGCTAGAGCACTCTAAACCACTACCCTGAATGATGACACTAGAGCTCTTTAGCAGAAAATTCTAAGTCCCTCACCAAATTACAAACCCAGAATTCCTAAGAATGGAACCATGTCAACTAAAGGGGTATTAATGAATATAGTTGTACAGTGCAGTGGCACACAAAGTCTACCACTGAACTATTCAAAAGAGCAAGCCCAAAGAGATGGCTAAAAGTAAACACAGAATCATAGAATCACAGAGCTGGGGGCTTGCTGCCTCTCCAAACCCAGCTTCCACTTTGTTCACAGTGCCTACAACAAAAGCTTATGGAAAAAGTAAGCAGAAGACTGGTGCTAGAGATGCAAATCTTCATAAATTTCATTCTTGCAGGCAAGAACAAATATTTTTACTGTTTTTTTTTCTCCCCACTTGGAGAAACTCACCTACAGGTGTCCAGTTTGAAAAGACTATCCACAATTTGGGGCTTGTTCTTTACAAAAAGAAGGGACTTGTTTTACAAAGAAAATGGCATTTTCTGGCTGCATTCCCACTGGCTTATAAATCGGTGTTTGTGATTTTTTGGTGTATAAGTTGTCATTCCTATTTAAACACACATTCAAACCTGATTCCATGTTCCTCATTCCCATTGGAATTCAGGGTCACTCTCCTCCGATTTGCTGTATCTTGAAATAACCCACATCCATGTGGTTCGACAGCAGGGTATTTTGTCACTACTTTCTAAGCGGTTCTTTTGCCAGAATTCAGGTCAGATCAGTGGTAAATCAATGGGGATGACAAGGGTGCCAGATCTGTTTCTTTTGGGATGGGGAACCAATGTGAAAAGGGCTGGCCAGGAGGTGTCACCTTCTTTGTTCTTTCCATTTTCAGCCTTTCTACAGTGGATCATAAAGCAGCGTTGGCAAAGATTTTTGTGTAACCACTTTATTTTTCTCTCAAATGCTCTGGTGGTGAACCACAGCACTGAACTGATAAGAACTGATGCACTGAACTGATAAGCACTGAACCTGGTAAGAATTCCCCCCCCACACACACACACACATTGTTTTCCCATAGACATTCAGGCGTCAGTGTGCAAACACCACCGTCCTTTTTTTTTTATATATATAAATTTAATAGGGCACAGAAGTGCAGAAGTGCAAAACTGAAAAACCGCAAAAGCGATACGTCACAGTGACGTAGAATCACTTTTGCAATTGATTTACAGCTCGATTTTTTTTAAAAAGGAAAAACTGGTTTTGTGGACAAAGTCGGCATGGTGGACAAAATGAATTGGGGTAAAATAAACTGGTGCATTGTGAATGGGGATGATATAAGGGTATTTTGTCCTGTAAATGGGAATGATAAGGATACATTGATTTGGAAGCAAACTTGAATTGATGCTGGATTGCAACAACAACAAAAAGCACTTTATATGCCCCAGTGGGAATGAGGCCTCTGCATATTGCACAGGTTTACTGTACACAAGATAACACTGTCTGTGCAGAAAGAAAAATTACTGTGCAGAGAATAAGTTTCCTGCACGGAACACATTTTTTCTGTGCAGGAAATGCTGGTGTTTTGTTTTGTTTTGTTTTGTTTTAAGTGCATTTTCATTTTAGTCCCAGTTTGACAACTTTCTTGTCCATCTAGGATTCTCCTCATCAAGATTGCATGACACTCAGGAAACATAATTTTCAGCCCTTTCCCCTCTAATTTTCTAAAATATTATTTTCTTTCTTATTGGTGACATCACCTGTTGTCCTGCAACAACCTGAATACAGATGGTAAAAGAGCAGGAATATTGACAGAAAAAACACTGGATGCAAGCCTCACCACTGAGCCAAAGACCTCCCAGTCATACCTGATTCTTCCCCAAACTGTTATTAGATTTATTCTGCTAGCCTGCAAGTGGACACTGATTCACCCATACAGTATGAGTGATTTTGACATGTCATTTAAACAGTGAAGCATCCTAAATTCAGCTGGCAAGGAATCAAAAAGTTGCTTAATGCAGAAATGGTATATCCAAAGAGGATGGGTTAATTTATAGCTAGAATTTGGACATGCTGATTTTTTTGGATCAGAATGCCCAGAATCCACCATTTAGCAGGGAGAACATACACAACATACACAAAATGAAGATTTTCATACCTGGCAGAATCACTGGTAACTCATCCCTCAAACATGGAGGAAGCATGTGTGTATGAGTTCCTGGTGCACTTTCTCAATCACCATGGAATCATCGCTGGATGTGAAGAAGGCTGACAGGAGGATCAACTCATTTGAGATGTGGTGCTGGAGAAGAGTACTGAGGGTACTGTGAATGGCCAAAAAGACAAGCAAGTGGGTCTTAGAACAGATCAAATCTGAACTCTCCCTAGAAGCTAAGATGACCAAACTGAGATTGTCATACTTTGGACACATCATGAAAAGGAATGAGTCATTAGAAAAGCAGTAATGCTAGGGAAGGCAAAGGGCAGTAGAAAAAGAAAGCCATATACTATATGGATAGACTCAATCAAAGAAGTCTCAGCCCTGATCCTGCAGGACTTGAACAGAGTGCTTGGGGACAGGGGTCTTGGAGGTGTCTCACTCACTGGGCCATCATGCATTGAAGGGGGAAGTTAACAACAACAACATATGCAATCATATTCCCAAACCCCATGACCCCTTCTCAGTTAAATAGTTTATTACATCTCATGGCTAAGAGAGTGTTTATAACAAACAAAAAGCCTATGCCAAATCCAAAGGAATCAACTCAGGTGTATATTTCAAACGTCTGGCAGCTGTGGAGCTAATAGACACCATGGATAGTTCACTTTTCCCCAACAATCTCACTTCAATAGCCCACTTTTTGTGGGATGGGTGGGTGGGTGGGTGGTAGAAGGAAAAATTGCAATGAAGACAGAGAAGACAATGAAACATTACAACTCCCTCTGAGCCTTCAGCAAGCTATACATCTAAATAATTATGCTTTCTGGGGTAAAAGGAGTACCATTGATTTAGCAAGAAGAAAAACACAGCATCCACAAGTTCTTATGTACCCCCCTCCTTTTAAAGCACACAACACATATACACACATGTTGCCAGCTTATTAATAACCTTGCCAGGGTTCTATCAACACTTCTCCATTAGAACTGTAGCAAATAGTTCTCTGGAGATTTAAGATTTAACATTCTGGGGTTTCGCTGTAATCACCAATCGGATGCATGGTGCACAGTGCAGGCCAAAATTGTACCACTGAGGCTCTTAGTCACCAACCATTTCACAGCAACCCTTACCAGGGAATTGATGAGGGAAAGTGATGAAAGCTACTGTTAACAAAAAAGAATGTGATGTTCTTTCATCTGGAAAGCAGAATGTGGATTTCTTTAGGCATCACATGTCAGAGACAAATGGCAGTACACAACAATTGACTTTCTACATAAGAATCCTCATAGACTGGGAGGACTTCAGGTTCATACATGTATGTCCATCACTTGTCAGTGACCTGCATGGAATCTAATATCACAGACAGAACTTCCATGCAACTTCACACTAGTGAATGCAAACACAGCATTTGTCAATGATTGTCTTTTCATATATGCACACAGGACTCATCGTGTCCTGGCTCATATGAGTTGATATGTGAACTGTCTCCACTGAAGAACATTGAGGACAAGTTATGTAAGGAAAAATAGAAGTTGCATTGCCATTCATATGTGAAAGTCACCCCATTGTGACACAGACATCATGTGATAAGTGTATCTAGGTAAATCAATTCCCATAGGCATCAAGTGTAGAACAAGTAAACTTCTCAAACCTATCAATGCAAGAAGACTGATTCATTTGGTCCATGTTATATATGAGCCACTGTGGTGGTGGTTTGAATGTTGGCCTAGGACTCTGAAAAATTAAGGTTCAAATCAGCCATAGAAACCGAGTGGCCCTTGGACAAGTCATACTCTTTCATCAGCTTTACCACAAGAAGGTGGCCATAAGTTAGAGTCAACTTGAGGGGATATGATAAGAAGAAAAACAACAACAATGAAGATATTGACATATTGACAGAAATATATATGATTCCATAAGAAATCTATTTTTGATACCTCATGTGGATAATTGCATGAAAGACTTAAATTCAGCATCAGATTGTCTGTTATGGGAGCTTATTGCATGGTTTAATAATCCATTTTACTTGTATCCAGGTTAAATCTTAATTTGGGCTGCATCCTGAGCTTATTGGAAGTTTTTTTGCTGCTGAATCTGCTGCCTGAATACATTCCGGGTACATCCCCACTTCCAGGAGTGCTCCTTGTGCCTCTTTTCAGACCCAGGAGTTTCCCAGCTTAAGAAAATGGCAACTGGAGTGCTCCTGGAAACAAGGATGCACCCGGGATGTATTCGGACAACAGATTTTGGTGGCAGAAACCTTACCATAAGATTAGGATGCAATCTGAATTAAGACTTAAAATGGATAGAGGTAGAACAGATTATTAAACCATGTGATAAACTCCATGGTCTGAAGTTTTGAACTAGTATGCTAGACCTATCAGCATTTTTCTGCTTACTTATTAGTATGATGTTTTCAATGGTTTTAATTGATACTTTAATAGTATAATTTATGTAATTCATATTTTAATATATATAATTCATTTATGAGTTTTATTGCATTTTTAAAAATATTATCATTGTGCTGCTTTTCATCCAAACTTTGGGATTCTCTTTTTGCTGTTTTATGTTGATGATTTTTCCCCCAAAAAAGATTCTTGGGTGTTTGTTTTAGATATGCATCTAATTTAGTCATGAGTTATTCCAGCTTGTGGGGTTTGAAGTGAAATGAGTAAATGGCTCCCCATGGGAGGAAACATATGTAGGGAGTATCTTCAAATCCTAAATCTCTTAATATGCCTCTCAGCTCAATAGAGGAAGTAAATATTTGCATTATCACAGAAACTTTAGAGTGAAAGATAATTTAGCTGACACCAGATTCCCTGACAGAGGGCAAAGCTATGTGAAGAGAGACACAGTACTTGAACACTATGAAGAGAACACAGACAATATTTGTAAAGGGATTATATTTTATCATGAGTTCCATGATGAAGGTCACTACCAGAGAACTACACCATTAAAAAAGAGGAAAAGAACACGATTTCAGATTCATATCTTTCATCTTTTTTTAATAAGCTGCTCTAGACAAAGCCAATTGAGCTATGTACAGGCGGAGCCCTTTTAAGCCTTGATACAAAATGAGCTACAATTTGGATTTGTGGTAATAAGAAGTGATTGTCAGGCTCTCTGAGAAGAAGCACAAAACACAGAACACACTGAGGGCTGCCATGTGAGCTTCCTAAAGCCTTTCTCTGCAGTGCTGCATGCTCAAGATTAATGGTGAGCCCAGGAAAAAAAAGGCAACAATAGTTGCCAGCTTTCTTGGGGAGCACAGTCAATTATTCTGTTAAATAAATGGTAAGTCACAAAGGCCCCAGATTCTTGGAAGGTCTACACTGATGCCAGGGGGAGGGAAGGTATCAGAACTGCGGCCAAGAAAATAACTGCATTCTTTCAGAGGTGATTTCTCAATCAACGCAAGGTTCCCACTTTTGCTTTGTGCTCACTGAAACTAAAAAAGAAGAAGAAGGTGTTCTAAGATGTGAGGAGAAATGTCTGTATTAAGGAATATTCTGATTCTTCAGAAACTGAAGCTTGCAGGATTTTACTGTTTCAAAGCAACAATGCTTTGAAGGTCTTCCAATTTGGAACAGACTTAGCATTTATGAATTAAGGGCTGGACCAAGATATGTTGCTACCTAGCAGCAAGGACAAGTTGGCATTGCCTTATATTCCATTATATTCCAGATACAAAAGCCAATTGACAGTTGCATCTTGTATTTAACACAGACAGCGGGATAAGATTTTCTGAAACACTTAAGGCAGCTTCCCGGTTTTGGGGGGGGGGGGGGGTAGAGGACAGACTTTGTGGATCACGCAACCTTTCCTTAAAGGGAGAGCTATACCAAGTTGTCCTTGTTGCTTTTTGTACCACTTTGCCCCAGAATCCCTTGGCTGATATGATTGCATCATTCTCTCCCATGGCAAGACTGGCTCTAGATGTTAATGTGTTGGGTCTATCATACAGATATTAGCAGGACTGAAGTTTATGGGGGAGGGGGAGTTTCAACACATCTGCAGCTCCATTAGTGTGGTCCCAGCTGTTTGCATTGAACAATCAGCCTTCCTAGATAAATCAGGCAGCAAAGATTCTATTGCTGCTGGAAACAACATCCATTGCTCACTCCATCAAAGACATGCAAGCCATCTCAGAGATTCAGCCTTGTTCCTGCATCCAGACTACTCTTCTCCTTGCTCTCTGTTGGTTTTGGTTCCCTGATATCTGACTGAAGCCTGAAGACCTGCAGAGGAATTATTCTACAGAGAAGACCTGAGGGTTGTTTTTTTACACAAAATTAAAAAAAAATCCATGCACAGAAAATGGAACTATTATATTTGCACCAAAAAACTGTGTATTTTTCTTTGGAAAAAAATCCTCCACAATATTTCAAGTTGTCAAATACCAGAGAAAACTGCAAAATTCTCACCAATCTTTTATTCTTCCTGATGGGATTCCTCAACTCTTGGGAAGCCTCTTTGTCAACTTAAGAATGAAAAATTATTAATATTCTATCCATCCCAGTTAGATGGAAATCTGTTTGGAAGAAAGTATTTCAAAGTGTGTTTGGTTTCCAAGAGCTTTTCTCCTGAAGCACAGACAGATTCACACAGATGTCATTTGTCTAGACAAGGTTTAACATCAGGGTTGTGTAGTGCAGATCCCTGAAGAGATATCAGTTCTTCAATGCTACTCTTGTATTGAATGGCAATGTGAAGCAAATAAAAACACATCCAAATGTATGATTGAGGGCCTGTACAGATGAGGAGAAAGGGGCGACCAGAGGCCACTCCTTTCCCTCCCAGATCGTTGCTGCAGCGACTGCATGCTGCAGCAATGATGCACCCAGAAAAAGGAGCCGCAAAATGCAGCTCCGTTTTCTGCCACTGCAGAGGCACCATAAGGGCCTTCATGAGCCGCACTATTTGGATGCAGTGCATGAGACACATCATCATGGCGTGCTGCATGTGAATGTTGGTGCTCCAAAAGGTTGCCCATGGCGTACGGTAGGGCTTGGGAGAGTACAGATGTTCCACTCTCCTGAGCCCTACTTTTGGCCCCAGGCCAGTGCAAAGCACAGATTTGGTCCAGGCATGGATGTGAAATCTGGATGTGCCTTTGCATATGCAACCACAGCACATCCACAACTCCATCTCCACCATCTTAAAGTTAGTGCAGACATTCTGCATTAGATGAAAGTATCCAACTGCCTCTGTAAGGGAACTTACATCTGCATAAGACATGAACAGGAAGTCTAATCCTCTGTGTATTGTTCCTTGAAAATTTCCTTTGTTTTCAGTTGCCTAAAATCTGGTTGTGAAACAAGCATGGTATAAACAATTGCAAGAGACAGACAAATTGAGAAAATAATCTCCATCTAAATGGCACCTCCTGCCCTTAGTGGGCAGGCGCATTTGCTGTGGGGCTTGGAGCCCCAAGATGGCAGCTTTGCCACTCTTCCTGCCGGCGGGAGGCCAGCAAGCCCGCTGGCATCCCGCCGGCGGGAAGATTCGCGAGGTGCACTCTCATGTGCGTGCTCACCCGGCTCCCGGGCTCCCAGGGTCTGGGTGGGCGCTGCGCCGATTGGGTGCCTCTTCCCGCCTCCTCCCCTCATTGGCTGTCCGGCCTGGAGGGGAGGGGCTTCGGATTGCCTCCACTCCCTGAAGGCTATATGAGCAGAGATGTGGTGGAGTCCACGCCTTTGCCATTTGCTTGGCTCCCCACCCTCCCTCCCTTGGTTTGGGTGTTGCTTGTCACAACTTTTGTTATAGGTGACAGCACAAGTTCTGGATCTGGTGGGCTGGTTTCCAGTGCTCAGTAGCACTGGATCAGGAGTCCTTTGGACCCGGGAAACATCAGGTGCAATGTGGCCAACCGTAGGTCACATGGAGTATATCCCGGTGACGAGAGGCCTTCCTCTGGTAGCTGCGCAATTGCGTAATTGTGCAGGGGTGTGGTGTTGCCTGAAGTCATCCCGATGCTTGGCGTACAAGCAACTTCACATCAGTTCAACCTCGGTGTTGGTGATGTGCAGATCCAGACCTCGTGCTTTTGGGCCAACCCTACCTTGTGTTTGCTGTTAATAAAGTTGTGGCCGTTTTCCCTGCCAATCTGCTTCCTGTCTTTCTTGGGTTGAAACGCCTCCACTGCAACTGTTTGCTTAGATGACCAAATGCTGCATTGTTTGGCCAGTACAGCTACAATCAGCTAGAGACTTCATGCTACATGGGAACTCTGCTTTTGGCCTTTTGGGTGAACTTCATCAAAAGCAAGAGGTTTGTCTTTAGGAAGGTATCATCATCAGATTCAGATAAGCTGGAAGAAAGAGTTCAAGGGAATATGTGAGAGTCAAATGGATTAGATGATGAGCTAGTAGGTCAAGTGTGGAGACTGTTGATAAGCTTTCAGTATGTCTGTCTGAAGAGTTCTCAAATAATGATGGATGGAGGGAGAGAGATAATGTGCATACAGTTCACACACTGTGGAACAAATGGCAGATCTGAGATACTGAGTAAGATCCTCTAAGGGATCTTTGTATTACTATATTGAATGGCATCTGAATAATCATATCTCAACAGATGCAATCACTTATATGAAAAATATTGCTTACCATATGAATGACTATGTAGTTGAAGATATTTAATTTTTTTCTTCCTCTTCCTCTTCCTCTTCCTCCTTCTCCTTCTCCTTTTGTTTGATTATTACTATACACTATTTTCATGGGTGGAGAAAGACCAGCTTTGATGGTCAAATCAATGCAAGTTTGCATGAAACAGCTTACATATGGCCAACTCTCTGACACAGTCCATATTAAATCTGCAATTTAACAAATATTTTTTTTCCATCTAGATTATATTTTTATGAAAAGCTGGAGAACAATCAGTACAGATACACTTACTTTGTTTAGGTTTGGCTTAGGGTTTTGTTGTTGTTGTTTTGGTAGGAAATCTGAGAGACAGTAGTGGATCTTTGAATCAGAACAATCATATTGACAAGGTAGAAGCTGAAAAACAGTCAGTCCCAGAACCACCCAAAAACAATAGCAGACAAAGAAACATTATCTCTAAACTTATAAAATTAGCTTTAATTATGCTATATGTTCATAACCAAATACATGGTCTAATTAAAAAGCAACAGAGAAGGGTTGCTAACTCTAAAGGCAAGGGAATCTTTCCCATATTCACTCTTGGTATGAGATTTGAAGTACCTCTGTTCATATCACTGAATCCTACCATTGAATTTGCTGTAATCTTTAACAAGAAGATTTATTAGCTGGCAAGCGGATTGTGACCACTGTCCATGCATACTTAGTTTACCACTCCATGACTATATGCTTCTGCTATTTTGTTGTTTGCAAAGTATGGCTCTCCCCAATAGGACACATACAGAGCAAGAAGTTAAAAGAAAAACAACTGTATATCTGATTTATGTCTGCATGTATTTTTGTGATTGCATTGTTCACAATTAGCTGTTCTTATCATTGTAATAGGACATATTTCTCTGAAACAAGACCATTTTTTTCTCCTGGTAGACAACTAAAATTCTTTTTAAAGACTTCCAAAAAGGAAAACAGAAGGAAGTTCAAACCAGATAAGAGGACACTCCACTGCAGCTCTCAGATAGCAAAAATAGGTCAGTACCGTATGTTTAAAAGCAGCACGCAGTAGAGTTATGGTAAATAGACTTTCCACTGTGGGTTAGCAGCTTCCACTGCCTCTTATTATCTCCACATCCTCAAAGGTACTGAGCAACACAGCTGCTGAGTTCTTCATGAAAAAAATATCTCCAGTTCCACTTCCCAAGATACAAGCCGGTAAATATTTTAAATGGGCTATTATTAGTTTCTTAAATCTTACCTCCCTTGGTCTCCCCCGCCAAGGGACCCAAGAATAAATGTCAGGAATAATTAATCGACATTTGGTGTAATTCCCCAAAGAGAATGCTTGCAGGGCTTTAAATCTCCCAGCAGGAATTATTTTCTAGGGGTCTTTCATTATATTTTCTTTCTTTCTTTTCATGCCTTGTAACAAAAATCTGACACAAGTCTTCCTGGAGCTTCATAGTGTTACTACCCAAGGCAGTACCAGCTGTAGAGCTGTTTCTGGTTTCTGTAATTTCATCTGCAGTTATTTTATTTTCACAAATGGCCAGCCCAGGCCTGAAGAACTTGTTACTCACTAGCTATGCTTTGTGACTTCTGAAATGCTTCATAGGCTAGCTGTTTTTTGGCAATTCAAGGTTAGCCCTAATAATATGGGTACCACATGATCCTGGAAATGAGAAAAATTTATCAAACTTCATAAATTTCACATTCAGGACCAGAAGAGTTTAAAAACAAAAAACAAAACCTGAATATATGATAAAGCAAATGTTGCAGACTTTCCCATCTGTTATTATGCCTCTAGTGGACTAGCATCCTTGGCCATGGTCTGCACTTCAGCTGGTGGTCAACATGTGTGTAGGCTTGTTTTATAACTCTACTAAAGGAATTGCTAAAATTCATAAGACAAAACATCAGCTTTCTGTTGTGTATCAGAAGGGTATGAATCTTTGATTACACAGCCATGGGTTGCCTTGGAGTGGAGGTGCTGCAACAATAACCACCAACACTTTTATTGGAAGGGAAAAGGCCACAACTTTATTAAAAAGAACAGCTGAAAGTAGGATTGGCCTGAACATGCATGAGGTCTGGATCTGTCATCAATCAATCCACTATTAGTCGATGAACTCATTTGCTTGGTCATGGCCAAGCTTCGGGATGACCAATTGCCCATCTGCATCTCTGTTAACTGGTTGTGCAGATCTTTGCACCTCCGCCCTTTGTCATCATTGGACGCTGACATAATGCTGCCTCTGCAATGGCAACATGTCAAACTTGCAGCACCCCTGGATCCCCGTAGGACTCCTGATCCAGTGCTACGCAGCCCTGGAATCCATGCCCACCAGATCCAAGACCTATGCTACCACCCCTAGGAAGCTGTGACAGCACAGCCCAAACCAAGCGGAGGGAGGGAGAGAGGGAGGGGACATCCAGGCTGGAATGGTGCCAGTTGGGGCACCATGTGGCCTTAAATAGACCCTGCAACCAATTGGGAGCTGGGAAAAGGGGAGAAGTCCCACCATCCCGGCTCCTACCAATAACTGGCCCTGGCCAGCCCAGCTAGCCACCAATCAGGTGTCACTTCTGGCTCCTAAAGCCTGCTGGGAGTTGAAGTCCAGACATAAGCCCAGAAGTGCCATCTCCCAGTGCCGGCTGCAGCCAATCAATGGCCCAGCTAGCCCGAGCCCGAACGTTCTGGGGGCTCTGTCAAGCCGGAGAGCCCCAATACGTGGCATCCTTCCCTCTGACAGCAACTAGGCCAGCCCGGTAAATTGGGTGGCCTCATTTCTGCCTATTGCATGCTCATACCTACAGTATCAAATTAACCACTTTGCTAATTATTCCATAGAACATGTCTCACTGACCGAGACTTATATGGCAGGATTTCTTTGTTCTTGTAGTTATGTGCTTCCTTAACATTCATGTGTTTTTGTTTTTTGTTTTTGTTTTTAAATGCTTGTTCCCTCCATATTATGACACAGGGATGAAAAACTTCAGATGGTGTGGGGGCAACTCTATGGGGAACCCCCCACCCAAGAAAATCCACTGAATTGTATGTGATTATTGGCCACAAGAGGCTATCTGGGGTTAGTGATTGAAAAATCACTGGGGCAGTGATTGAAAAATCAAGGTTAGTGGAGCTAGAATAGAGTTCCTGGAAACATTAACAGAGGATATTAACAGTGCAGCATTTTGTTGTAGATACCAATCTAAATTCCAAAATTCAGCTAATCTCGCACGTTGCTAAAGAGAATATATTGCTGGAAATGCTAAAAATGTTAAACTAATATGATTCTGACAGCAGCAGCAGTAGCATCTACTTTGCATGAATATGTTTTTTCAGACATTTTTCACCCACTAGAATTTAGCTCAGTACTCGGAAGGTAGATGACATCAGGTCTCAGAAATGTTCTCTGACTAGATACCTGGCAGTGTAGTTTACTGCTTTCTGGGTTCTCTGAGGTCACCTGTAGTTGAGTTTTGCAAACACAATCACAATTGAAGTCCATATATATATACATACATGCAACAATACAATAAATTATATATTAATTATATATTAAATTTAACACTTGTGCATTGTTCCCAAAGTTCCAAGCATCCAATCAGGTGTCAGTGAAGAACTCAAGTTTGCCTGTGTTACTCATTAGAACTGGAGCATATTAAAGCGCTTATTCAAGGAGGAAAGGGCTTACTGCAGCTCCTCTCCAACTCCAGTACTCCCTCTCTTTTCAACTCAACTAATAGTTACAGCCCTTTCCTTAGGGTTTCCTCACCCATTGGGCAAAACCAGTAGTTTATAGCAATAAATACCATAAAGGCACCAGATTGATCTGATCTTGGTCTGCCTTGGTTAGTACTTGGATGGGAGACTGCAGTGAAAACAATTCATTTCGGAGAAGGAACTGGCGAAAGCACCTCTGAATATTCCTTGCCTAAGAAAACTCACAGGGTCATCATAAGTTGACAGGCTGTTTGAAGGCACAGACAGATAGACAGTAGTGCAACCATCTATTTTCAAAACCTCTGTAATCTGTAATCAAAATCTCTGTAATACTCACAATAAACCTCATTCATCCATTCGAAATGATGATATTCTCCAGATATGTGTGTGCCTCTATAATGAGCTATGACCCATTGCTGACAGAAAATAATATGGGTGAAACATTCAGCAGCCACGCAAGTCTCATCTTAGTAACCCAAACATATATGGCTAACTCAGAGCAAACCATTTGAAGATCCTGAATGCTCATGACTCACAATGCAAGCATTCACATACTATTCTGCCAGTGGAGACAGTGTTGATTTTGATTATTCTGCAAAGTAATGCTTTCTGGAGACAAAAAGCTTTATAGTTTTGCCATGGGTGGGTTTGCAGACCATCATCAACACCACTTCAAAGTATGGATTTTCTAAGAGTGACTTTCAAAAAAAAATATAGAGTAAACATCAAATATGGCTCATGTTGCTTGTACTGTACTACTAAAAAGACAATTCTGAAGAGAAGCAATGCTTCTCATTGAGAGTTAGGGAAAACATGTGCGATTCAGTCTGGGATAAGAAGAAGCATTTTTAGGGTGAAAAAAAAATATCATGATTGTTTCACAAAGAAGGTAAAAATTACACCTCTCTATAAATCTGTTTCAGAAAGCGAACCTGACAACTTACTAGGAGATCTGAATAGGAGTTATACTTTGTCCCAAAATTCATGAAACTGAATTGTCATCTAAGAAGATATTGTTTTCTGAATCATTCTTCTCAGTTGTTGGAATCACACTGGCTATGGTTGGACTGCAACTATCAGCATCCTCACCACTGGCTATGCTGGCAAAGTCTACTGAGAGCTGCAGTCTGACATTTTGAAGACTGCATGATTTCAGTTCCTGCATTGATTCTTCAGCCCATGTGATTGGCTGTGAGTCTAAGACAGCATGATGCAGTGATTTGAGCAGAGGACTACAACTATGGAGACTAGAGTTTGATTCTCCATTCAGCCATGGAAACCCACTGGGTGACCTACAGCAAGCCACATTCTCTCAGCTTCAGACGAAGGCAAAGGCAAACCTCCTCTGAACAAAGCTTGCCAAGAAAACAACAACAACTAAGGAGACTTAATGGGACTTATGGTAAATTAGACCATGCAAACGAGTGGACTCTTAAATCTCTGATTCCCGTACCCCAGACTCCAGTGGTATGGGAATACATTTGGAAGTAAACTTTTAGATCTCCTTTTGAATAAAATGTATTTGGGGATTTTGTGCAAGAAACCACATTTGGTCAGGGTTTTGAGAGGGGAGGGGTTGTTGCAGTATATCTAGCACTCGCAAAAGAACAGAGATCTAAACATAAAAAAACATAAAAGTTGTGGAATGACCTGTTGGAAGAGACCCGTCTCATACCACCTTGGACGCCTTTTTAAAAAGCTGTCAAGACGGATCTCTTCCGACGGGTCTTCCCAACCTGACCTTATGAAGGACACCCACATCCTCTTTAATGACACTCTCCATTTGAACTTTTAAAATATGTTTTGTTGGAATTTTAATGCATACTTGTTTTAATGTTGGGAGGGATTGATATAATTTTTTTATTGTTACTGTAATTTTATTTTGCTGTAATCCTGCCTCGATCCATAGGGAGAAGTGGAATATTTAAGAAGAAGAAGAAGAAGAAGAAGAAGAAGAAGAAGAAGAAGAAGAAGAAGAAGAAGAAGTCTACCATATGCACCGATGGTGCATATGTTAGACTTACCTCCAGTGCACCACTTGATTCACTGGGATTGCAGGAACAACAAGCACATTTACAAAGATGCATTTGGTTGTGCTGTGTTGGTATTAAGCTGTAGAGTGTTTTTGCACCACAACCACTTAACTATGTGAATGTAGATTTATACTGTTTAAACACGATGTAGGATCTCAACTTATATGTCATGTCCCAGGACTAAACTGGTAATGAATATTTATTGTCCAGTGTATTTTAACACCCATTTTACCCTACGATAAAACTCAGATCCAATTATAGATCTGAATTTCATAAATCTAACATCTCTTGATTCCTGGATTTCCCCCATTCTCAACTTTGCAATGCTTTCAGAACTCTACTTTCCTCATTAATTGTCTCATATTTTATGGCCAGAATCCTGTTGGTGCACTACACTGACATACTTACAATAACCGAGATGGTGAAAGAAGAAAAGAAGTAAAGCATTGCAGATATTGGCTGTTTGAAGCTGGCAGATTTTGTCTGTTTTTCCTCACCATTGTTGTTTGACTGTGGAAAACGTGCAGCTGATAGTGTAGTGCACCAAACATATTTCTGACCTCTTACATTTTTTAGCCTACTTCACACCTCAACCAAAATCATGTCTATTACGAAGAACACTGTCTGAGATCCTGAATCAAGCAACTGAAATCTAATGCTCTATATGCATCTCTCCATGCCCAGGCAGCTACAAAACCCCAGAGGATGCTACAGTTTCCCAGAGAGATAGAGAGGAAGAGGAGGAGGAGGGAAGGAAGGAAGGATATAAATCCAATAAATAAATAAATAGACAAACAACATAGTGCATTGGTTAGAATGTTGGCCTTCTTTTTCTTCTTTCCCTTTTCCCCTACAGACATACATTTCTCTTCATTTAGGGACATTTTATCATATGTGGTAGAGATGGAAAAAGACCAAAAGGTTTTGAGTCCAAATAAATACTGTATATACTCATGTATAAGTCTAGAAATTTAAGTCAAAAAATTGACTCCAAAAACCTAAATCGACTTATTCACAGGTCAATGTAAGACCTATACTTTAACTTTTACACAAAGTGGAATCATCCCCAGGTGAAACGCAAAAGCATAATCTGTCCTGGAAGCACTTACCTCCCTCTACTCACTCATCCATTGAGCCTTTAGGGTGAGCACAAACAGTTATATCTGTTGAAATTTTGTAAGCTTTTTAGCATTGTTTTCCTTTGTTTCATCCTTTAGATCTTTTGTTACCTGCCCCTACGTTTTACCCTCAACTTATCCATGGGTCATATAAAAATCCATAATTTTGACCCCAAAACCTGCCCTTGACTTATACATGAAGTTGACTTATAGTTGAGTATATACGGGTACTTACAATACATAATAGAAAAGATTGTGAAGGTTAATGTTAAAACCTGATTGTTATTCCCCCCCCCCCTTTTGCCTTCATGTCACCTATTGACTTATGAATTTCTGACTTATGAATGACTATGAATTTCATAGGGTTTTCTTAGCCAAGGAATACTTAGAGGTGGTTTGGACAGTGCCTTCCTCTGAAATGTAGCTACAGCATTCCTTGGCAGCTTCCCATCCAAGTACTAACCAGGACTGACTCAACTTAGCCTCCAAGATTGCAGGCTCTGGTGCCTTTAGAATAGTTAGGGCAATTGTATGCTGAGGGGAAAATAAAGAATGCTTTTTACAGGGCTGTGAATTGACAATTTGCAGAAGGCTTTGAAATTAGCCCCAGGGCCTCATGTTGCACAAAAACTGCAGGTTACTTACCCTCTGGAGGAATTAACGGCAATTTTTTTTATTTATTTTTTTGGTCTTCTATTTGGAGGGAAGATAAACTATTGAGGATCTGAACCCAACGGAACTGATGGAGAAAACTAAGGAGGAAAATTAATACATACTGGAGCCATTCCTTCTGCCTCTCAGTTATGTACAGTTAAATCTGTGCATCCTCCCCAATTAACACATTTTCCTCTCAGATGAAACAAGTTCTAAATTTTTAAATAGTTTTATTGGAATTCTAAAAACAGAAGGAGGGAAGATTAATCGTGTTAATAATTAGAAAACTGGAAGCCCACATTTCCACCCCCCTCCCCCACAGGACCTGCTTCAATGTTATTTTCTCTCAGAGTTAATAGAGATTTCATTCTGTGCAAGTAAAACAGCTTGCATGTGCTTTGATCAAAATGTAGTTAGAAGTAATTGGAAAGTTAATTTTAAGTTCTGTCAGAATTGCAGCTGCTACTATGATTGGTCTAGAAAAGGTCTAGCAACTCAAATCCCTTCTTCCTTTCATGTCATAACTGACGTAAAATGGTTTGATACAAGGATGGATGGGTATGTTCTGTCAATTTCTTTCTTTTAAAAAACTGAAAAAGAAATATGGTAATTGTGTGTTGCCTTGCCTGTTTCAACTCTGTGTCACTGTCCTTTCCTGATTAATCTGTATTCTTTTATTTTATATATGTATTTTTAATCCTTTTAAATATGCTTTCACTTAAAGCTGTATTCTGCTTTAACAAAACTGTCTATTTCAGCCAATAAAGGATGCTAAATCTGTCTCTGGAAATGAGATAGAAAGATTCCTGTGTTGCAACATTTGGAGAATGGTGAAATCTGGATGACAGTTCAGTTTTGATAGAGCTGATCATGAAGTCATTATTCTGGGGAGTTAGCCAAGCATGAATTACTTGTGCATATCTAGTTTCAGAAGACCACATAGAAGATTATCACATTAGGGCTTACCATCTCTCAGTCGTCCTTGGATCATTGGGGAAGCACACATGTATGAAATCCTGGCATGCTCCTTCAGCATCATGGAATTGTGGGCTCCCCTCTAGTATCATGGAATCGTTCAGGGAGAGTGCATGTCCTCTTAACTCAAAGTTTCTGTTAAGAGGAAATTCCCTCTCCCTGAACGATTCCATGCCGCTAGAGGGAACTGACAATTCCATGACACTGAAGAAGCATGCCAGGTGTTCATACACGCAAACTTCCCCAATGTTTCAGCGGCAATTGACAGACGGTTATCCCTAGTGTGATAATCTTCATCAATGAGTCAGTCACTTTCCCTAATCAGACCTTGCCTAGAGAACTGCATTAAATGTCCCTCATTTTAAGAAGGCTATAGACAAGTTTGCACAATTTCAGAGAAGGGCAACAAGGAGAATAAGAGGCATGGAGAACAAAACATAAGAGGAAAGGTTGAAGGATTTGGGCATGTTGAGCCCGTTGAAGAGAAGACAGAGTGACATGATTGCTCTCTTTAAGGGCTGTCACAGAGAGGAAGAGGTAGGCCTGTTCTTTGCTGCCCCAGAGGGTAGGAAAAGGTCTAGAGCTCTGAAATTACAGGAAATAAGGTTCTGATTCAATCTTCAAAGAAACTTCTAAACAATAAGAGAAATTTGGCAATGGAACCAATAGCCTAGAGATATGGTGGGCTCTCTTTCTCTGGACATCTCCAAAAAGAGGCTGGGCAGCTGCTTGCTGGAGATGCTTAGCTGGAGATCCTGTACTGAGTAGAGAATTGGACTTGGTGGCCCATACAGCCCCTTCCAACTCTATGATTCTATTATTCTATTTTCAACCAGTTTCCATAGTCATTAAGCAAAGAGCAGGTAAGCTTCATACGCATGCAAAAAGACAAGTCCGTTTGATCCACAAAATCAAGATCTATGAGCTACTGTGGTGTAGTACTTTAAATGTTTGTTCTCTGCTTCCCCAGAAAGTAGGACCAGCTTTTTCACACTAGGGTGCAAACAGGATTTAAACAAGAGTTAAACGAGAATTAAACAGGAAATATCCTATGATAAATATTGTCTAATCATTTTGAGTTATAGGAGGATAGGTACATTTTGATTGAACATTAGAAGGAACTTCTTGAGGATAAGAATATTTTGATTATGGAACTAATTTTGTTATTGCTATTGCCTAGAGAGGTGGTGGAGGTCTCATTCTCTGGTTATCATCAAACAGAGGCTGGACAGCTCCCTGCTGGGGATTCTGCATCTGGAGTTCTGTATCGAGCAGAAGTCTGGACTCGATGGCCTATGGGGCTCCTTTTAACTCTATGATTCTATCTCCTAGTGTTCTCTTCCAGGTAAAGTGGACACATAATGGTCAGAGAAAGGGCATCTTCAGCAGAGACAACCCAAGAAAGGCTCATTTAATACACTGTTATCTTTTATTTTTTGGAGCCACGTGAAGACATTTTTATTCTTCATAGTCTAAAACTTTCTAATGAGCTTATGGAAAAACTGAAGTGTGGAAGCTTTATAGCACACCATAATCTATGCTTCATTCATCTAAGCTCCTTCAAAGTGGTTATGTTCCAAATTCTTAATATTAATTTTACTTACATATTACATACTTACATATTTATGACTGGGGTGGATAGCCAAAGTGGGTGGGTGTGACAACATCCTTCCCTTTGGTAGGTGGCACAACTCCATTTTCAGCTACTAAACTGGCTAAAAATGACAACTGGAAGCTACTCCAAGTTGTAACTTTTGGGTTCACTGCTTTTCTTCTCACCTTACTGCTTGGATCTACTGTGTTTCCCTGAAAATAAGACTGTGTCTTATATTAATTTTTTTCTCCCAAAGATGCATAGGTCTTATTTTCAGGGAATCTCTTATTTTTTCCATGAAGAAGAATTCACATTTATTGTTGAGCCAAAAAAGAAAAAGAAGAAGAAGAAGAAGAAGAAGAAGAAGAAGAAGAAGAAGAAGAAGAAGATTTATTATATACTGTATATATATTTATATACAAAAACTTTGCTAGGTCTTACTATTAGGGGAGGCTTTATATTTAGCAAATCAGAAAAACCTCTACTAGGTCTTATTTTCAGGGGAAGTCTTATTTTTGGGGAAACAGGGTATGTGTAACCTTTGGGGGGGAAATCATGTAAAGAGTTGTAGAACGTGCCTTAACTTTCACAAGGTAAATAGATATGCATTGTTGTCGTTATACATTTATCTAGGGTGGGGCATTGAATTTGGCTCTACCTGTTGCAAGAACATCTAAGTCCATCTCTCCATTCACTACTCCCTACCACTATTCTGTAGGGTACTTTCGCAGAACCCATATACAGAACCTGAGAAAAGTCCTGTGGAGAACAGGACAAAGCATGTTTATATCACTAGCATTTTTAATGGCTTGCCTTGTCTTACTTCAGAAGCCCAACTGTGTGTTCATTCATTTGCCCTAGAAACAGTTTTGCTGTCTCATCCACTGGGGAAGAATAAATGTAGAACATAATTTCACTCCCTGAGCTGGAAAAGAAAAATGAACAGTAATTATTCCTTCTTGTACTCTTTCTCTAAAACACTGCATTTTTAGAAGGCTTGTATAAACTACTACAGCAGAGACATGCTGAGCTGTTTGTTTGCTTTTGAGCCGTCTGCAATGCATTTTTGTCAGTTCAGGAGAGCTGCAGGTGCTTTTGAAGCCACTGCTCATAGTTCACCAATGTTACAACATGGAAATGCTGGGAAGCCATTTTGTGCAAATCATCTCATTACCTGTGGCTTCTCTCCAAGTGGTGGAAAGCTCAAGGAGAAACACAGCGAGACTTCTGATTTTCTTGAAATGCAAGAGAGCACACTGAAGATATTTCTAATATTTGTGTTGTTTAAAAATATGTACATAGAACTTAAACAAAACAAGCCATTTGTACTTCTAGCACACAAATCCCATATTAATATAGTGTTATTTATATAATATAATATTAGTATTTTAATATAGAATAGATCCCCAGATATTGGCTGCCATCTTGTTACGAACATACATATGAGTAAGTCACACTAGGCATATGGGGCAAATTATTTACCACTGCTCAACAAATGGAGGCTGATATTCTAGATGAGCTAAGCGGTCAGGGTAGTAGGAAGCTATAGTAGCAGGACTAGTCAAGATTAGGTCAAGAGCCATCCCATGCCACCTTGTGTCTCTGTACCTGTATTAATTCATTATGTTTTACTTTGCAACATTTTCAAAAATTCAAAATATAAAATTTGAAATTCAGATTTTCACTGTGAAATCTTGAAGCCTAAAAAATACTTGGGAATGTCTCAGTTGAATCTCTTGCTTGCAAGACATCAAATATTAAATATCACCCATACACTGTAATCTGTTTCATAGTGTGACACATTCAGTATCACTGCTTATCAGATGCTGCATGAATTTTATGCAAGCTGACACACTTTGGTTCAATACAACACCCCCTCAGTGTTGCATAAATATCTGCATGTGGACCTAAGGTATGCTGAGCCCTGATTTACTGATAACTTAAGCCCATGAAGCATCCCTGCACAACCATGCAACAAGCAGACATGCTCAGAGAAGCAATATTTATTTTTATTTATTTTATTCATTTATACCTCACCTTTCTTCTAATAATGGGACTCAAGGTAGTTAACAACATATTTAAAAACAATATAAATTATTGTTTGCTGGTGAATCTTCTATTATCTAGCTCGTGCTAGTTTCAGCCTTTTTTTCTTTCCACCAAAACAGTTTAGCTTCTTTTAAAGCAAATACTGAGAGATTGTTTTTTCCTCTGTACCTGCAGATTGCAGTCATTTACTGTCCAGCTGGCATCTTTTTAACTTTTCCCCCCTGATTTTGTTTCTTGGGTGACTTTCTTTCTCTCAGATGATATTCTCAGTCTTATTATGGGTAATTTTAATATATATATGAATGATTCCAAAGACTTCAATGCCTTACATTTTCTTTCTTTATTGTTCTATTTTAGACTCAAGCTTTGTTCTGATTCAGCTATACACTCTCTTGGCCATTGTCTTGATTTTGTTCTTATTAAGAATTGTTCTCTCTCTTAATTTTCAGTTGCTGAATCTCCTTTTTCTGATCATCATCTTGTTTCTTCCTGCTTGTTTAGAATCCACATTCTTTGTGTTTTATTGCTCCCTTCTTTCAAGAGCTCCATTCTGTTAATTCAGGGTTTGTTTGTTTGTTTTTTGCAAGCGTTGGTCTCTTACCAGTCTTTAATTTTGTTGGTCTCTTAGATTCAGCTGTTTTTTTAATTCATCTCAACATTATCTTCCACTTGGTAATTTTGCCCCTTTGTCAACATGTGCAGCCCCTTCTACCAAACCTCAGCCTTGGCTAACTCATGTTAGTTTATGCCAATTAGTTTCCAGGCTCAGTACAAGGTGTTGGTTTTAATCTTTAAAGCCCTACATGGCTTGGGTCCATCTTATCTAAGGGACCGCCTCTCCCTTTGATGATCCAGGAGGAACCTACTACAACCTATCAAGACCAGGCTCTCGCAGACCTCCCAAAGGGCTTTTTCTGCCACCGCAGTTTGGGAGCAAATGTGTTTTGATTCTATAGGGTCTAGAAGCTAATTTGCTTGTGTTTACTTCTCCTGTCAGAGTCTTGACTAACAGGCTCAGTTCTGCTATAATAATTTATGGTCCTGTTGGCTGCACTGTAATTAGACAGCACATGGGATAGACTCATAAGCTATAAACTGCCACAGCAGGCACTAGTGAGGTTCTGCACCTGTTTTTATTAAACCTGGTCTTTTAAAATAGATGAGTTATTGACCATAACACTGTAAGCCCCATTTCCACTGCAATTATAGCTAAATAAAAGAGCTTAGAGAAGAATGTAAAATAAAAATAGCAATGCCCAAATCATTAAAGGAGATGACACTGCTAGCCATTTCCTTAAATTAGGGCATGATTGAATGAGGACCTCTTCAGAGCAAGGCAATTTCAGACTGCTTATGGAATCTAAAAGATCCACTTAAGAATCCCAGACTGAGGAAAGCAAAGTAGCATTGGCTACTAAACATATCTGGGTCAAAATATTCAAGTATAATAAAATAAAGAACAAAACTTAATTTATACCCTGGTTTTTGTGGAAACAATGAAAGCAGCTTACAAAGATACAAATACAAATATAAATATACACCATATCCCCCCCTTAAAACAGAATTAAACAGTAGTACAATTAAAATCTAACATTGGTTAAAAACACAATAAACCTATTAACAATTAATGGTGGGCAGAGTTACTGTAACCAGAGTTATACCAATATAACAGTATGGGGTTCTTTTATGAGGCCAGGGGCTGTTCTGGGAAGGCTTGCCGGGTGAGATCTCTCTTAACAGTTTTCTTGAAGCTAAATTGGATATTAGATGGATCTCATCTGGCAGGTCATTCCATAGAGTGGGAGCAACCACAGAAAATGTCCTCTGGGAGGTTGCAACTAATCTAGTTCTCACTGGTTGTAATAAATTCCTCCTAGAGAATCTGAGTATATGGGGCAGATCATATGGAAGTAGGCAATTCCTTAGATAGGTTGGGCCTAATCCATGCAGGGCTTTAAAGGTGATCACCAACACCTTGTACTTTGCCTGGAAACTAATAGGCAGCCAGTATGTTGTAGCTACCAGGGCCTATATCCTTTTGGTAGTCCAACTGAATTAATTGTCCTGGGTGGGAAGTCAACAATTGTATAACTCAGACTGATTCAGTGTTCCTATGCTATTTGGGACTAACAATAAGGTTTAGGGCTCAGACTGTATCTGCACTGCAGAAATAATGCAGTTTGACACCACTTTAACTGTCATGGTTCCATCCTATCAAATTCTGGAAACTGTAGTTTTGTGGGACATTTACTCTTCTCCTTCAGAGAGCTCCCAAAATTCCATAGCACTGAGTCATGGCAGTTAAAGTGGTGTCAAACTGGATTATTTCTGAAGTGTGGATGCAGTCTCAGTCAGTTATGGTAAGCATACCGGTATATAAGATTAAACTATGGTTAGTTGGAAGTTACAGTGAAAACTGAGATTGTACAAATTCCAACATTTTGAAAACTTTGGGCTTTTGGCCTTGGAGTTGATGGTAATGGCATTTGAATATATTTCAACTGGCAGGAACCCTTAAGATGACTGGGGACACTAGTTTTGGAGACAAAGCTGATGCTTGATTTTAGGTGTTTTAATGGGGTTGTTATTTTTTTTACTGCATGACAAGGGAAATAAAGAGGGACACATATCCCAATTTTGTTCATTGTTATAGAACAATTCTCCCCTTTGGGGTGCAATAAGAGTTAAAGTAATCCCAAGTAAAACGGGACACATCAGAGAAATGCAAGGAACATCTTAAGTAAAAGTGGGCTCCCTCTAAATTGCTTCAGAGCAAATCTGGATCCTCTTGCAGCTTTGTGAGTGGTTCATATTTTCAAAGGCAAAATGAGATGCAGACTGTGAGTCTGCTAAAATTACAGCATTTCTCCTCAAGCTTTCCATATAAAGAGACTGCTAAGATTCATCCAGAGAATAACATTATCCAAGTTCTCTTTTTTGCTTCCAACCACAGTGATTCCCAATCTTGGGTCCTCCAGATGTTTTGGACTTCAACTCCTATAATTCCTTAGTGTTTGCCAAGTTGGCTGGGGCTTCCAGGATCTGACATCTAAAACAAGTTGAACACCAAAATTTGGGAATCACTAATGTGGATGAAATTTATCATAGTTTTTTTTTTCCTATACTGTATTTTCATTTCATTTTTTTACTGTATCTGTGGCAGCACACGTGGCTCAGCTATGCTTTGGTCTTCTAATAATTGCTAGAGAGGATGAAAAGAAAAGACAAAAACACAATGTAGAGAGATCTTCCTTCTCAGAGGAAGAGAGTTTGGATTATAGACCTCTGTAAAATCCAGATGTTTCCCAAATTTGAATTGAATTCAGTAGTGGTAATTCAGATTTTTAAACTGTGTGATAATCTCCATAGTGGACATGGTGCTATATCCGTTTAGTGTGAAAGGATCCCAGGTTGTCTTAAAGCCTTACCATGTCTACAACAGACCCACTAAAGTCAATAAGGCAAGTAAAACATGATTAATTAAAGTTAGGGATGGAAAGAATATATGAAAATATTTAAGAAATTGTCCAAAAGTATGAAGTCAAAACTGTGATGAGAAGAATTCTGGGCTGATCTTCATACTCTGGGATTTATTTTGTGCAAATAGTATTTTCTGTGTGGGAAACATCATTTTATATACATAAAATTATATTTCAAAGTTGAAATTTCTGCACATAAAATGCTATAATTGGGGAATTGCTCTATTTGCAATATATATATATATATATATATATCCATCCATCCATCCATCCTGT
Source organism: Urosaurus nigricauda (assembly GCA_034509955.1). Lineage (NCBI taxonomy): Eukaryota > Metazoa > Chordata > Lepidosauria > Squamata > Phrynosomatidae > Urosaurus > Urosaurus nigricauda. Next base: position 111,494,746 of record JAOEGL010000006.1, read on the forward strand.
GGGTAAAGTACTAAGTTGCAAATAGCTTTCAAAAACTGTGTTGTTGTACTTTCTTTTTTATTACAATATAATTAATCAACTGAGTTGTTTTCAAATACTTTCTCACAGTGGGGGAAAAATTGCTAAAATTACTCACTTCTATCTTTGAGAAGAAACTCCAAGTATTTTTATGTTCCCCAATCTGAGTCCCATTGAATTCTCTGGTTCACTTCTAAACAGAACTAATTCTGGCTCTAATTCTTCAGAGAGTACAGAGTTCAGAACTGTGTCTTGTGTAAGCTCTAATAAGATGCTGGGGTAGAAGGAAATTTGTCTCAGAGGTTTCTTTCAGTTTGAGCACTGCCAGTTGGCCATCCTTTTTCTGAAGCTTTAACATGATGATGTTAGTTGATTCCATTTTAATTATGGTTCTCTTTATGATGATCCTTCTCCTCCGCCTTGAGAGATTTACATCTTTCTTTGATGTTCCCAGAGAGGAAAGCTTGACATAATTGTATACAACCACATGTCAACAATATAAGAAGTTGTGATTCATAATAACTTCACAGACTACTAGTAGAGAAACTCGGTGTGTTCTGTAATTAGTATATTTGTTTAGATTTTTTTTAAAAAAGAGGAGAAAATGTTCTCCATCCTGAACAAACAAGACTCATCTAAAATGGGTGAAGGAAAAAGAAGACAAGGCTGGGTTGACAAATGTAGATAGTGCAGCTGGGTATCATCTTGGTGTGAAACCAATTGGGCTGCACAACTCCAGTTTGGTGTTGTTTGACTGTGTAATGCCAGTAGTGACACCTGTGGAGTAATTGTGCATCAACAGAACTGAGTTTCTAATACATTATAAGATTTTTCAAGGCACACCAGACAATATCATCAATGGGTCCAGAATTGGAAATGGACATTTCATGATATGAAACTAGTCAGAGGGGCCATAGACTCAGGCTTCTCTGCCATGTTAAAGGTTACTTTAGCCACTCTTGAGCCACAGTGAAGTGGACCTGATGTATTGAGAGGGGTTAGCAAGTGTGTAGGTTGTTTGGCAGGACTAAATATTGTTCAGTTGCTTGGGACAGTGTGGAAAAGTATGTAGGCTTCTGGGAGGGGAAGAGAGATGTGGTAAATTCTTAAAAGTGAGGCCTAAGTGGTAGCCTCAGATCTGGCATGCAACTGTGCTGAACATAATCTTTAATAAAATGTTCCTGGATTCATCCATGAAGTCAGTTCTTTGTATTAAATAAAGACAGGGCATCACATTGAGCTACATTGCCTCAGCATAACGTAAATATCTGGTAGCTGAGTTTTGGTATACAGTCCCTTCACTGAATATTAACACAGAACAATGTATATGAATCAGTGGTCAATGCACATGGTTGCCAATCTATTGTGCAACTGGAATATGTGAACAATATATATCAATACACTACTCTCTGGACTTTAATGAGCTACTATGCACAACAGTCCTGCAGGCACTACTGTACTGTTGCCATCACCAGTTGGATATGACTGTTGTACATTGTCCCCCTCCCCAAAAAAAAAAAACACAAATCACTCCACATGCATAGTAGAATTTATGCCTCCATATATCACTGACAGGATGCCAGCTTATATGTGTTGAGGCTTTGGCAATTTTAGCCAAAACATATAGAAACCAATATATGCTGCAGCATACTTTGTAGGCACTGGGGCTTTGTGATTAGCAGACCCCATCAAGCCATGGGATTAACACTTAGTTTATATTGCACCGGGAGCTTGACCTTCTCTCTTGGCCAGAGCCACAGTGTAAAGTTAGAGAGCTAATTCTTTCAATGTCTGTGATGATCCATATTAATTCTTCCAAATTTATACAACAGATCCCATCCAGGAACCTGGGCAATTGTTCTTTGGAGATGTCCTCCAATCTCTTTAAACAAGGCACAATCAATATCATGGCCTTGTTCCCAGTAGGCTTTCAGAGATCACTGGAAATGAAATGCTTGAAAATAAGGCACTCCTGCCTCACCTACCATGCTTTCAGCAGACAGCTGATTTCTATTGGCAATAGAAATTAAATAAGTTAATATAGTGGTGACAGTGAGGAAAACAACCTTTGCAGATTCAGGATCATGTAGCACCTGGTGGGTCCCAGAGAGATAACCCTTGCAATTTACCCACCGTTGCTTTAAAACAATTTATCAATGAGTAACAGTTACAAGAGTCCTAGGCATGTTAAACCTGAGATGACATGTGATAAAATGGCCTTAGCCAAATTATCATCTTTAAACTACTCAAAACGCTATCATATAGATAAAATGGAGTGAGTTCTTGTCTCCCCTTTTACCCATGTAACTCAGGGTTTATTCTCCTGATGAGAGGTGGAATAATAATGTGACATATAAAAATGATATCCTGTTAAATTATTATTATTATTATTATTATTATTATTATTATTATTTATATAGCTCTGTAAATTTAAACAGTGCTGTACATACAATCTTATAATTAGACAGTTCTCTGTCCTCAGGCTTACAATCTAAAAAGACACAACACAAAAGGAGAAGGGAAAGGTGGTAGGAAAGGGGATGAGGTCCCATGGTTCTTTTCTCCCCCAGGGGCCTGGACCAAGGTAGATGGACTGGAGGGAGGGCTCAGCTTCTTAATACATAGTTACTGTATGCATGTGTAAATTCCCCTGCAGAGGATGTTGGCCATTTTTGTCCAATGCAGAACACCAGTCTTCAGTTTAAAGTTGTGAAAGTGGAGTTATGCAGGTGGTACCACTATGCATGTAGATGCACATGCTCATTCAATGTAGATGGGAAGCACATACACATTTGATTACTCATTCAGTAACACAACCTTGTCAATCAATACAAGAGTAGCATAGCACAATCAGTGTATATGACCATCTGCAAAGATTTGTTATTGTTCTGTGCATTCAAGTCATCACCTAATTATGGTGACCATAAGGCAACCCTATCTTCTTCTTTTTTCAAGATTTGTTCAGAGGGGCTTTGCTCTTGCTTCCCTTTGGACTGATAATGTGTGACTGGTCCAAGACCATTTAGTGAATTCCCATGGGGTTTTGAATCCTGATCTCCGGAGCTGTACTCCAACATTCAGACCAGTGTACCACAGTCTCTCCTGCAAATATTTATCCCATGCAAGATTTCAGCCAGACAACATCTATGTAAATGTGCCAGTCTTTCAAAAGAAACAGTCTTTCCCCAAACATTCTCCCAAAACGTGAAAAGTATCAGTCCTTGTTGCAGTTGTTGTTGTGTGCCTTCAAGTTGTTTTCGACTGATGGCAACCCTAGGGTGGCCATATCATGGAGTTTTCTTAGCAAGATTTGTTCAGAGGAGGTTTGCCATTGCCTTCCCCTCAGGGTGAGAGCATGTGACTTGTCTAAGGTCACACTGTGGGTTTCATGGCTGAGCTGGGAATTGAACCCTGGTCTACAGAGTTGTAGTCCATCATTCAAACTGCTACTCCACACTGACTCCACAGGATCAGTCCTGCCTTTGGGCAAACATATCTATCAGAGTGTGCCAGGAGGATGGGGCAGCAGGGAATCTGAGCATGACTCTCCTTTTCAGGGTAGAGCTGTGTGTGTCACATAGATATGGAGGAACATTCAAAAACATTTTTAAATTATTGAAAAAATATGTGTTTCTCAAAACCTTTCTCACAATGAGAAAAAAATGGCAAAATTATTCATTGTTTCCTTCATGAAGAAAATTAGCCAAGCATTACATTGCTCATGCCAGAAAGCCTGTCTTCAAATTTTAAACCAGGATGCTATTGTTTAGTGTATAAGAAAACCCTATTCAATATTCCTGTTCAGTACAAGGACTGTGTTGCACAATCTGGTGTTGAATCTCAGCCATTAAAGTTAGCACAGGCACACAGACTAATAAGGCCTTCTCAATAGTTTTCCCCTTCAGGAAAGAGAAGGGAAGTTAACAAGCATTATTGTTTAGGGATGACAGAACCGAGAACAGCCAGGTCCTCAGCTGGCTTTGCATTAGCATCCCCTGAAGCTGATGACAAAACGACATGGCATCAGGTGTCAGCATTAGACATTCATACATTGCAGGGTCCAGAGGGCATTGGGTGGGGGATGGCTTCCTGGGCTAAGGTGAAAAGAAAAGAGAATCATAATGTTACAGGAATATACAGTAATTCGTGGCTAGAGATGGCTTGAAACAAACAAACAAATCCAAGCAAGTATTTATATCAGAGGCTGAGTGAAAAATAATTTCTTGGTATTTTTTGCTTGTCTAAATGTACTGGCTATTTTTAAATTTTGTGCTGGAATTTTATATTATTAAAGAGAGAGGTCATCAGACTCAAAACTGGGTCAATGGATGATAGCTGTAAGTTTTGGCCTGAGAGCTAGGGAAGCTCTATATACAGGGTTCTAGTCAAGGCCAGCCCTCCCACTGGGTAAAGTAGCAACCGATTTGTTGGAACCTGAGCCTGCAATTGGGGAGCCTGAGGCTGGCCCTAGCTCTGCTGTGGCAGAGTCTGTGGCCTCTCCAGAGGTTCAGCAGCCAAGTCTGCCTGGGGCTGAGGCTGTAGACATAGAAGAGAATCTGGGAAGTGTGCCTACTTTCAGGGAGTGTCAAACCAAAAAGGGGGGTCTTCAAAGGTTACAGAGACTTTATCAGAGACAAGTTTGTAATCAGACACACCTGAGTGCCTGCTGCCTGCCTATTTAGGCAGCTGGAACAGGTGTGTCTGGTTACCAGATAGTATCTGACCTTCTTGGAGGAAAGACCGTCTCTGGTTCCTGTGGCTTTTTGGACCAAAACCTTGCTTTTTAGACTGCTGACCTATCTTGATTAACTGAAACCCTTGACCTTGGACTGCCTTATTGACCTGCCTATCTAATACCTTGAATCTCAGACTGTTTGACAACTTTTTTGGTAATCTTTCTTCTGATACTGCTTTTAATCTCCAAGATTGTGTTGCTTTCCCTGACTCTGCTAGCTGGAGGCTTGTTTGTTTGGGAACTAGGCTGGCCTTATCAGCCATTTGGCTGCTTTCCTGGACAAAAGCTTAGGTTCTGTTACCTTCAGTAAGGAGTCCTCTATCACCACCATACATCTCTTCTGAGGATTGGCAGAGGCTATTCCATGTGCTGATTCTTCCAAGCTCATCTTCACATTGTCTGAAAACAGACACTGTTGCTGTTGTTGCTGTTCTTCATCAACACTGATAAGGGAGAGAACTTTGAATCACTTCTGTAGCTCCAAGCTCACAGCACGATCCCTTCTATCTCTATGTGTCACATCCCTCCAAATGTCTAACTCCTATGTTTGGGAGATGACCTCCTCCTCAGAGGCATCCCCTGTGTCTTCCTCATCCAGAGCAGTCTGCTCTGCTCTGTCCTCATGCTTCCTATTATGCTGGAAAGTAGCTAAACATTACTGGCCCTTCTCTCTCATCAAGCCAACCAACTTGCTCTTGCTGCAAATGTAGCTACACATATTCTCTGGCAAGAAGACAAACATATCACAGCTGTTGCTGATGGCCCCAGAAGCTCTCTCACCAGCCATATTCAGTAGGCTTAAGTAAGGACAGAAACAGAACTCTGGGCCTCCCCCTCAGAATTCCCTTGATAAATGCCTTTTGACCTTGCTGCCTTTTAGCTGAGTATCTTTGGCAGGCAACTCTTTTTCATACATTTAACCAATGTGATAATAGGTCTCCTTCTGGAGTGGCATAGGAACAGGGTGAACATACACACATATCTTTCCTACTAGAACAAAGACATTTCACAGTCAGAAGCATGTGATTTCACCCCTCTTTAAATAGAATTTCTCCTCCTGGTTTTTAACAAATAGTCATAGGAAAAGTGAGAGTCCCCTTTTTGACTCTCAAAACCAAAGGCACAATGTGACAATGACATTACCTGTGATACTGAATTCTGAAATCTTTTCTTTCACTCTACCAAATATATATATCTCAAGCATTCTGAAGGAGGATACTCACACCTTTTGCTTCCTATAATTTTCCAACTCAGAACTGCCCTCCACAAGCTGCTTGTTCAGCTGTGGTGAGATGAACATGTAGAAGATATAGTGACCCTACAACTTTTCTTCCATACATCAAAAAAAGAGTTAGAGGAAGATGATTTTGCATTGAAAAAAGACCAAGGAAGGGAGGTGGGAAAAAGCTGGTTAAGAAAATTCATTTGGTCACCATTTAACTTTAAAGGAAAAGAAACACGAAGACCCACTCTGGCTGAAATATAAATAATGTCATGCATTTCCATGAAAGGTTTGTGAAGACAAACGACCACAGTTAATGAATGTGCCTTTGGAGATTATCTTTTGGAAAGGACATCCGGACTACATTACTCCCAGACTATCGGCATCTGTGGACGTATTCTACAGCAGCTTTAAAAATGTGTGCTAATAAAATATTTTTCCAAAAATAATTTGAAGTTGGTGAATTACTTGCAAATTTGTAGCTGACCAAAGTGGAAATTTCTACACATCACTGGAATCTTGTTGCTAAACTGCATACATTTTCTTTCAGTGGTGGAATTAATTTGCTCATATTTAAATTGCCTTACATGGCAGTTTATACTTGGCTGTAATGTTTTCATTTGCCCAGTGCTATTATTATATTATTATAATATAATAGTATAATGAAAATGCTACTGCCCACCCCAAAAGCCACTTGCAACAGAGTGTAATTTGGTTAGTTCTTTATTCATTGACACTTTTTAAAGGAAAAATGTCTCCCGAATTCCATAAATGTTGTTTTGACAAATTATTCGGGACTGTCTGGTTGCATACATCAAAAAAAAAAAATCTGTTAGCAGAGAGAGGGGAAGGAAAGATGTGAACAGAAAATACTTCAGAAAAAAAATGGGAGTAGTTGCTATGTTCCTTCAAGTCACTTTTGACTTATGGTGACCTTAAAGCAATGGTATTAAGAGTTTTTCTTGGCAAGATTTGTTCACAGGAGGTTTGTAATTGCCTTCCTCTGGGGCTGGGAGCATGTGGCTTGCCCAAGGTCATCCAGTGGATCCCATAGCCAAGCAAGGAATCAAACTAGTTTCCAGAGTCATTGTCAAACATTCAAACCACTATACCACACTGGTAGATACAAGTATAATTTAGACTGTTCAAGAGTATAAAGAGAAATTCATGTTCAGGGGAATTTCTCCACAAGGTATACTGTCAAGTGAAAGTATTTTTATTAGGATAAGAATGGGGTACACATGTACCCCCAGTGACTTTTGTGGCTCATGGCCAGAGTTTAAAATCTTTTTGCAACCAGTCAGCATAGACCACTGGCATGGGTCACCTGTCCCTTTCCTGTCTGGAATGAGGAGAAGGGGTTCTGATAAAAGTGTGGCTAGCCCTGTCAATATTTATCTCAGATTCCACCCACCATCATGATGTGGTCCCTGACAGAACCAGGGTTTCCCAAACTTTTGGATTCATTGAACCCTTATATCTATGGCGGAGCCCCTAAAAGGCCTATCCTATGTCTTACAAGTTAATGGTGTTTAAGAGTATATATAAAATATATTCTTATTCTTTAATTTAATTCAATTTTTCTTTCTTTCATATTACTGGAGCAGTTGTAGACCACCTGGGAAATGCATGCAGAACCCTAAAGGTTCCTTGGAGCACAGGTTAGGAACCTCTGCATTACTCTAAAATGATTATATCTCTTTGTTGAATGAAGGTTGTCCATCCTTTTATTGGGACAGCCAAGATACAAATGTCTTCTCAGGTATGAAACTCATAGGTTGACCCTGGTTACATTCCCACCTCTCAGACTAACATACCAGATATGTTACAGTGAAGATAAAAAGTGAGACTGGGGAGCAATCTTCAGCTCTTTTAGGGGAAAGGTGAGATTATCATAAAACCCATGATCTGGAAGGAAACTGGAGAGAATATGTAGAATGGAAGTGAGAACTCCAGCTGACTTTCCAATGCAATCTCCTTAAGCTGTTTTAGCATCTGCATAGTGACTGTACTAAAATAGACAATTGCAATGCAAGTTTCATGGAGCTGAAAGCCAAAAGGCAAAATATCAAGAGAGTGCTCCCAGGCTTCAGTGCTTTCCAGCCAGAGGTTGGAAAGCTACATTTAATAAACATTTAGTTGAAATTATAGTACAAAGTCACCCAAAATGTTTATTTCTCATTATAATAACTGTTTACTGCCCTGATTCTCTAAAGAATGTGTTTCTTTAGCATTTGGAGATGCTATGCCCAGACTCCACCTCCAGCCAGCCTTTCAGGCTAGTGTGTACAGGCTCTTAGGAGATTTTCATATCAGTTCTTAAGCACTGGTAAATCATGTCTAAAACAATGAGGAAGCAGACATGTGTGAAAGCCTGGCACGCTTCCTCTATGTCAGGAAAATGTTGGCTCCATCTAGTGTCACTGAATTGTTCCAGGAAAGGGAATTTCCTCTGAATGCAAAGTTTCCATTCAGAAGAAATTCCCTCTCCTGGAATGATTCAGTGATGCTAGAGAGAGCCAACAATTCCCTTACGTTGAGGAAGTGCGCCAGGCTTTCTCATATGTGTGCTTCCTCAACTTTTTAGAGGTGATTTACCAGCGCTTAAGAGCTGATATGAAAATCTTCTAAAAGCCTGTACACACCAGCCTGAAAGGCCAGCTGGGGGCGGAGTCTGGACATAGCATCTCCAGACACATGCCCCAGCTCTGCCCAAAGGGTGCCATGCCGCCACATACCACACCACATGGTGCACAGCTCACAGTGCTCCTCCAGCGCTGCATCTGCATGACAAACACCAGCAGAGCACAGTACAGCCATGGCACCATGGCTATCACACCCTTTCCAGGGTGCATAAACAAGCCACTTTTTGACGCTCCTTTCCATGTCCTGGAAAGGCCAGATCAGGGCTGCAGCATGCGGTTGCTGGGGCCGAGATCTGGCTGAAAAAGGGCAGTGGCTGGAGGCTGCCCCTTTGGGGCTGTTTGCACAACTGCTAAATTACATTTTGTATTACTCTTCCATCTCCACTGAAATCTGTATGATACAAGCCACTGGCCTGTGATACAAAACACAAGATACTTCCCTTCATTTTGTGATCAGCTCACCAAGACCCACAACAGAGCACAAGGCAAAACATGAGCCAGTGATTGAACCATGTTGTTATTTCTCCTTCACAGTATTGCTACAAAATGGCAACACAGTATTTCCATGAAGTGTATCACCACAACTATAAAATTACTTTAAAAGTCACACTTACACAACAAAATGCACGATTATGCTTTATTGAACTATAGATGTGCTATCATTTAGTCATATCTTCATTGTTTCGGGGGCGGGGGCGGGGGAGGAGAAAGGATTATTTGTAACCAATTAATGCCAAGTTGTAATTTAGCAAAATTAAGATTCTTCTTAGTAATAATAATAATAATAATAATAATAATAATAATAATAATTTATTTATATCCCGCCCCTCTGGGTAAGCAATTGGGGTGGGGTACAACATTTAAAAGCAATTACAATTAAAATATAACAATTCAATTTCCCCTCCCACCCCTTAAAAATAAATTAAAATAAATTAAACTACGATACGGTTTAAAAATACTAAAACAGAGCCATTACAATTAAAACATTAAAACAATGGAAGGCTCTAATTAAAAATGATGGGCGACCTCGATAATATCAGATATCCCAGTGGAAGAAGCAAGATGGACAGAGACTACACTTCCCTGAACTTTTGTCTTGTAATTCAAAACTCTCTGTCTTTTGATCTCTGTGGTCTAAGTCATGCATTATCTTTTCACCTCAAGCATTGGTACCCCCTTAAATGGCAAGTACATGGAGGCATCTTCATGGGGATTGCTGTGCGCAAAACATATCCCCACATGGTTTGTGCAATTTTCATCATGCTATTGCAAACCAGTTTTACCTTCTTTCCTCCTCATTTCCCATTACTCCAGCCAGTTTGGAACAGTTGACATTTGTTTAGTGGATACATGTTTCTTAAATAACTGTACCAAACTGGAGCCAGATGAGGTTTGCAAAATGTGTCAGTAATTGTTCCATTCTTTGGGTTTTTCCCCCCTCCCTCAGATTTGATCTCCTACTGTGCCAAAGCTTTACAATTTGTGACCTTTTTGCTTTGGTCTCAGAGAAACTACAGTGGGGTTCAGTAAACCCACAGGCTTGGCATTATTGTCCTTGCAACTGATCTTCTGTACTTAGAAACACTTTCCTTAGATGTTCCAGTTTCTGTCATACTTTTCTCATTTTGGTGTAATTAATGACATGTGGATGGGGGAAAATGTTCCCATGAAATAGACTTGATTCCAAGTTCCACATATCGCCTTTTGAGGCTTCTCAAGCTTTGACACTTCAATTTTATTTTCAAGGAGGGCCACCTGCTGTCATATGTACATCTGTATAATTTGAGATGTGTGAAAAATTCACTCCATTGAACATTTAGCGTTTTCCAAGTCAACATCCAATACTGTAGTAAGGATGTGTGAGAAATTCACTCTTTTGAAGGGGTTTTTCTTCCCCTTTCCAGATTTATCAGATTTACATCCCCTGGATTGAACACAGAAGCAGATGCAATTTGGAGTAAAAAATCCATACATTTCAAGGTGTGTGGTGATGCATTTCATCAGATGAAGGAAATATTTCTGATAACAGATGTATGGGAAATATTCCACAAACCTCCTTCTGTATACATTTCTAAAATACACATTGATGTGCTTTGGTCAATCCAGTCCATGAAGGCATCTATTGGAAAAATGAATTGCAACAGTGTGAATTTTTTGTTGTTGTTCTTGTTGTTTTAAAACCAGTTATGGAAGGGAAAAAGCCTGTTTTATCTTCTGCCTTTACCTGATGTCTACATTCTAGACATATGAATAAATAACAGTGTATCTGGAATAAGTGTGATATAATAGACATATGTGTCCCCACCATTGTGGATTATCTAAAAATCTTTGAATGAATACTTGCAAGCTTTTTCTAATTTTTGTTTGGTGATGTCATGTAGGGTTTAAATACCCTAAAAGCACTACATCTGACCTTGGAAGCTAAGCAAGGTCAGACCAGGTTAGTACTTATGGGAGACTGTCAAAGGATACCAGGTACTGTAGATTATATTTCAAAGGTAAAAATTGGCAAATCCACCTCTCAGAATTTCTTGCCTAAGAAATTCCTATAAAATCCATGGGTCACCATATGTCAACAACCAACTTGAAGGCACAGACACACACAATGTAATGTAAATTGAGCAAAAGAGCAAAAGGTCTTCTGTTACTTGACTAAGGGGCAGTTCAGACTAGCTGTTTGGGAAAGCTTGGGGGCTGAGTCAGGGTGTAGTGTAGGGCACAAAAAGGAGCAGCTTTTTGAGGCTTCTTTTTGCACCCTGCAGAGGCCAGATAGGGGCCGCAGTCTATGGTTGCCATGGGCCGGATCTGCCTGATACAGGGGTGGCTGCATGCTGTGCCTTCAGGGCTGTCTGTACAGCCCCTAAGGGCTTAAAATCAAGATCTCCCCAGGTACAATTTTCTTAGGTCAATGTAATATTTTCCTGCATGCTCCAAGGCACCTGCAGAACATGCTAACAATTCAAAAAGATGTAAGCACATGTGTGGACAAAATGAATGATTCTGATACATTTTGAATCCAAATGGGTCTAGTGTTGTAATATAGTAGGAGGCTTTAGATCACAAAAGCCTTCAGACAAAACACAGATGCTGCAATTCAGCATCTTCTCAGCATAGTATAAATTTCTGCTTGCAGAGACATGCTGTGCCAGCATTATGCAAATCCTGAATTAAATTGTGGTCGTACAGTGTTGCTGTTTGTGCAACTGCCTCTATTGCTGCTAATAGAATATGCCATTGCAAAATGGCAAATTAGTTGCCCCACATACATAGCACAACTTATGCATGTGTATATCACTAACAGGATGCCCTTTCTCCTGGCAGAGTCTTACTGATGGGCAGCCGAAATAATGGCAAACCCTGTCACCATCCAGAAGGGACCACAAGGATGGACATATACAGTATCCTATGGCCCTTGAAGTTGGCTCCCAGGGATGCAGTGTTGCAGTATTATTCTGCATATTCCCTGGGGCAATTTAAGACATAATCCCTCTCACTATTTTCCTGCTATATCCCTGCTATTTTCCATGCTTCTGAGTGGAAACTAAAATACCCATTTCTCTGTCCCTAGACAATAAAAAAATCTTGTTTATTTATTCTTTTTAATGTGCACTTAAAGGATATTTTCAAGAAAAATTCTACTATGCAGTAACTTTGTCTATTTTTCCTAGGCCATTCTATTTGAAATGAAAATGATTTGTTTAGAAAATGCAATAGAGGATTTTAAAAAATGCATCTATTTTATGAGGTGTGATTTCCACAATAGCCTATGTTCATACAAATAATGTATATACTTTCATGCATTTTAGCATCTCTGTGGTTTGATATTTAAGTAACCCTGTGGGAAAGGTCATGGGAATCTGAGATACTAATCCACCAGGTCTCCCTTAGATCAATTGGGAAAGCTTGTTGATGCATTTCCTCTGGTAAATTTGATAACCACATGGGCCTACATGTTTTCCCATTCAGCCATAACCAAATGATCTACAGATGAGAAATCCAGGTCTGTAAGATTTTTTTTCTTCCACTGTCATTGGCTGCCAGGGCTTTGTGGAGTGAAAATTTGGAGGAATCCCTGAAGGCTCTTACACTACAGTCATAATGTAATTCCTAGGAGACTATGTGCTGTTTTCAATTTTCTTACAGGAAACACAAAGGGATTTCAGTTCCAATTACTATGAGTTTACTTGATCGTATTGTGTGGAAACCTAAAACGATGGAGAATGTAAGTGAAATCAGTATTGTTGGGAACCAAATTATGTTTAACCTCTTAAAATTTTGATCATGTTGAAAGTATATAAAAAAAAGGGGGATGTAACACATACACTCCTCCAGAACAAGAATATGAAAATCTGTCAGTTTCATTTTCAGTGTGTTTCTCATCCTGTTCAATTTCCATATCTGAGTACATGAGGGTTTTTTCTCTTGTCCACATTAAAATTGGTGCATATTTTAAACAGATCTTTCCATTGATTAAAGCATGTTTGTATGAATTTATCAAAAGATGCACATTTCTAGTTGTGTGCATTAATTTGTGCATAACTGGGAAAATAAAATGGGTTGATCTTCAGTGATAGGACACTGGAAAAAAAACAACACAAAGCATCCCAGACAGATGGCCATCCAGCATCTGTTTAAAGGAAGGAGACCCCACCATGCTCCGAGGGAGTATGTTCCACTGTTGAACAGCTCTTACTGTCAGAAAGTTCCTCCTAATGTTGAGATGGAATCTCTGTTCCTGGAACTTGAATCCATTTAGGGATGGAAAGAATATCTGAAAATATTCAAAAAGGGATTTCATTAGCGAGAAACACCAATGACAAGAATTCTTCAAAGTTCATGACTTAATCTGCACAAAATTTGCATGTGGTTGTTTTGTATCAAAAACAGCATTTTCTGCACAGTGAGCAACATTTTCTGTGTGGAGTATAAAATTTAAACAATTGAATATTAATTCCTGTACAGAAAATGCTATTTTACGCACAGGAAAGAGTTGTTATTTGGAGTTCATTTTACATAAAATTCACACATGACTGCTCTTCATATTTTTTTAAAAAAACATTTTTGGTGGAAAAAAACCAACATATTTTGAATTGACAATATTTCAACACAGAAAAATTAATTACAACATACTACAAAAAGTTGCAGTTTGGGATTTGTTTTGTAAGCAATTTGCACATGGTTGATTTGTATTGAAAAGAGCATTTCCTTGAAAGAAAGAAAAAGCATTTTCTGGACAGGAATTTCTGCACTGAAATCATATTTTTCACACAGAAAATGCTATTTTCTTTGCAAATCAGCCACATAAATTTTGGACAGAACAAATACCAAATTACAAATAGCTTTTGAAAATGTCATGTTTTTAAAAGATTTTTTGCAGCAGGAAGAAAATTGCTAAATTATCTGTTTCTTCTCAGCCAAACACAGTTCAGACTCCTTTTCAGACCTTCTCCACTAACACAGGAAAATCTGAAATGAGAGAATAAGTCTGGAACATATGGCTCTCAGCTCTCTATATTTGAGTAGAGAAATGAATAACTGAATAAGTATGTTGTCTCTTTGGTATCTGCTGATTTCATGGCATGCATAGTAGCTGGAATCCTACGCTCTCACACACATGTATAAATTCCCTTACACATGTGGTTGTACTTATTTAGCTGTTGTATAGAGAAATATTCAGTTCATGGGTGCATAAGCAGAGTTCCACATATGTAATCATTTCACATGGGTCTAAATTGTATTATTAAACCTTGCTAGAGAAAAGCCATTGAATCAAAATGGCATAACAAATGTGTAGGTTTATACAGCAATATATATATATATATATATATATATATATATGGGACATCATTTTACTATGTCATTGAATGGGTTTTGAGCACGAACAAGTGAAGGACTCAATCAGTCGAAAAGAACCCATTCCAAGCACCATCTATCCCCCATCTGTCATGCTTCTAAAACAGTCTTGTCAATGGAAAGCAGTCTGTAAACCTATTCCTCTTAAAAGTAGCTTTGCTTGCCAACGTTCTGAGGCAAAGGGGGAATCCTTCATATATTAACTTGGTTGAAATCCAGAGCTTTTTGAATTTGGTCCTCATTAAAGAATGTATTCAGTTTCTTGTTCAGTTTTCTTTACCAAAATCCACAACTTGATTCAGGTTTCAGCTTCTACCCTTTAAAATGAAACAAAATAAAAAATGTAGCCCACATGTGTGTCTTATGACCTGTTTATTCACAGGTTCTTTTTCTTTCACTCTGCCATTCCTTGGAATGATTCATCACATGACCAACAATTCCATCTGACCTCATCTTTCACTGGCCATGCTTGCCCTTGTTGTTCACTTGATAAAAGGAATTTGCACTTTATTACCATATGGGAACATTTTGTTATGTTTTCTTTTTTCATGGGGATTCCACAGGAGTGCCTGGCTCTTCAAGGCTGCAAAAATAAACACAATGAGGGCTTCTCCTTTTGTGAAAAGATTGCATGTCATTGCTTGTACAATTTTCTCTAGGAACGCTCTGCTTGTCAGCCTTTACATACACACTATACGATACACAATTCCTCCAGTTTCAAGTGAAAGAAAAATTGTTATCCGCTGGGGTTTGGTTCCAAGACGCTCCGTGGATAACAAAATCTGTGGATGCCCAAGTCCCATTAAATATAATGGCACAACAAAATGGTGTCCTATATATAAAATGGAAAATCAACACTTGCTATTTGTAATTTATACTTTTGGGGAATATTTTCAAGCCGTGTATGCTCAAATCCGAGGATAAAAAACCCATGGATAACGAGGGCCAACTGTACAATACACTTCATCCAAAGGGGCAGCACTGTGCCCATGTTCACGATATCTTAATCAAAGCAGTGTTCTCCAAAGACTAACTTCATCCATATGACATACTCTCCAACCTTTCATAAATGAAGAGTAGGCCACATGTGGCGAAACAACATGAGAATGTGGCCAAGATGGCAAAAGTTATCATTGAGAAAGAACACACAAGCTAAGAGAAGCTACAACAGTTTGCTTTGGCTTGAGTCTATAGCGAAGGGCAAGATTCTTCACCCTCCCCTCCTCTCCCTCCACTAAGTTAATTGAGTACAAACTGTTTTTGCACTTGAACTGAGTTTACAGTAATTGAAGTAAACTAAGAACAAAGCCAGAATGTGGGAGGAGGAGAAATGATCTGAGATGTTTAAAAAGCAGCTGAAAAGGTAGTATACTAGAGAATCAATCTGAACCATCCCTGCCAAATCAGAATATTTGGAAGGTATGTGATAAGTATTAATATACCCACCTGGTATTTTAAATAAGGCATTCGAGCAAGGCAGAGAGCTCAGAAAACACAGTGATCAGCTCTCCCTATTGCAATTATGGTAATTAATACAGATGTGGCCTTTAATTCATTTTTTAAATGGTTCCTTCATTCCAGATTGGATCAACAACAGACCATCTGCTGGTTAAAAAATTGAAATCAAACATAGGAAATAGAATCTTTCTTTGTTACCTTTAGCGTTTGTATGGTTGTGACTCACTGTGAAAAAAAAGTACTTTACTGTCACTGAAATCTGTAGGGTACGGTTTCAGTAGTGTATGGATTGGTAAAATGAGATGCACTTTATTCCATTGACAGTCTTGAGAGTTGCAAACAGAATATTAGCACATCAAAACAAGCTAAAGATTTTTCTGACTTATCTTTAAATCATCTAAGCTCAACCATAATATCCTATTATATATATATATATATATATATATATATATATGCATTTGCATGCATGTTACCCTATAGCACATTTTACCAAGTACACATTTTAACTTCAACTTTTAGGTGTATTTTGGTCCTTTTTGAGCAAAGAACTATGTTGCAAAATTTAGAGAATGTCAAAAAACAAGGGGCAACAGTCCAAAATCTCTGTATTAGTCCAGGAAATGTGAATACGTTTAACGCACTTCAACTAAGAACTGAATAAAGTTATCAAGCATTTCTGCACAATATGTGGGACAAAATCACAGCCACATCACATTGGGATTTTTTGCACATTCAAATGCTGCTGTTGCCAAGTGGCCATACATTTCATGATACAGATTTTGGGGGTCAGCCGTTGGCTCAATTTTCAATCAGTAAGTGGCACAGGAAAACTTGTCTATAATCAATTGACAATCAGTTTAGGGATATCAGATAATAACCACACAGTCCTGTAAATAAACAGAACAAGCATCTGTCCACACCTTCTCCATGATGATACCACTGTTTGTAGTTTCTAAGTAGGAATCCTCCTCAAGCTCTAACAATTGAAATATTTCTTGTAAATCTTACTTACTGGCAATAAGAGATTTAATCTGAAATAATCTAGTATTTGTGGTTCCCATGCTTTTGATTTTGACCCCATCCAACAGTGAAAAAAAGTCCATGAAAAGTCTCTGAGATCAAATTTGGACTTTAGGGTGAATAATAATAAAATAAAAATAATAAAATGTTATTTATATCCTGCCTCTCCAGCTGGATTGAGGCGGTTTACAATAAAGATAAAAAATACAACACTATAACAATATAAAATAAAACCAATATCAATCCAACCAATACAACATTAAAATTCCCTTATGACAATAAAATGACATTCAGATTTAATAATAACATTTTATTTATATCATGAATGGAGTTTCCATCCTTGGTTAAAATGGTGTGTGTGAATGTGCATGCACTTCTTGAGCTCTACTTTTGACACCCCACCCACAAAATTAATGGGCCACCTCTGTTTTGTTGTTGCTGTTTTTGAGAATAATTACTCCAGGAGTTGTAATTGACCTTCAATATAGATCTTATAGCCCCACTAAAGTTGCTGGAGCGTTACCCCTGACAATCTCAGTGAAAATCTCCTCCTGCTAGGTGTTGCATTTAGTCCTGGGAGGAGGAGGAGGAGAGAAGAAGAGGAGGAGGAGGAAGAAGAGAGGGGAAAAAGAACAACAAGAAGAAAAGTAGAAGAGGAGGAGGAGGAAGAAGAGGATAAGTAGTGGAGGACAAGGAGGAGGAGGAGGAAGAGGTGAAGGAGGAATCATCAGCTGCAGCATGTTCACACATCATTCAAGCGTTAAACATCCTGTCTAGTTTGATCTTTTGCACACTCACTTTTGCACAGTCCAAGGCACAAGGACAGATGTCTGATTGACTGGGTGAAAAGTCAGCGCTGCTAAATCCCATTGAAACTATCAGATCTGGGATTAGTTACTTCGTTTATTTATGATGTTTGAGGACAGCCATGTATTTTCTTGTTACTCATCCATTACATTAACCTTATTATTCATGAGTTCTCAAACATCACAGTACAAAAGGCATGTTTGCCTGTAATCTGATGTAACTGGTTTCAGTATGATTTAAAGTCCATTCGTCTGAGCGCTAGAGCAATTTAAAGTCCGGCCTGTGATAACTGGCAGAGTTTCTCTTTTATGGTCTGTTCCATTTAGAAGTCTTTAATGATATATTCTGAGATCTTGGTAATGTTACTCCTTTGGACTATCACTCCCAGAGTTCCTCAGCCAGCATGGCTATTGGTAGACTGTGCTCCCCGCCAATGAATACCAGGTGCTGTGTAGGCTAGATTTCTGAGGAAGGGACCAGCAAAACCACCTCTAAGTATTGCTTGCCCAAGAAAACCCTATAAATTGCCATAAGTCAAGAGTCAACTTGAAAGCACATGCATATACATGTCCCACACTCCTTTCTCACCAGAAGCTATGGTAAAAGGCAGGCAACAGGACTATAGTTAGCATTGCTGGCAGGTACTTTTTGTGTCTTTTTTCCAGCCTCACTTAGGACAGGGGTTAAAAAAAAAAAGAGTGATCTTGCACATGCAAAAAGCGGGATATAAATAAAAGTTTTATTTATTTAATTGTTTGTTGGTTGATTTGTTTATCCCCCCCACCCCCGAGCTGTTTCTGCATCCCTCAACACCTCCAGATTTCCCAGGCTTCCTGGAATTTAGTTCATATTGGAGCTTAGCTCATACTGGAATTCAGTGAAGACTGATGGCTGGAGAAATTTGGCACTCTGGTTCAAAGAAATAACTTTTTCAAGCTTTTTCTGTCATTCCAGGGCTGATTGCTACCCGATCTTTCCCCCCAAGGGGCTCTTCATCCTTAATATCTACATTTTGGGCAGATACAAATATGATCTTTTCCTTCCTGGAGACAGCTGTACCAATTAAACTTGGTCAGTGCAGATGAAGGAAAGATTTGTTTTAGTTTACTTTAGAGCAATTTAGCAAACTCTGCAAACCTCTCTGTATCTGACATAGGGAAAAAAAACTTTTAAAAACTGGATGCACAAGAAGCAGAAACCAGTAGATTTCCTCACTTCTATTTTGGATGCTTTCGGCAGTGTGTATTTGTGGGTCAGAAGCATTTGTACTGGGAATTCATCAAACCTACAACTAATTAGGCAATTTAAATGAAATGAGATGAAATAATCGAGGTATTTCTGCATCCAATAGGAACAAAAAGGTTAAACAATGAAGCTGGGTAAACCAAGGGCCACAACTTGTTCAGTTCACAGTCACTAAAATATTTTTTAAAACATAAGCCGAACACCACATTGTAAGTATGATGACAGAACTACTGATAAGTTATCATAGTTACCACTGAGAATACTGTCCCTCCCATTTACCTTCACAGACTGGTAGTTCCCCAATCTAAATCATTTCTGAGGCTCTGGAGATAAGGACACGGAGAAATTATGTTCATAGCATTCCCCTGGTTGTATGATGCCTTGAGACTAGGCAACTGGAGATATCCTTAAGAGTGCTGTTACAACTGCTTGCCCTGATTTGTACTGGGCTAGATTCTGTATCACATTCTATGCTTTGTAAATTTGTGAATGAGAAGCAAAGTGCTCCAATGTGTGCCAGGTACTTGTGATGCACATTAGATGCTCATGCTGTACACTGGCGCTTTCTAGTTGGTGTCTGGATGCTGAATTACGGTGCATCTGTCATTCTACTGGCTACCATTGTGCAATGGATGCCTGTACATTGGAACATAACAGCACCCCCCTCCCCGATGTTGTAAAACTACTCAATTCAGTTTTGTACACACATAAGGCCATTTACAAAGACATGTCCCAAGCAGAATGCCAACTATTATTTCTCAGCACTCTAGTCTCCCAACTCCTCAGAAGCCCTACAGAGTCTGGATATTGCCAGGCTATGGGGATAGGTTTTGGGGCACAATTCATCACTCATGACTTTAAATGTGAATCTCCAGAAGTTTGAATATCACAAGCCCAGCTTACAATATTATAACTACTGAGCAGGATGCTGGGTATAATCTTTATATCAAAGAGTGTAGCTATAATCATTACATCATTACATCAAAGAAACTTAAGTCAGTTGACAGTAGGTCAGGAATTGTGTAAGGAGAAAATGTGAAGAAAATGTGCTGAGAATGGTCCAAGGGTGAGAGTCAGGATCAAAGGCCGAGATCTAAGGAGTTCATCAGCAAGCAGAGTCTCAATAATTTAACTGGGAGGAGGCAGTTAAACTCAAGCAGAGATACATTAAAGCCTTGAACAGATGGCCCTAAAGGGCCACTGTCAGGCCAATCTGGGGGCAGAGCATGCACATGATACATGCCCCCTGATCACTCAAAGGCTGCACTGAGGTCATGCCAGGGCTGCTGAACGTAACCTAAAA
Organism: Urosaurus nigricauda; assembly: GCA_034509955.1. NCBI lineage: Eukaryota > Metazoa > Chordata > Lepidosauria > Squamata > Phrynosomatidae > Urosaurus > Urosaurus nigricauda. Next base: position 111,515,052 of record JAOEGL010000006.1, read on the forward strand.
CCTGCAGTGAAAGGAGCAGTTTCTTAACACTCCTTTTTGTAGCCCATTCAGGACCACAGCGGTGGGTGCCCTCAGGACCATGGCATCTGGTTGCTGTGGTCCCAGTGTTTGATTGCGGCGGGAGCGACTTTTGGTGGCTACTACTTCCCTGTCTGCTTTGCTCACAAGGCTGGCTTTGTTTTCAATATTGGTTAGAGCCACTGGCCTTCTTGTTAAGCTAAATTCCACCCAGCTTCCCAACTGTCATTTGTTAAGTGGAGTTTTCTTGAGAAGACCTTGACTGTAGCAGCACATTGTATCTCAGGTGGACAGTTTTGATTAGCAATTTGCCTGCACCTTTTTCAGGGGCTGAGTGTCTATCCCTCATCCTATTCAGGCCCTGAGCTATATTGCCCAACAAAAGACATGTATGAATGGTATCTGGGGCTGAGAGTGGCAGCTCATACCTATCTCCCTACTCATCAAATTGTCCTAGGGCTGGCTTTGACCCTAAAAGCCCTGGTTCCACTACACCACTACAGTATTTCCATATTACCTCAACATTCTTATGTCCACAGCACCAACAGTCTCTAATTCTCCAGACTAAAAAACACTGCAAATGGGTTTCCTATTGGCACATGGAATCCATACTGGGACTATTTTGCTTAGAAATTGGTCTTCTACATTCTGTTTTTATAACCAGTATCTCTGAGGTGACTTTTAAAGCAGATGATAGTAGCAAATATATTTTCCATTGCATAAGTATTATTAAAACTATTCCACAGTGCCTCACTTTGTGCTTATTAAGAAATGAATTTCACCTAGTTGAAATATATATTTGGCCATTCCCTTTGTGCTTTGAGGTCTTTCCCATTATTAAAAAGAATTTAATTTTTTCCTTTCATTATCTTTATTTTCTTCCAGGAGATTAAAATGATGTTTAAATTCTTTACAATGGGGTGAACTGGAGGCACTTGCAATGACTAATTTCAGATTATTTCACTTTTCTGGGGTAAGGAATATGCATTTTTTTAAAGCCCAGAAAAAATGTGTTTAAATAATGATGGTCATCGATGTAAGACGTTCAATGCAGATTTTTTCAAGGAGATTAACAAAATAGATAATAAAGGAATGTTAAAGGCATAAAACTTTATACTTTGAAATGAATAACAAAAGCCAAAGGTGTTAAGGCTAATTAGTTCTTAATTAGAAATAGAGATGCTATCAGCATAATAGCTGCAATTTTATTATCTTGCTGTATGCCATAGGAGAATATACTAGATGGCATTCTCTGTGTATGTATTCACTAGGAACCAGTGGCCTACAGCAAGAGGTTGTTTCCTTGGATAAGAGATTTGTTTTCCAGAACATGTTGCCTATTAGCAGTTGCTTAATTGAATATTGGAAGGATTCCTGTACACTAAATTCAATTGTCATTGAGTAAAAAACATTGTATATAGGATCACCAGTGATAGTTGTTCTGAAGGAAACTTGAAGAATATATTATCTGAGAATGAATAAGGACCAGCAATGATTTATCTGAGAATGAATATGACTAGCTATGGAAGACTAACACAATTAAGGTTGTGTCCTCAGGGGCCAAATAATATGTCCTCTCCTGTCCTCACACTGGTCAGTCCAAACAATGGAGGCCCAATCCCCCTGATTCCGGGGTGAATTATCCTGATAATATACAAGTAATTTAGCACCAAACCCATGTTATAGCATCCCTATGATGGATTTTTAAAAGTCATCTTTTGCTCTGGCTCCTCCTGCAAAATGGGTAGTTTGTCATTGACATTGATCAAAAAAGCCATGGGGTTAACTTAATTAATCATCTGCTCTGAATATCAGACAGGAAGAATATAAAGTCACTCCACTTTTTAACTAAACAATCTTGTCCAGACTTTACAATGACATGAGAGAACGTGGAATAAAATGTTTGTCTGGCATTAGCATAGATCGTTCTATAAAGTCATAATCACAAGATCTATTTTATCCTAAATTGAAAATATGATCTTTTGTGTTCTTTGTAATTTCAGTGTGCCCTTTAGAGAATCAAAAGCAGCTTCCCTCTATGGACCTTATCACACAGTGAAAATCAGGGGTTTAAACAGCAATTATCCCATGCAAAATTAATATTTTCACACACATTACTATTAAACAGGCAATAAAGAGTCAGTAATCAGCAATAAGTCATTTTTGGGATTTCCCCATGAATGATTTGTTGCTGTTTATTGCCTGCTTATTGCCTTTTTAATAGTGACATCGTGTGAAAATCTTAATTGCGATATCACTTTTGGCATGGGTAATCACTGTTTAAACCCCTTCTTTTGCCCAATTTCCCTCATGTGATAAGGTCCTTTGACCCTTAAATGTTGGGTTCAAAAGACCAGAATAGGCTTCCCTTCTTGTAACACAGGGTTGAAAATTTACATTGGGAGGCATACTTATATCATGCCACATCTCCATGGTTCCATTCCTCAAAGCCCTACCTTGTAAGTATTGTAGCACTCCCAATACAGCCATTTCTGTGTAGTTGGAGTGGTGGAATCAGCATGCAGTTATTTTCCTTTAGCTGGGCATGCTGCAACAGACATCCATGGAAACCTCTGGGGGGTCCTCAAAATGTCTCTGTAGATGCCATTCTTGCAGTTCACTCAGCTACATGAAATGAGCTGAGTGTATCCCTTCTCGTTCCCCTGCTCTAACAACATGGAAATAGTTGTGTTGTGGAAGGCTGCACTGCTTATAGGCTTGGCTTGGGTTTGATCATTGCAAGGTAGGAAAAGAACGCCAACCTCTGCAAAAAAGTGAGTTGTGGTAGCACAAGTCTAACTTCCCACCATTGCAATTCAATTACAGAATGCCAGCCAGGGGTTGGGAACATGTGGCCAGTCACATGCTGTTAGAATAAAACTGCCATCAATGACAAGAAATGCCCAATGGCCAATGATGAGGCATGACAGTTGTAATTTACATATTCCGTAATGCTGCTGTAAGGAATGATCAACAATTAAACCCAACACAGATGCACACCCCATGCTGTGCTGTGCAAAGCATTGGAAAAAAACAACAGAACTTTCTCTTAAAAAGCTAGAATACTTTAAGTTAATTAAATGGGTGTCCAGTTATCGAGGCATTAACCTCATCCATATTTGCTTATCTTCAGTAATGGGATAATAAATAATGTTCCCTAACTATTGATTTGCTGGTATGCATCAAGTAATCCTTCATTTCTTCTTTGTATGTATGAATCATTGCTACCCTACGAACTCATACGGCCAGGTATAGAGAGGTATTTTTGTTGTCTTGGGCACCATTTTTGATATCCATGGAAATAATAATAATCATAATCATAATCATAATCATAATAATAGTTTATTTATAGCCCGCTCCTCTGTACATACACTCGGAGCGGGGTACAAGTAAAAAAATAAACGTAGATTAAAACAATCCCATGACCCGTTTCCAAACCTCCCACCCCTTAAAAATAGATTAAACAGCAATGATTAAAACAGTTATTTAAAAACATATAACTACATCCTAAACCTTCCTTATGCGGCCACGTCATAAGTGGGGATCAGAAACATGGGAGTAGGCAGGAAATCAAAGTCTGGAACCGAAGCCAGGGATAAGGAATTTCAGGGGAAGGCCTGCCGGAAGAGATGCGTCTTTAGGGCTTTTTTGAAGCAATCTAGAGATGTCATGAGACGCATCTCATCCGGCAGACCATTCCAGAGCTTGGGAGCGGTCGCAGAAAAGGCCCTCTGGGAGGTCTGTGCCAGCCTGGTCTTGATAGGCTGTAGTAGGTTCCTCCCAGAGGATCGAAGTGTGTGGGGAGGATCGTACGGGGAGAGGCGGTCCCTGAGATAAGATGGGCCCGAGCCATGTAGGGCTTTAAAGGTTAAAACCAGCACCTTGTACTGTGCCCGGAAAGTAAATGGCAGCCAGTGGAGAGATTTAAGCACTGGAGTTGTATGTTCTCTCCTAGATGTCCCAGTAACTAATCTGGCTGCCATGTTTTGAACCAATTGAAGTTTCCGGGTTAGGTACAAGGGCAGCCCCATGTAGAGCGTGTTGCAGTAGTCTAATCGTGAGGTGACCAAAGCGTGTACCACAGTTTCCAAATCCCTCATCTCCAGGAAAGGGCGCAGCTGGCGTATCAGCCGAAGCTGATAACAGGCACTCCTGACCGTCGCATTCACCTGACTAGTCATGTGAAGTGACGAGTCTAGGAGTACCCCCAGACTGCGAACAGGGTCCTTCGAGGATAGTGTGATTCCATCTAGGACCGGGAGTTGTATTCCCAGACCTGGTTTCGGGCCAGTGACTGTCAGTACCTCCGTTTTGTCTGGATTCAGTCTCAATCTGTTTTCCCACATCCAATCCATTACCGCTGCCAGGCAGTCATTGAGCAGACGCCATCTGAGGTCTGAGCAGATGATCTGGTCATGGAGAAATATATCTGAGTGTCATCAGCGTACTGATGACACTGAGCTCCATGCCTCCAAATGATCTCACCCAGCGGCTTCATGTAAATATTAAATAGCATCGGGGACAGAATGGCGCCTTGTGGGACGCCACAGCTTAGTTCACTTTTGGAGGAGCAGCTGTCCCCGAGCCTCACCCTTTGGGTCCTGCCTGAGAGAAAGGAACGGAACCACTGTAAGGCGGTGCCTCCGATCCCCATCCCTCTCAGCCGGTCCAAAAGGATGGCATGATCTATGGTGTCAAAGGCCGCTGAGAGATCCAAGAGCACCAGCAGGGTCACACTACCCCTATCAATGCTCAAGCGGAGTTCATCTGTCAGAGCAACCATGGCAGTCTCAACTCCATATCCTGCCCGGAAGCCGGTTTGAAATGGATCGAGATAATCGGTTTCATCCAAGACAGCTTGGAGTGGGGAGGCGACTGCTCTCTCGATCACCTTGCTTAAAAATGGCAGCAAGGAAACTGGTCTATAGTTGTTTCGGTCCAGGGGATCAAGGGAAGGTTTCTTCAGGAGGGGCTTTACGGCCACCTCCTTCAGACAAGAAGGAACAGTGCCTTCCCTGAGGGACGCATTGATTACATCCCTAAGGAATGTCTTCAATGCGTCCCCTCCCTGGACGACCAGCCATGATGGACATGGATCGAGAGGGCAGGTTGTTTTCCTCATGCTTCCAAGGAGCTTGTCCACGTCATCAGTACTTACAGATTGAAACTCATCCAATAAAGTAACAGTAACGGAGTTGCTAGGTGCCTCATTTACAGATGCTGCTAAAACATTGGCGTCTAAGTCAGCCCTTATCCGAGAGATTTTGTCTGCAAAGTAGATGTTAAATGCGTCACAGCAGGCCACTGTAGGGTTAAGTAGGGGATATGGCGCAGGGGGAACCTGCGTCAGCTCCCCAACCACCTTAAACAGCTCCGCTGGACGGGACTCTGCAGATGCAATGCATGCAGAGTAGAAGGGTCTCCGCGCTGCACGCAAAGCCTCCCGATAGGCGCGAAGATGCTGCCTATGGCGAGTTCTGTCGGACAAGATAGTCTGCATTTTGAAATATGGACATTGGTGCATCTAGCTCAGTATTGTCTAAACTAATGATCTAATCTCAACTGACAGTAGTGTTACAAGGTCTGAGAGAGGAGTGTTATGTAGTCTTACCTGGAAATTCCAGGTAAAAAAAAATTCACGTAGGATCTCATCAGCACAGAACAAAGTAGATACATAGCAACTAAAACCTCAAACTGTAGGAAAGTGCAAATGGAAAAGCTGGGAACCTTGTCAAGAAAATCTTGGGGACAGTTTGCTGAAGAAATATATCTAACAGCTCAAACACCCTAGACAGAATTTTCACTTCACATCACTTTTCAATAGAACCAGTTGAGTCACCATGCATGAAGTGATAAAGCGTAAGCTTACTTGGCATTTGAAATGAGCTATTTCAGTTCTGAAGACTTTCATGAGATGCAATTTCATATTCTTTCCTTGTGATGCCTTGCTGCAGGAGAATGTTGGAGTCTCAGCAATGCAGCCTTGCTGAAGTTGTCTTCTTTAGATGTTTTGAGAGGTATGGAAAGTGGCAAATTTATAAATCTCAGAGATTAGGATGATGAATAACTTTAACTCAAGGGAGAAAATGGAATAAAGTCTACTAGTTATTACTTCTACACATCATGTTGTTGTGGTGGTGGTGTGCCTTCAAGCTATTTCAAACTTACAGTGACTCTAAGGTGAATTGATCACTAGGACTGAGAGTGTGTGACTAGCCCAAGGTCACCAAGTGGGTTTCCATGGCTATGCAAGGAATCAAACATTGGTCTCCAGAGCTGTAGTCTCTCCATTCCCATTCTCCATTCTTTTTGCACAGTGACAACTTCTAGGTAGAAAGCATGTTGTGTGAAGTTACCCTTGTGGGTTGTCAAGTTAAGATTGGGGGAGAGAATGAAATATAGTTGTGGAAGAACTAGCCATGTCATTTAGCAGTCGTAAGCATTTCCAGAGAAAACAAAATAGTGATGATAGACAGACAATTAAATATCCTCAAGATTCCTAGTCCTTTGAAAATATGCAATCAATTATCATCTACCCATAACTGGAAATGGGTAGGAGGGGTTGGTGGGAATCACACAGCTTATAAACTAAGGAAGACGCAACCCGACACTTCAGGAAAATGGCTCTATTTACTGGCAAGCTTACTTGATATCTGAGATGTACTATTTCAGTCTTGAAGACTTTCATTTGACATGTTTTGTTAATGTTTAGTGCCTTGCCACAGGAAAATGTCAAAATCTGGGAGAAGCAAGCTTGCTGAAGAGAACTTCTTTAGACTTTCTGAGATGTATGAGAAGTGGCAAATTTATACATCTTAAGGATGATGGGGGAATTGTAGCTCAGGAAGCACAAAGTGCTATCAGTCATTATTGCAATGCAGCAAACATCCATTCAACTTGACAGTATTTATTTAGGGTTTGAATGAAAGCTGTGTAGCAGCAGTGAGTCTGGTTCTGGATTCAATCCTTTGTGAGTTGAAGCAGGCATCTGGTCAGCATCTAGATACCTGATTTATTATATGAATGAATGCAATTATATGTTCAACTGCATCTGAATGAAAAGATGCAGCCACGTAGCTTCATTTCAAAACAAAAAACAAAACAGCTTCATTTATATACCGCTTCATACCGCCTAAGCAGTGTCTAAGCGGTTTACAATTGTAAGCTATTTGCCCCCCAACAATCTGGGTACTCATTTTAGCGACCTCGGAAGGATGCAAGCCTGAGTCGAGCTTTAGCCCTTTGCTGGTCTTGAACTCGCCACCTTATGGTTTTGAGTGAGTGGCTGCAGTACAGGCATTTAACCACTGCGCCACCAGTAGTACAGGCATTTAACCACTGCGCCATTTCAGTGGGGTTCTGCTTAGATTTTTTTTCTCTGTCTACTTTTTCCCTTTCCTTATTTTGTATTTCAATGGCAAGGAAGTTTGCTACTGTTGGGGGGGCTTTAAGTCATTTTTGAGTCACGGCAACCCTAGGGCAACCCTATCATGGGATTTTCTTAGCAACACTTATTCAGAGAGGGATTGCTTTTGCCTTCTTCTGAGGCTGAGAGATGTGACATGTCCAATGTGACATGTCCAATGTCACCCAGTGGGTTTCCATGGCTGCATGCAGATTTGAATTCTGGTCTCCAGTGTTTTGAGCATTCAGTGTTCAAACCAGTGCTCAGCGTTATAGTCCAATACTTAAAATGGAATGGAGCACTACACCTCTGCAGTGTGGAAGGCTTTTGAGCCTTCTCATTCATACAAGAGCAGAAATGAGCTTTTCGTCACTCTGTCATTAGCAGTAGCAAGAGAAAAGCAGGGGTGCAGAAAGTGGCATTTTTAACGTTTTGTGCAAAGGAGTCTCAAGATCTATAAAATCACCAAAAAATGTGCAAAACCTTTTATAGTAGGGAGAAAAGATTAAAAATAAAACAAGTGAAGATTTACACACTTAATATATATCCATCATGTCAAGCAGGGTAAGTAAATAAATAGACACTGATAGCCTTATCTGTGGTCTAATCCCCTCGGACTCATATCCTTCTAAATTGGTGGGCCATTACTACCTTTTGTGGAACTGAATTCCACAGTCTGATAAGTGCTGTATGATAAAAGGCACGTAGCATTCTGATGTTTAAAAGTTCCTAAATGAAACTGTTTTAATTATGTTTGAATACTTTGAAAATTGATTGATACACTAGGCCCTTGGTATCTGCTGAGGTTTGGTTCCAGGAGCCCACATGGATACTAAAATCTGTGTATGTTCAAGTCCCATTAAATAGAATGGCATAGTAAAATGGTGTCCCTTTTATAAAATGGCCAAATCAAGATTTGCTTTTAGGAATTTATATTTTTTAAAAATATTTTCAACCCATGGATAGTTGACTCCATGCCAACTGTGCCTTCTATAACTGTGAAAGGTAAGTTAGCTGCTGATTGTTGCTCCTTCACTCACAGGTGGAAGGAAGCTGGAAACATCCTCCTTTGCCTAACCTGGCTGCTAGCTCTTAAGGTGGGCTGGAGGGCATTTACGTACTGTGTTTCCCTGAAAATAAGACAGTGTCTTATATTAATTTTTGCTCCCAAAGATGCACTAGGTTTTATTTTCAGGGGATGTCTTATTTTCCATGAAGAAGAATTCACATTTATTGTTGAACAACAACAACAAAAAAGAACATTAATTATACAGTGTATTTATATGTATATACAAAAACTTTTGCTAGGTCTTACTTTCGGGGGATGCCATATATTCAGCAATTCAGCAAAACCTCTCCTAGGTCCTATTTTTTGGGGATGTCTTATTTTTGGGGAAACAGGGTAGTTTTGCAGTATGATTATGTAGTCATCTGAATATAGAGCTGTTACAGATCCATAATTCTCAGTTATGAATCTGTAACTGCAACTCTGAATGCTAGCCATACTTTTGACTCTATGCCAAGACTTATCCAATGGAAAACAGTAATAGCGCAGGAACAAGTTGAAGGTAGTAGAAGACCATGGTTGCACCTACATTGCAGAATTAATGGTTTGGCGTTGTTTGAACTGTCTCAATGCTATGGAATTCTGGGATTTGTAGTTTTGTGAAATATTTAGCCTGCTCTGTCAGAGCATTCTGGTGCCACAAGAAATTACAAATCCCAGGATTCCATAGAATGGAGCCATGACAGTTAAAGTGGTGTCAACCTGCATGAATTCTGTAGTGTGAGAACAGTTGTCATTTCAGTTGGTTTGAGTCAATAAAAAAAGCCAGAGCCCTGAGTTTACAAGCCTTGAGTTGGAGTCTAATTAAGGGAATATCTTGGATTGTTTATAAGACTGCAGTACAAGGGATCCCCCTGCTCTTCATTTATCTCATTGTGGGGGAAAATATCATATTTAGGCAGAGAGTCATGCTAAATCTCTTTCTGCCTGTCACCCCTTAAAAACTCTGGACAGTGGTTCAGAATTATGAAATTACTCCAATTGTATCCAATTGTATACACAGATAGAAAAAAAAAACCATGCAATTACAACTTGAACTGATCCAATTATGTGATGTAATGGTATGCAGCAATTATGTATAATGACAGAATTATAATTTGTGATGGCATCACAACAAAAACTCTCATGAAACTTTCTGAATGAATGCTGGCCAGGAAATGCTAAAAAATCTTTGCTGTTTTTAAAACATGGACTGGGGAGAGAAATGCTCATCTTGTTATTCCATTTTATAGAAAAGCAATTTGTACAAGACAGAAGAAAGTCACCCTACGGCAGTGAATGAAAAATATTCACATCTCAGCACAATGCACCTGAATTCTAATGTTCAGTTTTATCAGAACTATAATTATGATATTTTCCAAGAACTAGAAACCTGATTGCATGGTGTACTTAGTACTCCCTTAGTGGAACGCACATGATCAATCTCAGAATATTCTACCAATGTTGTACAAGAATACATACCACAGGATTTTACCTTGTTGAATTGTTACAAATTGTTTCTTCCTTTAAAATGTAAATATTTTAGGGTGTTTTTTAATGGTTAATGTTTTATTGTCTGTGATCTACCTTGAGATTTCTAGATAGGATGGGAAATAAATATGTAAATAGTAAATAAATAAGTAAATAGAGGGTTGTTGTGCAAAGGAGGGCAAAGACTGTTCTGATTCAGAGTGGAGAACCAAATGTTATGGACATTATGAGAATGATATTGGGCTTGTCTGCATGGGACAAATGAACCAGTCGAGTATGGATTGTCCTCAAGATATAGGGCCAGTTCTGGACCAAATATGCCTTATTGATCCATGAAACTTGTTTTAAAAAACTTACCTTTTGCTCTGGATTTTGCAGTAAAACTCGGAGTACTCCATAGTGACACTGGGTGGCTGTCTACACATATATCCTGCTGTGTCTCCCAGCAACACCACTCTTGGCATGAGTTGCTCCCTCTGAGATCACATGGCATCCACCTAAGTGGCTGATGGTGGGCACCTCATTTCTGATGTCAGAGGGAGTGACTAATGCTAGTAGCGACATTTGTCGGGACTTGGAGAGACAGCGGGCATGCACGTGCAGACAGCCACTTGGCATCAGTATGGAATGAGGAGGTAATGGGAAATCTGGGGCAGGTCCAGGGCCAGAACACTCCAAGAGCAACCCAGAGTATTCTTGCCAGTGTTGACAAATCAAAAGATGGAGCCGTTTGCTTAGTAGGGGATGAATGTGCCTGTCTTCAAGCAGAGGCTAGGCAACCCTCTTCTATAGTGCTACATTTACTGCACGGAGACGGTGAGGTTAGGGGGCCTACAAGATCCATTCTATCTCTGTACTTCTAAAATAAATGTGGAAATGAATTTCCATCCACCACCTTGTAGCAGGCATACAAATGCCTCACACTGTAACATGCACATTATATTCTGGAAATTCCATTTTTCCTCCAAAGCCCCTGGAGGTGAAGATGAAAGTGTAGCTATTGATTTCCTGCCATCATACTTCCTTTTGTTACCTAAGACAGTGCTCATTTGAAGTGACTTTCCAAGAATTACTTTTGTAACACCTCACTTACTCACAGAGGATCCTGTAGAATGATCTCCTTTGAAGTGCATCATTAATGCAGTAGTTTCCAAAGCCAAGCATGCTACCTGCTGGATACTTGTTCCTTGAAAACATTCCAACCGAAGATGGTAAAGTGAAAAATACAGATTTCTAGATGTAGTAGAGATGACATTAGAGAGAAAAAAGTGAGGGACAGAGTTTCATCCTTGAATTGTGTCCCCATGTAGGGGGGTTCTCAGAAAAAACAGATACTAAGAAGAGAGTCTTTCAAAACCCAACTTACATTGGAGACTTTAACTGTCTATAATTCCATGTCATCTTGCTTCATCATTGGTCTTTGTTTCTTCTTGCTAAAGTGTTTTCTGACTGATTAATCCATTGGAAGAAACTGGATTACACTAGGTTGCAATCAAGACCTTTTGCAATTGTCTGGAAAACATAATGAAATATGGCTCTGCAGAGAATATTTAGAATACAGCTTCTAGGCTCTGTCTGGCCAGGTGTGATGATGTAGCATCTCCCTATTTTGCTTAGCAGATTATTCACAAAACAAACTTCCTCCAAGATCAGATAGAAGCCATTCCTAGTTGCAAGCTGTAGCCACATCCTGTTGGATTATTTCCAGGCAAAATCCTGAGAGCCAGTCTAATATTGAATGAGGCAAGAAAAGGCAAACATTGATTATCAGCTTTCCACTTCAATTGTTATATCGTTGTTAATTGTAATAAAAGCTGGAGACATCACTATTGCTAAAAATAACAAAATGCTGCTAGTTTTATTTGAGGAAATAAACCTCACATTTTATGAATCTGCAATAAAAAATGAGTCAACACAGCAGGATTTCAGGCATGTTCAAAGTCAATATATTATCATTTTTATTTATTATTGTTATTCATCCAAGGGGCTCAGAGCAGCATGGTATTCTTGCAGTTAAAAATTCAATGATTGCACTACGGTGCCTAAATCTTATGGTTAGTCCTTAGTAGAGTAAACCCACTAAATTGTTTGGGTTTCTCTGTGAGCAAGTCTACATGTGGCAAATGGACTGGTTTCTCCATGCCTTCATGGCACCCTGTTTTCACAAGACAAGGCCAAAGTTCCAATTTGACAGTGGACTTCATAATGTGAGGCCAGTCCCACATGGAATTTGGGCCATCTCTCCTTTAAACCAGATTTAAAAGATTTACCATTTGCTCTGGATTTCCCTGGAAAATCTGGAGTACTCTAGAGCAACGCCAGCAATCAGCTACCCAGTTCAAATGAATGAATAGGGACCCTTTTACGCTACACTATGTTATAGTATTAAGCTCCACTTTACCTGACATGGCAACATACTATGGGATCCTGGAATCTGGAGATGTATACTTTGCACACTTAGTGAGCTCTTGAGCCTCATCAGACTACAAGCCCCAGGATTTCATAGGAGGCAGCCATGGTAGTTAAAGTGAAACCATAGTGTATTGCATGGTGTGAAAGGGACCTGGATGTCAACTGCCTATCATTATTCTTTTTATGAGGATGGAAGTATTTACAAATATTATTTTCAAATTCTTTTTTATTATATATTAACTCCAGTATCAGAACATCAGCAGTACCATAATACCATGCCCTTGTCCTCTTTGTTGGCTTTTGCATATGGTTGGATGCTGTGGAAACCAAATACTTATGGGGATTAGGTATCTCCTCTAACCAAGCACATCTCTTTCTATATTCTTAGGTTTCGTGACATTTGGGTGGTCAGGTCTGGACCAGAAAGTTCAGGGCCAAAACCTCAAACCCAGAGATGACAATTTACAATGTCATAGAGGGTGGCACTGAAGGTGGTTCAAGGATAATTTTCTGGTGATGTCAGTAAGCTTCACATTAAGCATCAACATTAAGCAGTTATGCAGAATATGTCTTCAAAAATTTTTTTTACGTCTAAGGCTGCTGCCATACTGCAGAATTAATGCAGTTTGACACACCTTAATCTGGCATGGCTCTATCCTATGGAATCCTGGGATTTGTAGTTTGTCATGCTACCATGGCTCTCTGACAGAGAAAGCTAACATCTCATAAAACTACAGATCCCAGAGTTTTATAGCATTGAGCCATGGCAGTTAAAGAACTGTCAAACTGCATTAATTCTGCAGTGCAGATGAAGCCTAACAAATGACTAAAATATTTATGCACACACTTTTGTAAAAGTAATACATGCTACTCTATATAAGAATGCCCTAACAAGTAGATAGCATGTAAAAAATGGAAATGTGAGCATCCATACTACTTTAAAAGAAAGAAAGAAAGAAAGAAAGAAAGATTTAAATTCTATCTCCCTGAAATATTTATCAGACTAACAGCAGGCCAATTGCGATGCACATTTTGGAACATTACTGAATTCATGCCCATGAATGTCAGATAGGAAAAGAGGAATTGACATAGATAATAAATAAAAATTACAGGCAGCAGTAGTGGTTTGCAAAAGAAGATGGAATGTTAACATTAAGAAGTATCCGTTTTCTCCACTGTACCTATTGATTTATCCATAGCGCGCAGTGTCACTTAATTTCTCCAAGGAGAAATCCACATGGAATTCAGAAAGCTGTAAAAGTCCTTCTGTCATTTGAAATGCTGTCTCAGCTACAACTGCATGCTAAACAAATGAAATATAAATGATATTACTTCAGATTTTGCCTATAAAATACGCCAGGAAGCAGAAAAACATGAAACCTGCTCAGCCTAGGTTAGAGTCTTTGGGGCAGAATATGATATTATCTCAGCAAATATGGGAGGCAAGTAAGTGGGTTTCCCTGGCAAATATGTTTAAATCAGGGGTAAGCAACTGCAGAGGGACTGGGGACCCTTTTCCCTAACTCTGCAACCAACCCATGTGCCACACACTTGCTCCTGAGATGACCAAACATTATGTTCTAGGAATCAGCCCTAATGTGACATCTTTCCCTTGGAGAATTAGAGTATCATGTTTGGGAGTAGAATTTGGACTGGAATATTGCTCAGTGAGATGATTATGATATGAGCAGCCACTGTTGGAGACTTTTTAAAAGTTGCTCATCTTGGTGGCTTCCTCCACTAGAGGAGCTCCAAACAGCCACCACTCAGGAGACCCTTGCATCTTTGTTGTCATTCCTGAAGCAGATATCAGTCCTTACTAGAGGAGTTTCTCTTACCACCTGAAAAAAATGAGAAAAGATCTTAGAGATGGAGTGAAACAGCAGCACAAAATTTATTAACTAATTAACAAGTAATCTGGTTTGGGTTCAAGGTTCACTCTCTCACCCTCAGGGAATGGCAATGGAAAAACTCCTCTGAACAAATCTTGCCAAGAAAACTCTATGGTAGGGTCTCATTAGGCATTGGCATAAGTTGGAAATAGCTTAAAAGCACACAACAACAACAAGAGTATAATTAGAGAGCCAGCATGGTGTTGTGGTTTGAGCATTGGACCATGGAGACCACTGTGTGAATGTGGGTGAGCCATGCAGTCTTACACCCAGAAAACTCCATGATAGGGATCACCATAAGTCAGAAATGACTTGAAGGCACACAACAACAAACCTGCAGAGAGCATGTCTCTAGTGCAGTCTATGTCTAAGACACAGACTTCCAACTACTCCCTTACAGTCCTTTTAGATGAGCTGCTTCTAGAGGGTCAAAGATTTCTATTTCTCGTCTTGTTCAAGCTAGCAGCCACAGGAACCTTGCCCTGGAAAGTCTTAATCTAATCTTAATCCTAATCTTAATCCTGCCAAATGTGTAGTTGATTAATGATAATCCAGCTATATAACCATATAAAATATTGAAAATGCTGTTGATACATATTCATATTGCTTAAGAATGGCACAGAGCTTTATCAGACTTTCAAGCCTGATCAATTTCCAGTCAGTGCATAAACAGGTAGAACATCATCCCAAAGGCTAGTGTTTGGGAATGTTCAAAAATATTGAAAAATGCTATATAACAAAAGGCATGATATATGAGTTGCTAATCTTTTGAAAATGTTGTTGGCTTCTAAACCATTTCTTTTAAAAGTTGTATTTTTATATTTTCATCAAGACTTGAGTTCATTGCTTGTTACAATGGAAAGCTACCAGTTTTCCTAATAACCCTAGCTGTCTACAAAAATAATTTGTATTCTAATTTCTTTTTTAAACAACCAACTCTACAAATGAAAGTACAAACAGATTTTCAGCTTAATCAAAATGTGCATTTTTGCTGACTGCATTCCTGGCATTCTTAGGCAGCAGTCTCAAATGAATACTGTTTCTTTCATTGTCATTCATTATGTTCCTCTTCAGAGAGTAATTGAACATTCAGCAAGTCTTTCTGAGGAATCTCCTGAGGTGACTAGAGTACATCAGAGTGCCATAGTGCTGCAAGTCTATTTCCTTGACTTTACAGAAACAAGTAATACTCCTACGGAGAGAGGTGCATAGAAACAACACAAGGAAGACTGGCCAATGAGATGAAAAAATATCTAAAGTGATCACCTGATTGTGGTAGCTTCACTCAGAAGGTCTGGCACTCATTCCTTCCCACTCACCCATCAAGCTTATGTTACATCTTCTTTTGCACAGTTAGTCTAAAAGGTGCTACAAGTTCCCTTTGCCTACATTGATTAGCTATGCTGCACATGATTTCTAATCCATTGTTTTGAACTCTGCACACAGTCCTGAATTTTTGGGTGCAAAGATGGGATGTCATGTGCTTAACCCAGCTGCCAATGAAGACAGGGTACTGTAGAGTATATTTCAAAGGAAGAAACTAGCAAAAGCACCTCTGAGTATTCCTTGCTTAAGAAAACTCTAGGAAATCTGTAGGTTTACCATAAGTTGATAGGTGACTTGAAGGCACATGGACACACACACAAGAGCATATCCCTCAGGCTGCTTCACAAAATTTTGATCAGTATCAGAGTAATTAGATCAGACAGTTATAGGATAAATCATTTATGCAGTTACATTTATACAAATGTCCAGAGTTCAATATTTGGAACAACAACAACAACAACAACAACAACCATGGTGCATGCTTTCTCTCACTCACTCATATGGGTAAGTGAGAGGTGGGGATGGAATACGTGCCCCCTTTTGCCATCCATCAAAACCATGGACAACTCCAAATGGAGACCATGCGAAGCTCTGAATGGAGACATGACAGACTTAAACATTGCTTCAGCAAGAGAACAGGGAAAAGAACACATGTGTCCCTCCAACCCTTCTTGAACTACAAGTCTCATAATACCTGCTCCAAGATGGTGTAAGTTAGAGTCTGACAATATCTGAAAGCCAGAAGATTAAAGATATTCTAGGCAAACACTTTAAATAATCAACAACTTAGCTTGGGCAATTAGTTCCATTTCAACTGGAGGAGGGCCAAGGGATCTTGTATTTAAAGGAACTTTGCATGGTTTAGCCATTGTTGCCTTTTGACTGTGTTGTGTACACTGCTTCCATACTGGAGACTCTTCTGGACTCTGAAAATATTGATATATTGTTGTCTTCATTCCTGGCAGGTAGTGATAACATGAGTTCTGTATGTGCTGTGGAATCATTTTGTATCTGGGGGAGAGGGACCATTTCTTCCCTCACTCCACTTAGATCCCACTGTCCCATAGCTTTGTCCCCTGACTCTGGAGACCCTAGCTCTGGGGCTACAGAAAGCAGTAGGTATATGCAATCAGTCTGCCACACACACTATCTGACAATATTTGCATTGGGAAGGATTTAAAGATGTGCATCAGGCAGGTCCAATTCAATGTTGTGCACAATAATCTTCAATGTATAGAAAATGTATGTTTTGAAAGCCAACATTTCTCTAGCTAGTTCTACTGAACATGCATTGTTGAGGTTCTTCTTTTCAGAGAGCTGACCTGCAGATCATCTGTGCCAAAGAACAACAATCTACTAGAAAAGTTAACTATTGCTTCCTTGAAATGAAGAATGAAGTGGAGGGGATTGTTTTTGTTTAGACTAGAAAGACAGCAGCTGTGGCACTCTTTGTGTGGCTTATGCACAGCTCTGTTATGACTTGTCTACATTTAAAAGAAATGTCTTTTGTTGATTTATTTTGAAAGTGTATCTTCTGAGCTTTTGAGAAAGAATACATTGCAACAGTACACTGACATTTTGGAGTGAGGTGGAAGTATGCCCTTAACACAATTGCCTTTCTGTCTGAACAAGGTCATCTTGTAAATGGTCCAGATGAAACAAAACAATCTTAATACACCATGACCTAAGCTGATATTTTTGGCATCCCATATGACATTCTCCCTAACATGAGAGTCAGAATGTAGTAGTTAGAGTTAGGACTGGAATTCAGGAAATCCAGATTCTAATCTATGCATGAAACATGAAATTCATTGGGTGAACTTGGTCCACTTACTCTACTCTTATGCTACATTATGAGATGATGAAGTGAGGAAGAGAAGAACCACATATGCCACCTTGAACTTATTCAAATAAAACTGAGATGTAAGTATGAGACAAAATAAAACATATACAGTATTACCAATTTGCTCCTATCTATGTTACTCTAAAGAAAAATCCACTGAGTCAAATGTAAGTGAGGAGGGGGGCGAGGAGGAGGAGGAGGAGGAGGAGGAAAAGAAGAAGAGAAATTCAGCATCATTACACAGCTACTGGTTTAATGGTGATGGGCATTTGCTTAAAGAGCTTTCAAACAAATTTGACAAATTCATGGAACATTAGGTTACTATACAGAAGAAATATACAGTGCGCCTGTGCCATACGCAGGTGCACTATATGTGGCTTTCAGCTTATGCTGAAGCCACACGGCAATGGAATGAATGACACCCATGCCCGTGGAGCACCGTGCCGCCACACCGGAGCCTCATTATATTGAACAGGGCTCAAACATACATGTTTTTCAGCTTACATGGGAGGGGGGTCCAAAACAGATCCCCTGGGTAAGATAAGGCTTCACTGTACCTTTAAATTGGTCGTCTCATGCGTTGCCCCATGCCAAGACATCAGACTGGCAGCAGGAAAATGTGTTTTGTAGACCTATCTTTAGAGCAATGGTTTACCAAGTTGTTTTTGTTAGCTTTGCGTATGTAAGTATGGAATTAGTACCATAGTTGTGCAGAACTGGCATGCATCAGTGATGCACAGCAACCCAGTCTACCCTGCAGTGTAGCTCTGAGACTGATTTGTTCTCCTCTTAGTGTATTTGCCCAAAGAAAAACCTCATGAATCAGCCACGTGCTTAGACTAAAAGAGAAGGGGCTTTTAGTTCAGAAAGGACAGGCTCACGTTGTAACATCAAGAGGCTCCTGTTTCAGCTCTCCTAAATTGGCCAAGAACCAGACTAAGTCATCTCTTATGAGCCAGGTCTTCACACATAAAGGCTTATCTGAAACATGAACCATGTGGGCTTCAGAAACAATCTTCCTTTGAGCAATGAAAGTGTACAATCCCAAAGCAGTAGCAAAAAAGGGTACAGTTCTATATCTTGTTTGCAGATTATAACTCAATCCTTTTACAGCCAGTAACAGGGTTCTAACATTGCATACACATTTCAAATCTACAGGTAATTCCAGAATGCATGTTTTTTCACAACAGGAAGCCATAGCTCTCTGGAAAAGGACATGATTTGTGCACCAAAATTCTGTTTCAGTCCCAGCATCTCTAGTTACAGAGTATCTAGTAGTAGGACTTGATTGCACCTCTTTCAGTCAGAGCAGAAGTACAATGCTCTGACACATAATAAGCCATGTTCACACAGTCTTCCACTGATAACCATGTAAACAAGTGGTTCAGTTTGCAGCACACCCTATGAATGTTACCCTTTGTTTAATCATTCACTTCTCAGTTTTCTACATGAAATATGTTACTCATTATGGAAGTCTAAGACTTCTTATAACTGCTATGGGCAGAAATATTTTGCTGAATCTATTGCCAGTTTCCACCCCTTCCTTCTTTTTTTCCTTCCTCATTGTACTCTTATTCTATGCAAAATGTAGACCTTGTCTTCTGATCATTTATTTTACAAAAACTAAACCCATCTAGTTCATGTTTATTTTCATATCACATACAAATTGAGTCTCCCTTATCCAAAACCAGAAATCTAATATATTAAAAAATTTAACTAAACTATTGACACCTTTGCTTTCTGATGGTTCAGTACACACAAACTTTGTTTCATGGCCAAAATGATTTAAAATATGGTATGCAATTACCTTCAGACTATGTATATAAGGTGTATATGTAACACAAATGAATTTTGTACTGAAACCTGGGTCCTATCTCCAAGATATCTCACCATGTATGTATATGCAAATACGAGTACTCCAAAATAAAAATTTAAAAATCCAAAATCCAAAATACTTCTGGTCCCAAACGTTTTGGATAAGGGAGACTTAACCTGCTTAAAGTGTTAAATCCAGGGAATCAAGCTTTACTCTTACTGATATGAAAGGGGACAAATTAGTCATGATTAACATGATTAACATGATTAACATAAGTCACACTGATATATATAATATTGGACTAAAGTATGACCAAGTCTGCATGCAACACAATGATAACTATCTCCACAAGAAAGTAGAAAAGCAAATTCAAAAAAACTACAGCATTGATATAACAATCATAGAATATTATTTTCATATTGCTTTCCTTTTCCAAAAGGAATGTTGGTAATTTTAGTCAGAATTTCAAAGCTGATTTGGCCATGTTTGCTGGGGAATTTGAGGAACTTGTTCAATAATATCATTTTATAAATAAAGTTCAAGCCTGACATTCTTATTTCACTTAAATTTGATTTTAATTTAAGTTCTTTACCTTTCTTCTCTTAGAATGTAAATTTCTAGGGTTTGCTTAGGGAGAAGAAATAGTTATTAAACATGCTTAGGTTTGTAGCAACAGTTTTGCAGCATGGTTCAGAAATGCACAAAAGTGTGTGTGCGCATTTATACATAATGAGATATCTTGCAGATGGGACCCAAGTCTAAATACAGAATTCATTTATGTTTCATATACCTTATACATACAGCTTGAAGGTAACTGTATACAACACACACACACACACCATTCAAAAGGAAAACAACAGAAAAAAAATCAATGCATTTTGGTTATTTGTCTCCTAAGTAAAACATAGGAGAAAACAGTCCATGGTATTTTCACTATAGCCAAAGGAGATTGAATTTAAGAATGTAGCCAATGTCATCTGTGGCTTTCTATCATGGATAGTGATGGTGGTAGTAAATGACCTGTCACATAACACTGATCCCAAGCTTTTTAGGGCTGCGGGGGTTAAAGACACCACTGTCTTTAGCTCCACCTGGAAGAATGCAATTTTCTCCTTCAGTAACCATTCATACCTCAAAGCATAAAACAAACAAACCATGTCCTTTAAAATATAAACAATAAACCTTTTTTCCCCCGCTTTTCTTTTCAAGAAAAACAGTGTGTCAGACTATTTATACAACTTGCCCTACAGGTGTCAAGAGAAGTTCAGGAGGTCAAAAAACCTCAGGAGGCTTCTGGTGAGAGGCCGGTTGGAGAGAAAACACTACCTGTTCCCGTAAAAGGTCACAGTCGCATGGGGACTCGGAGTGAATGACTCTACCGCAGGGGTCTGTCGACCCAGCAGGCCAGGGCGAATTAGAACGGGAGCGATAGACGTTGCAGTTCAATTGTTATGGCAACTGAACCAGGCCTTTCCATTGCAAGCAACGCCACTCTAGTCCTTTATTTCTGACAGACAGATGGGAAGATATAAATCTGGCAAGTTTCTGTGTTGGAGCGTGAGCCACTGCTGCTGGTTGGTTGGGAGCAAAGAGAGAAAAAGGTTAATAAAATACACAGAATAGAAAACAGGGTTAGAGGTGATGTTATGCCCGAAAGTTCTTCTGGGAGAAGGGCAGAGGGAGAATGGGGGGGGGGGGGGAGAGAAAGATTGCCATTAGTGACAAATTATCTCCTTTTACAAACTCTCAGGTTTTATTTTAAGGGCTCTTTCTTTCCTCCCTCCCTCCCACTTTCTCTCCTTTCCTTCCCAGCCCCTATAGCCTATAATGTCTCCTCTAACTTTGGTCTAATCTGCACTGCAGAATTAATGCCATTTTGCAGCATAACTACCATGGTTCAATGCTGCGGAATGTTGGGGTTTGAAGTTCTGTCAGATATTTCACCATCTCTGTCAGGGAGCTCTGATGCCATAACAAACTCCAAATCCCAGGATTCCATAGCACTGAGCCATGGCAGTTAACATGGTATCAAACTACAATATTTCTGCAGAGCTGATTAGACCCTTGTTATCTATCGGGAGCTGCTACACTGTAGAATTAATGCAGTTTGACACCACTTTAACTGACGTGGTTCCATCGTATGGAATCCTGGGATTTGTACTTGGTTGTAGCACCATAGATCTCTGACAGAGAAGGTTAAATCTGTCAAAAAACTACAGATCCCAGAATTCCATTGCATTGAGCCATGTCACTTAGAGGTGTGTCAAACTACAGTAATTCTACAATATAGATGCAGCCCAGGTCCATGTTCTCATACTCATATTATCTGAATGAGTTTCTCTCTCCTTTTATTGACTGAGTATCGGATATGATATGGTTCCCCCTAAACCGCAAAAAAACAAAAAAAACAAAAAACAAAAAAAAAACCAATAACAAAAAACCATATATACTCGACTATAAGTTGACCTCATGTATAAGTCGAGGGCAGGTTTTGGGGACAAAATTATGGATTTTGATATGACCCTTGGATAAGTCAAGGGTAAAACTTAGGGACATGAAATAAAGGATCTAAACGATGAAGCAAAGGAAAACAATGTCAAAGAACCTACAAAATTATGGTAGCCACAACTGTTTTGGCTAAAGGCTGGATGGAAGAGAGAATAGAGGGAGGTCAGTGCTGCAGGAGAGATTGCAGTCTTGACTTTCACCAGGGGATGGTTCCCTTTTTAATAAGCATTAAAGTATAATATTTACATTGATATAAATTGATAAGTCAATTTAGGTTTTGTGATGAATTTTTTGACTAAAATTTCTATATTTATACATGTGCATATTCCATAAATAGCTAAAAACAATTCACAAAAGAATCATTTATCTAGGCAAAGGGTCTTCTTTAATACATAAATGACAGGTTCTGTAACATAAAGGGTGCCATTTTCCTTCCAAGTGTGAAATTTCTCATGTTATGGATTCTGGCCTCCCAATAATGTAATGACTTTTCATATGCCACTTTCCGAACTGTTATGAAGGTGGGAGCCTTAATTGGGAAATGGTTGCTCTGTTACCTGTGTTTCTACTCTTACTGCTCTAATCTGTGAGCATATATAAAGCTAAATTCATCCCACAGGAAACTCTATGGATTTCCGTGATGAATTTGGCTCATTTTGTTCTATTAAATTGTCGTTACATAAAATTATATACCAGCAGAATGCACCTTGGGAAAATAAAATGCTTAATCATCTCGAAACTCAATTCTCATTATTGTTTCCCAAGCAGCTTCTGCATTATATTACCAGTGAATTTTAATTTTTGCCACAAGCAGTAAAAACATCCAGATCTGGAGGGAGTTTGCTGTCATGCAGGAGCTACTGAAATCTGAGGAGTTTGGCATTTTGTAGAAAAGAACTAGCTATTCCTGCCCAGTGCATATTGTCAATGCCACCCAGCCTTCCTCAACCCTGTGTTCTTCAGACATGATTAGTTACGATCAACAATGGCCATAGTAGCTGGTTATGATGGGAGTTGTAGTTTGATTTACCATGCAAGTTGTAGGATAGCATGGCAGGCTTAGCTGCAGCACAGCTGATGGATCCTGATTGTGTCTTCAGCTCATGACCTCAAAGCTTTTTGGTAACAGGATTAGGCAAGCCATCTGTATGAAACCAGAATTTATCATTCATCTGACACTGTTGCTTTGTGACTGCAACAATGAGGGAAAATACAATCTGTTCTCGGTCATTGTCCAAGAGACCAAGGGCTGCTGTTTTTTGTTTTTTTGTTTTTTTGTTTGTTTGTATTTTTGCTACCTTTCTTCCTCATAAAATGCCAACAAGAAAAGATCAACTGCATGTCAACTGGACTGGAAATGTGTGCTTAAAATGTCTACCACCTGAAGTGAAGATTAGCCACATCTGGGGTGAAGCTGGTGGATCTGTTACTGTAGAGGTGGAAAATCCAATCTTGTTTTTGCTGCCGCCCCATGGAGTTGTAGAGGACCTCTTTTGGTGCTAAACCCTATCAAGATAGAGTCCAGCACTGGAAGAGCTACTTGGGAAGGCGGTATGGCATCAGAATTGAAACATTACTCCAGGTAGTGCTCATTTATAGGTGGCATTTTGACCCTCAAAATAAAATTTGGGAGACTGGAGACTTGGGGTAGGGAAAGAGAGATGGATTGCATGCTATAAAAAGGACTTGAGGGCTTCATGCAGCCTTCAGGTTGTACTTTGCCCACCATGAACTTCACAATATTGTTGTTGTTAACTGCCCTTGGGTTGATCTTGACTCATGGCAACCCTGTGTATGAGACATCTTCAAACCCCTGTCCTCCATTGCTCTGCTTGGGTCTTGTGGATTCAGGCCTGTGATCTCCCTGACAAAGTCAATCCATCTGTCTTGTGGTATTCATCTCTTTCTACAGCCTTCTACCTTTCCTAGCATTATTGTCTTTTCTAATTATTCATTTTTCCTCATCAGCCTCAATTTAATCATCTTAATTACCAGGGTTCAAGGACCCATTTGTTTGTCTTTTTGGCTGACCATGGTATTTTCAACACTCTTAAAGGATCCCAAACAAATTACCTGCATCTTACAGTTGTGGCATTGTGACATGGTATGCAGTGGTCCCTCCCTTACGAGGGGGGCTCCATTCCAGATCCTCCCATGTAAGGGAAAATCTGCTTATGCTTGAGCCCCTTAAGAAACAATGGGGTGCATGTATGCAGCAGCGCACCATTGTTTATATTGTCACATGCCTTCCGTGTAAGCAGGAAGCTGCGTATAGTGCGCCCGCATATGGTGCATGCGCACTGTACTGCCTATGTAATCCCTGATACCCCCCCCAAAAAATCACAATTAAAAATAAGAAAAAGCAGTTCTGAAGGCTCTTAGCTACTTTAATGTGTATTTTCTAATAAGTAAACATAAACACCTTAATATCTGTTCTCCCCCAGTTTAGCATTGTCTTCCTCTTCTTTCTCAGTCTTGGGCTTTAAACTGTAATCTTGTTGGAGTTGTGCAAAGTATTGTAAACATAATGCCACCAACACCAACATCAACAATGATGTCAACAACTACAGCCATTACATGGTTGATAATAATAACATGGACAGCTCCGAGAAGTGAGAGTGAAGGGAATGGGGAATGCTGTTGCCTTGCAAACAGTCCAACACTTCTTATAATTCACACACTGTCCAATCTCATTTGTTAGAATGGCTTGAGGGCCACTCCAGTATTCAAATAAAAGAGAATGCTATTTACTTTGACCCAGGGCAAGGAGGAAAATGCAGGTTAATCATAATATTAAAGTAACCAAGGTTTCTACATTTAAGGATGTACTGTATAGGTTTGAGCATGTTTGCAATATACATTAAATGCATTATGTATAACACTAATGAAATAATAATGTGCAAGGTAACCCTTGAGAAATTTCCAATCCCCTTATGAATGTCAAGGAAAACCAACAGCCAGAGCAAAGCATGAAGGCAGATGGTGGGAGGAGGGAGGATGGGTGAAAACGCAGAAAAAGAGAAGTGTGTTTTCACTCAATCTCTGCAGAAGAATCAGGCTGGAATGCTGAGATTGTGAAATAACCTACAGAACAGATATTCACTGTGTGGAGAGAAATATGTGAGCAAACATCCTGTAATATGCCTACTGCAAGCCTTAGCAGCCCACAGTAATTTTTACCCGATGTCTTATCTGTTAGCAAGGAAATTTTCTCCAGGGGAAGGGCAGGCACATCACATTGTTCTGGTTTATTAGGTTTTTTGTATGGAATTGAATGCATGCTCGAATCTCTCACACCTCCCCTTCATTTCAGTGGAACTCACAGTAGAGAGAGTCCTCCTAGATTGTGCCCTGAATCTTTACGTTGGCTGGTATTGCAAATCATCCAGTACAGAGAACAGTGAATAATCATGTCATCCAAAGGTGAGCCTGATTTGTCTGCTTGCCTCATTCAAGCATTTCTGGTAGCTATGATTTGTGTAAACTCAAACCAGAGCTTGGGATTTTTTTACAGAAAGTCTACAGATGCCTGACTCATCCGACTGGGTGGCCAGTCACCATGCCGCTTATAAGTTTTGAGGAGCTGTAGTTCAAATGCTCCTTAAAACATGGATAAGCAACTTGGGTCAATTTTCTGCAAGGCTAATATCCTGGCTCCCTCTCTCTTGCTGGAGACCCAAGTGGACTTTGTGGTTTGGAGTGGCCAGGGCCAGCATGACTAACTACAGCCTTTTCTGGAAAGGGGAAAACCTGACCATAGTAGTTGACTGGCAGTTTCCTGATTAAACTACTGTTATCATCTAATGAGTCATGTCATCTCATAATGTGTTGAAAATTCAGTGGCCTCAGTTTAGCCATTCTGGTTTCTATGCTTAAATCAATACATGAGGAATGGAATACACTAGATCTACCCCTTCCTTTATCACTTTCTTCATGTGAAAAGAAGTGGGTTTGAAGTAGAGAATTTCCCATATGTGTGGAGAGCCACTATGCATACAACAGTCTATCTGTCTCAAACTCCTTGCCTTTCCTATGGGCTTATGAATGATAGAGGGGGCACAGCTAGTGTACCCTCCTTCTTCATGGCAGTTTACCCCTAAAGTTAAATATCTGAAAAGTCATTATGTTTAAGATATTCATTTCATGGCCTTTCATTTTAATAATTAACAAAGTGCAAAGTGGTCTCCAATTTAAACCAAAAAGGTAAACATCATAAAACCATTATCAAATACAAAACAGGGAAAGTAGGCCCAAGAAACACAGCAGAATACAACAGTAAAAATGATCATTAAAAAGATTGCTCACCAGTAAAATTTGATAGCAGTAGTTTAAAAAATCATTAGCAATAAGTAGAAGAATGGGGGAAATAAAATTATTTAACTTAAGAGTGTTATGAAACACAAAAAAGATTGGTGCCAGGTGAGCATCTCCAAGATGAGTGTTCAGGGATTGGGCAACAACTCATAAAGACCAAGATTCACATTAGTTTGACAGTCATGTTGAGAGATAAAAAATGACACACGCTGGAGGAAACAATAAAAAAATCAAAGATAGTAGTCATTTTTGATGTGGAGATCAGCCTAACATTGAACTTCAATAAAACCTAAAAATGGGAGATTTCCATGAAGTTTTGTCTTGTTTCCAGTATTAAAAATATACATTGGCTTGTTTGCTGGAGCCAAACTAGTTTCAGCAATTACTCTCACACTTCCCCTACATCTCTTAAGTTTAAAGAAAAGTTATTCCATTCAGGCCTGTTTCCAGAGTTGGTCAGATGTTTAGAGTGCTATACTTTTGGATGACAGCTCCACAATTCCCCTGACACCAGGGCCAGGGACATGCTGCTAGGTATACTAGGAGGTATAGTCCAAACGATAACATTATCAACCTCTGACTGAATCAAAGGACAATAGGGCAACTGGACTAGCAGTTGAACTTCAGTACTGCGAATGGAATATGCTTCTCCACCACTCCTGAGTGCTACAGATTCAGGTCCTATAGCTAAGTGTGTGTGTTCTGAACATTTCTGACCATTGACCTCTAACAGAAGGGAATGGCCAGTGAACTTGGGAGCAATGACTCCAGCATCATATTTGCCTTGGCAGTGATGTTTGCCTCTGCCATCAGCTGCTTGTAAAATGTCCCAATTTCTCTCTCCTTGTTCCACTTTCAGTCTTCACCCTCTGCTTACATCATCTGGCCTAAACAGAAGTCAAATACAAAAGTGGTTTGCATTCATTTAACTCAGCAGGAGGGAGAGGGGAAGAGAGGATGGAGATTTCCCTTCCCCATAGGCTCATTTGTTGTTGTTTTTTGTTTTTTCTAAAATCAAGATTTTTTAAAATTCAACACATAAATTTCAATATTTATTTATTTATTTTCTATAGTAGTTTTGTGTGTTCTTCGTCATGAATAATTTTTGCCCTCTTGTACACTGGCCATACTACATTGACATTGCTCAGCTACACATATCCCAGATTTCATCAGTCAAACATTGGTGGATATGCAGAGTACTTCTGATGGCCCCTACCATTTTCTGCCTGAGCCAGTTGCCTCAGATTTGCCTAATGGTGCAGACTACTAGTATTTCCAAAGAAATGGTGCAGTTGTTCCCAGGCTTTGATCCTCCATTAGTTTTGAACTTCAGCTACCAGATGCCCCAGCCAACTTGGCCACAGTCAGGAATTATGGGAGCTGAAGTCCAAATCATTTGGAGGACCAAAGACTAGGAACCACTGTCCTGGTGGATTGTCAGTCACAAGTGACTATCAGATCTCCTTTCTTCTGTCCTCAATCTGCATTGCCCAGTTGAGTAAGTAAGTGGGTTTAGAAGCAAGGAAAAGTCCTTGGGAGTGATGAAAACTGGATAGGACTTAATTACCAGAAAATTCTAGCCACTCCCTTGCTCCATCATCACATCCCTCAAAGTTTTTCCTCCCCCCTCCCCCAAGACCATATGTAGATATAGTTATTGCTAGGTTAATGCATTTGCAGCAATGTCCACACACATGCAGAATGTTGTAGCTCTTGACAGACCTTCCCATTGCTCTGCTGGCTTTTTTCTCTCTGAGAAAAAGACAAGATGGAAGTCAGCTCCAAAGATAATAATAGTAGCTGATGATCCAGAGGAACATGAATAACAAGGTAGTGTTCAAGCCTTGAAGGACTTGGACAGACAGGGAAAAGCTGAGAGGGGGACAAACAAATGCAGCCATTTGGTCCCTGTGAATAGCAGATGTCATTAGGGGAAAACTTGTTAACCCTGAACAACTAAAATGTATAATCATATTATAAAGCTACAGCAGGAAAATCTATTAGTTAAGGAGAGAGAGAGAGAGAGAGAAATTCTCCTATGAGTGGCAAAGGTGATGAATTAAAATGTATCTCCCAGCTTTATTGCAGGAATCGAGCTATATTCTTTTCTCAAGCACAAACAACAAATCAACACATACTTGGAAACTGAGACTCATAAAAAGGATGCCATCTAGTAATTTTGAACCATGCCACCTTCACTGATCTCAAAAACAAAATGCAAGGAGAGGAAATTGAACATCACCCTCATGAAGGAATGAGGCAGACTTATTGTATGAGATGTGTGTTGACAGCATATCAATTTTGGGTGAGGAGATAGATTCTTCAAGGTCCAAAGGTCCATTCATAGATAGAATCAGGGTTAAATGGCAAAAAATGTTACAGTGTTTTGTTTTTCTTAGGTGAAGGTGCATGCTAAAGGAATTGTGCTTTAGGCCAGCATACCTAGTTATATTGGCTTGTTCAATTGTATGTTGCAATAATTGTTCAACAGACTGCCCACATCTAAATGGCAAATATTTTCTTATGGAATAGAATCTATAGAATAAAGGCAGCCATGTATTATTTTATAGAATAAGGACAGCCTATTGCTGAAAATGTCATCTCCTGTTCCCAAGTCAAAGTGCATAGGAGAGTCAAGTTAACTCAAGTTGACACCCGAGGCAAAAAATTTCCCAGATACTTCTCCCTCTTTCTTTTTGTAAAAATACAGTAACAATAAATTGAGCAATAAATTATTTTTATCTTACTCATGCTGCTCAAAATTGTCTGTCTCAGGCATCCTGACTCATGGTAGGGCTGACTCTGTTGAGGACCAATCTGTATGTTATTTTGAATAAGTTACTAGTCTCAGAAAGGGCAATAACAGGTATGGTTCTCCCTTTCTGAAATGCCTAACACATCTTCTTGTGAGTTTTAGGGCACCACAATGACACACTGGATGACCACTAAAGCTCAGAGTGTGGATGGTCATCTATCAGGCATGCTTTGATTGTGAGTTCCTGCATGGCAGGGGGTTGGACTGGATGGCCCTTGTGGTCTCTTCCAACTCTGTGATTCAATTATTGTAAAGGAAAAGCCCACTGTGATGGCAAGTGATAAAGGAATTGTTACAGCATCACAATGCTGTGTTGGTTCTACCAGACCTCATAGAGTGGGGAGCTAAATCTGTGTTTGCCCTTTTCTTCAGCATCTCCACATTTTTGTGTGGCATCTGGCTTGGCCCTGTAGCACATTACAAGATTTAGGACATTTACAGATTTATAAAGCAAGATGTAACATGCAGACTCTTGGACCACTATATAAACACATGAAATCTTCCTCATTTTATCCAACATGTTTTGCTAATCTTTGTCTGGGATGCCTCACAGAGGAAGGGTTATTTGTCTCCCTGACTCATCCTAAATGTATTTGGAGTGAAGTTCCTGGGTATTCCTCTCAAAGATAAGGAGTCCACAGCATATGCTGAGTAACATGGCACTGGGTTATCTGGATGGCCGTTAATCTAAATCTTATTCTTACATACTTTTTCTGGTATGCAATAACAAATTGTAACGGCTGAAGTGCTTTCCTGGTTGCACGTAAAAATGGCTATGTCTCAACACCAGACTGAAAGCCTGGCACGTTGCATCTTTTTGAGCCTGACACATAGGTGTTTATGATCAACGGTGGTGTACTCACAAGGTCACTTCTCAGCCTTCTTCCAAATTTATTCCCGGTGTCTCCTAAGAGGGTGCTGCTTCAAGTAGAAACCACTTTCTTCCCATTTTAGCTGACAACACCAGACTTTTACAAGAAACTAGGTTTCATTTTAATTACTTGCACATTTGTTAGTTCCCTTGAATTCAAGGGCAGTGACTTTAAACATGATATATGAATCCAGAGAAAACGGAGGTGCTTGTGATAGGTCCACCCTGCCCAGGGATGGAGATTTGTCAACCTGTCCTGGATGGAGTCACACTTCCCCTAAAGGACAACGTTCACAATCTGGGCATACTTCTGGATTCATCGCTCCAGCTGACTGCTCAGGTGGATGCGACAGCTAGAGGTGCGTAGTATCAGCTTCGGCTGATACGTCAGCTGCATCCCTACCTGGGCAGAGAGGACCTTGAAACATTGATACATGCACTGGTAAGCTCTCGTTTAGACTTCTGCAATACGCTTTACATGGAGCTACCTTTGTACCAGGTTGGGAAGCTTCAATTAATCCAGAATGCAGCAGCCAGACTACTTACAGGGGCCTTAAGATCTGATCATATTACCCCCATACTAAAATCTTTACACTGGCTGCCAATTAGCGTCCGAGCGCAATACAAAGTGTTGGTTATTACCTATATGGCTTGAGCCCGAGCTACCTGAAGAACGCCTTCTCCTGTACAATCTGCCCTGCACCCTCAGAACATCGGGTAAGAATCTTCTGGAAACCAGTCTGAATACCAGACTGATGTCAACCTCCAATAGAACCTTTTTCTGTTGTGGCTCCGAAATTATGGAATGATCTCCCGGAAGAGATCCGTCTTATTACCACCCTAGATGCCTTTAAAAAAGCACTAAAGACGGATCTCTTCCGGCAAGCTTTTCCATCTCGTTTGTTATGATCATTCCATCAACAACGAAACCGCTGACAGACAACGGAACAGCAATAACGTCGATTAAGACTTAATTATTTTAATTGTTTATGCTTGTATTGGATTTTGTAATTGTATGTTTTTAGATTGTAAGATTTTATTGATGTTGGAATCCCGCCTCGATCCATGGGGAGAGGCGGAAAATACAAATAAATTATTATTATTATTATTATTATTATTATTATTATTTAACAAAGAGGTCTTTCTCAGGATCTCCCATTTCTTTGGTTTTTGGGAGGAGGTGCATGGGGAGATAAAGACGTGACACATATCTACAAAGGGAGAGTGATACTGGGTTGCATTCAAAGCAACACAAGGAGGAGAACACAACAATCATTTCTTCAGTGATCAAAATACCCTTCCTCAAACCAGAAATGTCTAGAGGTTCATCCCATCTAGAAATGATGGGGTCTGAAAGACATTAGGGTAGGGAAGGTCCACTTTGGAATTGATGATGCCCTGTAGTTTTAAAACAGTTTTCATATTGGGACCAAATCTTGCAGGAACAGAATGTTCTTGGAGTCACATTTTGATTCTGTGAGAGACTTATATAAATAATAAATAATAAATAAGAGAGACTTATATAAATAATAAAGAGACTTATTTAACTTTAAGTCTCTCTTTTATCAATGGGATTTACTTTGGGTAAGGTTGAACAGCAGGAAGGGCAACTTCTTGGAGCTGGGGCCACATTGACCTTCTACTTTCCTCTAACAAAATTACTGCCAAAGAGGCTCTTGCTTTTCCCCATTCAACCTTCACTCACACAGCAGCCTAAACAGCTTGAATAGACTTCTTTCACCCTAAATATCTCGTATAGTACTACATATCCCAGAATTTTATAGCCCTGAGCAATGGCAGTCAAAACAAACTGCATTATTTCTGCAGTGCACATTAGTCCTAAGCCAACCCTACACTCATTCTTCTTTCTATCTTGTTGGAAATACCATCTCACTTTTGCTCCATTTGAGATTGTGAAAGTGTGAGTCAATATTATTTGCCCTTCATTTGTTTGTTTGCTTGTTTGTTTAAAAAAGACAAGTGGGGGCTTGTCACCAGGCAGCATCTCTGAGCAACCGATCCAACATGGGCCCCTTCAGTCATTATCTGGTGTTCAGTAGCCATTTTAATATTGCACTATGTCCCAGATGGCATAATGCTTTAAGTGTTGGACAATGACTCTGGAGACCAGGGTTTGCTTCCCAACTCAGCCATGAAACTTATTGCGTGACCTTGGGCACATCATGCTCTCTCAGCCTCAGGGGAAAGCAATGACAAACCTTATCTGAATAAATCTTCCCAAGCAAATCCCACGATAGATTCGCCTTAGGGTCTCCATAAGTAGAAAACAACTTGAAGGCACACGACGACAACAAATCTCCCAGAACAATGCAATGTTGGAGACACAATGAGAAAATAAAATGACAACTCTCTGCTTAGCATGCTTTGGATCATTAGGCTGTGACTGCCAAGGAGTAAGCCTGTATGAGGGGCTACAAGCTGGCTTTCAGCTGAGAGCCCTCCTCAAGCTGGAACTGGGCCTAGAGGAGAGTAAAGGAATGAAGTAGTGGAAGCAACTTGGAGAAGGTTGAAAAATGTGTGTCTTCTTGATTTTCCCCCCTTTCATGAACAAACAACACCAAAATATTCATTGACTCTGCTTCTTCATCCGCCAACCAAACTAAGGGTCTGAGATACAAGACATTTTCTTTTTATAGGCTGCCTAATCTGAAAGTAAACACAAGCAAGTAATAGAGCCAGGAGTGAGAAAAGAAGCCCTATTTAAACAGCAAACACTACATCAAGCACTGTGTGTTTAACAGAACAGCAAACAGCTACCCCAGCAGTGAAGGACACATTCTGTACTATGGCCTTGGGTTTTTCACTGGAGGATTCTTGACAGGAGCAAAAGCATCATAGGAAAAAAAGGGGGGGAAAGAGTTCTGTTTACACCCAAAGTATATATAAATTGTGCATAGAGTTGGCTGTTGGCTGTTTGTCACCATTTGGAAGTTAACTGAATTATGGATGCCTCTGTTTGAACATTTGAAGGTATGCCTCTTTTGACCTTGAAGATGATACTGTTGGAATTCTTCTTCAGGTGAGAGCAGGGTCTATTTCACAAAGTTCCAGCTGCCTTTGGATGGTCCAGCTGAAACTGTACACAAAAGCTGAACACAGAGAATGTGCCATCTGAAAACTTGGAGTTCTGTGAGTGTGTACACACAGATACATAACACATGTTCTCTGAGTTTGGAGCTTATCACATGGGAGGAATTTCTTTCAATTTTGAATGGAGCCAATTCGAATTCTAATTATGTTCAGAATGCATTCAGAATGACTTCCCATTGCCCAAAAATGACCCCGCAATTACGTGAAACCCCATGATTGCATTCAGATTGCCATTGGAGTATACCCCCAAATTCCGTCGTATGATAAACTCCTTTGTTTCAGTCCATATCTCAAAATGTTGTCCTGAGTTCCAGATGCCCTTTATTCCATGTGAGGAGACTCTGGCGTATAAGCTGAATCTAAGCATGATATATAGCAGACCCCCAATTGTCAAATCATCCTACTTGGCAAGTTTATCAGTGGTGAGTCTGCATCCAGCATGGTTTTGTGAAATCTTGTAAAACAAACATTGCAAAAAGCACAAAAAGTGGGACAACCACTGGGTGCCTTCCATTAGAATAACAGAGAAATTGAAGCCCCTTCCAGAAGAATAGCAAAGAACACAGACCCCTTCATTTTCTTTATTCCCCCCCCCCCCCCAGCTTTGAAAACAAAATAAAACACACAGCCCTTTTGTGAGAATGTTGACTAAAGACGCCAGAATCCTTCTGGCAACTGAGGACTTCTGGCTGATGGTTTCTGACATTTTTATTTTTAGGAATAATTTTTCCACACTATGGTCTGCATTATAAGAAATGGATCTTTAAGTCATTCTTAGTCACAGGGATTTTTTTAAAAAGGGGGGTGTGTTTGTGTTGTTTTGTTTTTTCGTATTGTGAGTTTTAAAAGACAGTATGCTGTTTTGAATCCTGTGCTGAAAGAAAGGCAGGATATAAATTAATTAAATAAATAAAGTCTGGTATGAAAAAAAAATCCATCAAAAATAATAACAATGGTAGCTTCCAGGTATAAAGAGAAATAATGTGTCTTCTTTCTAATTTGGAAAATAATCTTGGTCATTTAAAATCCATATCACAAGAGCATTGGAGAGGGACAGGCAAGTATAACCAGGAAACAAAACAACAAAATGGTGAGACATATACCCTGTTTCCCTGAAAATAAGACATCCCCTGAAAATAAGACCTAGTAGAGGTTTTGCTGAATTGATAAATATAAGGCCTCTCCTGAAAGTAAGACCTAGCAAAGTTTTTGTATATAAATATACAAAATTATAGCCCTGTTTAAATACTTGAAGGGATGTCACATTGAGGAGGGAGCAAGCTCGTTTTCTGCTGCTCCAGAGAACAGGACCCGGAACAATGGATGCAAGCTCCAGGAAAAGAGATTCCACCTCAACATTAGGAGGATCTTCCTGACAGTAAGGGCTGTTCGACAGTGGAACACACTCCCTCAGAGTGTTTTGGAGTCTCCTTCCTTGGAGGTCTTTAAACAGAGGCTGGATGGCCATCTGTCAGGGATGGTTTGATTGGCAGTTCCTGCATGGCAGGGGATTGGACTGGATGGCCCTTGTGGTCTCTGCCAACTCTGTAATTCTATGAAATGGGGTTTTTTTTTGGGGGGGGGGGGTCAACAATAAATGTGAATTCTTCTTCATGGAAAATAAGACATCCCCTGAAAATAAGACCTAGAGCATAAAAATTAATATAAGACACTGTCTTATTTTGAGGGAAACACGGTATGTAAGTGATCCTCCTCCCTAGCGAGTGAGAAGGGCTAAAGTGAAGGCTATTCATAAAAAAGTGTGATTTGTACAAGAATATTTTGCTATAAGAAGTGAGCATAATGCACACACCCCATTTCCCAACAATGTACCTGTAGTACTTTTGGTACAATTGGACTAGTAGTTAAATCTTACTGTAAAATCATGACAACAAACCAGGGCAACACACCTGAAGGCAGCAGGCTAACATAGGCATTGTTTAGTCCACACAAGTCTTTACTGATGGGTTGAAAAGAATATATTAAACATACCAAACATTCTTTCACATATTTGGAAAACTCTGACAAACAGAATCCTGGACTGACAAGAATATTCATTGTTCTGGACTTCTTCTGTACAAAATTTACACCTAGGGCATTTTCTTTCTTTGGGGCTGTACAGACAGCCCTCCAGGGGAGGCTCTGTGCCACCCCTGGATGTACGGAGTTGGGGGTGGATCAACCAGATGTCGTGCCCCCAACCCACTCAGAAAAGAAGCCCCAAAAGAGGCTTCTTTTTACGGCATGCACGGAGTGCCATTGCCACCCTCACATGTATTGATGAAGCATGTGCAGCACAGCAACATGTAGATGCTGTACTGTGCTTACAATATCATGGCATCCTCATGTGGATGGGGCCAAGCCATGATGGTGCTGCCAGCACATTTTAGGGCTCGGGAGCATACAGTTGCTTTGCCCTCCCAGGCACTAAAATCGGCCCTAGACCCCACTTTCCATCATGTAGAGTCGCAGATAGAAAGAAAGTGGGCATTTTGACCCCACTAATGGAAGCCCCACACCTGGTGACATCCTAGAAGGCGACACCACTGGTTATAGCTGATATTGCTTCTAAGTTGTTTTTTTCAAACATGTTTCACTACATTCTGTTGTCTTTTGTTCTAGATTTTAAATTCCTTGTATGCTGCTTGAGGTCCTGCAGATGACAGCTACATAAGAAAGATGTACTAATATAATACAGTCCTCCTTCCATTTTCATGGACTTTGAGTATGCAGTCTTGGTCCTTCATGGACCGGCAAGCGGAGATGGTTAAAATGGCACGAGTGCCCATGAGCGTTCAGCCATTGAAGCCAATGGGGCTTGAATATGTGTGTATTTCCATTTTTGCAGAGAGGTCCAGAACCCTGCAAAAATGGAGTATAACAAAATAGTATAATATAATACAATAAGAATTATTTTATTGCCTGCCTATCTTATATACTTGACTATTAGTCAACTTCATGTATATGTCAAGGTGGGAGCCAAAATTAAGGATTTTGATATGACCTGTGGATAAGTCGATGGTAAAACCTAGGGGCATATAACAAAAGATGTAAAAAGATGAAGCAAAAGAAAATTATGCCAAAGAACGCAGAAAATTCCAGCAGGCCTAACAATTTGTCTTCATTATAACGGCTGGATGTATGAGAGGATAGAGGGCAAGTCAGTGATTCCAGGATAGATTACATTTTTGCCTTTCACTGCGGAATGGTTCATTGTTTTTAATAGGAGTTAAAGTACAGTAATTAGATTGACCATGGATAAGTTGACTTAGGTTTTTGGTTCAATTTTTTTGACTAAAATTTCATGAGTATATACAGTATTTCACAGTGGTTCACAATGTACATTTAAACAATGGACTTGAACACCAGAATAATTTAAAAACAAAACTAAAGAAAAAATTTAAAACAAATAAGGTATCAAAACCAAGCAGTTAGTAAAAACATTCCTAACAAGAAATGGCAGAGAGCAACACTTCCTATTAAAAGACTCTTCCACACCAGTCAATTAGTAACTAAGGCCCATGTGAATAATTAAGTCTTTCCCTCACTTTCGAAGATGGGGAGAGAGGGCCTAGGCTAATCTCCTACAGAAGAAGCTGCACAGTCTGGGAGCAGCCACCATGAAGACCTTCTTTTGTGGCCTCCCCAAGCAAACCGGTGAGGATGCAGGCTTCTAAGGCGATATATGGTCTTTCTAATAGTCTGCACACAAGATGTATAGGGCTACCTAGGTTATAACCAGCACTTTGAACTGTGCTCAGAAACAGTCCAGCACCCAATGAAGTTCTTGTACCAAGCAATTGATATGATTCCAGATTTAACATAGCAACAATCATGCACATTAACTACAGTCATGAAATTAAATATCAGCTCTAGTTTGACCCTTCCTTATGACTATCTTGTTGCCATGGGACTTAGGATCAGTGGCAGAATTGCTGTTACCTTACATGTCCCCTAAAATTATCTAATGGTCAGTGGGCATGTGGTCTGGCGGATTCTGAGAGCTGTTCACCAAAAAAGTAACTTTTAAAGTGCTGATTTTTACACAGGTAGGCATGTATAAACACATTTATTCTCTTGGCTCATATCCTTTCCCTTTCACATACTATCTCTCTTTCATTTTCTCTTTCTTTCTTTCTTTTTCATTTTTGCTGCCTTTGGGGGGGGGGGGAACTCAGCCATTGCTGAGCTTTCATATCCCTCTGTCTTAGAGACTTACCCTTCATACGCACAAATATTCTCAACTTGAAAAGAAATAGGTACAGTTCTTTCTTCTTTCATGAATATTATGAAAACGTAAAGAGAACCGAAACTCCCCTCCTCCCATCTCCATATATACACTTCCCTTCTTTCTTAAATATTACTCCCTTTGAGAAGCAGAAATGTCACATGAAGGCAAGCTGCTGGGAAATGAGCATAATAAATATTTGGCTTGATAAATAATTATTGATTCAATTCAAAAGGATTGCACGGGCGTTTTGTTCACAGAAGTGACTTGTGTGCTCACAGTTGAAACAACAGAGTGGTAATGCTTATGCCATCATCAGTAAGAAAAGATTTCAAGGCAGCCTCTTTGAATCAAAACGCTGCACAAATTTCTTTTCTTGCTGCTCTCCTTCCTCCATTTAGTTTTGCATCGCTATGTTCTTCACACTATATTCACTTCTTAGTTGGGAGCTCTTTTTAGCTCCTGTCTGCATGTGCCAAATAAACTGACCCCCCTCCCCCCCCCCACATCCTCTTGGCAGGGAGTCTGGATGATGCACAGCCAAAACCATGAGTCTGGAACCAGATGATGTCCATTCAGCACCAAACCCAGCATATACCCCTCTTCATATGAACTTTTTTTTTTTTTTTTTGGTAAAAACTTCCTTATTTGTTCCTAATCTTCCTGGAAGAGCTGAAGTACTTTGTTTTGATGCCCTGCAGTGGTTTAGAATGTGTCCCACTGTGCCACCCACAACCACCATGCATCACTTCCTCTGGGGTCAGACCAAGGTGCCCAGCCATGTGATTGAAGCTGGGCACCTCATTCTGTCCTCAAGAATGAATGACATGCTGCAATGCTGGTGGTGATGGGTAGCACAATATGAAGCACATGTGAACAGCTGTATCATGCCCTGTTTCCAGAACATGAAGCCCCAGTGGCACAAGGGTTAAATGCCTGGTGCTGCAGGTAAAACTTTGTGAGTTTGATTATGCAAGGCTCCAGGTTGACTCAGCCTGCCATCCTTCCATAGCTTGTTCAGGGCAATTGGTTATTATTATTATTATTATTATTATTATTAACCTTTATTTATATAGTGCTGTAAATTTATACAGCACTGTACATATAATCATTTAATTAGTTCCCTGCCTTCATGCTTACAATCTTAAAGAGACATGACACACAGGGAGAAGGGAATGGTGGTGGGGGAAGGGAATTAATACATTGTAAAGTGGTTAGAGAGCACATAGCACTATAACGCAGTAATCAAATGTTATTGCTATGGACATGGACTCTGACGCAAAAACTGAAGCTGTGGACTTGCTGGGAGATGCTGCTGAATCGAACAGAAGTTTCCAGAGCCACATGTCTCAGAGATACAGAACTCAGTAACAGCTCTGGCAGAGAGTCCTGCCCATTCAGATACAGAAGACACCTTACCCCTACTTAGCTTCATCAAGCCAGGAGAGACAACACAGGGAGGGCTTAAGGAGGTTTCAAGGATTTATAGGAAGCAGCAGATCTATAATTTTTGCAGCCCTGCCCTCCAGGAGTTGTTGGAGATTATCTGACCTAGCTGGCTCCCTATCATGTTCCTCAACTCTGTGTTTAACCTGGATTGTGCTTGTTGACTCTGGATGCTTTCACCTGACTTGGATATTGCTGAACTCTGTTTGGGACTTAAGGCTTGCATTTACTAAAATAAAGTAAGTGCTGAACTGTAAGCTGCTTTGTGACTTTGCTTGCTCATTAGCTGTTGGTGATCATCTGTGCTTTGCTGGACTGG
Organism: Urosaurus nigricauda; assembly: GCA_034509955.1. Classification (NCBI taxonomy): domain Eukaryota; kingdom Metazoa; phylum Chordata; class Lepidosauria; order Squamata; family Phrynosomatidae; genus Urosaurus; species Urosaurus nigricauda. The sequence continues at coordinate 111,553,912 of JAOEGL010000006.1, forward strand.
TTGCCTGGACTGTGTTCGGGACAAGCTACCCAGTATCAGAATGGTGGGCCTGATGTAACAGGGGGAGGTCAGGGCATCCCCAGGACAAAGATACTCTTGGCTATCCCTGGAATATTCCAGCCAGTGCAAACAGGACCTTAGACAAATCTGTTAAGAATTTATATCTAACACTGGTTAGTTATTGGACATGAATAGAAAGTTCAAAGCGAGTATATGACTCAGTGGGAATGAAATCTCTCCTCTACATAATCATATATAGGAGCCCTTTCCAGTTTCACTTTGGCAACTATAATTTATTGTCTCGGGTGATCTTAACATATTCACAAGCAAATACTAGCCACCAAACGTTTACAAGATTGTTATAGATTTCTATTTGACATTCAGATCAAAAAATTGCACAAATAAATTATGCCTGGCCAAAAGCGTTTTGCTACCCCCTCCTTTTCAAACACTAACAAAATGGGTCATCGTTGAACTATTTGTCTCCCCCATGTTTTCCTAAAGGTTAATGCTTTCAAATCATTCCTTACATTTGTGTGGAGATCGAACATGGCAAAACAAACATGACAGTTCCGACACTGGTGTTTTTCAACAAGCTATTTAAAAATAAAAATATAAAGAAAGAAAAAGTATATATGACAAATGTTGATTTTGTGGAATCTGCAGGGTAGTTTTAAATATACATAAACACACACACACATACACACACACCTAATTGACAGCCCTTTAGCAAGCCAGAAATTTTTTTTTACCAATTAAAGTCAAACATAAGCCATCAGCCTACATGCTGATAACCAAAGGAAACTAACGAGATTTTATTACACCTTGTTTTGAAAGTTTCAGTTATTCTGAGAATTTTTGACTGGTGGGATAAAAATGAGAGCCAGTATGAGACTCAAAGTAGTGGAATAGTTTGACCACTGGATTATGACTCTGAAATCCAGGGTTTGAATCCCTGCTCGACTATGGAAAATCACTGGCTGATATTGGGAAAGTCATACCCTCTCAGCCTTTGAGGAAAGCAAAGACAAACCCCCTCTGAACAAATCTTGCCAAGAACCACCCATGATGGTTCACTTTAGGGTGTCTATAAGCTGGAAATGACTTGAAAGTACACAACAAAAATGTTTATCACTGCTGGTCAGTGGTGTCCTTTGTTTCCTCCATGATATATACATGAGATTGTCTGGACGGTTGGGCTTTAGTGCGACCAATATGTCAATGGCACTCAAATTCATTTCTCCTTTCCATGTAATTCCAAGGAAACCATTTCAGTGCCTAGTGTTAGCAATGGACTCCATGAGGGTGAACAAGTTGAATGTTAATCCAAACAAGACAGAAGTGTTCTGAGACAATAAAAAAGGCAGATCAGAAAATAGTAGTTACATTATTCTGGATGGAGTTACACTCCTACTGCAGAGTGTACATTCTCCCATCCTCTTCAGACAATATATGTCCCAAACTCCGGTTCTGGTGTGAGCAATCTGGACAAGATTCAGCATGTTCCACACCAGAACCAGGGTATAACATTCTCAACAGTTTTTTTTAAAAAATAGCTCTTGCTCCAGATTGTCCGGGAAGATCCAGAGCCTTCTGCTCCCATGCTGCAACATGTTTGCATGGTTGTCTCACTGAGCTGCCCAGCATGTCCACCACCATCATGGGTCACTCACTCTGAGGTCAAAGCAAGGCACCCATCTATGTGCTCATTGCTGGAACACTAGGCCAAACTGAGAAAGCTGTGGGAACAGGATACTCTAGGCTGCCCTCGGAGTATCCTGGCACATCCAGACACATCCAGAAAGAGACCAAAGAGGGGATCAACCAGAGCTTTTTTGGAAGGGAGTTCCATAACTTGGGATCAGCCACTAAGAAGACTCTCTCTTCTGTCTTCACCAAACATGCCTGTCATGGTGGTGGGACTAAGAGAAAATCCTGCCCTGCAGATCTTAAAACTTCAGCTGGCTTTTATGTAGGGAGGTATGGTCTTTCAGATAGCCTGGTCTTAAAAGGCCTATGGCATTAAAGTCAAAAACAGAACTTTGAACTGTGTCTGGAAATGCACCCACAGCCAATGAAGTTGTTTCAACAGGAACAGCAAATGATCCCTGTAAGCAATCCCAGCCAATAGTCTGGGCACTGGATTGTGAACCCTTGGTGAAGATGAATTTATCAAATTTGTTCATTTACAAGATTGTAAGAACTTGTGGTATAATAAATTGGATTGTGTGAGAAAGCAAATGGCAAGTTATCCCATCACTGTTCAGTTCCATTATCTGACTTTTGTCAAATCTTTCACTATCTGTTTTCTGTTATTGGCAATTTGTCTGCTATATGTTGTATTCTCTCCAACAGCTGTGTTGTCTGCTGATTTAGAAGCCTAAAGGGTAGATTGTCTATTGGACTAAAGAGATCCTTGGCAAACCATAATCATAATTTTCTTTTTATAATATGTGATCAGCTGTTCAAAACACACTCTAGCAGGTGTAGTTTGTGAATCACTGAGTGTCTCAGGGTTCATGAAAGTGCTTCACCTTCATCTGTATTACAGATAAAATGCATCCACTCCCACTCAGATATATAATATAGAATACAGAACTTGTAAGAAAGTAACTGAATGGCCCATAAAAGACAAAGAACAGACACCAACAACAAAAAAAAATCTAAACAACCAACCAGTCAAAAATAGAAACAGTGAACTGCCTGGGGCAGGGATTTAAAACAACAAAAACAAAAAGAATCAATGTCTTCATATGAATTTCATAGTCAAAAGGATTATGCAGTGTAGCCAAGTTGTTGTTGTTGCTGTTGTTGTTATTATTATTATTAACCTTTATTTATATAGCACTGTAAATTTACACAGTGCTGTACATACAATCTTATAAATTAGGTGGTTGGGGAAGAACTAGCTCCCCCCCCCCTGCAAAATAATAATTTTGACCCTCAATAAAATTTTCCTCAAACTTCTAGCATTGCAGAGGGTGAGACTCTGAAAATTCTTTTCACCTCAGTCTCTTTGCTGTATTCAAATTTCCTTTGTCATTTTGCATGTCTCTTTCTTGGCCTAAATTGTACATTCGTCCCTCTACATTTGCTGGGGTTAAGGGCACAGAATCCCCATGAATGTGGAAAAAGTGCAAATTGCAACATTTGCCAAAGATTGGCCATAGAATTGCCTTGGAGGAGCTACAAATGCCTAGTGAAGTGTTCTCTCAGTGCAGCTTTGGTTAAAGTTGTCCATAGAGTTGCCCGGGAGGACCTAGAGATTCCTAGAGAGAACATATTAATAAAATCCACAAATAATCAAATCCGCAAAAGTCAATGTCATAAATGTGGAGGGACGATTGTATTTCTAAAGGCTCTGCTAAGGTTTTAAGTTACTGCAATGAAAGGAATTGGTGGGATTGTAGGTAAATTTTATTACAGAGCAGAATTTTTTTTGAGGGAGGTGGGAGGCAATGCCTTCATTCTTTCCCCATCTCCAACTACACTTCTGATAGGGCTTATGGTAAACCAAGATGAGCAAGAGTATCAGATGAATTTTATGGTCCTGAGACACTCCAGGGGCCACACTGATTGCCAAAAATACCCTCCCAAACAAACAGAAGCAACTGGGAATCCACATCTGGTTTTGGAAAACAGAAAAAAAAATTATGATAATCAGCATGGGGGTGTAACTATTAAAAGGAAAGATAGTTCATCCCTTTCTGGGCAAAATAAAGTGGTCCTCTAATTCTAGAGGTCTTGAGGACTGCAGAAACTAAACCCACCAGTGAGGTATACCAAAGGATAAGGCCAAACACCTGACCCTTCTCTTCATCTCATGTACATAAACTAACCTTGTTCTTGGCATTTGTATGTTCACAACAAACAACTGAAAAGGAACCAGTTCAGTTTCTTTTCTTTCATTTTTACTATGTGCCTTCAAGTTGTTTCCAACATAGGGCAAACCTATTAAAGAACAATTCCCACCCACCCACCCCCCAAAAATTGGGATGTACAAATACCAGGCAAAAACTGCACAAAAAATTGTCACCATATTATTCTTCCCAAATAGGTTTGCCACATGTCAGAAAACCCACTTTTTGGCAAGGACAGTAATATTGGTCACCCTTTTCCTTCAGTGTCAAGTATATTATACTCTAATACAAACAACACACAAACCCATTTTTCTAGGTTTGAGCTAATCCGATCTAACCCAACCATTAGTTCAGGCAATTGCCAAGGCAGTCTGAATTCTAGGAGTTCTAATGATCATTCTTATGGAGAGAGCAATCCTTTCCAATCTCCTGTACCCAGATCCTCAGTATAATGTGGGCTGGTGGTTTGTAAATGAAAATTAGTTTGTTCAAAAATAGCGAAAGTTAGACAGTCTTGTTCCATGAGATGGTTTCCTGTATAAATTATATTTCTTTATAATGTCAACAGCAGAGCTTCTTCCAAGGAGGGCATCTGGATTGTCTAATGGATATATAATGATAATTTATTTGTGATAGAGCTGCCTTAGGTTCGCCATAGGTCGGAAATGACTAGAAAGCACACAACAACCACCACAAAAAATGATTATGATTATGATTTTGAATTATTCCTTAGTTCACCTATTTCTTGGTCAGGTTCCCTCGTCTGGAAATTTGTGGTTTTCATGTCAATGGGACAATGAATCCATTCCTTCAGTAGAAAGTTTGAAGCAGAAATTCAGACGCAGAAATATATAACCCCACAAGCTTCAGCAGCATGAAAAACTACTTTAAATTCCAGATTAAATCCTACAGGTGGTTCATAATCTACCCAACTGATATGGAAGGTGGGTGGCTTACAGGATCAGACTTGTTTAGCCATAGCCACAGAGCAGCACAATCTGTTTTAATCATGTGGGTCCTAATACCCTGCTATAGATTCTGCCACTAGCAATTTTAGGCAGATATTATTAGGGAAACAAAGGCTATGGACAGGGAGGGATGGCATCCCATGACCTATGTGTACATTAATTAAAATATCCAGTCAAAGTCCCTGCACTTATAGCTGTATGGATATAATCTTTGTCCAGGTATCTTAATGTGTATATGAATCTATACACACATTGATTGGACAGGTATGATAGTATTTGAAAGGGCATACTAAAGGGTTGTCTGCACAGTTGACAACCCCCATCTCCACCCCAAAGTTGGTGATATCTGTTTGCACAATGAACTGTGACCTCTGGGAGAATACTGAGGGCTTTCACTGTTAACCCAACTGTGTCTTAGAGTTAGCAAAGACATGAAAAACCTCTGTGTTTCTATGAACCCCTCGGGTGAGTGCAGGGTTTTGTGGCATGTAAACAACTGGACTGAGCCCGAATCAGATTGAGTCAACTGTTTCCACACCAGCTGAGCAGCACAAGGATGACCTATCCCCAGAGCCACCAATACCACGTCTGTAAACAAACAAACAAACAAACTTCATTTATATACCGCTTCATACCGCCTAAGCAGTGTCTAAGCGGTTTACAATTGTAAACTAATTTGCCCCCAAAAATCTGGGTACTCATTTTAGCCACCTCAGAAGGATGCAAGCCTAAGTCAAGCTTGAGCCCTTTTGCTGGTCTTGAACTTGCAACCTTATGATTTTTGAGTGAGTGGCTACAGTGCAGGCATTTAACCACTGTGCCACCAGGGCTCAATGTAGGAGTACAATGTACCTGTAGGAGCTCTGTGGACAGACTGCCCAGAATGTCACCACTTCTCATAAGGATGAGCAAACCCATGCTGCATCAAACCAGTTAAGTCCCAGTGTGTGAAACTGCCATTGTGGCTAATCCAGGGTCAGTTCTGGAGCATAATGCTCTGGACTGATCCTGGACTTATGGCCAGTGCAGACAGAAACTTCAGGATAGTGGATAATGAGTCACCTCTAGAGAAAGTCTACAGAGAGAAACATCCCTCCGCATTTGCAGCTTTGATTTTTGAGGATTTGCTTATTCACGGATTTTATTAATATGTTCTCTATAGGAATATCTAGGTTGTCCAGCACAACTCTATGGTCAACTTTAATAATAATAATAATAATAATAATAATAATACTTTAACCAAAAATTGCAGTGAAGAACCTAGAGATTCCTAGAGAGAACAATTCTCGAGGCATTTGTAGTGCCTTCAGCACAATTCTATTCACAATTTAATGTCTGGCAGATTCCTAGAGTGGTGTTCTCTCAGATAAAAACATACTATTTTTGTAATTTTGAGTTTTTCCACCTTCACGGGGGTTCTGTGCCCCCAATCCTAGTGAATGTGGAGGGATGAGTGTATTCCATACCTGTCCTGAGCTGTATTTCAACACTGATCAACACTTGGTTTAATTAAGCTAGAATCATTAAGAAGATGTGAGAACATCTTAGATTCCAGCTTCACTTTCTCATCTCCTGTTGAAGAAAACATCATTCTTGGAAGCCAGCCAATTCCCCCCTCCTTTTAAGAGACAATCGAAGGAACCTGCAAAAATCTTTATGCTTTGTGCTTTCCCTTTTCCTTCATTGTCTCTAGCACTTGAATGGAACGGCTGCAGAGATGTTCTTTCTCCCAATCCATATTACAGTAAGCAAAATGTTCTCAACAGCCTGAAAAATCTTTGAGGATTCCTTGAACAAGAAGCATCTGGTGTCTGATGCAGTAAATTCTTCTCCCTAAATCGCTGAATGGTTTCAGTTTGCAGGCATGTGTGTGTTTTGCAATTGATAGTACATTTGGCCTCATTAAATACTCACACAAAAGACCAGAAGGAGCTAGTTCTAGTCCATTATATGAGCGATAAACAGTTTTTAAAACATGGCCTAATTAAATAATTACTCAATAGACCACAGCCATTCTGATCTGTCATGTAGCTAATGTGCACTTTCCCAAAAACTAGCTAATTAAAGTAATTACTCAATAGAACTCGATGACTCTAAATGAGCCATTTCTTTTCACTGGATACTTAATACCTGAATGGGAGGGGGGAAATCCCCCAATGGATGAACTTATTTTGCATTTAAACTACTTGATCTCTGGATAAGTAATGATTTGGAGTCTTCGTTACATTTTCAATATATTTTGCCCAAACATTTTGAAAGAAAAAGTCCTTGGATGAACAACCCTTGACCTGTATTTTCAGAATCAGTTGAAATATCCATTATAACTAGAGATTCAGGCCTATCACATATTTTCCTGTTCCATCACTGCTCAATATTAAAAATTATATACAGTATCTAAAAGCCAATGGGTTACCTTGCGCAAGTCATACACTCTCAGCTTCAGAAAATGGCCATTGTGAACCTTTTCTGAAAAAAGAAATCCCTATGATAGGTTCACCTTAGTATCACCATGTCAAAAATGAGTTGGCGACACACAACAACAACAATTAAAAATCTAGTAATAAAAACAACTAACCATTTACAATGGAATTAATAACCTCAGTCTGGGTTTCCCTGTACTATCTCCTCCTTCTCCTCTTATTGGATGCAATATCTGGAAAACATCAGAAAACCAATGCTGATGGAACAACTTATCAACTGTAAAACATGGTTGCTGATGGACTCTCTTTTGCTGGGCATATTCAAACAGAGGTTTAAAGGGCCATCCATCAAGGATGCCGTATTTGCAAGATTCCTGCATTATGCAAGCATTCATCTATATGACCACTGTGGTACCTTTTTACTCAAAGAATTCCATAGTTTCCCTCAGTGGCCAAGCTCTGGGGCTGTGACACAATTACACCACATTTTGGTTTAGAGCGAGCTGTTTAGGCCCAGAGGAAGCTTTTATCCCCAGACTGGAAATATTGAGATTTTCTTTCAGATTTTGGATAAAGGATATCCCTTGGGTGAAAATAGTCAAGCCCTCCCCAAAAGATGTCAGTTGCCTGCCCCAGGCCCCCACAGGTGTATGGACAGTCATGTATTCACGTCTTTTACTTTAAGTCTCAAGTCTCTACCATAAAGTCTCAAGTTGAGGCTCAAGTCGTTGCAAGTTATTTGTAAGTCTTGTTGCATTTCAAATCTGGAGTCAACTTTTAACTGAAAAGGAGATGAGGCACATTTCTCAGAGGGGGACATCAAACACATTAACCAATGGGCTTGAGGCTGGTGTTGAGGTCTGCTTGGCAGACTGTCCCCCCTGCACATCAGAGGAGTCTTCTAAAGCCTTTCAAAAGTTTTAGAAGGATCCTTCCACCTCTACAAGAAATGAGCCCTGCACTTAGGGGGTTGGGGTGGGGTCTTTCCTGCTGCTCAGAGTGCATGATGTCAACATGTCAGTTGTTTAAAATGTACATGCCACAAGTCGAGTCAATCTGTCGTTTATTGCTGAGTCAAGTCCAAGTCATATCACCGAAGCAACTTGAGTCTGATTTGAGTCCAAGTCAATCAACTTTACATTACTGGGTATAGAAGGTTCAATTTAAAAGGGGGAGGGATGAGGTGAGGGAAAGTTGGGAGGCCACATGTGGCCCACAGGTCCCCCTTTGCTCAACCCATCAAATAGGCTGCCAATTAACATAAAACATAAATAGCCCTACTGAGAGCACAGCATTCTATTTCTACTGAAGTCAAATAGGGGCAGTACATACCGCCCAAAAGTGGCAATCTGTAGCCGTCCCAGGAACCAGTGAGATGGGGCCAAGGCTGCGGCACCGGCAGCCTTGGAGGCCCCATCCCACCGCTTCCGGAGGCCACGGGGAAGCTCAAAACAGGGTGCAGCAGGCACCCTGGGCTCCCGCTGCACCCCACTTCCGGAGGTGGTTTTGAGGGAAGAAGGGGGCCGCTACCATAGCCCCTTTCTCCTCGGGTGTTTGACACGGCTGTTTGAAGGCTGCATCAAACACCTGGCACAAAAAAGGAGCTCAGTTTGTGAGCTCCTTTTTTGTGCCGTGGGAAGAGCGTGCTTGGCGCCCTCCCACGGCACGAAGTTGTCATGGCACATGAAGCATTTCAAAATGCTGTGCACGCCATGATGACATCATGGCGTGCCTGTATGGATGCTGCCATTTTTAAATGGCAGCGCCCATACACTTTAGTGTTAGGGAGGGTGCGGACACTGCACCCTCCCTAACCCTAAAGGTGTCTCAAAGAGCCCTTATCACGGCTCTTTTTGCCCATCTAGATTGGGCCATAGAGACCACAAATAACCCCCAATAAACTAATATCTAGGGTCATACTACTTCTAATACTGAAAATAATATCTAGACTTATGACTGGTGCCCACTAATACTGTAACTTCATCAGGCATTCGTCTAGCTCCCCCTTGAAAATCGTCCAAGTTATCACCTTCTTTATGAGGTCTTCAGCATGCACTTTATACCATTGTTTAAAATCTTATTTGTGTGAGGGAGAGAAGTCAAAAAGTGACCATAAGGCCTAAATTAGGTACAGCTATCTTGAAGAAAACAATATGCTTAGACATTTTTAAAAAAAAAATGAAAAGTTTTTGTGATTTCAAGTGAAGCTAAAGATGTACAAAACATTCTGAGGCAGGTTCTGAAACATCTTGACATGTTCTGCTGATATGATAACAACTAGAACACTAAAATATGATGCATAGAAATAAGAGATTATCAAACGGGGGGAAATCGGTGGGAAAAAAGGCATACTCCTGGCAAAGTAGCACAATCGCACTGAAGGTTTTCAGACAATGTTGTGCTTATCCAGGAATTAACCCAGGAAGAACCAGCAATGCTCCAACAACAATCCATTCATGGGACTTCCCCATGAATGGGTTGTTTCTGGAGCATTGCTGGATCTTCATGGGTTAAGTCCTGGATAAGGGCAATGGCCCAATCTAGACTGGCATAAAGCGGCACGTTTAGGGCTAAAAAGCTCACCTTTAGGGCTGAGGAGGGCGCAGAGTTTAGACCCTCCCCAGCCCTAAAGCATATGGGCGCCGCCATTTTTAGATGGCAGCATCCAAATGGACGCGCCATGATGGCATCATGACATGCACATCGTTTAGACACGCCGCGTGCGCCATGGCACCATTGCACCGTGGAAGGGCGCCAAGAGCGCCCTTGCCATGATGCAAAAAGGAGCTCGAAAATCAAGCTCCTTTTTGCTTCCGGGTCTTTGCCGCAGCCTTTAAAAGGCTGCGGCAAAGACCCGGGGAGAAAGTGGCTGTGGCAGCGGCCCCTTTCTCCCCTCAGCCCCACTGAGGGAAGAGGGGTGCAGCGGGCACCCAGGGCGCCTGCTGCGCCCCACTTTGAGGCCGCGGGGAAGCAGCAGTTTGCAGCTTCCCCATGGCCTCTGGAAGCAGCGGGATGGGGCCGTGGAGGCTGCCGGTGTGGCAGCCTTGGCCCCATCCTACTGCTTCTCGGGGCGAGTACAAACCACCCCTTTTGGGCGGTCTGGAAAGCCCCGGTGTGTCCGAAAATCTTCAGCATGATCATGGTACTTTGCTAGGAGTATTCCTTTTATACCTGGCTTTTTTTCTCATCTGATAACCTACATAGTTTGACATACTTGGGCTACTGTCACATTGCAAAATTAATGCACTGCTTTAAATGGCATGGCTCTATCCTATGTAATCCTGGTATTTGAAGTTTGTTGTGGCACCAAAGATTTCTGACAGAGAAGGCTAAATGTCTCACAAAACTACAAATCCCAGAATTCCACAGCATTGAGCCATGGCAGTTATTATGCCCAGGTTTTGTAGGGCAGGTCTTTTTATCCTGAGAGTGTGTAATATGAATTCCCACTTTCAAAAGGATCTACCCATGCCAAGTTGAAACAGACACTTTGGGACACCAAATTTGGATTTAAACTACTTTTATTAAAGCTACTAAACTACTTTTATTAAAGCATATAAGACAAGTAAATAATCTAAAAACTATACATATAAGGCAAGGAAGTAAGTATCAAGAGAGATCTTTTTCATACATACACATAAACACACAGATAGATAGACAGAGCCTCACACACATGGTCCGTTTGCCGAACGAGTGGCCAGTTCGTCCTCAAAGGCTTGGATGAAACCTGTAGCCATGGGCAGGAATCACCAAAGAGAGGCTGGAAATCCTCCTCTTTTATACTTTCTTCTTCTCATCTCTTGAGGAAGACATGATTTTTCTAGTTGTCATTTACATTTCATGTTCTCAGTTCTGGGAGTTTGGTCCATGTTATTGGAACACAGAGAATGTTATTCTAATGTTGACTTGTGTTAGTCAGGAAGATGTTCATATTGTCAGTTGTGAGACTTTGGTTGATGTCATAGTGAGTGCCATGTCATTGCAGCTCAGGGTACATTCCGTTTGTGCAAGTTGTTTTGTAAAAACTCTCTTCCCTGGCCAAGTCAAAACTTCTTGATTCTTAGTCTCCAAATCCTTCCTTCAGCCATGTAACACATGCAGTCATTTCCTTTGGTTCAGGACCATATTTTCAACTGAAACACACTCATCCGGAGCTCACTTGTTCATCACACAGTTAAAGTGGTGTCACACTGCATTAATTCTGCAGTGCAGATGCAGCCATAGTTTGGAAATAATGTTTGATCCTTGTTGGTGAATTGGTATGTCATAGCCTTGTGTTACTTAGTTGCTGTCACTGCACATTTTTGTATGAATTGTATGGAAAGGTGGTTTAATTGCTTATTCAGGGTGGAACTCTGGGCTACCAAGCCAGAATCCATCTGATACTATTGTAAATTGCCAAGTTCAATCTACTTTCAGACTCCATTCATGCACCTTGAAGTATTTTTTTAAAATCTCCTTCAAGTGCAATCCATTATTGAGTTCACATAACATTTTGTCTGAATCTAATTTTATTTTTCTACGTTGACTTTTGCTTTGTTGCCATTGCTTTTGTGGCTTTCTTTATCTTTTTTTTTTTTTGCATTTAATATTTTAATATTTTAAGCTGTAGTTTATGTTTTATGCTCACATTGTTATTTTGTGGCCACAGAAGTGCTGCTTGGACGAGCAAGAAAAGAAACTCACTCTGAATCCAATAAGTATGAAAATAGCAGCATGACATGTTGTGTTTGCTTTTTAAAAGACTTTGACTTGGATTAAATGATGTGAATGTAAGCCGTCCTAAATTTGAATAGAACTCTAGAAGAGTCAAATTACCACTCCTTCCATTTAAGACACCAGAAAAGACTGTGAGAGAGAAATGCATTCAGCTAATAGACTTTCCTGCTACTATTTTCACTTAAAACCACTTTGCGGCTTCATTACATCTTGTAAAACAAGACTGCTTATTAACAATATGTTCAACAGTCTCGGGATAACTTGCAGCTGGTATTTGTTTGCTTGATTTATACACATTTACTTCCTCTTTGCTCTGGATAAATGTTTGCATATATTTTGATATGGACACAGTTTAATTTCTCGCCCTGTCCCTGCTATCACATTTATTCATAGCATGTGTTTAGGGATAAGCCATTTTTCTCTCTGTCTTCCACTTAGGGCACCCTTCATAATGGACAGAGAGGTAGATGTGAGGAATGAAAGGCAGAGCAGAGAATTTTTTTCATGAATGACTGTTATGACATTTTAAAATATCCATAACTTGGTCTGAAGCATTATCCCTACCACTGGCTTGGACTGCATCTACACTGTATAAATAATGCAGTTTGACACAACCTTAAGTGTCATAGTGTCATTCTATGGAATCCTGGGATTTGTTCATTTACAAGGCCTTCAGCTTCCTCTGCCAAAGAGTGCTGATGCCTCACAAAACTACAAATCCTCAAATTCTGTAGCATGGAGCCCTGGCAATTAAAGTGGTGTTAAACTGCATTATTTTTACAGTGTAGGTACACCCCCAAGGTACAGATGCCTTCAGCATGTCAGCACTGAGATCAAGCACCCTCCTTACAAAGTGTAAATCTACAGTCATGTACTTGCATAGTGGTCCCACTACTCTACGCTTCTGCTGAAAACTGACATTATACAACTGACTGCAGATCTGCCAATATGTCTTCTGATTATTCCATTGTACAATGGGTCCCATTTCAAGGGAAAGGCAGGATGTTCAATCAATCAATCAGTCAGTCAGTCGGTCGGTCGGTGGGTCAGCCAGTCAATGAATCAATCAAGAATGTTCAGTTGCTGTTTCTGAAGTCCCGGTTGGAGGATATGGTGTGTTTGTTTGTTTCAATAGGTATGGGAAATCAAACAGCTTTCTTTATCTGTTCCCAAACCAGCAATGTCAACAACCATGTGCACTGTATTTAAGACTCCACAGCTTGCCTGGTGAAGTCACAGAGGGTAAAATTAGGTCTAGAGCCTGCTCCCTCCCTGAACCACTCCCAACCACTTCTGGATTTTCCTGTCATCCCCGTATAAGTCACCATGCAAGAGTTGACAGTTAATACCATGAATACTCTGAGCAATAAGTAACTACTCCACCCATTCCCAAGCTACACCCACTGTCATACATTGGCATTATCGAGAAATGAAATAACTGTGCCATTAAAACTACAGGCAGGACTATCGCTTATAGTGAAAGGGAAGTAGCCACTAGGCAAAGATTTAAAACAACAGACCACACCTTTACCCAATGAAAATAAAGTATTGGCTTGTTCTCTCAGTGCATTTGTCTATCTACCTGTCAGTTCCAGGTTGGCCCTAACCTGCCATTAGGGAGGTTGAAGTGACCTGCCTCAGGCATCAGATTTTAGAATACAATTAAAGACTTACAAGTTGTAAGTTGCCATGTGTATTAGTCTCCCTTTCTCTCTGGCTGCTGCCACATTGCAGAAATAATGCAGTTTGACACGCCATGGCTCAATGCTATGATATAGTGGGATTTGCAGTTTGTTGTTGCACTAGAGCTCTCTGAGAGAGAAGGCTAAATATCTCACAAAACTACAAATCCTATAATCCATAGCACTGAGCCATGGCAGTTTGATCATTAGAGTGGTGTCAAACTTTATTAGTTTTGCCGTGTAGATGCGGCCTCTCTCTTTCTCTCCCTCCCTCCCTCCCTCCCTCCTTTCATTTTGTGTATGTTTTCAACATCCCTGAGGACTTTTATATCTTCTGCCCCAGGAACTCACATCTCTGTCTCTAAAGAATGTAACTCCTGATACAAACATTTTGGATAAGCAGCTTCTCTGTGGAAAGTATTCCTCTGAGGGGTACATTATGAAAAGTATGGAAACTACATGAGCTTGAATTTCACATGAGTGAATCCTAGAATCTTAGAGATGGAAAGAACCACAAGGGCCCTCTCATCCAACCTCCTGCCATGCAGGAATACACAGCAAAAGCACTCTTGAAAGATGCCCATCCAGCTTCTGCTTAAAGAACTTCAAAGACTGAGACTGCACCACATTCTGTCAAACATAAAGAGTTTCTTCCCAATGTTTAGACAGACTCTTATTTGAATCTATTGGCTCATGTTCTAACCTCTGAAGCAGCAGAATACAAGCTGGCTCCATCTTTGATATGTTGTTTTTGTACCACCTTTTCTGTAGGAAATTCACATTGTGTGAAATGTTCCTTTGGAGAAAAACGCACACTGCAAAAATAATTCAGTTTGAGACCATAACTGCCCTGGCTTAGTGCTAGGGAATCCTGGGAACTGTAGTTTATTGTGGCACCAGAGTTCTCTGACAGAGAAGGCTAAATGTCTCAGAAAACTAGTTCTCAGAATTTCCTAGCAATGAACCAGGGCAGTTAAAACATTCTCAAACTGGATTATTTTAGCAATATGTTTTGGACACTTGTTTATTTGGTTAGGCATCTTTAGAGGAATAACCCCATACATAATGAAACTTAAGGAAATGCCATGTAGAATTTAGGGATTTTTTGTAAAATTAAGAATATCCCCCCCCCCAAAAAACCCTAAAGAGCAGTAGCCAAAGTAACCAAAGGCCTATCATTATGTTCCCACTATTCTGATGTTTTTGCTTTATGCCTTCAAGTCATTTCCAACTTATAGTGACCCTAAGACAAACCGATCATAGGGTTTTCCTGGCAAGTTTATTCAGAGGGGGTTTGCCAATTGCCATTGGCATCCTCTTAGGCTGAAAGAGTGTGACTCACCCAAGGTCACCCAGTGGGTTTCCATGGCTGAACTGGGATTTGAACCCTGGTCTCCATGTGTCTACTCCAATGCTCAAACTACTGCACTATACTGGCCCTCACCAGATACCCCTAGAAAGACAAGACAAAGAGCATGGACACAATAGCACTTTCCTGCTCATTTTGTCCAGCAACTGGTATGGGGGAGTATAATATTCTGTCCTGGAGACAATAGTTAGCCATCATGGGTAGTGTAAAAAGCAAACTCCATTGCTGGTAAATAAAGGGTAATTCTAGTGATGGCAAAGACAGTACTAGTAATAGCAACAGCCAAAGCAGGAGGAGTTACAGGATTAAGAATGTGAATTTTCATTCATGTTCTAGTTTCAATTCTGCCGGCAATAATCAGTGCTGTGTACTTATTTTACACACACCAGCTTTGGAGCAAAAGAAAAGAATTTGTGTGTTCTACCTTAGAATGGTATGATGATAATCCTAGCTCTCTGACTTATTGTGCCACTTCAAAAAATTCTAGCTGGTACATTCCCATAGGCAGTTATGCAAGAGATGGCAGATATGCTTGTGAAAGTCTGGGTGTTAGTTATGATTGAGAAGCAGATTGACTTATTCTACCTGCTACTCCAGCTTTTTTTGGACCCAGCAGCAGGTTCCCAGTGAACACACAACACACCTGGGTAAGGCATGGCCTCCTACTTCCATGTTTCACACTTGAGATGAACATCTCTCAGGACTGAGATGCACAGACTGGATATCATGGAGCATCAGTAGGTACTAAGCATTGCAGTACAGTTATCATGAGGAGGGTTGAAAAAAGACTCATTTACAGCCATGTTTCTTTTGGGGATTATTAGATAATACCACATTTGTTCTAGTGTTATCTCTTTTTCTCTCTCTCAGCACCAGTCTTTCAATTGTGCATTCAACAGGTACAATGAATGCAGGAGTTTAAGCAGACCTTGCAAATGTTAGCTCTAGGACTAATGTGTTAAGGTTCAATCCTTAATGAAAAATTAAGTGGTTACCATTAAAACATTAAGCAGGAACTATGAAATTAATTCATTCCATTATTTGTTAATAAAACCATTAATCATTAAATAAAACTTTTCCCCTAATTAACCTACACAAGTAACATTTCATAATATTTATTGATTTTTACTAAAAAGAAAATTGAACACACTTGATGGTTACCAATTACAATAACAAAATTTAAATTTGTTGCTGAAAAATGTAATGAATATGGAGTGACAAATAATTTTTCTATCTTTTTAAATGAAAGTCTAGGCTAAAGTGATAATAGGATTTATTATCCTAGAATACAATCAAACTCTAATGTGCTTCCCCAACTGTGTGGTGAACAACTCTGCAGGAAGAGGGGATGATGGAGGACAACTTAGCCATGGATTGGAAAAAGATGCTGTGATAGGGTCGCCATAAGTCGGACACAACTTGAAAGCAGATAATAACCATCCATCCATTCATCTATCTATTCCTACACCCACACTCACCCACCTACCCACCAGATCCCTAGAAGAAGTGCTTCATGGTCTTGGAGCTCTCTTGCTAAACATGCAGCTCAGACCATTTCCCACTATATGATCCCATTCAAGAGTTAAGGTCTTTAGGTGCCCTTTCCCTCCGTCCTTCTTCATGCCCAAGTATGTCTGGTGGGAACAAGCAAAGGGCTCTTCTCTGTGGCTGCTCCCAGACTTTGGAATACCTTCCCTAGGAAGACTAAAATGGTTCTCTCCTTGAAATTTTGTTTTCCACCAAGAAGTTAAAATAAAAAAAAAATCTATTCCTTCAGGCTTTCAGGAATTGACTGAAATTAGCTTTTAATGGTGTATTGTTTTGTTGACTTTTTTTCTAGGCCTTTATTGGATATTGAATGGTTTTAAATCTATAGATTGTGATATATCACCTCAGTTTATCACATCAATATATACACACTTGGCCCTCTTTATCCACTGATTTTTTTATCCACGGATTTGAGCATACACAGCTTGAAAATATTCCCCAAAAGTATAAATTCCAAAAAGTAAACCTTGATTTTCCATTTTATATATGGGACACCATTTTCTTGTGCCATTATATTTAATAAGACTTGAGCATACACGGGTTTTGTTATCCACAGAGGGTCCTGGAACCAAACCCCTACGGATAACAAGGGCCCACTGTATATATGTGTCTGTGTATTTTCAATTTGTACTGGTTTTAATAATTTGTAAACTGCTTTGATTCCCAGTATTTGGGGGGGGGGGGATGGGATCAAAATGAATAAAATAGCAACAACAAAAACAACATTGCTAAATCACATGCTAGGCTCTACCTAGCTCTTTTTAACCTGAAATCATAAGTGCATGCGCACTATGGAATTAAAACAGTTTGATGCCACTTTAACTGCCATGACTACCCTACAGAGTCCTGGATTTGTTGTTTGGTGAGGTACCAGAGCTCTCACAGACCAGGCTGAATATCTCACCAAACTACAAAGCCAAGGATTCTGTGATGTCAAACTGCTTTAATTCTGCAGTGTGGATCTACCCTGAACCTGCAATTCTCATCAATCTCTCAATCTTCCCAATCCAAGATTTAGCCAAATAATGTTATTTAGATCCCCCCCCCTTCACTCTGTTTCAAGTCCTAGAGCTTCCCCAATGGACCTGTTTAATTTCTCATCTCCTATCTTCTCCAAGATCTTCCCTTTTCTGCACTCATCCAACCAGAATTACAGTGCTTCCTAGCACCTCCTTAGGAATATCTAGCAAGCCAAACAAGGTAATCCTTTCCTGAGGCTTCCATCTATTGCACTGAGATAGTCAAAGATTCCCTTTATCTTGGCTCAGTCATTAATTAAAAGGGAGACTACAGTCAAGAAATCCAAAGAAGACTCATTTGAGATGTGATGCTGGAAGAGAGTTCTGTGGATGTTGTTCTGTGCCTTCAGGTCATTGCTCATTTATAACATCCCCAAGACAACCCTATCATGGAATTTCCTTGATTTGCCTTTCTCTTCCTCTGAGGCTGAGACAGTTTAATTTGCCCAGGGTGACCCAATACATTTCCACAGATGTGCAGGGCCCTGGTCTCCTGAATTGTAGTCCAGTGCTCAAACCACTATATCACACAGATTCCCACTCTGCATTGCCAAAAGGACACATAAATGGTCCTGGAGCAAGTTAGACCCAAGCTCTCCCTAAAAGCTGAGATGATTAAACTGAGACTATTGTACTTTGCCCAGATCATGTGGAGTAAAGACCCACTAGAAAAGACAATAATGCTTGGCAAGGTGGAAGGAAAAGCAGGAAAAAAAGACGTTGCATTGCAGACGGACAGATTCAGGCTGCATCCACACTGCAAATATAATCCAATTTGACACCACTGTAACTGTCATGGCTCAATGCTATGGAATTCTGGGAACTATAGTTTTGTGAGACATTTAGCCTTCTCTGTCAGACTAGTCATAGAGCTCTGGCTCCACAATAACCTACCGTTCCCAGAATTCTGTAACATTGAGAGATGGGATTTAAAGTGGTGCCAAACTGGCTTATTTCTGTAGTGTAGATGCAGCCTTAGTCAGCCCTGAGTCTGCAAGACTTGAGAAGGGCTGTATTTAAAGGGTGATTTGGAGTTCTCTCAATCATACAGTCACCATAAGTGAAAGTTGACTTGGCAGCAGTTAATAACCATAACATCTATTTTTCAGAGAGTACTTTCTCTGAGCATTGGCTGCTCCCTCTTTCCCTATTTTCTCTCCCCTCCTATGTTATCCTTTTCCTTTCTCTTCCACCCTTCTTTTTGCAAACTTCTCTGCCATTCTCACTTTTCCTTTTAGCAACTCTGAATGTCAAGTTGCTTGAGCCCAAATCCCTACCACCTCCTGCAATCTTCCTGGACCTCTATAGCACCTCCAAGTCTTGTAATGACCACTTGGATCTCAAAACCAAGAGAAATTATATTTGGGATGTGGAATTTTTGTCCTGCTGTTGTTTCCCCAACATGACAAGAAGGCAAAGAGGATGCCTTCGTCCCCTGTGTAGCTTCTTGTCAGCATGTACGTAGAAAAAGACACTTTTGTTTATTCTCAGCTTCTGGCTGTCAGGATATTTGGGATGCCTCCAAGCCATTTCATTTAAAGAGGTTATATTCCATGTTTGTCATAAATAACACCCAGAATTTTCCACCATCTGTTTGGCGGTATGTGACTCCCAATCAGCTGATGGATGATACTACCATGTGGCCTGGTCTAACAAGCCTGTATTCTCAAGCAATAATTCAAATTCAGCACCAGGGAATAAAATAAGTGGAGGAGGGTTTTGTTGCTGTTGCCAAATGGAGCAATTAGACCATGATGTAGGATTGGGTGGAGAACATCTGAACAGCCTTAAACATGGTCTCATCAAAGAGGCATTGTTTGGTCCTCTCTCTGCTGGATTTGTTGGGGGTTGCCCTTGCTTTTTCTTATCCTCTTTGAATCAATATCTTTCCCACACATCGTTTGCCACAGTGATACATTATTTATCAATTCAAAGTGGCGTTGACCTAAAATCTGAGTGCTGCAGAATGTTACTTTTGCTGTTGTGTTAATATTAATGTTGTTTGCTCCATTCCCAAATGGTCAGACTTCCACGGTGGTGGTAATTGCAAGATCTGAAACTAATTAGCCTTCCTTTTAACTCTCAAATCTTTCGATCCCTGCTGTAGTTTCAGGCTGTATTTTTCTAACTGTTTTTAAAGACTGAATTGCAGAAATTCAAGAGCTAGGATTTCAACTAGCAGCAACTCTCATCACTTGACATCCTTCCTTCCTTCCTTCCTTCCTCATGACTTCAAACTAAAATCTAAAAGACGTACAGATAGATATCGTGGCTAAAGCAGCTCAAAGTGTGTCAGTCTTACCACATCTTGTACTACTTCCTTGATGAGAAATCTGACATAAAGTTAGCACTTAGCATTAGTAAGGACAAGAATATGTAGGACTGAATTTCTATTTGGTCACGCTTAGAGTAGACCTATTGAAATTGATTATTTAAATCCCATTGATTTCAACTGTGTTACTCTACACATAAATATTCACGAAATATTCACTTAATACTATTCACTTAATAATCACTAAAACTGAATATTATTGTTTCTCTTTCACTCTCTCCTTTATACATGCAAATTCATCAGTTGATGTTATGGAGATTACATTATGGTTAGAACTTTCATATCTCTGCATCATCCCAAATGGAATACTATGCAAATTAGTCAATTCATACATGCATCAGCCAATCCAAAAAAGTATAATAATGAAGTATAGAATAATCAAGTTATGTACATAATAATAATAATAATAATAATAAATTTTATTTATACCCCGCTCTTCAGCCAAAGCTATCAGAGCGGCTTACAATTTGTTAATTAGACAATTAACTCCCCTCAAGATGGTGGTTGAAGGGAGGGCTCTTCTTGCTTCCAGCAGGAGGTGGCCTGCCTTTCTCTCCCCTCAAGATGGTGGTTGAAGGGAGGGCTCTTCTTGCTTCCAGCAGGAGGTGGCCTGCCTTTCTCTCCCCTCAAGATGGTGGTTGAAGGGAGGGCTCTACATGAGCTTGGCTTTAGTGACTGGCAGTTGAATATATGGTTGGGCTGTATTAGAAAAATATCATAGGGCTATACAGAAGATTTTTTGTTTTTTCATGAGTTTTACAAGTGTGAGGTAGGTCTTGGGTTGATCCAGATGTAGCAATACTCATAGCAGACTCAGTGGTCTAAAGGAAGAGCAGAGATAATTGAGTACTCCAGAGGTGGTTGGACTACAGATTCCAGTAGCCCTACCTAGCATAGCTAGTGGCAAAAAATGCTGGAGTTGAAATCCAAAAACAAGGCAAAATGCACATGATTCCTGTCCTTGGCCTTAATCCAATGTCTACCTCCAACTAGAGTAGAAGTTTGAATTACCAAGTTCCCATTGACTGAATGGATCTACTCTAGTTGGGGCTAACAGTCTTGTGTGTGCTTATGTTTAAGTACAATAAATTCATGATTGAGGCTCTAGCAGCTAATTTTGGGTGTCATGAAGGCACAGCAAATAGTTATTTAATTAACGATTCTACTTTAATGCCAGAGGCAGGAAGAGATGCATGTGAGATATTTTTCTCAGCCAATAAAATGTCCTTGATTTACCCTGGCTATACTAATGAGTTAGGAGTTTAAAATGAGGTGGACCATAAACACTCATTGTGCTAATATTTCTACTGGGCTGTTTCTATCCCTGACATTTCAAGTTAAAAGGATCACATAGCATTTTATGGGAAAGGCCTCTGCTAGAAACACTGGAGAGCTTGAGCTAGTCTGACTGGACAATACAAGTCTCACATGGAATCAGGATTGAAATGCTCACTTATTTCTGTCATGCAAAGCTGGATAATTTCAACTTTCTTCTCCCATTTATTTGTGATTTAGTTTTAAGACATTTGGGCTGGTACACTGGATGCAAGGAATATCCAATGGAAACCAGATGGAAGTCTTTCTCAACAGCTGCTCCAAGATTCTGAGTCAATTTTGTGGCTCCTTTTTGCACCCTGTAAAAGGCGCCACAGCTACTGGTGCCATGGCTTTATGGCACTCCTTTGACACTACATCATGTGGACACAGTGCCAGGGTGTGTGTTGTGTAGATGCCATGCCCCAACTCCACCCCCAGATTGGACTTTCTTGCCAGTCTGCAAAGCTCCCAAGACTCTGAAAATCATGGTTTGATTCCCCACTTGGCCATGGAAACCAATAAGGTGACTTTGGGTGAGCCACACACTCTTAACCCCGGAAACCTCCGTGCTAGGATTGTAAAAAAGTTATAATTGCTTACATTTATTTTATTCTTTTTAATCATCTTGGACATGCTCATTTGGAAATTTGGAATTAAAATAAAATAAATATATTTAAATAAATAGGGGAGAAATCAGTCTTGAATATTGCCAATATCTTATATCAGTTATCATCAACCGTGCCCCTTCAGATGTGTTAAACTACTGCAATAATCTCTGATCATGCAATAGCATTTCCAAACATGAACATGGGGGACACCCCTTCTGTGAGGACACCCCTCTAGTATAGCCAATGTAGTGTAGCAGTTTGAACATTTCACTAGGATACTGGGAAGCCAGGGTTCAATTCTCTACTCTGCCATGGAAACCCACTGGGTGATCTTGGGCAAATCATACTTTCTCATTCTCAGAGGAAGGCAAGGGCAAACCCCTCTGAATAAATTCTTCCAAGAAAACCCTGCAATTGAGTTGTCTTAGAATCATGGTAAGTCAGAAATGATCTGAAGACACACAACAAAAACATCTTTGTTGTTACTTTGTTGTTTAGCTAAAATAGAAAGCAATATATAGTTATGGGACCTATGGATAAAAATAAAATTAAGGACCATGCAATGGACTTATTAGACTTCTTACCATGTCATAACTGTGATGAGATTTCAAGTTTGCCAGAATTCATCATCCAGATCAATGGTCCACATTATAGAGAATGGAAAAGGACAAAAATCCCCAAAATATAGTAAAAATGTAGTGGGCATTGTTCCTGAAGAAAGACTGATCTTCAAGTAGGAGACTGTGGGGCTGTACAGACTGCCGAAAGGGGGCGGTCTGTCAGCGCCCAAAGAAGTGCTGACAGCCCCAGAGGCTCCATCCCAGTGCTTCTCCAGGCCACGGAGAAACAGCGAACTGCCGCTTCTCCATGACCTGGAAGCAGGGTGCAGCGGCCTCTGCAATCCCCAGCAGTTCCGAAGGAGAAAATGGGCCGCTGCCGTGACCCCTTTCCCCTCGGGGTCCTTGGTGCAAGGACCAGCCGCAAAAAGGAGCTCCATTTTGGAGCTCCTTTTGGCGCTGCTGACAGGGCGCCCTAGGTGCCCTCCAGTGGCTCCATGACGTTTTCATGCTGCATGCATGTGGGCGGTGCCATTTTAAAATGGCATCGTCCGTACACGCTAGGATTAGGGAGGGTATACATGCTGCACCCCCCCAACACTAATTGTGCCGCACAGATGGCCTGTAGAAACTTTGTGAAGAACAGACATGGTATAGTATTAATTTACAATGGGGTGGACTGGTTTCTGCAGATGCAGGCGGTGTAAAGACTATATGGCATCTGAGAAATTTTTAGGAGAAAGAAACAGAAAAAGCAAGACCAGAAAGTTCTGGAAGCCCACTTCCAGTTTCACCTCCACCACTCCCTCCCCAAAACACACACACACACACACACAGTCCTTTGGAACCAAACAAGGTACTGGTGGATTCACCTTAATTTTGACAATAATGGCTGATCCTGGAAGCTTCAAGGAATAAACAATCTATTTTTAATGGAATTTTGGGACATAAGAGCCATTGTGGGGTGGGGGTGGGGGTAGGGTCTGGGAAGGCTACCTGGGCCAAAAATACACCCCTTACATTTTGCTAATGGTTTTTCACCTCTCTGTATAAAGGTTGCACCATTTTAAGAAATGCAGGAGCAGCTGTGTTGACTGTTAAACAAAATCCAAAACACACTCATGAAACTTTCATTAGGCTGACCAGAAGATGCAAAAAAAACAAAAAAAAAAAAAACAAAAAACAAAACAAAACAAAAAAAAAACAAAACAAAAAAAAACAAAAAAACCACAAAAAAACATGATGCTAGTTTTCAAAACTCAATGACTTCATCATCAGGCAAAGAAGGGGGAAAAATAATTACACAGGTGGGAATGATAGTGCTGGAGTCACAGAGGACTGCAGGTCTGCATTAAAAGGTGGGACTATTGTCATGTAGGCAGAAAGCCTAATGCCCATCTTCCCTCTGCCACCACCAAGAAACATGCAGGAGCAACAAGAACAAAGGAATGAAGTTATTGTTTGTTAAGGTAAAACTGTTAGTGTCATAGGGTAGATCTACATTGTAGAAATAATGCATTTTTACATTACTGTAGCTCCATCCTCTGGAATCATGGCATGTGTAGTTTTACAAAGTCTTTAGCCTTCTCTGCCAAAGAATGCTGGCACCTCACAAAATTACAAATCCCAGGATTTTGTTGGATAGAGCCATGGCAGATAAAGTGGTGTCAAACTGCATTATTTTTACCATGCAGATGCACCTGTAGTGTCACTAGTGGGAAAACACATCACTCCCAAGGAACTAGTAACTTCAAGAAAGCCAGCATGCTGTAGTGGTTTGAGCCTTGGACTCCGGAGAATAGAGCTTGAATTCCCACTTAGACATGCAACCCACTGGGTGACCCTGGGCAAGTTGCACTCTCTCAGCCTCAGAGGATGGCAATGGCAAACCTTCTTGGAAGAAACTTGCCAAAAAAAAAAAAAAAATGACAGGTTTGCCTTAGGGTCACTATAAGTTAGAAACAATTTGAAGGCACACAACAACAACAAAGTTACTTCAAAGCTTTGTTAATGAGACAAGTGACACTGTATTATCCTGAGGTATATGAAGCAAGCATCATGATCTCACAGCAATTCCTGCATGCCATGTATGAGTTAAAGGAACACACCTTACATAGTGACATTGCAAGAGGTACATAACCATCAACACCTTTCCAACTTGTACAAACCACCTCCATTTGAATCACTGTTCACACCATAAACTTCATGCAGGTGCTGTTCTGTTTAGAAAACATAAACCGGCCTTGATATCACACAAGGCAGCTTACAACAATTAAAAAAGAAAAACAACTCCTCAAAAGAAATACGGCAACAGAATCAATGTGGGAACAATTTTGGCAGCTACAAACTATTCTAAACTGAGAGTTTACCACACTGAAACCATCAGCCAGGTGAGAATGAAGTTTGCTGGAAGAAACATGATTTAACCGATGGGAAGAGAATGCAGTAAGTTGTTATTAGTACATTTTTTATGCCAGGAAAGGAGGATAGGCATCTGTGGAATTTTCTCCGTCATCTGCCAAAATAAACTAACAAGCTACAGATATTACACTATGCACCTTGACCTCAGGGAAGAAAGTACAATGTTTGCTCTTTGTTCCAGACAACAAAATTCCTTGGACCATCCCATTCACACTACGCAAATATAGTGCTATTGTTTCACTATGGAATCCTGGAACTGGTAGTTTGTAAGGTACTAGAGCATTCTGAATTCTAAGTGACCTTCTCTCCAAAGTGCAAATCCCAGAATCCCATAGGACAGAACTGTGCGAAGACATTACTACATGCAGCTTTAAAAAACATGATACACTGGGAAAGAAGTGACTTTGATGATACTCGTTCCATGATGATGCTTCCAACCTATAGCTGCCCTGTTTCTGATCTGTCCCTATTCATTGATGGGGGAAACCTGTGAATGATCTCATAATCATGCAGGTGCAAAATGTCACTCCTGAATCATTTTTGTTATTTCCAGTTACATGGTGTCAGTGTCCCCTGTCCCCCTTACTATTCTGAAGCACCCTGATTACCTTTATTTATGTATTTCCTGTTTCTTTTCTATCTTTCTTTTCTACATTTTAAGATTTTAATCATGGCAGCAGAGCTCTGGAATTGCATGGAAAAAAATGAAAAACAAAACCAAAAATGCCATAGAAATGCTGGTTAGTGCATAAGACAGGCTGAGGTCAGGAATACCGTGAGATGGGAGCAGAAGCCCTGGTTGTGCAACTGAGAAAGGTATAGTGATAGCTTCCTTGAAAGTAGTATATATCCATTTTATTCTTACTAGCATGACTGGTGCAAGAATGGGGATTGTGTGGAAGCGTCCATAGTTAAGGTGAAATAATAGTGCTATGATTCTGTAGGCTGAACGGTCCCAGATCTGGTCCAGGGTACTGTGAACCTTGAAAGGGTGGGTGAATGGGTGGGTGGGAGCCCCCCTCAGGCATCAATGGGTGCCCACCCTGCTCACAATGTAAATAATTTTACAATTTGCACATGGTGACCACCAACATGTAGATGGTGATGTAACATCAAGGCCTTCTTTCTCATTCTGATCAATTATTCCTTAGCCATGGATCACACAGCAAACTATGTTAGATATGCTTACACAAGAGTTGGTATTCCCTTTGATATCCTTGACCTAAGTCATTAATTTAAAGCTTTATGGATAGTTCCCATCACTTTGAACTGTGCCCAGGAACAAACTGGCAATAACTCAGAATGCTGTAACAGCTGCCATTCACTTTGTGTTTTTTTTGCAGAGACTCAGCCCTTGGATGGCTGGTGTTGTAATTTGCTCTGCTGGTATCCTTTCTGTCTTTCCTTCTTTAATTATAATGAGTTACATCTTCCAGCTCACTCACCATATATGGCAATGTTTGTTTATGTGCAAACACAAAATCAATGCCTTGCCAAAGTTGAAGATTACAACATCTTTGACTCTGGATGCAAAGGAGTTCAGAGCAAGCTAGGACTCAAAAGTATGAAGTAATGTGAACATCTGGATTTCAAGTCAGCACTTCAGAGGTGGAAAAGCAGCCTAGCCCAGTTTTATAGTAATTACACATGCATGTGTGCATGCGCACACCCACCACATCTGTATCTCTGTCTTTTTATATTTTAAGGTTTTGCATCAAAATGTGGAGTGCATGTTAACAAGGAGATCACATAAAGATTATACTATTTAGAAGTCAATAAACTGAGGCTTAAAACTATTGCCTCAGTCCAACAAACATTTTGTATGTGCATAACCACATCCTATTAATACAGATCTACAGTTAGTTAGTTATCTGATTGAAATCCCAGCATTCTTCCCAAATTGCCCCAAATTTGGGAATAAAGAATTCTCAGAACAAGATTTTTTTTTAAAAGGTACAAATAAAACACAATAGTTATATTATTAAGGCCCTTTACAGACTGGCCTGAAAGGCCGGCATGGGAGGACAGTCAGGGCGCAGCATATTCAAAATGCATGCCGGACTCTGATCCCCTCCCCCGGGCGCTCTGATACCACACGCTGCTCACATGGTGTGCAGCATCATGGCACACCTCTGGCACCAAAAGAGCACTATATAGCTGCATTGCTGTGGCTATGGTGCTCTTTTGAGGGTGCAAAAAAAAAAACATTTTTTGCGGCTCCTTTTTTCAATCCTTGAAAGGCTGAATTGGGTCTGCTGTGTGAGGTTGCCACATCCCTGATCAGGCTAAGAAAGGGGTGCTGTCCTGCCACCCCTTTGGGGCAGTCTGTCAAACCCTAAAACATGCATTAAAAACAACTTTAAAGTTTGTTGTTGTTAACTGATCTTAAGTTGGCCCTATTTCCTACCACCAGGAAAAAAAAGTGACTAGGAAGAGTAAAATTTAAAACAATCAAAACATCATTAATAAACAAAATCAGAACATGATCCCCCCCCCCCTGAAAATAAAATAGTGAATGATATATCAGGAATCAACTGCTGTAAACAGGGCTAGCCCATTATAATTGCAGTTTAAATATTGTGTTCAATCTGATAAAAGAATACAGAAAAGCTACATCGTTATCAGATTATAAGAATACATATAATGGTGAAGCTAAGTAGGAACCCTAGGAAAGACATTTCATGATGCTGCTGCCACGAAGTGTCTGCCTCTTGCCTTGGACAAAAAGCAATTTATACATTACATTCTATATTATCTGAACTACTTATGAAAAAATGTCATCTAAAAAATTGTACCAGTTGTTGTTATATACCATCAAGTCAGCTTCAATGTATGGCAACCCTATGAATAAGTGACCTCTCAAAGTATCCTGTTATGAACTGTCCTACTCAGATCCTGTAGACTCAGCAATAACAAGTACATTTCTATATTGCTTAGCAATACATTTAAGCACTCCCTATTCGGCCTCGGGTCTGTGGTTTCCTTTACTGAGTAAGCTAATTATTGTCAAACAAATTGTTCAACAGTCCAGGGTGAACAAAGTGCAGCCTACATGCCACATGGGACCCACAGGGCAATTTTTGGTGGGGCCCTAGGCCTCCCAGGGGTAAAAAAAAAAGTTAAAAAAATTCCAAAAAATGTTTGCGAAATGCATTATGCAGGAATGGGCCATTTTCTCCAATGTCCATTCCTGTGCAATTTTATGAAAGCCAGAAGAAGAAGAAGAAGAAGAAGAAGAAGAAGAAGAAGAAGAAGAGGCAGCGGCGGCAGTGGCAGCAAACCAGAAATGTGTTCTGTCCATTTCCTGTTTTCAAAATAAGGCCTCACCTGGGCCAAATAGGACCTGGGAGAACTGAAAACATGATAAATTTTCCCCCAAAGCCCCCTGTTGTGGGAACATTTGGATGAAAAAAGTATAGTTCTTCCAAGGTCTCCCAGGGTGTTAATTTGATCCCTTAGCCTCCCACAGTTTCCCACCCCGTTCTGCTCTAAAGGCGGGCAAAATCTGAGTCTCTAAACTGTTGTTGAACAGTAACCCAGATTTCCTCCCCATTGGTTTCACAAGCTAGGGTTGATGGGAATCATAGTTTAACAAAACTGGAAGGCTTTACATTGCTTACAACTGTTTTACATTGCTTACAACCTTTAGAAATCACTGGTACCTATGCTAACCACAATCAATGTAGTAAAGTGTAGTGTCAAGACGCAATATGAGCCAATGGTTGCAGCCTCTCCCATTTGCCATAATTCCCTTTCAGTGATATTAGACTGATCATCCTCTGTCTCTCTTTTTATTTCTGTCAACCTCACCTAGTTATAGTGAAGATCAAATGGGAATGCAGGAATGAACCATGGAGGACCACTTTGAGGTCCTCAGAAAAGGTGGGGTATAAAGGTGTCCAGAGCCCTTTCACAATACACAGTTGTGGTGCTAGCTTCCACTTTAACTGCCAAAGTAATGTGTAATGGGATCCTGGGCTTTGTAGTTTGGTGAGGGGATAGAATTCTCTGGCTGAGAAATCCCAAGTTTACTTCACATGTTGCCATGGCAGTTGAAATTGAATCATGCTGCTATAACTGTGTAGTGTCCTCTAGTTTGCCACATTTATTTTTATATACAGTGGACCCTTGGCATTCACTGAGTTTTGGTTCCAGGATCTCATGTGGATGCCAAAATCCATAGATGCTCAAGTCCCATTAACTACAATGGAATAGTAAAATGGTCTCCCTTATATAAAAATGACAAAATCAAGGTTTGATTTGTGAAAATATTTTCAAACCATAGATGTTTGAATTCATGGATAAAAATGTCCATGGCTATGGAGGGCTGACTGTCACTTATGTATGACTGCATAACTGGATCCCTTCATCTCTCATTCTTGGAGAACTGCCTCTACAGTTTTAAAAAAAATGGGAAAGGAGGCTATGGTAAATCTGCACTTGCATACTGGGGCTTTACATGGCATCATCTCTCAGACACGGCCCCTTAGAAAAGAAAAGCCAAGCCTCATGTGAAAGTTATCTTTATATCCTTTGGCACCAAAAAGGTAAACAGGGAGTTTAAAATGCATAGAGAAAAACAAAATGTTATTCATTCCAGGAAAAACGAGCCTCGTCTGGCAAGAACAAGCCCCCAAAAAAGTGTGAGAGGAAGATGAGACTCAGTTGTAATTATATGGTGCAGAATGTTTTCCAGGCGAATATCTGATCCTTTCTAAATTGGTGAGCTGTTTCACTGTTTCGGGGGGGGGAGGGGACCTGCATAAGGATCAGGTCTGTCATCTGAATGGTGACAAACAACTTTGAGATGGATTTCCATTTACTATTTATGTTCAGTAAATCTCTGCATCATGAATATAAATTTACATTTTAGCAGAACATTAAAAAAAATGTTTATATACAGCCCAGGAAGATGTGATTCAGATATACTTTTTTCCTAATGTACATTCCAGTTGCAATCCATTGGCCATGCTGGACGGGGCTGACAGACAAGGTCGTCCAAAATATTTGGACGGGAGTCACATAGCAGCATTACACTAACACACACAGTCACACACTTTTGCATGAGCAGTTATACCTTCTGGTGAACGTCTGGTGCCTCCTTAAACAAGTATTTCTTCTATTCAGCTGAAGCTCTTTCCCCCACTGAGACATAACCACCCAACAAGTTGTTCCTGGAAGTCCACCAGAGATGAAACCATGGGTTTTTAACCATGGGTTTCTTGTCAGGAAACCTAGACGAAGAGGAGCTAGACAGACAAGAATCTTTGCATTGCAGGATCTACTCTACATGAAAATGCACATGGGCTTTTTTTTTCCGAGGGGGGGGGGGTTGGTTAATTACAGAAAATTCAAATTTTTGCGAAACACAAAATTTCTGAACAGAAAGCAGTACTGATGTCATGTCTCTGCAAGAAATGTCTTTTCTGTGCAGAAAATGCCATTTTCTGTGCAACCATTTTCTGTGCAACCCCTCCCCCCATGTGTATTGTACTTTATTGTACAGTTTAACATTTGCATCATTCCACCTTTCCCCATCTATGTGTGTGCATATTTTTTTATGTTGTACACCTCTGTCAATTGGGCTGGGTATCCCTTCCTTCCTCCCTCCCTCCCTTCCTTCCTTCCTTCCTTCCTTCCTTCCTTTATAGGTCTTCCATGTTCCAGTCCTGTGTTATTATACCAGTGGGGCTGCCTGCTGTGCAGTTTTAAATAAGAGCTTGGTCTTAGGGGTATCAGGTTGAGGAATATTGGTCCAAGAAGTTATTTGGTCCAAGCAATTATTTTAGTAGGTGCAAGGGAAGATTGTGGGAGGAATAATCGTTGTCCAGTGCTATGCATGTTTCTATGTGATGTAATTTGATGGGTGAATTATTTTCTAGTGCATGTGTTTAAGATTGCAGCGCTTACCAGGAAATCCTGGTTAAGAAATAAATTAGCAGGACTTATCACCTACCAAGTCTACTGTGAAGTCAGAAATTATGAGGCAATTTTCAGCACCCTGAACATCTGTGGTTCATAAGGTTCCTGTGGCTTTTAAGTTAATTTAACGTCATAAAATGAGCATACATTTGGGTCTTAAACAATTAAAACACTTTATAGCAATGTCAGTTAAAACAGGGGAAAAAAGATGGCATGTTAAATCCAGATTTGGTCCCAATGAAATCAATCCATTTTATGTTAGTCATTATCACTTTGTCATACTCGCTTCAGTAGGTCTACTATAAGCATGATTAAATCTGGATCTAATCCAGTGTCAGGGACACAATATAAACTTCTGTCTATAGGAAATTTAGCTTCATTTAGATTCTTAATTTTTTTATTGTGTATTTTATTGTGTATTGTGTAATATTGTGCATTTTTATTCACAAATCAAATAAATTTTAAGGGCTTTTAAAAAGACATATACACATCTGCCACCTCAGTATTACCCCTGTTCTTACATTTATTAGAACCATTAATCTGTTACAAAAGTAAGGATGTAATTTTTCACTAATTTCATTTGTGAAGAAAGCAATGAGTAATTTTAACAATTTTCTTCCTGCTGCCAGAGGTCTATGAAATCTGAGCCATCTTTTAACAATATTCATAATTCAGGACTTATTTTGCACAGAACAGCATTTAGATTCTTAAGATTCCTAACATCATTTAGATTCAGTATTGCTTTCTGTACAGAAAATGCTGTGACATATTCGGTGCAAAAAAATTGGACATTTTTTTCCCATAGGAAACAGCATTTTTGCACAGAAAATTTATTTATTTACTTTATTTATATGCTGCCTTTCTCCCAGGATAGAACCCAAGGTGATGTCCATAACAACAAATTAAAAACATTTGCAAAAAGTTTTAAAATCAATTTAAAATCACCACGTTAAAATACTATAAAACTGATTAAAAACCATACAAAAATCATACAGAAAATAATCTATACCTACACACCAGATATCTATGCTGAATATCTAATATCTATGCAGAATATACTGTTTACTCTACCCAAAAACCCACATGTGAATCTTGTGCAGAACAAGTGAAAAGATTTTCATCAGTTCAGGATTGTCCTCACCAGGGTCTCCTTAAACAGAAGAAATACATTTTTCAACTATTTTTGAAATATTTTCAAGCATTTTTGTTTATCCCCATAAAAAAGTGGAATGCTAGTGTTATGAGCTTAACTTACACAACTTATATCCAAGTTTTTATAACATATTAGTGGTATTAACAAAGGTATTCCTGAAGGCTGGAAAACTGTTGGTACATCAGGAAAGGTAGTAGTGGAAGGAAGGGGAAAAGACTGAAGTGCCCATGAATGAAGTAACCCATTAGAGAAATAGGATGTTCACAACTACAGATTTGCCCTGCCTTCCCATGCTGGGCATGTCTACATAGGCCATTTATGTTGGTTCCTCCTTTGCATTGACCAGTCCAGATGATGCAGGGGCAAAGACCTGATTTGAGTGCAGACTATCTTTGCATGGGAATATTGATGTAAGCAAGCAGATGTGCACAGTTCAAGCAATCTCCGATGTCTTTGGAATTACCGGCGACCCTGGAGCTTCGGCTTTATCAGGAATCCTCTTCCCAGTTGTTGATGAAACAGACTGGAGCCAAAACTCTCTCCTCAGAGGTTTTATTCTTAAGTTGCTGCGTTTACAAATATATACACGCTGATCCGACAAAACTCTCCAACCAACCATCCACCAAACAACATGAGTCTTCTTGACTGAGGGGACATCTACCCAAACAACTTCCCAACAACCCACAGTGTGGTTTCCAGGCTATTTATAGACTTGTGCCATGTGGCCACAATGCCAGCTGCTTCTGATGACTTTCTTCCTTGTGTTACCTACAATGTTGTCCCCTCAGTCAGGAAGACTCATGTTGTTTACATTAGGCCTATGTGTAAGCAAGCACATACTGACCTTGAGAAACAGTCAGCTGTTCCAGCCTTCAGCTGCAGACAATTCTACCCATAATTCCTGTTTTACCTTTTGTTCACATGTGTACATTTCATACTCAGGTCTCAAAGCCTAACAGGGAAGGCCTGAATCCAGACCATTCTGTCATGGTCAGCCACAGGGAGGACTCAGAGGATGAGCCAGAGCCTCTGGGACATGAACCTGTAATTGGGGAGCCTGAGGCTGCCCCTAGCTCTGCTGTAGCAGAGTCTGGGGCCCCTCCAGAGGTGCAGCAGCCAAGTCTGCCTGGGGCCAAGGCTGTGGACATAGAGGAGGACCTGGGAAGTGTGCCTACCTCCAAGGAGCGTTGAGCTGAAAGAGAGGGCCTTCGAGTTTACAGAGACTTTATCAGAGACAGGATCATAGTCAGACACACATGAGTGCCTGCTGCCTCCCTATTTAGGCAGCTAGAGCATGTGTGTCTCCTTGCCAGTGACTATCTAACCTTCCTGGAAGAAAGACTTTGTCTCTGGCTCCTATGGCTTTTTGGACCAAACCCTTGCTTCTTTGACTGCTGAATATCTTGATTATCTGGAACCCTTGACCTTGGACTGCCTGATCGACCTGCCTATCTGATACCTTGAATCTTGGACCATCTGACAACTCTTTTGGTAATCCTTCTGCTAATACTGCCTTTAGTCTCCAAGACTGTGCTGGCTTGCACTGACTCTGATATCAGTTTATAGCTGGCTTATCAGCCATTTAGCTGCTGTCCTGGACACATTCCCGCTTAAACCAGTTTAACAAATCTCACCATTTGCTCCTGATCTTCCAGGAAAATTCTGAGCACTCCTGAATGACACCAGGCAGCCATTTACACAGAGTTCCACTGTGCCGCCTGATGCCATGGCCACTGGTACGATTCACTCCATCTGAGGTTACAAAGAAGGAGCCCTGTGGTACTGCAGCCACAATATCAAGACCAGGCTGGTGCAGACCTCCCAGAGGGCCTTTTCTGCGACCGCTCCCAAGCTCTGGAATGGTCTGCCAGATGAGATGCGTCTCATGACATCTTTAGATTGCTTCAAAAAAGCCCTAAAGACACATCTCTTCCGGCAGGCCTTCCCCTGAAATCCCCTATCCCCGGTTTCGGTTCCAGACTTTGATTTCCTGCCTACTCCCATGTTTCTGATCCCCACTTATGACGTGGCCACATAAGGAAGGGTTAGGATGTTGCTATATGTTTTTAAATAATTACCGTTTTAATCACTGCTGGTTTAATCTATTTTTAAGGGGTGGGAGGTTTGGAAACGTGTTATGGGATTGTTTTAATTTATGTTTTTTTTTACTTGTACCCCGCATGGATTTATAGCCCGCTCCTCTGTATGTACAGAGGAGCGGGCTATAAATAAACTTATTATTATTATTATTATTATTATTATTTTGTAAATTCAATCTTAGTGGAGGACTCCAAGGTGCACTTAGACTTCTATCCTTATGTAAGTCAGTAAAAAGGGTACCAAGCTTGTTAGGGGCAATTGGCTTTTTTTGTACCGCTTATCAGTGAACTAACACTTCCTAAGCATTTAAATGTGTGTTAATTCACTGATAAGTGGTACAAAAATGTACTTGCTATTGCTAAAGAAGCGCCAATCCATGTGATCAATGCTGGGCACCTCATTTTTGATCTCAGAGGAAGTGACTCATTGTTCCAGGATGTGCAAGTAGCAGAGGGAATTCAGGGCAGCCTTGGGGTCAGAATATTCCAAGATCAGCCTAGAGTATTCCGGCTAGTGTAGACCCATTTGGTATGATACTGGGAAAAGGTGCAACTACTTGTAGGATGCATTAGTGTAATTCCATTCCAATCCTGATTCCAATTTTTGTTTTCTTCTATTGGACCACAAGGATTTTTTTTTAAAAAGGAACTGGATGTGTACAAAAAGAAGAATTTGATCATTTTAATCTTCAAAATATTTAGATTTTGCAGGATTTGCTGTCTGAAAAGATGTAATGAGAGAGAGAGAGAGAGAGAGAGAGGCCAGGCATACATAAGGACTGATGCCTACAAACATTTAGGGAAAATGTTGGCATAGCAACCAATGTTCAAACATCAGGAGTGCTACCTACTTCCAAGGAATGACAACCAAGCAATGACACATAATGAGTTTGGTTCCCTTACTATTGGCATTATTTGATTTCTGCCTGTCTCTCTCTCTCTCTCTCTTTCTCATGTAAATTGGTCATTGAGAAACAAATGAGTCATTCAACAAATATGCATAGTTGCAAAGTACAGAAACTTGGCTCCCCCTTGTACATGTCAACACAGTTGGACACTGACTGATGAAATTCCCACTCATCTCTGATTATCTAAGAAGAGAGGAAAACATGCATTCATTCTCAGATGACAGTGTCTGACCCAATTAAACCTTCTGGTGTGTGCTGAATTCAGCCTTTGTCCAGACACACAACTGATTGTCAGATCTGATATACATATTCTAAATACAACAAACATGATGAAGGTAGCTTACCTCTCACTGGTGGAATTTCTTTCTATGGTTGTTGTCAGCATTTAAACAAGTATTTACGGGGAGGAATTTTGATTGAGGTCAGTTCTGCTTTCTGTCCAAGACACCAAAATCACATCTTCATGCAACAGGAGAGGGCATTTCAGTCATATTTTGTGCAAAAACTATACAAAATAAGGCCTCCAATGTAGACATTCTGCAACATGGTCATCTGAAGTTAAAAATAACATTCCCAAGTTTCAGCCACTTGTCATCCACAGATATTGTTAAAAAGCTGGGACATAAAATGGCCTGGCCAATCTATTGTTTTCCATTGCTGACAGATAGATAATAGATAGATTGATAGATATATACTTTATTTATTCATTTAGAGTATTTATACCCACTCTTCAGCCACAAAGGCTCTCAGAGCTTTATCACACTAGCAAGATCCCACAGGCAAATGGGAGTTAAACGCAATTTAAATTAAATTCAAATTGAAACAAAACTTGCAAATTCTGGGAGTTTATAAAACCGAATTGCTTCCAAAATGAAATAATGCAACATTAAACCGCAATTAAAGCAGAGAAAACTGGCAGCTTTTTACTTTTGGGATGTTCCAAAAGTAAAAAGCTGCTGGTTTTCTCCACTTTAACTACTTGTTATTTCATGTTAACTGTGATGTTGCATGACAAACCATCGGCATTTCCAGCTTTTCTTCTCATTAAATCACATTTAAATCCTGTTTGCCTGCGGGATCTTGCTAGTGTGATAAACTCCTCAGAGCAGTTTACAGATTGCTAATTCGACAATTCCCTGCCCTCAGGTTTGCAATCTAAAAAGATATGTCACAAAAGGAAAAGAGAATGACAGTGGAGAAGGGAATCAAGTCTGATAGATAGATGATAGATGGTAGATAAATAGATAGATAGATATTGTCCTTGTGTGCCTTAAAGTTGTTTACAATTTATAGCAACCCAGAAGTTACCCTCTCATGGGGTTTTCTAAGGATGAGAGTATATGACTTGCCCAGGGTCACCCAGTGGGTTTCTGTGGCCAACTTGATTTAAAACCTGGTCTCCAAGGCCATAGTCCAATAGTCAAACCACTTCACCAAACTTGTTCTCATATATAGGTGTGTGTGTGTGTGTGTGTGTGTGTGTGTGTATCCCAGCCAGTATGACATATGAAGATTCATGAAAGGGTCCCATGCATGGTTTATTTTTGTTTTGTTGGTTGTGGTGTTCATGCTGTTGTTTCATGAAACACAATGCTAAGAAAAAAATGACAATAGGCACCAGTATGATTCCTAGAGTTCTATGTACATTCAGCCCTACCCCTTGTTGTTGTTAAATGTCATCACATTAGCTTTAATTTATGGAAACCCGATCAATGAAAGACCTCTGAGACACCCTGTCACCAATAACCGTGACCAGGTTTTCCAAATTCAGGGCTATGGATTCCTTTCTCCACCTGTAACACAGTCTTCCTCTTATACTATTACCTCCCACTTTATTCAGTATTAAAATAATTGTTAATGGGTCATGTCATATGATAGCCTCAGTTTAGTCATCATGGCTTGTAGGGCAAGATCAGGGTCATTTTGCTCTGGGATCCATTTAATATTTTGACAGTCTATTCTTCAAACCTTCCTCCAGCATCATATTTCAATTGTGTTGATTCTCCCCAACCACTATCCCTACCTCATGGAAAATCTGAAAATACCCCACAGATCACAGCTCAATAAAAAAGTAAACCTGAAATATTGGTGCATGAGACATAGGACTAATCAGAAAAAAATGCAGTTTGACACCTTTTAACTTCTGGGATTTGTAGTTTGTTGTAGTGCCAGAGTTCTCTGACAGAGAAGGCTAAATATCTCACAAAACCAAAATCCTGTAGCATAGAGCCATGCCAGTGTCAAACTACATTATTTCTGCAGTGCAGATTAGACCAATAATAATAATAATAATAAAATTGTAGTTATAACCCGCCCCTCTGACCAAGCAGTCAGGGCGGGATACAACAAAGTTTAAATCAATTCAAAGATTTTTTAAGTTGTTTGCCCTCAGGGAAACTACCTACACAAATTCCAATGATTTTGTGAACCTTTGTCCTTAAGGAACTCAAAAAGTAAAGGGAGATCCATATATTCTGGAGCTGAGAGGTAAGTAATTACAAATAATGAGTTGTCATAAATCTTGCCACCACAACTAAGGCATTACTAAATTAGATTATGACTGTAATTTGTAACATAGTGGTGGAAACCCTTTGTAGTATTAGCCTTGCTTTTAACACTACAAATGTGAATCATCCACACACGCTTTGCCCAGTTTTCCTACACATTCCTACCTTTGCTAGGAATCAGTGAGAATTTTGTTTCAGATCATTTTTTAATGAAAAATTGTGAAGTCAGTTATTTAAAAAATGCCTTGATTTTCCATTTGCAAAAAACTTGAGCGTTACTTTTTAAAGTGAATGTGAACTGATTTATTTCTGCATTGTGTCAGCAGCCAGAGTCTTCACACTGGGAATAATTGTATTTCAGGATTTTTGGCCAACTCCAGTGGGACATAATTTCATTGCTGTTTGGGTTTTTAGAAGAACATGTTAAGACTGGTGGATTTACTTACCCATTTTTGGCATGGAAAGAACTTGAGGTTTGAAAAAAAATGAATATGACAGAAAGTTTTTCAGATTTTTACTACTGCACTATACTGTTATAGTCCTGTTATCTTACTTTTACTGCTATAGCTGCCTCCTGTAGAATCCTGGGATCTGCCATTTAGGAAGGAATATTTAGAATTCTCAGCCAGAGATCTCTTAGGCCTCACTAACCTACAAACCCCAGAATGCCACAGGAGACAGCCATAGCAGTTAAGATGGAATAATATTGCTATGACAGTATAGTGGGGTCAGTAACTGGTGGTCTAAACAAAGGACAAAGACGGATCGAGCAAGAGGGAGAAAAACACAATAGGAGAAAACAATTCCTTTATAGTATTTTCATGTATCCAAACATTCTAAAGTATTGTAGAAGCAATGGTACCACAATTGTAAATGTGACTAGGAAACTGTTACAAGGTCATAAGCTTAGCTTATTCCATTGTACTGAATTACAAGATGCTAGCCAATATTTTCTCTGCAGAAAACAGAGGGAGGGGGTGCACAAAGAACCCATTTGTTTTTCTTTGCAGAACAATTCCTCCACAACACTTTGGAAGGTAAATACTGGAGAAAATAATTGCAAATGTTCTTTCTGTTCCTTTATGCCAGTGTTGTGTAATGGGCTGAGCACTGGGCTATGACTCTGAAGAATAGAGCTCAAATCCCAGCTCAGCCTTGTAAACCCACTGGGCAAGTCACACTCTCTCAGCCTCAGAGGATGGTAATGGCAAAACCCCTCTGAAGAAATGTGCCAAGAAAACCCTGTGATGGGGCTTGAAGGCACACAGCAGCAGCAGCAACAACAACAAATATTCTACTACCCTTCCTTGTGTAGTTGCTTGAAGTTGAATAGCACAGGTTACCTGCAGAGTAGATACATTCAAGCCTGAAGTAGCATTACAGATTAGTTTACGCTGATCATTAGCTTGCATTTTGCCAACTAAATGGAAATTGATCTCCACCACTATTTTACATGAGTTTTATGTCACTGTAATAAAATGAAGAGGTTCCAGCTTAATCTTTCATACTACTTCTTCAGGCTTAGCCAAGAGTCACCTTGCTTTCTCACTTGCTAGATATATCAATCTGACAGGGTAAAACTCGGGAGCATGGTGCCTTCGCTTTATCTTTTAAAACCAGCTCTTCTCTTTGCAAAACTCTACATCACCTCTATAGGAAATATGTACAATTTTGCAAAAGAGGGCTGATGAACGGTGCTCAAAACAGAAAGTTATGTGAAACTAGATAGCACTGGACTTATCTTCCACTGGGTGTTCGTTTACCAAGAGTTTCTAACATCTCAAAGGTTTCAAGAAATCTCTTAAATTTAGGGGATTGATCAGATTTTCAAGCATTTGTACTTTCAGGGGAATTCATTGTGAGATGACTCGGATATTTAGGGATCTTAGAACCTTTGTGTTATGAAGCATTTGCCTCCAGCAGATTTCTTTATGATTTTAAAAGGCCTGGAGCTAATGAGTTATTGAGCTACTTCTCAGTGGCAAAACAGGGCAGCCATAGACTGCGAGGCACCAGGAAATGCATTCCAGAGACTGGCAGCAAAATCCAGTTACATTATTTTCCATCCCACTGGGGCAGGTTGTAGGCAGTGGGAATGACCAGCCTGATCTTGATGTGCAGCCAGAGTTTGGAATAACTCATTGCAAATAACTACAAAATATCAGTATGCAAACTATATATAACAAAATAGTTACAGATAGCTCATCGTACTTTCCCCCGCAATAATATTCTATTTTTTATTTTGTTTATTTTATTTCTATGCTGTCTTTCTCCTAAAAGGGACCCAAGACTTTCTCCTAAAAGGGACCCAAGGCTGCTCACAAAATAGGTAGGGTACATCTTCATTACAGAAATAATGCAGTTTGTGACCCCACTTGAAGCTTTGTAGCTATGGAATCCTGGGATGTGTGGTTTTGCAACATCTTTAGCCTTCTCTGCCAAAGCACACTGGTGCCTCCCCAAACAGCAATCCCAGGATTCTGTAGGGTGGAGTCATGGCAGTTCAAGTGGTGTTAAACTGTATTATTTCTTCAGTGCAGATGCAGCCATGGATAACAGCACTGTGGTTTTGTAGTACAGATAACTCTTAACTGTTCAGTTTCTTTTATAGTTATGTGATTGTGGGCTCAAAAATAGGTTGAAGGACAAATATCACATGGTTGATGTGCTGGCTCATGATATCCATTGTGCTGCTGCCTTGTGCGATATTGTCTAGGATGAAGCAATGACAAGGTGAGTAACAACTCAATATATTTTCTGCCAGAGTCTGGTTTGAAGCATTGAAATATTCAGATGTCTCTTTAAAAAGTAACTGAAGGTATCAATTTGAGAGTAAAGAGTTACCTTTAAAGAAATTGGAGCTGTTATAGTAACTAACAAGATGGGTGGTCTTGGAACTATTAAAAAGAGTCCTCTAGTCTCAGCACACTGTGGCATCAGCATCAACATGAAGCCAGCAGACTTCAGAACAACTGAATCAGGTGATTTGTGTGACCAATAAAGCTTCATCTAGTCCTAAAAAAATTACTGACTTTGGACTGGTTCTTCAATCTAGGGATACATCTGTTTTGCAAAAAATAAAATAAAATAAATTCAAGTATGACATCACTTTAACTGCAATGGCTCAGTGCTATGGAATCCTGGGAAATGTAGATTGTTGTGGCCCCGGTGCTGTGACAGGGAAAGCTAAATGTCTCACAAAGCTACAGTTCCCAGCATTCCATAGCATGGAGCCATGCCAGTTAAAGTGTTGTCAAGCTGAAATATTTCTGCAGTGCTCAGTCACATACTTGCTTTACATACAGAAAATTTTAGGTTCAGTCCCCAGCATCTTCTGGTAGATTTATAAAAGATACCCTGGAACAATATTGTCAAACAGTGTCAATAGTCCAAGACTAGACAAACCACTGATTTGATCTGTATAAGGCAATTGATAATGGTCCTGTCCATCCTGATGGAGATCAATGGTGATAACCAGCAAAATGTAATAGGATGTCAACAACTCATAACATTCACATTTATCATCGAACTTTGTAGAACTTTATGGGTATTCTGGTAAGGCACCAGGATAGGTCCCCATCAAAAACAGTTTCCAGACCTTTAAAAAAGGTCTGAACCATCAGGAGAGGATCCAACAAATTCACCCTTGCCCACTCACTATGCAGACCTGTTAAAGTACTTAGGAATATTGCCAGTTCCCACCAGTGAGTCATAAGAGTCTCTGGCATCTCTTATGTCCTTTATATCTCCTTTATGAAAGGACATAAGGTCACAAAACATGGACTTGGTATACTGAGCTATTTCTAAACTCAAAGAGAGGCTTAATAGATCATTGACAAGTAGTGGTGGACTGGTTGATTCTTTTAATGGTGAGCTCATTTTAGTGGGGAACTTATTTTAGTGGGAAGTGATATTTTTCAGATAATGCATTCTATGTTTATCCATAGAAGTGTTCCTTCATATGGTAAAATATATGGTTCACTCATGAAAAATGTAATATTAGGTTTTCCTAGATTATTATTAACATTTATTTATAGAGTGCTGTAAAGTTTGCACAGTGCTTTACACAGTAAGGGTTAAAAAATAAAAAATAAAAACCTGCCAAGTGGCGTACAATCTAAAACAACAACATTACATGATTAAAATATCTCTAAAATAATACTAATTAGAATACAATAAAAACAAAGTAAGCAGCAGATTAGCAACCAATAATCTGGAATCTCTCCCTAAACAAGAGTGTTTTTATGCAAGATGAATTTCATGCAAGTATATCCTGTTTATTCTAAATATGCCCAAAAACCACTGTGAAATTTTCTTGGAAAAAAAAAAAAAATAGATGCATGCAGAGAAAGATCCACACACATATTCATGTTTCATGAAATAGTTACACTGTAGTATATCTGTCATGGCTCAGTGTAATAAAACGGGCAATTCTAGTTTTACAGATATACTTCCCCGTAAAATACAAATGGGTTGAATGATAGAAATGATACCCATGAATACAACCACCTTGGAATGAATGTTTTCGCTTTATAGCTGTAGCTTTACCACAATAGAATTCAAAGAAGGTCAGTAATATACCACATGTTTGTTGGCAAAAAATAAATAAATAAAAGTAGAGTGCTGCCATGGAAACCACTAAATCTTGTATGTCGCGTAATCATCAAATACTCATAAATACAGATTGGCTAACATAAGATGTTAACTTAAATCACAGAGCCTAATTTTCTTCTAAAGGATCAGATTAAATGTTTCCAATCTGTCTTTCTCAATCAGTGAGCAATATTACACGTTTTATGGCCTTCAGTAGTAAATGGATGGTAACAGAGTATCTTTGTTTTATTTCAATATATGTGAAACAGTTTTTCATAGCCGACTGCCAACATCATTCCATTCCTCGGTTGTCTTTCTTCCTAACATTAACTTTGCAGACAAAGTCTCTCGGATTAGAGCCCACTTGGACACCAATATTTGTTCAGAGCCCGCAAGTGAGGTGTCCAGTCACTCCATTGATGCTAGTTTATTGGATGAGTTTCAATTGGTGAGTACTGATGAGGTGGACAAGCTCCTTGGCAGTACTAGGAAGACGACTTGCTCCCTCGAACCAGCTCCATCTTGGCTGGTTGTCCAGGGAGGGGACGCATTGAGAACTTTCCTTCGGGAGGTGATCAATGTGTCCCTCAGGGAGGGTATTGTGCCATCGTGTCTAAAGGAGGCGGCTGTAAAGCCCCTCCTGAAGAAACCCTCCCTTGATCCCCTGGACAGGAACAACTATAGACCAGTGTCCATGCTATCTTTTTTTAGCAAGGTTATAGAGAGAGCTGTTGTCTTCCAACTCCAAGCAGTCTTGGAAGAAGCCGATTATCTCGATCCATTTCAAACCGGCTTCAGGGCAGGATATGGAGTTGAGACTGCCTTGGTTGCTCTGATGGACGACCTCTGCTTGAGCGTCGACAGGGGTAGTGTGACCCTGCTCGTGCTCTTGGATCTCTCCGCAGCTTTTGAAACTATAGATCATGCTATCCTGTTGGATCGGCTGAGAGAGTTGGGGATCAGTGGCACCGTGGTTCCAGTCCTTTCTCTCCGGTAGATCCCAAAGGGTGAGGCTCGGGGACAGTTGCTCTTCTACGATCGAGCTTAATTGTGGCGTCCCACAGGGTGCCATCCTGTCCCCGATGCTGTTTAACACCTATATGAAGCCGCTTGGCGAGATCATTCACAGGCATGGAGCTCGGTGCCTTCAGTACGCTGATGACACTCAGATATATCTCTCCATGACAAGATCGTCTGCTCAGACCTCAGATGGCGTCTCTCCTCTCAACTCCTGCCTTGTGGCGCTAATGGATTGGATGAGGGAAAACAAATTGAAGCTCAATCCAAGCAAAACGGAGGTACTCACAGTCACAGGCCCGAAACCGGGT
Source organism: Urosaurus nigricauda (assembly GCA_034509955.1). Classification (NCBI taxonomy): domain Eukaryota; kingdom Metazoa; phylum Chordata; class Lepidosauria; order Squamata; family Phrynosomatidae; genus Urosaurus; species Urosaurus nigricauda. The sequence continues at coordinate 111,597,242 of JAOEGL010000006.1, forward strand.
TTGAGAATACAATCTCCAGTCCTCGATGGAGTCACACTCTCCTCTAAGGACTGTGTTCGCAGTCTGGGGGTCCTCCTAGACTTGTCGCTTCACATGACTAGTCAGGTGAATGCGATGGTCAGGAGTGACTGTTACCAGCTTCGGCTGCGCCCTTTCCTGGAGATGAGGGATCTGGAAACTGTGATACACGCTCTGGTAACCTCATGATTGGACTTCTGTAATGCATTCTACATGGGGCTACCCCTGTGCTTAACTCGTAAACTACAACTGGTTCAGAATATGGCAGCCAGACTTATTACAGGTACATCTAGGAGAAAGCACATGACACCTGTGCTAAAATCTCTCTCCGGGCACAGTACAAGGTCTTGGTTTTAACCTATAAAGCCCTACATGGCTCAGGTCCATCACATCTAAGGGACTGCTTCTCCCTGTACAACCCCCTCCCCCGCACGCTTCAATCCTCTGGGAGGAGTCTCTTACAGCCCATGAAGACTAGGCTGACACAGACCTCCCAGAGGGCCTTCTCAGTTGTCACCCCCAAACTTTGGAATGACCTGACGGATGAGTTGCATCTAATTCCATCCACCGATAGCTTTAAGAAAGCCTTGAAGATGCATCTCTTCTGGCAGGCCTTCCCAGAAAATGCTTAATGTCACCCGGCTCCAAACCTTTCACCAGTCCCTAATCCTCATCACCCGATACAGCTCAAGGAACTTTTAGTTTGTTATTGTTGACTGTCCACTATTTGCACTATGTTTTAACTTGTTGGTTTAATTCTTTTTTTAAGGGGGGAGGTGGGAATGGGATTGGATATTTTAATTGTCTTGTTTTTAATTTTATCTTGCACCCCGCCCCGATTGCTCGCTCAGAGGGGCGGGCTAGAAATATTATTATTATTATTATTATTATTATTAATTATTATTATTATTATTATTGGTTGTTGGAGATAACCACATGCTCCAACTGTCCAAGTTTGGCACGGACAGTCCCAATTACTCTTCTGTAATCCTTCTTTTTTTCAGGTGCTTTTAAAATGTTCTGATTTCTCTCTCCTCTTCCCACTTCCCTCCTTCAGCCTTGTCTTACTTCAATTTTTGCAACCTAACTTCAAAGTACATAAGTATTAGGCATATATGTTTCTGAAGTTCTTGCTCATGAAGATCATAGTCTTCTCCCTGTCCCAAAATGGTTTCAACCTTTTATTCTGATAAATATTTCTATCTACTTTAAACTAAAGCTCCTCTGCACACCCCAAATCTGTGCTGAGCTTACCTTGACCCAACTTTAACAGGATGGCAGCACCATGGACCAGTTTACATGTGCAAGACCATGTGATTCATCTGACCACATTTTACCTTATTGAAACATTAGTATAGTTGGACAACATTCATTATGCTGGGGTCCAAATCTTCAAATGTATCTCTATCAACTGTAGTCTGTTAGTCTCATTGACCCCTTGGACAGCCATCTCTGTCAAGGAAGACTCTACATCCATCAGAGGTATGTAGGATTAAAGTTTCTTCCTACTAAAGGCTACATCTACACTGCAAAATTAATGTAGTTTGACACTGCCTGTGAGAAACATGGATAAATCTGATTCAGACTGAAAAAATTCTTGAGAGTGACATGCTAAAACTATCAAAACACATTAATTAAATGAAGCATGGAGAAAGTGTAGCATGCAGAAGCATACATCCTCCAAATCCCTGGAAGGCACACAACAACAACAACATCCTAAATCTTCAGAGGTAACCCAAATTTTGTAGACCCCCACATTTAAAAATAAATGTTTTTTTTTCTAGCTCAATCCAGCTAAAACTGGTTCGCACCTCCAAGACCCCCTAAAACACTGACCCTCTCAAAAAAAAAAAAAATCAGATAAAATTGGCCGAAAACAAAACTAGAACTGGCTCAGTGTAAAATCTGGTCATCTTGGATGTGGCAGTGAGGCCCTCTGGGATTAGACAGTCCCACTCTCCAGAGTTGCATGTCCAAGATAAGATCATCACATATTACAGGATCCACCTCTTAAAGCAGAAAAATAAAACAATGACCAACACTTCACATTATGGCAGCAGAGTGAAAACCAGTTTTATAGGAATCATGCCCAGCTTTCTTTTGGTGATCAAGGCAATCAGTTGCATCCTGCAGCTAGTAGGAGAGGACAGTAGTGTTTGCAACTAGACTTCTTTCATCTCTTTGAATTCCTACCACTATCAACACCAACACCTTTCTCCAGAAGGCCCTCCTGAACACAGCTATGGCTGCTGTTCAAAACTACAGCATAAACTGAAAATTGCCCTCAATTGCTCAAAGTAATAATGTGCCATGCATTTATCTCCACCCACCCATATCTGTGGCTTCACAACTGCCCAGAGGTAACCAGTTTAGCTTAATCTAGAGGTGGGTAGACAGCGAATGTCTCATGCTTACTATTTTTGAAAATTTCACTATGTAGCAATGCTGTGGTGTAAGCTTGGAGGAGGGGAGCTAAAACAGAGAAAGCAACAACAGTGACTACGAGGGACTAGGGACTGACTTTAATGAGGGGAGATGGAACTAAATAGACATAATTTGCTTGTGCCGCTCTGAGGAGATATGATACAAACAAGCAAATAGCTGAAGGACATAAGCCACCAAGGAGAAGGAGAAATTATTTTGTCGGGCGCAAGAGGGGTGTAGCTAGGAAGGGAGGGAGGCAATCAAAATGGAAGATCTGTGATACGAACAGACATAATAACTAGTCTATTAGGCAGTGACAATTTCTCAAGAGAGGAATGGGTGCAGAAGCTTTATTGCTTCAGATATCTAACACTAGATAGGCTACTGGTGGCACCACAGGAGATATATTTCCAAAGGAAAATTTTACTGAAGGCAACAAGAGATCTTCTATTTCAAGAGTATTTTTAAGTGAATATATTGCTTTCTTTAAAATACCTCCATGTGTACAGGAAGTAAAGAAGTGCAACAAGTTCTCAATTATTTGTATATATATCCAGCTACCCACTATGTGCATTTTGCACAGAGGTCAGAAGTAACTTGCTGATATCTTTTCTCAGTAATGAAGGTATAACTATGAGTGCCGCTATACTGTAGAAATAATGCAATTTGACACCACTTTAACTGCCATGGTTCCAGCCTACAGAATCCTAGGATTTGTAGTTTTGTAAGGCACCAGCACTCTTTGACAGAGAATAGCAAGTACATTTGTATACCCTCTGATCAGTGCACTTTTATACCCCTTATCAGTGCACTTCCTAAGTAGTTTACAATGTGTAACCCAATTACCCCCAACAAGCTGGATACTCATTTTAGCAACCTATGGAAGGATGGAAGGCTGAGTGGGCCCTGGAGCCCTGCCTGGGATCGAACTCACAACCCTGTGTTTGTGAATGGCTGTAATTTTTATAACTCTGCCCATATTCTCCTTAAATAGTGAAGATCACAGTATCTAGTGGGTCAGATACTGGCTTGAGTCATACCTTGATTTTCGTACCTTATCCTATGTTGTGGATGTTGAAACAATGACAAACCGGACAGACATAAGAGTTATTTTGTGCCACAAGCCAGCAGTTTGCAGCATTCAAATGATTTTAAGGTAATTAAAAGTAACTATTTCAGTTACTCTTGTGAAATGAGGAAAGTAAAATAATTTTCCAGCTTCTGATTTTGCACGTATTCATATTGATACAAAAGGCATATGGAGTAAGAGAGAATTTTATAGCATTGCTCCTCTGAGGAGTTATGACCAGCACTTTAGCTATGATGAGGAGGGAGACAAAATATGGGCATTGCTGCTCCAAATAAGAATTCTATCCCCTTAATGAAATTTTCCTTCAGACCCCAAATTTCTAGTGCAGTAGTCCCTTGCCTTATGTGGCAGGATCCGTTCCAGACCCTGCTGCATAAGGCAAATTCCGCCTGTGTTCAAACCCCATTGAGAATAATGGGGCTTGTGCTCATGCCATGGCATGGCGCATGCACTGCAGACACGCATACCATTCAGGAAGTGGTGCGGGGGTTTCAGCGTAAGCTGAAAACCATTTAAAAGGCACAAGCGTATGACGTGGGTGCGCTGTATTGCAAAGGGTGAGGCAATAAAAATCATTCACATATAGAACTCTTCCATTTGCTGTGTTTGCATTCCTGTACAACTCTGCCTGTCCCTTTCCTTTAAATCTTTAAATTGTATTTCAAAATGTGCAATTAAAGATTTAAATTACTGCAATGCTAGAAATTTGGGAACAAAATGAAAATTTCATGGGAAATAGGGCAGAATTCTTGAAGAAGGTAGCCATAGTACTTGTAAGGAGTAAATTATCTTCCTTTTAGAGTAGCCTCCAGTCCATCCAAACTCTTCTTCCCCCAAGCCTTGTGACACTCCTTGGATAATGCAGGAAAGCAACACAACACTGGCAGGACTCAGACTTATTGTTCCATTCGTGCCAAGTGAGTGCACATCCACTGCTGGGTTAACATGGGTATCATTTGCTCTTTCTGCTACAGCTGTCTACAAAGAACTTTCATAGGTTGATAAAATGAGCTTGTTGGGGGCAATTGGCTTACAAACTGCTTGGAGAGTGCCAAGACCCTTTGCCAGTGTTGAAGAAAGACACTTTCAACTGCCAGTACTGTTTGCTTCTATATGTGAAATTTTGTCATTGACTCAGGGATCAAAATGTGTGGAGTCATACTAGCTTACCCGCCTGTATAGGGCTGCCAGACTGGAAATTGGAGGGGATTCCTATTATACTATAGTTTTAATGGTTGCATAGAAGAGAAGATTTCATCAGGTGTTGCATATAGCCTGGTTGAGTAACAGGCAATACCTGCTTAAATTTATTCTATGTAATCATTAAAGCTACAGATAGATGGCTTCTCTAGATTTTACTCTAGTAACCCCAGCCACTTCTGATACACAAGTTCTAAATTTCAAAAGACTCATAAGAAATTCTCCCTGTCCCATAAAAATAACTCCCACTTCCCTCTCCCACACTTGCTCAGGGCTTAAATTTATGCATCTTCCTCTCATCCACTGTTCACTCCCTTGCCCACACATTCATGCATTCACGTAGCAACCTTCTCTTGCTTTTTCTCAGTTCTTTCTAGTTAATTAAAAACATTTCATGGCCAGGCTTTACCAGAGGTGCAATACAAATTTATTTAAATCATTTATTATTTCTGCTGGCCAGGGTGGCTAAGGGATCTGGGAAGTTGTAGTTCCCAAAAGTATCATTTTCAAGACCTGCTCTTCTGATAGAATTGTTCCTGGAGTGGCTTACAAGTCAATACAAAGCAAGAGTGTTGGTGTCTTCTGGCCTGCAGTATAATTAAAGGAACATCACATACACAGAAACACACATGTGCATGATGCTTAGAAAAAGGGAAAACAAGATAATTCAGGCATAAATTCTTAATATTAAAAGGCATAGTCATGTTAGTCTGCTTTATTATAAAAAGATACAAAGGAATCCTGTAGCATCATTAAGACTAACTGAGAAAGAAGTTTGCAGCCTAATATTCAGTCTGTTTCATCAGACATGATGTCTATATGGGCATACATTTATACCGATGGATTGGAGAAGGGAGTATGGTTACTAATAAAAATGCAAAACACATGCATATGGTGATGGGGTGGCAAGTTAAATTTCAACAATGGTTGTGAAGGGACCAAAGTGGGAGATAGACTCTGCATCAAGCCAAGATGAGTTGATCAATATATAAATAGTGGGGAAAGTTATTGTCTTGTGCATCAACATGGGCTCAGGGGGACCAAAAAAGCAATGTAAAAAAATAGCCATGAGAATTTACTACTAACTGAGGATGTCACTAGCTTTATAATATGTATGGCATACCAAGAAACAATTATGTCTGTTCAAACCACTGTCAATAACTACAGTTTGTGGATATAGCCTAATTCATATCATTTCTCTTACCATCCTGTCTTATAAAGTTTGGGGTTTGTTTGTTTTTTCTGTTCCATGATTGCATTCAACGGTCTCAGACAGAAGGCCCAGAAAAATTAAAGTATTCTGCAACTGTTTTTGTTTTTCTTTTCCCCCAGACATATTACCATGTCTAATTTACGTCCATTTATGCTCCAATGTAGAGTCTGTCCTGTTTGTCCAGTGTAGAATCGACAGCTGTTCACTAGAATGCAAGGTGTTCTGCCATGCCTTCTACCTAGTTACAGTGTGAACACCATTATGTGCTTATTCAAACACAAATGAACAGACAAGCCCTTCAAGAAAAATAAGTCCTTACTCACATTGCTATTTCCAGACCATTCTGCCAAGGTACAAGTTACTCAACCCAACACAAAAGCTTTAAAAGAGTTTGTTGTTGTTATCCTGCTTTCCACCTAAAATTATGATTCAAAGCAGCTCACAATTTTTTTAAAAAACAAGAGTCTATATAATACCCCCTGGTTTGCTCTGGCCTTTCAATACAGAGGTGCATAGCATACATAGAAATCAGGCATACTATGGCCAGGGCTCATTCCCACTTACAGATAAATTGGTGTGTGATATAAATCAATGGCTTGATTTGGCATTGAATTGTGGTTCCCACTACATTTGCTCTTATCACATTTTCTGTTATTTTCTGGCACCAAAATTACTCACTTTTAGTTCCCATTCACCAATGAATCAATTCAAAATGAATTGTTTCCAGACGGCTGAAGGGGAAATTTGAATCAATTCCAATACACTTGTAGTTCACACTTGCAGTGAATCGATTTATCAAAATATAACCGGAAAAAAGACATGGGTTAAATGGGTCTGGAGCATGCCCGCCCCCTCGGAATCATTTCAGTGATTCAGATTAGGTGGGAACCAGGGTGCAAACTGATTCACGATCCAATTTAAAAGGTAGTGGGAATGAGGCCCTGGATGATTCTGACTTTGGTATTTAATTATATATCTTTACAAGTGTGAAACTGATCTAGTTTTTGGAAGGGCAGTCAATTAGAAGCTAATTTCTTGCTTACAGTCTCCATTTTAGTTAATGGATGAGTCAAGGCATAGTAGGAATTCTTTATTTCAGTGTCTTTGTTATCTGCTTTAAAGTTATGTAAATAATCTGTAGTCATTATTTTTGTCTCAATATTCAACTGTAACCCTGCTTTTGCACTTTCTTCCTTAACTTTCACCAGTAATCAACAAGAATTATTATACTTTTAAATGGGACCACACAGCTGATTGGGTAATTAAGAAATGGTGTTAACTCCAATTGTTATGTTGTTGTTGTTTTTAAAAGTGATTGATGTTTTTTAAAAGTGGTTGCTGGGTTCACTCTCAAGGCTGCTTATAATTATTTATAGTCACATAAAAGCAACACAAAGTTCCATTACTGACACACTGTTCTATGCAAAAGAAAAAGGTTGGTGCTAGCACATGAATAAAATTTAAATTACAAAACTGTGGGCAAACCAGGCAATGTAATGGACTCTGTAACAATCAGCTATTTCCTCTTGGGAGCTAACTTTCCCTACCTTGAATATGAAATATATTTCCATCCATTGAATGTGAAACGTATTCAGTGTGGCTAATCATAGCCTTTACCCAGGGCAAATAAAATGAAAGAAATACAAGCATCAGTCTTGGGGTGCTAAAATTATTCATAAGGCTTCAAAAGTGCCTGTATTTCTGTGATTTTTTTTTTTAAAAAAAAATGAAATGAGTTTCAAACAGGTGTGATTTTTTTTACCCTAAAAAAATGGAAATGAGAAACTAAAAGCAGAAAATGCAAAGGAAAATACAGGGCTAAGATTTTGTTTTGAATTACAAAATCTAAGAATGTGTCAGGATATTACCCTGCTAAGATTTTATAGAGGATAAGATTTTCATTATTTGTTTGTTTGTTTGTTTGTTTTATATAGCGCTGTAAATTTACACAGTGCTGTACATACAATCTTACAATACATATCAGAGTAACTCTCATGGAAAATCTGAAAATACCCCACAAATCACATAATGCAAAAAATAAATATTTGAACATGTGATGTAGGTCTATAATCTGCACTGCAGAAATAATGAAGTTGAGTACCACTTTAACTGCTATGGCCCAATGCTATGGAATCCTGGAATTTGTAGTTTGTTGTAGCACCAGAGTTCTCTGACAGAGAAGGATAAATAGCCCACCAAACTACAAATCCCAAAATTCCATAGCATTCTTATAAGCATGGAGAGACTGAGTCTGAGAAATGAAAAAAAGACCTTTGGCTCCATAGAGAATCCTAGTAGCTCTGAAGACCTGGAAGAACCTCTTGTATTCCTAAAAAGAAATTTTAAAATATTTTCAAATGTTATTGTCCTCACTAAGAGAGTGTCTTGATGGATTCCACTTTTGGAAGAGGGTCCTTGTGATGATGGACTGTGGCCAGATGGAAAGGATTAGCTGTCATCTCATCTTACAGTGGGCTCTCTGTGTGTGTTTCTTTGGAAAGATTGTATTGCTTTTGCAAAACACCTGTATAAGTAGTGGTGTTGGTGTGCTTGTACTGCCTGCTACCAACCAATACTACCCGACTACTACTGTTAGTTTTGTCATTAGCACTGGTGTAGCTTTTGTTATGGAATAGGGCACCCCCCCCCCGCCGGTTAATATTAATTATGCCTCCTCAGTAAAATTGTCTTTAGTGCCCAGATTTTTAGCATTCTAGAGAGTGAAACCTTGAAAATTATTCTTTAGAACTCCGTTACTGGCTGTGCTTACATTCCCTTGGTAACGTTACCTTTTCTTTGGATGCCTAAACTATATTTCTAAATGTTCCATTGAAATTTTGGATTACTGAAAGGCAAGAAATTTGGGGTGTGAAAGGGGGAAAATCATTGGGGGAAAGAATTCTTATTTGAAAGATGATGCCTCATTTCGGGGATGATGCCTTTCCTGTAGCTACATTGAAGACGAAAAACACCTAAATTGCCAAAACACACATGGCAGAGTGAGCAAAGCAAGGCCCAGGATGCTTTGTGGCCCTTGAACCCTACTTTTATGAATAAATGAAAGTATTATTTACATCCTTGAGTGAACACAAGTGGTACCTCAAGAAATGCAGTGAGATAAAATAGAAATGTTAACTTTATGATGAGAATAGTTCTATTGAAATCAACAGGAATTATGTAAGTCATGCCTGACACAAGTTTCAGTGGAATTACTCAGAGAATGAATAACTCTGAATCCAAGCTTTGTTTTGTACAAAGTAGTTCTTTTGTCTTTTAACCCTGAACCTACTGTTGGTCTGCTTCTCTTCATTTTAGCATTATAAGGCAGGAACAACAACAAAGGTTTTCCTCTCTGCATATTATTCCATTCAATATCAATTGGGGGAGGGGGTATTCTATCTCGTTAACTGGCTTCAATTGTACATGTGCAAACACTAAGCCTTTCACACTCATTTACTTTTTCAAAAAATTTTTTTTTGGAAAATAATTCCTCTTTCATTCCAAAAGAAAAGTAGATATTGGGCTAAATTACAGCGACTCCTTGGTACCAGCTAGGGTTTTGTTCCAGGGTCCCCCATGGATATCATAATTCATGAATGCTCAAGTCCCATTAAATACAGTGGCATAGTAAAATGGTGTCCCTTATATAAAATGGCAAGATCAAAGTTTGGGTTTTTCTTTTCTTTTCTTTTTTAATTTTATACATTTTTTGAATAATTTTAAGCCATGGGTGGTTGAATCCATGGATAAAGGATCTGTGGATATTAAGGGCCAACTGTACAGTTGAAGAGTGTGCAAACCATGGGATATAAGCAGCCCTGTATTTTGTATATCAGAAGGGCCTTTACCAGTCCCCTAAAGCCACACCATGCCTGTTTGTTTGTTTGTTTGTTTGTTTTAAAAAATAGCATGATTTTCTTGTGACTTCCAATTGCAGAATATCCCAAAAATGCTCTCTCACAGTTCCACCCCCTCCATTACTCTGTTTTTGGCTGTATAAAGGCCAATGTGGTGACTGGGAGTGACATTGCTTCACTTCCCATTGCCATTTGTATGTATCTGAATATGAAGGGCCTTTGGTGCCCATGAAGCTTGTGGTTATTGTTAAAAATTGTCCCTTTCCTTCACATAGTTGCCCACCCATGGTGTAAACCCAGTTGTTAGTCCAAACTAGGCTATATCCACTGAAACAATGGGAGTTACATAAGGGTTGATTTATCACTCAGCAGTTGACAGTAGTGTCACTGGGGGGTGAGGGGAATTCAGCCCACACTTGGTGAAACCCCAGAAGAGGGTGGCATAATGGCACCTGCTCAGGCTCTCCTTCTCCTGGGGAGGGTGAAAAGGGGTAAGCATGGCTCCTCAGGCTTTACCGTGGTGGTGGGTCCCTCCTCAGGAGAAGGCCATAGCAACGGAGAAGGATGGGCATGCCCTTTTGGCCACCACCATTAGCCCTGCCAGCAGCCATCCCCAATTACACCCAAAGTGGGGATGCTACTGGCAGTTAATTCAATAAATCCATTCCAATCTTGGTCTTTGGTTCAGAGAATGAACAAGCTTCATCATTTGAGTGCATCCCCATTCGGACGTAATCTTCCATTTTCTTCTATCTCCCTTGGTCCAGGCCTCAGAGGGAGAGAAGAACTGCAGGACCTGATCCCCTTCCCCAGTACCATTCCCTTCTACTTTTGTGTCATATCTTTTTAGATTGTAAACCTGAGGGCAGGAAACCGCCTAATTAAAAAGATTGTGTGTACAGCGCTGTGTAAATTTACAGTGCTATATAAATAAAGGTCAATAATAATAATAATAATAATGATAATAATAATAATAATAATAATAAAATTTCTTTCTGGTTTCTCCTTACTACTACCACTACACCAGGCCTGTCCTTAGGCATCCTTTCCTGGCCTCATGTCCTCTTTGCCTTCAAATTTCTATAGCTGGCAAAGCTGATTTTTTTTCCTGGCCGCAGCAGCGGAAGCCATATTGTGTGACACACATTCATCCGGGGTTGGAAGCACAGTCTTCATAACAAAGCATTTTAAAGTCCCTCCTCCCTCATTTGGACCTTGGCATCCATTTAATGGTGGGTTCCTTGGCATGTGATTACTTTGAATACTCTTTTGGCTTAGAGTTCTCAGAGAATATGGCTTTTGTTTGTGCTTTGGGAACAAACAGAGAAGAGTCCACACATTGCCACACAGCATGGTCACAGCCAGTCTCCTTTGCAATTAATGGGGGAAGCACACCTCATTTATTTCTGCTTAATGGGTTTGTAAAGAGAGGGGTGGACAGAGAAAGAAGGCGAGGAAAAAGAAAAGAAAGGAAAATGAGGCAGGGAAAAAAAACAGCAATATATAACAACAGCATCTCACTGCCACAGAGAATTCAGCTTCTTGGTCAAAGAGGCCAATTTCATTGGGGAGTCATGACGTTTCCCATTTTGGAGGAGTTTGCATTGCGGTTTTACACTAGTGCTGGAGTTAAAAAGCTAATTTCATCTGCTGCTTTTGCACTCATATTAGAAACCTCACAGGAAACCAAAACACATGCCACCATCACAGAAACGTCACAGATAACCGAGAAAAAAGGGGATGAGGAACCTCACCACGGGTTGCTGTGTCAAAAATTAAAAGATGTTGTTATGGCAATTGCTTTGTGGAGCATGAGGTGGAGGAAGATGTGCTGAAAAGGAAACCACAATGTGTTGCCATGCCCACGGAGGTAAAATATGTATACACTAGCAGATTCTCATCTGATGCAACTCAGCAGATCCTTCATGAAGACACATTTTGCTTTCTAATAACAGGAATAATTAAACAGTAGAACTGGCCTTCTCTTGAGTCCTTTTTTTTTTGGGGGGGGGGATTATTTGTTTGTCTGAGAGAAGATACAATTTAATCAAGCTGTGAGATACATTACTCATTGCATATAAAACCAGAAAAAGAAAACTCATATTGCCAGTCTCAAGGCTTCCTCTAAGTGTAAAAATGTGTAAGTTTCTTATGCTTTCTATTTGCCACTTTAGCAATATAAGGGAAAATGTCTGAAATTATTGCACTAGTGGGGGAAACAGCATGCTGCTGGCTGGGGTGGCACTATAAATTTGAAAATGTTTTCTCAGCAGTGATGATTAGTAGTTTCCATGTTAGTGGATGGTTGAATCCATTCTGGGTTTCAGTATGAACTTTAAAGCAATTGTCCATTCCTGCTGAATCTGTTTAGGACCAACCACTTGGCTATTTCTTTTAATGTTGACACTAAAAGCCACTCCAAGCAGAATAGCAAAATGACAATGGTAATTTGACAGATCTTCATAACTGCACAGTTCATGTGTGATGTACCTGCACAACTGCGCAGTTCGCATCTGGCAATACAATTGCCTGTATGATGTACCGGTGCAACTGCGCAGTTTGCAGCCGGCAACAACAACAAAAAAAATATTAAAGGTTCAGTGCGGCCAAAAGCCCCATTCATTGCCACCCGTGCAGCTGCTCCGCCTGTGTTTCTAGCATCCTGACAGCTTCCAATGTAGTTGCTGAGCAACAGAAAAGACTTCAGATAAGTCGTCCCCACACCTCCTCAGTGTAGCTGCCCTATGCCTTTTTATTACACACCTGGGACTTGCAGTGCAGCTGCTAAGTATTAAGGAAAAGGCAACTTCATGTCGCCCTTTCCTGCCAATCTAGAAAGTCCCTGTCTCTATAAATTCTTGATAGTAAAAGAACAATCATGATAAAGAATATAGTCACACTGCAAAAATAAAGCAGTTTGACACCACTTTAACTTTCAAGACTCTATCCTGTGGAATCCTGGGATCTGTAGCATTGTCCTAAGTTGTTTATTCCTACCACTTCAAGACATTATAAAGATGACATGATTCTAACATTGTCACTTTTTCCTTTCATCTGCATTTTTCCCCTACTATCTTTGCCAGATGAAGAACCTGTGGCTTTGAAAACTTGCATAGAGAATCTGGGCCTTTTTGGTTGGTCTAACAAAGGTATTACCCCAACATAGTATTTGGAAATGGTCTTAAGGTCAGCATGGCTACCCTGCATTTCTTTGATCTGTACAATATAAAGTCCAGCCACACTGAGATGGTCTACTAGAAAAAGAAGAGCTTATACCATCTTCAACTGGGACTTGCTTTTTCTGAGGGATTAGTACTTCCAAGCAATAGCAAAACTACTTTGTTGGCTCCAGCTGACATGCTATGCCTGGTGATTCAGAGTCTTCCTGAAGAATTCACTCCTTTGTTCCTACAAAAGGGCCTTTCCACTAGAGAACAACAGGTTTGAATTTTCCAAGTTTTTTTCCTTTTGTATTGTCAAATGAGAACCAAAAATATTATTGTTCTTCTTTTATTGTCTTTGTTGTTTCCAGAGAACTCTGAGCCATTAAAGGGAGGGTGGCCTGAAAAGTAATAATACTCATATCAGTATGCAAAGGGATCTTGTAGCACCTCTGAGACTAACTGAAAGAAAGAAACAGGTAGGATACCAACTGCTAGCATATCAGCTATTCTTTCTTTCATTTAGTCTCAAAGGTGCTACCAGATCCCTTTGCATACTAATTTTCCAGACTTAACATGGCTACATCTTTGAATATAAGGTTGGATTTGGCCTCATTCTGGTCTCTCAGATCTAGGGGGAGTCAAAAGGCCTAGAGAAGAAAGTGGGAAGAGGACTGGAGTCTGGAGGAGGGGAATTTAGAGCAATATGGCTTTTAAAAATGTGGCTTAAAAAAAAGATCTCCCATATATATCCTTTATATGTTTTGAGAACATTTTTATTGTGGGGATATGTTACCAGCCTTTTGTGCCTCACACTTCTAAACAATCTTATTGCTATGGATGAGTAAAGTCAAGACCACTGAGCCTTTTAGCTCTCTCCAGCCAGATTAGGGAAGGTCTTAGGAGCACTAGAAAGAGAACAAAATCCCTACAAGAAGGTTCAAATTCCAGGATGAATGGACAGGACTGTTATTGCCAAGGTAAGGTTGCCATATTGTCTTGTTGGCGTTGAGATACACAGCCAGTTTTCATACCAGATCATTTGGGCTGGCAATGATTCAGCAGTGACTACAGAAGTCTGTTCTCCCATCTTCAGGAAATACCAAAAATAGCAAAGAAACAAGTACCAGAGATTGAAACAGAAGTTGTGATTCTCAGAACACAGGCTGCTTGTGTTGAGTCCTCCTGTCCAGTAACCTGACCATAAGTACACAGAGTGCCAGGAGCTGCTGACAGTAGAAAATGAGCTACATAGGCTGAAAGAGAGAACACTCCACCCTGCAGGCCTACAGTAAGTCCTGTGACACGGTATCATTTGACTCAATTAGCTCAAATGACTGGAATATAATTGAACACAATATAACATGAACTATGAGTCATCTAGGAGCCTCAAACTTCCCATGACAGGGCAGTAAATTAATTCTCACTTGATCAAATGAAGCAATTTAAGGTCTGTTGAAATGTGTTGTTGTTGTTGTTGTTTGGAGGGTGATTCTAGAAGCCCCTGAAGAATGAGTTGGAAGAGATCTCAAGGGACATCAGGAATACACTGAACACAACTGTATTCAAGGGAAATGCTACAAAAATGTAAATACTATCCCTGTTGAAATGCCAGTTTTTGAAGGTATAATAGACTGGGAATGGAAAGAATATTCTTCTTCATTTGTTCCTCAGCCCTCATCCTGAAAAAAAAATCTGCTTAATCGGATCCTGATTAGAAAGAACAGTTTTGCACACTTCTCATCCAGTATTCCCAATTCCCAAAGTGCTCTGAAAACTTATTCTGCCCAAAATACACTAGGGGTTTTGTCTTTGTAAAAGTTGTGTTTTTCTGCAAAAACATGGTTTCTGCATAACAGTCATGATTTGTCTTGCAAAAACTTTTTTCCTTTGCAAAACTCCATCATATTCTTGCAAAAAGCCTAGCACAGGATGCTTGAAAACTATTTTTCTACCACACCAGGATGAAAATTCTGGAAATTACTCATTCTCACATCTAAGAATGAAGTGGCCAAATATTTACATCCTATTGTAGATAACCCATCATAGAACATAATCTATAATAGAACATCATCTACCTTTGAAAATATCCTGCTGTCATAGATTGGACTCTCTTTGTACATTTGACAACAGCTCTCTTAACTTTTCAATGTGTGAAGAAAAAGAAATTTGTATTCACCTTGTCTGTGTTTTTTAAAAAAAATAAAAAATAAAAATCTAATTTCTGTGGATGTAAACAATTAAGGAAAGCACATGCATATCTTTTCAGTTTCCTCTTATAAAGAATAAACTATGGGCATATGGAGGAAAGGAGAGTGTCACTAATATATATATATATATATATATGGGAAAAGTGTACACAAATATATATTGGAGGAAAATATTCTGTCCATTAGTAAGTATGCACTAGAAGAAGACCTTTTATCTATAGCAAAGCAAGTTGCTTCAGCTGGGGGCAAAAACCCTGTGAGATCTTAAGAAGGCTGGTAGTGCTATAGACAGAGTCCGCAGATGAGCTGTTACCTTATGCTTTATTCAATGAAGTAGATATAATAAAGGGAGATATGGGTTTGTATTGAAATGAGGAAATGAGGAAAACCTGGTCTTGAAGGACCTCATAAGGTGGATGGTGATTCAGAACCTTCCCCAGATTACTAACATTGTGATCTCTAATAAACATGTTATGTCCCACCAGGACCTAACTCTGTGTCGTGGATTTCCGAGGAGTTCAGAAAGTTGGCTGGAAGTTTTATAGGGAAAAAAACTCACAGAAATATGAATGTTCTTTATCTATCTAGCTCAGTATGGGCTGACAGTGGCGTTCCAGAGTTTCAGATATGACCTATCTTACAATTCCTGTTATTCCCAGAGAGACTTCGATCCAAGGATTAGCCAGGCCTAAATGCCCAAAATCAAACAAGATTGGGTACTTTCAGGGGAGTATGGTGGTTCTCAACAAGCTTCTGCTAAGTGCTGATGATCAAGCACTTGATGAATGTTTGCATAACTAGAAAATAATAAGAATTTTGCCCTTTATTCTTACTCCCAACTCAGTCTCGCTTCCTTTCAGAGCTTTCCCCCAAACATCTTTGTCATTCATTTTGTAGAAATAATAAGCTACATGGAAAAAAGTAACTCTGAGGTCAATCTTTCCCCACTGTCCAATTTTCTCTAGAAAGAGGAGTGTATATGCAAACAAAGAAACAGAGCCCCATTGACAATTCTGGGTGCTATGTAAGAATGTTGTTACTGCAACTGCATTTAAAGATAGCTGTGGCTTCCTTGCTGCAAACTGTGGCATGGAAGGGCTCTAAATTAGAAATGAGGTGAGAAGAAATGCACACAGAAATGAGTGTGAGAGAATATCTTCTTACCCACAAAAGTGTAATTCTCACTTTTCATATAAAAAGCAAACTGAGGCTCTTGAGAAGGACTCAGGGAACATGAGTGAGTGAATGAAGAGGAGAGATGGGTCCCCAGATTCCATTTAAATCATCAGGATTCCAGCTTTCACCACTCATTTTTGACAAAGGGCAAAAGACAAAAAGATAGTTTAAAAGCCACTGACAAAAAGAAAATACTCATTTGAGGTGTAGTGCTGGAGCTGAGGATATGGTGGACAGCCAAAATAACAAACAAATGAGTTTTTGAATAGATTGAACCAAAACTCTCCCTGGAAGCCAAGATGACAAAACTGAGGCTGTTGTACTTTGGTCATATCATGAGAAGGGTTGACTCACTAGAAAAGACAATAATGGTAGGAAGACAGTAAAAAGAGAGGAAAGCACATGCCAGATGGATTGACTCAGTCAGGGAGGCCATGGGCCTGAATATACAGGACCTAAACAGAATTTTAGAGAATAAAGGATCTTGCAGATGTCTCATCCATAGGGTCAACACGAGTCATGTCTGATTTGAGATTAACAGCAACAAAAGGCAGTGAATGAAATTGTGTGTTACTAAAACTTCAGTAAATCTTTAAAAATTGTATACTGTATTCCAGAAACCTCCTTCAACCTCTGAAATGGTTTAAACTGCCTAAAACAGTGCAGTGAAGCCCAGAGATGGTCCGTGGATCCAAGTATTCAGAGCGAAGTGAATAAGACTTGGGAGCTCAAAGAATGGGGCGCAGAACAAATTTCAGTGGGGAAGGGAGTACAGTGGGCCCTTGCAATCCACTGGTGTTTGATTCCAGGAACCTCCATGGATACCAAATCCATGGAAGCTTATGTTACACTGGCATAGTACAATGGTATCCTTTATATAAAAAGGCAAAACCAAATTTTACGTGTTGGAATGAATATTGTTTCGAATATTTTCAAACCATGGATGATTAATTCCGTGGATATGTAATCCATGAATATGGAGGGTCAATTTATTTGCATGTCTATTCTAACCCTGGAAGGAGAGGGGGATAGTAAATCCTGAGAGTATGCAGAAAAGACCCACATTGTTGAACGGTTCTTCCTCTAAATTGTCTCTTATGTCTGTGTTTTTAATTATTATCCATATGCCTCCATTTCATTCCACTGTATTACAGATAACAAGGCATCTATTATCCTCAGGCTCACAACCTGGATTTCCACAGTGAGAAACCACAAAGTTAAATACCCACAGGAACAATGCTACTAGTGTTGTTCACCTTGAATTGGAGATCTGTCTCCTGGGTGCTGGAAAGAAACCATCAGGTTATTTGTTTCCCTCCTTTCCTGGAAGAGTTTGGCAATAGATGGAAGGATTTATTGTAGATCTCAAACACAAGGCCTGCCTTCCAAATCAATAAAGATGAGGTCAGCCCTTGGCAGTGACTGTGGCTGGCTGACTCAAACTGGTTTCTCCCTGGAAGGGAGCCCATGGGACATGTGAGCAGGCTTCAGTTTATAGCTTAGGCCTAGTTCTCCTTTGGGTGCTAAAGCTATATCTGAGCTGTGGGTGACAGCTCATAAAAGTAACTACTATTCCATACAAAGTGGTCCTGGATAACAGTGACAGTTGTTCTCCCTCACCATTGACACTGCTATCCTGCTACTTGCCCTCTATCTCTGACCTTACTCTGAGTGTGTCCACACTAAAGAAATAAAGCAGATTGGCACCACTTTCCATGAGCCAATACAATGGAATTCTGGGATTTGTAGTTTTGTGAGAAATTTAGAGCTAGAGCGCTGTACTGCCCCATCAAACTACAAATCCCATAATTCCATAGCGTTGAGCCGTGAAGGTAAAAGGGTGTCAAAGCACTTTATTTCTGCAGTGAGCCTCTGTGTCCTATGTGATTGATCTTATTTATACATTTTAAATAAAGTATGTCAATAAATCAAATGTGTGTGTGTTAGTGTGTATAAAAAAATCCTCCTATGATCTGGGTCTGTGAAATAACACTCCGATCACCCCCTGCTCTCCTGTCTTCTCTCTTTTATTTTTCATTTTAGTCTGATGATGATACCATGTAGTTTGGGCTGCCTGTATTGAAAAATGTGCAACAAGCTACTCTGTTTGCTTTCTCCCCTTCACATCTTATAATTATATCTAAATATTTACAGCTCAGTGGAAAGCCCACTTTATGTGATTTTTTTGTTTTTGTTTTTTGCCTGTGCCAGTGTATTAACAGACACTGGGTCATACCTTTCTTTGCTCCAACCAGCTCCAGGTTCTTTTGTCAGAGGCTTTTAATAGCCTTTGGGGCTGGACAAATGCCTAGACAGTCACAGGACTACATGACTCACGAGAGGCTTCAGAAAAGTGGCTCAACATAAAACTGAAAGCATTCAATAAAAACACGCCCATCATGTTGTTTTCCAGGCCTCTGTATTTATAGGGGAGCCCTTGCAAACTTCCCATTCTTGTTGGGAGGGGAATTGTACAGAAGTTGCTTATGGCAGCTTACAGTCTATCCTTTCCAATGGATTACACAACGGAGATGTAGGGATTGTTTGGGTACTGCTCAAAGATCATTCCAAATAGCTGAAATTTTTGAAGTATTTGAAAAGCTTGTTCAAGGTCGCTTCAGAGCACAAACAAGTAGCCTGTCCTATTATTTCCTGTGTTAGTTAACATTTACTGGGGCAAAGTATTCTGCAGAGTCATGAGGCAAGCATGCTTATCAATCTGCTCAAGAGCAAAGGTGGGGATTGGCTACTATGCTTGGAATGGCTTCTTTGCAAGTCTGATTTGGAAAATGGCATTGAAAAAAAAAAGTTTGAGGATTTCAAATTTTCCTCCAAAAAAACAACACACACAATGCAATGAGTTGAAAACAATTCCCTCCTGCACCCTAAATACAGTGGACCCTTGGTTCCAGGACCCCTTGTTAGTATCAAAATCCATAAATGCTCAAGTTCTATTATATACAGTGGGGTAGTAAAATGAGTTCCCTTATATAAAACAGTAAAATCAAGCTTTGCTTTTTTGGTATTTATATATTTTAAAACTTTTTTCAAGTCATGAATGGTTGAATCTGTGGATAAAGAATCCATGGATAAAGAATCCATGGATACAGAGGGCCAACGGTAGTATAGTAACATATTATTGATATTAGTGATATCTAGGCAGCTAGAGAAAATGATCCAAACTAATGTTGGACCTTATCACACTAGCAAAATCCTGCTCAGAAACAGGATTTAAACTAGATTTAAATTGGAAAAAACCCACAAATGTGAGAGGTTTAGCACACGATATTACTGCCAAAGTGAAATAACAGGAAAATAAACTGAAGGTAAAACAGAGAAAAATGGCAGCTTTTTATTTTTGGAACTTCCCGAAAGTAAAAAGCTACCATTTTTCTCCCTTTTACCTTTGTTTTATTTTCATGTTATTTCACTTTGGCAGCAATGTCGTGTGATAAACTTCCAGCGTTTGCGGGTTTTTAACAAAATTAAATCTAGTTTAAATCCCGTTTCTGAACGGGATTTTGCTAGTGTGATAAGGTCCACAGTTAATTCAATTTCCCCTTTTTCTACTTTCCCCAGTCAATTCATATTCCTTCCCGATAGCTTCTGAGCTTGTTGCATTTTGATGCTTATAGGAATGAAACTGCATGACTCAATGAGAGGCAGACAGAGAGAGAGCAAAGTCAGGGTTTAATGAAAGCCTTTGTGAGTGATTCACAAGTCTCATCTCCCAGCACGGAATTCTGTGCTGCAGGCAGTTTCGGTATTAATCAGATAGCGGTTGCTAAGGGCTACAATCTGCTAACACACATATACAAAGAAAGTGGGATTGTTCCTGTATTCCTTGTCACAGGTGCTGTTTGTTAACAGTGTGTTAATTTATCAGCATGCATTCACAGACTGGCTGGAAAGACCAGAGCGACCCCTCCATGAGGAAACATGACCCTGGAGATGTCGTATTATTTCTAGGCAATGAAATAAGTGCAGGCTAAATCTGAGATGTAACAGTTAGGCCAGCCAGGGCTAAATCTCTGTCCAATGAAGCAATGGAAGGGGGCTTTTTGACAATGGAAGCCAACCCAAGATCAGAAAGAAGTAGTCTGCTGTTATGGAGGCCAACTGGGAAATTCAAGGTTTGCAGCACTGTTTATCTCAAAGCATCGATAAGAATATGCAGTATTTGTCTGGTTCTTTTTTTAATTTCCTGTGTATCGCCTTTGGGGCAGGACAGGGCCATCAAAGAGCTTCTGTTCCCCCTCAGATCTTTTATCACAAGCCACCTTGCTGTTTCCATTGGCATCATTTCTCCTCTATAAAGGGATCTAAAGAGCATGACCTCTTATAGGATGGAAAATCGGGTGGTCCAAAAGATAATATGGAATTGGTTTCAACTGACAGCCTATTTTCCAGGCAGAACAGAAAATGACAGACATACCTGCATCATATTTCTTTTAACAACCACACTCAGAACAATTAATAATTTACTATAATCACCAATCTCTCCCTTTGAAAGGGGTATCTGTCCCTGACCTGGTGCCCAGCCTGAGCTCCGTCAATACCATTTCTGAGAGAATGCCTTGCCATATTCATTTTACAAGCCAAGGCATCACAACAGTCAGCTACTGGGGCATAAACTTTTTAAATGCATTTTAAAGCAAAAGGTAAAAGGGGGAATTCAGAAAGAGCTATTGAAAATGCCAAGCAACTAGAAGGCTACATTCCTAATTTAAAATGCTGTATCCTGTATCAGTTTTCCATACTCTAATGATTTATAATATGTTTGTAAGCCATGATTTATCATATGTTTGTAAATGTAGATAGGAGTAATTGCAGGCATGGAAAAAATGTCTTCTGAAGAATTCTTTGAGAGCCAGAAATGCTTGCAGAGTTGCTGTGCTTTCTGACAAACAATGTGCAGATATGGTTGGAAGACTGGATGCAGGACAGGCTATTGTAACTTTAATGCGTAACTGATCTTCAAGTAGGATTAGGTGCTACAAAGCTCCATCAAGCAGGAGGAAAATATTTGTCCTCCCACACCTTGGGATTGAAAGATGAAGGAAACGGGTACCTTCATCCCACTGGACAGAGCTTTATGGTACCCCATCTTACTCAAAGATTTATTTAGGGTTAAAGTTACAGGAGATCCATCCATCTTGAATCTTGCCTGGCAACCTATGGTACACAGGAAGATGGGAAGCTGCATTATACTAAGATCTTGTTCACAACACACAATGATAGCACATGGATACCACTTTAACTGCCATGGTTGCACCCCATGGGACCTTGGAATTGATAGTTCTGTGAAGTATATGGAATTCTATGTGAGATAGCTCTGGTGCCATACCAAAACTACAAATCCTAGGATTCTGTAGGATGCACCCATCATAAAAGTGGTATCAAAGTGCTATAATTGTGTGGTGTGAAAGAGATGAGATTTTATTTATTTATTTATTTCCCCAACTTTTTTCTGGCACAGGATTCAAGACATCTCACAAGCATTTTAATCAAAGTAGTTTAAAAAAATTACAACCACTCCTCCTTATGCACAGATCTGAGATGTGCACCCTTGAATATATGCGGCGGGGATGCCTCCACTATTTGCAATGGTGTGCACACCCCATTCAAGCATATGGGGCTTGATAAGCACGAGCCTCTGTTTTCACAGGGGGGTCCAGAACAGATCCGCCATTAAAATGGAGGGCCAACTGTACAACTATTTATTCAGAAGATGAAAGAAAATTTAACCACAGTTCTGTATAAAACAACACAAGTACTGAAAGTCCATGTAAAACAGTAGAGTCAGTGTGATGTAGTGGTTTGAACATTGGATTACAATGATGGAGACAAGGGTTCAAATCCCTGCTCACCCATGAAAACCTACTGGATTGGCTTTGGGAAAGTCGTGCTCTCTCAGCCTCAAAGGAAGGCCATGGCAAACCCCTTGTCAACCAATTCTGCTAAGAAAACCACCATGAAAGGGTTTATATAAGTTGGAAACAACTTGAAGACATACAGTGACAACAACAAAATAGAAACTCAACATATCTTAAAATCTGCAACAGATCCATCTCCATTAGTCATGTCATTGGTACATCTAGCCTAGGACAGTCAACTCTAGGGATGCAAATCCTCAATTATATCATCTCCATATACATGGAGAAATAATTACTGTAATGGTCTCGCTGCTGAAAGGGGAAAAAATGAATATTTTTTAGCTGTCTTCAAGCATCCAGGAATATTCTGGAGAATTCTTCTTCATAAAAAAAAGTGTGGTTTGAAAAGATTTCCTGTTCAGTTTTTTTTCCTCCACATTTCCCATAAAGAAAACAGTTTCCTGTATAAAAATGTTGTTCCTCTGTGTTCCTCTGGAACACTGCAGGATATTTTAATATTGGGAAGAAAAGAAGAAGAAAAAACTATGTAAAAGTTTCAGAACTCCATTATTCTTCCTAATGGGTCTTCCTGCCTATAAGGAAGTGTATTTCATTTCATTTCTTTTTTAAAAAATATATTTATTCAAAACATAGTTCACATATATAAAACATATATATATATATATATATATATACACACACATTAACTATAATTGACCAAATGGTTATCACATAATTCATGTAAATTACTTATTAATATGTCATCTAAACCCCAATCATCTAGAATGATCTGCTATCCACTCTCTACACCATCTGTCCCTAAGGATGTGCATTTTCAATGAGGAAACAAATAATAGAAAATATTCATAGAATCATAGAATCTTAGAGTTGGAAGGTACCACAAAGGCCATACAATCCAACCCCCTGTCATGAGGAATACACAACTAAGGTCCAAAACACACTGCAGGGATAATCCAATTTGAGACCACTTTAACTGCCCTGACTCAACCCTAGGGAATTATCAGAATTCTAGTTTTGTGAGACATTTAGCCTTCTCTGTGAGAGAACTCTGGTGCTACAATAAAGTACAGTTCACAGGATTCCCTATCACTGAGTCAGGGCCATTAAAGTGTGTCAAACTGGTTTATTTCTGCAGTGTGGATCGGACCTGAATCAGCTCTTTTCTTATATATTTTTAATTGTAATTGTTTCTTTCAATTCACTCACATGCACACACTTCCAACATGAAGATAGCATGGTTCTTTAAAAAATAATTGGTAGTCCTGCCTCTACCATTCCAAGACCAACCAGTTTTGAATCCATTGGCAGAGGTTGCCAGCCTTCATCCTGTTAACTTGATCTTCCCAACTATTTAGGAATTTGACACATACCTCAGAAACCAGCTACTGCTATTCACAGCGTGAATTAGCTATTGGGCCCATTCACCTTACATAAATTAACACTGTGGCCGGAGAAAGAAAATGTGGTATTTTCAAATGGAAAAAAAAAAATCAGTCATTTGGATTCTGGAGGATGCAAAAGGATGTGCAAAAGGATTTGGCCACAGCAGCATCTTGAAATTTGCTGCTCATCTCAAGAAAATGTGAGGTGATGATGCTCATGCAGGAGAAAAACCTCAGCAACCATCTTGCTATTCCTGGAATATGACCATACGTTCTTAAACAGCTGGACAAACATAACCTTCTTCCTTCAAGGAAACAGCTGCACATGTTGGCTTTGCTTTTTCTGAACGTGCCATGGTTTGTCGTTTCCTGAATAGAAGTTGAAATAAACATTTGGGCCATCAGTGTTGATGATGAAACTCAGCTCCCTTTCTCTTTTCTTACAGCACAAGGTAAAATAGGACAAGGAGGAATCCAAGAGACAAGATAAAGGCTGAATAAACTGAAACTTAATCCCAACAAAACACACAGTGCATATTCACTATAGAAATAATGCAGTTTGGCACCACTTTAACCAACATGGCTCAATCCTGCAGAATCCTGAGATCTGAAGTTTGATGAGGCACCGGCACTCATTGGCAGAGAAGGATAAAGACTTCGTAAAACTACAGATCCCAGGATTCCATAGGATGGCATTGCAGCATTTAAAGTCATGTCAAACTGCAATATTTCTACAATGGAGATGCTGTGAGTGATGTTGCATTCTTCTTGTAGGTTCAATTGTACAATTTATGGGTGTACCTGGGATGACCACTGTTTAAGAAACAAGTGGAATTTGGGGCAAAAATGTGTGTTATAAAACCAAGTGAAGTTGGTGCATCAAGAAGGATCTCCCTCCTTGCCAACTGTCATCTTCTGGCCTGGAGGGAGTGAAAGAACAGGCCCAGTGCCATCAGGCCTGAAGAAGAAGGCCTTCCCTCCTTGCCAACTGTCATCTTCTGGCTTGGAGGAAGTGAAAGGACAGGCCCAATGCCATCAGGCCTGAAGAAGAAGGTCCTCCCTCATTGCCAACTGTCATCTTCTGGCCTGGAGGGAGTGAAAGGACAGGTCCAACGCCATCGGGTCTGGCCTTGGTTAAGAAGAAGAGCCCTCCCTTCGGTCCACCTGGCTTGGTCCAGGCCTCAGAGAGAGAGAAGAGCTGCTGGACATGATCCCCTTTCCCCACCACCATTTCCTTCACCTTTTGTGTCGTGTCTTTTTAGATTGTAAGTCTGAGGGCAGGGAACCTCTAATTAAAATAATAATTGTAAGCTGCTCTGAGAGCCTTTAGGGCTGAAGGGTGGGGTATAAATACCATAGATAAATAAATAAATAAACAAATCTGTATTCACCTCCTGAAAAAAGGCTGACCTGGCTACATTCTTACATACTTTAGAACTTCTTTGCTGAACTACTCTAACATACTCTAGGTGGGGCTGCCTTTGGAGAATATTAAGAAGCATAAATTAATTCAAAATATGTCAGCCTATTATCTATTCTTTCTTTTAAAAATAACAAATATATATTGTCTTTTGACCCTCAAAAGTAACTGCAACATTTTAAGACAATAAAAAATGGGAATGGATAAAAATCAAAACCAATAATTTAGAAAGCAGCATTGAAATAGAAGGATTGACAACAAATTTAAAAGGGTGGCAGAATAAAAAGTCTTTGCCAACTGCTTAAAACCTATTAAAGCCTGTGCCAGTCAAACTGCCTTCAAGACCAAGAGAGACTTTTGTAAGTGGGATGGTATTACTTCAAAATCACTTTCTATCTTGTGTCAAGCAGAATTTTCAGTGACAACAGTTAGACCAAGGGAAGACACTCTTTAAAAGGAATATAGTTCTATTTCACCAATAATTGATCGGCATTACTCATCACAATGTCTTTAAGTGAACCCTATGACATGTCTCCTTTTTCTCTTCTCCATTTTTTTTTTACTTTGAAAAATAAAAACAAAAAACTTTCAGGGTGGTAAGATAACCTAAAAGGGGCTAAATATGTTCCTAAAAGTAACATAGGGGTGAAACAGATGGGCAGGAAAAAGTGGCTTGAAGCTGCCTTTATAAAGCCACATTGAAACCCCACCACTTGCACCACCAGCTCCCAAGGCCACTGGAGTGCTCATGTCATGACCACATGACATAGCTTCAAGCCAGGAAGAAGTGGGGGGGAAACTGCTTCTTTTTGAAATGGCTTTTCTCTGCATTAAGTCTCCTAGTGACCACTTTCCTGCTGGCTTCAAGGCATGTGTCATCTAAATGCCATGCCTTCAAGCCAGTCTGAAAACACCTCTTTTTGCTTGTCTGTTTAGCCCCTTTAATAGATAACTTGAAAGATTGTTACACTAATCTGAACACTAACTCACTACACCAATATTGTAACTTTGTTCTCATTTGTTAGGTGGATTTTTGAAATGTAACTTCATTTTAAAAAGACACAATAACTTCTTATAGGTAACTATATTATTTGTATTTCATTTTCATTTTAAAAAGACACAATAACTTAAATAATAATAATAATAATAATAATAATGTTTTATTTATACCCCGCTCTTCAGCCAAGACTATCAAAGCGGCTTACAATTTGTTAAACAAACAGCTTCATTTACAATTGTAAGCTATTTGCCCCCAACAATCTGGGTACTCATTTTAGCGACCTCGGAAGGATGCAAGCCTGAGTCAAGCTTCAGCCCTTTGCTGGTCTTGAACTCGCCACCTTCTGGTTTTGAGTGAGTGGCTGCAGTACAGGCATTTAACCACTGCGCCACCAGGGCGCCACCAGGACTTCTTATAGGTAACTATATTATTTGACGGCTAGAGCACGCCTGGCGGAAACACCAGCGTTTAGCCGACAAGGCTCTCCTAGACCATCTTTTGAAGGACTATGGAGAGGCGATACAAGCAGCGAAGAATTCGTTCTACGCTGCTCGTGTCGCGTCCGTGGAGTCGCGTCCAGCAGAGTTGTTCAGGGTAGTGAGGGAGCTAACTCAGCTCCCTCCTGCCCCGAACCAGATCCTTGAACCTACTAAGGCCTGCTGTGACCAATTTAACAACTTCTTCGCGGATAAAATCTCTCGGATAAACGAAGGTCTGGAAGCCAGAATTGAAGCAGAAACCAGAATAGAGGCATCCAGAGCTTCCGTGGACTCAGTTGTACTGGATCAGTTTGAGTCTGTTAGTACCGAGGATGTGGACAAGATCCTTAGAAGTGTTAGGAAGACAACTTGCTCTCTCGATCCCTGTCCCTCGTGGCTAGTGGCACAGGGGGGACCGGTTGTAACTTTATTGTTACACCGGATCATCAATACATCTTTGAGGGAAGGGCAATTTCCTGACAACCTTAAATTGGCCATTATAAAACCAATATTGAAAAAGCCCTCCCTCGACCCCCTGGTTCATAATAATTATTGGCCAGTTTCGCTACTGCCATTTTTGGGGAAGGTGATCGAGAGGGCGGTTGCGTTCCAGCTTCAATCGATCTTGAATGAAACGGATTTTCTAGATCCATTTCAAACCGGTTTTCGGGCAGGCTACGGGGTTGAGACTGCCATGGTCGCCCTGGTCGATGATCTCCGTCTAGGCATCAACAGGGGTAGCGTGTCCCTGTTGGTGCTCTTGGACATCTCAGCGGCTTTCGATACCATCGACCATGGTATCCTTCTGGAACGCCTGGCAGAGGTGGGAATCGGGGGCACTGCGCTCCAGTGGTTCCGGTACTACCTCTCTGGGAGGTTCCAGATGGTGCAGCTGGGGGACGTGTGCTCCGATAAGAGGGCCCTCACCTCTGGGGTCCCTCAAGGAGCCATTCTGTCCCCCATGCTCTTTAACATCTACATGAAACCGCTGGGAGAGATCATCCGGAGGCATGGGGCATGGGGTTATCAGTACGCTGATGACACCCAAATAGTCTTCTCTATGTCTCTGACTGATGCAGTGACCAGGGATGGTGTCGCTCCTCTTGTGGACTGTCTGGAATCGGTAATGGACTGGATGAGGGAAAACAGACTCAGCCTGAATCCAGAGAAAACGGAAGTACTGGTGATTGGTTCTCCCGGCCCAGGGATGGAGGTGGTTCCACCTGTCCTGAACGGGATCACGCTCCCCGTAAAGGACACCGTACGCAGCTTGGGGGTGCTTCTTGACTCGTCGCTCCACCTTACCTCTCAGGTGGATGCGACGGTCAGGAGCACCTGTTTTCAGCTTCGGCTGATACGCCAGCTGCGTCCCTACCTGGACCAGGGGGACCTTGAAACCGTAGTACATGCTCTGGTAACCTCTCGGTTGGATTTCTGCAACGCGCTCTACATGGGGCAGCCTTTGTATCACACTCGGAAGCTACAATTGGTCCAGAATATGGCAGCTCGGGTGGTCACTGGTGCTCCCAGGGCCGCCCACATAACATCAATATTGAAAGATCTTCACTGGCTGCCTATTCGCTTCCGGGCCCAGTACAAAGTGCTGGTTATTACCTATAAAGCCCTATATGGCTTGGGCCCAGAGCACCTGAAGGACCGTCTCTCCTCATATAGTCCTCCCCGCACACTTAGATCTACTGGGCAATCATTGCTTAATGTTCCAGAGGCTAGATTGACATCCACCAGGAAGAGGGCATATTCTTTCGTTGCCCTGAGCCTCTGGAACGCATTACCCACGGAGCTTCGCCTGGCTGCCTCCTTCACTCAATTTAAGAAGGGGTTAAAAACTCATCTGTTTGAACAAGCTTACCCCTGATTTCCCTGATGCTACCTTCCCCCATCAGGACTTGGACTGGAACATTCTTACCCTTGGGATGACACTGTGACATTGTTAATTTGTTTTAATCACTGTTTTAACCTTTGTATATGTTTAAGGTTTTTTTATATGTTCACCGCCCTGATCGCAGGAAGGGCGGTATACAAATAAACTTTTATTATTATTATTATTATTATTATTATTATTATTATTATTAAACTATAAGTGATGGATAGTCCATGCTGGCTGGGAGAATGTGATATTTGTAGTTCAAAAATTCAACTTCACCAAACCCAGGGTTTATCGCATACTTGCAGATTACAGATGATTGTGTCTCCCCACTGCACTGCTAGAAATGTTGTGCAGTAAAATAATTTTTTCCTCAAATTTTATCTCACCTTCAGCTTAATGGTGCCAAGACAGCATAAATAATATTTGTGATAATAAGTCCAAAAATGATGACACAGCATCAGCACTGTAGTGATGGGTAGCACTTCCAGCATTTTTGCTTTGTTAACAGACTTACTGGTCAGTCACATGGGCTATTTCAAAATTTTCAAGATTGTCAGGGTGGCATTGAACACATTATCCTTTCATGTAATCATATGATATTGCATTTGTCAAGACAAAAAAGTTATTTAAAAAAAATCTTAAGAGAAAATCCCTGAAATCCTGCAAAAGAAACCAGAGTAATTCTGGATGAGTCTTGGAAGGGATTTTCAATTCAGCTACATTTATACTTGCAGACTGTGAGCTTAATCTGTTAGCTTTGTTTACATGTACTTTCAATGTCCATTTATCCACATAAGCACCTTCAAATCTTTGGTTAGATAGCATCACAACCCATGTATTCTTATTGCCAAAAGCAACCCTCAGGCAAAACAATGAATAAAAATATACCCAGAGGCTGGTAACTATGGTTATGGGGAAGTACCAAAAAATCCTCTCAGCTCCAGAACATCCTTTCGAGTGAATGTCTCATTTTCTTCCCTCTGTTACAGTAAATGTTTGAGAGTTCCTGTTAGAGATGAACAAACAAGAGCTATGATTGAACATTGTGAGTCAGAATCTTAACAAGGCAGGTATGCGTGTGCAGAGAATTAACAAAGAAAGCACAGAGCTCACCAGGCTCTTGTTGAGCTAAATTATTGAAAAAGGAACTGAGTAGGCAAAGTTCCTCATCCAAAAACCAGTGAGATACACTTCTCATTGTCTCACTAAACACAAATTACCTTGGCAATGGCTGGTTGATCCTGATACACAAGGAAACTTTCATTTCCCCCTTCATTTCTCCTGGTGGTGGGGGAGGATTAGACATGTTTTTATTAGGATAAAGAAAAGAATCAAGAGAAGAATCAAGAATTAGTAATCAGTGCTATTCTGGAGCATTTTGTTCTATACAAAACTTCCTTTTCAAGGATCTCAGAATTGTCTTGGAAAGGCCTTTAAGTTATAAATGAGAGACAGCTATAGTGGTGGGGGGGTGGGGGTGACAATTTTATATACCTCTATATTTGTGGCCGGCCACATCATTCTCAGTGAGGCGTAAGACCAATATGTCACTTTTTCTCATGCCACAGTTAAACTGCTGCATAGTATCAGGTGCTGTAGACTATATTTCAGAAGAAGGAATGGGCAAAACCAGCTTGCCTAAGAAAAACCTATGAAATGCATAGGGTCTCCAAAAGCAATATGGTATATAGTAAACCCTTCATATCCACAGAATCATTATCCATGGATTCAGCCATCCACAGCTTGAAAATATTCCCGTAAGATATACATTCCAAAAAGCAGATCTTAATTTTGCCATTTTATATAAAGGACACAATTTCACTTTGTTGTTCTTTGTTGTTAACTGCCCTTGAGTCAACTCTGACCTATGGCAACCCTGTGGATGAGACATCTCCAAGACTCCCTGTCCTCCACTGCTCTGCTTAGAATCATAGAATCATAGAGTTGGAAGAGACCACAAGGGCCATCCAGGTATCCTCAGGGGGTCCTGGAGCCAAAACCCATTGGATACCAAGGGTCGACTGTATGTACACACAGACATACACCACTTTCACTGCCATGGCTACAACATGTGGAACTTTGGGTCTTATAGTCTGATGAGGCACTAGAACTTTCTACTTCAAAATTCTAAATATCACTCCCTAAACTGCAAGTTAAATGCCAAGGTCAGAGCTTTTCCTGGACATATAAAATTCTGGGCTTCTTCCCCCTAATTCACCTTTAAATGCCTCACCTTTTTGCAGAAGCCAAACCTCTTAAACTACACAAGGCTTGGAGAGGCTGCATTTTCCTTTAAGAAAGGAGAAGAAGGAGGAGGAGGGGGGGGCTTTAGTCCATGTGCTTGGGTGAGATCTAATCTAATTTACTCTTGAGCCCATTGCATTACTGGGAGCAACTGCTGAGAGAAGCCAAACCTCTTAAACTACACAAGGCTTGGAGAGGCGCGCGCCTAACTGCGCGCGAATTTTCATTTTTCTTATCTAGTCAAGGAAGTTTTTAGACTATAGAAGGGAAGCTGGCCTGAAGCATCAGAGGAAGTTAATCAGAGACTTGCCTCTGGAAGAAGCCATTAGCCAGGAGCTCACTACATACCTATAGGCCTCGTGACTTGAACTCAGTGTCAGAGCTTGGGAACAAAGGCCAAGTCTAACAAGGGAAGCCCACAGTCTTGTTTCAGTGCCTCTTTAAGACTTCTCAGTATGGACACTGAAGGCCCTGCAGCAGTCACCTGCAACACCTGTGGGATGTTTGTCTTCTTGCCTACAGATGTGGGGAACTACACCTGCCCTAAGTGCAAGTTGGTAGCCCTCTTAGAAGAGAAAGTACAGCAGCTAGAGGAGCAGGTATCTGCACTCCAGCAACATAGAGAGCAGGAGATTCTCCTGAACAGAACAGACCAGAATGTCTTCGGTGGGAAACACACAGAGGAAGCTGCTGGGGTGGAGGAGGTCACTGCACATAAAACAGAGGTAGATGCTTGGAGGAAGGTCACACACAGAAGTAAGGAAACCAGGGAATGTTCTGTGAGCTGCTTGCAGCTGCAGAATCGCTTTGAATCTCTCTCTGTTGTCAGAGATGATGAGGAAAAGCAGCAGGGACAGACATCATGGACAGAGCAGGGGAGCCTGAGAGTATCACGAAAGGGAACAGACACTGCTAAGCCTCGGAGGAGGCGCATAGTCGTGGTGGGGGACTCCTTGCTGAGGGGTACTGAAGCAGTGGTTTGTGGGCCTGACAAGATGTCTCGGGAGGTATGTTGTCTCCCTGGGGCAAAGATCCATCATGTGACGGAGAGGCTGACAAGACTTGTCAAGCCTACTGACCATTACCCCCTTCTTTTGGTTCATGTGGGAACCAATGATACTGCAAGGCACAGCCTTCAGAATATCAAAAGGGATTATGAGGCTCTGGGAAGGAAGCTGAAAGAGATGGATGCACAGGTTGTCATCTCATCTCTTCTCCCGGTGGAAGGGCATGGTCCAGGAAGGGAGAGGAAAATAGCAGAGGTAAATAACTGGCTCCGTAGATGGTGCCGCCAAGAACAGTTTGGATTCTTGGATCATGGGCTGCGGTTCCATGAGGAGGGACTTCTGGCAAGGGATGGGCTTCATCTCACGCCAGTTGGCAAAAACATTTTTGCCAACAGTCTGAAGAACCTGATCAGGAGGGCTTTAAACTGAGATATGTGGGGGAGGGAGACAGCATTCTGGAAGGCAAAAGGGATGGAGAGAATAGTCAAAGTGGCATAGAGGGAACAAGGCAAACAGTGAAAGGACCCAAGAGTAGGAGGCAAAAAACCATGCAAAAGCAGCATGTAAAGAGGACACATGGTCTTAGATGTCTCTACACTAATGCACAAAGTATGGGAAATAAGCAGGATGAACTTGAACTCCTAGCACAACAAGGGAAATATGATATAATAGGCATCACTGAAACCTGGTGGGATGAGTCTCATGATTGGAATGTAGAAATAGAGGGATATAACCTTTTTAAGAGAAACAGGCCAAACAGGAAAGGAGGAGGAATAGCATTATATGTCAGGGATATTTACACCAGTGAAGAGATCGAGGAAGTCAATACTGCAAGTCAGGTGGAGAGCATCTGGATAAAAATTAAAGGAGAGGGAAATAACAGGGATGTTACTGTGGGAGTCTACTACAGACCCCCAACTCAGGCAGAGGAATTGGATGATACCTTTCTAGAACAGATGAGCACACACTCAGAAAGGAGAGATGTAGTAGTGATGGGGGACTTCAACTATCCTGATATTTGCTGGAAGTCAAATTCAGCCAAATCCTCAAGGTCTAGCAAATTCCTCACTTGCCTGGAAGACAATTTCATTGTCCAAAAGGTGGAAGAAGCAGCAAGGGGATCAGCTATCTTAGATCTTATCTTAACCAACAGGGAAGACCTAATTGATGGGGTGCAAGTGGTCGGATCCTTAGGTGGAAGTGACCATGTCCTCCTGGAGTTTGCTATACAGTGGAAAGATGAAGCTAGGCATAGTCAGACACGAATTCTAGACTTTAGGAGAGCTGATTTCAATAAACTTAGAGAAATACTGGGGGTGATCCCATGGTCAAGAATACTAAAAGAGAAGGGAGTTCAAGATGGATGGGAGTTCCTCAAAAGGGAGATACTGAAAGCACAATTTCAGACAGTTCCAATGAAGAAGAAAAATGGAAGATGTCTCAAGAAGCCAGGATGGATGACTAAGGAACTTTCAACTGAGATAAGTTTTAAAAAGAACATGTATAAGAAATGGAAAAATGGGGAAATCACCAAAGAGGAATTCAAACAAATAGCCAGCACATGTAGGGATAAAGTCAGAAAAGCTAAAGCGCAAAATGAACTCAGGCTTGCTAGAGAGGTTAAGAACAATAAAAAGGGCTTTTTTGGATATGTCCGCAGCAAAAGGAAGAAGAAGGAAATGGTAGGACCACTGCGTGCAGAAAATGGCAAAATACTAACAGGGAACAGAGAAAAGGCAGAATTACTCAACACCTTCTTTGCTTCAGTCTTCTCAGAAAAGGCAAAAGGTGCTCAACCTGAGGACAGTGAAGAAGGGGACAGAGTGGGGGAATTTGAGCACAGAATAAGTAAAGAGACAGTACAGGAATACCTGGTTAATCTAAATGAATACAAATCTCCAGGACCAGATGAACTACATCCAAGGGTTTTAAAAGAACTGGCAAAGGTAATATCGGAGCCATTGGCAATAATCTTTGAGAACTCCTGGAGAACAGGAGAAGTCCCAGCAGACTGGAGGAGGGCAAACGTTGTCCCCATCTTCAAAAAAGGAAAAAAAGAGGATCCCAACAATTATCGTCCAGTTAGTCTGACATCAATACCAGGAAAGATTCTAGAGCAGATCATTAAGCAAAGAGTCTGTGAACATTTAGAAGCCAATGCCATAATCACAAAAAGCCAACATGGGTTTCAGAAAAAGAAGTCATGCCAAACGAACCTGATCTCTTTTTTTGATAAAATTACCAGCTTGGTAGATGAAGGGAATGCTGTGGATATAGTTTACCTCGATTTCAGTAAGGCCTTTGACAAGGTTCCCCATGACATTCTTGCAAACAAGCTTGCAAAATGTGGGATAGACAAGTTAACTGTTACATGGATTTGTAATTGG
Source organism: Urosaurus nigricauda (assembly GCA_034509955.1). Classification (NCBI taxonomy): domain Eukaryota; kingdom Metazoa; phylum Chordata; class Lepidosauria; order Squamata; family Phrynosomatidae; genus Urosaurus; species Urosaurus nigricauda. The sequence continues at coordinate 111,631,295 of JAOEGL010000006.1, forward strand.
TTGAGTGGCCGAACTCAAAGGGTGCTCAACAATGGCTCCTTTTCATCCTGGAGAGAAGTGACCAGTGGGGTCCCACAGGGTTCTGTCCTAGGCCCAGTGCTGTTCAACATCTTTATTAATGACTTGGATGACAGAATTGGGGGCATACTTATCAAATTTGCAGATGACACTAAACTAGGAGGAGTAGCTAATACCCCAGAGGACAGGATCAAAATTCAGAATGACCTGAATATACTGGAAAGCTGGGCCAATGCTAACAAGATGAAATTCAACACAGAGAAATGTAAGGTTCTGCACTTAGGGAGGAAAAATGAAATGCACAGATATAAAATGGGGGACACCTGGCTGAATGAGACCACATGTGAAAGGGATCTAGGAGTCCAAGTAGACCATAAGCTGAACATGAGTCAACAGTGCGATGCAGCAGCTAAAAAGGCCAATGCAATTTTAGGCTGCATCAATAGAAGTATAGTTTCTAGATCAAGGGAAGTAATGGTGCCACTCTATTCTGCTTTGGTCAGGCCCCACCTGGAATACTGTGTCCAGTTCTGGGCACCACAATTCAAAAAGGATGTGGAGAAACTGGAGCGGGTCCAAAGGAGGGCAACTAAGATGGTGAAGGGTCTGGAAACCATGCCCTATGAAGAACGCCTTAGGGAACTGGGGATGTTCAGCCTGGAGAAGAGAAGGTTAAGAGGTGATATGATAGCCCTGTTTAAATATTTGAAGGGATGTCATATTGAGGAGGGAGCAAGCTTGTTTTCTGCTGCTGCAGAGACTAGGACGCGGAACAATGGATATAAATTGCAGGAAAAGAGATTCCACCTCAACATTAGGAGGAACTTCCTGACAGTAAGGGCTGTTCGACAGTGGAACACACTCCCTCGGAGCGTAGTGGAGTCTCCTTCCTTGGAGGTCTTTAAGCAGAGGCTGGATGGCCATCTGTCAGGGATGCTTTGATTTGGAGGTCCTGCATGGCAGGGGGTTGGACTAGATGGCCCTTGTGGTCTCTTCCAACTCAATGATTCTATGATTCTATGATTTTGCTGTGGATTTTTAGCTCTCTTCACATTGATGATGATGGCTACTTTTTCACACTACCAGTGCCCAGCATTGCTGTTGCAAGCACAAGTTGTTCTGAGGTCAAAATGAGGCACCAAGTGTGGATAGCATCTGATCTAAGCACCCCCAGCAGCACCAGATGATGGTGCTGCTGCTTAAATCAGAATGCTATGAAGGTGATGAATGGAGCCATGTGGGAAGGTAGCTTCCTCTTGTTTTCTGCAAAACCGAAACAAATAAGGGGTTAATTCCTGGTAAATTTGGGGCCAGAATACTCTCGGAAAGTCTGGAGTATTCTGGAAAGTGTACACCTGCCCTAGGAGTTTATCTACACTAAACCTATAGAGATACCTATTCCAGTCCTGTGAACCAGAAACACCACAGATGTCTAGTGAATAGCTGACTACAAATCCCAGGATGGAGCCATGGCAGCTAAAGCAGTATTAAGCTGCTGTAAATGTAAGTATACATATCCTCTAAATCACCACTTTAGTGATCACTGTGGTGATCATTGCCCAGGGGAGACAAAGCAAATTTCTCCTAAACCAAATAATTTACTCCGAGTGTACATCTTCAATGGGCATGTTTGCCTTGTATTCCAGTCAAGAGGAGGGGAGAAAATGTACTGTTTTTTGACATAGTGATTGAATATGGGGTGTCATCTGAATTTCTCTGTTTGAAGTCACCAATAAACTGAATCTCATCAGATATAAAGCTGTTCATTTGTTTAATCCAAATTATAAATCTGGCCTATTTACCAGATTTCAAATAGCATTTCAGTGCTATGTCTCTGTGCTTTACAGTGATTCATTTAATTGAACGTATGTCTCTGGTCATGTCTTCTAAAAAGGTACCTCACTCACACATGACAAGGAAATGAACATTGATTTATAAGAATATCCCCCTCCTCCACCACCACCTCTTTTTCCAATTACAGTTTTACCAGTCTTCATTTAAAACTCTACTTATTTTGCCTAAAACTTCTTTGGGTGGAGGATTCTATATGAAACAATATTTTATAGTGTGAGATCCTGGTGAAACTGCTGTCAAGTATATGATATAACTTAATCAAGGAATTATACTTGAAGATTAAATATTTGCTTGTGGAAGCTCTAGGGAATGCCGAATTTCAATTTTTTCCCCTCTCTTAACTAAGCATTCTGTTAATTAATGCACTTCAAAGTGATTAAAAGCAGTTTTCAAATAATGAACAATACTGAGACAGACAAGTTAATTGATTGATTGGTGTATGAGCATAGTCCTAAATGGATTGAAATTTGCATATTAACTTAGATCCAAACCTACATAATTAATCAGCCACTTGTTACATTTTATCTTCCTTTAAGAAACTTGATGAAAGATAAAACGATGCATTTGTTGGATTGGTGCCTCTTAAGAAACTAGAAGACAAACTTAAATACTGCTTTCTATTGTAACTATTATTAAGTCTGTCCTCTTGGACATAACTCTGTAGCTGGAGATGTTCAAATGCATTCCATTACTAATTAAAGTAATATTTCAAAGGTATAATTTGGGGGCAGGCCCAGGTCTGGGAAGTGAAGTCTTTGCCAGACATCTAAAAAGTGTTAAGGGAGGTGCAGATTTGTAAAGGAGATAATTCAACTGTTTCTCCCCTGAACATTCTCCTTTTATTTTAATGTGCACTTGGGAAGGACATGAGTTAAGCAGAAAAAAATAGTTGTAGGGTAGGGATGTAAATCCTTCGTTCTCATGTACGACAACAGCAACAGCAGTTAAAACAACAGTTTTTTTTCCCCTCTCAATAGAAAGGAATACAAAAATTAAAAGCATTTCCAGAAGGATTTTGAATTGATTTTTTTGTCAATTTTTATTCCATTCTCTTATTAATCTTAAGATTCTTCCTTCTCCCCAATAAAATTATCCATAAGAGAAAAACTACATACTACTCTTAAAAACATAGATGGGGGAAACTGTGAAGTGTGGGTCACATATGGTGCCCAGAATCATTTTTGTGGTCCCGAAAATTTTCCAGTTCTGCCATGTTTCATGCCTCTTCAGATCAGCTTTGGTCCGGGAAAGGCCTTTTTCCCCCATCATGAAGCAATCCAGAGGACGCTTAAAATTTAAAAATTCTAATAAACAGTGACAACCAATTGCTTTTAAAAAGTAACTTTCCAAGCTCTGGTGGTTCACTGCCCAGTAGGTGAGTTGGGCTGTGCTTTTTTTTTTTTTACCTGACTTTGGCTAATATCTTACATTACTTCAGTTTAGCTTAAATATCCACTGCTGGAGTTGCATTATGCAACCCCTATACCGAATACCACCATAGTGACACATATGTGGATCAGTGGTCAACATGCACAGCTGACAACTTCTTGTGTCATTGCAATGATCAATGCATAGGGGCAAACCATATTATTGCACATATTGATCATTATCCATGCACAAGAGCAATGACCCCACATGTACAACTCCACATAGGCCACAGTCTCCTGGGTACAACTGTTGTGCATTGTCCAAAAAAGAAAAAAATCACTTTATATGTGAAGCGCATCCTCTGCCCATGAATATCACAAACAGGATTTTGGCCTTCCAGTGTATATTCCAGTAACTGTGGAAGAAGAGGACATTTGCTGTTCTACCTGAGGCAGGCAGGTTTGGTTGCTCCACTTGCCCATTACCTAAACCCAATTGGCACTCCCAAATAGAGCAGACTCAGTTTGTTGTTCTTAACTGCTGTCATGTCAAGTTTTAACTTATGAATGGGAGACTTCCAACTCACTAAACAACAGCCCTGTCAAGTCTTGCAGACTCAATTTAGTCACCTTGGGTTAATTGTCTCTTTAGCAGTCCATGGTATCCATTATTATTATTGGTGGTGGTGGTGGTGGTATTATTAGCTTTATTTATAAAGCACCATAAATGTACATGGCGCTGTAAAAAAACAACAACAATAAAATCAAGAATATATAAAAAGCCTGCCTATGGCGTACAATCTGGAGGTTAAAATAACAAGTTAAGAACATCATAAGAAAACAAATTAAAACAGCAGATATCAAATATTCCATAGAACTCTTCTCCAGCACCTCATTTCAAATAAGTTTTCTTCCTACCCTGTTTCCCTGAAAATAAGACAGTGTCTTATATTAATTTTTGCTCCCAAAGATGCACTAGGTCTTATTTTCAGGGTATGTCTTATTTTCCATGAAGAAGAATTCACATTTATTGTTGAGCAAACAAACAAACAAACAAACAAACCCAAAGAACATTAATTATATAGTGTATTTATATGTATATACAAAAACTTTGCTAGGTCTTATTTTCAGGGGAGGCCTTATATTTAGCAATTCAGCAAAACCTCTACTAGGTTTTATTTTATGGGGATGTCTTATTTTCAGGGAAACAGGGTATCAGATTTCTTCACTGTCCAACTTTCTGGGACTTCAACTCCAACACGCCCCAGTCAGTTAGCCAACAGCCAGGAACTCTGGAAGCTGAATTCCAAAGTGTCCGGAGGATCAAAGTTTGGGAACCACTGCTTTAGGATATTTAGGCCATGGAAAAGTAGCCAGATGCTTCTCCGAACTTGTCCACTTGCCGAAAAGAACAGAATGGGCAGGTGAGGCATCTTCCGGGACTTTACAGTAAGTTGGAGGGAGGAAATATGACTAATAAGTCCACATGTTCATATTTACACTATACTGAGAGGATGTTGAATTGACACCAGATGTTGCTTTAAATCCTATGGAATCCTGCGATTTACTGTTTCATGAGGCATTCAAGCTCTTTAGCACCAAATTTGAAGTATATCACAAAACCTCAAATCCTAGGTTTCCATAGCAAGGGAGTATGGCAGTTAAAGTGGTATCAAAGCATTATAATTGGGGAGTATGGATAACATCCTTAATCGTTTTCTCACCTATTTTCCCTCTTCATCTATCCTCAGGTATATTTGGATCCCTCTGTACTTCCACAGTAACATATCATGCCTTCCAGTCCTAGGGAAATGGTGTCCACCATTACTCAAGACAATTTGGCATAAGGGTTCCTTCTCTCCTTTCCTTCAGAAGTGGTGGTTCATCATCTTTAAAAGCTTCTTGAGGGAAGCAGAATAAATTCCCTAACAAGTAAAACAAATCCGCGTGAGCTTTTATTTTGTTCTCTAATGGTGCTCTGTTAGAGAAAGTGAATAATTAAGGCAGTTTGGCTTCTTCCCACACTGCCCCCCTCTCTTCCACCCGCTCCCCATTTCCCCCCTCTTCCAGGGAGGCACAATCTAAACGAGTCAGTAATATATGAAGGCATTAGCTGGAGCTATTTTGGAACAAAGCATCGTGTAAAACAACCTCTTTTAAATGTTTAATACCACTGGAAAAAAATTGCAAGAGTTGTTTACATTTGAATGCAAATGTGCGTATAAAAGACGTAGCAGGCAAGGTATGGTTTGGATCCTATAGGCCTTTTTGAGCTTCTATGAGACTGACATTTTTGGTTGTTGTTGCTTACCTCCCCCACCCCCTGGTAATTTATAAACTATTATTCCCCATTGTGAGAACATTGGCAGAGAAAAGAAGAGAATGGCTCCAATTTTCACTCTAATGTATTTGGCACACATCCAGAAGTTGGAAGGGGGAAAAACCAGGAGGGGGAAGCGTTTGCTATAAAAGCGAGATTAGAAGCTAATGCCTAGATGCCGAGTAATTGGTAGGAGAGGAAAAGTGACACAACTCTTGTTTCTTGTCCCCATTTAAAAAAAAAAAAAATCCGCCATCATGCACAATGGGAATGTAAACATGAAGTTGCTAGAGTGGCTGGTTTCAGGGTTTGTTTGTTTGTTTATGTGCCCAGCAATGTGCAAACAAAATTTGTTTTGTAATCATGAAATGGGAAACCAAAGATGAAAATGAAAATCACTGGTCAGGCTGTATATCCAAATCAGACTAGGACTGGATTTCACTATTGCATTTAAAGGTGCATAACCTAGAGTGACACATCCACAACTAATTCAGATTCAAAAGCTAATCCAAAACTAACAAAATGAATTTCAACAGGGAAAAATGTAGGATACTTCCCTTGGATGGTAAAAAAGAAACACAGAGATCTAGTCTGGGTGACATCTGGCTTCATAGCAGTACATGCGAAAGAGATCTGGGAGTCTTAGTGGACTATAGGTTGAACATGAGTCACTGATGTGATGTGAAAGCTAAGAAAGATAATGCAATTCTAAGTTGCATCAATAGTACAATATCTAGATCAAGGGAAGGAATGGTACCATTCTATTCTGCTTTGGTCAGATCTCACCTGGAACATTGTGTCTAGTTTTGGGTACTACAATTCAAGGAGGATATGGACAAACTGGAGCATGTCCAGAAGAGTGCAACAATTGGTGAAAGCTCTAGAAACCATGCTCTATGAGAAGTGGCTTTGGGAGCTGGGTATGTTTAGCCTGGGGGATTAAAACCCTGGTTAAATATTTAAAGGGAAGTCATATGGAAGAAGGAGCAAGTTTGCTTTCTGCAGCTCCAGAGACTAGGACATGGAGCAATGGATTCAAGCTACAGGAAAAGAAATTCCACCTCAACATTAGGAAGAACTTCCTGATGGTAAGAGCTGTTCAGTAGTGGAACATGCTGCTTCAGAGTGTATTTGAGTCTCCATCCTTGGACGTTTTTAAACAGAGGCTGGATGTCCACCTGTCAGGAGTGCTTTGATTGTGTTTTCCTGCATGGCAGGGGGCTGGACTGGATGGCCCTTCCAACCCTATGATTCTATCATTCATATTCACAGACAACTATGTATTCATGATCGTGGCACTATTACCATGATTATAAAAGTGCTACAATCCTGCTTTTCCACAACTGCCGATGTGGAAATCTGTTCTCCTTTCAATTGGGGCACAGCAAAATGACGTTCCCACTCAGCTCCTGCCATCAATTTTTAGTGCAAGGTGGAATTGCAACAGAGATCTTGCTCCTGATTATCACACCAGAGATTAGTGGAGAGAGAGTGTGTGGGTGTGGGTGTGAAAAACAGGGTTGAGCGCAGTGAGCGGATAAAGGATCTCAGTCTAGATTTAGAGCAGAGCAGAAAAGCAAGTTGCCCTCCAGATATTGTAAGGCTGTGGTTTGCATTAGCCCAAGCCATCATAGCCAAGATGGAATGGCTGGAATTCAACAAGATCTGAACATCTATATGTTCCCCATTCTTCATTTAGAGCAGGGGTGGGGAACTTTTAAAGACTAGAGAGGCACAGTTGCAACAAGGTATGATAAAGGTGACTAATTGTCTGGCATTAACATGGGATTTAACAACTTCTAATGGAATCGAGATCTATCATCACACACTATATTTGTTTCATTTTTATTGATTTATTCTTTAAAATACTTATATCCCACTCTATATCTCAGGAGTTTATTATATGCAAAAATAAAGCGAATTACACTTGCCAGGATACAGTCACTTACAGGATGCAATTGGGAATTATCGCATGAAAAATGCTGCCGATGCCATTGGGTGACTGCATCCTGGCGGCATTCAGGCTCTCAGCTGTGCAAACATGGGAAGCTCCCATTTTTGAAAAGCAGCTGGTTGAGTGCATCTAAGAGCTTGGATGCAGACAGGATGCAGTCTACGGGCAGCATCAGCTTCACTTTTCATGCGATAATTCCCAATTGCATCCTATAAGCGACTGTATTTGTGCATGAAATAAACTCTTTAGTATCTCATGGTGGTATACAATAAATAATGGACTCAGAGAATCATAATTTGAAAGAACCACAAGAACTGTCTAGTCCAACTTCATGCCATGAAGGAATACCCAGCTAAAGTACTACTGAGAGATAACCATCTAACCTCTGTTAAAAGACCTTTCAAGATGGAGACTCCATCACCTCCTGAGGCAATCTATTCCACTGTCAGACATATCTTACAGTAAAAATATCATTTCCAGCATTTTGGTGGGATCTCTTTTCTTGGAATTTGAATCAAGTGATTTGTGTTTGAGTCTCTGGAAGAGCCAAATACAAGCTTGCTCCATCTTCTGCATGATATCTCTTCAGCTATTTAAAGATGACTTTCATGTCATCTCTTAGTCTGTTCTTCTCCAAAGTAAACATACACAGTTCCCTAAGCTGTTCCTCATAAGGCTCGGTTTCCAGACTTTTGACCTTTTCTGGACATGTTCCAGCCTGTCAAAATCAAAATCAATTTAAACTTCTAAAACAGTAAAATATATATTTGTACGAGTACATTAAATAATTTGATACATTTAAAAACTGTTGAAACAATTTGAGGCAATTTAAAGCTATATACATATGCTGATTTGGATGGAATCAATTAGGCCCCAAAGGCTTTAATAAAAAGTCTTGGCACTGGAATTACACTGGAATTACACCAGCATTGGCACCATTTAGGTCTCAAAGGAGTATTCTATAAGTGGTGTAACGGTTTGACTATTGTCCAGAACACACTGCAGTAATAATCCAGGTTGAGAACACTTTAACTGCCCCTGCTGAATGCTAGGGGATTCTGGGAACTGTAGTTTTGTGAGACATTTAGCTTGACACATGAGACATGAGAAATATGAGACATGAGAAATATGAGACATGTTTCTCTGTCAGAAAGCTCTGGTGCCCCAATGAAGAAAAACAAGAAACAAAAAACAAAAAAATAGGATTCCCTAGCACTGTGCTGGGGCAGTTAAAATGATCTCAAACTGGATTATTTCTGCAGTGTGTTTAGGACCCGCGACTCGGGGGACAAGTGTTTGAATCCCTGTTCAGCCATGTAAACTCACTGGGTGACCTTGGGCAAGTCACACTGTCTCAGGCACAGAGGATGCCACTGGTAAAACCACTCCAAAAAGACCCACCAAGAAAACCAATGATAGGTTTTCCTTGGGTTGCTGTAAAACAGAAACAACTTGAAGGCAAAACAAATTCTATAAGTGAGGTGCCACAGCAAAGGAGGCCTTATATGGAACTGCTTTGCTCAAAGGTGGGATATCAGATACTAAACAGTAACCAGAGAAATGGGGTATTATCTTCATGGAAGTCTGCCTGATCCATTATTTCCCTTTCCATGTTCCTGTGTATTTCAGGTGACATCACTGAAGAGTTTGGGTCTGTGCTTTTTCCTGCATTTTTCACATTCTCCAGTAATGTGGAGATTTACCCAACTGATGCAATTGATTTCAATTGTTTCTGCAGTCTGTATCAGCTACCTTGACTTAAATATTAAGGAAGATGCATAGCTAGTTATTCCATGAGGCAAGTTCCTGAAGTCTCAGGTGAAGGTTAGGGAAGATTGGGCCAGTTTCCAATATATACAGAATCCAGGAAAATTCAAATGGAAAAAATGAGTCCAGGAAGAAATAGAAACAGAAGAAATAAAACAGTGAAGTCTGACTCTCACTAGGAAATGAAAGAAAAGAGAAGGAACTACAAGTAGGAAAAGGGAAGGGAAACCTAAGAAGTTTATTCAAAGCTTTCCACAAGCCAAAAATCTGGAACAGGAAGAGGGTGGCACCATGTAGAAATAACAAGAAAAAGTTATAGGGGACTCCTCTGTAACTTTTCGTTGTTATTTTTACACGAGGTGTGGAATTTCCCACAAGAAGCAACAAATATTCATCAGAGCTCTGCTAGCAGTTTCTGGAAGACTCCACACCCAAAATGCAGAAGCCCATTGTGAAATTATTGGAAGTAAAGGTTATTATATCTGATATGATAACCTTTAGCAAAATTTATCTATAGCAAAATTTCCCTGCCTTTATATTCAAAAGAAAAAGGAAAGGTTTCAACACACATTTCAACACATATGGAAAAGAGGGCTGAAGTTAAGATGGAGCTTAATGTAGAACAATTGAAATTTCTCTCTGTTTGCCAAGTCTCCTCTTGCACAGTGATATATTTCATACTTTCCCTCATGACTAGAAATTTCGCTCTGTGTTGGGAAATGGCAAATCAAGGGGAAATCTTTCACAGTAGTGCACCAAAGACCCCAGATCCATAAAATAAATTTTTAACAAATATATTTTGGGTGGGTTTATTTTGTAACACCCCCCCCCCCTCACCTGTTCAATTCTGCTACAAAATGGATATCACTTGCAGCTTCAGTTTTACCCCATTTTGGGAGGTTCTAGCACATTTTTTGTAGGCAGAGGACTTGGGAGGATGACTACACCATTGTGTAGTCTCATAAGACCATAAGAGAAAAACTACTTACTTTTGTAAGGATTTGGAATATTGGGGGGTGATCTTGTGGGGTTTTTTAATTTTTATTTTAAAGATGCTTTGAGGGCTGTATGTGATCCATGGGTTGCACTTTGGGCACTCCTATTCTATGGTCTTATGAGACTACATGTTTTACAAAGCCTTTGATTTATCCAACTTTGTACTATAAAAGACCTCTGTCTTGAAGCTTAGATGTTGGGCAAACCACCCCTAAGGGGCGGCCTGCAGGTGCTTCCATTTTTGCTAGATCAGGGCCACAACAAATGCACACCGCAGCCCTGATCCGGCCTTTCCAGGGAACAAAAAGGAGATGCAAAAAGTGGCCTTTTTGTGCCCTGGAAAGGGCGCAATAGTCATGGTGGCATGTCTTTACAGTGCTCCTTCAGTGCTGAGTCATTTGGACGAAGCACTGGAGGAAACCATGACGTAGTGCACTATGTAGTGCAGTGCACAGTGTCACGCTGCCCTGGGGGCCCCTGACTCTGCCCCCAACCCAGCCTTTAAGGTCGATGTGTACAGGGGGTCAACCAGGGACTGGTCATGGTGGCAACCATTTATCTCTCTTTTTTTTTTCAACGAAGAATCCAGAATTCTAGGCTGAGATTTATCTCTGCCTTCTTTTCCAACAAGATGCTTAGAGTTGTTGTGCTGTTTATGAGAACCATCACAGTGCAGTAGTTTGAGTGTTGGTCTATGACTCTGGAGATGAGGGTTTGAATCTCAGCCTGGACATGAAAACCCACTGGGTGACCCTAGATTTCCCTCCATTCAATTCCACAGCTCTGTAGGCCTCTTGCCCAATACTCAGGGATTCCCCAGAATATGACCTTAGTACCAAAGAGATGCAGCACATTAGTGAGATGTTTGGAGAAAGTCTATGGACTCTTTCAAACGGGAGGAATTTCTCCCAATTCCGAATGGAGCCAATGCAGATTCATGTAAATTCGCTTGTTTAGCGAATTTACCTGAACCCCTGCTCCGTTCGGAAGGCATTCGGAATTACTTCCCATTACCCGAAAATAACCCCCCCTTGCCCGAAATCGTGTGAGAAACTTAAATTCGCAATAATGTTAAACCCATGATTGCATTCGGAGTGACTTCCCTTTTGCCCGAATTTGCGTGAGAAGAATTAATTCGCAATAACGTGAAACCCCAGGATTGCGTTTGGATTGCCCTTGGATTATACTTCCAATTTCCCATGTCTGAAAGAGTCCTATGTTAGAATAGGGGTTATGTGTGGGGGAAAAAAATCAGATTTGCAAATATTGTAAATCTGTGAGGACTGCTAAGGTATGTTATATCTTTACTGACACTGCATTTAAACTAGTTTTTTCAGTTAGCATTTGAGTTATGCACATCAGCATGGGTTTTTCTCATCTAGGTCAAAGGTTTCTGAAGTAATGTAGATCCAAGGGACTAGCAAACTGCAACATCTCTGCTAACCTCTTTGGAACTTCTTAAAATAGAGCAACTGCTGAAACATGATCGAGTCACATGAATGGGTGCCAAGCTACCATTCTATTTTAATAGTCTCATAGATGCTTTGCCCCCGATCAGAAATAAATGGCAGTAACTTGGTAAGAAGCCGACAAACTCCCACATCATCCAGTAAAATGTTTTGCTAAGATGTATGTGTACCGGTCAATTTCAAACCCAATGTTTAATGTAGATTATTTGCTTTCATAACACAGCCGGGCACCACAATTTGAGTGCAAGTGCATTTTCCTAACTCCATTCATTCCTCATATGGCAGAAAATTATGCCCATTTTACAGACAGAACACTGAGGCAAACAAACAGTAGCCTGCTCATCATCACTGTGGCTAGGGTTTCAAAATAGCAATAAAGGACAGTTAAAATTCATGACATACAGGGTTAACATACAAGAAACAGGTATAAGCAAGTTTGTGTTCCACCTAAATACCAAATGGAGGTATTGATTTCAGTTAACCGAGGCATGCATTTCTCTGTAAAATTATTATATTTTTCACATCCTCAGATTACATGATGCACATATTTCTGACTTTGTGAAGAGCCTACACCCCAAAATCAAGGATTTAGGGGCATATTGTTCAGTCTATAGGAAAGAAAAAGCATTCCAACCCTCAAATAGGGGGCATCCCTTGTAATAAGAGACAACTACCTGCCCCCAAATAGGGGACACCCCTTATAATAAGAGATACCTGACAAAAGATAGTGTTGGAACTTGTCATAATCATCATCATCATCATCATCATCATCATCATCATCATCTATAATATACAGCTAAAACTTAATACAAAGAAGACAACACAAGAAATGGAAAGCAGCATATGAAGGGCTAAATAAGGAAAGTGTAATATGTTCATATTTCAGATGCACAGACTACCTGGACATATTTAGAGCATAAGAACTAGGCAGCTGTGGTAAAGGGTTCATGGAACAAGGGGAAGATGAATTTCCCACTCATCCACTATCACTGGACTACTAAAAAGAGATGAGGAATGAACATAAACTTGCTTGTTATCTGTGTTTTTCAAATATCAAAGCCAGTGCAAGTCCATGGCTGAAATGAGATATGAAAACTCAGTGTAGAGATCAAATTGAGATATAAACTTCAACATATGGTTAACAACTCCCTTATACTTTTTGGCGGTTCTGTACCTTTAGTAGCAGCTGGATCTCCAGAAAGCTGCAGTTGATCTTTGTCTCTGTGTAGAGAATAAACACAACCATCTGCTAATGTCTGCAGATCAAGCTTCCCTCACAATTGCAGGTGCATCTCTGTGCTTATTAAAAACAAGGCATCAGCATTGTTCAACTGACTTTTCCACTGTTTAAGGAAATTGATATGGATGTATGAAAGCATCATGTCCAGAGAAATGTGAGGTGTTCCTCCTCAGTCACCAGAAGGAACTTGGATCTAAACTCTTGTAAGAGTTCGATTGTCCTCAATATTGACTGGTTGACTGAATCCTCTTCTGGACAACAGAGTCCTAGTGGAAGTATTACATTGCATGGTAGGTGTATGATTATTGCCTCACTTCTAATCTTGGAAGTACTTGGAAGTCCCATTCTTCTCCTAATTCCATTGATGTGATAGACACTAAGTCATCTTTGGCCTTGAAGTCAAACCTTGTAAGAGTACCACCTTGGGGAGCTGAATCATATAGGACCATGACAAACAGGCCAGCTTGAAGGCTGAATGATGAGTAAGAAATCACATTAGAGTTGTTAGGTCATGTGGTGGACAATAAAGATTTATAGGATACCTGGATTGCATCAGCTGCAGGCAACCTAAGGGATTTACACATGTTTAGGAGAAAAAGAAGAGCTATCAGTGGAGAAGGTAAAAAGATGAAAATCTCATGGTGGCAGTATTGCTATCATCTAGAAATCTGAAAAGCAATAATTGGATTTTGTAATTGCTCTATTTCTTATTCACATTTGTTGGGAGAATATCAGAGTTTGGTTATGTATTGAATCCCAAAGAATCACTTCTTCTAAGAGTGAACCTCAGAGTGAGCGAATGGAGGCAGCAACTATGATGCTGAGCAGCTCAGTAGGAAATGTTTTGAAGGTAAAGAAGCATTAGAGAGATGAGTAGGGGTCCTAAAGTTCCCCATCACTAGGTCACTCATAGACAACAAACTGGGAAGGCTCATGCAAAGGACAGATTGCCACAGTCTTCCCCACTCTCATACTTCTGGCACATTTGTCACTTCTGCATGTTGCTTCTGGTCAAACTGAGGTGCCCATTGACAATGGCATGACTGGGGACCTTGTTCTGACTTCACAGTGAGAGCATGGTGGCAGCAGCTGTGGTGCTAGGTGAAGGCTCCTGATCTTACAGAATAAGGGGTTCTACAGACAGGTGGCATGTAACCACCCTTTTAGCCCTGGATCATTGCTGCAACAACCACATGCTGCATCAATGATCTGCTCCCTGCAGAGAGCAAAAAGAAGCCCTGAAAAGGGGCTTGTTTTTGCATCCCAGAAGAGGCGCCATAGGCGCACTCGTGCACCATGATGACACCCCCTTGTGCACAGGGCCGTTTAGGCTGCACATGACAAGTGTGATCATGGTGTGCACCGTGTAGACAGGTGCATGCCAAGATGGAGCCCGGGTGGCACAACAAGGGCTTCAAGTGTATGGATGTTCAGCTTTAGTGTGCTTACAGGCCAGCACAAAGTGCCAGTCTGTACAGCCCCTAAGTTTTTTTCCCCACAGGTATATCCTCATTCTGGTGCTGAATGGGACAGACTGTTCTGTTCTGTTCACACCAGAACCAGGGATGGACCATGTACCCACCGGGGGGGGGGGAGATTTTATTTGGTCCATGCAAACAGGGCCCAAGACATATTGCTATATGAGGAAAAGGACAAGGTGTGCCTCTTCCCCATTCCACATACAGAAGCTTATTGAAATGGTTGTTTAATCATATTTTGATAGTGGTGAGAACACAGTGCATTCATGAGGGTACTACAAAAACTTAGGATGCAGTGAGGGAACTATTTCACTGTGCATAATGATAGAACCGGCCCTGTCTGTATGAGGATGAAAGGAACAGGATGGAGCCCATGATTTTAAAAAATTGACCTTACTGCTCACATGCTTCCTGGCTGTTCTAGAATCTTTACATTAGAATTAATGGAGTTTATAATTAACATTCTAGTTCTTTTTGCCCCCTCTCTTTGCTCCTATACTTAACTATGTTGTCTTCCATTCCCAGAGAGATATGTAACAACTATCTGTAAAAGCACAGATCCATTTAGGGCCATATGATCATTAGGTACTGCTGACTGTTTCTAGGGTTAATAAGCATTTGTCTACACTGTGAATTATTTAAAGAAATCCTCAAACTCGCTACATGAAGCATAAGAGATGAATAATTTACACATCATGTAAACAACTAGGAGCTTATCTAGTGTGAGTGTGTATGTATTAGAGGGAGGGGAAAGGGGAATAAGAGGGCAATAAAGACAGGAATAGTTAAATGCAAATTTATGCATATGGAGTTCACCAAAGTAAGGCAAATAATTTTGGGATTAGTGGTTTTCAGACCGTGTACTAGAAACAATACTTGCCAGATTTGGGAGGACATTTATGAAATTCCTCAGTGGGATGGGTGGTCTTGTGTCCAGCATTATACTTCTTGGTTTAAAGACTAAGGGGCTATACAGACTGGCCCAAAGGGACAGTCTGCAACCGCCCTTTTACTGGCTGGATTGGGGCCATGGCAACCTCATGCCGCAGCCCCAATCCAGCCTCTGAAGAGTGCAAAAGGAGTCACAAAAAGCAGCTCCTTTTTGTGCTCTCCAAGGTGCACCATAGCCGCTGTGGTGTGGCTCTATGATGCCCCTTTGGTGCTGCATCATGTGGATGCAGTGCTGGAGTTGCACCATGATGGCATGTGCTGCATGGACCAGTGTGTGCCAAAATGGCAGCCTGGTGGCGGAGTTTAGGCATCCAGCACTAGGACGCTGCACCCTGACTCTGCCCACAGTCTGGCACAAAGTGCTGTCTGTATAGGCCTAAATATTCTAAAGGGCCCTTCCACCTCAAGGGCCCTTTCACACTGTATACTTTTAGTGTTACAATTCCACATTAATTGCAAGGGTAATATCCTATGCAATCCTATACAATCCTGGGATTTGCAATTTGCTGTTCTTTTTGTGTGTCTTCAAGTTTCCAACTCATAACAGCCCTAGGGCAAACCTATCACAGGTTTTTCTTGGCAAGATTTGTTCAGAGAGGGGTGCCTTTGCCTTCCTCTGAGGCTGTGAGAGTGCAATTTGCCTAAAATCACACATGGCCGAGTAGGAACTGAAACCCTGGTCTCCAGAGTCTTAGTTTTATGTGCAAACCACTGGCTTGGTCTGAAGTGGAGAGTTATTTAAACTTTTCAGTCAAAGAGGTCTACAAATTCCAGAATTTCACATGATGTAGCCATGGATGTTAAAGTGGAATGATAGTGCTATAACTGTGCAACATATAGAGGGTTTTGTGTCTACTTTGACACTAAAGAACCATAAGAGAGAGATGAGCAGAAGTCCTAAAGTTGCCCATCACCAGGTCATTCATAGACAGCAGGCAGGCTCATGCAAAATGTTGTCATAGGTCCACAACACACTGCAGAAATAATCCAGTTTGAGACCTCTTTAACTGCCCTGACTCAGTGCTAGGAAATCATGGGAACTGTAGTTTATTGTGGCCAAAGAGCTCTCTGGCAGAGAAGACTAAATTTCTCACAAAACTACAGTTCCTAGAATTCCCAAGCATTGAGCCCGGGCAATTAAAGCAGTTTCAGGCTGGATTATTTCGGCAGTGTGTTTTGCACCTTAGTGTTCATCCAGATTGACCAAATGTGTTGGGGGATGGTCACTTTTACTTCTGTACTTACCACTTCTTTTTCAGAGGTTCAGAGTATATTCACATTGCACATTTATACCAATTTAATAATACTTTAACTTTTAGTGGAGCTTCATCAGAAAGAAGGAGAATCATCCCTTCTGAAGAATTTCATATATAATCTTTATTTCTAGCCCGCTCCTCTGTGAGTACAATCGGAGCGGGGTACAACAAGATTAAAACATACAAATTAAAACACTTCATTGACCCATTCCCAGCCACCCACCCCTTAAAAATAAATTAAATTAGCAATAATTTAAAATCAACAACATTAAAAACATGATTCATCCTCCATAGTTCTTACATTGAGGAAAAGATAACACCAGGCAAGGGGTCAATTTATAGGTCCCATTCGGAGCTGGGATCTAAGAGGTGTCAGGGAAGGCCTGCCGGAAGAGATGCGTCTTCAGAGCTTTTTTAAAGCAATCAAGAGATGTTATAAGGCGCATCTCATCCGGCAGACCATTCCAAAGTCTGGGAGCGGTCGCGGAAAAAGTCCTCTGGGAGGTCTGCGACAGCCTAGTTTTCACCGGCTGTAGCAGGTTCCTCCCAGAGGATCGGAGTGTGCGGGGGGGTTCATACGGGGAGAGGCGGTCCCTGAGATAAGGTGGACCCAAGCCATGTAGGGCTTTAAAGGTTAAAACCAACACCTTGTACTGCGCCCGGAAACTAATTGGCAGCCAGTGGAGAGCCTTGAGCACCGGTGTTATGTGCTCTCTCCTTGATGTTCCAGTTACAAGCCTGGCTGCCATATTTTGGACCAGTTGAAGTTTCCAGGTTAAGCACAAGGGTAGCCCCATGTAGAGCGCATTACAGAAATCCAGGCGTGAGGTTACCAGAGCATGTACCACAGTTTCCAGGTCCCTCATGTCCAGGAAAGGGCGCAGCTGGCGTATCAGCCGAAGCTGATAACAGGCACTCCTGACCGTCGCATTCACCTGACAGGTCATGTGGAGCGACGAATCTAGGAGTACCCCCAGACTGCGAATACAGTCCTTAGAGGAGAGTGTGACTCCATCCAGGACTGGAGACTGTATTCCCAAGCCTGGTTTTGGGCCTGTGACTGTTAGTACCTCCGTTTTGTCTGGATTCAGTTTCAATTTGTTTTCCCTCATCCAATCCATTACCGCCGCAAGACAGTAATGTAAGTAAGTAAGACACTATATGACAAGTTTTGTCTCTCCCCACCCAAAATTTTTGGTGGCAAGGGGTATCTGGGCCATGCCCTGAGCCGCATTTTCTCCATGGCCTAATGGCAGGGGCCATCACTGCTGTCATATTTGCAGGGTTTACTCAGCGGAAAAATGAGAATGAACCCCCAAAAGGCACAACCTTTGCAAACCATGGAGGAAGCAGTAAGAAATAAGTTTTAAAATGTACAAAGAAAACTTGTAAACTTTTCAGTAATTTGGCATCGTCAATGCAATGTATATTATTAATCTCAAGCTATTATAAATAAGAACATTGTGCTACTCACAAACCAGCAATCCTGAGTTGATGAACTATATTTTCAAGCATTTATATCTCATTATGCATGTTGGCTGCCAACCTGGGCTGTGCAGAAGAGGCCAAACAAATCTAAATATGTTATCTGCACAGTTTCTGGGAAGGAAGCCATCTTTATAGTCTTCTTCAGCGAGCAGGAAAGCTTTGTGCCTTTGGCTGGCAGCTGAGGGGCATTGTAGCTCTGTGTCTGACAGTGTGCTGTTTTGCATGCAAAACATTCCACATTCATGCCCCTGAAAGGAGCAGGTAGCAGGTAAGATAAAAAAAAAAATCTGCCCGGAGAGACACTATCACTCAGAACATAGAGTGAATCAGGGTGAGAATTATTTATTTATGTATATATATATATATATATATATATATCTCCATGGAGACCAGGGTTCAATTCCCAGCTTGGCCACAAAACCTACTGGGTGACCTTGAGCAAGTCTTTCAGCCTCAGAGGATGGTAATGGTAAACCCCCCTCTGAACAATTCTTGCCAAGAAAACCCTCCTTAGGGCTACTCTAAGTTGGAAATGACTTGAAGGCGCACAACAACAACATTATAGCACCATCACAGCACATGGTGCTTTGCAAGTAAAAGAACAGCAAAACAGTTGTTTTGAGAGCCATACAGCCCTCCAGATTCCATCATCCTTAGCATTAGTATAATCAATGATAAGGAATGCTTGGAGTTGTAGTCTAATTGCATTTTTTCCTTTCAAACTACTTTGTATTAACAAACAACTATAACACTAGCAATAATAATATCACATCAAAATGATGTATTCTATATACCTAAAACAACACATATAAGGAAAACAAGTCATACTAAACTTCAAATCTAACTAAATAATAAAAATAATAATAAAAAGATACAAACAGGGAAACTGTGTGGTTTCCAACTTGCCTGTCTGTGGTTCTATTATATTGAATATATTCACTCCCCTCTTACTCTTCAAATCATAGGCTAATAACACATCTATTTCAAAATGAGCTTTCAAAGTCAATTATAAAACTCTTCCATGTAATAAAACATAATAAAAATGGTCTTATTAGTCCAATGACAGTGGAGAAGATGGACAAATTGTCTGAACTGCTGTAAGATACACACTACCTACATACATTAACAGTAGATTTTGGTGAATTAAAAGCAGAGACAGTCTTCCCATTAGGCAAAGTGATGTGACCACCTTAGGCTGTAGATCACCAGAGGTGGTGAATTAGATTTCTGTTAGAAAGAGTCCTGCCACTACTCTGAACAGCTTTGCTGGCTGCAATCCTGCTGTAGTGGGACACAAATGCTGTCATCAGGCAGTTGTGTTTTAGAGTCCTTGTCAGCATCATGGCCAAATGATAACAGCTGTCCAGGGCCTTAAAAGCCTTATTTTATGTGCAGTAGACCCAGCTATATAGTTTCACTTTAGTCTGACATTTCAAGGCTGGGAACAGGCTAGTTTGTAAGAAAAAAAAAATCCATGCGACTAAGCTTTCCTTCTAATAACTAGAAGGAAAGCTTGGATCATGCCTGTGGAGTTCATCTTTCTTTGTTTGGTTCTGTAATATATAATCCTGGGGATCCATCTTTCAGTTCCCTCACATAGTGGCTGGGTGTGTGCCAGGGCTGTATTGGCCCATCCATTAAAAAAATCTTCCCCCGCTCCCCAAAAATCTTAAACACATCAGATCCTGTCTGATCTTAGAAGCTAAGCAGGATCATCCCTGTTGAGTTCTTGGATGGGAGACTGCCATGGAATACCAGGTGCTGTAGGCTATATTTCATAGGAAAGGAGTGGCGAACCACCTCTGTGTATTCCTTGCCCAAGAAAACCCTAGGAAATTCCAGGTGTCACCATAAATCAACAGGCAATGAAATTCTCCTTCAGTCCCAAAATTTGTAGTATTGCAGAATGAGACACTGAAAATCATTCATACTTTGAACTCTTCTGTTTACTCTGTTTTCATTCCCTTAGTCACGTTGCCTGATCCTTTTTTTGATACCTAAACTCTAAGTGCTCAATCGAGGTTTTAAATTACTGTAATGTTATAAACTTGGGGAGAGATAGAAAATTTCATTAGGAGAGCAAAAGTTGTATTTAAGAGGCAATGCCCTCATTTTGCCATCCCATATGAATATTTCTGGTGTGAACCCTAGTCAAGGGGACCTTCATCCAGCAAATAGGAGTATTGGTTTTAGGGTGAACTGGGTAGAATGTGTGATTCAATAATTCAGTTCTTCTGCCTGTTGTGAGGGAGTGTTGGAAATCATCCAATAAAGAGCTGTGAAGGTGTCCTCTGTTGTAGACCACCTGCTACATTATTTATTACATATAATGCTTTTCTTACAGCATTGATGAGTTCCCATTTTTGATACCAAATAAAGTTATAGGGAGATGGAACTGCGACCAGTTCTAGCTCAAAGCAGCTGTCTCGAGCCAATGAAAGAGCCCCGATGAGAGAGAGAGCCACAATGAGAGAGTCAATGAGAGAACCATACTGAATTCCTGGTAGGGCAATGAACAAGGAAAATATGTTTGGTCTCCATGACCCCAAGGCCTTGCCTGTGTTGGCCATAAATCCAAGGCCAGTCAGGAGCATTATGCTCTGGAACTGACCCGATTGACCACAGTGGTGACTGCACACACTGGGCCGCAGCCATGTGGTGGGACAGCATTGTTTACATGGACAGTTGGGCTGACACTGCATTGGCATGGCTGGCCTATCTCCTGTCCCTGAAACTGTAGGTACTACAAGGGCTACCTACATCTGTACCTACAGGGGTTCTGTAGACAGACTACCTAGCATGCCACCACTTCTCCTGAGGGTGGGCTTGCTGCATCCAACGAATGAAAAGAGAGAGTAGAGGGACACCCCATTACATTTTGGGGGACTTCAGAGGTCCCAAGAGCAAGCAAGCCCTACATTTGAATCTAACACCACAGTTGAAATGGTGCAACTACCTTTTTTTTCCAAATTGACCAGGGAGAATAATAATAATTATTATTATTATTATTATTATTATTATTATTATTTCTATGTCCCACCTTTCCTTCAGATCAAGGCGGGATTACAAGATATTAAATATACACAGTACAATATCAATAATCCTATGCAAAATATAAACCTAATGGATTAACATCAAATTAAGTACATACAATACAATATTGATAAAACAGTTCATAATATCACCTAGTACATTAACATCAAATTGAACATATATCAATGAAGTAATCCACAGTACAAAACATAGTACATTAAGTCAATCGATTACATAAGAGATACAATATAGATAACATATCAATCAATTATAATACAGATACAACATAGATATCAAACCCTTCCTCTCTTAAGAGGGCAGGACGAAAACTAGGTCTCTAGTGTTTAAAGCGGGCCGGCTTGTAAGACGCCACTCCCACCTGCATCCTGCCCCTCAAAAGTCCTCTGCGAGCGGCAGGCAGATGTTCCAGCGCTGGCGCAAATGACAAGACAAGACTCCTCCTTAAGTCCAGGAGCCCAGGCATGGGAGGAGCCCAGGTAGAAGGAGGGCAAACAAACACTCTCTCAGCCGGTCTTCACTGGCAGATGTTGGAAAGGGAGACACATTAGCAGAACACTCCACTGAGAAAAATAACACCAAGATAAAATTTTACAGATCATTTAGTCTAATGTCCTGATGCTGACAACATATTGTCCTCAGACTATAGTAATTAGCTGGAGGCCCTATTTCACAACCCACTTGTACCATTAAAAGTTTATTTATTATTACTATTTTATTGTCTTATATCCTGCCTTTCTACCAATATAGGGACTCAAGGCAACGAACAGCAGATTTAAAACAATACAGTTTCAAAACAGTACAACCATCAAAAGTTTAGATGATAAAAGAGGCAGCACAGAGCTTTTTTATGTGTGGAGTGACACCTAGCATGGATAACTTTTTACCCATTTGGCCTTGCTTTATTGGTATTGCACGATTTTAAAGATCTTTTTAAATGACTTTGCTTTGAAGATGGTTTGATTTTTCTCCCCACTCAATTATTCTATGATGCTCATTGCAGATTCTCTGGAGTTCTTTTTGTTTGCTTCTCAAAGATTTTTGATTGATTGCTTTGTTATTTCTAAAGTCAAAGGGCCAAAAGGTAGACTAGAATAGGTAGATGACACCACATAGCTGGGGTGGGGGAAATCCTAGGGTTATAAATTTTTGTCTTGTCCTTGCTCATGAGAACAAGAAACCATCTTTCTTCTTTTTCTCATTTCCAAAATCAGCAAGTTATTTTCTGGTGGCCTCAACTGATTTTTTTGTATTTGCAAGATTGCTTTTGCACCAATTGTGTAACCTGTGCAAAATGCCAAATTGTGTTGCTCAACTCCAGTAGCTGCTGCTTCATTGCTGAATGGACTTTTCAATATGTGAAGCATTGTTTGGGTTGTTAGCAGTGCTTTTTTATCAACCTGCCCGACCTTCTGTGCTCATTCTACATATTACATATGTGTGTGCTTTCCTTCAAAAGAAGAAGAAGAAGAAGAAGAAGAAGAAGAAGAAGAAGAAGAAGAAGAAGAAGAAGGTAATTTTGGACAGAAAGCATTTTACACAAATTATAAAACCTTAATCAAAAGCAAAGTGCTTCTTGTCTCATTATTGCTCTGGAGGTGAGACATCTGGAGGTTGGTGATTTCTCAGCATGCTGTGTGAACAGCCTCTCTCGCTGAGAATAAGAATTTTTGTGAATAATCTTCCCATCTATAAAACATACACAAGTACAACTAGTGAAACTGATGTGTTGTCCAAGCTAGTGCTAATCAAAATGATCGTCACTGGACTAATGCTTATTTGCACAGATTTCTAGGAAATATTGAAACTATGGTAGTCAACAGGTACACATATGATGCCAATCCATGGCACACTGGTAAAACATACTTTGCCAATCTCTTACATCTAACCTATTTGCTTTTGACATATTGACATGTATACATTTGACATTAATTTGTCTTCTGAATAGTTGGAGTTCTAGAATAAACATACTCCTATAGCCAAAGCTTAGAAAAATAACTTTTTCAGATGACCCCAATTCAAAAAGGCCTGATACAGCCAGGCCCTTTTGGGTGCCCTGGAGACATGCTAGGGTTGACCGGGAGTGGAGCAAATAAACACTCCACAACCCTAGCACGTGGGCAGGATGTCGTCACTCCACAGCACCATACAGATAGCGCGTGGAGCTATGATGTTGCAAGTGCACAGCAACCAAATGGACCTGTGCACCTGTGATGTCATAGATGCACCATATGGTGTTTTTTGCATCACAAGTGCAACACAAAAAGGAGCAGGTTTTCTGGGCTCCTTTTTTCGTCCGCACCTTTGCTGCTCCATTTGGTTGATGCGGCGACAGTGTGGATGAAAAAGAGGTGGCGCCAGACCACCCTTTTTGGGCAGTCTGTAAAGCCTCAAAGTAACATTTTTCAAATTCTGTTCATAGTCAATCCTGTTCAAATGAGCAGATAATTCAATAAATAAGACCCTGGCAATAAAACCTGAACTATGGGAGCATCAGTGCTTTCACAAATGTGTGTGTGGTAGATTTTCATTAATTCTTCTGTTTAAATTGCCAACCTGAGGAAGACCCTTTGTGTAAACCTTTTGGGTTGATGTTTGGTAGAAAAGTAGAGTTGGGTATGTTTAACTTGAAAAAGACTGAAAAATAACATCTTTACATATCTGAAGAAATATTGTGTAGAAGATGGAGCAAGCTTGTTTTCTTCTCCTCCAGAGACTAGACCATGAACTGATGGATTCAAATCAGAAGAGATTCCACCTGGACATTAGGTATAACTTTCTTTTTATTGTATGAGGTGTTCTACATGGAATATGCTGCCTCAGAGGGTTGTGGACACTTCTTTCTTGGAGGTCTTTAAATAGATGGACATCTTTCATTAGCACTTTTGTAGTGTAACTATGCATTGTAAGGGGTTGGCCTTTGTGGCTCCTTCATCTCTATGACAGTTATTTTAAGATTATTCAAGAAGGGATATGTGGGCTCAGCTGTACTTAGGCTTTAGGAAGGGAAGTTTGCGTAAAATATTTTGGCAATCCTTTATAAGGGCATTGTAATGTTGTGTAGGCATAAAGGTGATATTAAATACTTCTACCAAGAGGACCATTTCAGTTCATTATTATCTACTTCAATCAACTCTAATTTCCTCCACTGACGGAAATAAAAGGGAAACACCAGCCACATCTAGTGCCTAGCACCTCTTGGAATTATTTGATATGCGAGTTAATTTATCCTGCTCCATAATTAATCATCCCTTCTTCCACTGAGACACAAGTACAATGCCATTTACAATTCCTTTATTCATTTACCCATCAGTACAGCAAGTGACATTTCTGGTAATTAAGGGGAAGTATTGCATTACACGATTAGGATACACGTGTAGCGGAAGGCTTCAATTCAGCAACAAAACTGATTCCATTTTCTGAGTAATCAAACCAGATACAGATCCTTTATGCTTTTAACGCAGTGTAAAATATACACCAAAGTAGTTATACTGGATTCTACACATCTATCATCAACTAGATAATGGTGTTATAGACGGACTTGAGCTCACCTTTTCTACAAAAGTGGATTTGCCCCCCAGTTACCAAATCCAAAGAAGATTGTCTGTGTGCATTCTTGCAGAATGACTGGCTGCACTAGAGACCACTGTTGCCCAACGTTTATGCAAACACAACTGCTTGTACAACAGTTTATACTAAAGTAGATCCCAGCTCAGGTGCAAGGATGTTTTAAAAAAAACAAAAAACAGAATAGCAAAGTAGAACATCAACAATCCATGGCATTCCAGATGTTGCTTGACTGCAACTGCCATCATCCTTTTATGTATTCTTTGGTAGAGGAATTTCTAAACCCTTCTTTTTTGAGGTTTTCCTCTTCTCTTGCTCCTCTTCAGAATAGGGACATTTCAACAGTTGGAAGCCAGAGATCACTTTGCTTGTCCTGCCTTCCTGAAACAGTAAGACAAGGCAGCAAATCACTGCCAGAGATTATGTTGTTCCCCTGTCCACCTACATATCACAACAAACCCCCTTGGCAATTAATGAAGATTTTCATACCTAGCATAAATGTGGCTCAAACATGACAGAAACGCCCTGAAAAGGTGGATCAAGCACGCTTCCTCCATCGTCGTTCAATTGTTGCTCCCTTCTTTGCACCTCTGAATCGTTTCTGGGGAGCAGATTTCCTATGAATGCAAAGTTTGCATTCATAGGAAATCCGCTCCCCTTGTGATGATTCCGGGATGCTAGAGTGAGCAACGATTGAATGATAATGAAGGAAGTGTGCCAGGCATTCAGACATACATGCTTCCTCCACTTTTTCAGGATGTTTCTATGACCTTTGAGCCATGTTTATGGCAGGTATGAAAATCTTCCATGATACAGATATTTCAATAGCTTCTGCTTTTTTTTCCCCAAGTAGATTAATGTTATCTTCATGACCTACAAGAATTGGGATAAGGTAGATATGGTCAGCATAACTCCATTCAGCAGGATTACCCATACTTTTACAATGACTCTAATGCTAACTGGATCTCACATATCGATTTAATTCCTCCTTCATCTTGTCTTTCCTTTTGCAGTGGTCTCCTGGGGCTCTATAAAGTATCTGTTAGTTAAATGAAGGCTGAAACCATCACTTTGAATCTTTCCAAAGGAGATACTCCTTAATAGTTTCAGAAAGATGCTGATATACTGTTTTCCTCCATTCATGTTCCATTTTCCCTGAGGATGTACTCTCTAAATCATTCTATTCCCTTATGCTACATAGTTTGGCCACTGATGTAAAGACCTCTTCCTTTGCATTTTCTGCTGTTAACTTAACAGTTTTCTAATGCAAAGAGAAGAACAAAGTCATATCCAGGTGTCCTAAATAATAATAAACAAGCGAGGAAGAGGAGGAGTAACAAGTGTGGCTAGTGGCCATACTAGCAGAATATTTTATGAGTAATCCAGAAACTAACCTTCTCAAATTTTCACCTTAGGCAGCAATGTATCTTGGGCCAGCCTGGTTTAGGGGGGAAAATCCCTCTGTGGTGTTATTAATTCAAGACAGAGTTGTTTTTCTTCTGTGCCAATTGTGCAGCCCCTCCATAATTTTAGTTAGAATGAGCCAGGTGGAGGGAAGAGGACATAAATGTATTAATGCAATATCATACCCTCCAACATTTGGTGGATAAAAGCCGAGATATGTATGCCCAAGCAACATCAGAGTGTGATCAACATGGCAAATATTATAGATGGGGAAGAACAAACAAGACTGGAGTAGTTTGCTTTTTCCTGATTTCAAAGCAAGTCCTGTGAGGAGGAACAGGAGACTACTATTCTGGCCTTGTACACCTGGAAGGAAGAGGCTATGGATGAGATTTTTGCTTCAAGAAGAAGCATGAGTTTGATCTGGCAGAAGAATGGACTGAGAAGTTATTATGCTTATAACAGATGGACACTTTTGTGATATATATACACTCAGGAAGGCTGAAGACCACATCTGAGGTGGTATCTGCACCAGCTAGGATACTCTGGTTGCAGACCAGAGTATCTTGTCCCCAGAGCCATCCCTACCTCCTCCTGTTACCTGGTGCCCTCGGTACTGATGCCAGGTGGCTATTGGCATGCACATCCAAATGTACCACCCAATGCCACACTGCTGCTGTGTGTTGCTTGCTCTGAAGTCAGAAGGAGGTGCTCAGGCTCTATTATGTATCATAATATTCTTCTTAACCTTCTTTAAGCTTATTAACCTGCCATGCTGGCTGGGGGATTCTGGGAGCTGTATTCCAAAAAGTAACTTTTCTAAGCTCTGACAAGGGTGAATACAACACCTAAGGCTACACTGAGAAGCACTGAACACGCTTTATATTGTGGGAGCTCTTAGAATCATAGAATCATAGAATCATAGAGTTGGAAGAGACCACAAGGGCCATCCAGTCCAACCCCCTGCCATGCAGGAACTCCAAGTCAAAGCATCCCTGACAGATGGCCATCCAGCCTCTGCTTAAAGACCCCTAAGGAAGGAGACTCCACTACACTCCGAGGGAGTGTGTTCCACTGTCGAACAGCCCTTACTGTCAGGAAGTTCCTCCTAATGTTGAGGTGGAATCTCTTTTCCTGCAGTTTGCATCCATTGTTCCGCGTTCTAGTCTCTGCAGCAGCAGAAAACAAGCTTGCTCCCTCCTCAATATGACATCCCTTCAAATATTTAAACAGGGCTATCATATCACCTCTTAACCTTCTCTTCTCCAGGCTAAACATCCCCAGCTCCCTAAGGCGTTCTTCATAGGGCAAGGTTTCCAGACCCTTCACCATCTTAGTTGCCCTCCTTTGGACATGCTCCAGTTTCTCCACATCTTTTTTGAATTGTGGTGCCCAGAACTGGACACAGTATTCCAGGTGGGGCCTGACCAAAGCAGAATAGAGTGGCACTATAACGTCCCTTGATCTAGAAACTATACTTCTATTGATGCAGCCTAAAATTGCATTGGCTTTTTTAGCTGCCGCATCACACTGTTGACTCATGTTCAGCTTATGGTCTACTTGGACTCCTAGATCCCTTTCACATGTGGTCTCATTCAGCCAGGTGTCCCCCTCTTGTGTATACACACATACACTGATCATGATTGTTGCAGACATGCACCAAAGTGAATTCACTATCAGCTCTGAAATTTTGTTTGTATTTTTATCCAAGTATGAAATCTCTCCACCAAGGGAAAAGCATAATAAAAGAAGGTAGAAATGGAACATCATCATTATCAACAACAACAGCAAATTTAAAGAATAAAATTATAATTTCACAATCGTTTCCTCTCTCTCTCCTATTAATGATAACTGCACTTAGAAGGACCTTCGCTCTGACCCACCACTCTCACTGATACAATTTATGGGAAAACAAGACAGGGTCTACTTGGTGGCTACTCCTAGATTGTGGAATTCCATTCCTAGAGAGGCTAAATTAGCTCTTTCTTTGCTATCCTTCTAGAGGCAGGAGGAAATTTCTTTTTGCTTCTACAGGCCTTTGAGAAGTGAACATTTATGACAAAACTGCTTTTAATAATGTGCCATATTGCCCATATTTCTTTTTCATGTATTAAACCTCCTTTTAATTGTACTGAGAGTTGAATTATAGTTTAACCTCTGTAGCTCTTTAATGATTTGAGCTTTTATCTGTTTTTATTATTTTATTTTAATGTTTATAATTTGTAATTAATTTTTATAAGCTACCTTGCATCCAGGGGTGGGAAAAAGGAAGACTATAAATAAGTAAATAAATATATGAAAATATATATAAATATATTAAAAATGCATATATGGAACAACATGTATAGGGTAAATGATTACAATGATTACCCTTCTGATCACAGAGTTGTAAGTCATTATAAATCAATAGCATGCGAAATTAAAACCTGCTTATACTTGACAGATTACATGGTAGGATGAAAAGAGGTAATATGACCTCTGCTTGGCTGGATTGCTACTATTTTTTTTTCTTTCCCTATAATAAATAAAAAGTACAGAAGCTGAAATTCCAGTAGATCAACATTATCATTATGCAAGACACGGTTAAGGAGAGGAGTGAGGTCTGGTAAACATGTTAATGTAATTAGCAAATGTAACTAGAATGCATGAGTGACTGGAATGCATGATCACAGCTACAAATGCATAACTCAGAGTCCTGACATGTTCAATAGTGTAGAGAATATGTAAGGATTATAAAAGTCTTCCAATCCTGATTTACTGGGCAGCAGCCACTGCAAGCAACAGAGATCGGTTCTTCTGTCAATCATGATGTGATAGACTGAGGTTTCCACCTCCTTCCGATCAGGGATCTCTGGTGTGAGGAAGAATTGCAAGAGAGATCCCACATCTGATTATTACACTGGAGATTGCTGGGGAGATGGGAGGTGGAAATCAGCAGCCACTGTGAGAGTCAGTGACATGGACTTCTACTTAGTGTGGTGCAGAAGACTGACATTTCCAACCCTTCTTTTGTAAATAATTTCTGATGTAAGGAACAATAGTTACTGAGATCCTGCTTTTGACTATTTTACAAAGATTGCTTATGCAAGGAGGGGGAAAATATCACTATGCTGTCTCCTGATCAACAGGACCACATTGCTCACAAGGGCTGCTGCCTGGTAAATTAGAATTGGGAAGAATCAGACTAGGAGATGTTACTTAGCTACTCAGTTGACTTAGTTGACTAAGGTATTTATGTTTCTAAGAAGCTAATCTAGAATCTTTGGCACAGAGTTGTTGTTGTTTCTTTCTAAAGACAAATTCCCATTTCAGTTTTCTGGGAACTGAATTCAATAAGCTACTTTTCTCAGAAAGATAATCTCCCATCATTTTATCTCCTGTATCTTTCATATATTATGTATGTGGATTTTGTTTTCAATCACTTAAGAATACACGGGCCCCTCCACACCCCTCACACAAAGGAAATCCAAATGCTATGGTCCAGTCATGTCAACTAATTTGGTCTAAATCGATCTACACAAATGTGAGCATTGACAGCTTAACAGCAACATGGAGTGAGTTCAGCTTCAACACCCACCCACCACCAATTCTGAAAAAATAATTGTATGTAAAACATGTTAAAAATTCTAGTTTCTTCAGTTCAATGTTTTTATACCAGCTTCATTCTAAAATCCAACATCTACAATGTATACTGTCAGAGGACTTGGATTAAGAAAATGTACATCTGCATTGTTTCAAAGTACACCAGAAGAAGTTTCATGAGATATATTGTTTTCCAAAATTTGTTCCAACTCTATTTGTCTTTCAGTCTAAATGTATTCCTTCCCTGAAAAATTAAAATATAAATAGTTGGAATGTTACCAAGCTTTGGTCATGTCTTTACATTTCTAGTGATGTAATGATCTGTTTTATGGCTCTAAATGCATACAACTACATAGCGTTGACTATAAATATGTCAACATTCCTAAAATGTATTTGTCTTCCTAAGAGAGGTAATAGTTCAATGTTGCCATTACTGTATTTCTCTTTTTCAGTTGTGGACCTGAAACATACTGAGCATTCAGCACCTAACCTCAGATTTTCCATCATGGGCTTTCCTGCAGGATGAATCATGATTCCATCCACAGTGAAAGAAAAGTCATGATCATCTGAACATTTGTGTAGAAGCTTGATTGCCTCAGTTAGGGAACCAGAGAGAGGGGGTTTTCAAAGTGAACAATGCTGAGTGTAAAGCCTGGAAAATGTATAGTTTGGACTACTAATCTCATAATCCTCCATGAGCATGGGGCATTTTGGGAGTAATACCCCCCATGTAATTTTTTTTATAGTAACTTTTGTCCACTGAGCTTACAGAGAGAGTGAAGGCAAAAGTACTGATGATGCTGAACCTCTTTATAATGGCCAGCCAAATATATTTTACAGTCTGAAGCAAAATACAAGATGGCACCCCTTCCAATTCTATGTACAAAAGCTGACAGGCCTTGCCAATGAATCTTTATTCAGTGCTGGTGATGGGAGAGAAACTTCCATCACATCCAAACGTAGTAGGATACCCTGGGGAAAGGCAATGACTTGCAGGGCAGGTCATGGAGCATATAGCACACTCTTCTCATAGCTCACTGCTACCTCCCAGCATCTACTTTGTTTGGCAACTACTTCATTCTGTATAATGGCAGGGCTGGCCCTGCAGGCTGACCTCCTCCCCAACAAGGTATCCCTCCTATCTAAGACTGCATAGGCAGTGGAACTAGATGAGGGGGTCTCTCATTGTCAGATGCTTCTCATCCCTGTCTATGGTACAGAAGTTGGCATCTTGTTAGTAGCATGGACCTGCACATGTCCATTTTTGGTGACTGCAGATGAAGATGTTCTTTTCTGTCACATCAACCAAAGCCCCTAAAAAGAATTTGTTATTAGCCTGAGGGCAGGGACCCATTTCATTAAAATAATAATTGTAAGCTGCTCTGATAGCCTTTAGGGCTGAAAGGTAGGGTATAAATATTATTTATTTATTTATTTATTTAGCCCACTACACAAACACCCATGACAATCTCATAACTGTGGAGAGCAGGGGAAGGATCAGAGAAGCTTCTGGCTGTGTCCCCACAGCTAGACACAGAATGATTACATACATAGACCTCCAAAGGACCATGTTGGATCTCATTGGATGATTAAATCATTCTATGTCTGACCAGAGAGAAATAACCAGATGCTTTTTTGACCCCTCTCCAAATCTCCAGCAACTAGAAAATGTCCGGGGGGGGGGGGGGTCAGTGGTTTAACTGTCCAGAGAGTGTTGAGAGCTCAATATATGCTGTGCCATACAGGATCTTGACCAGAGACTGAAACCCAATCCAGTAATCTCAAGACTTTCACATTTTGGGCCTTCAAAAACATCCCTACAAAACAGGCATTTCAATCTCCATAGAAGTGGCTCTCTGTTACTGAAATGACAAAGAGAGCCATAAATCTACAAGGAACATCTCTCTTGCCTAGCAACTGGGGGAGGCAGGGAGAGGGAAGGAAAAAAATTCTGAAATGTTTCCCAGATAAAATAATATTTAAAAAGAAAGAGTGAAAGGAAGGAAGGGATTTTCAATTCATGAATAATAATTACATTTTACAAGCTTTTTCACAAATCTGCCATGCTGGCAATTAAGCTTTTGCTGAGAACTTATCTCTGAATAATTGGGCATCACTCAACTGGGCCTGGTGTCAAGGCAAAGGGTGAGACAACATTAGAATTGCTGACTATGGAGAATTCTTTTGGAATTTGACCACAGAGAGAGAGAAAAAAAATCACCAGGAGGGGGAATCACCTGGTATGAGACTTGGATGCATTGGTTTACGTCATTTCATTCAACAATTGTCTGGAGGAACTTTTCTCTCCCAAAGCATTCACTATTATAGATGACTTCATTGTTGGACTTAGACCAGTTAGATTAGCCAAAGTTGATGCATAGAGGTTTTGCTGCAAAGAGCTCATTAGCTTTGCTGACTGCTGTTCCTAAGCATGGCTGTATTTTAATGTGTTTGTCATTGTCCAATCAGCCAGAAAGATACCAAATAAAGCAAAATCTGAACCAATGATGCAGGTCATAGTTATTCACCAGGATACAAGTTAGTCCTCAGAGTACTGGCAAAGCAGGATGAGCAAAAGAAAAAGCCAGGAAGCAGTCTGTATGAGAGGATTTTGGTTTAGTAAGGGGGGCGAGCATGGATTTAAATACCCTAAAGACACCAGATCCTGTCTGATCTTAGAAGCTAAGCAGGGTAAGCCCAGGTTAGTACTTGGATAGGAGACCACCAAGGAATACAGTAGTCTACCCTTACTGGCAGTCAATGGTTTGGATGAGGGAAAACAAATTGAAGCTCAATCCAGACAAAACGGAGGTACTCACAGTTACAGGCCCGAAACCTGGTTTGGGAATACAATCCCCAGTTCTCGATGGAGTCACACTCTCCTCAAAGGACTCTGTTCGCAGTCTGAGGGTACTTCTTGACTCGTCGCTTCACATGACTAGTCAGGTGAATGAGACAGTCAGGGGTGCCTCTTATCAGCTTCGGCTGATACGCCAGCTGCACCCTTTCCTGGATATGAGGGATCTGAAAACTGTGGTACACGCATTGGTAACCTCATGTTTGGACTATTGCAATGCGCTCTACATGGGGCTACCCTTGTGCTTAACCCGGAAACTGCAACTGGTCCAAAATATGGCAGCCAGGATTGTGACAGGAACATCTAGGAGAGAGCACATTACACCAGTGCTTAAATCTCTCCACTGGCTGCCAATTAGTTTCTGGGCACAGTACAAGGTGTTGGTTTTAACCTTCAAAGCCCTACATGGCTTGGGTCCACCCTATCTTAGGGACCGCCTCTCCCAGTATGAACCCCCCTGCACACTCCAGTGGAGGAACCTGTTACAGCCTATGAAGACTAGGCTGACACAGACCTCCCAGAGGGCCTTCTCAGCTATCGCCCCCAAGCTGTTGAATGACCTGCCAGATGAGATGCGTCTCATTGCATCCATCAATGGCTTCAAAAAAGCCTTAAAGATGCATCTCTTCCGGCAGGCCTTCCCCGACAGCGTTTAACATCTCCTGGCTCCAAATCCAAGAGTAAGAAGTCCTTCCAGCCTCATTCCCTTATGATTTTAACCCACCCATTCAGCTTAAGGACTTCCTAGCTTTGATATTGTTTTGTTTTGTGTTTTATGTTTTAACTCACTGCTAATTTAATTTCATTTTAAGAGGTGGGAGGTTAGGAAGGGATTGTTGTATTTTAACTGTTGTCATTTTAATTAGTTGTACCCCGCCCTGATTGCCTGTTCAGATGGGTGGGCTATAAATAATAATAATAATAATAATTACATTATTATTATTATTATTATTATTATTTTGCTTTCTGTGGTTTCAATCATCCACTAAATGTAATGTTGTCTCTTTTTTATCTGCAATTTTGCTCTCTGTGGTTTCAGTTACCCACAGACAATTATGCTCTGAAAACACTACAGGTATAGGGTTCAGTACTATTGACAATGTCAGGCATCCACTGTGGGTCTTTGAACATATCCCCCAAGGATATGGGGAGACCACTGTATCAGGTTCTGCAGGCTGTATTTCCAAGGAAGGAACTGGCAAAACCACCTCTGAGTATCTTTGTCTAAGAAAAGCCTATGATATCCATGGTGTCGCCATAAGTGGACAGTTGACTTGAAGACACACACACAGAGAAAGAGGAAAAATTGAGTGGTTCAGAAAATGTTTAACCCGAAAACCATGTCGAAACCTCATGTCACATCTGTGATGGGGAGAGAGAACTCCCAATAAAAGTCTGAACTAGGATGATGATGGAACATTGCCATCTCATTCTTAGCAGGAATCAATAGAATGTTTAGAATCCACAGTCACTTGTACTTCTCACTGATCTCCAAGTGCACTTTGGGGCAGTGGAGGTGGCTTTTTCTTTTTCTCCTCCTCCTCCTCTTCCTTCTTCTTGGAAGATCCATTTGCACTAAAAGACATGATTTTATGTATGTGTGTGTGCTGAAAATATTATTTGTGAAAAAAGCTTGTTTTCTGCACCAAAAGCAATATTTTTATGCAGGAAAGTACATTTTATGTATGCTTGTTTTTTTAGACTAGTTGAGATCCTGCATTGGGCATGCTCTGTCTCCCAGTCCAACCCCTTAAACCAGTCTAGGCAGCTCTTCTGATTGAGTTCTATGGCACTGATGAGTAGGGGACCAAAGATGGCCATTCCAGCACCCTCTTGCCAGCAAGTAGTGGTGCAGCTATGAGAAGTATGGACCTCTATAGGGTCCTGTTGCAAGTCCTCGTCATACTACTGCTTGCTGGTGGGAGCGGCTGGACACACCATCCTTCAGTGCCCAGCCTGCCAGCACCACAAAACTCCATCCCTTGTTAAATCTGCCTGGATTTTACAATGAATTTCAGTGGAGCCTTCCTATCTGCAGGGGTTCAGTTCTGGGCCTCTGGACAGATGGGAAAAAACATGGTTTCACCCCATATTATTCGTTTGGTGGTGACATGTGCACATCTGTGTCAGCACATCTGCATGAATGCACCACCGTTGCACAATATGGGTCATGGTGATGTGACAGGACAAGTCTTTTTGCAATTGTGGCAATGTGCCATGGTTGTAAATGTGACACAGGGTTGTAAGCCTAGCTTACAATATGCTAACTATCTAAAAAGGAGGCAAGCCACTGTCTCCTGTGGAAGAATATTGCATTAAGAAAAAAAGAAGAAGCAAAAAAAAAAAAAAAGTTTGCCAAATAAAAGAAAAACATTTTTGAGAATTTTTTCAAAAAAAGTCCCAAAGCATAAATAGTTTTTGAATATTGTACAGAAACCTTGTATTCTCACAAAACAAAGAGAATTCTTGCAAACAAGAATTAAAGAAGGGAAGATTTATGTGTGCCTTCAATTTGCATGTCAATGTAAGGCAGCACCATGAATTTTATAGGATTTTTGTTTTGTTTTTAAGGTAAAGAATATTTGGCCGTGGTTTGCCATTGCCTTGCTCTGAAAATTTTACATCTCTAAAAATAATAAAAAGTGTGTATTTGTGTGTGTGCGTGCACGTGCATGTGCACACGCGCACAGTGGGGGAATATTGGCCCTAAACATTTCAGAATATGCTGCCTAATATATAGTATTAGGAGACTGCTTTAATATACTGAAAATGGTATATAGCTTGGAAAACACAGGACAGAGTTAAGACATGTACCACTTTAGAATTTGAGCCATGCTTCTTGAGAGCACCTGGAGAGTTCACCTCATGTTAGTTCCTCATTTATTTCTGTCTCTTAGATGCCTTTCTTTTGAAACTGTTACTACCTGAATTAGTCCATTATTTCATCCTTGGAAATCAGTTTCCATTTCCCCAGTTCATCACTTCTTGAAACTACAGTCGCTCAAGATTGCAGAGGCCAGAGGGGAATTGTATTGTATGAGAAATGTTTAATGTGCTGCGCTAAATTATAAGGGAGGAATTGTACAGAATTTAGGTTATAAATGAGATGGAAGGGGATAATATTTCTGCACTTTGCTTTACTAATGATACAGTATTTTATTGCCTGTGGTGAAATGTATTTATCGTTGCAACATTTCACTGGGGTGAGAATTCATAACTCAGAGGGCTTGTTATACTGTACTTTGTGCATATATGTTTGTATCTGCACAGAATACCAAAAAGATGACAGCTTCCTCGCTTGCACTCTTTTCAATCCTGCAATGCTTGTTTTCAGTGAAACAGTATAAGGGTCCAATTATTCAACATCATGTTTCCATTATTGCATATATTTCTGCAAACAAAAATATATATACCATATTTCTGCCCAAAGGCTGTCAAGGTAGCTAAGCGATGAAGCTACACACGACTAAAATACCACAATAAAATAAACTGAGCTGGGGGGGGGGGGAGGGGCAAATCAAACAAACAAAAAAGAAAGAAAACCAAGGCAATGACAAACAAGTCAGCTTCAACACCTGGGACCTGTGCACATTACACAATTATAGCATTATGATTCTACTTGTCCAGTTCTTTCATAGCTGCCTTTCCCATTCTTAGTCTTCTAATTTCCTGACTTCAGTCTCTACTTTGATTAATGTTTGATTCAAGGTATGGAAACTCTTTTTAACTATTTCAATTTCCTTGTTGTCTAGGTTGAATTTATGTAGTTCCTCCATGGCCATTATTTTTGTTTTCGTTATGTTCAGCATTAAGTCTGTCTTTGCACTTTCTTCTTTGACCTTCCTTAGTAATTGTTCCAAGTCTGCAATGTTTTCCACTAGTACTATGGTGTCATCTACGTATTTTAGATTATTGATGTTCTTTTCTCATATCTTCACTCCTCTTTCTTTTGAGTTTAAATCTGAGTCTAAAATTAGACCTTAGATAATTGTATTTTGGAACTACAGATCTCAGAATCCCTTGCCAGCATGACCACTGGCTAAGGATCTTGCGAGCTGTTGTCCAGAAAAACTACATTTCCAAGCTGTTCTGTGCAGAGACCTTTAAATAAATGTATGTAGATCAGAGGGCAGAGCTTGGCAAGATCTTCAAGAGTAAAGATATACCACTGAAAACTAAAGTTAGAATTGTCCTAGCCATTGTATGATTCCCCATCACCGTGTATGGATGTGAGAGCTGAAGAGTGAAGAAGGCAGATAAGAGGATAATCATCATATCTAAGATCTGTTGCTGGAGAAGAGTGCTGAGAATACCATGGACAGTCAAGAAGACATATGGATTCTAGAATATTAAGCTTGAACTCTCATTGGAAGCCAGGATGAATAAATTGAGGTTGTCATATTTTGGCCACATCATGAGAAGGCATAAATCATTAGAAAAATATAATAATGCTAGGAAAAGTAGGGTGCAGTAGAAAGAGCAGGAGACTACATGCCAGATGGTTGGATTCAATCAGAGATGCCACAGGCCTGAGCCTGCAGAATCTGAGCAGAGCAGTGGAGGACAAGGGGTCTTGAAGACATGTCATCCACAGGGTTGCCATGAGTTGGGATCGACTCAAGGACAGTTAACAACAAGAAGATCAGGGAAAGAGACTTCATCTGTAACACTGCTCCCTTTTCCATGTGCACACACAATAGTTTAAACATCTAAAAGGAACTACAATTTGTGGTGATTCATCTTTCCTTTCCACACATTCATTAAATCCATATAGAGTGGCAGCTGTTGACTTCAATTTTAGTGGAGAGGTGAATTCAATTTGAAATTTAAAGGAACTATCCTAAGTGCTGAATTTAGGATTCAGTGCCTTGGAAGCACCTTTAAAGTTTGGACCCAAACCCAGAGCAGATCCACAACCTCACTGACATTGGAATCCCTTGACCTGGTCCTGCTTTAAAATTACCACAAGGCAAACAATCCGACTAAGGGCTACCATTTGATTGTGGATTTCCTGGTATCAGTAGCTTCATCCCTGACTTTTGTTCCAGTGATTCCTCACACAATAGCACAATTTCTCCTCTCCATGAATGGCAGGGAAGTCCTTTGAAGATCACAAAGTGGGAGGCTCAGCCTGATCTTCAGCACACACACACACAGCTTGCCAAACGATCTAATCAGTTTGAGAGATAACACATGAATGTCTTCTTTGATAAAACAGATCTCGAGGCTATAAAGGTAAGCCATGTTTCCCTGCAGAGCGAGGCAGCCCAGGGTTAAATAAAAATACCTGGCGTTCCATCTCTTTAAACAAAGCCCACAGCCATCCTGGAATGATGATGCTTGGCTGCTCACGTTTTCACAACAGATTGACTCACTTACCTCCCACCCTAAACACAAAAACTTCCCAGAACAAACAAGTTTACTTTATTTAGCTTTCCTTCTTGGATGGATAAGTGTTGGGGAATGTCAACAGCCAAACAACATCCTTAATGTTTCCCATTTCACACCAAAAAGACCACTTCCAAAAGATAGCTTATTTCTGTCACTGGAATGACAGAAAAAATTGACTTCATTTATCACACAAACTGGTGGGAGGGCAGTCAAGCCATTCTTAAGTTTTCATTCAAAAGAGAAAGAAAAAGTCCATTATTTTAGGAAATGCTTATTATTGTCACTACTGATGCCATTTCAGAAATCACATCATTACATGAAACTGAAAGCATTTGACAATGGCTGGCAGGGCTGGAGGAAAACCATATAATGAAATGAGTATAAAATAATGAAACTTATGAAATAATGAAACTCAAAATAATGACATAGATGTAAACAGGGAATTGTAGTTTTTTTTCTTTTGCTTTCTAATAACAGCCCTGCGATTTTTCAACTTTCTTCTCATTTTAAGAAAGGAGACAATAATCAGAGCTTAGAAATAGTTATGAATAAAGCAGTCACCTGTAACTAGTTACAAGATGGGGAAGAAGAGGGTGAAATGAAATCGCATCCCTGCTCAATGAGCAAGGATGAAATTACTTTACTGGAGTAACAGGTAATGGTTTCTCATTAATACTACGAGTCACTTCAAGGGTGCATTTTATAGGTACATTGACAAGAATCTTTTCATGCCCTTCTGGTATCAAGCCTCCTCTCCAAAAAGTAAAGGAAAATAATAAAGACAACATGGAACAGAACATCAGGCAACATCATAAGTTATTTCCCGAACAGTGCAGCAAAGCACAGCAGCACGTTACTTTTCTAGCATTGTACTGAGTAATGGGAACAAATTGCTTTTAAAAGATTATATTCCAGTCTCTAGCAACAGTGATGACCATGCTGGGAAGAAGTTATCAAGCTAGCAGATGAGATCAATTGCACAGTCCTTTACCATAAAATGACTGGAGCTTCTGGGAGCAGAAGTCCAAATCAGCTGGAAGGACAAAGGTTCACAAAGTGCATACTCAGTTTTGGTCATGTAATGTTTGAGAAGGCTTTTGTAAAACAACATCAAATCTCTCTCTCTCTCTCTTGCTTACTCTCTTCACCTATTCATCTGTGTCTTTCTAGCTGTGCCATGGCCCCAGTGACTTGTCAGAAGCCCTCCCTCCATATTGTAACTGCCACCGATCCGGCCTTTGAAGGAAAGAAGAACAGCCAGCATTTGCTAGACTTAATCTCTTCCATTTACTGCCATCGCCCTTTCCTTGTATATTCTATTTTATTTAGGCTGTAAGATTAAGGGCAAGGAACTGTCACATTAATTATTTGTAAGCTGATCTATGGGGCAGAATACCCTAAAGGCAACAGATCCTATCTGAGCTAGGAAGCTAAGCAGGGTGACCCCTGCTTAGTATTTGGATGGGAGGCCAACAATGAACAATAGATG
Organism: Urosaurus nigricauda; assembly: GCA_034509955.1. NCBI lineage: Eukaryota > Metazoa > Chordata > Lepidosauria > Squamata > Phrynosomatidae > Urosaurus > Urosaurus nigricauda. The sequence goes on from JAOEGL010000006.1 coordinate 111,670,794, forward strand.
CTGTTGGCTGTATTTCAGAAGAAGGAACTGGCAAAGCTGCCTATGAGTATTCCTTGCCTAAGAAAACCCTATGAAATTCATAGGGTTGCCATAAGTTAACAAGTGACTAAAAGACACACACAGAGAGACAGACAGACAGAGAGGCAGACTTTTTGGTTGAAGGGGAGGTTATAAATTTTCTAAATGAATAAATGTCTATCTAGTTTTGACTATTGTTGTAAGATGCCTTCAAGCTGAGTCCATTCTAGGGTTTTCTTGTCAAGATTTCTTCAGATGTTGTTTTCCAGTGCCTTTCTCTGAGGAGGAGAGAATGTGACTTGCTCAAGGTCACCCAGTGGATATCTATGACTGGGTATGGATTCAAAACCTGGTCTGGTCTACCAGAATCCTAGTCCAACACTCAACTACCACACTATGTCGGCTCTTTTCTCAATCATGACAATCCTAAGGTAAACCTATCACAGGATTTTATTGGCAACATTTGTTCAGGGGGAGGTGGTATACCTTTTTCTTTCTCTGAGGCTGAGAAAGTGTGATTTGCCCATTGTTACTCAGTGGGTTTCCATGGCCAAGCAGGGATTCAAGCCTTGGCTTCAAGAGTTGTAGTCCAACATTGAAACCACTACACCACACTGGATTTCTTCCCTATCGAACTGTGTAATATATTCTAAAAGTGAATTGTTATTTTATTATGCAAAAGTGGGACCCACCAACAATACACCCATATTTGAGACACAGTAGAAAAACTGCTGTGTGAATCAAAATCCAAGTTAAGAAACAATGGATTTTAAAATGTCATAATTAAAGCAGAAACTTTTCTCTTCCCATTTATGAATTTTAAGTATGGAATGCCATCAAAGTATGTTTGCATGTGTTAAGAGCAGTACTCCAAATCTATACTGAACTGCTCCATATGATGATTTGCTCCTATTCTTGGCTGCTCTTTGAAATATAAAGTATAAAATAAAAGGTCAGACTAGACCACACCATTAACATAGGCAATCTGCTGCTTGACCCTTGCTAGACAGTTGGGTTTATATTTAAACAAGATGCTATTTTCCCCCCACAATCCACCCACACACACAAAAAACGAGTACAAAAAGTTTGCAAAATATTGGCCACAGTGAAGGTAACTAAACTTTATCTTCCCCTTCTCAAATGACTAGACAACAGCTTTGTGGAGATGGATCCTCTTTAGTTATCTGTTAACCATTTGGCAATGCCATTGTAGGAACACCTTATCAAGCCAGGCAACAACCTGGAAACTTGGGGATGGAAGGTATTTTCCTTGCCTACACCTTCTTATTAGGAAACATCTGCTGGTTTGCTTTCTCTTTTGCTTTACATTTATTTATGTTCCTGCTGATTCAGAGCAGGTTGAAAGCTAAAAAAAAAAGTCCCTGTTCTTTGAAAGCCACTAATTTCAGGTTTGGTTGAGGTCACCAAAGCAAAGGAGGAAGCCAACAGCAATCTAAAGAAATGTCAACAGCCAAAATAGTTTTACTTTCTCAGAGGAATTGTATTCCTCATTATTTACATGGCTAAGGAAGAGGTTATTTTTAATGCCTGTGCTGGAGCAAAGCCATCAGATGCAGAGAAAAACAGACAAATATTGATTTCATTAAGTGATTATTTTCAAAGATGATGATGAAGAAAACCCAATATGCTATGCCTTTTAAAGGCCAGAGAATTGTTGTTGGTGATGATGACGGATGGGGAGGAAGAGAAATGTCACTGGCAAGACTGCAGGAACTTTGTTGAATTAACCTAATGCTCCAATTACTCAAGCATCCCATAGGCCACAGGAGCTGATCCAGAAGTTGGAAAAGGTACTGTTTTGATCTGATGGAACCTGGAAGTCATAGTTCAAAATAAGTACAGTGGTCCCCCGGTTTACGAAAGTAATTCGTTCCAGCACCCCTTTCGTAAGCCGAAAACGTTCGCAAACCGGGGGACCACTGTAAGTATAGGAAAAAACTTTGCGCCATTTGAATTTCGCGCCGCTTTTCTTTTTCAACCCGGTTTTTTTTTGTAACCCGGGGCTGTTTTTCTGGCCCCGGCTCTTTCGGATCCCAGGGTTTTCGTACCCCGGGGGATTCGTAACCCGGGGACCACTGTAACGTTTTCAAGCTCCATTTTATGAACAGGATGTTTTCTGCATAAGAATATTAAGGAAAGATAGGAATGTGTAGGTTATTGGGACCGAATGGTTTTGCTACAGAACTCTAACTTTAGATGGAGAGTGTCAATCTAGGACTCCTGTTTCCTCCCAGGATGCGTCGTGTAGAAATAATGCAGTATATAACCAATTTAACTGACATGGCTCCATTCTACAGAATTCTGGTATGTGTAGTTTTGGGATGCACCAACAGTCTTTGGCAGAGAAGGCAAAAGACTTTCTAAAACTACAAATCCCAGAATTCCATCAGATGGAGCTACAGCATATGTTGGTATCAAACAGTATTATTTCTTTACTATAGATGCACCCCAGCTACCATAGAGGTCTCTAAAAGACTCCCTCTACAAGCCAAAACAGTCAAACAGACGAGTTCTCTTTCTGATCTCAGAAGATTTGTCTCACAGACTTGGTCTCTTTGTGTATTTACTCATTCTCTAAGTCCCATTGAGTCAACTGGATTTACTCTGTGATTTATCAACTGGGTAAATATGCTGCATGCTAATTAATAAATACACAAAGATTAAGGATGTACTCCAGCTATTTGGCACCATGGGGAGCATTTCCTATTATAATAGGCATGACTTTAGTTCTTCGTGCTGGACCCTAAAGGCTGTATTTGTAGGTACCAGGGATGGGGAAAATGTGGGCTTCTACATGTTGATGGGTTGAAGCTCCCATCAGTCCTATCTGTCACAGCCAACAACGAGGAATACTGGGAACTATAGTCTAATAAAATCAATCTGACTTCATCGAAAGCTGTCAGTGGCAAAAGTACAACATTAAAGCAAACAGAAAGAGTAAACTTTGTCCATCCCTGGTTCATAGGTTTGTTAGCCTTCAATGATAACTATGATCTGGAGAAAATCTAACATTGGGACTCAATTTACAAGGCTGCCACAACTGAGTTTTCAGCATGATCTCATGTTGGACCCACCATCACAGAAGATAGGAAAAAGGTCAGTTACGATAGAAAAACAAACAAACAAACAAAAAACAGCTTCATTTATATACCGCTTCATACCCTTAATGAGTGTCTAAGCGGTTTACAATTGTAAGCTATTTGCCCCCCAACAATCTGGGAACTCATTTTAGCGACCTCGGAAGGATGCAAGCCTGAGTCAAGCTTCAGCCCTTTGCTGGTCTTAAACTCGCCACCTTATGGTTTTGAGCGAGTGGCTGCAGTACAGGCATTTAACCACTGCGCCACCAGGGCGCCATTCCTCACAGTGCCAAAGGTCTGAGGTAGATCCCTAAGTTGTGTCTATCTACTCATTAGCATGGAACCTATTTACCCAGGTGATAAAGCAATTTTAGAGACTGGTGAAGTGTTTGCTCATTTGTTGTACAAGGTCTTATCAAACAAGGACTACGTGAAGCTAAAGCCCTCATCCATAGGCTGCGGATGATAGAGCTAAAACAATGAGCAACATCTCATATCAAAAGACCTCTTGTTTTCACTGGATGTTGACAACACAACTATGAAGCTGTGATTAGTCTTAATGCAGGGCCACAAACTGCTGCTACTTCCCCTCTCTTTCCTCCCACAACCTCCTACTCTTTAACTATCAACCGTGGCTACATCTGCAGATTTGAGCAGGGAACCATATTTATCTCCCATAAAGAAAAGCTTGAGGTTGGCAGGGGGGGGGGGCTTTTAAGCACTACAACTCTCTGTAGACCAGACTGGCTCAGTGGCTATAGAAGTTATAGTCCAAAAAGTAACTTTTTCAATCTCTGCCTAGAAAACTGAATCAAGCTGCTACTGAAGATACATGTATATGTCAGGATGGTTTCTCCTCTGCTATGATATAATGTGTGTGTGTGTGTATATACAGTGGACCCTTCCCACCTGTGAGGTTTTGGTTCTTTCCCCCCACCCACCCACCCACCCACATCCACAGATGGGGGGGGGGATAAAAGCTAAAGGCCCATATTATTAATGTGTCTGTGCCTGCAACAGTGCACCCATGGGCACATGCTGCCATTGTACAATTAGAGTGCATGGTGATCCACAATCAGTCCAGCCCACAAATTACTAGCCTGCCAATATGGTGGACCCACTGTATACTTTTTAAAGATCTAGGCACTGGTGATCTAAAGGACAATGCCATTTGTTGGGGAACAAGCAACTGGAAAGGGCCACCTTAGATGTACTTTCGGCCTATGCAAATAAAAGAACTAATCAGCAATATATTGAAAAATGGAGAGAAGTGTCCAAATTATGGGAAATTGAGAGTATCAAAATCTAAGTATTGTATAGTGTTAAAATAAGTATTTATTACTTTCTGTTTTCTGTTTGTAATATAATATAATGGATGTATATTCGATTTAATGAATGATGTTTTTTTTTCTTTTTTTAATATATAAAAAAAGTAAAGGGCCATTTTCTTTGTGCTTTACTTGCAAGTTTTCCCAGAGTTAAAATCTCAGATCCATTCTATTCCATTTCCAGTTAGTATTTAAGTAACTGACATCAAGTCATTGCCACCCAGTTGTGTCTCATATTATCATGATCTAATCAGGCCATAAACAAAGCATCTCTGACCACCAGTCAGAACAAGAGGACAGCTATCTCACCAGCATCTGAATCTATATACCCAGAGGCCTTCAGTTGCAAAACAAAAAACAAAACAAAACAAAAACCCACAACTAAGGCTAGTTTACATCCAAGAGCTGGTGCAGCATAAGGGTTAAGGAGGTTTGAATCTCATCTCAGCTGTTAAAAACTCCCTAAATGACCTCAAATAATCCATACTGTTTCTTAGCCTCAATCTCTGCAGATGAAATATAGGGGATAATAATGCTGACTTGCCTTTCCATTGTCTACAATTAAATAATATGTGTGATGTCCTTTTCAGTCTTGAAAGTATTGCACAAATGCTGTTGTGGTTCACCACCATCTCCTTCTCCTTGATGGTAAACAGAATTCAAACTACAATTAACATTGCGCCTTGACATTTAGGGGATACATCCATAAAGACATCACACACATACATACTTCTCTTAAAGTCGGATTGCACACTGGAAAATTTAGTGTGTTTCCCATAAACAATTTCTTATGTAAAACAACAGTTCACACCACAGGCAAGCCAACACTTGTGCTCACCCTTTCTAGAAACTTGAAGTACGGACTCCTATGCGTGTGCAGAGTATCTTGCAATTACAAAGGAAAGTAGATTCTAGTTTTGTTATTACCTTGACCAAAGGAAACAATTGTCCTAAGAAGGCAGAAAACTGCCCTAATGCTGCTCTGACTACTTGCCCATCTATCTCAGTACTTGGCACTTTCATTGACAAGAGATTTTCAAGGTCTAGCCTTTTCCTATCACCTGCTACCTTGCTGCAGTTCAAGATTCCAGGGATTAAGCATTCTACACATAACATTCAACATTCCCCAAATGAAAACCAGGACACATGTACCCAAGCGACATGTGGTCAAGATGGCAGACTTTATTCATGAAGAAGATCACACAAGCTAGGAGCAGTAGCAGTTTGCTTTGGCTGGCGTCTACTGAGAAGGGTAAGATTCCATCCTTTCCTCTCCTCTTCTTCTGCTGAGTTAAGTGAGTACAAACTCCATTTGCACTTTGAACTCACTTTGCAGCAATGAACTAAGCTGATAACAAAGGAGGAAAGTGGGAGGAGGAGAGAAAAACTGGAACATTTTAAAAGCAGGTGGTAAAGTAGGATAGCAGATTGATTGGATCTGTCCCTGTCAAACTGGGACAGTTGGAGGGTTGCATTTACATGCATTAGTTGGTGTCCATAAATTCCAAATGCAACCACATTCCTTTTCCAATGCAGACATTCCCTATAAATCTCATAGATATTTCCACCTCCTTCTCTTATTAATGTCACTAGCAATATATCCTGTTGTATCAGAACTGCCTGCCCTCTGCTTAAATATAATAAATATCTCATTATAACCTGCCTTCCAAATCATCAAGCCCTTTATCATGCTTGGCGGCTGGTATTTTCACCTTTGACTCAAAGCTTTGAGGTTCTTTGTCGGATATGGAGCTTACAGTTTAACTTCAGCACTGACTAAATCTGACAAACAGGTGAGCCCTCTGGAACACATCCTGGAATGACATCACCGGTGTCTGTTCACATTCACTGCCATTATTGCTCACATTATGTTAATTGACTAAATGACTCTGATTCAGATGACTTCATCCAATGGGACAAAGAGACTGTTTTTGTATGTAGGGGGGAAACAGCAATGACACGTCACTGGGTGATATCTTACAGGAAATTACAGGTGGGATGGATGATGGAGAAGGGCAACATCTTGCAACCTGTACTGCAGGACAGATTGTAGGCAACCATTTTATTCCACAGGAAAATGCAATCAAACCCCTTGCATATGTTGGCTTTTGGTGCTTCCTTGTAATTTGGACCAGCTCCCAATGGAGAAGAGGGGCTCCTATGAGGCATTCCAGTGCCCCCTATCAAGAGAAAATCCTCCCCATTCGCTCATCCTCTTCTTTCCACATAGACCCAAAGGGATGGACAGATTTACTAACACAGAATTGTAGTGATGCTGGCTGGAAAATTCACGATCGTCAGGTGCATCTGCATTGAAGAAATAATTCCATTTGACACCACTTTAAGTGCTGTAACTCCATCCTATGGAATCCTGGAGTCTGTAGTTTTACAAGGTCTTTAGCCTTCTCTGCAAAGAATGCTGGTGCCTCAGAAAACTACAAATCCTAGGATTCTTTAGAATGGAAACATTGTTGTTGTTGTTGTTGTTGTTGTTGTTGCGCTGTATGTTTACACAGTGCTGTACATACAACCTTATAATGACATGGCAGTCAAACTGCATTTCAGTCAACCCCCCACATTTGCGGCTTTGACTTTTGTAGATTTTATTATTCACAGATTTGATTAATATGTTTTGTCAAGGAATCTCTGCGTCCTCCAGTGCGGCTGGTCAGGTTTGGTCAATTTTCACCAAAATCTGCAGTTAAAGGCCTAGCGATTCCTTGAAGGAAGACTTCTCTGAGCATTTGTAGGTCCTCCAGTCCAATTCTATGGTCAATCTCTGGCAGATGTTGACCACAGAGTTTCACTGGAGGATCAGAGATTCTTAGAGAGGTGTTCTCTAATAGCGTTTTTGTTTATTTGCAGTTTTTCCACTTTCCACTTCCCCAGCAAATGTGCAGGCCTCACTATATTTCTACAGTGCAGATAAACCTGTAGAAATATAGTGAAGTACAAATGCATAACCTAGAGTTATGCATACATGACTGATTCCTATTCACAATCCCTATATATTCAATATAATAGGGAAAAGTAGGGATTGTGAAAGTCCTCCAGTTCAGACCTTCTGGGCAGCAGCTGCTGCAAGTGACAGGGGTCTGTTCACCTGTCAATTGGGGTGCCACTGACTGCCATTTCAACACATGAGAAAGCTCTAGCGTGAAGTGGAATTAAGACAGGGATCCCACTTCTGACGGTTGCACCAGTGATCACTACTCAAAGTCGTATTCCCTGGACTAATGCTAGTCCATGAGCCATCATCGAAAATGCTAGTCCATAAGCAATCAGCCAGGTCCACCAAGACTTTCCAGGAAAGAAAGAAACAATTGTACAGTCAAAACCTCCATATTTTCAGACTCTGGATACTTGAATCCATCGATTAGAAAAATCCATGGATTCAAGTATCCACAGTCTGAAAATATTTTTAAAAATTTAAATTCCAAAAAGCAAACCTTGATCTTGTCATTTTATACAAGAGACACCTTTTACTATGCCATGGTATTTAATGGGATTTGAGCATCCATGGATTTTGGTATGCATAGAGGGTCCTGGAACCAAACCACAGCAGATTCAAGGGTCTATTAATTGCAATAGACACAAATACAGGCCTGGTCCCTGGCACATTGAAGTGGGTTGGGGGACTTACCAGCCCCTTTTTATCTGTTTTAACTTCTTAACATGCTTAACATTTCTTCAGTCTCTTTAAATTATTTTTATTGTTACTAGTTATTTTAGACTTATGCTTATGTTGATTTTTCTTGTATAAAACACGATACTCCACTACAAACTATTAAAGAACATAATAACAATGATGTGATATTTGTGTTCTTTATTTGTTTAGGTAGATTCTGGTATTTTCCTGTTATATGTATATTTGGCACGTTTCGTGTATGTTTCCCTATTGGATGTAAACTGTGACATTTTATGCAGTTCAACATGCATTCCTATTTATTTTTCATTCATATAGACTACAGATATAATTATATTCTTTAGCAGTTTCATCTATGTTTTTGCATGGTGTAGTGATTTGAACACTGGACTACAACTCTAGAGACTAGAGATCGAATCCTCACTTGGCCATGGAAACCAATTGGGTGGCCTTGGTTATGTCACACTCTCTCAGCCTCAGAAGAAAGTAAAGGCAAACCCCCTCTGAACAAATCTTGCCAAGAAAACCCTGCCTTAGGATCTCCATAAATGGGAAACGACTTCAAGGCACATCAACAAAATGTTTTTATTATGGTCTTTTGTGTTTTATGCAGTTGTGATGGAGCCTCTGCTCTTCTGTTTTTCTTTCATATGCCACTCTGAGTTCTTGTGATACAAAACCAGACAGAAATATTTCATTAAACAGAAGAAATATTAAGAACCTAACCTTTGCTTTCACCTGTTCAAGGAGTCATGAGTTCTGGATGATTCATTTTTCCTAGTGCTTGTTCCCTTATCCACTAGGAAGTAACCTCTTCAGCAATGGAAACTATAAACCATTTAGTCTTACCCCAATTTTCTCACTACTCAAGGAAATGGGATGCAGTTAGCTATAGCCTCTGAGGACTACTGCAAGTTTTAAGTTTCTTACCTCAGAGCAATCTCACGGATTACAATGAGATCACGGCTGGACTGGAATAAATGATGTTAAGATGACAGGTTGTGTTAACAAGTCATTCTGACTCGGAAAAGGCTTTCTATAACATTGGAAACTCTTAACTATTAAACTTCAGTAAGGGCTCACAAAGCCTAAGTCTGGACTAAATACATTTTCTTTTGATGTACTGCCCACTCTATTCCTAGGGCTTTGGACAGGTCATATAAATGCCTACAATTTTAGAATATAATTATGAGAGAATGAAAAAGAAAGATTAAGTTGATCTCACAAAAAGACCCCTTGACTGGCCCAGTATCACTTTTTGGTTTTGTATAGAAAAGATGCTTTCACTCTTAACAAAGTTTTGATACTGCTCAGGTTTCTTTTCTCTTTCTTTCTTTCTTTCTTTCTTTCTCGGGCATTCTGTACTATTCTACATTTTTTTGTCATTTTCAAGCACTTTGCCACAGACATGAGCTGGAATGGAAGGCGGAGGGAAACAGCTCAAGATTTCTTCTGATGTTATCATGCATCTTGTGATTTATTTTTGATCTATGAGATAAAGCATCAATATCATGAGATGGGGCGGGTGGAAGAATCACAAGACTCAGAAACTCTGCATTAGGACTGATTTCTTTTTCTTTCTTTCTTTCTTTTTAATGAAAAAGTCAAAATGAGCATATACGTTAGCAAAAACCAGCAAAAAGATAATGAATCTACATTGACCTTGTGTTTCCCTGGCCTGGCCTGAGAGAGCAAGACAATTGCTTCAGCTAGAACATTTTGGTAGCCATGAAAGCATAATATATTCTGATTCTTTAATTTTTCTGTCATTTTGTTTGGTGTTGCTCAATTCATGGGATACATAGCAACAGAAAATGCCTCCCACCATATACTCTCTAACATTTCACAGATGAAAACTGGGGATGCTGCCACACTGCAGAATTAATGTCATTTGACACCACTTGAACTGTCATGGCTCTATCCTGTTGAAGCCTGGGATTCATAGTTAGTTCCAGCCCAACAGCTCTCTGACAGAGAAGGCTAAATAGCTCACAAAAGTACAAATCCCAGAATTCCTTAGCATTGAGCCATCACAATTAAAGTGGTGCCTAACTGCATTAATTCTGCAGTGTAGATGCAACCTGGGACATTTGTGGTCAAGCAACGTTAGCGTGTGATCCAGATAGCATAGATCATTAATGAGGATGAACTCACATGCTAGAAGAGACTGCAGCAGTTTGCTTAAACAGAGATAGCTAGGGGGTTTGCCATCAGAGAGCACATTGGTTGGGTCCTCTGAGGCATCAAACCAGCCTCCGGATCCATCTGTCTTTCCTGTCTCAGAATTGTGTTTTCTCCTGTAGCTCAAAGGAGCTTTTCAAGGGAGTTTATCATGAGACGGAATTTGGGGGTATAATGCAATGGTAATCCAAACGCAATCATGGGGTTTCACGTTATTGCAAATGAGTGTATCTCACACAATTTCGGGCAAAAGGGAAGTCATTCCGAACGCAATCATGGGGTTTCACATAATTGCATATTAGAGTATCTCATGCAATTTTGACCAATGGGGGGTCATTTTCGGGAAATGACCCCCCATTCTAATTCCAAACGCAATTAGAATTCACGTAAATTTGCTAAACTAGCTAATTTACATGTATTTAAATTGGCTCAATTTGAAATTGGGAGAAATTCCTCCCATGTGATAAACTCCTAGGACTCAGGTAAATAAATTCCTTAGTTAACATGACAGTTGCAAAATATTGAGAGAATCACCCCCCCCCCCCCCCAAACACACACACATACACAAAGAGCAAAGTATTCCAAACTTTGGCTCTGATTCCTGAGATCTTGTGAACTGGAGCTGCTGATTCTTCCATTTAGGAAGAACAGAACATATTATTTCATTTATTTATTTAATTACTTCATAGTTATAGACTTTCTGACTTTGTGCCAGTGTGGAACACAATGCGGCTTATAACTAGCTTAAACCAAGATAAAAACATGACGATAAAAAGTTAAAACACAATTAAATATGCTATCATATTAAAGTACCACTGGCTTTTTGAAAGCATCAAATCTTGCAAAAACATAATGAAAATGAAAATTCAACACCTCACCACCACCATCATAAAAGAGCCCCCCTGTATCCATTTAATCATTACACATCTATTTAAATAAAAAGACCTTTACCTATCAGTGAAAGAAAAAGAGAGGAGGAGCCAGACTAGCTTCCTCTGGGAGGGAGTTTCACAAATTAGGAGCAGCCACCAAGAAGACCCTCTCTTGTGTCCTCACTTAACAGGACTATGACAGCAGTGGGACTGGGGGAAAAAAAGACTTACACCAAGGATCTTACATCTCAGATAGGTTTATGTTGTCGTTGTTGTTGTTGCATCTATTCAAGTTGTTTCTGACTTGTGGCAACCCTAAAACTCCATGAGATTTTCTGAAGCTGAGAGTGTGTGACTCACCCAAGGTTACCCAGTGGGTTTCCATGGCCAAATAGAGAATTGAACCCTGGTCTCCAGAGTCCATAGTTCAACATTCAGACCACTACACCATGCTGACTCTCAGGTTTATACAACAAGACAAAGTTTTTCGTACAGTCTTGACCTGGGCCATATAGGCCTTAGTATGTCATAACTAGCACTTTGAATGGCACCCAGAAACAAACCAGTGTCCAGTGAAGCTGCTTCAATAATATATTAACCCATGAAGCCTTGAGGTCAATAGGAGACAGTATGAGAGGAGCCCAGGGCCAGGTTGTCTGGTATGGAATGACCCTTTAATAAAATTAATAATAATAGAATTTTGTTTACAGTCCACTCCTCTGTATCCAATCGGAGTGGGTTACATCAATTAAAAATTGCAAGATAAAACATACATTGCCCATGCCCAACCACCCGCCCCTTAAAATAGAATTAAACTAGCATCAAATTAAAACAACATAATTAAAATTACAATATAAAAATAACAGCCGTTGCATAGATATCCAGGTCAAGATGTTGAAGAATTAAGAGGGAGGCTTGATACAAACAGATCTGGGAGTTAAGAGCTTTCTGGGAAGGCCTGCCAGAAGATATGCATCTTTAAGCCTTTTTTAAAGCGATCAGAAGATGTAATAAGACGCATCTTGTCTGGCAGGCCATTCCATAGCCTGGGAGCGATAGCCAAAAAGGCCCTCTGGGAGGTCTGTGCCAACCTAGTCTTCATAGGCTTTAACAGGTTCCTCCCAGAAGACCGGAGTGTGCGGAGGAGTTCATACGGGAGGAGGCGGTCCCTCAGATAAGATGGACCCAAGCCATGTAGGGCTTTAAACGTTAAAACCAACACCTTGTAGCCAGTGGAGAGATTTGAGCACCAGTGTTATGTGCTCTCTCCTCAATGTTCCCGTGACAAGCCTGGCTGCCATATTCTGAACTAATTGAAGCTTCTGAGTTAGGCACAAGGGTAGCCCCATGTAGAGCACATTACAGAAGTCCAGTCGTGAGCATCGGGGACAGGATGGCACCTTGAGGGATGCCACAATTAAGCTCAATCTTAGAAGAGCAACTGTCCCCGAGCCTCACCCTTTGGGATCTCCCAGAGAGAAAGGACCGGAACCACCAGAGTGCGGTACCCCTGATCCCCAACTCTCTCAGTCGGCCCAAAAGGATGGAATGATCTATCGTATCAAAGGCCGCTGAGAGATCCAAGAGCACCAGCAGGGTCACACTACCCCTGTCAATGCTCAAGCGGAGGTCATTGGCCAGAGCGACCATGGCAGTCTCAGCTCCATGTCCTGTCCTGAAGCCAGTTTGAAATGGATTTAGATAATCGGTTTCATCCAAGACAGCTTGGAGTTGGGAGGCGACTGTTCTCTCGATCACCTTGCTCAAAAATGGGAGCAAGGAAAGTGGTCTGTAGTTGTTTCTGTCCAGGGGATCAAGGGAGGGCTTCTTCAGGAGGGATCTAACGACTGCCTCCTTTAGACAAGATGGGAGAGAATGCTCCCTGAGGGACACATTGATTGTATCCCAAAGGAATACTCTCAATTTGTCCCTGCCCTGAACAACCAGCCAAGATGGACAAGGATCGAGAGGGCAAGTCATCTTCCTCAAACTTCCAAGGAGCTTGTCCGCATCATCAGTACTGGCAGGTTGAAAAAGAAGCAACAACGGAGTTGTTGGACGCCTCACTTATGGACTCTGACAAAACATTGACTTCCAAGTCAGCCCTTATCCGAGAGATTTTGTCTGCAAAGAAGGTGTTAAAAGCATCACAGCAGGCTGTTGCTGGGGTGAGTAGGGGATTTGGCGCAGGGGGAACCCGTGTCAGCTCCCCCACCACCTTAAACAGCTCTGCTGAGCGAGACTCTGCAGACGCAATGCGTGCAGAGCAGAAGGATCTGCATGCTGCACGCAAAGCCTCTCGATAGGCACGAAGATGCTGCCTATGTCGAGTTCTGTCGGAGAAGAGTCAAGTCTTCCACCATCTGCGCTCTAGTCCTTGTCCAACCCGCTTCATCTCCCTGAGATCCTCTGTGAACCAGGGCTTGAGGTTAGGACCCTTTCTAATTCTGCGATGATCCATTCTAATTCAAGAGTTACTGCAAATATTCTAGCAAGCTGCAAAAGCATCAGGAGTAGATCCTTTGGGCAATGTGCTATGACAGTCTCCAGATTTATCAAGGATCATCCTTCTGAAAGAACAAGGCACAATGAACATTTATTTTTATTTTTTTTTTGGACTACAGTTCCAAGAATTCTCAGGCATCATGGCCACCAATGATGGAAAATTTTGATTAATTTAGTCCAAAAAATTAAGTTTCCCTAACTCTGGGACACAAGGACAGGGTGGCAGTGATCCATCTCTATATAGTTTCCCTGGTAGGCAGAAAAATAGCTTGGGTGTACAGTATGTCATTTTGAGATAAAAGGAAAGGGTTAGGCATTTTTGTCCTCCCTACTGCTCTTCCACTCTAGATTGAAATTTCCCAGATTGTTCTTTTCTATTTTTCATTTGAAAAAGAGAGAAAATAAAGCTACACAAATGTGATTTACAGACCGCCCAAAAGGGGCGGTCTGTAGGTGCCCAACAAAGTGCCAGACCTGGGCCAGGGCTGCCTCACCAGCAGCCCTTGAGGCCCCAGTCCACCACTTCTCCAGGCCACGGAGAAGTGGCAAATTGCCGCTTCTCCATGGCCTGAAGCATGGTGCAGCGGGTGCCCTGGGCGCCCGCTGCACCCTGCCATGGGCGGCGCTCCCAAGGGGATAAAGAGGCTGCCACTGTGGCCTCTTTCTCCTCGGCCTCCTTGGCGCAACCGTGTAAAAGCTGCGCCAAGGACGCCAGCGCCAAGAAGGAGCTCCATTTTGGAGCTCATTCTTGCACCGCAGAAAGGTTGCCATAGGCACCCTCCTGCAGTGTGATGCCCTCAGGTGCACACTGCAATGTCTAAACGCAACACAAACCATGACGTCATTGGTGCAAGCATGTATGGACAGCGTGATGCAAACATGGCGCTGTCCATATGCACTAAGGCTGGGGAGCGTGCAGATGTTGCACGCTCCCCAGCCCTATTCACGCCCCTGGGACAGCCCTTTTGGGCAGTCTGTACCAGGCCATAGAGACACGGGTCTCCATGTAACATCCAAAAGGAAACTCTTACAGCTCCAAAGACCCAGAGACAATAACAATAAATATGTAATAATCTAGAATATGGATAGAGACATGTATTTTAAAGAGATTCTTTTGCATGTGGAAGCTTCAGCAAGATGCAGTCTGACATGATGAAACAGATTTTAAAACACAGAGGCACAGATTTTTAAAAAGTCAGACAGAGAAAGAGGATTATTCCCCCAAGTAAATGAAACATCCTAAAACTTTCAAAATCAGGAGTTTCATGTGGAATTTTATTACAAGATGTCTGTTGCCATTTGGAAACTCTCCCAACTAGGCTGTTTCAGTACATGACAGACACATATGCAATGGAATAGGATTATATAGGGAGAGAGTCCACAGATCGTTTGTGGTTGTTCAGGGGCACCTAACATAATCCTCCCTCTGTTAAATGATCTGTCTTCCTGATTTGCCAGACTGCAGTGATGTGTAAAATTATTATTATTATTATTATTATTATTAACCTTTATTTATATAGTGCTGTAAATTTACACAGTGCTGTACATACAATCTTATAAATTAGACAGTTCCCTGCCCTCAGGCTTACAATCTAAGAGAGACAACAACAATCTTGAGAACCAGCCAGTCTGTATGTATTATAATTCCTTCAAGGTGACTGCTGGTAGGTAAATGTAAATGTAGTCCCTTGACATGAATGTCTAGTCGTAACCAACTTTAGGGGTGGTGTTCATCTCTGTTTCTAAGCTAAAGAGCCAGTGTTGTCTGAGGACTGCTCTGGTGGTCATGTGGCCAGCATGACTGCACCGAACACTGCTATCTTCCCACTGAGAAGTGGAACCTATCTATCCACTTGCATTTGCACCCTTTTGAACTGCTAGGTTGTCAGAAGCTAGGATTAGTGATAGCAGCTCACTCCATCATACAGCACTCAGCCCTCAAATTGCCAACTGCCCAATCTTCTGGTAATCAGAACTGGTGTCTTAACCACTAAGCTACCACTGCTGCTATCAGGCGACATATTTCTACTTTTCTTGTCCACCAATGGCAATGTTCAATGGTGAAATGTGCTTGGCTGTGTTAGACTGCAGACCCCTGGCCAACTTTCAGTGTTGACCTCTGCCTGGCTCACTGCTTTTACTCAGTCTCTGAACATGCTTATGTGCCATGTGCTGAATTATTCTAAACCAAAAAGAAAGCACGGCATTACTGAAAGTAATTTTATGAACCTCCCTCATGACACTAACTTTGGTGACCTGGTTGTATTTAGGGCCAAAGTCCAGTGCCTTCCCTTAGTTACATGGCTGCATTCAGAAAACAAAGTCTGAATCAGCCTGTGAAAATTTTAAAGGAAGAAGTAATAATGAAAAATCTGGAAGACATCTTATTTCCAGGTGGGAGTCTGCAAGTTTTGAAATACACACACACACACACACACACACACACACACTGACCTAATTTCTCTTCTCCTGGGGCACCTTCACTATTGCTTGTCAACTCTCACACGTGATTTTTTAATCTTAACTATTGTGACCAAGTATGAGTCAGATCATGGCAAAGTGCTGAAGGTTACTTAAAGTACCCCTTGCCTAGTGAGAACAACTGAATGTGCAGTGTTATTCTCACCCCCTCCCCCCACATCTGCTTTTTTATTTGGTACAATAGTCCTAGACTATTGCAATGCAAATAAAGAGGAAGGAAGATGGGGACGGGAGGGGGGGGAGAGAATGAAACTTACTCTGTTCCATAAACTGTTGAAAGGAACTCCCCCCCACCCCACTGCCTGTCTTCCTTTTTTCCCGGGCCTGAGAATACCCTGGAGAACTTTGAAACACACTGACTCCTTTCAAAAGCAATAGCAATATCTTCATCCTGACATCATCTTCCCACTCCCTGTAACTAAGTACTCACCGTTCCCTGAACTAAAGTCAGAAGGTTTGAGTGCCAAAGGTCTTACAGTGCAGTTTCACTCCTCCTGACTCATATGATTTAGAGAAGGAGGAGAGAGAATGAAAAAAGGGTGTACATAGGCTGGGTCATCACAATCTATATCCAATTGGATGTAACATCCAATCATGATTTGGTGTTAACAATAGTGACCCAGGTTTCCACACTGTCTTATTCCTCTCCTTCGTTCTGTTGTAAAGCCCCCCATTTGTGCTGAAAACTAGAATTTACCACTATAACTGAACCAATTAAACTAGGGTTTGTAAGATCCACATCTTGCATGCAGAGCAAAATGGAAAGCATGCAGATCGGATCCCATTCTCATTTGCAGGCATACTATCATTTATCCAAGCCAGTTTGCCAGATTCACATGTGAGGAAAAATTATAGGTTGCCATGAAAGAGTATGTCAAGGAGGAAATCAGAGCCTGGAAGGCAAGAAAGGAGGCATGCTCATGCTATATTGAATTGTAGTCTGGAGATATCCAAAATAGTGCACTCTCTTCCTGAGATCCTTAAATTATAGTTCATTGTTTTGCTGGTTTTTATTTGGGGTTGGACTTGGGGAAAATTCACACCTGTTCCTGCCTCTTGTGGTTCCAAGAGTGAGGGATTGTTTTCCCAAACCTCTTCCAGAACAACCTGATACTTCTGGATTTCTGATACACAAGACTGATGTTTCCACTGTCCATTAGTTTCAGCCAATGCTACACTTCTCTGTGGCCTACATGAAATCTTTTTGCTGCATAATTTGCTTTAGGAGCATGGGTTTCTGGCAGCAAAGGCTTTTCTTGCACCAGAATCAACAAATTTACTTTGAGAACAGAAGTACACAACCTGGTGCCTTTCAACTGCTTTGGAATAAAGTGTCCATCAGCCCAGACAGTATGGCTAATAGCCACAAGCCCTGGAAGTTGTTCAAAATATCTGAAGGGCCTCATATTGGCTAGCACTGCTTGAAGATGTTTCAGAAAGCTGGCGTACAGAAAGAAATTCTCAAATGATAGTTTTTCAAAAACCTATGCTGTTTGGTCACAATATTGTACTGAAATTTTAGACACAATTACATTCCAAGATATATTGATGGCAATGGAGGTATCATAGGAAGAAAGGGGGAAAAAACATTGCTATATATGAAATGGATACTCTTAACCAAAACAAAATGTTAAAGGTATGTGGCAGGCACTGTAACTTCACAAGCAAATAAAAGTACCTTTGACAGCCACACTGGCCCTATTTCTCTCCTCCTGTAAAATAATGCTTTGGGTGGAAGAGGTCTATATCAAATACAAGACCTTTGCATTTAAACAGCCTGGAAAACTACCTATGCACATTGATGGCCAACATTTGTTTTGGTTTAGCATGAGGCAAGCTCACAATTGACAGTATTTTTCCATTCTCATCCAGAAATAATGGAAGAATACACGAAGGATTCCATGCAGCGATGGTTTTCAGACAGCGCACTCCACAGCTGCTTATATAGCAGCCGCAGTATTTACAACTTTTTAATGACAGAAACCCAAATACTCCCCATATGGTTGGCTTTCATGGCCTAAGCAGTATAATCAGTGGCTTTAATCCAGAACTGGAAAAGACCATTATCATTCACCAGAGCTTAAAACAGCAGCTATACTGACATGCAAAGAACACCATATTGTCATCTTGTGGGCCCTAAAATATAATCAGCTGAGCCAATTGGGCAGCCCAGTTTGTCTGCCTAAAATATCCCCATAAACCTCAAATGACAGTCTGGCAAGACACATGTGGGATGAAGTCATCATAAGCCAGTCTCTCTTTTGCCTTGTGGGTTAACTTGCATGAGAGATAAAAGCTAAAAGAGTTCATCCAAGCACAGGTGTTAGGAATGTTTGGCCCTCCAGATGTTTTTAGTCTATAAGTCCTATTAGTCCCACTTTGCATGACTAATAATAAAGGATTGTGAGAGCTGTAGCTCAAAATATCTGGAGGGCCAAAAATTCTCCACCCTTGTGCTTATGGGGAAGAGAGAGAGATATAGCGGGCCCTTTCAAACAAGAGATCAGCATGGATGGATCATAGCTTTGTGGCCAAGATCAATACATGGCATCTCACGAACTGGCATCTCCTTCTAGACAGATGAAGTAGTTGGTGGTAGGCAAAGGTGAAGTAGCTGTTGATAGAGATTCTGCTAGTCAAAATAAACAACACGAACTAACTGTCCAGTCATAAAGCATCTCTCTGGGAGGAAAGTCCAAGTAGCTAAATCCTTGGTTTGTACATACTTATTATTCACAAGATAGGGACTGCATCAAAGAATAACTTTTTAAGTACTGAGAGAGAGCCGTGCAAATCTGTTTCAGCATAAAACTTGAAGTGAACTGAAACTTGATCAGCTGGACTGACCACCAAAGCTTATGCTAGAAATTTCTTCTTCTGAGTTAGCCTCAAAGGTGCTATGGTTTTCCCTCATGACTTTCCATGTACAATGGGTCTGCAGTATCTGTGGACTCTGAATGTGAGGTTTTAACCAACCACAGACTGAAAAATTGAGAAATGGTTTAAAACAACAACAAATGAGACAGTGCAATCAGGCTGAGAAACAGTCCCAGGACAGCAGCAAAGGCAGCAGGAAGCCCCAGGCACCAGGTGTACATTCTTGGGCTTGCAACGTGGGCAATTGGCAGGCTCTCCAGAGGCAGAGAAGAGACATGAGTGTCTGTGGTGTAGAGCAACCATGGTGGCATGGCCCAGATGCCAATTCTTTCTGCTGCAGTACTTGCTCTCTTTTCATTCCAGTGGTGGAAGTTGTGGCTGGTGTGCTCCTGAGACACAGCAGATCAGGCAGAATGAGTGTCTGGTGCCTGGGACTTGCCACTGCCACTCTCCTGAAGTTTGAGATTGTTGTACAGTGGGCCCTTGGTATCTGCTGTGGTTTGTTTCTAGGACCCTCCATGGATATCAAAATCCGTAGATGCTCAAGTCCCATTAAATACAATTGCATAGTAAAATGATGTCTCTTATATAAAATGGCAAGATCAAGGTTTGCTTGTTGGAATTGATATTTTTTTGGAATATTTTTAAATCCGTAGATGCTTAAATCTATGGATAAAAAAAATCTATGGATATGGAGGGCTGACTTTATATAGGAGGATTTTGGATGGAGCTCTAGAGCAAGAGAAAAGGATGCAATGAGATGGAGGATCTGTAAAAAGAAGGGAATCCAAGTGTAATGCTGGTGTAAATCCACACCTCCTGCTATTTCACAGATCCTCCAGTCTCTCCACAGCCTTGCATTGCAAGGAGGCTTTTCTCTTGCCCTTGTGCTTTGTCCAAAAAGGCACTTGTGCATATGGAAATCAATCACAGAGTGCAGATATGTGAGGTAGAAGTGGTGTGTGCGTGGCACCCAAAGCTTGCTGTCACTGCCCCACCACAACCTGAAGCTTGAGGCTGTTGCATGCAGAAGGTTTTTTTAAGGAAACTACCATATATACTCGACTATAAGTCGACTTCATGTATAAGTTGAGGGTAAGTTTTGGGGCCAAAATTATGGATTTTGCTATGACCCGTGGATAAGTCGAGGGTAAAAGTTTAGGGGCATATAGGAAATGATCTAAAGGATGAAGCAAAGCAAAACAATGTCAAATAACTTCCAAAAGTCCATCAGACATAACTCTTTGTGCTTATTCTTAAAACTGGATGGATGAGAGAGCAAAGGGGGTCAGTGCTTCCAAGACAGATTATATTCTTGCTTTTCATCAGGGGATGGTTCCTTCTTTTAAATGAGAGTTCAGATACAGTACTTACATTGACCCGTGGATAAGTTGATTCAGATTTTTTGGGTCAATTTTTGACCTAAGTTTCTAGACTTATACATGAGTATATACAGTAATTCAAGCCATAGCAGAATCACATGGTTGTAATACTGAAATGGCAAGTTAGGAGGGGATTAATCAGGTTTCTAAGGTTGCCACTGAGGAGAAGGTCCCATCATATGTCCCAACCAATAATATCTCTATTGTCAGTAAGACATGCAGAAGACAAACAGTTTGTGTGGGAGAAGACAACACTCTTGTCCTAGGCAGAGCAGAAGTGGGAATAATGTAGACTTCCATATGTTGTTGGACTGTAAGTCTGAGCATTCCTTCACCATTGGTTCTGCCAGCTAGGACATGTAGTTGAACAGTTTCTGAGAAGCTGTATGGTTCCCACCTCTGGTTTAGAGATCCCAACACTTCTCATGTGTTATGCATTTTTTACTTACTTAATTTTTACAACCATCCTATGAGTTGTGTGACTCTGATTTCCATTTCACAGGAGAAGACCTAAGGCAGAGGAAACCTAAGTCTGAGGTGGTATTTACAAGCCCGAGGTGGTATTTACAAGCTGGGATTTCCTGGACCATCAAAGTTCATTCAAGGGCACTTTGAGATATTTGTGTTTCAGCTTAAAAGGGCCATGCATTGCCTGTGTGCCCCTGAAACATTCCTGAGGAGCAGAAGCTAAAAAGATACTTTTAAGAAAAATGAATATAATAGGTTCCCAGACTTGCATTTTAACATAACTTCAGAATCTTATTATATACTTCCCTCTTAAGACTAATTTTCCAAGTTCTAATCTGGAGCAGTGTGCTGGCCACCTATGACCCTGTATGTGAGCTTTCTCCTCAAATGAGTAATTGAACTATGTAAGAGGCCCAATCTGGAGCCATTTTGATTTCTAATGTTATATTGATAATATTTCCCTGATGAAATTGCAGCACAATGACTATAGCCTTGTGACACATCACACTGGGTGTGGATGATTCTTCCATATAGGGATTTCAGATTTGAATTAAAGGAATGGAGCAATGCAGTTGCTATGTTTGCTTTTTAAAAAGGAAACATCTGATGCCTAGGAATTTTATTAATCATCATGAAAAGTCCATGAGAAGGGAAGGAAGGATGACTTGCGGCTTTCATTTCAATTCTTTACTAGTGGTTTAAACAAACAAAGTTGGAAGGGCAGAACTTTTACATCAGCTGCTGTCAGTAAACTCTACCCACTTTAACTGCCATGACTCCATCTGATAGAATCTTGGGATTTCTGGTTTTGTGAGGCATCATTCTTTGGCAGAGAAGGTTAAAGACCTTGTAAAACTACAGATCCCAGGATTCTGTAGAATGGAGCTGCAGTAATTAAAGTGGTGTCAAAGTGCATTAATACTACAGTGTAAATGCACACTAGGACATCTTTAGCCATCATGACTAAGAGCAGTAGAAAGCACTAACTTTTATAAATGTATCTCATCCCTTATTTAAAGCATTATAGTGGTACTAAATTCCGTATTACGTAGTTTTGGATGAAGAAGTACCCCCTTTTTTTGTCTCTGACATCTTTAATTAATTAACATTGGTATTTAAAAGTACTCCTGGGAATGCATAGAGTGTCTTTCACTCACCATTGAATGATGGCAGCTTTTGTTCTTTTTTTTTTTTTTTTTTTTGCAAAGATGGTGACAGGTCTCATAGGCCTAATCTCTGAGACCTCATTTTTTATTAGTATCATAATTTATTTTATTTAATAAGGCACTGCCTCAGCTTACTTTAACAATATTCGGAAAATCTGGTTCTTTTCTAAAAAGGGTTTAAAACTTGCGTGTGAATGAATATTAAGCCCAAGAAAGATTCAGATGTGTCTATTGGACCCATTGCAAAGTAAATGTACAGAAAACAAAAGGAGCTAAATAACCTTAGGGGAAAAAACTAAAAACCAATCAAACCCAAATCTTAAGCATAGACACACTTAAGATTCCAAGCCTCCCTAGCAATACAGAATTGTCTGCTTTAGAACTTCTTCACCAGCTTCATAGACAGTCTACATAGCTAGATCTCTAGCTCTGTTCAGACATTCTGCTTTTATGCTAACCAGTCATGCCTTCTTTGCCATGTTTGTTGTCCTCAAAACATGGAGTGCAACCTTCCAAAGAGGAGAACCTTCTCTCTCCAGAGCATCTCATACCATATGATTTGGAACATTAGTTTTCCAGTATAGTAAACTACATGGACACAGATACAGAAAATCACCCTCTGCATGTACTGGATCCTGGAAGTCTATCAGCATGGTGGGGGTCATGCTATTGCATCCATCGTCCTTGCCAGCTAAATTATCCCAGAATCTACTCTACAACCAGGATCCAAAGGTGTACAATGATCTGGACTTTCTGAAATAATAATAATAATAATAATAATAATAATAATTTATTTGTATTTCCTGCCTCTCCCTGCAGATTGAGGTGGGATTACAACATATACAAACAATACATGCAATACAGTTAATATGAAATCTCAATAAATCAAGTTAAAATTAAATCTAGTTAAAACCACTTAGTAGATCATTCTATCTAAACATAACATAAGGAGTTAGTTACTCAACATTAAGTAAGCAGATTGTAGATGTTTCAATAGTGCAGGGGGAGATCCAGTGAGGATCTGATGGATATGCCCACCGGAAGAGATCCGTCTTCAGCACCTTCTTGAAGGCCTCCAAAGTGGGTATCAGATGGATCTCTTCGGGCAAGTCATTCCACAATTTCAGAGCCACTGCTGAGAATGCAGTTCAAAAAGTTGATATCAGTCTCGTATGAATGTGATCTAACAATTTCTTATCTGAGGTTCTGAAGGTGTGGGGCAGATTAAGTAGGGAGAGGCGTTCCCTCAAGTAACCTGGGCCCAATCCATGTAGGGCTTTAAAGGTAACAACCAACACTTTGTATTGCGCCCAGAAGCTGATTGGCAGCCAGTGAAGAGATTTTAAGACGGGGATGATGTGTTCCATCCTGGAAGTCCTCGTGATCAATCTGGCTGCTGCATTTTGGATCAGTCGAAGCTTTCGAACCTGGTACAAAGGTAGCCCTATGTAGAGCACGTTACAGAAATCTAAACGAGAGGTTATCAGTGCATGTACTACTGCTTCTAGGTCCCCCCTGTCCAGGTAGGGGTGCAGCTGGCATATCAGCCGGAGCTGATACCAGGCACTCCTGGCAGTCGCCTCCACCTGCGATGTCAGTTGTAGAGACAAATCCAGGAGCACACCCAAGTTGCAAGCCTCGTCCTTTAGGGGAAGTGTGACCCCATCATTCTCACTTACCACTGGAACTGATTCCTGGATTCAGTTCAGAAACTTGGTTCAGCAGCGAGCGTGGTTCCCACTATGGCTTGTGCCAGAAGGAGGCCATGGGTGAAGAAGGATGGAGAGGCAAGGAGGCTGGGGGCGGGAGGATGGAGAGGCAGGTCAGGGCAGAAGGACACAAGGCCAGGGCAGATGAGAGGCAGGCCGGGACAGAGAAGCCAGGGTGGATTTGAATCCACCTGGTTCCACCTTGGGCTGAATCGCTTTATTCCAAAATTAATCAATTCAGCTCAAACTATCTTTTTGATGCTGGTTAAATGGGTCAGTGCCATGGCCCCCCTTTCCGAATCACTTCAGCAATTCAGATCCTGGTTTAAACCGGATCATATCAAATCATGATTCGGTTTAAACCATAGTGGGAATGAGGCCTATGTTTCCATATGAATTTGACTGAATTTTGAGATCTTCAGAGGAAGGCCTTCTCTAGTCCCATCATCCTTCCAGAGATGTTTGGTGAGGATATGAGTGAGGGCCTTCTCAGTAGCTGCTCCTCTCCAGCCTTCTGTTCTAGAAGTTAGGCTGGCTGGCTCCCTTTCAGCTATGCTCCTATCAGCCGGCAAAGACCTTTTTATTCAGCCAGGCATCTGGACATTAACTGGTTGTTGCAGAAGAGTCTTTTAGTGACACGTGATGTGTTTACCCCTCTTTCATGATTTTTTAAAATTATCTTTTAAAATTATTTTAATTGAGAGCTGTACAGCTTTTGGAGCAGGGTTTTCATTGCTGTAGAGAAATGTAAATGAAATTGTGAAAGAAGAAACTCCTGATTCTGTTGGCATTTTGTTGCAGTATTAAATATAAATTGTATATTGTACCCTCTAACATTTCACTGGTGAAAAATGGCCAAGCAACATCAGAGTGTGGTCCAGATTGCAAGAGTTAATATTGAAAAACACACAAGCTAGGAAAGACTGAAACAGTTTGCTTTTGCCTGCACCTACTGGGAAGGGCAAGATTCTGTCCTCTCCTTTTCCCCATGGAGGCTGCGTTTGACTCCACTTTAATTGCCATGGCTCAATGCTATGGAATTCTGGGACATGAAGTTTGTTGTGGCACCAAAGTGCTCTGATAGAGAAGGTGAAATAGCTCCAAAAACAACAAATCCCAGGATTCCATAGCATTGAGCCATGGCAGTTAAACCAGTGTCAAACTGCATTATTTCTGCAGTATAGATGCAGCACGAGTTGAGTGCAAACTAGGTTTGCACTTTGAATTCACTTTGTAGTGTAGCCATTGAAGTAACAGTGGATGAAGAAAGAGAGGAGGAGGAGGAAAGAGAAACTGGGTCATTTTAAAAGTAGCTGAAAAAGTATGAAGTCTGAGGATTGGTCAGGACTGTCTCTGTTAATCAGGGCAGATGGAGAGCAAGATATAGATTAAAAGAATATAAACATAAGTGCTTACAACAGTCTGGGGCCCATTGTGCCCTAATGTTCTTGAGGTCCAACATTGTGGAGACTAAGGTGCATGGACCTTCCTCGTCTCAGCATTCACCACAAAGGCCAAAGGAGGACAGTGTGGTCCCACCTCCAGCCTCAGAAATATCCCCTCTGACCATATGCACAAACTAAGCTGTTTCAGACTATATTAGATAAAATATAGGCTGAGTTGGAGAGGTTTTAGCTGATGACTGTTTTGTTATTTTGACAGGAAATGACTCAGCCCTGGCAACCAAGAGATCAGATCCTTTATTCAGCAACATTAGGTGGTCATTTTTTCCTCCTCCCCGCCTTTCAGGGAAAACATGCACACACACACCAATACACAGCACTGTTTCACAAGGCAACAGGTTTCATTGTGGAAAATAAAAACCTATTTTTAAATCCAATTCCATTCTGGAAAGTGTTGGGGATTACTGACTGATTTACCCTTCCGTATTAACCACTTTTTCGGGGCACGAGGGAATTTCCCATCTCTAAGAATTATAAAAATTCCAAGGCCACAAACAGGAAAAAAAAATTCTCCCTTCTTCCCACTCCACATGGGGAAAGTGTTATCATCCAGATTCCTTTTCTCTTTGTCATCTTCATCACCATGATGGGAAAGACGAACTATTAGGATGTGTTTGTCCTCACATCCACTGGATAACTCTCCCTGATAAAATGGGGGTAATGTTCGCATATGAGAAATTAAACTACTTACATCATAGAGCCATTTCAAAGTGTTGGCTCTTTCTCAGCTATCATTGGATACTTTGTTATTATAAACAGTGACACATATGTCTGTCATTCAGAGGATATATATATATATATATATATATGGAGGAATCAATGCCTATTTTGATTTTGTTGTGATAGTGGTGTGTGCCTTCAAGCTATTTCCAATTTACGGCAATCCTAAGGTGAACCTATCATGGGGTTTTCTTAGCAGGATTTGTTCAGACGAGGCTTACCATTGCCTTTCCCTGAGGCTGAGAGCATGTGACTTGCCCAAGATTTTCACTCAATGAGTTTCATGGCCAAGCCAGGAATCGAATCCTGGTTGTAGTATCCAGAGTTGTAGTCCAGCACTCAAACCACTGTTTGGTGGCTGAAATTTATTTTATTTAATCTGCTTTTATTATTTCTTGATTTATGTACATGTATATTCCCCTTTTTCCCTGAAAAATATCAAGGAACATGCATAGCTCTTCTCTCCCCATGTTATCCGAGAGAGAGAGAGAGAGAGAGAGAGAGAGAGAGAGAGAGAGATCCAAGGTCTGAACAAATTCTGCCTGGCATTGCAATGGCATATCCAAGGAAATGGGGGTGGGGGGATGTTGGGTAAACTCCAGGGCCAAAATACTGCTTCCGAAGTATTCCAGCCTATGCAAATCTGACTGTGGACTCTAACACTTTAACTCTCAGTGGAGCAAAACAGATGGGCAGGAAAAAGTGGCTTGAAGCTGCCTTTTCTAAAGCCACATTGAAACCCCTCCAACTGCACCTCCGGCCTCCAAGGCAGCTGGAGTGCTCATGTCATACCCACATGACATGGCTTCAAGCCAGGAAGAAGTGGAAAAAAGCTGCTTCTTTTTGAAACAGCTTTTCTCTGCATAAGGCACTTAGAGGGCACTTTCCTGCTGGCTTCAAGGCATGTGTCACCTAAATGCCATGCCTTCAGGACAGCCTGAAAGCACCTCTTTTTGCCTGTCTGTTTAGCCTCATAGAATCATAGGAGTTTATCAGATGGGAGGAATTTTTCTCTGTTTCGAATGGAGCCAATTCAAATTCACGTGAATTCCCATTGCATTCAGAATGCATTCAGATTGACTTCCCATTACCTGAAAATGATCCCCCCACTGCCCGAAATTGCGTGAGATGCTTTAATTCGTAATAACGTGAAACCTCATGATTACGTTCGGATTGCCATTAGATTATACTTCCAATTTCCGTCGTCTGATAAACTCCTTAGAGCCTTAAAGTCTGAAGGGGCAGCAAGGGCTATCTAGTTCAATTCCCTGCTATATACAAATAAACCACTCAGGCTCATCCAACCTCTGTTCAAATATGTTCAAAGATAGAAAGTCCACTATCCTCCAAGGCAGTCCATTTCTCTGTCAGACAGCTCTTACAGTACAGTCAGCCCTCCTTATCCACGGATTTTTTATACAACGGTTCAAGCATTATTATTATTATTATTATTATTATTAATTATTATTACATGGCTTGAAAATATTCAGAAAAAGCATAAATTCCAAATAGTAAACCTTAATTTTACATTTTATATAAGATACACTATTTTGATATGCCATCGGATTGAATGGGACTTGAGCATCCACAGCTTTTGTTATCCACAGGGGGTCTTGGAACCAAACCCCAGTGTATAACAAGGGCCCACGGTAAAGTAGTTTTCCTTATGTCATGTCTCTTCTCTTGTTATATGAATCCATTTGTTTGTGTTCTAGTCTCTGGAGCAGCAGAAAACAAGCTTGTTCCATTTTCTACATGACATCTTTGAAGATTTTTAAAGATAACTATGGGGCTGTGCACAACAGCCATAAAGGTTGGCCTGAGGGTGGAGTCAAGGTGTGGCGTTCACATGATGCACACCACACCTCCACCTCAAGGATGGCATAAAGCCATGTGCCACCCCACATGGTGTGTGGTGTCATGGTGCTCCTCTGGCACTGTGTCCACATGAAGCAGCACCAAAGGAGCACCTTAAAGCTGCAGTGCCATGTCTATCATGTCCTTTCCAGGGCACAAAAATTAGCTACTTTTGTGGCTACTTTTTGTGCCCTGGAAAGACCATATCAGGGCTGCAGCATGCAATTGCCACAGCTCTGAGCAGCTGGAGGCACATGCAGGCCGCCCCTTAGGGGTGGTCTGCGTAGCTTCTATCATGCCACCTCTCAGTTTTCTTTTCCAACCTAAACCTTCCCAGATCACTAAGTCATTCCATGTAAGGCTTGGTTTCCAAACCCCTTTGATCATCCTGGTCAGCTTTCTTCTCGACATGTTCAGCATTCTCTGTTCCTTTAAAGAAAGCACTAATCAAATGATTTTTTTTCAGATTGTAGGAAGAAATTATTAGTTCTGAAACTATGATCACTTGATTTCATGCTCCAACTCAGGGATTCTTAACATGTGCCCCATGGGCATGAGAGGTTCATTCTTACCCCGTGGTCCATGTCCTTCAGGGCATGTATGAACCATGTGCAAAGACATCAATTAAATTCTGTTTAAGTGCATTTTTTTCTGAAGAGCTGGTCAATAGCTTTCATCAGAAGTACATAACCACCATATCCCCAAAAGGTCAAGAACCACAGTACTAACTGAACCATTTTCTTACATTTATAGCCCAACTTTCATCTAGCAACGAACATCCCCTAAATGGCTGTCTTGTCATCTTGGACAAATAGTATTTTGGGACTGAAACCCACCTTTTTCAGACAAACATGCCATCTTGAAGAGTTCAAAACATATAAGTGTTACCAAATGATTACAAATATATAGACAGATTTCAAAGACATAGCCATATTAGGCTGGAAAATCAGTATGCAAAGGGGTCTTGTAGATCCTTTGAAACTAACCAAAAGAAATAAGTTGGTAGCATGAGCTTTCGTAGACTTGAGCCTACTTCAAGTGTGCAAGTGAGGAAGTAGGATGAAGCTTAGGAAAGCTCGTGCTACCAACTTCTTTCTTTCGGTTAGTTCTCACAGGTGCTAACAAGATCCCTTTGCATATAGATAGCTTGAAATGGTTGATGATGATTCAAACAAAATAACTACTTAATAGGTGGCTGCTACTATTCTCCCTGAAACTTTAGTAGAACTGTTACTTTAATAAAACAACTATGTTACAGCTTTTTGGTACAAAAAGCTCTTGACGTATAACAGATACACAGAGATCAGCACATATCCACTGAGACAACAGTAAAAGCAAAGGGAACATTGTGGTGTGTGGTGTATTCATCATGGTGATAAAACACTAAACCTATGTCATATTTGACCTAAATTAGAGTAGGGTGAATGAATGGATCATTGTCAATGGCAAAGAGAACACAGCTGAGGGGGCTTGTACAAGGATGTACAAGGATAAAGCCTGAAGGATAAGCAATGGACCAAGGATATCGGGAATCATGGCAGAACCAATATGACCAAATTGAGAAGATTTGTTTGTACCTATGTTAATGAAAGGGTTTTGGTTTCATCTCCACTTTGGGAACAGAACATGTAAATATAGTCTGCCCACCATAACAATCCCACCTTTGTCCAGATACAGAGACTCACAACAAATTTTAAACAATACAGAGGCATTAAAATATAAATAGAAAGTATTAAAACTGTTGATATAATTAAAAACATTAAACATTAAAAATACTGATTTTTTTTAATTAAAAAAACTATATACAGTCAGCCCTCCATAGCCATGGATTATTTATCTATGGATTCAACAATCCACGGCTTAAATTCCAAAAACCAAACCTTGATTTTGCTATTTTATATAAAGACTCCATTTTACTATGCAATTGTATATAAATGGGACTTGAGCATCCATGATTTTGGTATCCATGGCAGTGGGGTTCCTGGAACCAAACCTCAGCAGATGCCAAGGGTCCACTCTACAAACCTTGACATCTGAATTGCACAGCCTTTAAAAGCCTCATCAGTTTAAAAAAAGAATGATGGCACAAAATGTTTTTACCTGTTAACTGAAAGGAGAGCAGGGATGGGGCCTTTCTGGCCTTTCTAGGGAGTGTGTTCCAGAGCCTGGGAGCAGCCACCAAGAAGTCCTCTCCCTAGTTCCTACCAAACAAGCCTCAGAGGGTGGTGGGACACAGAGAAGGGTCTCTCTGGACAATCGTAGAGCTCTACTAGGCTCATAAAGGGAGATAAGATCTTTCAATATCCTGGACCCTAGCTGTATACACTTTCAATTGTATCCAGAAATAGACCAGCAGCCAATGGAACTGTTGCAACAGTGAACCTGTGTGCTCCCTATAGCCAGTTCCAGTTATCAACTTGGCTGCAGCTATTTGAGTCAACTGAAGTGTCTGAGCACTTTCCAAAGGCAGCCCCACGTATTGGTGTCTTCATGATAACATATGCTGGGATGTTGTTGTTGTTGTTGCATGCCTCCAAGTCATTTCCTACCTAAAGCAACGCTAAGGTGAGCCTATCCTGGGTTTTTTTTTACCAAGCTTCTTCACTGTGAGGGGTTTGTCATTGCCTCCCTCTGAGGCTGAAAGAGTGTGTGATGTGCACAAAATCACCCAGTGGGTTTACATGGCTGAGTCAGGAATCAAACCCTAGTCTCCGGAGTCATAGTCCAACACTCAAACCACTATACCACACTGGCTATTGCTCCATGCTGGCATAATGCTCCATTAAGCCAGTATAGGCCACATTCTGGAGGCACTTGTGGTGGTAGCAGGAGGCAGAAGACCAGTGACCATTTTACTTCTGTTGCTGGACTCCAGCAAAATCACTATCACCACCTAAATTGGTATAGTAATACAAGTCCAAGAACACTGTGGTCATTGTCTCCTGATAGCACCTTTTGACAACCAAGTCTACATGCACCCCCAAGTCCACATTCTGTCACAAGCATTTTAAAATCTTATCACAAAGTAGACCGCCTGTATTATGCTTAATCCAGATTTTCAAATAATTTGAAGTAGGGGGGGAAACATAAATATGGAACCACAAGGCTAAAATGCTATATATATATATATATATATATATGGCTAATATTTTCAGAACATGAGATTTTGCACTTGCACACAGAACCCAGAGAGAGCACACTGAATATTTATACCTCTATTATAAATAGCTTAGGTTCTAAGTGCTAAGGAAACCACCTCATTTTCATGTGATACTACTGCAATTATGTTGACTCCTTCAGTCTTATCTTAGAAATGAAACAACTGCTGACTGAAACAACTGCTGAGGGACTGCAAATTTTTTTTTTCTCCCATATTGCTCCACTGGGCCTAGAAAAATGCTTAATGCTAATTATTGTCTTGTTAGCTTGAAAATTTGCTTTTCTAAAATGTTTCCCAACAGCAAGAGAAAAATTGCACTTTGACCCCCTCTTGAGACAAGGGCAGTTGTTTTGTGGCTACTTTTCAAAATTTGGGGTTGAATACACAAAAAGAGAGCATGAGTTTGCATGGCTTTAAACTTGCCTATCCACAAGCTACCACCTTCTAGATGTGATAGACAAAAATCCACATCATTCCTATTGCCATTGGCTGCACTGGCAGGAGATGATGGGAATTAAGGAGGAATTTACCTGGAAGGTGGCAGGTTAGAATTCATATTTTAAATTCATATTTTAAAAGATAAAATATGATTATAAAATGCCATTATGAGATTAAACAAAATGATAAGCATGAAAACATGAATGTGTGGTATACCAAAGCACAAACAGTATATAAAAGTATTTCATTGACTGCTTTTGCCTTCTCATTTCATCTCAAGAGCTACAGCTCATGTTCACTGGTACCACAGCCATTCTCTCATATAGGAAGAGCTGGGAAAAGTTACTTTTGTGGACTACAACTCCCTGAATCATCCATTTGGGGAGTTATCCTAAAATGTGTGTGTAGGCAATAAACAAACACAGACCATAATTTTAACAAGGCTGCTGCCTTTGTACCCTTCAAATAGTTATTTTTAAAAACTTACATTTCTAAACTTCTCTCATGCTGTTATTTTAAGGAGGTTACATATTTGTGGTTTGTACGGTTAGAATCTGACCTCAGATGAATTGGCATGAAGCACAATTTAAGTCCAGCTAATACACATGTCTTTATATATTTTGAATTAAATGACAGACATACACACACAATTAACTATCATGATAGGATAATTGACCTGCCATGCATTCCTCGCCAAATTAAATTTGTGTAAACCTTATTTTACACACACTGGTTTATATTTTACATAAAAATAGCTTATATTTTAAGTCATACCATCCCAATCATACTGTCTGAATCTCGTAAAAATCCAATGAAAACCTAACTGGAGTGCTTCTAAGCTCACCACCACCAAAACAAACAAACAAACATTTTGTGTATGCCATACAGACAATATTTTAAGTTGGATTACCCAAAAAATATTTCCAAATCTTGTGAACCTTTTCAGATATTTTTCCATCATGAGATCAAAGTCACATTTTATCAATTTTATTCAGACAAAACAGATCTCTATACAAAGATGTATCTGTATCTATTGATATACCCAACCACAATATACAGTCAGTTCCATATCTGGGGATTCTGCATACAGGGATTTAATCATCCATGGTACGAAAATTCTATATATATACATGCATGCACACACAGAGATAGAAAGCTTTAATTTTTCCATTTTATATAAGGGACACAATTTTATGACACCATTTTATATAATGGAACTTGTACATCCATGGATTTTGGTATCCACAGAGAGTCCTGGAACTAAATCCCAGCAGATACCAAAGGACCACTCCAGAACAAAGAAAGAATACAGTGGTCCCACGGGATCTGATTCCCCCGGAGAACGAAATCCCCGGGACCCGAAACCGCCGGGGGCGAAAAAAAGCCCCCGGGATCCGAAAAAAACCCCGGGTTGCAAAAAAAATTGGCAACCCGGAAGCTTTAAAACAGCGCGCTTCCGGCACGCTGTGCATTGACGAAAGCGGTCCCCCGGGTAACGAATGACTTCCGGGATACAAAGGTAATCCCAGAACGGATTACCTTCGTAACCCGGGGGACCACTGTATAATTTGCATCATATAGGAGAAGTGAAGGATTGATTAACTCGAATCTAATTGTCCCCCACAGTCAAGTCAGATATGGCAATGCTCTCTCAGAGCCTTTTCTAATAACTAATGGTGTGAAACAAGGTTGTGTTCTCGCTCCAACTCTATTTACAATCTTCTTCAGCATGATGCTCCAAAAGGCTACAGCAGATCTCGAAGAAGACGACGGCATCTATATACGTTACCGTACTGATGGTAGCTTGTTTAACTTAAGCCCTCAGGCTCGCACAAAGACTCTAAATTATCTAGTCCATGAGCTGCTTTTCGCTGATGATGCTGCCCTTGTTGCCCATACAGAAGCAGGTCTGCAGTGCCTAACATCCTGCTTTGCAACAGTTGCACAGCTGTTTGGGCTGGAAGTCAGTCTGAAGAAAATGGAGGTTCTCTACCAGCCTGCACCACAGGAAGAGCACTATCACCCCCATGTCACCATCGGCAAATCTGTGCTTAAGTCCGTCCAGCAGTTCACCTACCTGGGAAGTATCATCTCCTCAGATGCCAAGATCGACAAAGAGATCGATCACAGATTAGCAAAGGCATATAGTGCATTGGGAAGGCTTCACAAAAGAGTCTGGAGTAACAAACACCTGAGGCAAAGCATGAAAATCAGTGTGTACAGAGCCATTGTATTGTCCATTCTCCTCTATGGGTCTGAAACATGGGTCACCTATCGCCAATATCTACGAGTCCTTGAACTCTTTCATCAGCGCTGTCTACGCACAATTTTAAACATACACTGGACTGACTATGTGACGAATGTTGCTGTCCTGGAGCAAGCAGAGATCACCAGCATTGAGGCCATGCTATTGAAAGCGCAGCTGCGCTGGGCAGGGCATGTTTCTAGGATGGAGGAACACCGCCTCTCCAAAATAGTACTCTACGGTGAACTCGCCACGGGTCAGCATAAGAGGGGCGCCCCAAAGAAGAGGTACAAGGACTCCCTGAAACAACATCTCAAGCTTGGCCAAATTGATCACCAACAATGGTCTGCCCTGGCCTCACATCGGGAGGCATGGAGACGCACTATCCACAATGCTGCAGCCTCATTCGAGAACTCACGCCGAACGAGTCTTGAAGAGAAACAACAACGCAGAAAGAACCGCAACTTGGAAACATCACCCAAAGAGACTTTCTGCTGTGCTTTCTGTAACCGGACTTGTTTATCTCAGATCAGCCTTTTTAGTCATCAACGTGCTTGCAGTAAGCATGGGATGAGTCCTTCCTGAATCTTCGTTAGCGAAGAAAAGCCAGAGAGAGAGAGTTGTCCCCTCCCGCCGCCCCCCCCCACTGGAACTCAACTATTCCCACTTCCACACAAATGTTTTTTACTCTTACAAGTGCTCCAGGCCTCCTCCTGAAGAAATTAAGGTCCTGGAATAGTGAAATGGCTAAAAGTGTATGTGTGTGTATGGGGGGGGGGGGGGAGAGAGATTAAGTATCTAAAGGAAAGAAAGAATCTAAAGGAGGAAGGGACAGCTAGGGGGAAACATCTCGTCTCCTTTCCCCTCCCTCTGGGAGCCACCTCCACCTGCAGAGGAAGATGGAAGGACTGTTACTGGTGACAGTTCTGCTTTTGTCTGCATCTGCCTGCAGAATTCATGCAGTTTGACACTACTAAAACTACCATGGCTCAGTGCTATGGAATTCTGGGATTTGTTGTTTTGTGAGATATTTAACTTTCACTGTCAGAGAGCTCTGGTGCTACAACAAAATTCAGATCCCAGGATTCCATAGCACTGAGCCATGACAGTTAAAGAAATGCCAAACTGCATTATTTCCTCAATGTAGATGCAGTTGCAGTTACAATTTCCTCCACATCAATGCCTACTAAGTCATGGTGGCTAGTACCAGAGCCTGCATGTCAGTCAACATTGGTTACTGCAGAACAACAGGAGACCTCCACTGCCCTCATGTGCTACCTGTGGACTTTCCAGAGACATCAGATAGACTACTAGAGGAAAATATTAGAGGCAGAAACCTCGGCATGCCTATTAATAGTTGCTACTCTGCATGTCTGTCTATGAATTTGGGGACAGTATACATGATGGTCCTAACCACATCTCTTTTATAGCATCAGTAAGCTTGGGGGTAGCCTATCTTTGTTCATCCTCTATTTTGTAATTGAAAGTTCTCCTTCCCTCTCTCTTCTGTATTTGATAAGCACGTTACAGAGCCTCTCACTGGGAGATGTTATGAAGTTGTAAATAAAACCTACTTCATACTTTTCACAAAGACTGAGCACGTTTTATACTTTTGCTAGATCACATAAGTGGATGTTGGTAGCATGATGCTGGTTGTTGCTCACTTTCTGCATGTAAATACTAACTCATATGCTTGGGAGATAACATGACTCCCTTATACATTCCCCAACAAAAAACAAAACAAAAAAGAAAAGAAAAGAAAAGAAAAAAGAAAAGAAAAGAAAAAAGAAAAGAAAAGGAATGTTGAGTGAGCAAGACAGGCAGGACTATCCTTAGGAAGAAAAACATGCTGCTAGGTTTGGGAATGAAACTAAAGTAGCACTAAAAAGCAGTACACTGTGGTACATCAAGGAAGACATTACACACCCTCCAGGAAATCCCTGCAATATACAGGACACCCTCTGAAGGGAACAGCCATCAATTCCTTCTCACAGATTTGTTGTTCACATCCAAGCAGTGAGATCAGGGTTGAGTGACAAGCACTTTTTTCCAAGTTATAAGTAATTAATAATCATGCTAAAAAACATTCTGTTCCCGTCTGGACAATGGAATCATTTACCCATTTGCATCGATGAATTGACACACCTCACAGGTGTAAAGTTGCTCCTGCGTGGGAGATTTGTCTGCTGACTTGGCAACCAGCCTTTCTTTCCTATGTGAAATGTTTTGGATCAGATAATTGCACCGTTAACATTGATGGATTGTGTTCGCAGGCACAAAATGTGCAAGTGGAGGGTAGGGACATCCTTAAAAACAAAGATCTTGTTTGCCTGAAAATGTTCCTTACCATTTTTTTTAATATACTGAAAATCGCTGGCCAGCAAATCTACACAAATGGAATGATCTTATATCTGTAGGGCTGTGTATGTGTGTTCCCTCTCACAAAGCTTTCAGCAATCTTTAAGAACAGAAGTGTAATTAAGCAAACTATATGTTCAATCAGATGATAGCAGAAAAACATCATCTGGTTAATAGCATGCTTCACCCTCCTTCTGACTCCTTAAGTGACAAGATACAGTATTTATCCTTAAAAGAATCAAGTGTATTTATTTAATACCATAGCTCTCCAAATTAAGATCACGCCATTGGATAAATAAAAGCCCTATTTAGGCTTTATAAAAATAGTGAAAATAAACATGCAAAGAGGACGTGTCTCTACATTACTATTCAGTACATGTGAAAGGAAAATCAGTTTTCTGAATCATGGGGAGAGCCTCCATGCCTTAAGGAGAGGCTCTCCTCTTTATGTTTCTTTCCTTCATGTCTCCATATTGAAAAAGAAATGACAGAAGGAACAGGATTCAATCTTTTTTTTCTCTCACTCTCCTTGCTGTTACTTGTTGTTGTAGTTGTTGTTGTGTGCCTTCAAGTCTTTCCCAACTTATAGTGACCCTAAGGCAAATCTATCATGGGGTTTCTTGGCAAGATTTGTTCAGAGGCTGAGAGCATGTGAGTTCAACTCTCAAACCACTATGCCAAAGAGTGAAAATAAATGTCCAAGAAGGGAAGAGGTCAACCTCTGGAAAGAGAAGACAAGGGGAAGGGGGAGAGATGATGGGACATGTTTAGATAGAATTGACCCTTCAAGTGTTGTTGGACTGCAACTTCCATCTGTCCTAGCTTGTTTTTGTTGTTGCTGCTGCTGTGGACCTTCACAGATCAGCTCTGGCTGCTGCCACACTGCAGAAATAAAGCAGTTTGACACGACTTTAACTGCCATGACTCAATGCTATGAATTTTGGGGATTTGTAGTTTTGCAATATATTTAGCCTTCCCTGCCAGAGCACTCAGGTGTCCCACCAAACTGCAAATCCCGGAATTCCATACCATTGACCCATGGCAGTTAAAGTGGTGTCAAACGGCTATAATTTCTGCAGTGTGGCTGCAACCCCCAACTTATGGCAACCCTACAGTAGGGTATTCTTGGCAAGATTTGTTTACAGGGGCTTTACCAATGCCTTCCACTAAGGCAGTGGTTCCCAAACTTTGTTTTGGACTTCTTGACTGTTGGCCAAGTTGGCTGGGGCTTCTGGGAACTGAAGTAATCTCTCCTCAGCCATAGAAAAATCTAGATGACCTTGGGTAAGTCATACTCTCTTAATGAAGTGATTCCCAAACTACAGTCCTCCAGGTGTTTCGACTTAAGCCCCCCAAATTCTTGACTCTTGGCCAAGTTAGTTGGGGCTTCTGGGACCTGAAGTCCAAAATACCTGGAGGACTAAAGTTTGGGAATCACTGCACTGAGAAAATACAACTTGCACAAGGGAGATGTTTCTTAGGAGTTTATCACACGGGCAGAATTTCTCCCAATTTCAAATTGAGCCAATTAGAATTCGTGTAAATTCGCTAGTTTAGCAAATTTACATGAAATCTAATTGCATTCAGAAGGCATTCAGAATGACTTCCCATTTCCCGAAAATGATCCCCCATTGCCCGAAATTGCGTGAGATACACTCATACGCAATTACGTGAAACCCCATGATTGCGTTCGGATTGCCATTGCATTATACCCCCAAATTCCGTCGTATGAAAAACTCCTTAGGCTGAGCAGAGATTAGGACCTTGGTCTCTCAGTGTCCTAGTCAAACAGTTAAACCACTATGCCACATTGGCTCCTAGTGTAATGTCCTAGCTA
The DNA here is from genome assembly GCA_034509955.1 of Urosaurus nigricauda. Classification (NCBI taxonomy): domain Eukaryota; kingdom Metazoa; phylum Chordata; class Lepidosauria; order Squamata; family Phrynosomatidae; genus Urosaurus; species Urosaurus nigricauda. Next base: position 111,708,606 of record JAOEGL010000006.1, read on the forward strand.
GCTTAAGCAAGGTGAGAGATAACAGAAGCTGCAATCCAACAACATTTGGAGGGCTACACTTTCACATTTTTTGCCGTGCCAATACTAAGTGTATTGTTTGGCTCTTGGGGGGAAAAATGAAAGAAATCCTGCAGGATTGTGTTCTTGTGTGGGCACTCGACAAATGCCGACTGCGAATTTCTGCCTGTCACAACCAAGCTGTCTTATATTTTTCTTCAAAGAGAGAAAAAAATAGGGAGGGGGAAGATAACCCACATCTAGTGAAGACAGGTGATAGCTTTGGGTAGGCATACTGACATCCAAAGTTACTCTTTGCTGAGAGAAGGTTTTCACCAGTAGGTAGAGATCACACTTTTCGTAGGAGTGGAAAAAAATGCCTTGAAGAAATTGCCTGTAAATCTGCAATACCATCAAATGATTCCCATCCACACATAGAACTGCTTCAGCTCCAGTCTTTCAGCACTTAACACATGCAACTATTACATTCATACCCCAACAGGACTTTTTTTGAAATTAAAAACCCTTTATTTTAAATCAGTAGCGGACAAAGTGTGGCCCCCCAGGGCCTCTAAGGGGGGGAAAATAGTGGAGTCTAAAGCTTTCATGGTCGGCATCCATAGTTTTTTGTGGGGTTTTCGGGCTATGTGGCCATCTTCCAGAAGAGTTTCTTGGCATCTTCTGAAGATGCCAGCTACAGATGCTGACAAAACGTCAGAAAGGAACTCTTCTAGAACATGGCCACATAGCCTGAAAACCCCACAAAAAGCTATGGAAAAAATAGTGTTTGGCATTTCTTCCCAATGTTTCACCCCCCACCCCCACCCCACCCCCAATGCCTAAAGAATTGTAGGGGGCAGTTCCACATATTTGGAGCCCCAGGGGTCAAAATGAAATTTTGTAATTTTTTTTCAAAAATGTTTCAATTTTTTGCCATGAAATGTTGCAAAAAGCCCTCTAGGAGCCCAGGAGAGCCCCCAAACATGCTCCTATCTCCCATAGGGGATGTTTGGAGTAGGTAGGTAGGTAGATAGATAGATAGATAGATAGAGCAGTACTCCAAGGTCTCCTGGAGGACTAATGAGACCTCTTAATTTTCCAAAGTTGCCCACGTATTTTATATCATTCTATCAATAAGGCTACCATTTCCTAAAACAGCAAATTCCTCCCCATGCTCCCTGTGTTATGAAATTTTAATGTAGTTTTTCTTTTATTTGTTTTGAAGCCTTGCATATTTATTTGTCTGTAGCACAGCACAAATGTAGGCAGGTTTGAAATGTGTGGAATGTAAAGTTCTGCCAGTTTACTTAGGCAGAAATTCAGGGGGTTGAAGACAGTGATGTGAGATAGCCTTCTTGGCACAGACTATTTGGGGATGTGTACTTTCACCCAAACACCAACCATCTGGCAGCCATTGCAAAAGCATTACACCAGGAACTACTGGCTACCTCCTTGTGCAATGTGGGAAATCTGCTGAATATACTACTGAAAAATCATGAGAGGATCCACTTTAATTAGCAGCAACAGAATGAAGCCTTTTCCTCTCACTATCTTTGGACATGCCATAACTTGGCATGACTGAGTGGAAAGGGCAATGCTGTGTAAAGTAGAAAATGTGGGGTAATAGCTCGAATGTTGGTCTATGACTCTGGGGATGCAACAATCGGAGGAGATGTGGGATAGTCCTTGATAGAGGAGCTTCCCTGTTCATTTACCTCCCAGATGCCAGTGTTGAGCATGACCCAACAAAACCGTGCTGACATTTGGGTCTAAAGACTAATTATTCCCAGCCACAGATTCATGTCTTCACAGAATCTGATGAACAGCACATCACATCATCCTATGGACAGACAATATGGATACTCTATTCCCATACTGAAGTTGGGAGATACCAAGTTAAGGAAAGTATTCTCTGAGCAGTGGTTTCATGCTCATGTTAAGGTGACGAACATGTGAAGATACTGTTCAACCAAAACTCCTTCCACTCACCTGCCAGCAATTGTAAGAGATGCAGTCAAACAGCATCTGGAGGTATCCAAACCACTGTAAATTGTTTTAAAAGAGGCAAAATGAGCTAAAAGGTAAGCAAGCCATCTTACTTCCAGTTAGCATTATGTCTTTATATTGCTGAAGCAAACCCGTCACATCCTGATTCTGACAAAAAGAAATGCCCCCCTTGAAATAAACCAGAACACTCCACACATTCTATGTATGTTCCAAATGTCTGACATTTATCAATGCCTCAGCAAGTTGCAGAGTCTGACCAATATGGAATGCAAGGGCAAGCCTGAGTTTATGATCAGAGAGATTACCTGGGCCACCACCTAACAGCTTTACAGCAGGGCTGTTTGTATATTAATAGCCACCGATTTCCACAGACTGTCCTTGACATCCCTGTTGAGTCTTGCCTTGATTACTTTCCAGTAATGGTGATTTCATAACTTGCTGGGAGCAAGTCATCATTCCATTGTCTCATTGGCGTCATCAGGAAGGACGACTCATTGGTACATTACCTGCATTCTTCACAGAGTGAACCAGGTCACCATCTCATTTCAATGGACTTTTCCCTGGAACTCTCAGACATGTACAGCACATCACTGTTATTGACAGACATGCCATACCAGTTTCTTCATCCTTCCCTCTGCCTTGCAGAATTGCAAAAAATGAATTCTGGTCCGGAAGTCATAGGAGAGTTGCCAGCAAACCTTTTCAAAAGATCATCCTATATGCATTACTCAAGGCAGGGTGGGCAGCTTTGGTGGGCCAATCTTCTGCTTGCAAAATTCTCTGGGTGCCACACAGGTTGCTAAAAATGAGAAAACAAGCAGAGCTAGTAGATATTACAAGTCCACTTCTGGTTTTTTGAAAAGAGACCCAGAATAGTATAGTCATTTGTGTGTAGGACCACAATTCTTAGAAACCAGGTTTGAATCCCTGGTTGGCCATGAAAATCTACTTAGTAACTTTGGACAAATTGGATTTATTCCCAGAGAAATTCCTCTGCATTCTTCCAAGAAAACCCTATGATAGGGTCTATATTAATTGACAACTGGCTTGAAAGCACAGTACAACGAAGTTTTGAAAAATGGGGCTGCAATTCAGGAAACACATTTTTCCCCCTTTGGCAAGAAAAATGGGTGGACAAAAAGTCTACAAGGATGAGAGGGTCTCCACTTTGCCCATCTTAATTCAAGGTAGCCCTACCTGTCTCTCAATCAATCCTAGCAGCTTAATTTCTACTAACTCTGGACCAAAACACACTGCAAAAATAATCCACTTTGACACCACTTTAACTGCCCTGGCTCAGTGGTAGGGAATCCTGGGAAATGTAGTTTATGGTGACACCTGAGTTCTCTGATAGAGAAGGCTAAATGTCCCACAAAACTACAGTTTCTAGGATTCCCTAGCATTGAGCCAGGGCAGTTAAAGTGGTGACAAACTGAATTATTTCTACAATGTATTTTGTCCCTCTATAGCAAGGCAGCAAAATTTCACATTTGTCTAAATGCATCCAGGTGTGTAGCCCCCTCACCCCATTTATCAATAAAATGTTAGGGTTTGTTTTGCCCCCCCCCCCCCCCGAAACCTCTGTTTTATGCAGTTCAAACAAGCACTGTAAATGGTGTGGTTATAAGTATACGGACTTGTGTTTTAAAATATATCCCTGAACTTCAACAGATGTCTACGCATGGCTTCAGCATATTGAGGGAAACTTCCATTTGGACTGCAGTATAAAAATGGAACAAAGTTCCTTCTCTAAAATATGTGTCCATGCATAGCACAAGATGATGTAAAGGAATTTTCTTCTGCTCTATGAATCTGTGAACATACCATTTTTTGGCAATTGTGAAATACAAACATAAAGCTGTTGCAAGAATCACAGAACATCAGAGCACAAGAAAATTTTCCTGGTCACACAGTACTTAAATGTTTTTTAAGGGTGAGTGGAGAGATGTAAACTTAGATCAGGGAAGTTTGTTCTGGAGTCTCACCCACTACAATTTAATCCTGTAGGCAAGGTATTGCTACTTGGTATAGCCCCATCCCAGATAATCAAGTTTTATATTGTGTGTGGCAAGGAATATCTTACAGGGATATGAATTTTGTAATTGCAGAATTAAACAGACCCATATACAGTACAAGATTTGCCAACCTGTATGCATCAAACTGTTTTCTGCATTAACAAAACAAAACACTAGCAATCATATCGCAAACATATACTTGGCTAGTGGGATGCAACAAAGAATTTCAAAAGAAAGTCAGGCTGGTACTTCATAGATTATAGAAAAGCCTTTGATTGAGAAGATCATGAAAAACTGTGGATTGCTTTTAAAGAAATGAGTGTGCCACAACAGTTGCTTGTCCTCAGGCATAGAATTTTATTACCCCAACTGTTTAACTTCTACGCTGGACATATCATACGTAAAGCAGGGTTAGACTAGGCAGAAGGAGGCATGACTGTTAGAGGAAGCAATATCAACAATTTAAGATATGCAGATGACAAAATACGACTAGCAGAAAATAACAAAGACCTGGAACAGTTAGGCCCTTTACAGACCAGCCTGAAAGGCCAGCCTGGGGGCAAAGTCGGAACATAGCATCCTGACAATACACGCCTGACTCTGCGCCCCCCCCCCCCAGGTGCCCTGATGCTGCATGCTGCTCCAAATGGCACAGTGCTGAAGGAGTGCTATATAACTGTGCCCCCATGGGTATGGCACCCTTTCGAGGGCACAAAAAGGAGCCATTTTTTGCAGCTCCTTTTTGCGCCCTTGAAAGGTCGGATTGGGGCCACAGCATGAGGTTGCCGCTGCCCTGATCCGGCTGAAGAAGGGGTGCCTGGAGGCCACCCCTTCAGGACTGGTTATGCAGCCCCTTCCTGAAGAAAGCTTTTAAAAAGTGCAAAGTCAGGCTTATAGTTGAACATTAAGATATCAAAAATAATGACCACTGATGATCTGATGATTTACATAACTTTAAAGTAGATGCTTTAATTGACATGGCTCAGTGCTGTGGAATTCTGGGATCTGTGGTTGTGTGTGATATTTAGCCTTCTCTGTCACTCTGGTGCCACAACAAACTACAAATCCCAGGACTCCATAGCATTGAGCTATGGCAGTTAAAGTGGTGTCAAACCACATTGTTTCTGCACTGCAGATGCAGCCAAAGACATTGAAATCATTCAAGATTTTCCATTCCTTGCCTCAGTCATTTAGCAGAATGGAAACTTCAGTCAAGAAATCATAAGATGACTAAAACTTAGAAAGTCAGCTAGAAAGGAACAAACCAAGATCCATAAGTGTAAAGATGAACAGTACCATTGGCCCAATCTAGATGGGCCTGAAGAGGTGCCTGGGTGGCCCCATTAGTGTTCATGAGTGCGCAGTGTTTGCACACTCACAACCCCTAACATGTAATGGCACCGTTGCCATTCCCAAATACCGTTTAGATGGCGTTTGTAATGGTGGTGGTGCAGCTGCGGAGCTGCTAGTTGCAGCTCCGTGGTTGCACCGGCGTAAAGGCGCACAATGGCGCCTTTTCTGTAAATCGCACCACAACTGTGGCACAAAAAAGGAGTGCGGTTTGCCCGCTCCTTTTTTGCTGCAGATCTTCACTGCGGCATCTAGCTGCTGCAGTGAAGCTCCACAGCAAAAAAGTGGCGCCAGACCACCCCTTTTGGGCGGTCTGTATCACCCCATTGTATACTATAGTTAGGACTGTTCATGCCATCGTATTTCCACTTTCTGCACATAATTTTGAAACTTAGACAGTGAAGAAAGCTGTGAAGAAAATAGTCTCAGTTGAAATATGGTGCTGAAGAAGAGTTCCGCAGATAACATGGACTGCTAAAATGACCAAACCAAATCAAGCTTGAATTCTACCTAGAAGCAAAGATGGCTAAACTCATCCTTTAGATATATTATAAGACCCAACTCATTAAAAAAAGACAATAATGCTTGGTAAAATAAAAAGTGGTGGCAAAAGGGAGGATCACATTCCAGATGGATAAACTCAGTCAAGGAAGCCACGGTCCTATATCTGCAAGACTTGATAGAGTGACTTGGAAATCTCTCATAGGGTCGCTATCAGTTGAAGTCACCTTGACAATAGTTAACTACAAAACCAAAACAGAATTCAAGGGGAAAAAACAGTGCACAATATTTGCAGGAGGAAATGTACAATCTTTCCATGTCATAGAGCTGAGGCATGAGATTACAACTGTGTATGTGGTGAAAATCAATGCGCAGCAAAATTCTCCAGCCTTTCACACCAGTTGTTAAATACAATTAAATATCTTTCTAGGATTTATGGTTTACAAAGCTTTTTCCATGAGCTGTCGGTGAGTCAATTTTAGCCCCACACTGTGGATTAAATGTTGACTCTTCTTTGGCTTTATTTGTATTTTTTTATCCCCTGCAGTGCAATGACACTTATGTTTTCATATATTCATTCTAAATTGATGTTTTCGATTCCTTGCAATTTCTCTCATTGTCATCATGTAACTGGAAAAGCAGAAAACCTCTAAGGACACCCTTACAATTAGAATTCAAACCTAGACCAGTGCTTCCAGTACTTTATCACAACAGAACTGTGGTAAAATATCACATGCCCCCCCCACAAAAAAAAAAATCCCCGCATGGGCCAAAAAAACCCAAGTTTCCCTTGACAGCATGTCTTCCTGTATGGAAGAAGGAGGCTAAAACCCTGGGGCCACCATCAGGTTAGATCCTGCTCGGCTGGACACAAATCCAGACTTATTCTGGAATAAACAGCTATTTGTTGTTATTGTTAATTGCCCTTAAGTCAATCTTGACCTATGGCGATCCTGCAGATGAGACATCTCCAAGACCCTCTGTCCTCCACTGCTCTGCTCAGCTTCTACAAACTCCTACTGGTGATCTCTTTAATAGAGTCCATCCATCTTCCTCTCTTTCTACTTCCCTCTTCCTTTCCTAGCATAATTGCTTTTTCCAATGATTCATGCCTTCTCATGATGTGTCCAAAGGACGACAACCTGAGTTTTGTCTTCTTGACATCTAGGGAGATTTCTGGCTTGATCTTCTCCTGGACCCATTTGTTTGTCTTTTTGGCTGTCCATGGGGACATCAGCACTCTTCTCCAGCACCAGATTTCGAATGAGTTGATTTTCCTCCTATCCTCGGTTTTAACTGTCCAGCTCTCAGATCCATACATGGCAATAAGGAATACAATGGCTTGTATGATTCTAACTTTTGTGCTCAGTTGTATATCCTTGCATTTTACAATCTTCTATAGTTCTTTCATAGCTGTCCTTCCCAATCTTAATTTGCAGTCTCCATTTCTATCAATGTTTGATCCCAATTTTTTTTACTATTTCTTCATTGTCTAATTCAAATTTGTGTAGGCTCTCTGTGGTCATTATTTTTGTTTCCTTTATGTACAACAATAGGCCTGCCTTTACACTTTCTTCCTTGATCTTTCTTAGTAGCTGTCCCAGGTTTTTGAGGTTTTCTGCTAGTATTATGGTGTCATCTGCATATCTCAGATTGTTGATATTCCTTCCTCCTATTTTCACTCCTCCTCCGTGTCCAAGCCTGATTTTCTTACAATATGTTCTGCATACAAATTGAACAAGTAGGGTGAAAAGATACAGCCCTTAACATGGGTCAAAATGACCCCCAGTTCCCGGAAACCCCATTGCAAACACCAGCTCCTGCATGCTCTTGACCTTTCTGCACAATTACTCCTACTGGGAAGCTTGCCATTGTCATATCTGACATGTAAAGGGAGTGCCTGGCCACAGCCAGGTGCCCTGATTTTGCATCAGGCACAGCAAAGGTGGGCTTTTCAGTCAGAGCAATGGCATAGAAAAATATGGAGCACACGCCGGAAGCGGGTTTTCAGGCTGGCATGGGGACAGCAATGTAAACACCTGCCAACCCAGGTGAGGACCCAGGCCAGAACAGCACAGAACATGCTTTCCTAGTCCATCTGCTCAGGGCCTTGGAGGAATCCTGCATGGCTAAATTGAATCTCCTTGACATGTCAGCTATCTATGTGCAGGGAGATTTTAGGCTAAAAACCTTCCAAAGATCTGATCTCGCTCTCCATTTTTATTCTCAAGTGGGACAGTCCCAAAAGGACTGTTCCACACGACAGGCCTGAACATTTAATCTGGTATTCCGATTAGAAGTACGGCTCTTTCTTGATATCCATTTGAACAGGTTACTTTGATTTGTGATCCAAAGGCTTTTCCATTAGGCTTTCCGAGAATTCCAGTTCAAACGGCAATTGCTGTTCACAGAAAGACATAAGTGAGTATGTGTATGTGTAAACATTGACAAACAAGGCCATTTCAAAGATATTTAACTTTTATTTCAAGGGCAATTAAAATAGCATTTAAAAGCCAGTGTTTCTCAAAGGATGATTCTCAGATCACTGTTAATATGGTGTTGACATTAAAGTAGAAAGTTCTTTGTCTCCATGTCTTTCCTCACAGGCGCACACCAATGATAACTGAGAACCTTTTATTTCAAGATCAGACTTGAAGAGGGCTTCTACGCCATGTAGGTTAGATTTAAATAAAAAAGGGAAAGCAAGATAACTAACAAGCAACCATCAGCGAGGCTCACAATTTTACTTGTGCAAAGCTTACAGGTATATATGCCTTGCTAGAGAACCTGAGCTCCTGCACAACTCTCTCTCTCTCTCTCTCTCTCTCTCTATATATATATATATATATACAGTATATATAGTCCATCAGCTCAGGTCACAGAGATTTAATCCTGCAAAAGCTCTACAATGAAGCCTTAATGAAGTATGGTTATAAAAGTGAGCAGGGACTTGGGAAATCCAGCTGCAAGTCCCCATTGAGCCATGAAAATTGAGAGTTTGATCTTTAGTGGTCATACTTTCTGTATCTCTCCGCCAGGCATCCCTAACAAGGTTGTTGGGAAGGTAAAGCTCGCTGGAGGAAAAGTGGGATATTAGCGTAATTAACATAATAAACACAAGACTTCCCGCTCAATTAATCTCCTAATAATGTGAGCGTTAAAACTAGTTTCCCTTAGTTCTTTGGAAATTCTTTGGTACACTCAGCTGCCTTTAATCATCCTTCATCTGAATAAACACAAGAAATTTTCTCTCCAGTTGATACTGAAATGAGACCAGAAATTACCAGAGGGAGCATTTACCAAAATTGATAATTATTCATCTGAACTACTCTTCTGTCAAGAGACCTGAACTTCTCATTCCTGTTTTCATCTTAAAGTTGCCCAGGTTTAGATGGGGCCACTTATTAGATAATGTTTAATTGGTAAATACAGATCAGTTCCTGTCTTTGCTAAGATGCTCCATTATTTACCAATTAAATATTATCTGATAATATTTAATATTGCTAAGGTTTGAGAATGCAAGTTTCTAGAGAGTGATGTGGACAACCGTAACAATAGCAGGTGTGAAAAGAGGTAACTAGCAAATCCATTATGATCCAGAGAAGTCACAGGATGCAAAGCAAGGTCCTTTCTCCTAATGCAAGCCAGGCATCCACAACTTATCTTAAAATGCAATGGGATCTTGAGTCGTAAAGCTGGAAGAGACCACAATGGCCATGCAGTCCAACCCCATATTATGCAGGAATACACAATCAAAGCACTCCTCACAGATGACCATCCAGCTTGCTTAAAAACCGCCAAAGGAGTAGACTCCACCACACTCTGGAGCTGCGCTACTAATACTAAAGATCTACTAATCATGACTTTTCCAAACAACCATCAATTCATAATTTTATTCCCACTCCCAGCTGATATGAGGACTGTAGCAGTCTGGAAACATGGATGGATGGAAGAGGTTTTCATTAAGCCATCTGAAACCAAAGTGGGCAATTTAAAGACCTTTAGGGCTGAGAAATAAAAACAAAGACATTGTAGCTAATTGCTTTATACATTTACTTGCAAGTACATTGCTTGCTTTTCCAGGCAGTTCACCAAAGCCATAGAAGGAGAGTACTGTAAAAACAGGATGGGGGAAAGAGCAGGTGTCATTTGGCAGTTGAAGAATTTGAAGATGCCACAATTAATTATTTTATGGGTCTTCTTTTTAGAAGCAGCAGTGGTAGCAAAAGTTATTGTCCATTTGCTTGCAAAATAACAGCATGCTTTAAAAACCTATGAATTTATCAAATCAAAATGAAGATGACATGCTCCCACTCAAAACTCCCTACTTGGGGATTGTCTGCATGGGCCAAAAAAAAGAGAGAGAGAATTTGTGACCACAGGAGTTCAAAATGGCAGTCCATGAACATTTTTATTATTGTTGACTGGCTTGATTGTTGACTATTTTAATTGTTTTAATGGCTCATAGTTTATTATAATATAGTTGGGGGGAGGGAAGTAATAGACTGTATTGTACTATATGTTGTATCTTATACTGTATTTTATTCGATATAAGTCACCTCAATCCTGCAGGAGAGGTGGCATATAAATAAAATTTTATTTTTATTTATTATTTTGCTATCACACAAACTGGTGAATCCAGCAGCCTAACAAAACGAACTTCAGCAGGGAGAAATGTAAGGAACTCCACTTAGGGAGGGAGAAAAAAATTAAATGCACAGATAATAGGATGGGAGACACCTGGCTTAACAACAAGAGTGCATGTGAAAGGGATCTAGGAGCCCTAGTAGATCTATAGGAGTCAACCATGTGATGCAGCAGCTAAAAAGGCCAATGTAATTCTAGACTGCATCAATATAGTATCTTGATCAAGGGAAGTAATAGTGCCACTCTTTTCTGACTTGGTCAGGCCTCACCTAGAATACCGTTTCCAGTTCTGGGTACCATAAAATTCAAAAAGGATGTTGAGAAGCTGGAGTGTGTCCAGAGGAGGGCAACCAAAATGGTGAAAATCTGCAAACCATGCTTATGAGGAGTGATTTATTGAGTTGGGTATTTTTACCCTGGAGAAGAGGTGATATGACAGCCCTGTTTAAATATGTGAAGGGATGCCATGCTGAGGATGGAGCAAAGGATGCTCAGAAGGAAGCTAGCCTTCCAAGTTGGTACAAAAAATTAAAATGCTCATCTCTCTGTCGCTGATTGTTTTAATCACATTGTATTATTGTGTTGTTTTGGGAGGGAGGGGTTATTGGGAGGTAATTTTATAAAGTATATTTTATAATGGGGGATATATTTTATATTATGTTTTATTGATGCTTTAAGCCAACTCAATCCAGTAAAAGAGGCAGGATAAAAATATAATGGTATTGTTATTATTATTATTATTATTATTAATTTTTGAATGCAACTGAGCCATTCTCCCAGCAAAAGGGGAGCATAATTGTGCGTGTGTTTGTGTGCGTAAAAAACTATTAAGGCTTCAAGCAAGCAAAGCAGGTGCAACATAGTGGACGAGGGAGCACTAAATTAAGAACAGAATAAGGATGGAGAACAATTAAAATTTAATTAAATTTTTCTTCCTTTGAGGGCCTCTGTGCCCACGCAGGGTGCAAAAATGCAAAGGGGAAAAATCAATGCAGGTAATATGAGGAAAAAATCCTGTTTTCCCCTTCCATTAAAAGATAACATTCAATTGCAAAAAAAAATAATAATTGCAAGTTTGATTCTGGATTCTTTGATGCAAAAATAAATGCAGGTAATAGGAAATAAAATCCTGTTTTCCCCTTCCATGAAAAAAAAATTGCAAAAAAAATCCATGGCAAGCTTTATTCTAGACTCTTTACTACAAAAATAAAATGCAGGTAACAGAAAAGAAAATCTTGTTTTCCCCAGCCATTTTAAAAAAAATTAATTGCAAAAAAATTCATTGCAACTAATGTCTAAGTCTTTGGCTGGCTTTGGCTGCTGCGCGGCTCAGCAGCGCCCCAGGCGGCCGTCCCTGGCATCGCAACCTCGAGCCCTCCCTTCCCCCGCCGCTCGCTACGACGCTGAACAACAGCCTCCCTGAGCGAATCCCTCCTCGCTCGCTAAAACAGGCTCCGCGGCTTTATATACCCTGCTAAAAATAGCCCTCTTCCCTCCCGTCCAATCAGGAGGGTTCGAATTTCGAATCGGCCCAATCGTCGGAGGCGTCACGGAGGGGTCCGGTCACGCCAGGAGGAGCCGGGATGCGTCGAGGGCGCCCATTGGGCGAGTCTGACATCATTGGAACGCGGTGGAACGGGTATTCGGGCCCCGGGATTGGACGGCGTTGGCGAGGCCGGCGTCATGGGATCACGAGGTGGGCCTGGGAAGGGAGGGGGGAGGAGGGAGGAGGAGAAGGGGGCGTGGCCAAGAGGAGGAGGAGAAGGGAGGGGGGACAGAAAGGGGAGGGGGAGGAGGGAGGAGTGGAAAAAGGAGGCGATGCTTTGAATAGGGAAGTTTTTGCAGGGGCTACAGTGTTGCAGGCAGCCTGGTAGTAGTCCTAGTAGTAGTGGAAGTGTTTGCAAATATTGAGTAGCCTCTGAGCAAGCTCCACAGGAAGCCCCAGGAGTCCAAGGGGAAGGAAAAAAAATTAATATTTTTTTTAATTAATTTTTTTTAAATATTAAAAAGAAGGAGCCACTTTTTTTTTTGCAAAAGGACTCTGCAAATATATATATATATATATATATATATATGTATTTAAATATATATATTTAATGCTGTGCAATCCCATTTTGCATGCCACTGGGTTTTTTTTGGTCTTTCTCCTGGCTGGTTTTGTTGGAAAGCAAGCACCCCAAGAGGATTTAACAGCAACAGGGAGGAAATAATAATTTTTTTTTAAAAAAAAATTCTCTCTCCTTGGAATTTTGTGTTTTCTGATTTTTTAAAATATATATATATATTATTTTTATTTTTTTGGTCTTCTTTGTGTTTTTGTATATATATATATATTATTTTCCTTGTAGAGGAGGAAGTGGGACTTTGTAAATAGCTGTCTCTGTCAACCAGATTGAAGCAGCAGCAACCTCAGCAATAGCATCTTCTACGTATATATACATATAAAGGCATCTTTCTCTGTGTGCTTCTTGGTTTCTATATGACTCTTCTCCTCCTTTTGGTGATTTTTGCAAAAGACTTTTCAAGTGGACACTGACTTCTTCTTTTTTTTGGTGTGGAAGTGGAAGGTCAACTTTCTTGGACAAGACAATACTACTAATAATAATAGCAATTATTATTACTAATAATTCTTCAGAGACATGGATGTGCTCCCAATGTGTAGCATCTTTCAGGAACTGCAAATTGTTCACGACACTGGCTACTTCTCTGCTTTGCCATCTCTGGAGGAATATTGGCAACAGGTAAAATGGGGGGGGGGGGGGGGAGAGAAAAAAACCCTATGTATCTATAAATATATATTGATGCCTATAGCTTTTTGGAGTTGTCTTTCATTCAGTGCAAAATGTAATGCAGGCTTAGAAAGAGAGAGAGACCATTTGTTTTTTAGGAAGACTTTAGGAAGCCTTGCATTTTCCTTTAGATTGCAAGCAGGTGTGTTGGGCTGCTCTGCATTGTGTAGCATGGCTATTATCATTATTTTATTTTATTTTAGGTGAGATTTCTGAGAAAAAGAAGTCTCTTGCTCACTGCATTGCTATTCAGAACACTGCTGTCAGGTCTTCTTGTGTGTCTTTTTCTGAAAGGCTTCTCTCTTCCTTCCTTTTTCTCTCTTGCATCCAGACAAATCTGGAAATAACCATCTCCAAAGAAACAAAGAAATAAATATTTCAACAGATCACTATGCCTTGAACCTTATTTTTTTTTTAAAATTAAATAAAGCCTTTCCTTTGCATTGAAGCCAATCTAAAGGACTCTTGTCATTGGGCTGTATTATTATTAATATTATTATTCTCCTTCATTTGCAAAGATTTGAGGTTGGTCATTTTTGCAACAAAAGTAGAACCAAAGTGTGAATGATTTGCATGCCTGAAGACCAAGGTTTTATTGCTGTTTTAACAACTACTCTCCTTTTTTTCCCTCCTTCCCCCCCCCCCCTTCAGTTGTCAGTCATATGACAATGATCCTGTTTTCATTTCTTCCCTCCATTGCTTTGAGTCTATGGAGGAAAGATTGAGATTTGCAGCCTTTAATGGACATGGATTGGGGGGGGGGGAGTTCCAGTTAATTGGATTGCTTAGTAAACAGGATTAGGATTGTTGTTGTTGTTTTTGCATTGTCTGGGTGGCTTGTTTTTGTTATTTTAAAAAATCCTTTATTTATTTATTTATTTATTTATCTATCTATCTATCTTGGGGGGGGGGAGAGATGTTGACTTGTCTAGATCAAGTCCATAGATGTGTTGGGTTTGCCAACGCTGTCAAGAAAATTGCAGTCCAAAAGTGTTAACAAACCTTGTGCCTGTTTTGCATTTTCTTCCCCCACATTGGGTTTTCCACTACACTCCCAATATATTTATTAATTTTTTTTGGGGGGGGGGAGGGGATGTTGGCTTCTCCTGATCAAGTCAATCGAGATGTTTCTTTATTGCAATCTTGTCAAAGAGGTTGCAATCCAAAGTATTGACTTTCTTTGCAATTATTGTTGTTATTATTTCCCCATTGGATTCTCCAGTGCACTCTTCATTTATTTCTTAACCTTGGAAAAAGGGGGCTCTGGACTTGTCCAGCTCAAGTCAGTGGAGAGATGTTTCTTTGCAAAGCTGTAGCAATCCTCTCCAGAAGGTTGCAACCCAAAGTGTTACAACCTTGTCCATTTTTTGCAATTACTGTTGTCATTATTATTATTATTATTATTATTTCTCCATTGGGTTCTCCAGTACACTCCAATTTATCATTTACCTAGAGGCTGTTGACCTGTCCAGATCGAGTCAATAGAGATGTTTCTTAATCCTGCCAAGTAGGTTGCAATCCAAAGGGTGACATGTTTTGCAATTCTTTTTTTTCCCCATTGGGAAAATACACACTGCATTTTTCCCCACCCCCTTCCTTTCCAAGGCAGCTCTGCCTGATAGTATGTGATTGAAATGGATCTAAGTAGTTTCCTCCAGGCATCTTGGGAATTTTCCCCCCCTCCTTTCTCTTCTCTTCCTCCCTCCCCAAAAAGATCTAGATCCTAGTACATTTCAAAAGCATTTTAACTGCTCCCCCCCCTCCTTCCCTCCCTCTCTCCAGCTTCAAGCTCATTCTCAGATCTGCTTTGCATAATGGAGGCATTTTAAAAGCAGCCCTGAATATGAAAGTTTAACCAGCCCTTAACTGTACATTCCCTCACTCTTTCTTTACTGATGCACATCGCCTGGCCTCTTAGGGCTATTTTTATTTTCAAGCGTCTGAGCGAGTCAGGTGCCAGATTATAGGGAAACCTGTCAATATCGATTAAGGCGCACTGCTTTTTCTCCCACTTTTTTGCCACTTCTGTTTATCCCAGCTTTGCTTCCCAAAGGAGTCGAAAACAACGGTCTGATCCTGTCCATAGGATGGGAGGCTAGCAGGGGTGCACAAATTGTGTCCACCGTTGTGCACGTAAAAAAAAAGGCCGAATCACAGTGACAAACTCCTTAAAATGACCTTTTGGCGGAGTTATTGGGACTTGTGGCATTTTCTTTGGGGGGTCAGCTTTGTTAATATTGATATGGGGGAAAGACTCTTGGTTAAAAGGAGACCAGGGTGTGATTCCTAGCTCTGCTGCGAAACCCACAGGGTGACCTTAGGCAAGTCACACTGTCTCAGCCCAGGCAAACCTCTTCTGAACAAATCTTGCCAAGCAAACTCTGTGATAGGAAGTTTTTGTACTTCACTTCCCTTGACTGTCAACATCATAAAGCTTCATCAGGGTAAGAAGAGTAAAATGTAAAGTAAGTTGTCAACAACCTGAAGGCACGCAGCAACAACAACTGCTTTTTGGAGTGGGGCAGGAATTGTGTTCACCGATACCTAGGCCTTAGCTCTTACCCATGTTGTCGTGCTCAAGCTTTATGATGTTGATAGTCAAGGGAACCAAAGTGTAGAAACTTCTGTTCCTCTCCTCTTCAAAAGTAACCTTTGCGTCGCTTCCTCCTTTTTTGCTTCCAAAACTCCTTGTTGTTTTGTGTGTATTCATGGACGGGTGATTTTTGTGTCACTCAAAGCCTTGTTTGTCTCATTTCGGAGAAAGAAGAGTAGGGGTTCCCCCCCCTTCCTTATTATATGTCCTCTCCCGTATATATTTGAACCGTGTATTTTCTTGGCAGGGAGTCAGGATTTTAAAAAGGAAGTCTCCTTTGGCATTCAGTGAAAGAAATAGGAGGATGACTCATACAGTTGTGCTCTCGGCCAGTAGATAAAAAAGTTCTTGGGTTCGTTGTGGCGCTCCCAGCAGGACGTCAAAAGTTGTATTTTTCCTTTTCCTCCCTTCCTTTCTGTTTCTTCTCTCTTTTGCTTCTTCTTTTTCCTTTTCCCATTAGCTACACACAAAATAATTTTGAAAGTTTAGCTGGTGGAATTCTTGAGGTCACTACAACCTCCACCAGAAGAGCCTCGTGTTACGTGAGGCGCATGCCAGCGTGCTTGGGAATGGCATTCTTTGCATGTCTCCTCTAGGCCGCATTCTCATGCGCAGGAAATGGGTTGGCTTTGTGGGCATCCCCCTGAATAGTCGGCCCTTGCAGCCGCACATGTCTCAAGAGTTTAAGTCCCAAGTAGTGTTCATTTCTTCCCAAAAAGCACAAACTCATATCCACATATATGTTCCCACTGGTTGGTGAAAATTCTGTTTGGCCATTCTCTGCAAACGTAATAAAATTACTTTGTTTAATGAAATATTGGCTACCACAAAGAGACACAATTAAAATGTGGGGGGGGGGGTTTGAAGTAAGACGAGTGTGACTTTAGCGCTAGCTCCTTGAACATCTCCTTTCTAGGAGATGACAACTGACTCAACGTGCGATGAGAAATGGCTGGAAGACGTAGGTGGGTTTGAGCTGCTGCCCATTTCTTGGGAATTGCATTGTTTACTGTAAAAGTCATCACAGGAAGGTTGAGTGGCCTATAATGGCAAAGGAGCCTAGCAACCAGAAATAAACACTCTTGTCTTTGTGGGTTTGTGTCTTGGTTGGATTTCCATAGTGTGTGTTTTATCGCTATAGATTCTTTTTGAAAAACACCACCAACAATGATGCTTTTATTTTGTAGACATGCTTAGAGCTGGAACGGTATCTTCAGAGCGAGCCCTGCTACGTGTCGGCCTCTGAGATTAAATTTGACAGCCAAGAGGATCTGTGGACCAAAATTATTCTGGCACGTGAAAAAAAGGAAGAATCGGAACAGAAAACTGCATCTGTTCCAAAGGAGGACAGCACGAGTAGCCAGTGTTTAGAGACTAACAGTTTGAATTCTGATATCAGCAGTGAATCTTCTGACAGCTCTGAGGAACTTTCACCTACGACTAAATTTACCTCTGATCCCATAAGTGATGTCTTGGGTATGGCCAATACGGGAAACTTGAGCTCGTCTGTCACATCAACTCCTCCTTCTTCCCCTGAATTGAGCAAAGAGCCATCTTCTCAACCATGGAATAGTGCACCCAGTGACTTGCATTCACCAGGCAAAATTCGTACTAGCACTAGTGGAAAGACTGCAGAAAAAAGTTCCTCAGCCAATGGCGATGCCTCTCCAGATGGGAGGAGGCGGGTTCACAGGTGTCAGTTCAATGGGTGCAGAAAGGTTTACACCAAAAGTTCACATCTGAAAGCACATCAGCGTACCCATACAGGTGAGCATCCTTGTGGCCTTCTGTAACTGAACTTGTCTGGGACACCTGGTGTTCTGTCTGGGACATCTTTTGGTGTCATTACCTTCCAAAAAGCAAATAAATATGAAAGCTTAAGCAGAATTGCTGGCCCTGACTACAATACATCCACTGAATCAAGAGGGACTTTTGGTGTGATAGATCTGCCTTAGGGTCACCATAAGTCAGAAACAACATGAAGGCAGACAACAACAAATATCCCATTGATTCAGTGAGTGGTTGGGATTTACAGTTGGATTTAGGTTGAAATTAAGAGTGTCTCTTCTTTGTCCATGTGTCAATTCTGGAGTTCCTTTCTTTTCTCATACTGGGTCATGATCAGAAGGCATATGACACAGAAGTGAGGCATGCAATCTAGGACTGGAAATCATAGCCATCTAGACTATACTACAGCCCTAACCAGAATAGCCGGGGCTGAGGAATGTTTGGAGTAGCAGTCCAATGTCATATGCAGGGTTGCATGATTCTGACCCTCGATCTAATTGTTATGGCTAGGAGATGATCTGAGCACCTTATATGTGGTTCTAACAAAGTTCACTGGCTTCATTCACGAAACAAAGATAGGACTTGAATGTAACAAAGAAACCACATTTGCTGTATATTCCTGTTGCCTAGTTAAATTTCACTATTTGAGGCTTGGACCCTAAAATGCTACATAGGGAGTCAGTGTGGTGTAGTGGTTTGAGTGTCTGTGACTCTGAAGTCCTTGAGTTTGATTCCCAGCTTGGCCATGAAACCCACTAGGTGACCTTGGGCAAGTCGCATGCTCTCAGCTTCAGGAGAAGGCAATGGCAAACTTCCTATGAACAAAACTTGCCAAGAAACCCCCATGATAGGTTAAGGGCCTTAGGGTCACCATAAGTCACAAACAGCTTGAAGGCATGCAACACACACACATGCACACTGATAGTTGCCATTCCACCTTGGTTCCTTCTGGACTTCTTCCTTACTCCAGCTATTGGCTGGTTGTCACTTTAATGCCACCCTCACCCTTACCAACATCGTTCTGCTCATAGTCAACAGAACTTCATGCACCAAAAGGGCATTAAGAATGAAAAGTGCCTTTTGCCCGCAGCTTCAGCCCTTATCCCATGTTAAGCTGGGCAATTGCCTCTTCTCTAAAACTCTAAGGAAAACACTTCATGCTGGTAGTGTCATAATGTTGCACAGCTTCTGGAGCAAGAACCCAAGGCCATGAGATTATGCAATATTTGCTGAGGCTTCCCAGAATGCAAGGCATCACTTCCTCATTCTTTTCCATAAGACTATTGCAAACTTCTGTGTACAAAGATTTGAAGAAGCGAGTTCATTCTCCACCCCCACTCTTTGTGCATTAGTGGTTCCTGTTTCTCTCTTTTTAACATATGCTTGAGGAGGTGCATGGTAGTTTTTAGTCTTTTCTTTAGGTAAAAACTGGAGAAGGGATCTGAAACTTGATGACCAAAGAGAAACTGAGAAATTTCTCAGAAATGTGGAATTTTTTTAATCTTCAAGGGACTGATTCTGAAGTGACTCAACCTTGGCCCCTTGAAACCACCACCAAGAATTGAGGTTTTGCTGCAAACTCCCCCCCCCCATGTTTTTAAGCTCGAAGCAAAATAACGGTTTGAGAGCTATGCTTGGACATTGTGTGTATGTGTGCATGTGCACATATGTATCTTTAAGTCACCTGTCAACTTAGAGCCACGGGGTTTTCATAGGCAAGGAA
Source organism: Urosaurus nigricauda (assembly GCA_034509955.1). Lineage (NCBI taxonomy): Eukaryota > Metazoa > Chordata > Lepidosauria > Squamata > Phrynosomatidae > Urosaurus > Urosaurus nigricauda. Next base: position 111,728,016 of record JAOEGL010000006.1, read on the forward strand.
TACTCAAAAGGTTTTGCCAGTTCCTTCCCCTGAAACATAGCCTACAGTATTTGTTAATGATCTCCCATCCAAGTACTAACTAGGGCTGACCCTGCATCATTTCCAAGATCAGATGGGATTTGGACTTTGCAGACATTTATTATTTTATGGTTTTGTTCACACTATGCAGATCAAATTTTACTACCATGACACTTGGATTTCAAATCAAAGCCCAATTCCCTAAGCTTTGTTGGAAAGGATACAAGGTGTTGAATTGGCATTCCAGGACTTGTTTAAATTTTTTATGGTAAAGTAGCACTCCTTTTGCTTTTGAGCATGAATATTCTACAGTTCTTGATAGAGGGTTAGATGTGAAAAGCAGCCAAAGGCCTGGTCCTCCAAGGCACTCTTTCAAAGGGAAGAGAATGCAAAAAGGAGGACTTGTGCTATGACTTCCCAGCTCACCATTTGGACACATTGAGGAAGGAGGCAAAATTACACCATTGTGTGACCCATCATATAGGGAAATGAAACTTCTTTTAAAACTTTTTTAGTAGTTTCCAAGAAAAGAAGAAGTCCCCTTTTAAACAGTTAAAGCCTCAAAATAAGACCCATAATCTCTGGCTAGAAATCTAGAAATTGCTGGCTTTCAAATTTTAAGACTAAACCAATATGGCTGCTGAAGGTTATTTTAGTCTCTTATTCCCTATTTTCCCAACTTTTCTCCCCCTTACACCAAGTTGTTTGAGCCATGTGTACCTAAAAAACTTTTTTACTACTAACTTTAACTTTGCTTTTTAGAGAACCCCACTTTACTAAAATAAATGAGCCTTAAAGGTGCCATGTAACATCTTTATATTTTACAACAGTGTTTTCTTAATGCAGTGTAAAGATTTTACTACCAGTTCAGTTATCCTCTCAGTTTGGGGGGCTTATTCTTTCAAATTTACTAGAGCTTTAAATAGAGAGAGGAATGGAATGAAACCTTGGGGAGAGCTAACATTTGGATGAAACTTGTTTTCCCATTTAGTGGTTGGTAGTAAGGCTGTCATCTCCCAAACAAACCTAGCATCTTGGTTTATTCCTGGATAATATAGTTCTCTAACTTGTTGAATAGGACTAAACTGACATGAAACCAAGTAGTTTGCAGTTTGGTGTGTTCCTTGCCCACGTAATTGCATATTACTTGCTGCTGTTATAATATATGGGTCTATTTATTGCTGGTATGTTACGTTAGGCTAACATTTTATGAATATTTATTACATCCCCCATTCCACTGACAAATACCAATGTCGTTTACTGGGACCTAAAAAAGAGAAGAGATTATTACCTTTCATAAAGCTTCCATAACTTGATCATCTGGAGGCAGTTTTTACTTGCCCCATATGAACAAGTAACTAAAGGTTTTACAAGCCTGTATCCTATATACTTATGGAATTCCTAGCATGCAGAAGGCTTATATTACTGGCATCTTCCAGTCAGGGTTTACTGTTTTGCTGCTGCAGCAAAGCTGTCAGCTTAGAAACATCTAAATTCTCCATCAGTGTTCTCGGAAGTACTTAGCATGCTGTTATGAATGGAAGAGGGGAGCCTTGTTTCCTATGAACAAAACCCAAATGAATCAATACTCTTTTTCATTTGGAGATATATACAGTTGATTAATAACCTTTGGTATGTTTTGTTTTGCAGGAGAAAAGCCTTACAGATGCTCATGGGAAGGGTGCGAGTGGCGTTTTGCAAGAAGTGATGAGTTAACCAGACACTTCAGAAAGCACACGGGTGCCAAGCCTTTTAAATGTAATCACTGTGACAGGTGCGTGGAGAGAAACTCCCTTTTTATAATCTGCATACTTTTTCCCTCTGATGCTTCGGTGGAAGCATCCATGTCCAACCTATTCAGACATATGTCAGATGTGAATAATCCAACTTCATTGGGCAGCAAGCATGTGGCTTTATCATTGGTAGTGTATAAGTAAATAAATCCTTTGATTTGAATGAATAATTTATGTCTCTAATTGGGAAAAGCCAGTTCCTTCAGTTCTCTATTTGCATGTCCCATTTGCATATTCCTGATTTGAAATTGGTGGGAATAGTCCCAGAGTTAGATCAACTGAAGTTTGCTGCTAATGCATTTTGATGGCTCTCACATGGATTTTGGTTGATTAGCAGTGCAAGTTCATAACTCCAAGATTGTAATGATAGTGGAACAAGTTGCCAGGAGAAATTAGTAGACTCCCATTCTTCAGTTTGAGTTAGCTGTCAATATTGTAGTTCTTAAAATCTAATGAAAGTTGCAGGGAAAGTGAAACACTGAATACCTTGGAAATGTTTTCCAACTCTGCAGGTATTTGATCTTTTTACCCCACCTTTAATCGAATTTTAAGTGTTTTTGAAAGTAACCATTCTTCTACTTTGTCATCCTTAGTCTGTCCCCTTGTACATTTAGTTGGAAGATAAATTAAGAAGAATTAGCTAGTGTGTTCCACCAACAGGTTCAAATTCCAGTTCAGATATGAAGCTGCATAGATGGCCTTTGAGGTGCAACATATTTTCTTCTTCTTCATGGTCTTCTTCATGGGCCTGCTGCAATGCTAACATGCCATTCTGGGTTCCTTAGAGTTTAGAGCAAAATGTAAACATAGCTGGTGAACAACCAGATAACAGCCATTGTAGTATCACTCAGATCATGTTCAAACATGTGACTGTGAAGCAACAATCACATTGCAGAGCAACCACCCCACAGCTTTATTCAGTGGTTGTCTAGTTGACAATAACTTGCTCCATTCAAAGGTCAGCTAATTTGGATTGTAATGGGAGTCAAATTCCAGGTATTGCCTTTGCTCATAATTAAGTTTACTACAGAGTTGCAAAATGCTTAGATTGAGTCTCCCTTATCTGAAATGCTTGGGACCAGAAGTGTTTTGGATTTCAGATTTTGGAATATTTGTGTATACCTAATGAGATATCTTGGAAATAGGACCCAGATCTAAACATGAAATTCATTTATATTTCATATTCACCTTATACACATGGTCCAAAGATAATTGTATAATATTATTTTTAATAATTTTGTGCAGGAAACACAATTGGTATACACTGAACCATCAAAAAGTGAAGGTGTCTGTGTCAGCCACTCATGTGGAGAATTTTGGATTTTGGAATTCCAGATAAAGGAAACTCAACCTGTAGTATTTTCTTTTGCAGCAGCTGTGAATGAGGAAAGCGATTAATAGCTACATTTCACAGCAAGGCGGTGTAGTGGTTTGAGTGCTGAACTGTGACTCTGGAGACCAGGGTTAGATTCCCTCAACCATGAAACCCACTGGGTGTCCACATTCTCTCAGCCTCAGGGGAAGGCAATGGCAAACCTCCTCTGAACAAATACTGCCATGAAAACCCCACGACTGGTTTCACTTAGGGTCTCCATAAGTCAGAAACAACTTGAAGGCACAACAACAATAACTGAGGCTGAGAATAATATGGAGGACTCTGTTTCGGGCAGATGTCCTAAATCAAATCACATGTTTATCTCTTAAAACCTTCGCCCAATCATGGGAGTCGGTCCTCATGCCACCTGCTATTTCCAATGCCAATGTGATGTCTTGATTTGATGATCCCCAATTCCAAAGCTCAGACTAACGGAACATTCTTTTCTGCTTCTTTGACTTAGGTGCTTCTCTAGGTCTGATCACCTGGCCCTTCACATGAAGAGGCATCTCTGAATGGGTGGAGAGGGCAAATCCTGCAGGCTAAGAGGCTTCGAGGTCAACCGGCCTTGAAAGAAGGGATGCGTGTTCCAGCCAAAGCATGCCACTTTGCACCCTAACCCAGTTGCCTCCAGGGCCTCTCTTCCTTGGAAGGTCTTCAGAGGGCTAAACAAGTCATGTAAGAAATGGCATAGTGACCGCACAGTGTGGGTCTCCTGCGCTGGTACCCAACCTTCTGCGTGGCTTCTACGCCTTCTGCCGTGAGCACGTGCACTGAGAATGTTAATGATTGGACGACTGTATGTTATTGAGGATCTACTGGGCGACTGTATGCTGAGGCACATTATTTTTTTGTTGTTGTTTGATTGGGTTTTTTTAAAAGAAAAATCCTTGTGGTTGTTTTTATAACCGAGAGAGAGAAAGAGAGAAGGTCAGCTGAGTTGGGGGGAGGTGGGGAAATATGTATGTGAGGAGTATGTACCACAAGATGGGGTGATCACCAGTCATTCCCAAGGGGCAGGGGCAAATGGGGTGTTGCACCTTTTTAAAAAGAAAGTGCGTGGGGGGTGGGAATGGAAGGGAGGGGAAGTCAAGTCAGGATGCCAGAATGGAGGGAGGGAACCCTTTATCCTGTGTGAGAGGAACTTTTGGTGTCTGGTCCAGCTATTAAATGTGCAATGTGTCAAGTAGCTTGTTTTACTTGCTACAGAGCTCATTTGTAATCCATTGTATAAGCTGTGTATTTACAATATAACACAACCTATAACTTTTTTCATTATAATACAAAGGTTATTGCATGGTTCTGGGGAACTATATGCTTTTCCATTCTTTTAATCAGGACTGCAGGTGTTTTGTTCTGTTCCCCACCCCGGCCCCTCAATTCCAGTTCAAAGCTGCTACAATGCAATTGGTTTAATGTTACATACAACCAGATCTGGATTTTTTTATTTTTTTATTATTATTTTGGTCCAGTTGGGTGGATAAAACCACTGTAGGTTAGAAATTGATTTTAAAAAGAAAGAAAGAAAATTCTCATGCAGCTATTATTTTCCTTTTATTTATGCCTTGAGGTCTAATTTCTGTTTTTTTAGCTGTCAATGCACTGTTGACCTTAATAATGGTGCCTTATGCAATGCGATCTCTTGTCGGAGGTCTTATACAGGGGTATAGGTGATGTATGCTTCATTAAGGCTCTCTTGTCACCTGACACTTGTACTGTATCAAATAATATTTAGGAAGAGGTGGGAAGAACATAGACTAATGTTCAAGGTGTGCTTATATAAAACATTCTTAGATTTGCCAATACAATCTCTCTCTTTATATATTTTTTCTGTTTCCAAAGTTCCAAGGAATCATTTGACCAGATCTACCCATTTGGTTTGGGTTTCGTTGTTTTACATTTGACTTTGCACAACCCACCCCCTTCCTTCCCCACCCTGAAAATATAACTGTCTTTCAAAGGATATGATTTTTTTTCATGCATATTTAAAAGTGCGGGAATATGAGACACATTTAAGAAGTATTTGCTTAAAAGGCACAAGTTCCACATCTATATATCTAGCTTTCTCTTGGCGAAAACAGAAAGAAAATATATGGTTTGAAAAATGAAAAAAAGCAACAACAGCAACAAAAAGTTACCAAGTGGGTAGAAAGTTTGTAGTGTATGTATATTTGTGTGTGTATATAAATATAAATATATATATCAGTAGCTCTGTGTGCGTGTGCGCGAGTGTGTGTGTGTTTGTTTGCGGGTGTGTGCATCTATAAATATATAAATATATAGATAGATAATAATATATTGTTATTATTTTTAAGGGTTGAGTTGAACTCTCTGCTTGGAAACAGCCAAGGTTTTAAGGAGCCCTCTGTTTCCCTCCATTTTATATAAACAAAAGCCAGTTATCAATACTTAAAATTTCATCTGTTTTTAACTTGTAGATTTCTAAAATGCATTGTGCATAGATCCAAGGAAGGGAGCAACCGTGTGCTTTTCCCTTGTCTGCGTGAAGCTGCAGCAAGACAAATCTGTTGCATTTCATTTTGGGGTCAGGGAAAGCATACTAAAAAAATAAAAATAAAAATCCCTATTCTCAAGTAAAATCAAGCAATGTGGGTATTCCTTGTGTGGTGCAATGTGTGTGACTGCAGCTGCAGGTTTGGGGCAGGTTTGTAATAAAAACCAAAAAGGCAAGATTTTACAACCAGGATTTCTGACATCAGATCAATGGGAGTGGTATTTCGTCTTTAGATAGTGGCACGTGTAGGGTTGCCAGTGTGAAAATGGCTTTTTAAAGCCTTTGTAAAAGAAGGAATTTTAACAGGTGTTGCTTTACTCTGCTGAAATTCCAGCTTCCACACAGTCATTGAAGAGTGAGGTGGCATCTCCAATTTTCACTCTGTCAACCCTAGGTATGTGAGCCCTTCAGCCTTTAACCCACCTTGGATTCCATTGTGGGAGAAAGGAGGGATATAAATCATTGAAATAAAATAAATAAATACAATCCTTGGCTTCTAATTCCAGTGCCACATCTTTCCCTGCCCTCCCCCCAAAAAGTGTTAGTTCTTTAAACACTCAGTAACATTTCCCTTGCTCCTGGTCTTTTCTCTTGTTCGTAGTGTTCAGCTAATTTATGATCCATTGTGTAGGACATTGGACTGGAGTCACACTTAGAAAACCAAGCTTGCCTATGTCAAGCCTACATCCATTGTTAATTCCAACTACAGTCAACCCCCCCACCCCCCAATTGAATCAGTGGAACACATAGTTTACCAAATTCCCATAGATTTAACAGGTTTTCTCTAGTTGGATATTAACAAATGGACTTAGGCCTGGATTTCTTCAGAACATCCAAAATTACCATTTCCACAGCCACAGGCAGTCCAATAAATAAATAATATTCAGCCCCTCGCTTTTGTCCTCCAAGCTCTTCCAGGAGATCTAGGAAGAAGTAGCGCTTATGCTTTTGTTTCCTCTGATGCTGACCTTTTTAGTTTGACAATGCAAGGTGGTTTTCTTCAAGTTTAGAAAGAGTCCTCCCTCATTAATTAAAGCCAGCAAGTTTTCAAAACTCCCTTTGTTGATGACAGTTGACCACATCAGTAGCTCAGTTCTTACTATTTTGTGCGGCTTTTCCTGGAAATGATGGCAAAGATTACTAGCTCTCGAAACCATGCTAGATGACAACTGGTTGTCAAATTCTAAGCAATTCACAGCCTTATGCTTTTTTTCTTTTCTTTTTCTTTTCTTTTCTTTTTTTTTTTTTTTTTGGTATGGCATTTTGATTTTTTTGATATGCTTTGAATGTGCACTTTGTTGAAGTAAAAAATACTCCAGGAGTATAATCTACCGTCTTACAGAGCTCTAATGTAAATATGAAGCTTCCTTCATGCAGGGGAATGGAGCTTCCATCATGATTGGGGAAATAAACCCACTAATTTATTTCAGTGAAAGGGAAAACACCATTACTAACCTGAGCAATTTTCCAATTTATAGTACAGATCAAGAATCACCTTGATCAGAATCTTTATGTATGGATCTAAACAATTACAGAGGAATTCGGTTGAGCATGAGTAGGATTTGCCTTTGAGGTCCTTTTAAAATGCATTTGTAAGGTTTTCTGCCACAAGAGCAACAAAAGGAAAACAGGATTATTATTATTATTTTTAAAGTCCCTTGCATTCACCCCCCGCTCAGTTGTGAAATATCAAAAATTTTCAACAGGGCTGTTTGCCAAATGTCCAAAATGAATAAATGGTTGTCCGTTTTCTGTTTATAAACAAGTACATTTTGTTCAGGTGATAACTGAGCCTCAATCAAGCTGAAAGGAAAAAAAATTGCTTGAAATTTCAGAAGAAAATTTCTATTCGTAACAATTTCTTTTTTTTTCCTTTGTTTTTTTGTTTTTTGGAAGCACCCTGTTATCTAAAGAATCTCTTTGTAAGATTTTTGTAAAAAAAATTGTTTTACAAGATTTTATTTGAAATTGTTTTTTGCAAGATTGTTATATTTCTGTATGAATGTATTTTTTATTGGAATAACATAAAAAAGTTCTTATCAGCATCTTCAGTCTGTTTCTTTGTTTTTCTTTCTGTGTAATTAAACAGTTATGGAAATTCTGAGGTCTGGATTTGGAATCCAGAATCCTTATTATGCTGTCTGAACATTGAACTTGTTTAATTATGGATGTAAAAAAATTGTTCTTAAAAGTAAGCAAAAAATAATTAAAGTAATTAGTTGCTATTATAATTCCAAATCCCCACACAGTAGGTGACTATAAGAGATAGCTTATTTGTTGTACTTTTAAACTGTAACTTTATTTTTCCACAAATGCAACTAGAATAACCACTTTTAGTTACTTTTTTAAAAAAATCTGAATGCTCTAAGACATTGGCTTGTGATACAAAACACTCTTAGCACCCAGAATGAAGTATGAAACATGGATTAACACAAAGCTTGAATCTTGTAATGTTACTCATGCACCATCTACTAGGAATAAACCCTAAGTAAACTAGTGACACAAAAAGGTTTTCATAAGATGTACTTGTGTTATAATATAATGTGATGAGACTTTTGTTACTGGAACAAGGAAGTAATTACAATTGCTCATAACTAATTATCTCCATGCTATGGAAGAAACAACTACTCACACTTTATCCAAATAAGAAAACCAGCCCATACATGCCACATTAGCTCCATAGCTTTTCATGGTGATCAGTTTACATAAGGGGGGCAGTGTGCCATCTGTGGGACAAATGTGACCCTTGGGACCCCTGACTGTTGCCCCCAAAGCTGTGAAAACAGAGACTCACCTTTATTCAAGCCCCACAGGCTTGAATGGGGGCGCATGCCCATGAACGCTTGTGCGTCACAGAAGCACTCCCCATTAAAAATAATGGAGGTTGCCCCTCCGTGAATATTCAAGACTGCAAACCTCAAGTCTGTGAGGTGACTGTGTGTCCATTTGGCTTCCTTCTACATTCAACTTGTTAAAATCACAAGCTTTTTCTGCACCAGAAATTCTACAGAAATGAACCGAAACAAAATTCTTGGCCATTCACACTGGGAAAGTTCAGAAGGTCCAGCTTTTTTCAGTATAGCTGTTTTATGTTGAACAGATGCTAAAAGAGCTTGTTATATGTATTTAAAAAAAAAGATAACAGCCATAACTGGGGACCTCAAACAAGATTGACCAGGCATTGTCACAACTACAATTTGAAGAGTTGAGTGAACAAAGCACTGAAACAATGGATAAATTTGTCAGTTTTCCCCATAGTCAGATACATTAAAAATTCAAGTGTTTTCCAACCATAATATGACAAAGTGTATTAATTTTGGTACATTCTTGTCAAAACTGATCTGACATGGAATAGTCCTATCCTAAGAGAATCTACTGGTAACTTCACTTCTAGGTTTCTACTGAGAGCTCTATCTTGTAATGTGAAATCACTGGAGGTCCAGATCTTACAATCCTTGTAATCTTACCAACCTTGTATATCGGTATTTTAACCCAAGTTTCTCCTGGGCTCACTGTGTCCTGCTTACATGACACAGGCCAAAGACCTCATATCAGATGCAGACGGTCTTCACGATACCTATATCCAATTAATAAGAATAATATTAATTCAGGGCTTCTTCCCCATAACCTGTATTTAAAAAAACTAACTTTTGCTGTGGGTTTTTGGGGATGTACAGAGATGGCAGATGACTGCCTATTCACTTCTCATCCCTGTTCATCATTTGATGGTGTCCAGAGTTGATAGTTTGGTTAAGCACCTTGTTTTGACCTCAGCAGCAGCACTAGGCAATGAATGGGGACTATGCATAGGAAGACAGTGTCCATCGTTGCTGGGAGAAGATAGCAAGGTAAGGGTCAAATCTGAGGCCACAATACTCCGGGAGCCCCATGATACCTGGAGAGGCTCCGAACCAACTTATTGCCTTAAGTATCTCAGTGTCTTTCTGTGCACTAGTAAGAAGTAAATGGTGCTCTCCTCCTAAAAAGTTCTCAAGCCTTGAATTTCCAACAAATAAAGGTTGCATCATATTGAAGGAAACATCTAGCAGTCCTTTGGGACATACCACTTAGGGGTGTGGTCATGGAGGGGGCTAAAATAATGATTTTGCCTGCCTAAATAAGAATTCTGCTCCTCCAAATGAAACTTGACTTCAGTTGTCCAATTTCTATCATTATGGACAGTGAGCCGTTGGAAATCATTCTCACCTGCAACTCTTAACAGTTGAGTTGTGTTGATGGTATGTCCAACATATGATACCCTCAGTTTAGTCATTTTTGTCTTCTAGTGAAAATTCAGGCTATTACAGTCAGCTCTCCATATCCACAGATTCTGCATCTGTAGATTCAACGATCCATGGCTTAAAATATTTTAAAATACATAAATTTCATAAAGCAAACCTTGATTTTTTCTTTTTATATAAGGGGCACCATTTTATTATCCCATTGTATGTAATAGGACTTGAACATCCACAGATTTTGGTATTCATAGGGAGTTCTGGAACCAAACCCAGTGAATTCCAAGGGTTCACTGTACATATTGCTAAAGGTTTTGTCCCAAGGGCAGGGCACCTGTGCTCCTCCAGATGTTGCTGGACTCTCATTCCCATTAGGATCATGAGAACATCTGGAGGGCCACAGGTCACCTCCTATGTTCTAAGAAGTGAATCTCAAAGAATTACCATTCCCATTATTATAAGACATTGCCAAGAAGCACTATTTTGAGACAGTTACTTAAAAATCCCAAATAAATGGGGAGTTTTATAATATATGAAATCCAAGTTCAAACACACACACAACACACATAGGAAATGAGAAGGAAAATCCTCTTTTTTTCCCCCTGACTATATTGCTTTACAACTTGCAGATTGGCCCTGTCAGAATGATTTCAAAGCAGACGATTGTTTTACCAAAGCTGGTAAGCACACATGGTAAAGTGATGCTTCAGGAGGGCCAGTGTCACACTGTGTGGTGCAAGATCTAACTGACCTTGGGTTGTTGTTGTTGTTTTTTTCTTTTTAAATCTATGCAAGAGCTTATTTGTTGGATGACTTGAGTGCAGCATTTTTCACAGCAGCTCAGTACCAGACATATAAAAGCCCTATTTAAATAATGCTGGGTATGCATGTGGAATGAACTAAGCTGCATACATTCTTGTCTATTCCTCTAAGAAGCCCTGTTTTAGTAAGCTCATATATGTTAGGGGCCGATGGTGTTCCTCACATCACTGGGGTGGTATATCTGATCCTGGCTGTCATTTGGACTTTAAGGAAACTATCTCAACTGTTCAATCTTTTTTGAGATCGTGTCCAGCATATTAGATGTATGCTTCATTTAGCCAAAGTGGATTCACTGCTCCCCTGATGCACTAGACACCACTCCTCCTCCGGTATGTGAAACAATAAGGAGCCAATTATCTGAGCATATCTGCACCCATTGAGTCATGACATGGAATCTGACAATGAAGGAAAGCATTTAGAGTGCTTCCAGACCAGGTTTTTAACCTGCAATTGGGCTGCCTGAAACGACAAAATTATCTGTAGGATCGTGTAGGGTCCTATTGCACTGCACAATGATAGCATTATGATTCCACTTTTACTGCCATGATTTCATCCTATGGAATCCTGGGGGATGCAGTATAGACAGGGGCATTTAAAATTCTCAGACAATAGACTGTACAGCCACACCAAAGCTACCAGCCCCGGGATTCCATAGGATGCAGTCATGACAGTTAAAGTGGAATCATGAATTACAATGCTGTAATTGTGTTGTGTGAAAGGGCCTGATGTATCGACTATTTGTAACTCTCCTGATTTTCCCTGCCATTTAAGGCAAAAATTGAATACTCTAACTGTGCACCTCATTATATACCCTCCAACTGTCCCAGTTTGGCAGTGATGGTCCCAATAATACCTCCCTTGCCCCAATTTTTCAACTGCTTTTCAGTTGTCTCAATTTTTCTCTTTTCCTCCCACTTTCTTTGGCTTAATTCAGTCGCTGCAAACTGCAAAGTTTGCACTCAGTTAACCTCTTCCAGTGGGGAGGAAAGAGTAGAGGCACAATCTTGCCTGCCCCTGTAGACTCAGGTAAAAGCAAAATGCAGCCTCTCCTAGAATATGCCTGTAACCAATAAATAAATAGCTACAGATAGTCAGTAAAGAGGCAAAGTGCATGAGCCTACAGCCCTCGCTGATTCAGAATGGAACTAATTTACCACCAGATTAGTTTCATATATCCAGCAGATGTCCTCCAATTGAATTGGTTTTCATTGGATTGCTCCCAAATGGACAGACATAGCAAACAGGGTACTGGCCATCTCTGCTTGAAACAAGAAAATATCTGCCATGCTCCACCCACTCTTTATGTAATGTCACATTTATAAAAACTGGAAGTTTTTATTCTGCATTTTAAAAAATGCACCCAAAGCCAAGCCTACAGTTTGAAGACATTGGCCAATTTTCCTTGGGCGTACTGCATGTTTGAGCTTCCTATGACTAACGGTGGAATTGCTTCAACCACAAGTCCCCAAAAAAAGGCTTGCAAAAATGCCCAGATGAACTGTTCCAAGTACTCCTCCCACCTCCTTCAGTTTTCAGCAGTGGAGGATAAGGTTGCACTCAAATTGTGTTGCAAGAAGGCCACTGCACAGCAACAGAGCAACAAATATTCACCATCATGGCCATCATGCATTTCAACATGCCCTTCATTTTGCTGACTTGCTTCACTCTTTATTTTGAAATACTGTGGATTTAAAATGTGCAGGGGGGGCTGAACCAAAGACCATGGATATAGTGCATTTTTTTACAATTCTGACCTTGGGTTTTGCAGAAAAAAACTGTCTCATTTAAGTCAGGTGATGGGAGCTTACATAGCTGGAGGGGGGAGAAGCAATAACACTCTTTGCTCCTAAATTTAATTAGATTCATCTGATCTTTAAAGGCTCAGAGCCATTAGGAACCTGCAATCTAAACACAGAACCAACCTGTAATTTCTTGCTGCCATGGGAACTCAAATGTGCAACTGTAAGACATAGTGAATATTGAAGTGTTAGCAAAGACTTGTAAATAGCCTCTTGCCAGTTCATCTACGGTGAATAAAAATATCAGCGAGTAGGCAAGGAAGGTTTTGTTTTCACAAAAGTGTGCATTGAACTTTTGGTATTGGCAGGCTGGCAATCTGCAGATTTAACCTCATTCAGATCACTCTGGTGGTAAGTGCACATGGATACACTGATGTGTCTGTGTGCACATCACTACTATTGAATAATATGTGCATGTTTTACTATCTGTGTGGGGGCAGAAGCAGATGGAAGTGAACCCCCATAGACAGGAAGGGACCACTGCATGTGAGAACAATGACATTTTTTGTGAAGTCACTGCAAGACTGCTTTTGTCTCTGTCACGCACACAGTCTTCCACCAACAGGGCTGCTGCGGTATACCATTAAGAGACTGAAAAATGTATCAATACACCTTAGTTTCAATCTTGTCTTTGCCATCAACTCCCAAAGGGAGTTGGCTGATACAGTGGTCCCCTGGGTTACAAAAGTAATCCGTTCCAGGATCCCTTTCGTAACCCGAAAACCTTCGTAACCCGGGGGACCGCTGTAAGCATAGGAAAGCACTTGGCACGATTTGAATTTCACACCACTTTCCTTTCGGAACCCGGGAGTTTTTTCGCAAGCCGGGGCCGTTTTTCCGGCCCCGGCTCTTTCGTACCCCGGGGTTTTCGTACCCCAGGGGATTCGTAACCCGGGGGACCACTGTACATGCTTTCCTAAGGTCTATGCACACTACACTCTTATCAGTTTCATGCTGTTTTAATCATCATGACTCCATCATAAAGAGCTTTATATTTTTGTAAGTTATAGAGCCAATGTGGCATAGTGGTTTGAGTGTTGGACTAGGACTCTGGAGACCAGGGTTCAACTCCCTGCTCATCCATGAAAGCCACTGAGTGACCTTGGACTAGTCAGATACTCTCAGCCTCAGGGGAAGGTGATGACCAACCTCCTTTGAATAAATTTTGTGGGGGGGGGGGACATGATAGATATGCTTTAGGATCTCTGTAAGTTGGAAATAACTTGGAGGTACACAACAACAACAACAGAGTTATTTGGAATTTTATACTACAGTGCTATAGCCCTCTTCTCTGAACTACAGTTCTCAAGGTGACTTCAGTTCTCAAGTTCCATAATCACAATAAGCCAACATAGGTTTCAGAGAAACAAGTCATGTCTGACAAATCTGATCTCTTTTTTTGATAAAATTACAATCTTGGTAGATGAAGGGAATGCTGTGGATATAGTATACCTCAATTTCAGTAAGGCCTTTGACAAGGTTTCCCATGACATTCTTGCAAACAAGCTTGCAAAATGTGGACTAGACAAGGTAACTGTTACATGGATTTGTAACTGGTTGACTGGCCAAACTCAAAGGGTGCTCAACAATGGCTCCTTTTTAACCTGGAGAGAAGTGACCAGTGGGGTGCCACAGGGTTCTGTTGTGGGCCCAGTGCTATTCAATATCTTTATCTGGATGACAGAATTGGGGGCATACTTATCAAATTTGCAGATGACACAAAATTAGAAGGAGTAGGACAGGATCAAAATTCAAAATGACCTGAATAGACTAGATAACTGGGCCAAACCTAACAAAATGAAATTCTACACAGAGAAGTGTTGCACTTAGGGCAGAAAAATGAAGTGCACAGATATAAGATGGGGGACACGTGGCTGAACAAGACCACATGTGAAAGGGATCTAGGCATCCAAGTAGACCACAAGTTGAACATGAGTCAACAGTGTAATGCAGAGCTAAAAAGGCCAATGCAATTTTAGGCTGCATCAATAGAAGTATAGTGTCTAGATCCAGGGAAGTAGTAGTGCCACTCTATTCTGCTTTGCTCAGGCCCCATCTGGAATATTGTGTCCAGTTCTGGACACCACAATTTAAAAAGGATGCTGAGAAACTGGAGCATGTCCAAAGGAGGACAACTAAAATGGTGAAGGGTCTGGAAAACATGCCTTATGAGGAACGACTTATGGAGCTGAGGATGTTTAGTCTGGAGAAGAGAAGGTTAAGAGATGATATGATAGCCATGTTTAATTATATTATTATTATTATTATTATTATTAATTATTATTATTATTGACCTTAATTTATATAGCACTGTAAATTTACACAGTGCTGTACATACAGTCTTATAAATTAGACGGTTCCCTGCCCTCAGGCTTACAATCTAAGAGAGACAACACAAAAAGAGAAGGGAAAGGTGGTGGGAAAGGGGATGAGGTCCAGTGGTTCTATTTGAATATTTGAAGTGATGTCATATTAAGGAGGAAGCAAGCTTGTTTTCTGCTGCTCCAGAGACTAGGACCCGGAACAGTGTATGCAAGCTCCAGGAAAAGAGATTCCACCTCAACATTAGGAGAAACTTCCTGACAGTAAGGGCTGTTTGACAGTGGAACACACTCCCTTGGAGTGTGATGGAATCTTCTTCCTTGGAGGCCTTTAAGCAGAGGCTGGATGGCCATCTGTCAGGGATGCTTTGATGGAGAGTTCCTGCATGGCAGGGGGTTGGACCAGATGGCCCTTCTGGTCTCTTCCAACTCTATGATTCTAAGATTCCATGATTCTAAGGTGTCTTACTTTGGAGATTGTAGTTTAGGTAACAGAAGACCACCAGGTGCAAGGAAAGAAGGCTTGGTATGAAAAAGGGAAAGATAGGATGGGATGTGCATAGTGGTACATGCATTGGTAACCTCATGTCTGGACTTCTGTAACACGCTCTACATGGGGCTACCCCTGTGCTTAACCCAGAAACTACAACCAATTCAAAATATGGCAGCCAGGCTTGTCACTGGTACATCTAAGAGAGAGCACATTACACCAGTACTTAAACCCCTCCACTGGCTGCCAATTAGTTTCCGGACACAGTACAAGGTGTTGGTGTTAACCTTTAAAGCCCTATATGGCTCTATCTGAGGGACCGCCTCTTTCCATACGAACCTCCCCGCACACTCTGGTCCTCTGGAAGGAATCTGCTACAACCCAAGAAGACCAGGCTGGTGCAGACCTCCCAGAGGGCCTTTTCAGATGTCGGCCCCAAGCTTATTCCATCCATTGAAGGCTTTTAAAAAGCCCGAAAGACTCATCTCTTCCGGCAGGCCTTCCCAGAAGAAGTGAAATACCTCCTGGCCTTGAAATGCAGCTCCTGGGTTTTTCCATCTTTCTCTCCTGCATTTTTTTCACCCCCATACAGCTAAGGTCTCCAGGCTGGAAATTTTGTTGCTGTTTTTTTACTTTATTTATTTGTTCATTTTATTGATTTTAATTTTGCTACGATTTAATCCTGTTTTAAGGGGGGGGGAGTTTGGGTGATGGGATGGGATATTTTAATTGTACTGCTTTTTTAACCCTGTTGTAACCCGTCCTGATTGCTCATTCAGAGGGGCAGGCTAGAAATAAATTATTATTATTATTATTATTATTATTAGTTGGGATGCAAGGTGTAAGGGAAGACAAGGGGGGAATTTGAGGGTGAGTGGTATGGTGGAGACAAAGTGCCAGAGAGAGGTATGGCAATGCAAAGTGAGGCAAGGGAAAAGAGGGGAAGTGTGTGAAATCTGAAGAAGGAAGTATTTGAAATTTGAAGGACACAATATGAAGTGAAGCAACAAGGTAGGAGGGGCAAAAATCATGGTGGCATGCTGCAAAATACAAGGAAACGGGTACAACAATGTAAGGTGATAAAAGGGGAAGAAAGGAAAGATGGTACAGCAATGTGCCAAACAGGATGGGAAACACATTGGCTGGGAAGGGAAGCACATGTGGCACATTGCAAGGGAGGGAGCACAATGACAATAAGAGGGCAGGCAGGACTGTGGTATGATTACAAGAAAGGAAGGTGTGGCCACAGATGTCAGGCAGGGAAGAGAGAGCCAGAGAAAGATGAAGTGATAGGAGAAAGGGGGGAAGATTCAGCATCATAAGGTGAGGCAACAGGGAAGAATAGGCAGGAGGCAAGAATAGGTAAGACAAGGAAGGGAGAGAGGGAAGGTGGTTGGCAGCACCATGAGAAGGAAGGAAGTGAGATGAGCAGAGGTCTTCTAGAAGGGAGAAGTGATGCCATTTGCTGTTCCTGACATGCTCCTCCCTGAGACGGCTGCTTCTTTCCAACTGATGAACAGACACTTGCCATTTTCAAAGTGCTTTGTATGAGTGTATGAGTGTAGTCATCTAAACAGCAACCCTATACCTGAGGCTACATCTGCATTAACAAAATAATCCAGTTTGACACTGCTTTAACTGCTATGGAATCCTGGGATTTGTAGATTGCTGGGGACAAAGAAAGTTGAATGTCTTGCAAAACTGTAAGTCCCACAGTTCCATAGCATTGTGTCATGGCAGTTGAAGCAGTGTCAAACAGGGTTATTTCTGCAGTGGGGATGCAACCTCAGTCATTTTGCAAGTATGACTGAACATTTGTAGTAGGTAATTTTAGATGCCATAAATCAACACATGGAGGAGGGAGTTCTGTAGTTAGCGATATGTTTGACGTCACACATTTCAAAATGTGCTTGCAACTCTTCCTAGGTTGAACTGCATGCCTACTCTGTGCCTGGGGTATGCCACAAACATCTGTGTCTTGAAACTTTTCCTGCTTGGAAATAAATATTTGAAACCAATATAGTTGATTGAGGAGTCTACATCTCCCCTGGGTATGCTAGCTCTGAAAACCCTTTTCAGCTTTGAAAAGGATACTTACAACTTTTAAACATATTGCTACTTAAAAATACTTGCTCACTCATTGTACTTGTTTCTTGGACCTGCTGCGTGTTTCGATCTTGACAGCTTTCCCTTGTCTGAAGTTTTCTCCTGCAGATTTAAACAATGTTGATTCTGTTCACTTCAACAGGATTCCCTCACTTAGTGGAATCCTCATTCCCAGCTGAAAATCTTCATCTGCTACAGCTATTAAAAGCACTCTAACCCCATGAGGACAGGGGACAGTAAAAAGTGAGTAAAGAAAAGGTATTCAAAGATGGAAGACATACAAAACACAGTAAAACTCTACAGGACATGCAAAGTATCTAAGAAAAACCCAACTTCTGTTTCATGTCCATAATGGAAGTTTGAAAGAAGGTTTTGAACGGGATATCAGTGAAAAGAACTGGTCCACCATATGATTTGCATAGTTAGTAAAGTATTTGCATAATATGGAAATGAGGCCACTTGGATTTGGGGAACCAGAAGATGACAACACTATCTAAGCAGGAATAGCTGGGAGGGTCTTTTCATTGCTGTTCTTCAGCTTCTGCCTCTTTGGTGCTTGCTTCTTTCTTCCCAACAGTAAGGCTAGCTCTCATACTGACCTATTTTTTAAAGTGCTGGTGGTGGAACTGGTTGTTATTAGGGGATGCAGCAAAAGGATACATGCAATATGGTTTTTTTTTCTTTTTAAAATTATTTTTTATTAAATGCATTTCCAATTTAAAAAAAAATTCAGCACTAATAGACTTTACATACAATGTAAAACATAAATAAAAATACTCTTACATATAGCCTAACTGTACATCTACATACACACTTCCTTAACTCCCCTCTATCCGCCCACCCTTACATACCTACATACAAATATACATAACCATGAGATAACAAACAACACAATACTAGCTAACCAAAATTTCTGAATAGGTTGTCTTTCCCTAAGCTTAAATAATATTCCATAGTGTCTCTTATACATCATATTCTTGAGGTTTCTGCATATTATGTAATTATTTATCTCATTTTAATTACTATAACTTTACTTCTTCCAATTTTCCTCATCCTTGCTACTCTTAATTCTATATATTTTTCATAACTGACCTGTATTTAAGATTTTGTCCATCCTTTCTTTCCTGATGCTGTTTTGAAGCTTTTATCTATTTTCTTTTTTACTTATAACATGACTACAAAAGAGGAAACTAAGTGTGTAATGTTTTTTTCTGCTACTTTACAATTAAATAACAAATTATATATTCATATATCAGAAATTATACTTAATATCACCAGCTGTTAGTATCAGGCACTTATACAGCAAAATATCCTATTCTATTTGGCTTTTTTCCTTCTAAATAGAATAAATTATGAAGTATGGTATTACATTCATTTGCTTTTTTTAAAAACTCTATACACAATTCAAATTCTATATAGCCAATATCAATTTCTAGCATTGATTCTCATTATTCTGTTTATTCTTAACAAACCAAAAATATTTATCCATATGTGTACTTTTATAATATCACTTTTCCCACTTACTCTTCTCTATTACATTCTATAGGGTAACTTACTTATTTTCTTTATATACTTTACTTTACTCTAGTTTGTTTCCCCCCCCCTTTTTAATAAACATACATCAAAAGTCAAAAACAGTAATTTATATACCTTCACTTTCAAAAATGTTCTCCATTTTTGTATTATACAAATGCCAGGTCCTGCCATCTTTGTTACTTGCTTAGATAAAAGGAGTCTATTTTGTTGCAGTTAGATGATTTTCCAGTATAGTTTCATCTGAGAGTTCTGGGACTATGGGGTAGCTGTGCAATAATATTTATTCTATAAACTTGCTTTTAAGACTCCAAATGTGTCCTTTTTATATTGTTATCTTATTCCAAGGTCCTAGCAGTTATTGTATCAGCAGAGTATGTCATGATGTTTTGCAACATGGCTCAAAACATTTTGTACATGTTTAACTTAACTTGAAATCCCTAGGAATGTCATCATTTTCAATGCCTAAGCAAACTGTTTTCTTTAGCATGGCTCTGCCTCATTTAGGCCTCATGGTCCCTTTCTGACTTTTCTCCATCATCCTCCCTTTGCTGTTTTATGGAAAAGTTAATTATATTTTAATTTCAAGACAATAATTTGAAACTTTGTAAAGCATTTAAATCACAAAACACCAAAACCATTTTAGAGTGTTTTTTAAAAGTCATTATCAAAAAGCATAACTGTGTGTAAAGATTCTAGATATAATAGACATATAACAAACAAGACAATTGGAACTATGTAAATCTAGGTACTGTTGGATTGAAAGAGAGAAGGTAGAGCAAACACTATTATGACTTGAGGGATGAGATAAAAGCAGCTATGTCCGTTGCTTTTATGACAAGCCCAATGCTGTATCTGGAGTTATCTGGAAAGATCATAATTACCTTCTTCTCTGAGCAGTTCCACCAACATGATCAGAAAAAGCAATTCTGCTTAAAAGCAGAGTTTGGGGTTCTCCAGAACTCTCCAGCCAGATGATGGGATATGTTTTCAAAAGTAACTTTCTCAATCCTTACATACAACAATCCTGAACACACAGAAAACTCTTTGAAAATCTCTTGTAAACAAGGGTAGCTGTTATTTACTGTCTCTTCTAACTGGTCTTCCCAACTTCACAGTCCCGGTTTCATGAGAATGATTTTATGAGACATGTACTGTAGTTACTTATGCGATGCCTGTCAAAGCTTGTTGAAAGCAAACCATCTTTGATATCCCAGCTGATTTATACTACCACTGCCTTATCTTTCCTTTTACCTGGACATGTATTTTCTGGACTGGTGTTATTGCTAGAAATTGCATGACAGACAGACTTGAAAGGAAAGCACAGGAACTTAAGATCTCTCTATAAATCTCACAAACAAGGCTGTCCAAGTTAAAACTAGGAACTTATTATGTTCTTTATTGTTCTTATTTGTAGGCCATTGGAGTCATTCAGAGAGAGAGAAATGGGGAAGAGTGGAATGGCTTTTTTATGACCAGGTATGTTCTGTAATTTATATGGGCTGGGTTGGGCCAGTGTGTGTACATCCAACTGTGTGCGGCTGGCCCAAGGTTGTTCATCTCTGGGAGGGGTGTGATGTTTAAAATTAACTGAAGCAAAACAGGGAGGTCTTGTGGCAAAACTCAAGAATGAAAGGCGGTTGGAAAACCTGCCAGGCTTCCAAAAGGAGAGATGGCCAGGGATGAAAGGTGCAGTATTAGATTTGACCTTCTGAATCACTCAAAGTTTGGAAATGTTTGGGTTTGTTTTTTTTTAACTGTATTTCATCGAGCTTGTTGGATAGAGAGTAAGGATGTAAATCTTCACTATTTTTATTCTTAATGAACCAATGCACAATGTTAGAATTGTCTTATCACTACAGAAAAGGTTTTGAAAATTGCAGTTTTCAGTGATGAATTGCACAAACCACTATTTACTATGATTAGCTTTTGCTGTGTAGAAAATCTGTTTCCAGCATAGAAAGTGCTGCAGTTCAGAACCTTTATGCAAAATTCACACATTTTGGGTGTTTGCAAAAAATGTTTCCTGCGCACACACACACAAAGTTTTTTTTTCTGTCCCCCCCCCCCCCAAAATACTGTGTAATTTTAATAAGTCCTGAACTTTTAAAAATTCCCATCAGTCCAGGATTCTCCTCCTCAAGGTTTCCTGTCACTAGAAAAATATAGTGCTAGTTGTTTGTTTGTTTACCATGTTTAGAATTTTTAAAAAATATTCTTCCCAACCTTATGAAATAATTCTGGCAATCCTAAAAGAGAGAGGAGAAAACTTTTCTAAGTCTGGAAGACCTACACTCTTGCACTCCAGCAAGAGTGAAGTATTCTGTTTTAATATTTGCTGTAATCTGCTTTGATCTCCCACCCAGAAAAGGTGGAATAGAAATAAATCATCATTATATTATTATTAGTATTAGTATTAGTATTTTTGTATGTTTAGTGTAACCCAAAATGCCACAAATGATTCAGGTTCCATGAATGGTCCAAGAGAGCAGCCATCGAGAAGCTTCTCTCCCAAGTCTTCTCCGGATGTAGCTGTGATAGTGGTACAACCAAGAGAAAGACCTCCCTCCAAGATCTTAAAGCTCGGATAGGCTTATATAGAGATGCACTCTTTCAGATAGTCCATACCTAAACCTCATACAGGGCTTTATGGGTCATGACCAGGCTTAAAGAGCCACACTTGACAATTTGCTCATCTGTGTCCAAGAGCTTTGATATAGAAGGGACTGTACAGTATTCATAAGAAAGTAGGAAGGAAGGGAAGGTGACAGGAGGAGATCTGAGCAATTGCTGAGCCGAAGAGGCAAAAGCTGGAAATTCTCAAGCCTCAGTGAGTTCATATAAAAATTGGGAAGTAACAACCAAAGCCTTGGCAAGAGTTATTTAATTCTTTTGGCTCAAATCCAGAGAAAGTTAGGTGTGCTCAACTGCTGCTGAATTCAATGGGACATGATTGTTGCAATTAATTCATTCTGCATTAATGTTATTGGGACTTCAGTGTGACTAACGTCTTTGGATATGCACCACTGTGGGTTTTGTTTCAGCTCATGATTTCTTGATTCCAGAGGGACAACCTCAATTTCTGTGGACAATGACACAATAAGAATATCAAAGAATAAAGCAGGGCAATGTGCCCACCAACTGAGACTTGGCAACTGCCCTGTAGTGTAAATCATATGCAAATGCTGTTGGCCTCAATAATGATAACATTCAAATTTAATTTGGTGTTCTTGCTGATGTATTTTCACCATGGCCTCATGTGAGAAATTGCCTCTTCTTACAATAAGAGCCTTCTTTAACTAAACAAAAAAGTGACATTGTTTTTGTTCATTTACCCTTTATTTATGCAAACAGAAAATGCTTGTCAGAGTGCAGTTCAGAGATATTTTTTTAAATGGTGTGTTCTTGAAGCATAATTTTCTCATTTGTCACTTGGAACATAACATCATAGAGGCTTAAAGGTTTTAATGAATCCTCCTCTACAATTAGGGAGCTAGTGTAGTCCATTTTGGGATTGTGGTCCTGGTAAGAAATAGATGGGTGTTTTCTCATTCTTGTTAAAGTTGACAGCTGGACTCTTGTTGTTGAGTTATGATGGTAAAACTTGCATTTAACATTATCACAACTCACTTGTTTGGTTGTTGCATAGATCAGAATTCTGTTCTGATCTTGCAGTGGCCAAAATCCTGCCAAACTTATCTTGTAAACAGGAGGGAATGAGTGGAGATATATCCATCTATTTTCCTGTAGCTGGATGCACCACAACAGTGGCATCACTAAGGTTGGCATCATCCAATGTATTAACTCATGGTGTCACCCCTCCCCATTGACTTCCTCCCATACTACACCACACAGAATCCTTAGCAATATTTTTTGTACTAATGTTACTCATAAATTGTACAATTCCTATATATCTCTGAATGTAAGGGCAATAGTTGTCACATAGCAAAATCAAAATCTCAGTCTAAGAGGAGGCTAACCCCCTCTGAACAAATCTCACCAAAGAAACCTCATGATAAGTTCACCTTAGTGTTGCCATAAGTTGGAAACTTGAAATATCAAAGCACACAATGGCAATAGTTGTCCCATAGCAAAATAAAATAAAAACTAGCAAAATTAAAACTAAAACTTTAAATTACAATATCACATGCACAGCCTAAATGTATTTACATGTGTATAGTTTCATGTGGTTAAAGTGACAATTTTATAAGATGTGATGTTTTTAAAGAAAATTTAAAAATAATATTTTTATAAAAATTAAAATTTAAAAATTTATTTTAAAAAAACCCTGAGACCTCTCCTTCCTTCTCAAGCTCACCCCACTCACCCAATCTCTTTTGTTGAGCTTTAGTGTTTTACAGGGACACAGGCAAACACCGCAGCCCATTTCTGCTGGGAAACAGTGGTGACACTCCCTCCCTTAAGATGTCACCTGGTGCAGCTCATAACACCCCCCCTCCCCTAGTGACAACCCTGCACTACAAGGACATCACCTGCAGACACCTTCCAAGGATTCTGGAGGTCTTCATAGATACCTATCACAGTAGATCCAGCTTCAGGAAAATAGCTGGATACATCCTCCTCCTTCTCTGATCTCCCACAACATGGTAATGGCTATGTTGGAAAGTGGGGTTGCTCTCACAGAGTTGTTTTGCAGGGCTAGCACTGGGAGGCATGGCTACAGAGACATAGCTATGAGATACATGTGCATCTTTTGATGCAGGATCTTGATTAATATTTGTAGGATTGAAATCAAGATATGGTTGCATTTTGTAAACTAACTCCTCCCAAAAGAGGAAGAGATGGATGCAAGCCTTCGTCCAAAGGAGGCCATTTTTCTACCCAGTTATGGCCACTATGTCAAGCACAGAACTTGGAGAAAATATTTTTGGATTGCAACTCCTATACCTGTGAACCAATAAGAGCACTTGCTATACAGCTTGATGGATTTGGGAAGTGTAGACCAAAAAAGCTATATGTTGCGGGGCCACAAGGGACTCCCCCCACTCCATGCTTCTTGAAGGTATCCATTATGACAGAAGAAAGTGTAGACCACTCCAGATGGATGCTTTGTAACTTTTAATTAACTCAAAATATATTCACAAAACAATTCCCCAGAGAGGAGAGAGATGTTCCTTCACACTCTCCCTTTTGGCTCTCAGCCTTTTACTGCTCTTCTCTTTACAGTTCCTCCTTCCCAGCTTCGTCTTCACCAGACCAGCCACGACCTTGAAGGTTCCAATATAAAGCCCCTTGAGACCAATAGCTCACAGCCTCCTTTGGCTCTAGGTTTGCCAGAGGCGAGTACAGCTCGGCCAGAAGCCCTTCCTCTGGACTGAGCCTGCCAGAGTTAATTACCTCCCCTTCTGTCAGGGCCTCTCTCTCAGCGAGAGCTGCAAACTTTCTTGTGTTTTCTACTCTTTCCCTTTCAGCGTCCGCCTCACCGACCTTTCTTCCGCGTTTCTCCCTCTCCTCGAACGCCTCACCCTTTTCCCTTTTATCCATGGGCCCCTCCCTCCTTAGGCCCTCCCTCTTGGGCATTGCCTCTCTTTCTTCTTTCCCAGGGGCTGCTGGAACTTGTAGTTCCCATCTCGGTTTCTCTTCTTTCGTCTTCATTGGCCCTTTCTTTCCAGAGCAACCCTCTTCAATGGGCCACCCATCCTTTGCTTTGCCACACTATACAAAGGAAACAACCAGGGTGCCCCCACCCTTAATTTGCCATCCATCTGATGGATTTTTAGGATCAGGTGAAACAAGACCAGTCCTTCATCTTTAATTATATTATTCATTTTAGGGGGAATAATCCATAGTATGTTAAATTGGTTGATTGGTTGTCTCTCTTTGAACTCAATTTCTTTCTTTTTTTCCTTTTTTTTTTTTGGTAATTTTACTGTAATGATAATTTTTTCAAAAAGTAATAAGAGAATACTATCTTGTTGCAATAGGCTACTGAACAGTTTAAAAACAAAAGTTGTTTTTTTTTAAAGAAAAAATTGGGACATATATGAGATAACAGTGGATAAGCAGAGTAATCAATTGGCAAGGCAGAAGCTGAACAACCACCAGTCCCACATCTACCCACCCATAGAGTCTAGCAAAGAAAAAAGTTCAGCTTGGGAGTTTATCAAAATCGACTGCCAGTGCACTGTTGGAGGAGAGGTAATGGTCGGGCAGCAGTGTAGCAGCATTTTTGTGTGTAGTGAAAATTCCATGCAATAAAATGTAAAAGTAGTTTTACTTTGGCCATAATGGCCTAATGAAGGAAAAGTGGGGGTGGAAAAGCAAACAAAGATCTGACAGACATGCAAGTTAGCAGCTAGTAAGTACAGAGTATGAAGTTTGACTCCAGCAAATCTTTCATTAGTGCTTGAGATTTTGGATATCTCTCCCTTGCATAGCTCAAGGATGTTACTTTTTTGGACTAATGATCCCAGAATCCCCCAGCCAGCATGACTAGTCATACTAACTGGCAGTTTCTGGGAGCAGTGGTTAAAAAATTAATTTGTCCATGTTTTACTCCTTCAGAAAGCCATGTTGCAATTTGTCATCTTCCCTTTGCTGTCATGAGTGAATGAACAGCAAGAGTTGGCTTTTTATCCAGAGTCAAAATACAATCTTTTCATTCGGGGCAGGAAGAAGTCTTTGCTACATTCTGTGATTGCAGCACCCAACCCCACCCTCTCCCGACAGTTTCGACGGGCAAATGTAATCACTGAGAAGACACTTCTCCATTTTGTCCATATATTGCAGATTTTGTCAGTACATGGTGTGCTGAACTGCTTGCTAAATGTTCTAAGGTCTGCAAAACTCTGTGCCTCACCATTCTATTTCTTAAGCTTGAAATTACCCTGTTACATTGTGTCACTGGAGTCGTTTATGAATACGCAGACAAAGGCAGATCAAAGGTAATTGGGTTCAAACACACTGGAACAACATATTTGTCTTTGGCCCCTGCATATTTCATCTGGCTGATAATCAGCTCTATTTGAAGATTTGGGGGCGGGGGGGGGGGCAATGCTAATAGAAATCAGAATCTTAAAATTTATAACACCCACATATGCTCTCATGTTTAGGGTGCTTAAGGTAGCAGCACCCACATGGTGGAACTCTCTTGGGCTGACTCCATCCTTTCTGAGTTTACAGTGTGGAATGAAATCCATGATATTTTGCTTGGCTTTTGGTTTTTCTTGTTGTTTTTAACGTGTTTTAATTGGTTTAAGAACTGTTTTTATGGAAGAGCTTTGGGGTCAAAACACACTGCAGAGATAATCCAGTTTGAGACTGCTTGAACTGCCCTGGCTCAATGCTAGGAAATTCTGGGAACTGTAGCCTTGTAGGAGGCATTTAGCCTTCTTTGGCGCAGTACAGACGGCCCAAAAGGGCTGTCCTTGTGCCATGATTAGGGCTGGGGAGTGTGCAGCATTTGCATGCTCCCCAGCCCTAGCACATAATGGCGCAGGCTTGCATATGGAGCTGCACAGTCGCAACAGCATAAAGGCACCATATGTCTTGAAGGCACACAACAACAAACTGAGACTTCACTTCAGAAGTACCCTTTAGTTCAGGGGTGAGCAGCTGGGGAAGATTAGAGAGCTGTTTTAGCCTCCTGCCCCCAGACTCTGAAGACAACCCATACCACACACAAACACAATACACACACCACATAAAATTACCAGTCATTTCATATTCATTTCCATTTTAAGGAAGGAAGGAGGGAGAGAGGGAGGGAGGGAAGGCAGGCAGGCAGGTAGGTCGGCAGGTCCGCCGTTCTCAGGCCTAAATTGGCTTGGGGGGGGGGCAAAACCTTGGAGAAAATGTCCCCGTACCCCCTAGAAGGCTTTTCTAAAATAAAATAAAAACTTTTTTGATTTTTTAAAAATGGACCCTGGGTGGCCCTGAAAGCCATAAAAATGGCTATGGCTACATGTGGCCTATACACCACAGTTTGTTCACCCTTATTTTAGTTTGGACATCATATGCTGTCAAAATACAAAACTTATTTTCTGGAGCCTGTAATAAAGAGGAGGAGGAGGAGGAAGAGAAACTATATGCACACTTTCCTGGGTGTAGAACCCATTGAACAAAATCAGGCCTCCTTCTGCATAGATACTTTTTTTAAAAAAAAACTTCTGTGCTCTTAGTTCTTTTTTTCCTTTTAATCCTGGGAGGCTGAAGCACTCTTTCAGCTAATGCCTAGTTCAGCCAACTTGGATCCAAGTGGAGGAGACCTTAGAATGGATGGTGGTGACAGTAGAGAGCAAAAAGTCCCATTGGGCAGGCCTATCCCAAGATCATGTGGTGTGGCAAAGGAAGAAGTGACATCCACCATTTCACATGAGAACCGGCAGTATTTCTACATTGGTGACAGCAGAGCCAGTGTGGTAGAGTGGTTTGAGTATTGGACAACAACTCTGGAGACCAGGGTTTGAATCAGCTTGGCCATGAAACCCACTGAGTTTATTGGGCAAGTCATACTCTCTCAGGCTCAGGGGATGGCAATGTTGTGCCACCTCTGAACAAATCTTGCCAAGAAAACCCCATGATAAGGTCTCCTTAGGGTTGCAATAAGTTGGTAATGACTGGGAGGCACATGACAACAGCAACTATGGAATAGCATTCTCCACTGCCCCTGTCCTTTTGAGGGCAAGAGGAAGAGTGCATGACATGCACAACTTTCTCCTTCAGAAGAAATATTCTTCTTCTCCCAATGCCCCCTGCATTTGGCCTCTGAGGAGGCATCCTTATTCTGTAAAATGGTAGGGTCAGCCATTCCTATATGTCACATTGAGCAGCATCCTGCTCAAGGTAACATATAGTATCTGGATTAAGCCACCTGATTTAGGTATAATATGCCATTTTAAAAAATCAACAAAAACAGAGAAGCTTAAAAACAGCTAGTTCCAAAGGTTCAGCCTGGAACAATTCTCTACTTAATCTTTCAAAGCTCCATTACCTATTTCACGGCCGAGAATGTGTAGAAACATTGCTACAAATTGACCTTTTGCTCTTTCTTCTGTCTCCATTTTTTTACTGCTCTTTACTTCCTATCCTTTTTAAAAATCTCCTCATCCTTAGCAGTAAGTAAGTATGACAGGAAGATGAAGTGGAAAATTACGGATTATTAGAACCATTCTATGCCAAAAGGATCATGTCATAAATGCAATTTTAGCCTGCCCAGCTTGGGTGATAATGAAGCGATCGGGCACGCTGCTCATAGGGCCTGGGGACACAGTTGTAAATGGCCACTGTGGTTGTTTAAATCCTTGGGAGGTAAATGTTACCATTGAAAAGCTGTGTGCCTGGGTTTGGCACTATGAGAAGCAAGGCAGGGTTGAATGTTATGCTGAGAATACTATAAAGTAGGGCCTCTATGGAGCTATGTTTACTTAAGACAACTCTTGTATAAAGATTAAGCTTATTCATTATTTTGTTGCCAGACTCCAACATGTCTGAAAATGGTCACTGTTCCATCATGCCACTTCAGAGAAATAAGAAACCACATTCTCTCTCATGGCTTGTCCTGCGAAGAATGAGGCAGCTACCTCATGTACAAAATTCTAAGAGGAGGGGAATGCAGGATTCAATGTGGTGATTTAGGGGAAACGCACTGGGTGAAGGTTGGGCAAGTAATGCTCTCCCAACCTCAGAGGAAAGCAATGACAACCCTCCTCTAAATAAATATTGCCAAAAAACTCCTATGATAGGATCACCATAAGTCAAAGGTGACTTGAAGGCACCTAACAACAACAAAGGATCAACCTCTTTGATAGCTTCATTAATGTTCAGATTTAAACCCAGAGAGGAGTGGTTGCCCCCACTGGGATGTAACATACCAAGCATAACTGCAGTGGCTCCATTGTAGCGCCACTGTTTTTGGCACTCACCACCTAAGTTCAGTATTAGAAGATGTTTGTTGTTGTGTGCCTTCAAGTTATTTCTGACTTATGGCATCCCTAAGATGAATCTGCCATGGGGTTTTCTTTGCAAGATTTGTTCAGAAGCCTGTCATGGTCTTCCCCTGAGGCTGAGAGAATGTGACTTATCCAAGGGCACCCACTGGATTTCCATGGCCAAGTGGGGGTTGAAACCCTTTTCTCCAGAGTCTTAATCCAGCACTCAAACTGCTACACCATATTGAGTCTCTTTATTACAAGGAGGTTGTGGTTGTTTTGCTGTTGCTGTATGCCTTCAAGTCATTTCTGTCATATGGCAACCCCAAGAAGTGCATCTCAATAAATAAATGACTAAATTGCCACATTGAACCCGGCATGCTACACTTGGCAACAAAGGTTCCACTGTCTTCATGTCAACATGCTTGTAAGTTTTCTGTTCCTTTCATATAGCTATTCATCACACCTGAGCTCCTCCCTGGCATGACGGACCTGATATTGTCAATGCAACCCATATTACATGCCCAAACATTCACTGAATTTAGTTAAGTTCATGAGTTTGAAGGTGGTGAGCCATCAAGTTTATCTATAGTGAATGCATTCAAGCAGAATGGGCGTAGCACTCACAAATGAAACCAAGCATGGAATAAAGGGCTGGATGATTCAAGAGTAGCTGTTTTCTCAGACTCATGTATGTCTACTTTCTGACGTTGTGATTTGGAAGACAAGTTCTATCAGAACTCCAGAGGTTGTACAGGTGAGGAAAGCAAGATACAATGCAGAATATGGAACATGTACTTTTTGGGCTGCAAATCTCGGAATCCTGCAGCCTGTATTTGTTGTGGTGATGATTTTCCATTTTTGGCATAGTGGTTTCAATTTTGGACCATGACTCTGGAGACCACAGTTCAATACTCCACTTGCCGATCACCTCTAAAATATTCAGAAATGGATCTGGTAGATCCAGTAGATCTCACTTGCCTGTCCCTGTTCTAAATAGGTTCAAGGATACTTAACAACAGTGGGAAACGGCACAGCAGCTGGAACCTAATTTTGTCCACGCTGTTCAGGCAAATCCCATCAATCCACATAAAAGAAACAACTCATTGGACAAAATGGTAACCAGAATGATGCTACTTTCTGTCACCATTTTAGTCAATATATAGATGCAAAAAAGAGGGATTGGGGGCCATGGAGAATGTAAGGGTATTTTGATTCTTCTTCTTTTTTTTTTTTTACTTGTGCGGAACTCTTTGGGCTTTATTTTGAAGAGACTTTGAGCCTGTACAGAAAGGTGCTTTGCATTGGCCTGGGCCCGAACTAGGGTTGCCTGGGAGTTGAGGGTTTACATGTTCATCAACCCTACCATTCACCCTGGCTGCCATCATCCATATGGGGTGCACCATGATTATGTCTGCACAACGCAGTGCCCAAACATTACCATGCCACATGGACATCATCATGGCACATGAGCACGCCAATGGTACCTTGTGTGTGGCCTAAAAAGAACCTACTGGGGAGTGGGTTCATTTTAGGCCTCCCGGAGGCTGTGGCATTTGGTTGCCACAGTCTCCATCTGAAAAAGGCGGTGTCTGACAATCTGTCTAGTCCCTAAGTCCACAATCATGCCAGAAAGGTTTTTTGTAAAGGTCAGGGAGCTTTGGGGGGCTTGCAATGGGTTTCAGGGGCTGCACAAATGAGGTTTGAAGTGACACTTTTCTCACCCCTAGTTTGCATTATATACATTAAATTGTTTTTTTAATTCTTACAGTGGTCCCCCAGTTTACCAAATTAATTCGTTCCAGCACCCCTTTCGTAAACCGAAAAAGTTCGCAAACCGGGGGACCACTGTAATGTATTGGAATAAACTTTGCACCATTCGAATTTCCCGCCGCTTTTTTTTTTTGTAACCCGGGTTTTTTTCCGTAAACTTGGGCCGTTTTTCCGGCCTCGGCTCTTTCGTATCCCGGGGTTTTCATAGGCCGGGGGATTCGTAACCTGGGGGACCACTGTATTTGTTTGATAATCAGGTGTGCCGTAGTGGTGTGAGTGGTGGTCTATGACTCTGGAGACCAGAATTTGAATCCCAGCTTGGCCTAGAAACCCACTGGGTCACCTTGGCAAGTCACATTATCTCAGATAGCAATGCCAAACGTCCTCTGAACAAATCTTGCCAAGAAAACTCAATGATAGGTTTGCCTTAGGGTTGCCATAAATCAGAAACAACATGAAGGCACACAACAACAAAATGAAAGATTTTAACTTTAAAATAAAGAATGCATTGTTGACACTTGGTTGGTTAAAATATGAATTGTTGATATGTAACATGTAATATATTATGCAGTTTAATATATAGTGAAATACTTTTTTAAAAATATCCAAACTGCAGTTTACCACATTCTTAGTCAAGCTGGCTTTTGACATTTTATTGGTTACTTTGAATGAATTAAATAAGCAATGCTAAAAGAACCCCCATGAACCATATACCCCAGTGAAAAGCTCTAGATGATATCTGGGTCAAGATATCCACAGGGCTAATCTGTTCCTTGAAAAATCCCATATACATATAGGGGGGGGGGGGGAAAGCTTCTGGGAGGGGAGTGAAGACTACATGACTAGCATTATTTATTATTTACTCGCTAGCCTTCCAGGTGGAAATGCTAAAGATCACATTGTGTTTACTGTTGCATAGCTGAATCTATTCCCAGTGGGCTATATTGCTGTTAGTCTCTGCAGTTAGTTGCTGCAGGGCAACAGGGCCAAGCTAGACAACAGTAGGAAACAGCATGATGAAGATTTTTTTAAAAGGTGGGGGGGGGGCATTCATGAAAGCCATCACCCATATTTTCATGTGAAGAAGCATTCCTGTTTGTTTTGTGTGGTATAGAATGGCCACCTTGAAAAATTCTTTTTTCTTTTAGGCACCTTTGCATTAACACTCACTATGACAGATAGGTATACAATTATTCCCTTGATATTCAGAATAGTTGTATTTATTGAATTTTAACCACTGCAGATGGTTGAGAATTTTGTTCAGATTGAAATACACAAGAGTGTTTAGATAGGAACTTAATCAGTTATTCAAATTTCTTTTGACAGAAAAAAACCTTGATTTTTTAAAAATGAATATGAAGGATACACAAAGGCTATATTTGTCCACCCCTACTTCATATGAATATCCCCCAAGCTTTTCTTTGTGTGTATGTGTGTGTGTTGTGTGCCTTCAAGTCATTTCTGACTTATAGCGACCCTTTCATGAGTTTTCTTGGCAAGGTTAGTTCAGACAAGGTTTTTCTTTGCCTTCCTCTGTGGCTGAGAGAGTGTGACCTACTCAGTGGGTTTCCATGGCCAAGCAACAATTTAAATCCTGGTCTATAGAGTCCTAGTCCAATACTCAGATCACTACACCATGCTGACTCCTTCAGTGTTTTTTCTAGTGTAAGTATATTCGTGTATATCCCATTGATTCCAAAAGAAAGAATATGTCGCTCCTTGCTATTGTATCAGATGTTCTTATTAGCTGGTCATCAAAGAGATTTCCAAGGGCAGACCATGTCTTCTGAATCTGTCACTTCATAAATATGCATCTTTGGCCTTCAAAGACTTTCAAGCCCAAGGTGCTGAATAGTCAACGCTGCAAAGGAAGTATGGATGTAACCTGCCTGTAGATCCAACTGTTCTAAATCTGAGAAGTTCCTTTCCATAGTGCTGGCTCAGCACTTACAGGATGGCAAATTATCAAGACTTAACAGCAGGAGCAGCCAGATTTCAAAGTTCACCCTGTCACAGTTTCTTTGCATCAACCTGGTAAATTCTTGAGTTAGTAAATACACCTGAAGCACAATTTCTTCCTGAGTAAGTACTCCACAAAAGTTAATGATAGCTCCTTTTCAAATGTGCTTGGTTGTGCAAATGTCTTTACTTAGGAAAATGCTTGGGTTGAACATACCTGTGATAAATAGGTTGTCTCTAGAGCTCAGAACAGTTATATTTTTTTAATATATCTCTCAGATTCCTGCTATCAACATGGCCTCTGAATCAAGGAATCTAGACGTTATGGGCCAAAAAAAAAAAATTGTTAGTTTTCTGGTGTCTCCCATCTAATTTGCTACCCAATTTAGCACCAAGTACTTGAGAAATTAGGAAGAAATGCATGCAAATGCATATACAAAGCAGGTGAGCTCAAGTTAGAACTACAGGCCTAAATCCAATTCTATTTCCCAACTTGAATAGACCCAGTGCATTGGTGGGCTCATGGTAACACAAGACTTAACACAAAGTTAGATTCAGTGGGTCTACTGTAGTTGGAACTAACAATTGCATTTAGATCACTGGTGGGAAAGAAAACTAGGAACCCATCAACACCAGGTTTTTTCCCCCTAGCCTCCCAGAAATTACAGGAAAAATAAGGCTAGACCACTTACAAGCAGAAATAGATGTCCGTTTCCTCTCATTTCATTAGTAATAAGTTGATATACACAAGGCCATCCTAAGATATGTTGCTGCCTGGGGCAAGGGACAAAATGGCATCTTCTTCTCCATTTCACATATAGACACTGAATCCCAGGTAGAATGGTGATGGGACACCATTCCATCACATCTAAGAGATGTTTAAAGGCTCGGAACAGGCCACAGGGCACACCCAGCTTCAGTCAATGAAGGGGAATGTTGGGAGGACTCAGAAGGATCAGCCATAAAACTGTTGCAGCTGTTCTCCCATCAGTTTCTGCTGTAACCACCTCACTATTCCTAGTGATAAGCATATTAGAGGTGGCAGGTGACTTTAAATGTCAACAGAGGGGTGAATCTGTTCTGGATTTTTGTCCAAATTTTATATACTGATTTTTTGGGGGGAGAGGAGGTCACCATGGATAGGTCCTTTGAAATTCAGACTAAAACCTGGAGGGGGTTCACAGCCCAACTGATGAGAAAGCTGTCAGGTTCACTGGGCAAGAGTATATTATCAGCAGAAATAGAAGTAATGACTTGATGAGAAGTCCCATTTTGCCTAGAACACCCTTTTTGGAGAAGCTGTTTCAAACTGATTAACAATTTGAAAATTAAGATTCTATCCAAACTCTTTATGGTATGCATTCAGGATTGTTACTGAAGTTCTCCTCTGCAAATGTATATTATAGGGAATCTTTCAAATCATTTTTCCTGGCCACATCCCAATAGGGTAAAATAACTCCAATACTTCGAGAGCAATGTGGCTGATTTGAACACACCTTCATTCAAATGTTCGTCTTCTCCCTGCTCTGAGATGACCTCTGAAAAAATAGCAGTGCAGGTTTTCTGCCATGATTCAATTTCAGGCAGTTAAAGCAGGCATTTATTGGATAGCATCCATTACAGTGCCAACACTGCTCCATCTACATAGTACATTTTTTCATGCTACAAAATAAAAGATCTGTGTGTCCATCACTTCAAAAAGCTAAAAGATGATCAACTGAGGTACAAGTCTAAAGCAAGTAGCAAAGTCAGAATCACATGGTGGACAATGAACCAGCTGTAACCACAATTAGAATGTAACTTCAGTCTCCACCCTTTAAGGCAGTGGTGTCTAGTGGCTTCCATGGGGTGATGAAATATGCTCTAGAGTAAGGATGGATATTATATTCATTATTAATCATCCTCAATTAAAAAATGAGATTTCCCAACAATTGAATAACTCCATTGAGATGCTTATTAGACCAGCAAGACACCTGAACAATTTTCTTCTAGTATTTGGTCATCTCAAAGCATTGCATGAGAATTATTCTGCAGAGATAGATGGGTTTTTGTGCCACCGTCCCCTGTTTTCTTTTCAGAAAAGGAGTGTGTGTGCACAGAAACCTCATATTATTCTCTACATAATCAGGAAGTTGTAGGGAGAATATTATGAAATTCCCTCTTCATCTGGAAGAACACTATTTGGCCACCTACACCAGGGTTAGAAGAGGATTTGCTTACCTACACCAGGCTTAGAAGAGCTATCCAACATGCATAATCACAAAAAAAAATAGTTTCAGTATCTTGTATAGCTCTTACAGTTGAGAATAAAACCCAAACAGGTTCACTTCACCATTGACATTGTAACTACCAGCCATTACTGCTGTCAGCTACTAAAAGGCTGTAGCCCAGACATAACCTCCTTTGCTGTAAGCTTTTTCTGTTCTGCGCATTATTACAGTAAATAAATTTGAACTTCTTTCCCCTGCCCTTTCAGAAAAAAAAAGCAAAGGCATTTACTTGTCTAAGGTCTGCTGCTACAATAATATATAGATACTGATGGATTGGTATGAAGCATTGAAAACTACATGCCTTTATTGACCACTGTTGTTTAGGAGGAGTCACACTTGATTCCTGCTGTAAAATCAAGGGATGGGAGAACAAAAGTGATTTGTAAAGAAGCATTTTCTGCTCCCCACCTTTGCAAAATCATCATAATGTATAAGGGCAAATGGAATCCCTGTGTAACAGCCAAGGTGCTTTGCTTCACCACAATGTCTTCCTTGTCTTCATGGATGTTAAATACAGACGGGACTGTAGACAAGGACTGATTAGTGGCTTCTGTGACTCAGCATGCTTCACTCCTAGCTGATTGTATAGGGATTAGGTATTGTGTACCTGAGAGGAGACTCACTTTAACAAGGTAAATGATTCAGCTTAGTCTGTGGGAAAGAACTGTCTGTGAAACTTGCTTTTGAAATCCAGGAAAAAAAATTGCTGTAATACTCATTATATACCCATGCACTATTGGATCATTTTTATTATTTTTTGCTGTTCTTGGCTATATGGAAATGGGCACTTTCCACTGAAAGTAATAGTCCAAAACACACTGCAGAAATAATCCAGTTTGAGGCTGCGTTAACTGCCCTGGCTCAGTGCTAGGGAATCCTGGGAATTGTCATTTATTGTGTCACCAGAGCTCACTTAAAATTAATTCAATTTTAAGGGAAGGTAGGTTAGGGATTGAGTTGTAGGAATGTCTTAATTGTTTGATTGTTTTAAACTTTGTTGTACACCACCCCAATTGCTTGGTCAGTGGGGTGGGCTAGAAATAAAAGTTCTTCTTCTTCTTCTTCTTCTTCTTCTTCTTCTTCTTCTTATTATTATTATTATTATTATTATCTCTCACAGAGAAGGCTAAATGTCTGGCAAAATTACAGTTTCCAGAATTCCCTAGCATTGAGCTAGGGTAGTTAAAGTTGTCTCAAACTGGATTATTTCTGCAGTGTGCTTTGGGCCATAAAGGCTGCATCTGCACTGCCAAAATAATCCCCTTTAACTGCCCTGGCTCAATGATATGGAATTCTAGGAACTGTAGTTTGCTGTGGCACCAAACCAAAGCTACAGTTTCCAGAATTTCATAGTATTGAGCCATGGCATTTAAAGTGGTGTCAAACTGGATTATTTTGGCAGTGTGGATGCTGCCAAAGAGAACATACTCTGTCTCATCTAACATTTCAGTGGAGGCAGCTAGTATATTTGGATAAACTGGTATCCTCTTGTGTTACATTTGCAGGAATGAGAGAAGTGTGTCAGTGAAAGAACTGGTGATGTAATTCTAGAGTAACAAAAATATTATTTTTGCAATTGGCTAAATGAAAGCAAAGATGAATATTGTGTAGCTTTCTTATTTTATTTTTAAAAAGTCTCTTTCTTGAAGTCTCATGGTATATTAGAGGACTAAGATACAATGCCCTTCAAGACTCCAACATATGACAGAATATCTCTTTATGTCTTCTTCATCATAACAGCCTGTCTCCACTCTTGCCCCAGCCAGCACTTAATAATATTGGGTGACCTTTATTTTTCTTCAGGTCTTTAAGTATCTTTCAAACTAAAATTATATTTGTCTTCTCCTGGAGACAAAATAGGTCTAGAGCATGCTCTTTGCCCTGTCAACAATTCTCAAGAGGAGGAAAGTTTGGGCCTAGAGATATAGCTTTCTCAGTAACTACAGGCTAAACATATATGGCAGGTTGGAGAACAGTCAAAAGCAGAGTGTAGTGTCAAGGTTTGACCCCCCCCCACAACACTGTGAAAGAATGGGTGACTAATATCTGTCCTTTTCACCTTTCCTCCATAATGCCCTCACAAGAGAGTTCACACAGTGCTCCCTTTATGATGTCCACATCCATTTTGATTGCATGCAACCCATCACAGGATCTGTCTCACATATTACTCATAGGTAGGATGAAATGAGGGAATATTACAAGCTATTGAAATGTCCTCCTTGACCATTCAATGTAACACACAAAGTTTCTCTGAATCTGAACAAGGAGAAGGCCAAATATCTGCATGGGAGGTTATTCAGAAGGATGTTCCATGATGAGAAAATGGTTCAGGTTGTGGTTACTTGAAGGACTGAGCTTATGAAAGAAATAGACAACATATTAAAGTGCAAAGAGTAACACTGAATACTAAAGTTAGGATCATCCAAGACATTGTATTTCCCATCGCCATCTATGGATGTGAGAGCTGGACAGTGAAGAAGGCAGACAGAAAGAGAATCATCTCATCCGAGATATGGTGCTGGAGAAGAGTGCTGAGGATCCCATGGATGGCCAAAAAGATGAACAAATAGGTCATAGAACAGATAAAGCTCAGACTCTCCCCTGAAGCCAGGCTGACTAAACTGAGGTTGTCCTACTTTAGACACACCATGAAAAGGAAAGACTCGTTGTAAAAGGCAATGATGCTGGGAAAAGTGGAAGACAGCAGGAGGAGAGGAAGACCACACATCAGATGGATAGACTCAGTTAGGGACATCATGAGTCTGAATTTACAGGAACTGCTCAGAGCAGTGGAGCACATGGAGTCTTGAAGGTGTCTCATCCACAGGGTTGCCATGTGTTTGAGATGACTCAAAGGCAGCTAACAACAACAACAAATTGTCCCATATGGAGCAGTCTGTGTTCTGGGCAAGGCCTTCTCTTTACCCCTTCACTCTTGCAAGCACTCCTGGTAGAAATCATGGAGAGGATCTTCTCAGTGGCTGTTCCCATGCAGGAGGGTTAGACAGACATAATTTTTAATATATTTCTGCAGTAGGTGAAGACTGCCTGCCTGGACCTTGAGCACTGAAGGTTCTGACTACACCTTGAGAACTGAGTTTTTAAGGACCTTCTATAATATTTTGCTTTAATTTGTTATTTTTAATAGTTTATGCTTTTAAATGGTTTTTAATCATAAAATAGTTAACTTTTGAACTTTCATCTTTTTTTGTTTTTAGTTATGTAAGCCACTTTGACCCCCAAACTGGGGAAAAGTCAGGATGTCAAGGACAACATGTTTTCATTTTAAAAGAGAAATCTATAAATCAAACTTACAATACTTGAACTAAAGTTTGAAATTCACATGAGAATCTGGTCTCAGGTGTTCTGAGAAGAGCTTGGAAATGTTATTTTTGGATTACCATTTCCAGAATTCTCAGGGGTGGTGGTGATGGTTATTATTTATTTGTTTAAATGCTATCCTAGTTGAACAGTCAATCCTGGAGTGGAATAGACAGCCGCAGCAAAGTCCCACCTGCAAACTTGTACACTCTGGTTAAAAAAACAAAAACAGGATCAATGTGTGTTTCCATCACCTTTTTTACAAGAAAATATTGTTGCCTCTTTTCCTTCCCTTTTGACCCCAGGCAAAAGTAAGCATTCTATGAAATATGAAAATGGTTTGCTGCTTTACCATTGTGGTTCTTCTTTTTTTTAGTTTGCCCTAATAAAGGGCTGGTGTTACTGGTTTGTTATACTGCCCCATTTTTTAAAAAAATTTTAAACCAGGTGAATGAAACCATAGTTTGCATTTGACTCCCACAGCTAGCACATGTTTTATGATACTGGCATATTGTAGTCAAAGAATTGCATTTAGCCAAGCGCTTAATATTTTATAATTGCACTCACATTTTACATCCGATTACTTAATAGTGTTTCTTCAAAATGCACTGTATAAGCTAATGTTCTGCTGAACAATAGGATGTGAGAGTCATAACAATAAAATATTTCCAATTTGTTCTCCCTATTCTCTCTCTGGGGATGTAGCTAAAACATAAAACTTGTGATTCGGTTACATCCCTTTCGTTTTAAATTTAGAAAGCACAGCAGCTCAAGATAGGCAATGCTGATCTAAGATAGAGAAGGAGTCAAAACAAAGGAAGGGAAATGGAATCTGTTTTCACATTACTCTCCTTGTACTTCTATTTAATTCCATTAAGAAATGTGCTTTCTGCTCCTCCCTGATTAAAACTTTCCGGATGGGATGACATATCCCTAAAGCATGTGATTGGCACACTGGGGTTAACGTTTCTGACTCAATGCTGACTGAGAACATGTGGTCACTCTTGCTGAAAGGAGATCATTTCCTATGCCCATATGTGCTGTCTATATTTATCAGCAGTTTCCGACCCTGCCCGAGGCTTGGCAAATAATTGGATTGCATGGCTTTCTTTGTAATCATCCTCTAAAGGAAAGTCCCACATACAAAAACCTTTCCAAACTGGAACAATAACTAGCTGTTGCCCTAGTAAAGAGAAACAAAGAGTATTCCTTGTCAATATTAGCCTGCCCACAATGTAAGATCACTGTTCAAGGCCCTGCCTTACCCATAAGCACAATTAGGCTTATGGGCATTCAGGATAGAGCCTTTTCAGCAGTCATTCCACCCTGTACAACTCAGTTCCTCTTGAGATGTAATCAGTTTCATCACTGAAGACCTCCAAGGAGGATTAAAGACCAGAGCTTTCAAAGTTACTTTTGAAAAGTAATTTGTTCTCTTTATCCATTAGAAGGTGGAATTCTGTTGAAGTTGTATGCATATGTAAGTTCCTTAAAGCATGTGGTTGTACATTTCTGGCCATTGCACAATGAATATACAGGAGGCCCTTGGTATCTGCTGAGGTTTGGTTCCAGGACCTTCCATGGATACCAAAATCCATGTATGCTCAAGTCCTATTAAATACAATGGTGTAAAATTAGGCCCTTATATTAAATGGCAAAACCAAGGCTTACTGTTTGAAATTTATATTTTGGGGGGATATTTTCAAATAGTGGATGATGGAATTAGTGGATAAAAAATCCATGGATACAGAGTGTAGAGGGTAGAAATTCATACTTGCCTAAGTGGAGTTCTGAAAATTTAACAGTTAGACCTGCAATTGTGCATTTTTGGTAATATATAATCAGTATCTTCAATATTCCATTTTCCAGCCTTCTGTACTACAGTGTCACTATTGCCAATGGCCATATGATAGAATTATAGTTACTGAAATCAGCAGGGACCAAGTTACCTAAGAAGCCCATTGTTTGTCAGTTAGTCTTAGAAAACCACTGTTCTCAATCCAGTTGTTAGTCCCAACTAAAATAAAACCTCTGAATCAATGGACTTTACATGGGGTATGAATTACCAAATTCCCATTGATTCAATAAGTTTACTCCAGTTAGGAGTGGCAAAGGAATTTAGACCATTGATTTCAGCCTCCCTTCTCAGTGTGAGCTGTTTGTTATTCAGACACAGACAGAACTATTATTAGACTGTCCATCTTTGCTTGGCCACCTGTTTCCCTCTGAGCCACCTGCCCTGGCACAGTGGGTTGTCTTGTACATCAGCCCATCTAATACGGAAACACTCGGCTTTGTTTTTTGTTTATTATTTCTAAATTGAAATTATCTGGCTTTCTCTCATTCCAGATGTTATTCACATAGGGTGTGTGTGTGTGTGTGTGTCTGTGTGAATGGGCTTGCTTAATATCATGTGCTTGCATTTAGTTAATTGCTTCAGTTGTGCCCAGAAATTAATAGGCAGCTCATATTCAGTCCTGGAACTTTGGTCTCATGTGCTCTCATTGTCTCCACATTGCTATCATCAAACAGGTGTAGCTCAGTCTGTACCATCCAAAGCTTCCATACAGTCATGATGGACAGCCTCACACAAGCTGCACTACAGGATCAAGCTTCCAGACTAACTAGACATTTAGATCAAGATCGAGAGGTTGCAATCTTAGGATGCCTATATTTGGTAGTGGCTAGTTTGGATGCCTCTCTAAGAGTTTAGGTATAATATATATTCATGTCATTTCCTGGTTGTTGGTCTTTGCCATACTCACTCTCTTCCTGGATCATTTAGCCTGCAGTTAGTCTTGAGTTTATTCATATTCTATTTTGCAATCTACAGTTCTCTTTCTGTCTTCCATGTTTGAAGAACACATGTTTGCAGTCTCTCATTATGAGAAGATATCCAAATGTTTATACCTAGTAAGTAAAGATGCTTTATATCTTTTAACAAAGAAGACAATGGCCTGATCTAGATTGGCAAAAAGAAGTGTGTTCATGGCTGCATGAAAGTCTAGCCTTTAGATGAGAAAAAGGGAAAGTGTGCCATGAAAATGCTTTTTTTGCATTTTAGGGGAGAAGAAGCGCCTTTAAAAAGGTGCTGGTTTTCCCAGCTTCTTTTTAAAAAACTGCGGAACAGCTCAGCTCCATCTAAAGGCTGCAGTGCAGCTGCTAAGCATTAAGGAAAAGGCAACTTCATGTCACACTTTCCTGCCAATCTAGAAAGCCCCTAAGAAGTTTATCACACTGGGGGAAAAGGCAGGAGCACAGTGGGATCCTCCCATCAATATGGCACTATAATTCCTCTTTATTCATAGGATAATTGCAGGATATTTACAACATTGCATGACATCGTGTGATAATCTTTGCCAAATTGTGTTATATTGATGGGATCATCCTGCTATGTTTCCGTATTTTCTCCCCAGTGTGATAAACTGCTAAGTTTCTTTATTTCTCCCCTGGACTCAGTGAGGTGGGGTGACTGATTGTTACTCACCTTCTGCTTGGAAATCCTAATTACTTTGCTTGTGAGATATACAATTGTCTCTCATTTGCTTAGCCTGCATTGTTTCATTCCTTTACAGTTAAATCATTGGCACTGTGAGATTTCTATAGGTAATTTTGGGTGCCACTGTCCTTTCTCCAGGAAGCAACTTTGATTAAAGCCTATTGGAAATGCAGACTGTGAAACAACAATCAATGTAAAATAAGGTGCACAAATTAAAACTTTTTGGTACTTATGTGCGTGTCAGTTTTAGTCATATAGCAAGACAGAATTTTATCATGCCATTTGCAAGCATCTTAACGTGGTCAGATCTCAGGGTCTGGCTATAAGTCTCCAGTTTGCATATATCATTTCTAGGCAAGAGATGAGTGTGCCAGTTTTCCAGTTTTGGTGAGCTTGGCTACAGGAAGAAGAAAGGGCTTTGTGCTTATCTCCAGCTCACCTAGAGCACTAACTTCGCACAATTTACAAGGATGAATTTATTTGTTCCTGCAGCTTGCAACAGCCCTACAGGAAGGGCTTTATTGGCTTCCAGCTTCCCTCTGTGCTGCTGTGGTGCTAGGGTTCACCATCCACTCTGCTCTGCATCCTTTTTTCTGGTGAAGCAAGTAGGCTAGATTAAATGATCTTTATCTTTTCTTCCTAGATAAGTGAGGAATATTAATCCCCTCACTTCACTTTGATCTGAGAACAGGACTTTTAGTTAAGATTTTTGCCTTCATTTCCAAACATGGTATCTGCTGGAGTTTGGTTCCGGGATTCCTACCCCCCGGATACCAAAATATGTGGATGCTCAAGTCCCACTAAATACAGTGGATAGGAAAATGGTGTCCTTTATATAAAATGGCAAAATCACATCATTGGTTTTGTTGTTGTTGTTGTTGTTGTTGTTGTTTTGGTAATTTATATATTTTAAAAACATTTTCAAGCAGCGGATGATTGAATCCACTGATAAAGAATCAATGGATGCAACTGTACTTTCTTTCTGTCTCTGTCTTTGTGTGTATTTAAACGACAAGCTGTAATACTCAATGCTATCACCAGGAGCCATCCCTAGGTCCATGGGCTTAGGTTTTGGCCTGGAAACTATAGTGTCTGGAACAACCCTGCATCTGATGATAAATTTGCCAGCAAAATGGCATGACAAGAGTTCATCCCATTTAGACTTTCCAAACAAATTAAACTTCCTTCCTCTTGTGGCAGTCAACAATTTCTTCTGCTTCCTTGGGCTTGTTATTGTTCTTTACATTTTTGTTTCAACTGCCTGAGGTTTGTGGCAATTACCTAAACAGACAGACAGGGCAATGAAGACAGAGTGCGACAGCAACTGGTGAAGCCACCCCTGTGCACCTCAGTAATGACCTCATTCTTGATCCCATTTAAGATTCTCTACAGTACCAAGTTCCTTGAGCATCTAATACACTAAGTGGGTCATTGTCTACATTTTTCTCCATCTTCTGATGTTGCTAAACTGGTGCTAAAGAAGTGATTTAATAGCATTTTAGTTTCTCCTCCTAAAACCCGTAGAAGCATATACTGCTGCTCCTTGTCTCATTTCTGTCTTCAAGAACACCTTTACAAATCGAATTAACAGAGAAACGATTGTCAAATCTATCTTTATGAAATCAAATTTGAGGCAGTACTCTCAAATTGTGTCCTCTCTCCCTTGATGCTTACAGGCTCACTTGTCACAGCATCTAAATGTCTCTCCAAATGCAAGAGCTTCATCTAGTGACTGACAAGAAAAGTAAAGGTTTGATGTAGGAACCCAGGAATACAAGCAAGGGTAAACTATGAGAAAGCAGCAAACTTTTCCAATAAATCTGTAAAGAAGGACCTGGAAATTTGTGGGACAGGCAGATTTTTATATAATTTCCATTATAACAAGAAAAAAAATTGACCAATGAGCAAAGAAAGAGATAATATTTCACACATACTGACTTAGGTACTGAGAATACAATCAAGTATCAAGAAGATATTTTTAAAAAGATGTTTTATTGTCAAAACCAGGGGACTGAAGCCATATTGCATTTGGTACCTGCCTCTTTTTCTCAGGAAAATATGAGCATTTCCCCTCAGAGAAAGTAGTTCTTGATACCTTTACTGGCTGAGTTTCCTTAATACAGCCAAACCTGTAAGCAGAAATTTATGTTCTGCTT
The DNA here is from genome assembly GCA_034509955.1 of Urosaurus nigricauda. NCBI lineage: Eukaryota > Metazoa > Chordata > Lepidosauria > Squamata > Phrynosomatidae > Urosaurus > Urosaurus nigricauda. The sequence goes on from JAOEGL010000006.1 coordinate 111,771,891, forward strand.
TTCCATCATACTGAGATCCAAAATGTCTTGCTTGTGTACAAGTTTGAGAATCTGAATGAAATACTCCTGGAATTGCTGCCACTGAACATCTGTGGACAGCTCCTACCATCGTTGCTTTTAAATATCAAAAATTTCCTTGTTCTCCAAATCAGGGCTGGTGAGAACTCAAGGATCACAGATTTCCTAGCATTTCCTTGGAGTATTTATACATGGCATAGTTATACCAGTGTTTGGAAAGGGTCACTGTAATTTGGAGTCCACTTGAAGGCATATGACAACAGAATACTGAAGAAACACAAGAACAAGTGGCATCGGTCCCAAATATGGATTGTGTGGCTATTTTTTAAATGGAAATACATTGAAACTTCCTTCCAGAATTGCTCATTCATGTTCTTTCCACATCTTCACCTTGCCAATGTTGGGTAGAAAAAACACAAGCAGGGCAGGGTGAAGAACTGAAATCATACATGATGCACTGAAAATAAAATTATTCCAGCTATTTCTTTTCTTTCAAACCCTCTTTGTGTTCTCTTCCCCTGCTTCCCATTTAAAATCCAAGCCACAAATCAAAGAATGAATAATGCTACATTACACAGGAGACTCAACAGCACAGAGAATTCTCCCCATTTCTCATTCATGCCATATTGTCGTGACACATTCTCTCTCCTTGATTTCTCCATGGCAGGTATCTTGGCAGGAATCTTGCATTCCTTCATCTACATCAGTGCTGATTTTGGATTTGCATTCCCTGGTTTCCATTGTGTGGATGCCAGCTGATAGTACTCAGGACAGCTTTTATTCTACTATTGTCCAGGTTTATGGTGATTGATTGGATGATTCATAAAACCGCTGTTCAAGTGGAGCAAGTCTGGAAAGATGCCTGTCATCTCATCACTCTCCCTGTCGCTTTTTGCTCATCTCACCTGGGATGTTTACAACTCAGAAGCCCAAGTGTCTTTGGAAATGCTCCTTGACAAGGCTTTCCAGTGCATTATGCCTGTCTTTCTCCTCAGATGCCTCAGCAGATATTTTCTCCATTAAAGAATTCAGAGAGGGCCATTCCTGAAGACTACTAATGACTTCATATACTTTTACTACTATTACTGCTAATAGTAATTTCATTTTCTGTTGCTACTACTAATAATAATAAAAGGAAGGAAGGAAGGAAGGACAAGGACATGGAGGACTTTGTCTTTTCCTAGCATAAACAGTATAATAGTAATAGAAAAAGACATTTTTCTGTGCAATCTTTGGACTTTTACATTTCCATCTCTGTTAAAATAACTACTACTGTATTTGTCAAACTTGTAACTACTACTGCTTGTTCAGTTCATTATCATTACAGCATTATATTGATAGATAAAAACACGTAGCTAAAAATCTAACATTAATTTCCAGTTACTAAAACTCTACAGCCAAATAAAAACAACAGCCAAATCTCATTTTATTCCTAAATGGGTGGCTTCTAGAAATTTTAATTCCTTATGTCATGCTTGACAGGGATCATGCTGTCTGGGAGTGCTGGTGGTTATAGTCCAAAATATCTGGAGAGCACCAAGTTGGAGAAGGATGCTATAAAGGGTTGCTTGCCTGAAATGGAGTCAAATGATCATGCCATGAGGAAATGAGCTGCCTGAAGGATCTAATGCACAGTGGATTTGAATACCAAGTGAGGGTTGAAAGCATAGAGGTTATCTGTTGTGTGTTAGCAAGGGTCCTTCCACACTGCACAATTATAGCACTACCAAAGTCCATCCTATGGAATCCTAGAACCAGCAGCTGGTTTAGAATTCTCTACTACCTCATCCAACTATGAACCCCAGGATTCCATAAAAGGCAGCCATGGCAGGTGAAGTAGAATCATAGTTGGGTGAAAGGATGTTAGGGCTGCATCAACGCTGCAGAATTAATGCAGTTTGACATCTCTTTAACTGCCATGGCTCAATGTTATGGAATTTGGGGATTTGTAATTTTGTGTATTTAGCTTTCTATGTCATAAAGCTCAGGTGCCATGACATACCACAAATCCCAGGATTCTATAGGATGGAGCCATGATAGTTAAAGCAGTCTCAAACTGAATTAATTCAGCATGCCAGCAACCAGGTGTCCTTCAGAACATGCACTTCCATTTAAATAATGCGTTCTTTGCAAGAAGAAATGATCTTTTAGGAACCAAAAGCACTCTTGGGATTTATTCTTTTGCTGTTGTTGTTGTTGTTATTGTTGTTAACAGCCCCCAAGCTGACATTGACTCATGGTAACCCTGTGGATGAGACACCTCCAAGAACCTCTCTCATCCACTTCTCTGTTGAGGTCCTGCAGGCTCATGCCCACAGGATTCATCTGATTGAATCCAACCATCTGGTATGTGGTCTTCCTCTCTTTCAACTGCCCTCCACCTTTCTTAGCATCACTGTCTTTTCCAATGATTTATTCTTTCATATGAAGTGGTCAAAGTATAACAGCCCCAGTTTAGTCATTCTGGTTTCCAAACTGAGTGCTGAAGCAGACAGGCAGTAGGTGCTGGCTTGGGGGTGGTGTGGGGATGTGGAATTTAGATGATGTATGCCTCGATGCCATCCTCAAGCCAGCATCATGCTGACTGACCAACCAGATGGCTGGCAGAGTTGCGGCACTCCAGCAGTGTGGCGTTCAGATGCCACACACTGCAGGAGAGCTGAAGAGCTGCCACCACAGTGGAAAAGGGCAGCTTTTTTCTGCCCCAATAAGGAGTGGCACTTTGCTGCTTTTTTTTTTTTTTTTTTGAGCCAGAAAAATGCCAGATTGAGGCTGCCGCATGCTGTTGATGTGGAACTGATCCAGCGCTCAAAGGGGTGGCATCAAGCTGCCCCCTTAAAGATGTCTGTACCAGCCCTGAGTCCTATTTGTTTGCCTTCTTGGCCATTCACAATATCATCAGCACTCTTCTCCAGCATCACATGTCAAATGAGTTGATTTTTTTTTCTATTGGCTTTCTTCATTGTCCAGGTCTCACATCCGTACATGGGGATGGGGAATAAAATGACTTGAACATCCTCACTTTGGTGTTCAGTGTTATATCTTTACACTTTAGTTTCCTGTCCAGTTGCTTCATAGCTGAGAATTATCCAATTTTTATTCTTCTTTTAATGGGAATCATCCCTTTCCTTTTCTTCTAATTTCTTGGCTACATTCTCTGCTTTGATCAATATTTGATCCAAGATATGAGAATTCCTTGACTATTTCAATTTCCTCATTTTCTAGGATGAATTCTTGTAGATCTTCTGTAGTCATTATTTTTGTTTTGTTCTATACTTCCTATGAAAATTAAAACAGGATTTTCAAGGGAGCTCTTCTGAGCTTCCAAGAGAATCACTGTTACTGTAATATGTGAATTACTGTGTGAATTAATATGAATAACTATGTTGCTGCTGCTTTTGTTATTACTATTCCTCTTCCTTTGTCTTCCTTCCCCCTTCTTCACAGAAAGCCAAACTAGAAGCCTCATGTATAAATTCTTGTTCTTGGGATTCTTCTGTCAGCTTGCATCTCTGCCCAATGCCTGTGACATCTGCCTTGTGTGCTGCCCTTGCAACATATTCTAGCTTCCCTCCTCCCGCCTGCCTTTGCCGTCATGCTAACTGAATCTGCTGCCCTTTGCTTGCCCCGGTGGCACTACTTGGAGCAGAAGGAAATGGAAATGCTACGTCTGTCAAAGCTGCCCTAGCTTTTTATACTTCATGAAGAGCAAAACATATTAACCCTTTGCACTTCTAAGATCCATTTTCTTTTATACCTTTGACCTTTTAAAGGCAACCGCTCAACTATATTGTTGCCTCACAGAAATGTTTGTGGGAAGTGCAGGCATTACCATCCAGGTAGTTGCTGGACAGGTCTGCCATCAGCCTTCCTCATGAGTGTGGGAGGCCAGTGTGATCATGTCATCATGCTCAACACAGTGATACTGGGGAGCTTATTGCACAGATTTTAAAAAGCAACTTACCGCTCCTGAATTGAATTCTAATTCGGGCTGCATCCTGGTCCTATCACATGGCTCTGGTCTCCAAATCCACCATCTTCTTATGGCTGCTCAATTCAACGTACAACAACTAGTTGCTTTGGGACTAAGTAGAATTTTTGCCTTTCCAGCAGACATGGCTTCTTTTTGCTGACCATGCAAGACTTCATAAGGGGGACTGGGATAACTGGTGTTTAAATAGTTGGTCACTTGGCAGGGTTGTGTGTATGCGTGTGTGTGTAGCAAGCACTGATGAGGAACATTTGAGTGAAAGGAGGTTCTCTAGATTTTCACGTTTGGTTTGGGAACCCAGGAAAAGGAGAAAGCACAATCCTTCGGGTCAGCCCAGGACACTCCTATCATTTTAATCTGGGGATATGGAATGGGATGTGACTGGAGATGATCTCCTTTAATAAGGAATAGATGACAGAAATGGTCTTTCAGCAGAGCTGAGGAAATGGGCCTATTTCTCTCCCATCTCCTGTTGTAGCAAGTCCCATCTCCTGTTGTAGCTGTCAGCTTTCCCTGAATCCCATAGTGTAATGATTTGCCAAATTGTACCTTTCCCCTTGATAGCCAGTGTGGTGTACTGGTTTGTGTCTTAAGGTGCATCTACATTGTGGAAATCATG